>OU565274.1:6057500-7290000 GCA_913789895.3 Seladonia tumulorum
TCGCGAAAGTCCCCGAGAACTTGTTTCGACGAAAAAGACAATATTCCGAGCAAAAAACTCATTTCAAAAGGATCCTCGAATATTTAAACATGGCCATTAATATTCCGAGGCTGTCTAGCCTTGAACGATTCGAAACCTGATCTGCTGGCCATTGGACTGCGAATATTTGGCCATTTGTGACGGCTGCGTATTAATTAATACGAACGATCGGACAACAATCGTTAACAGGATTGTCTGTCTGCAGACTATAAAGAAAGATTTCAAACTAGTGAAATTATTGAAATAGAAAATACATTTTTACTCGACTCCTAACTGTCGGAATTTATGTGGAATATTGTTATTTAATCCAGCAGTCTATTAGCAGTGCTCGGCTCTGAATAAAATAACATTCCTACGACAATCGTTAACCAGATAATCTCTTCCACGGACGATAAAGGAAGGTGTCCCCCGTTGCCATAAGCAAGAATGCTGAAAATTCGCGGTAGTTTTCGAGCAGTATGGATATCGAGGGGCCAATTAGCGGGCCTGTGCTCCCGCGGAATCGTAACAGGTGTCCGTAATTAGCGTTCGCGAGAAGCGCGCGTGAACCGCGACGGGTTTCGCGGAAAATCTTCTTCGCGCGGACAGAGGGCAATTAGCGACCGGCGATTAATCGCAATTAACAGAGAAAGAGACAGAGAGACGACAGAGAGAGAGAGAGGGGGGGAGACCGGTATGGATCGGTGACCGTTTCTCTGGATCGTTACGCGGAACGGACTGGGACCGTTCGACCGATCACCGAGCTAACGGGACGCGCGAAGCGTAATCCGTCGTGCGAGATCGCGTGAAGCGTAATTCGTGGCCTATACTGTTAGAGAACCCGGCGTTGCAATAGGCTTAATTAACGTGGCTAATAAATATCGGGCCCGGATTCCGCGTAATGGCGCGCAGGCGCGTTAATCAACGCTCGCCCCGTGAGTCAGGCCTTCGCGTACGAACGTGAGTCACCGATTTGTTTGCACAGAGAGGTGAAAAGGAACTTGTACCGACGTTATGATTAAAATATGCAGGGAACATGTAATATCCTTCTTAGCAGCCGTGAAGCACGGAAATGATCGCGGAAGAGCACAAAGAATTAGAAATAG
The DNA here is from genome assembly GCA_913789895.3 of Seladonia tumulorum. Lineage (NCBI taxonomy): Eukaryota > Metazoa > Arthropoda > Insecta > Hymenoptera > Halictidae > Seladonia > Seladonia tumulorum. The sequence goes on from OU565274.1 coordinate 6,058,625, forward strand.
ACGAATTAAAGACGTTTGTCTTGTTGCTAATTTTTAAGTAATATCTTTTTGTTGTGGTTTCGCGTTGGGTATAAAAGTAGTCCACATTTTTTATCGTGCAATATTGAGAGGCCACTTTAAAGATACGAATAGACCATTTTATTGTGCAATATTGAGAGACCGTTTTAAAAATATGAATAGACCATTTTATTGTGCAATATTGAGAGACCATTTTAACGCTTTGACTGCCAAACGAGAAACCTCAAAAATTCCATGAATACAAAGTAAGTTATTTAATGAAATAAAAGTTGAAAAAAATTATATTTATGATATTGAGTAGTCTTCCAACATTCTGGCATTTTACAGATCCTAATAAAATTTGGTACGATTAATATATTAGCGTAAAAATTCATTTTAAAACTTGGACAAATAATTCCGTCACCCACGTATGGGTGACATGGCAGTCAACGTGTTAATAATTTGAATAGACCATATTATTCTGCAATATTGAGAGACCATTTAAAAAATATGAGTTCATACATTATCGTTTCTGGACTACGGAAAATTCGAAATCTCGAACAGACTATGATAGCATCTGTAGCATCGTAAACGTGGATCGCACAGGAAGAAACAAATATGGCATTGTCCTCGAGGGGTTCACGCGTATAGAAGCAGATCACTCGAGAACAATCTGAAACACCCCTAACGAGCGCGAGCGTCTCGAAAACGAGAGAACCAGAAGCAAAATGGAGGAGCTCAACGGGAGCGTGAATGCTTGCTGAAGAGGAGGAGCACGACGACGAGGACGAAGAAGAAGAAGAAGATCCTCGCCTCGTGTTTATGACTTAAGTGGCGGAGAATTTATTACGCCGGCCCGTGATTGTCGGCGATCAAGCCCGCGCGAGTATGGCAAAAGAAAGAACGCTACTCGCAGAGAACCCCGGCCGGCAAGAAAATTGGAACGAGCCTCTCAGTCTGTTGATCGATTTCTTGAACGGCGGCCAGGTTATCTCTTATCTGCGAACCGGTTCGATCCGCGGATCATCCTTCTATCTAGCGGCTACCTTCAGGAGGTATACCTTTATACCGTCTCTCCTCTCTTCGGCTACCCTTCTTCTCCTCCTTCCGTTCCACCGTCCCTTTCGAGATGACTCACTGTGTATGCACAGCCGCAATTAATATCGAAGGACTACGGGGGTCAGCGTCCAAGCCCGCCCCTTGGAAGGAAAAGGAAAAATCTACCGGGTAATCTCTCATCGGCTAAAAGCTCGGCCCCGTGAATCGATTTAATTGCAGAATCAGTTACCTTTGTCAGCCGATTACGGTTTGATGTTGCCGCTCCCGGCCGCGAGGGAACCGTCGCGGAATTTATTCCGGCCGGCCGTGTTTAATTGAGCATCCGCGGAATGGAAAGAAACGCGTTCGATTATCATTCGGCTGCCTGCTCCGGCAGGCACCGGCTCCGAAAATAGATATTTCAATTCTCTTTACGCGTTAAAATCACAATTAATAACTCCTGAAGCCCCCGGACCCCACACGATTTTCAACACTTCATATTATTAGTAAAAACGGTAGTCTTTAGGTTAACCCCTCGCCTTACAATATCGAGTCAGACTCGTGATGAAGATTTTGAACAGAGTCTATTAACACGTTGAGTGCCATATGTGGGTGACGGAATTGTTTGTCCGGATTTTAAAATGAATTTTTACGTTAATATATTCATTGTACCAACTCTGATTAGAATCTGCAAAATGCAAGAAAGTTGGAGGACTACTGAATATCACATATTTAATTTTTTTCAAGTTTTATTTCATTAAATAGCTTGCTTTGATTTTATGGAATTCTTGAGATTTCTAGTTTGGCGTTCAAAGTATTAACCCTTTGCACTCGAAGCTATTTTAACTCAAAAACGAAACGTTTCTTCTAACCTAGAGTATTTCCCTTCCATATATTTTCTTTTTATGTTATACATACGAACTTCTTATACATACGATTTAAATACAAACAAATTTAATAATGTAAAAAATATTTTAAATAATGGGTTAAATACGTATGTTATTAATTTCCTTTAAACCGAAATAAAATTCTATTTCGTTGCGGTTGGTATATGTCCTTTGGAGAAAACATTGGCATACAATAGATATAAGCTATCTTTTGTTTACTATGAAATTCTGAACGATGAAGAATTTCTGATCATTCTAATCACAAAGTAAATAGTACTGCGAGGGGTTAAAATCGACTGCCAATACATTTTGCAACTATGTACCGGTGAAAAATATTTCCAGAAGCCGAATGTAATGAATTAAAAAATCTGAGATGCCATATTTCGAGTCGTCTGACAGCTCCGGTGTAAAACAGAATCCCAATTAGTTCCAGGTAAAAATCTAATGTCGAACAGAATCGTTTCGAAGAAATTTTCTCTCCGCCGAATCTGCCGAATGATCATCAGCCGAGACACGTGCGACTTTCTAGCGGGAAGATCAAAGTATTATTTGAGTTCAGGATGTTTACAGAGGAAATTACCGGTTTCCATCGTGGTTGCGTCAAAAGAGTGTCGTTCCAGTCTGAAAAACTTGACCCTCGTTCGAGGTAATTCAGCAGCAGTCGACTCGGAGGTAGATGGTAGATGGTAGATGGTAGATGGCAGAGGCATCAACGGCAATGCACAGGCCGGTGGTTACCCACTAACCTTAACCGACTGCGCGAAACAACGATAATAATGGCGAGCCGATAATAGGTCAGCCGCCGGAGAAAGTTTTCGGCTTGTCCGTCTGTTCCGTTATATACCAGGAAGACGAAGAAGCGGGCCGAAAAGCGGCACCGACGCGACGGCCGATCATGCTTTGGCCGACGCCCATCTTCTCACGATGTTTCGCGGATCTGGGTCGATCTAAGTTCCCACGTCCCGGGGGAATTAACGCGGGCAATCTGTTCGCTCTTTTTGCAACGACTGGAAATGATCGCCACGAGGGTCACCTCAGTCTGCCTCGCTTCCGAATACGCCTGTGCCACCGTAATGCGAATTCTATCGGATCCGATGCGCGAAATCTCGTTACTATACTTCGAGGAATTCTGCTCGCTCTCTGAGAACAGTCGTGAGATTATGCGGGCTGAACCCGTTCGAATTTATTGAGGGAGGGGCGAGAACTTCAGATTAAGCTGGATGATTATTCAAAATTGTAACGGGGTCTACTGTTTTATTTTAATTGATACATTTATCAATTTAAATTTAAATTTCTCGGTCAATTTCTTTCTAATATGCAGCGTTGGGATATGCACTTTAGATTAATCTCGGTGGATGATTATTCAAAATTGTAACGGGGGCTACTGTTCTATTTAAATTGAGCCAAGAATGGCATTTATCCTGGTCAATTTTCTTTTCAAATATGCAGCGCCAATTTTTCTAAATATGTAGGATTTATTCTTTTAATTTTTCCAGATGGATTCTTCCCACTCTGCAAAATTAAATCCATTCGTTCTACGAGAATTTTTCCAATTATTCATAGATCATTTTTTCTGATTGTCTAGGCTGAATTGTTTCAACTATATTGGGCGATTCCATCCAAATGTACAATGTAAATTGTTCCAGTTGTGTAGAGTTCAGTTTTGTAATTATTCAATATGAATTCGTCCAAATACGCAGTGTTAAATCCTTTAATTGTTCTGGATTAATTGTACAGGATTAAATTTTCTTCACAATTCGGAGTGAATTCTCCAAAGTGAATTTAATGAATTCTTTCAGCAGAAGAAATCGAATTTTGCCACGTAAATTGAGCGAATTATACAGAATTGTGTTCACTTAAATTGAATGAATTTTTCCAACCGCGTAGATTGAATTTTTATAAAATTATTTTTGTAACTCATTCTTGTAGATTATTCTCGTACTTCATTCTTATGTCGTTCGAGTTGTCTTGTTTACGCCGCCCGAGTCTTTCAACTATGTAGATTTCCTGCCAAGATTTAGTAGCGAATTCTTGCAACCATATTGCTGGAAGTCTCAGAACGATAAAACAATCGTGTTATGGAGCGGTGGAGCTCGTTTTCCAGCGTTGCCTTTTTTCGAAATCATTTGGAACGGACCAATAAGCTGAACCCAGTTGCTAGGAATCTTTGCATACAGGGTGGTCCTTATAAAGCGATCGTAAAATCGTCGGGGTTCGTTGAACGGATGTGTTGTTGCGTCAAGGTGTTCGCGAACCGAACACCTACGTGCAAAATGTGTCTCGTAATCCTCGAGCGGACTCGCGTTCATGGAATTGATACCTTGATCTAGGCGAGGTTGATATCGATTCCTAATATATCGTTATCGTTCTTTCAACATCGCCGTGGTTGCGTGCTCGCTGCGTTGCGATCGCGAAATTCCTTCAACTGCTTCGGCCTAAACGAGCGCGGGACATTTTCCACGCAAATTCCTACATTTGGCATTCAACTCTCACGAACGCAACACACAAATTAACCAGAAACAATATAGAGCCGGCAAGGAAATATAAATAAAAAAATATAAATTCGTAGCTGAACTGTACAATAATTAAACAGATTTAGTTCGATGTATCATCGGTATAATAATCGTTTGATGCTGTTTAAGAAGACTCGCAATTTATTTCAGGTCTATAAAGCTCCTATTAGAAGCATCAAGTTCCATTTCGATTTCAACGTTCGGCAAATGACGGTATAAAAATTAGTATTTACAAGAAGATCGCGGCCTGCCGATAACAACTGCCCGGGAATCCTTCTTTACGACTCATTACTGTTATTATCATCCTCGTTACCACTGATTCAGTGAGCATCGTTCCATAATTTACAAACGCTAAACACGTCTCCGCCCAAGCAGAATAAACTCCTTCGGAATCGCCGAGATTTCTTTTTCCGCCAAACCGTCCGGATAATTTCCATCCGAATCGCTTCTCGATGGGGATTAAAATAAATTTCGGAGCAGAAGGGAAATAAGGAAACAGAAGAAGAAGAAGAAGAAGAAAGGGGAGGACGATAAACCGACCGGCCAATTAACGGGCCTAGGAAAATGACGACTCGGTTCCCCGAAAAACGCAAAAGTCCTCCATTCTGCGGAATCGTACACTCGTCGGGCATACTTCGGGGAGAGCTACCAGGAAGCAAAAAGAATCATAGTTTCTCCCGGTTGTGAGAATCGCAACCGTGTTTTGCTCATTAACATTCGCGACGACGCGCTATGCGACGCGGCGCATCGGGACGCACGCAACAGTCAAATTTCGAGTCTCGAGAATTCGCTCAGGCTAAACTTTCACATTGAAGATATTCGCTTACGTGATTTCCTCGAAACGATCAACACCATTAAGATGTGCGAAAATATTATTATTTAACACTAAAGCTACCCAGCATTAAAATTGCCTAGTATGCATTGTCTTATAAAATTAATGAGATTTGATTTAGTTGGGTTTTGTGCGATTTCTGTTACAATATATGCTTGGATAAAGGAGTCTGTTGTTATAATTTCAATAATTGTGAAATGAAAAATCTGAGACCGGTCATTTGATCGGCTGTGGTAGGTTTAGTGTTAACCCTTTGCACTCGAAGCTATTTTAACTCAAAAACGAAACATTTCTTCTAACCTAGAGTATTTCCTTTCTATATACTTTCTTTTCATGTTATACATACGAAAATGGTGCAATTGATTCGTACAATACTGAAGTGTTTAGTAATTTATTAAATACAAACAAATTTAATAATGTAAAAAATATTTTGAATAATGGTATAGCAATTTTTAGTGGCGCCTTACAGTCGCCATTCGAGTGCTAAGGGTTAAATATTACTCTTCCATATAGATATGTAATAGAAATTTAAACTAGAGATGCGTCAGCTAGCTACCGGTTTTTCAATTGATCTTCCAAAAGATGGTTTCTCTGATTTTTTCATCAAGAAACTATAAAACGATTCCTTCTGAAACTCTTGGGATAATTCACCAGATACTTAAGGAACGTGTACAAATTTTGTCATCGATGAATATTGGACAGAAATTTATATATATGTATAAATAAATATTTGTGTAACCACCTGGCGACTATTTCTGTTTCATACTTCTTCATGTTTAACACGTTGACTGCCATGTCACCCGTATGTGGGTGACGGAATTATTTGTCCCAGTTTTAAAATGAATTTTTACGTTAATATATTCATTGTACCAAAATTAGGACCTGTAAAATGCAAGAAAGTTGGAGGACTACTCAATATCATACATTTAATTCTTTTCAAGTTTTATTTCATTAAATATCTTACTTTGATCTTATGGAATTTTTGAGGTTTCTGGTTTGGCAGTCAAAGTGTTAACACAAATACTACTGACGTCTACCGAAAGCTCGACGACACCTTCGAGAAACTCGCAGAGGACCGATCGCAGTGCATCAGCATCGAGCGATGATAATAAAATCACGAGGACGTAATAATTCAGGCCCGATAACTCGGCGACGTCTTCGGGAACAGTTCGCAGCCCTAATTAACCTACTTAAGAAATTCGAGCGGGCTGAAAGCAAACTCCAAAGAGCCTGGTAAAACGAAACAGCCGTGGCGCCGAAGTTGCCCGAGCGAGAAACCGACGAGCATCGGAGACGGGTCTCCCCTACTGTTAGGTAACTTATGTCCCCGGTTACCTAACGTACCTCGCGCGCACTGCAACAAGGAAAAAAGCCAGCCGGTCGTCTTAACAGTAAACAGCGATTTGAATAACGACTCCCCGACGCGTCGCGACGCTACGCAGAAGCGGAGTGTGTCCCCTGGCGGATATTTATTCTGCTAAACATTCATAACCGGGCTGTATTAACGACGCCATCAATCAGCACGGCAGACAGTCACAGATTGAAGATCCCGTGCTTTCCGCAAACAGATCGATCCGCGAGTAACGAGCAGCTCGACGCGCGTTCCACAGGGACAATTCAATTTCGTTCTTCCTTCGGGCTGAATCCTGTCCGTCGCTCCTATTGCTTGTGAAAACACTACTGCGCATTGTTCCTTATCGGTCCGTGGAAAATTTGCAAATTTCTATGGAAATATTTGGTCTTTCACTCGAGTTTGTTCTCTTAAATACGAATTTCCTAGTTACAGAATTTATTGACTATTTCTTGAAGCTTGTTCAACTCATTAATTGTAATAATTAGGTCCAATGAGTGACAATCTAAAGTGGTACTATAGTTCCTGGCCCAGAGGTTCTTAACCCTTAACGGTCCGGAAGTATTTCAAGTTTACTTCCCACCAGAGCTGCTTTTCATACGGAGAGAAACTGTGGACTCGACATTTTTATATCCAGTTTAGAAAGGAAAATATTTATATTTTATTTTATGTGTATTTATATTTTACCATTGGACCCAGTAAGTAAAAGTGCCAAGGTGCTTATATGGTAGCATTGGTCCGTTAAGGGTTAATAATATGCAGTGATGGAACTGAATAAAAGACAGTTTGGCCTCTAAATATTGATATAAGACTTACTTCAATTAATTCTAAAAACCAGTGTGTACAAAATCAGGTGAATTTTTCAAAAGTTGCAGCAGAATTGTTTTCAAATTCCAAGCCTAAATCTGATGCTTAAGTCATGCTCTAACTCCTAGTCGCCCTGGGGTTCCCCGATCTTAATCAGTGGTATGCAATTAAAATACTGGGTAACTCAACTTCTCCATTTCCCAGAGTTCCATCAGATCAATCAGTGTCTACCAAAAACCAGTCGATACGGAGTCAGGTCAATTTACAAAGCTTCTAGACAAACAATCCCGAAACTTCAGGTCTAAATCTGATACTCAAACATCACACTCTAACCTCTACATGGATGCTCGAAGGCACCATCATTAGTGACTACTGATTTTATTATTTTCGACCGAATAAAATTATTCAGAAATGTCTACATACCTTGCAAGCAATAGAAACAATCTGTACTTTACAGTAGTATACAATAGCTAGAGGACAACTAAGCTTTGGGACACCCTAGGGTCTCATTAGTTCAATCAATGTCCACGACCTCCATCCCCGGTTCAAAATCAATTCTTTACAGAATTAGGTCAATCTAGAACGGTTCCACCCGGAGACAACCTCTAAAGTCTAAACCTGTCACTTAAATTACATTTTATCTCCTAGATGCTCAGAGAACAGAAAGACACCTCAGTTTCTATATACCTAGGAGTTCCACCACATGTCTTGAAAACTATACTTTCCAGAGCCAAGTCAATTTAAGAAGGTCCCAAAACTCAACAATCTCAAAAGTCCAAATTAAGACCTGACACCTAAGTCACGTTCTAGCTCCTACATATACAAGGGCCCGATCACTCTAATCAACAGTACTCATACAGAACCAGGTAAATGTAATAAAGTCCTTCCTCGACAATCTCGAAACTCCAGGTCAAAACCTGGTGTCTAAATCGAGCTCCTAGCTCCTTAGGTGTCTCCTAGAAGAGCTTCTGCATCTCAATGAACAGTATACCACGATAAAACAGAACAACTAGAAGACAGCTGAACACCCAGCAGATCAGAGTCCCCAAAATGCACTCTCCACGAAATTAGGCCAATCCAAAAGTCTCTGGATCCCGATCTCTCAAAGCTCCAACTCACAACCTGATTGCTAAATTGCGCTCTAGCTCCTAGATGTCTCCTAGAAGAGCATGGTCGTCTCAGTGAGCAGTATGCAATGATAATACTGAACAACTAGAAGACAGCTGAACGCCCAGCGGATCAGAGTTCCCAAAATGCATTCTCCACGAAACCAGGTCAATCGAAAAGCTTGTGGATCCCGATTTCTCAAAGCTCAAATTCAAAACCTGATACCTAAATCGCGTTCTAGCTCCTAGAAGTCTCCTAGAAGAACTTTGCCATCCCAGTGAACAATATACAATGATAATACTGAACAACTAGAAGACAGCTGAACGCCCAGCGGATCAAAGTCTCCAAAATGCACTCTCCACGAAACCAGGTCAATCGAAAAGCTTGTGGATCCCGATCTCTGAAAGCTCCAACTCGAAACCTGGTGCCTAAATCGCGTTCTAGCTCCTAGAAGTCTCCTAGAAGAACTTTGCCATCCCAGTGAACAATATACAATGATAATACTGAACAACTAGAAGACAGCTGAACGCCCAGCGGATCAGAGTCCCCAAAATGCATTCTCCACGAAACCAGGTCAATCGAAAAGCTTGCAGATCCCGATCCCTCGAAGCCCCAAGTCAAAACCCGCTATCCGAGTCATGTCCAGCTCGCGTCAGCGCCGGGGTTCCGTCAGCTCAATCAGTGTCTTCGAAATCCATCGAGCGTTGATCACCGGATTCTTCATGCTCGTCTAAGGGCCATCGGTCTCCGTAGCAGGTAACAGTGGTGTCCTCGTAGAAACCGGACGATAGGATCGACAGAGAGTGTTGGCCGGGGGAGAGCGTAATGTGTACACAGCGCGTCAGACGTCCCGGGTGGCAGCCAGCCACCTCATCATCCCCTTTGTCCGGCGCCGCTCCTGTTATCATCGTTCTCTCGGTGTTCTCCCGCGGAGATCGACGCTTCCACTCGTCGTTTCGCTTTACCCACCCGTACACACGTAACCCGTACACACATCCCGAGGATCGGCTGGACAACCTGGCAACGTTGTAAGACTCATTCTTCCACCTTCTGCCCCTCTCACCTGTTACCTGTCCGCCCCACCACCATCGACTTGCTACCTTTCTCTCTCTCTCTCTCTTTTTCCCGCTTGTCTCGCTTCACTTCGACGGTGTTCTGTCTCTCTTCGGCTCGTCCTCCTGGCCCCGCGGTTTGCACGCTCAGACCGATCAGGTAAACGTAAACCGGAGACCTGGCCGCACCGTCACTTCACGCTCGGTTCTTGAATCAGTCGAGGCGACGCCGTCGAGCTGCGTGCCGCTTCCTACTTCGACGCTCGATCGCGATACCACCGGTACCGATCCGATTGATCGCTGGATTCCCATCGTACGGATCAACCAGATCGAACCCCCGGTCGAACACGCTGTTCCACACCTTGGCAAACTACCAGGTGAGTGTCCGGGATTCGGGGAAAATTTTTGAAAAACTTGTCTTTCGGGGTGGAGGATTTTTGATCTTTGGAAGTTTTGGGATTTGTGTTGCTTGATCGATAGGTTTGTATCTTTGGGAGCTAGCGTTTTATAGGTTTGTGCTGTTGAGAGCGTTTGATAAAGGAGTCTGCGATTAGTTTGGCTTTGTTGTGCAGTTGTTGTATGCAGGGTACACAGTGCATTTGTTAGAATAGGTTGGTTGTCAGTGCTTTGGACTCGTGTGTTAAAGATAGCGAATTTGGTTGAGATCTGAGAGGGATCTTGCAAAAATCATTCCCAGTTCATTCACAATTTTCATATCGAATTGTTCGAACTAGGAGTCCTCCTTATTCCACTGGTTTTTGAAGATAAAAAATTAAATTATTTGGTGGTTCTGCCATTAATTGAAAATGCCCCGTTTCTGAACCATGAATCGAACGCTTTTGTTCGCGACGCATTGTTCCATGGCTTTGACATCTTTTCGCGAAATTAGAGCAAGGTTAGTAGACTCTTCTCTAGTCTAGAGAATCTCTCGAAGATACGAGATTTTTGCGGAGGAATATTGGGGACAGTTGATAACCGTGCTCAGACTGTGCCGAAGACGACAGTATTATACACATTAAATAACAATTTTTCTACCTTCGTTGAAGGTAAGCTTTAGCGATTTCGAGCATATTTGTGAATATTTTAGTTTTCTCTTTTGGTTCTTACTTGTCACGCATCGGTGCTGGCAATTGTTAAACATTCCCCGAACCTGTAACTTTCGAATCACATTGATCCTTGATCCATAAACTCTTTGAAAACTGATGTTTCAAGGGTACTGTCGGAGATTTACTATCACTGGACAACGTAATTGTCAACAGGAAAAGACGAGTCGACTCGTCCGTACGTGTTTGTTATCGCCTTTCATTTTCTTCTTTATTTAACCAATCGTTTTTTACTTGATCGTTGCATCGCACAGGCGTCGATACCAGCTATATTATATTTGCGTCAATTGCGATATAACAACTATTACGTCAACCTTGTTTGTCCGGTATAATGTCTTTGATAGTGTTCAGAATGTATAAAGTCACTCAGGTAACAGGTTCATAAATAGATCTAACAGAGCTTCGTACGAATAGACAGTTTTAAAAACATATTTTTTTTTAAATCAAGTAGATTATTGTTACTATCAGTCCCAATTAAGAACACATCCTATTTCATATTTTAAAGCAAATTTTAATTACGTTCAATCATAAAAGCATGAAAATCTCGAGTGAATTCGTAAATTGAGGGATTTGCAACGAAAAAAATTTTTCATTGTATATTACATTCACGATTTCATTCATTCAGGAATCGACTATCACACGAACGATTCCAGCACAGTTTTAATAACTGCATACAATGTTGGACCAGTTTTACATGTTATGAGTGCATGACGAGCCTCAGTCTATTATTAACTAACAAGTCCGTAGAAATAACTCGCGAGACTGTCAAGATAATTAAATATCACAGAATAAAATATTTCCAAAACAAATTAAACTCTTGAACATAATCGTTCATCAGCCTCGAGTTCAACATCAACACGGTGTAATAACAACACGGTGTAATTAATATTACCAAGATACAAGAAATAGATTGAGAAATATCGTCGCGACAAAAATTAAACATCGCAGATTAATATATTCCCGAATGAAATATATGAAACTCGCGAGCAACGATTAAATCGTTATGTCACTGTTTTATTCCCAGTATTAGCGCACTGTTATTAATTACCAAGATACAAGAAACGTCACGACAAAAATGAAACATCGCGGCATAAAATATTCCCAAATGAAATATACAAAATGAATGAATACATGAAACTCGCGAACAACGATCGTTGCATCAGTGTCGAGCGTAGGTTTATTCCTAATATCAGCACACAGTTATTAATTATCAAGATACACGAAGCAGATTGGGAAATCGTCGCGATAAAGATTAAACGTCGCAGAATAAAATATTCCCGAGTGAAATATATAAAATGGCGTAACATCGATTGAGTCGTTGAGGCCAGTTTCGCTTCTTTCGCTATTAAACTATTATCAACCGACAGGCCGAAGAAGCTAGATAGATCGATCGCGGAGATTGCGGCGTTAAACATGGCGGAATAAAATATTCCTGAATGAAACGCATGAAAGTGAACCCGCGAACATCGATTAGATCGTCGGTGTCGGTCTCGAGACCAGTTTCGTTCGCGCCGTGCAGATAACGCGTCTCGCCGATTATCGTTCGTTTTCCCCGTGGCTTGTCGCTCGGCCCGATCGATTTCATAACACCCGGTCGATTATTATCGACTCGGAATGGAATTCTCGACCGATATTCGACCGGGTTCGCCAGCGACGGCGAGAGTGCCGATCAGTGTGCTTCGAAAAATTTTTTCGCTGCGTTTCTTTCTCGCCGTTCCGGCACGGTTTCGCTCGGTCATTCTTGCGCAGCCCGGCGACGCAGTTTTTCCCGCGAACTGTCCGCGTTTTCATTGCGGACTCGTTACCGTGAAAAATATATTCCTCGAGGGGTTCCATTCGAACGGAAAACTCGAACCTTGTGTGCTTGTAACCGAAACGTCGTGAGGATTTCTTTCCGCGGAGAATAAACAAAAAAAAAAAAAATATCCATATATTCGTTTTGTCGCGCGAACCTGTTCAGACGGGACAGAAATGTGTAATTGCAATTTTATGGGACTGTTGCCCACAGGTTCGTATACTTATGCAACACGGAACTCGCTGAAGGAAAATCTTTCGAAAGTCGACGATTACATGTGTCAAGGCGTCGTTCTTCGGATTGTTGAAGATCTGCGAAGTCGAGTTGTGTAATTGTGATATCGAGTCGCGTTGAATAAGGCATCTTGTTCTTAATTGGAGAAAAACGTTATTATTATTACTCGCAGCGCGGGGAATGGCGATCTACTGATACCGAATGTGGACCAACTAGAATTTCTATCATTTCGGAAGATCCGAAACGTTCTGTTGCCTAATGGGTCTGGTATTAGTTCGTCGAATAAGTGTTGTTGTTAATCGTAGAAAATCACTGTTAGTGATTTCTATTTATTCTTGAAATTCGCAGTGATCTGTTGTGACATTTATTGGGCTAGGATTTTGACTGGAAATTTTATCTTTCCAGGCCTGTAAAACTGTCGCTACATTGATAACAAGTTCAAGTTGATCACGTAGTTCTAAGGTAGCTTATCGCGAATAGACAGGTCCGACGATACGCTCGGAAATCGAATTTCGTGTTCGAACGATTGTGTTTATTGCAATAAGATATTCGGCTGGCAAAAATTCGAAAAGACGACGCGACGGCAGTTTGGTGTGCTCGAACAGAGTGCTATATTACTCGGAATATATTAAACTCGTTCTATTCTGACAAGAGAGCCGAATTTGCTCAGGTTTTACTGCCGTCTTAAAAATGCTTGAGCGAAATTTTACGAGCAAATTCGCAGAAATGTCGGCGTTACGCGGTGTAGACCTCGGGATTTTATGCATTTATATTTTAAAAGTTTAATGTACCCTATATTTTACATTTGACTTAATAGAGTTCTTAATGGTGGGAATAAAATTCGTCGGTTCGGCACACTCCGTACGAGGCTTCGGAAAAATATGTTTGTTCGGCGAAAATATGAATCTGTAATTCAACGAGCGTTTTATGCCTGTAAAATGCATCTTCGGGGTTTATGAAAATTGGAAGGAAATCGTGAAATTCAATGAACCCGGCCGTTTCAATTATAGGGAAAGTGGTTTCACTTTTGCAGACGCGCAAGTTAATTTGTGATTGCAGTTTATCGGGTTGCGTGGAAAGAATCTTTTAATTAAAAATGTAGTATCGATAAAGTATGGCAGAGAAATAATATCTACGTCGATCTCTTCTGTAATCTATAGTCGAATCAGCTAGCCAGAGATTGTTCAATAAAGTTAATTATTTAGTTTTAAAACGAAGAAGATTCGTTTGAAGTCAGTTTAATCTTAGTTCTACGAATCTATTTATTATTCATTGCAAATTACAAGATTCCACTTACAGCTTTCATTACGAAAAACCGAACATATTTACGTTGAAATCTAATGCAATTGTTGAAAGATGTGATCAATAGATTTTATTGTACGCCAACAGTTTCCTCTAACTCTATCTTATCGTTCTGAAAGCAATCCAATTTTTAATTAAGGATCAACGGGAAATAATCTTATCGTCCCAAGCGATAATTTAAGGCAAATATTTATTACATCCTGCAAATTCAATTTCGATTAAAATTGCACGATCATCGCATAAGTGGGGGATTATAAAACGAGATGTATTACGAATCATAGAAATTTTAAGCAGTGCTGGTGGATTTTATGTTAACCATATTGTTAAAATGGAAAGATCTGCACAATTTCAATAATTACCAAATGGAAGACATAAGTAAAACTGTTCTAAAATGTTAGTACTAACACTAACTGATCACCAGTGTCGCTAGACGAGGGGAGGGAGCACGAAACACGGGGGAAAAATTACCCCCTCTCCCTGCCATTACCGGAGTCACGTCACGTGCCCGGACTTAGAGTGGGGGTAGAAGTCTTGATCTGGCGACATTGGTGGTAACAGGTTTAGAGTGATATTATCAATTTTCTATGTGGAAGGAGTAAATAATTTTAACAATTGTCGAAGAAAATCCACAAGAATGGGCTTTTGACCGCCAGTAGCAGATTTAGTGTCAATTTCACTCTCAATTTGCTATGTAGACAGATCAGTAAAATGTTAACACTTTGACTGCCAAATTAGAAACCTCAAAAATTCCACGAAATCAAAGTAAGTTATTTGATAAAATAGGAATTGAAAAAATTAAATGTATGATATTGTGTGGTTCTCCAACTTTCTTGCATTTTACAGATCCTAATCAAATTTGGTACAATGAATATATTAACGTAAAAGTTCATTTTAAAGACTGAACAAATAATTCCGTCGTCCATATATGGGTGACATGGCAGTCAACGTGTTAATAAATTGACAAATAAAATTCACAAAAATGGTCTATTAATCGTCGGGAGTAGGGTTAGTGTTGATTCCCACTCTCAATTTGCTATATAGGAAGATCTGTAAAATTTCAATAAATTGCCAAATAAAATTTATAGGTGGTTCCATCGTCGCCACGTCGAAATGCGTTCGATAACATTCGGACACTGTCACACCTCCGTAGCGGAGAATCGGTCCGAGAAACGCAACGAGAAACGCAAAAAGGGAAAGATAGAGAGAACGGTCCCAGGTGCACGTGCATCCACGCGCACGCACCTGGAACGGTTGCAAGCGGCTTAATGATTTCTCCACGGCTGCGCGGAGATTTCATCAGGCGGGCAACAGCGGCGTTTCCTAATCGAAGCGCCGCTCTGTACGAGCTGCTATCGCCTCTTTTTTTTTCTTTCTCTTCCTCTCTCTCTCTCTATTCTCGCGAATAAAAAAAAAAAAATGGTGAAAAAAGCGTTCTGCACTCGACTAAACCGGCGATAATTCGATGAAGTATAACTTTCGGACCGGACGCGACCAGCCTTCCGCCGGAACACGGAGATAGATGAAAGTGTTTGCGCGACCGCTCTCTCTTCTGGCTTCGACGCTCTTCTTTTTTTCGTTTTCGTGCTGGCTGCGATTTGTTTACAAAAGACTATCACAGAACTTTTTGGAGTCCATTGAATATCGTAGAATTCGCTCAAAGTCCATGCAAAAGCATACAATAGTTTTAATACGTCTGTTGGTGGCCGCCGTGGATTTTTGTGAAAGTACTTTTTCGGCTGTACAGGAAGTTCACTTTAGGAAGTTAGGTAAAAATTCCTCTTAATAATTATATTATTTCACACATCGTTTTAATATTTCTGTTGGCGGCCGCCGTGGATTATTGTGAAAGTACTTCCTCAGCTGTACAGTTAGGAAGTTAGGTAAAAATTCGGATTTCCTCTTAATAACTATATTATTTCATACATCGTTTTAATATGTCTGTTGGTGGCCACCATAGATGTTTGTGAAATTACTTTTTCGGCTGTACACTTAGGAAGTTAGGTAAAAATTCGGATTTCCTCTTAATAACTATATTATTTAAAAATTGTGGTATCATTTTCTTCCGTTCTGATACTTTTATCTTTTGTGTTCTATGTATGATGAGTCTTGTCTTTGTAAAATCGTCGGATTCGCAGTCTATCGATAATCCATCGATAATTGATAGTCACGCCTCCAGTCTTCCACCCGATTTGTCGTCGAAGACACTGTCGGGCGAAGTTGAAGCGGTTAGGGGTTCGCATGAAGCTTCAAAAGTGCTCGCGGGCGAGCATCGAAGCCCTGATGGCTGCGTTTCGATAATTGTTCGCGTGTTCCCAGTTTGGATGGGGTCACAGGTAATCCATTACCGTTGAAAAAGAAAAGAAGTGTCCGAGAGGAATCGATATTTCGTTTAATCAGCCGAGTCATTGCAGATATTTTATCTTCTTTGTTGATTTATGCTGTCATAAAGCGTTCTGTAGCTACGTGGCCTTATCTCTTAGTGATTCGCCATGTTTAATACATGCTTTGCAACAAAACTCGTCGATTCCTCTAACCCATAATACATGACTCCTTACATCCCGTAATTATTGTAAAAAAAATTTTCATTCGACAATTCCTTTAAGACCAAAAACGACATTGTTCAATTCAACCATAACACAGGCACTCACAAATACATGCTAGTTACCTACAATTCATATAAATTCACTCGATAATCGGTGCAAACACTCTTGATTTTCGAATGAAGAATTTATATGAAACAAACTGCGCGTATTTATTCATTGAAAACCTGTATAAATGTATAACACGCGACCAAGTACGGTGAAATAACAAAAACGAGAAATATTCATACTGTATTCTCGTAGCAAACACACATCGATAATATCAGTCACGCATGTTAACGCATGTTCACCAGAAAGAATCAATTAATCGACAAAATAACAATTTTTCTTCGCTCTATCGTTCATAAAATAATTTCTGAAATTACTAATACAATCTAAACATCGGCTCTGTTAATGTAAAAAAATGTTGACTAGGAAACAGACATCGTTGGCAGTCTGTGACTGGATCCGAAGTTAACAAAAGAATTAATTTAGCTAGCAAAATAAAATTACTCTTCGCTCTATCTTTCATAAAATAATTTATAAAATTACTAATTGATCTAAGCATCGGCTCTGTTAATGTAAAAGAAGATTGACTACGAAAGACACGTTCCTTTGACAGTCTGTGCCTGGATCCGAAGTTGACAAAAGAATTAATTTAGCTAGCAAAATAAAATTATTGTTCGCTCTATCGTTTGTAGAATAATTTCTAAAATTACTAACACGATCTAAGCACCAGCTCTGTTAATGTAAAAGAAAATTGACTACGAAAGACACGTTCCTTTGACAGTCTGTGCCTGGATCCGAAGTTGACAAAAGAATTAATTTAGCTAGCAAAATAAAATTATTCTTCGCTTTATCGTTCGTAGAATAATTTCTAAAATTACTGACACGATCTAAGCACCAGCTCTGTTAATGTAAAAGAAGATTGACTACGAAAGACATGTTCCTTTGACAGTCTGTGCCTGGATCCGAAGTTGACAAAATAATTAATTTAGCTAGCAAAATAAAATTATTTTTCGCTCTATCGTTCATAAAATAATTTCTAAAATTACTAACGTGATCTAAGCATCGGCTCTGTTAATGTAAAAGAAGATTGACTACGAAAGACACGTTCCTTTGACAGTCTGTGCCTGGATCCGAAGTTGACAAAAGAATTAATTTAGCTAGCAAAATAAAATTATTGTTCGCTCTATCGTTTGTAGAATAATTTCTAAAATTACTAACACGATCTAAGCACCAGCTCTGTTAATGTAAAAGAAGATTGACTACGAAAGACACGTTCCTTTGACAGTCTGTGACTGGATCCGAAGTAAACAAAAGAATTTCCATCGAGAGCCGGTCGTAATTATTCGCGTCTCGAGTTTTTAATTAGGATGTGCCAATTTCGAGGGTCTGAGACAGCAACGTCCGATCGAAATGCAACAATCCCGGCATTCCCAGCAACAAGGGGAATGGGAACCGGATATCGAGACGCGTCGCTCGAGCCGTTTAATCTCGGCCATCGACAAAGGCGCAGATAATCAACGTTATCGCGGCACCTCGTCGCGGTTTCTGCGCGTTTCGTTATTGTTTCAGCGAGCCAGCTTGCTATAGCAATCGCGGCCTCGCCGATTTCGCAACGGCTCGTTTTTCTTGTCGCGTTTCTCCCGCGGTTCTCGCGTTACCTTGGCCGGAGGCGATATTAAATAAACCTGTGTCAAATTGAGCCAACGATCGGCCACGCGGACAGCCATTATCCATCGTGAATAATCAATTACGCTATCATCGACCAGCTTAACCGTAGACTTCTCGGCTGGCTCGCTACCGAAAGGCATTTCCGGCTTTTAATTCGATTTTAACGTGATATTTATTCCTATTGCCGTTTGTATATACATATATATTTATTGCTTTTATGCCGAGTGATTCCGTTAATTGTTCGCGTAAATCGCGAGGGGGGTTCGGTTTTCCTAATTTCACAGTCCTGCGGTTCTGGAACCGCTCAGCATTAAAAGCGAATGATTCATTTCGCTGTCTAATAGCCATTTGCTCGGTTGTTATTAAGACATTTTTGTAATCAACATTTTTCTAATCGCGAAAGGAGAAATTAAGAGAAACTACGAGTCTTTCTGACTCGTTCTATGGTTCTACGGTTAAAATGCATGAATTAATTTTTTCATCTGTTAAACGTATTAAAAGATACAGAAACCTTGTGTTTTATCAAGGTTTCTCATTTTAGACACACTGTAGGAAGGTGACACTTGTAAAATAAAATAAGAAAAGTTACACATCACTATTGCTGACCACGTGGAAAACTATTTGTTTCACAGTGAGTCTAAAAAGTGAGCAGTAAGGACTCGATAACTGTGTCTACATTAATTAAACTTATATTTAAAGCATAATGAATATTTAATATTTTTCTTTTAATATTCATTATGCTTTCAAAATGAGTACAATTGATACAGGTAATTGGTACCCCCACAGTAATTAGGTCCCTCACCCGAATTTGTTATCGGGGTCGACGGCACGGTGTCCGCGGGATTTTCCGTAGGAATAATTGACAAATTGGACATGCGAGGATAACCGGGCAATTAGCGAAAAAAGTTGCGTGCTCGTTGGCAACGTTTCTGGAGGGTTTTGCCGCGTGGCCGGGCAACTCCCGTCGACTAACGTCTAACTGTTTATTCTGTACGGTATCCGAGCACCGTGAGTGTGGGAATCCATATTTTTAACCGGTCCGATCGTTCGTTATCGTCCTGCTCCTTTCACCGTTTAACCAAACTGCCACCGTGAAATTCGAGACGGACGTGTCGATCGGCATTAAAACTGCGAATACCGCGATCCCAGAAACGGACAAACGCGAAACTATTTCGATTCCGAAGCCAGCGGACCAAGAACCGCGAGAGGTTTTCACGCGTCGCGAACCGTCCCCGGTAATTGCCTTTATTCGTTATGCTAATGTCCCACCGGCATCGAAATTCATCGTTGCTTCAATCACTCTTGACAGCTACCGTTCGATTTTATGCAAATCGCCGGACGATGCTATGGGAAACATTGAAACGCTGTGCTTATGGTATTTCATTATCTTCTCGCCTGGTGCTGCGCGTCTTTCTGTTACCTGAGAAGCAAGCACTTGCATTTAAATGTACTGTTTTTGTTCGTTGTTTCGCGGAGGCTAGAGCGAAGTTCAGTTCGTCAGCGCGTTGATTGTGGATTTTCTTTTATGACCATTTTTCAATGAAATAGATGAAACACATAACTTGCAAGACATTAGACGAATTTAGGAGCATTCCTATATCATTTCCTTATTTCATTACCAGACTATGGATCTTAATGCAAAATAAAATTTTTATACATCAATTGCTATCTGTAGGAGTGGTACAACAACTAGACCAAGTCTTCAATGGTTTAACACTTTGAGTGCCAAACCAGAACCCTCAAAAATTCCATGAATACAAAGTAAGTTATTTAATGAAACAAAAATTGAAAATAATTGTATGTGTGATATTGAGTAGTCTTCCAACTTTCTTGCATTTTACTTTTATTCTTGCTTTCTTGCATTTTATTAACGTAAAAATTCATTTTAAAATTAATAACTGAACAAATAACTCTGTCACCCACATCTGAGTGACATGGCGATCAACGTGTTAATATCGTTTAGGCGTCTTTTTGAAGACTTAAAATCAGTATTACATTATCATACTTAACACGTTGACCGCCATGTCACCCATATGTGGTTGACGGAATTATTTGTCCAGGTTTTAAAATGAATTTTTACGTTAATATATTCATTGTACCAAATTTGATTGGGATCTGTAAAATGCAAGAAAGTTGGAAGACTACACTCAATATCACACATACAATTATTTTCAATCTTTGTTTCATTAAATAACTTACTTTGGTTTCATGGAACTTTTGAGGGTTCTGGTTTGGCACTCAAAGTGTTAATTATCTTAGCAAATTCCATAATTTTTGGAAGTCTATGGCCCACGCTCAGGACATTGGTCGTAAATCAACATGCTCGATAACGCAATCTAATAACTTCGGGATTACGGCGCGAAAGAATCAGATTTTCAAGCTTTCGAAAAGCGTTAAAGAATAAACAGATTCCTGAAGAATTCGTGGGATCAAAATTGAAGAGTGACTCCGAGCAATCTTCTCGCCGCGTAACAATCCTGCTTTTACAAAATCCTGGGAACCTTGGTAAATTATGTAGCGACTTCGCCTAGCTGTCGGTCATTCCTTGAAAGGGGAAAATTAAGTCGGCCCCTCTCGCCTTCGATCCGTAGATACTGTGTAAATAGCGTTTCGTGTTTGACTATCGTTAAGCCTGCATTACGCCGTCCGTTTACCCCGATTTTCCATCGCCGCGCGAAGAAGAGAACCGTGATTCCAGGAGAATCGTATAACGCCGGTTTGCGAGAGTGCCGTCATTTCCGCCGGCGCAGAGATCCAGATCCAGAAATCCCAGAGGTGTTCCCTAAGCCCGGCACCGCGAGATACCATCGCCGTGTCATTTCGCGTTTTCTTACCGTCGCGTCGCGGCTGCGGTCCCTGGGAACACCGGACGTAAACAAGATCGTAAAACCCTACGGGCAGATCGAGTCATTCCTGGAACCCGAATACGACCTCTTCTCGATCCTCTCGATCCTCTCGATCCTCCGGAGACCGTTTAATTGCGGCCGGGTGTCGCGATTTTAACCCTCGGTACGTCGCAGTCATCTGCGACCCATCGCGGTGGGGACAGACTCAATATTTATAATTTTATTCCGATATAAGACGACGCTTTTCATTTCGAAATAAGAAAATCGCTATCCCATCTTCTAATTCTTCAAATAAAACAGTCCCGAGCTATCGCTTTGTATCGAAAGAAAACTAAAAATATCGGCGTGGGTCAGAAACGACTCCCGCATAGGCCTAGAATATTTATACAAGTGTTACGCGTAAACTGGGGATTTTTATGCAAAATAAAAACGTTCTGCATCGGTTCCGGGGAGCAGGAGTTAAATAAAAATTCTTTTCATCCCCTAGGAAGCTCTTACACGTTGAAAACAGCGTTACAATATTCCTAGATATTTCCGATCTTTTACTGTTCTATACCTAGCTTGATTATTCAATCAATCATGTCCATAAACACATATTAATGTGAATTCTTTTTGCATTGATTTTTGCTGAAGAAATCTCGAAGGAGGAAAATGATGTCGTCCTCGAGCAAGCTCCGAATCTTTGGGAAACCTCTGGCATAAAGAGCCGTTCTAAAAATTGCGTTTTCACATTCCTCGCGTTTAATCTTCCGCGACCGGTGCGGGACGATCCGCAAAGATAAAACGGGATAGAAACTCGGGCAGTTTAATCTCGCTTAAGCTCCCGGAGATCTCCGACGTTGTAGATTTCGCTGACTGGCGAAGATTTCGCGAAGATCCGCCGACCAGTCTGATGGTCGACGAAGAACAGCCCAAGGACATTCGGGTCGTCGAAATTGGTAACAATCGGACCGGTGCGAGACTCGGAGTTTCACCAAGACTATTTCGGGTTCTCGGTTCTCGTTGATCGTCGAACGCTTTGCGGAATTCTGAAGTGTACGGGTAACGAAGTTCGACGAAGGTTCAGGTGTAACGCACCAATGTCTGATTTTCCGAGACTGATTAAGATTCGGATCATGCGAGCCGGAATGTCCAGCCGGCTTGGCCCAGTGACATTCTCGCCGAGGTTTTTTTTTTCTGTCACGTATCTCGCATGACCCATTGCCCTCGACTGGCAATGACCACCGCTCGTTCCCGTTTGTTCTTCTTCGTGCCATACGAAACCCGTATGGCGGAGACGTGACGCGTCACTTTTCACAATCGTGAAAAATTCACACACCGAAACCCGAGCCTCGGCCCCGAATAAATAAATTTGCCGCCATTGTTCCACACAATAATTTCTTTAGCATATAACTCTTCATTTTTCGGAGAAAATATATTTTTTTTTACTTGAGGAGAGGTTAAACCACCATCACCATATTTTTTAAATAACGATTCCTCCACTGGTTGAGTTTAAAAAAATTCTTAAAGTTGCTAACATGAGAAGAGCTCAACAAAATTTGCCCGACTATCTAACCCCTTAATCTTTGTCAGAAAATATGTTCTTCTAATCAAAATAAGGTTCAGAAACATTCCATTTTTTAAATAATGATCCCTTGTCCGAGTTTGAAATAATTTTTTCCATTGCCAATATTTGACAAATTTAGTTTAGACATGAATTGATTCTACGAACTTCTCTTATCATTGTAAAAACTCCGAAAATGTTTCTCACCTTCCTGTTAAGAAAAATAATTCTTTTTACCAAACATTATACAGTTGGTCAATTAGATTTTTGAATTTGTGCTCTATGTACGTAACAATACGTAAAAATAAATATTTAACGGTTACTCAACGGTTCACCTAACGTCATAAAAATTAATAACGATGTAGCTCCGCGTAGCTCTCATCCAGAATTAAATGTAATTCAATTTAAGTTGCACTAACGGCCATGCTGCGCAGCAATTAACTGTGTGAAACCTTTAGAAAAAAAAGCGAGAAGTTATGGTAATAAACAGCAGTATACGAACAGATTAACCCGTCACTAAATATTAATAAGTAAAGATTATCATTTAGAGCTCACGAGCAACACGGTGTGAAGAATGGTAATACGAAAGTGATTAGATCGTTCCACTTAGCGCGTCTTTAGAAAATTTCACCGCGGAGCAATATTGTTGCGAGCCTATTTGCCGGACAGAAAGTTGATTTTCTGGAGTGCGAAGATCGTCGTTAACCAAGATTCTCGATGAACATACACGGAGAAGAAGAAGCTGTAATTTAAGCGACACTTTCACCGAGAGAACAAGTCCTAAGATAAATATTAATACTTCTTCGAATCGCGTCGATTCATTGGGCCGGGTTTCATTATTGATAAGCATGGCGTATAGATCGGCCAGAAAATGGATTTTAAAACTTTCTCTTTGCTCGCCGGTGAGTTACGGGCGTGTAATGTCAAACAGTGCCACTCGGTTCCGTTCGAGGAAAAGTATTTATTTAAAAAAAATTTTACGTACCAGCCTCGTAACGAAGAAATATCACGTTGTGCAAATGTGAAAATATAGAATTGAAAAATTTCGAAATTAAAGTCCTTCGTTTGTTATTTAAAATATTACGTTGACGTATTTCGTTTATTTAAATATCCCGCGTCTAAATATTTTACTCAATGAAACTGTGGCGATGCAATTAAGAGACACGTCTTTCCCATTTTCTATATTTTAATTGAATAATTGCAATCAGTCGAGGAACTAGGTTAACCAATCAATCAAAATGTACCTATCATTTTTATTCCTATGAACCTCCGGCCTCCACTTTATGAGAGCACCAATTAAATCGCAGTAATCAATTTCAATCAACCGCGCCGATTTGCACAATCCTTCATAGATCCTTTAACAATCCCCACTATTTTATTCCGAAGTGGAACGTGTCCTTAATAGACTGCGGACCTATCATGTTTACAGTGGCAAATTATTCCAGGTTATGAACCATTCAAAGGTTGTTAGATTATTCTGGTAAATTCTCACTTTTCATTTCAACTTCCAATTGTCTGGGTTTTATTCGTAGTGTACCATTTTTGCATACCAATCTTCTATTACGTTCAGTGTGCCATTTTTGGACACCAATCCTCTGCTTGGCACATGGTACCATTTTTGGTTACCAATCTTATACTACCTACAGTGTACCATTTTTGAATACCAATCCTCAGCTTGGCACAGGGTATCAATTTTTGGTACCAATCCTCTGTTTGGCATGGGATACCATTTTTGGATACCAATCTTCTACTACGTACACTGCACCATTTTTGGTACCAATCCTCTGTTTGGCATGGGGTACCATTTTTGGATACCAATTTTCTACTACGTACACTGCACCATTTTTGGACACCAAACCTCTGCTTGGCACAAGGTACCATTTTTGGATTTCAATCCACTACTTGACACAGTATTTTTCTTTTACAATTCGTCAAGTTATATTTTCTTGGAAAATTTTGTAGCTCGCTTCTTTACTCGAATACATGTTGTGAAATCTGAATAAATTAGATCCTGTTATTATTGTAAAGGAATACACGTCAGTCTCGTTTAGTCACTTCGTATTTGGTCGATCTTTTGCACAGCATTATGGTTCACTACATTTCTCAAGTTTTCGTGAAACGTTGATAAAACGCGAGTGCCAAATATCGATAATCCCCCATAAAACCGAGCAAACGGTCCCGCCCCATGCCCGATTCGCGGTCACGTCCTAACGGAGGTTGATTAAGAGGGATCGCCGGTCCGGTTTCTGTTTCAGCGCGTCGAAAAACGAGCACCATGGAGTCCTGGCTGAGCGACGTGCAACGCGTGAGAATTCCACGGCCGAAATTCGGCAGCGGGAACTCCATCAGACGATCGAACTCGACGGTGCAGCACTCCAGATCGGAGATCCACCTGCGACAGAGCCAGGACGTGGTCAAAGCCACGGAGGAGCTTCGCCAGGCCCTTCAGGACAAGCTCTGACCGGCTGATCAGAGCCAGGGGGCCCCGTAACTCATCGAACCGAGCAATCACTCCTCGAGGATTCGAGTCATGGGATCCGCGTCATCGTTCTCGCCCGTCAACGTCGTCATTAACCCTGGTCTTCTTCGCGTGCTAGCTACCGACCCGCGGGTAAAGGACATTTGGGCTGCTATAGGGCTCTATGCGTCGTGACCACTTGCTCTAAATACATGGGAAAAAGTGTATACTGATGGGGCTCTGTCAGGATAAATTGCACTTTTGCATTTTGTGGGTCTAGTATTTTCAGAGAAGAGCGATGGGAGGATCAGTGTACTGTGTGGGGATTAGAAGTTGACTAATTGGAGGGGGTAAGAACAGTTGATTGAAAGAATCTCTAATTCATTTTTGCCTCCTTTGTGGTTCTAATTGCTCTCTTTTATTAGTAGGCAAAATAATTTTCATGCTTTTTTGGTTACAACATATTTTTGTTAGAGAATGGAATTAGGCTACTTTGGAACAGTTAGACGAGGATCGGTATGTGACACAGTATTAGCTCTTTCGAAGCCGAGAACTACGAAACCACGCCTACTCGGGGTACCACGCCCCCTTGGAGATTGAATTAAGACCTTAAAAAAACATTTCCATTGTTATTCAAGAATTCGACGGGAAAAACGATGAAACCTGCTGAACAATGAAAAATGCTCCTAATTTACATTCTCAGAGCGCTTGCCTATTATAGTCGGTGGAGAGGATGTTATACTAACATATCAGACCCTCCGTCCTTCAGCTAACCAGCTTTTCGTCTTCGTACAGTACACCATTGTGTACTATAGTTTTAAATATCTCGTTTTGAAAAACAGACCACGAAAAATGCACTTTGGATTAAAATGATTATTGAAGACCCTATGCTTGATCCTTGTAGTCAAGTATGCTTGTTTTTGGGCACTTGGAAGGGCTACATGGACATTGAGAAACCTAGTTGGGTAGGTTTCGCTTTCGAGAATGGACAACGGGGTTTTTTGAGCGATGACGTTTTCGCGCGACGAGAAGATGGCGGTTGGGATTGGTTGAACCTCGATTGGCAACATTGAGCGAGTTTTTTATGGTGTACAGTAGAATCTTTATTATTAAATGATAGAGAAAAGTAATACGAAGCGTTTTAAACGAGGAATAATGTCATTAAATTTAAAAGAATTAATCCCAAAATCCTAAAAAAAGTATATTGGCGGTTAAGATAAATGTATCAGAGATTTTTTAACAAATTTTTCCATCATTTTCGAAAGGATTAATAATTGGCAAACAATTATCTTGCTGATCAGAATTCTACTGTGCTCAAAACTATCTGCACTCTGTTCTCGTTTTATTAGTCAGTATTAGCAGTTGCAGATTCTGTCTGGGAAACTTGCTCATCATACGCATTTGTACAGATTACTATGACTATGTCTATCTATAGATTAAGAGTTTTGTAATTAAAGATTATAATTGTAATTATAGATTATATTCGTTCACAAATACACTACAATTATTACAAACGATGTCTAAACATCGTTTAGAAAAAATATTCTAAAGAAATTTCACCTTGTGTTTATATTTACTAACAATGTGCCAATTGTATTTCATTTAATTTCTACTACAAACCTTCATTCGTAAAATACCTTAAAAACCTTCATTCGTAAAATACCTTAAAAAACCTTCATTCGTTAAATATACAATTAATGACCGCAGCAATTACATCAGGTTTTAAATATTAAATTTCCTAAATTCAAAAATACAAAACCTATTGCTTCTTTAAAAAATTTTAATAGTCAAAATTGCAAACATGGTTCTCTTCATCCATAGTTCATTAAGATAAGTCTGTGTTTTACTGCAAAAGGATTAAATACATAGCATAAATAAGAATTCTATCATTGAAGTAAGATCAAGTTGACCATAATATTCTGTAATTACCTTGCAAGAATTTTACTTCACAAATGCTTGATAGTACTTGACACCCTTTTTGAAAACTGCCTTTTTAAGACTTGTTAACAAGAAAAATGAAAGGTAGATAAGGTTATCTGAACAAGAGAGTTCAGCAATTTTATCTGATTGTGACTGCCATAAGAAATCGAAGAAAACTCAGAAATTACTAAAAATGACCAGAACAACAAATATGTACTTTTCAAGGGAGAATTGTCGGCTGCAACAAACCCATACCACGTCCCAGACAATAACGTGCAGGAAGACTATCGAATAATTCAGACCACAGCTGTTCTGTCTTAAAAGACTCTTAAATTGCCTTTTTTGACTGTAATGAAGATTACCCAGCGCGCAGAGAACAGCAATCGAGGGGCCAGAAAAATCTCGTTTCCCGGCCGGAAGAAAAATCGGCGAACCGCAGGTTGCGAGTGGGGTGGGGGGAGGAGGGAGGGAGGGGAGGGGGATACCATTTGAAAAAAGCTTCTCTCGCATGATCGTTACCTCCTCCGGGCGAATCATCGCGAGATCCTTAAGCGTTCGTGCGTCTGTTATCCGCGACGGGGAAAAAAAGGAGAATAAAGGGTCAGCTTCCCTCAATCTCGGGTTCCTCCTCAAGGATATCAAGAGAGGAGTTCGCGCACGGTCGACGATCTCCGCGCATCCCCAAGGACAGACAAGGCAACAGGAGAGAAGTCCGTCGTCGGAACGCCTAACCGACTAACCACCGCAACCGGTGCCTGGATAGAGACATTTCGCGGCTCGATCCACCCGTCCACCATGATCGATCGCGTCGCGATAATTAATTCAGGCCCCTGAAACACCTTCTTCAGCTGGTTCCAGGATACAGGCGCGCGCGTGCGCGTGTACGAGTGATATACGCGTCGGTCCAGAGATCGACCTGGCGTGATCAGCCTCCATAAATCGAGGCCGTTCGAGATGGACCCGTGAGAAGATCTGAGAGCCGATCGGTCTGGATCATCGGCCGAATGGGAACGAGTTCCGACGAGACCTCGTTAAGCCGCGGTCCAGTCGAACAAGTAGCTTTCCTACGGTTTTCTTTGCAAACATAGATCCCTGGATCGTGTACCCGGCTTTTCCCGTGTCCCTCTTAAACCCTGATTAGCTGAATCGTCATTCGACTATCCACAGTTCGCATTAATTTCTGGGCCCTGGTGATCTAACACTTCCATGAGGTTCTTTATTTATTAACTGTTTAATTTCGAGCTGGTTGCTCGATTGCAGAGAGCACATGCCACGTTCCTACGATTGTTTCATTGCTCAACGATTGCAAACTGCCCCCTCGTACATTGAAAATGGCGTTACGATTATGAAGAGTGTAATAAAGACGGTTAATGTATAGAGGTAAAAGGTACGAAAGTAATTACATACAGTGTGACTCACGGAAAAATTATGGCACGTTTCTCAATAGCCTGAGTACTTGCGAATTAATTGAAATTGCACTTGTTTTCTACGTGTGTGTTAACAGCGACACCAGAGTTGCAACAAAAGAGAAAGTGATAGGCACAGTTCCTGCGCCGTGGGATAAGGAAGTTGTTTCTTTCTTTTTTTAATGATACATGTTGTATATTAGAGCGTCCTGAAAAATACTTGCAAGCGTTCTCGTACGATCACGTAATCATGCAATTTTTTTCTTTTCGCGTTCCCTTTGTCTCGTCGTCGCGCCCTGCCGCCGCTTCGAACGCATTAATTGGCGCTTTTCGCGCGACGCCATGTAATTAAACAGCTTTCCGGAAGCGCGGTGCGCGTTTCGCGTTGCGCGTTTGTTTATCGTATTTCGGCGCACTAACTGGAAATCGGAATGAAAACGACGGATCATCCGAGCTGTTTCGAAATCCTCCGAAATCCAACCATTTCCTCGCCGTAAATTGCAAATTCCCCTCTTTTTGAAAGCCGTGAATCGCTGTGTACATATTTTGCTGAGCGGTGCAGAAATTAAGACATCGCTATGAAATTCAGGAATGCAAGGAATATTTGAGAAACATTGTTTCAGTAATTTCAAGAAGCTAAATAAATAATAATTTTCTTTATAAGCTCCAGAGGCCTGATTTTTATACAAGAATAATGAAAATTAGTCGTGAAATTTCTGATTATTTCGCTCACTTAAAAATTTTCGAGATTGTATATTGCTTAGACAGTGATATAAGAAATTATTGTGATAAATTTTATTTAAAATTGATTACCGAGAACGATTTATACAGTTACAAGATGGTGTCCAGCTCAGCAAAATATTTATGCGGACAAACAGTTCGAGGAAATATTTTTTCTGTCTCATGTCGGTAATGCTTCGACTATTTAATCGATTGGAACATGTAAAATCAAGTGTATAGGTTAAGTGCGTAACCACAATTTTGACGAATATTCGAGTAAACAATTTATATAAATAATTCCCTCGAACTTTCCGTCCGCGTCGTTTCTATCCTCGGTTATTCAATTTTCAAAATAGCTACAATCGATATTAATTATAATGTGCTATTTGTTGACAACGTAATGCACGTTCGAAGCCCCCACTCCAATTCCCACCCCTAATCTTGACCCTAGACGAGAGTAACAGGTTAAAGCAATACCGGTCGCGTCGCGGTGTTCGCAAAAGAAACAGGCAATTATCGTGAAGGCAGTGTCCCCGGGGTGGTTTGAGCGAAAGGTGTAGAAAAAGATGATGATCGGACTCACCAGATTGTCCGGGTGTAGCCGATGATGTCCGTAATCCCGAGGGTTGCCACGGGACCCGCTCGGCGAGCTGTGCCTGCGCCCGCGGCCGTTCTCCAGATCGTCTTCGTAGTCCTGCAAAAGAAATTGATAAAGACCGCTTTTTGACGGTGTGTTCCACCGTTGTTTCCCGGGGACAACCGTTTTCTGTTCTCTCTTTCTGTCCCTGTCTCCTCCCCCCTCTCTCCCGAGGAGAGAGAATAATCCCGGGGCGAGTAGGTGTCTGTTCGCCTGAAAACCGGCGAAACACGTCGGTCGCCGATCGGCACTTTCGCGGGCTCGAACGATTTCTCTGTACCTGGTTGTCGCACTCGTCGTCGTTGGAGAGGGCGAGGTCGGAGGTCGTCACTTGGTGCTGCTGTGCCCTCCTGCAGCCCGCTCTGGAATTGCCAAAATTGCGATTTGAGACCACCCACCACCCCCTCTATCTCTCTCTCTCTCTTTTTCGCTAGCGCGGCGGACCCTCCCCCGCACGATCCTCCCTTGCGCTCTCTGACTAACCGGCAGATCGGTCGAGATCGTTTCGCAATCACTTCCCTATCGAGTTTTTTTTTTAATCTAGAATTTTTACAACTTCGAATCGAGTCGATCCTCCCCCTTGCACTCTCTGATAACTCTGGTAACACCGTAGATGCCGATCGCGATACACCGGTGGAGATCGTTTAGCGAATGCTTCCGGTGCACTGGGATCTCTCAACCTTCAAACCCCTGCTAGACTTCGAATTCGTAGAATAACTGATTCAGTTGATCCTCCCTTACACGCTACCACAACTCTGATAAATCGGTATGTACATGGTAGAGATCGGTTTGCGAACGCTTCCGGTGCACTGAAATTTCTCGAGTTTCGATCCTCTTTATCTTCCGAAATTTTTCAAACACCGAATCGACTGGAGTTTCCCTCGCAATACCAGATAAATCGGCTGAGATCGGTATGCGAATGCTTCCGGTGCACTGGAATTTTCCGAGTTTTGACCCTCCTTAGCTCCCGAAATTTTCCAAAAACCGAATCGACTCGAGTTTCCCTCGGAATCCCTCATAACTTGGATAAATCGACTGAGATCGGTATGCGAATGCTTCCGGTGCACTGGAATTTCTCGAGTTTCGATCCCCTTTAGCTTCCGAAATTTTCCAAACACCGAATCGATTTTAGTTTCCCTCGGAATCCCTCATAACTTCGATAAATCGGTAAAAATCGGTATGCGAATGCTTCCGGTACACTGGAATTTTCCGAGTTTTGACCCTCTTTAGCTTCCGAAATTTTTCAAACACCGAATCGACTCGAGTTTCCCTCGCAATACCCGATAAATCGGCTGAGATCGGTATGCGAATGCTTCCGGTGCACTGGAATTTCCCCAGTTTTGACCCTCTTTAGCTTCCGAAATTTTCCAAACACCGAATCGATTTTAGTTTCCCTCGGAATCCCTCATAACTTGGATAAATCGGTAGAGATCGGTATGCGAATGCTTCCGGCGCACTGGAATTTTCCGAGTTTTGACCCTCCTTAGCTCCCGAAATTTTCCAAAAACCGAATCGACTCGAGTTTCTCTCGCAATACCCGATAAATCGGATACATCGGTTGAGATCGGTATGCGAATGCTTCCGGTGCACTGGAATTTCCCGAGTTTTGACCCTCTTTAGCTCCCGAAATTTTCCAAAAACCGAATCGACTCGAGTCTCCCTCGGAATCCCTCATAACTTGGATAAATCGGCTGAGATCGGTTTGCGAATGCTTCCGGCGCACTAGGTGGAATTGAGTTGTATCGAGTTGAATGTACCGCACAATCCCTGACACCTCTGATAAACCGTGCGAGATCGTCTAGCAAATGTTTCCGGTGCACTGTGGATCTCTCGAATTCGACGAACGAGGAATCGAGTCGGATCGAGTCGGGCCGAGTCGAGGGTTCGACCACCTGTGCCTAGACTTGTGCGCCGCCGGCTAATTGCTCGTTACCTGAATACTTTAGCTGGCAGATCGATCCCGCCGGCTCGCCGAAATAGAATGGCTTCTCGAATGTGAGACCCGGGGATGGGAACGCGAAGGGGCGACCGGTGAATGTTTTAACACGTCATTTTTAGGTTCGGATGCTGCACCACCGCGTCTGAAGCTTGTCTCTTCGACCGTGCTCGAAAGACTATTTTCGTAGCAGGGTTGCCCGATTTGTTCGAAAGTTGGAAATTGAATCAGAGGGTTGGAAGTTTTCGGAACTGCTGTCTCTTTGCGGACAGCGTTTCTCGTTTTCCAGGTGGATTTTGGGAGGCTTGATTGAGACTTGTTTGAGAATCGTGCCTGATCGTGCTCGACTGTGTATGCCGTTTGCTAAAATTGAATTCTATTTGATTTTTGATTGATCAAAAATATATCCAGAAGGGAAGAAAATTTCCTTCCATTCTGACCTACTTATGAACCTCTCCGCAAAGATGCAAATTCGCACTCGGATATTTCTGTCCTTTATTTTTAGGTGGATTTTAGAAGGCTTCTGATCGTGTTCGACTATACAGGGTAATCCGTTTTTAAACGACCAAACGTCAACCAGCTATAGAGGGCCCCAAATGGAACAACTTTCACCCCTAACACTTTTTTTGATTCGGCCTTGAGTTCTTGAAAATATTTTAAACAATACGTACCCAAAAGATGTATTTAAAATCATTCTTAAAACTTGAGTCCCGTTACATTCCTTGAATATTTAGGTATTGCTGTAAAAACGGGTTTTTGCAGTTATCTAAAAATCAAGACCGAATCAAAAAAAGTGTTAGGGGTGAAAGTTGTTTCATTTGGGGTCCTCTATAGCTGGTTGACGTTTGGCCGTTTAAAAACGGATGACCCTGTATGTGTTGTTTGTAGTTTGCTAAAATTGAATTATTCTATTTGATTTTAATTTATCAAAAATATTATCCAAAGGGGAAGAAAATCTCTTTCAATTCTGACTTCCCTATGAACCCATCCGCAAAAATACAAATTCGCACTCGGAAATTCTTGTTCCTTTTCTATTAGGAGGATTTTGGGAGGCTTGATCGAGAGTAATTTGAGAATCATGATGTTCCTGATCGTGTTCGACTGTGTATGTTGTTTGTACTTTGTTAGAATTAAATTCTTCTGTTTAATTTTTAATCTATCAAAAATATTGTCGACACAAGAAGAAAATTTCTTTAAATTCTTTCCTTATGAGCCTATTCGCTAAAATAGAAATTTGCACTTGGATATTTTTGTCCTTCCTTTTTTTTTAGGTGGATTTTGGAAGGCTCCTGGTCGTGTTCGACTGTATATGTTGTTTGTAGTTTGCTAGAATTGAATTCCCCTGTTTAATGTTTAATCTATCGAAAATATTGTCGACACAAGCAGAAAATTTCTTTCATTTCTGACATGTTTATAAGCTCTTCGGCAGGAATGCAAATTCGCACGATCCGCATCGTGCCGCGAGCCATGAAACGTGAAAGAGTATCGATTGCGTTTCAGTTTAAAAGCACAAGGGAGACCCCGAACTGGGTCTCGGTTGCCGGTTCTAAAACAGAGAAATCGGCGGGCATAAAAATTCTATTAGACAGGACCAAGAGGGGGGCTGATCAATCGATAATGAGGAAACCGGACTGGCAGTTTCCAGCCTTACCCGGCGAAGTTGGAAAGAAGTATGGAGCACATGCGATCCCGGGTCACCGTAAATGGACACTGACGCGGTTATTTATATGTTTCGCATCGATTATTTAATGAGCCCAGCATACGTCAGGCATCGATAACCGTGCACCGTTGCAGATGCTCATAAGTCGCGCGGGCCGAATCTATTTCCGTTCGCTGGTTCGTCCTTCGTCGAAGTTTAAGAGTCGCGTCGATCGATCCGATACATCGACTCGTGCAGGACACGTAAAAACCGAACACGGCCACGCAGGACGAGAGAAACTTTTCCGAAACCCGTCGACGACGCTCGATTCCGGAATCGACGACAAGTCGAACCTCTGGACGACTTCGGGCAATTTTCCTCCGAATGAAATTCCAATTTTGAACTTCCTTAAACTGCTACGGAGCAGATCGATCTTCGATCTTTCGATTCGTTCGACGATTGAATATATTTCCTTCCTCTCTGCGCAACGATCGACCATCATTTCGATTGGATACCATTGTGAAATAAATGCAAACGTTCGCAAATATCCTTCGTGATTGTAACAGAGGTTTAATTAAGGCGAAATTAAGTCTCTCAGTTTATTTACAATTCTGCGATAAATCAAAGTTCTTCGTTCTTTTCTCTCGAATTTGTTTGCGTGGTCAACTTTCCGTTTGTCAATTTTGTAAAGATTAATATCGACTGAAATTGGCTCGTTTTATTAGTCTCCGTCTCTGTGAATATTCCTAAGCGAATATTACACTCTTCAGCTAGTCAAGAGAGTGTAGGATTTGTTACATTTTTTTTTTTTTAAAGAAACCATGAAAATTAGTGCTGTTAAATCAGCTGATTTTACCATCGGTGATCTTAATATTGAAGCAAGAAGTTAATAGATATTTTCATTTCGTTAGCACAATTGACTCACTATTGTTTTAAATACTTGATTCCCGGCACTCAGGTACTCAGTACTTCTAATCGTTTAAAGATGGAGATTGCATAATTGAAGATTTTGTAATAAATTGTTCAAGAGCTTAATTTTGCTCACCACCTTTTTGAGATTACTACTTTCACGAAAATTGCGAAGCTTCTTTAAGGAAAAATGCAGCCATTGGAGAACCTATTATCTGAGTCTTAACTGGGAAAAATGATGATTATCATACAAACAAAAAGATGTGAGCTGCATCTAATGGGGCAGTTAATTTTGCCTATTAACTGGTTCAAGTTCGTGGATATTGCACAGTGGACTCCGGTGTTATGAGAACAAAACCACATGGAATTGCTGTTTCGTCTACCACGGAATGTCCGATCGTTGTGTGGGAAATGGTGGTGGTCCCGTAACAACGTAGCTAGCGGTGCATTATGGAATTCGCAGAGACGAACAACGTTGCGTCCGTGTTGTGTACGCTCACTAGTGACCGTTTCGAGCTTGGATAGCCTCGGAGCACTGAGGAACTTTCGTTGTTTACAAAACAAACTGTCCCGTGATATTCTACTGTTTTTTTTTTTTTAAACAAATAAATCGGAATTCTCGTGTAAAAATATTGCTAGTCCAGAAAAGAAATTTCGCAGCACGGTTGGAAAACACTTAAGGAGAGATTCTCGTGTAACAAATTAAAAATATCAAGTTTTCACTGTGTTAAAATGTCGCCATTTTCTCGTAAGTAGAATTTCAAATGTGCAAATGTGATTCTACTGCTTTTTTTTTTTTAACAAACAAATCGGAATTCTCGTGAAAATATTGCATATCGAGAAAAGAAATTTCGCAGCACGGTTGGAAAACACTTAAGGAGAGATTCTCGTATAACAAATTAAAAATATCAAGTTTTCACTGTGTTAAAATGTCGCCATTTTCTCGTAAGTAGAATTTCAAATGTGCAAATGTGATTCTACTGTTACTTTTTTTTAACAAATAAATCGTAATTCTCGTAAAAAAATTGCATGTCCAGGAAAGAAATTTTGCAGCACGGTTGGAAAACACTTAAGGAGAGATTCTCGTGTAACAAATTAAAAATATCAAGTTTTCACTGTGTTAAAATGTCGCAATTTTCTTGCAAGTAGAATTTAGAAATGTGCAATCGAAGACGGTGCTCCGTACCTGTTTGCAACCACCGAGGAAATTTGCGAACACCGTGTACGATGTTGTCAGTGATATTTTATCGAAAGATCGAAGATGTCCGCTGCACCGGAAGTTCCCTGTTCGCCAGGAAAACGCGCGGACGATTTTTACGGCGAACGTTTCGTCCGCGGAACCGATTACCGTACTGCCAACTCTCTCGAAGCTCATTTGTTTCATTCTGTTACCCGGGATACGACCCGGCGTTAGAACTTCCACGGAGGATAGTACGAAAATTTTCAAGGGCTGGTTCCTATAGGTTCGCGAACTGCCGCAGCAAGCCTGCGAGCGACTGCAGTGGAATTTGCACCCCTCGCAATTCGGGCCCGCTTCAACCCTCGCTAAATGATAAAAAAAAACCTCGCTCGCGATTTTGCTTATTTTCCTTCAAATATTGATCGGGCATTTGATTTCTACCCAGAAAGAGAAAATAAGGGAATTTGATCTGAAACAGTTTTTAATTTGGTCTGTTGAATCATCGGTTCGTCTGACACATTTAATTTTTTTCCAGTTTCTGTGGTATATTCTGAAAAACATGAAACGTACGTGAAAATCCACCGTACACCGTAAATCAGCACTGCCAATCACGGATCCGTGACAGGAGCACAAAACGCGTGAAGGGAAAAGAGCTATGTGCTATAACTCGGTTTCGGTACGTATAGTGGTAATTACTCGAACGAGGAAAATTTCGGACACTTTTCGAGAAATATTGACGTGAATAAATTCGACGATTTACCATAAATAATTTTTCACTGGGATAACTGACAACGTTTTATAATCGTTGTAATTAATTGCATTTCCTACATCACGATTGTATTCAACCGTTGCGAACGAATTAAACACAATAATGAAAGAAACATAATTACAGAACCGCTGAATTCTCCATGAAAATTTCTCGATATTCAAATCGCGATAACATTGTGAAAAAAAATCCTATCACGATGCACCTCGGCTCGTTTTATAGTACGAACTCCCCATTTTTACAACGCCAACTTCAATTTTTCCAAAAAAATTTTTACATCCTGCCACAAGTAGGAAAGTGAAAACACTTTTATTCCCAAAAATGTTGCATGTTAAAACGTCTTCGAAAAGGTTGCAAAATTTTTTTCACGAACGAATTTACAATATATTTGAAGATCGAACCTTCCTCTTTAAAACGGTCTCTTAAAATTCGGTGCACGATTTTTCTTTAGCTGCTCCATAAATAAAATATGAGGGACAAGTTCGGTCGTGTGAAGGTCTTCGATGAAACTTCCAGAACGTATATAAACAACCCATATTTACAAAAGACTCATTGTCTAAATCTGGCAAACGGCGATCTTTAATATCTTAAACGTTCATTATGTCGTTCCAACTTCTCCAAAAAAAAGTAAAATCAAATTTTTCGGTCCAGTTTAACCCTTATGTGGGCAACCAAACTTTTCACGGTTGTTGGGCAACCGGAGTACCCGGATATATAAAAAATAAAGTGATAATTTTACTTTCATGCTTTCCCATAACTTTTAGTTTTTTGTCTATGGTATACTAAGTATTGTTTTAAACAGTTTAAGTGAAGCAACTGCTTCAAAAAATAGTATAACTCAATGCTAAGATCAAACTTTTATGCTATTCGTATGTGGACGCACGGTATTTGACTCTTCGACTTACACAACAGTACAACAGTATTCAACTTTATTTGGTCACAACCAAAATGTTACAATATATTCGTATGTGCCAAAAAAAAAGAAAAGTTTGTTGTATTACTATCCACAATGCACAATGATAATGTTGTTTCTGGGCCAAAGAGGAAACCAGAAATAGTCCACTTCTATAAGAAAACAAAATCTGGTGTCGACATGATGGATAAAATTTTGAGACGATACAGTATACAAAGACGTACTAACAGATGGCCATTAGCATTTTTTTTTTTACATAATTGACATTGCTGCTCTTGCCTCATACATCATATATATTTCTAATAACGATATGTTGCCTAACAAATCCAATAATCGCCGAATATTTTTACGCCAAGTGAGAGAGGAACTTAGTCTTCCAATAATTAGAAGTCGATCAACCAATGTTCAAGTGATGAGACATTTCTCTTGTAAATTAGCAATAGAAAGCATGCTACATAAGTCACCAACAATAACCGACGTTCTTTCAACTTCAGGCACTGTATAACAACGAGATAAAACTGGACGAAAAAGAGTTGTAGGTTCATGTCATATATACCAAGCTGACCCTGATAGAAAACGTAGAAAGACACGAAAATATTGTCAAAACTGTATAAAACCAGTTTTCCGACGAACACGCAAATACTCTGACAGTTTGTAAAAATTGTCCTATTATTGGTTAATAATAGTAACTATACTAATAATAAAATAATACCAATTGAAAAAATTTGTCTGTTGTACGATTGTGTTGTAAAACTTCCCTTCATAAGCATCCAACTACAACTTCCTATGTATGGGTACCCGGGTACCCGGTTACCCAACAACCGTATAAATAAGATTGAAGCCTTATTATTTAATATGTTTTGCATCAATTTTAATTCTGTAACCATAAATCGACAGAGAACCTTCTAAATAATGGGGATCCAGGGCGGTTTTGCGATATCTTCATAAAAACATAACAAATTATTAGAGCAAACATAGAAAGGGGTACCCGGGTACCCGGTTGCCCACATAAGGGTTAAACTCGTTTAAACCTGACACTAATTTAATCCGAATTTTATGAGCGATTTAATTCCCCATAACGAACACCGTACAGTATAAAAAAGTAATTGGCGCTTAACGAGCGTTCAGATATTATTGCAAGCGTGTGTACGTACTGGTGATCGTGGTAAACCAGGTAAACGTTCAAAATCTGCAGCAGGGCGATAAGGGTCGTGGCCAGGGACGTTCGAGGAGTTATGATCGTCGTGTTCATATTAGTTGCCCACGCCCTATTCCAAAATCGTGACACGTGTCGATGGATCGAACGTGTAGTACAAGCCCGGGCTCGTATATAATTGGACGAAGAGTGATGGACGGGTTCTGGATGTTCCGTGTGTATACGTGTCTCTCGACGGAGACCGGCCCATAAGTAAATTCCGTCGAATCGAATCGATATCCTGACGACGAGAGGCGCGGCGAGGAAAGCGTGCAGAAACTCTGTGTTCGTGCCCACGCGAATCGAAAACGTACTCGCGCAAAATGGAATTCGCAGATCCCGCCGGACGATTATTGGCCGCCGCCGTTTGGCCGATTATTGAGCGAGGGATTAGGCGACAATGAACGTTGTCGCTCCCGCAGAACAGTTCCGACGACCGAGCCCGGATTTGAATGACCGGACACAATTATCAATTTACAATCCGATCCTCTTTTTCCCTTCGCTTTCATAATACATCCCTGCACCCCTTCCACACGCCGATGGCCTTCGTTTCGAAGAATCCCCGTAATTTGAAAATTATTCAAACTCGCATACAGATCAAAATTATCTATCTTGTTTTTGAATTACTGAAATTATAAAAACGAGGGGAAATTGTTGTCCGAATAAAATTTCCAAAATATTCTTTGGCCTCGAACGATTGGAAAATATTGTCTAAATAAAATCAATGGTCCCTGGCAACTAAAAATATTGTCTAAATAAAATCGATAGGCCCTAATAGTCAAAAATATTGTCTGAACAAAGTTGATGGTCACTGACAACCAAAAATATTATCTAAATAAAATCGATAGTCCCCAACGACCAGAAATGTTGTCCAAATAAAATCTCCAAAAAATTCA
This sequence comes from Seladonia tumulorum, assembly GCA_913789895.3. Classification (NCBI taxonomy): domain Eukaryota; kingdom Metazoa; phylum Arthropoda; class Insecta; order Hymenoptera; family Halictidae; genus Seladonia; species Seladonia tumulorum. The sequence goes on from OU565274.1 coordinate 6,097,863, forward strand.
TCGATCTCGAACGACTGAAAAAGACTGTCTAAATGAAATCAATGGTTCCTAGCTACTAAAAAAATTGTCTAAACAAAATCGATAGTCCCCGACGACCAGAAATATTGTCCAAATAAAATCTCCAAAAAATTCATTGATCTCGAACGACTGAAACATACTGTCTAAATAAAATCGATGATCCCTAACAACCAAAAATATTGTCCGAATAAAATCTCCAGAAAATTAATTGTTATCTAACGACTGAAAAATATTGTCAAAACTTTTGTCTGAATGAAATCAGCTCTCGCTAAAAATGAAAAGCAACAACCCGAAGAAAATTTCCAATTAAAGTCACGGACCTAAATCACAAAATCTTGAAATAGAATCTTGAACCTCCCTCGGGAAAGAAACTCTCGCGTCTAAAATCTCGGAGAAAAATCCCCGAGCAACGTAAAGAAATATAAAAACAAAAGAGAAAAACTCTGTGATCTAAGAGGGTAAGAAGGAAATGAAATCTAAGTGAAATCTCTGTTCGCCGTCAGCGTCGGTATCCGCGCTTAATTCTGGTCGATGGTAGAGATCTCGGGTGCCGTGGAAACAGAGCAACAAGAAAATCCCCGTGTCTCGCAAATTAATCGACGGATCCATGAGAACTGACCACCGATACACCCGGAACACGCCCACACACGGATCGATCTCCGCCCACACGCGGCCGCGATACAAGGGCACACGTGTTTCACACGCACGAGCCTCTATTTACCTTGCTGGTTCCCCCTTTTGCTCAACCCCCCTCCTTCACCCCCATGGGTATCCTGAACGGGTATCTCTGCTTGTCTGTGTACATACCTGCTACCAGCAGAGGGTGTTCGAAGGGGGTTGGCTCGTTGAATGCGGGGATAGATACTAAAGCCAGATCGGGCCTGCCAGGAAATGAAATATCGATGTACCCGGGTATATCCGACACAGAAACGCCATTACGCTGATCCCCGGCTACCTTCGAATCGCGCGTTCCTTTATCTTCTCTCTTTTCCAACCGCCTCTTATTTTTCCCCTCTTTTCTTTCTTTGTATTTCGACCCCCTCCGCTCGACTTCTCTCGTCTTGCCTCGAGTTCGGTCGATCAATCGACCCCTTGCTCTATAATGTCGCGTCCGACGAAGATAACGAAGATTTTGAACAATGTCTGCCAAATTAACACGTTGACTGCAATGTCACCCATATGTGGGTGACGGAATTATTTGTCCAAGTTTTAAAATGAATTTTTACGCTAATATATTAATCGTAGCAAATTTTATTAGGATCTGTAAAATGCCAAAAAGTTGGACTACTCAATATCATACATACAATTTTTTTTCAATTTTTATTTCATTAAATAACTTGCTTTGATTTGATGAAATTTTTGAGGTTTCTAGTTTGGCAGTCAAAGTGTTAATATTATTAGTAGACTTTGTAGGTCGAATTCAAAACATTTAAACGATATAAAAATGACGATACATTTTTATTCTATTTTCAACAGATTAAAACGATTTAAAAAAGAAATAAATATGTAACTCTTTTAGACTCTTGTCACTCTTAACTGGGGACACAAAAAATTGTATGAAAATGACACTGCCTTATCTTCGGACAAATCCACGACAATGACACCACCGATAACAGCTCAGAAAATTTTTTGTTCCGATTTCCTCCGTCGTGATTTATTTTTTTATTTTTTATTTTACTGTAACCCCAGCCATTATTTTCTTTTCTCTGCGCTTCAACCCCCACCCTTGCCTCTCTCGTCCCGTCTTGAATTCAGGCGACCAATTAAGAACGAAACAACGGGTCACTGCAGGAAATCGAGGAATTCGGGGATCGGAAATGGATTAGCTAGTCGGCGAATGCCCTCTATTATGGCGGCGTTGTATGGCAGCAGCCGCGAACACGGGGTCGGTTAGCTTGGGGGTCGCTCGAAGGGTTGTCGCCAGTGTTTTGACAGCGCCGAGGGCGTTATATGATAATAATGGAATGCACCGCGGGTGGTGTGTGTGTGTCGTGCCGGTTTTTCGAGTGGCGTGTCGTGTTTCTGAAACGCTCCAGCTTTTGTTTCCTTTGTAAATTGATCATCGTGCAAGGTATGTTGCGACCAATTTTTATCGACGCTGAATTTCTGTGCTTTGTTCTGTGTGCTTTCGTAATTGTGCTTAACGTGGTCATCCCAGTGGTGTGATAATTAATTTCGGTGATTTTTGTAGAATCTTTTTTGCGAGGAATGTTGACTCGTTTTGCGTACTGTGATTTCGTGAAGTTTCTGGAAGTTGGTTTCGGAGAATTTATGTTAATTAACGAGTGAGTGCTGGTGTGTAGCAATTTTAGTCGAATGCCAGTGTTGTTTTGTGTACTGTCATATTTTTGAATGTTTTGAATTTTGGTCTCTCGCAGAATTTCTGTCGGCAGCTTTGAAGGTATTCTGCAATTAAATGTTACTCGGAACATCGGTCTCAGAGAATTTCTGTCAGTAAATAATATTTGACGATATGTAACATTTTCGGTTGGGTTTCAATGTAATTTCTGCATTTTGTAAATTTTTGTCACTCGTGATAGAATTAAAATTATATCTAAGAAATTGACAAGTCTGTAATTTTAGTCTCACAGAATTTCTGTCGACAGTTGTGAATGTATTTTGCACACAGTAGTCCGATATTAATTGTAACTTCCATCTCGTAGTATTGCTATCAGTAAACAATACCTAACACAGAACAGTTATGCTAAAAAGCGACTAACGTTCTAAAATTTGAATCTGTAGTGTACACAGATGATGGAAATCGAGAGAGTTTCAGGGTGACAGTGCATCTAACGTAGACTAATATTAACATCGTGTAAGTAGACTGACATTCTAGTAATTATCATATAGACTAAATTAATCTAACAATTGATAGAGATTAACGTGGGTGGCAGACCTACGAAAGCATTGAAAGAAAACCAAAAAAAAAAGAAGATAAACGGTGTCTCACATTCGAGAAATCGATGCGACTGGTTTCGATCGCTCGCCTAAACAACGTTAATCAGTTGTTGTTTACATATTCGATAGAATCGCTCGGCGAAATCGAGTTACTTCGAGTGTGCCTGCAAACTCGATCTCCACTTCGGGGAGAAACGATCGACTTCGGATTTTCTTGGGGTTCGATTCAGCACAGGTCAACGGGATAACACCAATTAACCGAGGTCAGGGAACACCATAACCCTTTCACGTTATCGATATAACAACAAAATCTTCGAGAGCTAGTGACTTGCACGACGTTTCATATATTTCGCTGCTAGGAATAATCATTCTTTTATTATAGAGTCGAATAAGACGACTTGTTTCAATTGTGAGCAAAAATGATTGCCAAAAAGGTTAGAAGAAATTATAATCATCAGTGTACAGTAGAAGAATAATTTGAAAGTCTGGAACAAAATTCAATCCAACTAAATGAGTCAGCTAAAACTTCATAAAAAATTCTGTTGTAGATTTCGTAATTATTTTTTAGTAAAAACTACTTTAGTGCAGTATTACCATCAATATTGTGAGTTATCCTGCAGTTTTATTATTTTCTGAATAACAATACTCAAAGTGTAGACAAATTGAATCAGCATATATTACTGGCTTTCGATACAGTCGTCAAAATAGGAAATAAATAATAATTAGGAAAATTGAATTAAATGCAATAAAAAGTTTTGTTCAAAAAGGACCTCAAGGTTTCAAGTTTTATAATTGTCAGGAGTGTCTGGACGATTTTGTTGTTAGAATCAGTGAGCCAGGAGGAGATTCGAGCGTTTGCGACGGATTAGAAGAGCAAGGGAAGCGTCGAGGGTGTCGCGGAGAATCGGCAAAGGGCGATCGTGATCCATCGATCGTGATTTTCTCGACCTGGTCCTGGGCATGTCGGCCCCGAGACCGCTGTCCTCGCTGGGCGATCTATATTCCTGGTTCTCCCTGGGCAGGAGGGGTCCTGTCACTCCTAGGGGATCTCCCTCGACGTCCACCAGTCGTCCTGGACGGCAACAACCACCGTGCACACCCCTCTGCGAGAAATCACCAGATCCCGTCATGCCTTGTGCCACATCCATTGCCACTTTTGCACCCGGTTTCGACGGCCAACGAGCACTTCTTGTTTTCTTTTGTTTTGTTTTTTTTTGTTATTTTTATTCGATCGATAATTTGCTTTCTGGGGGCCTCGAAGCGTCCTTCTCTAGCGGTTTCTCGATTGTTCGGAGGGTGTCGAGTTTTGACAAGTGGTATCAGGACTATGGGGATAGTTAGAAGACTATGTACAGGGTGTCTCAGAAGTTGGGGAGTCGGAATCCTTCTTTGGAAAATTTACAGTCAATCGTGAAGATCTATACACAGACTTTCATGACTGAAAGTTTCCAAATGTCGACATTTTTCTTTGAAATCGGAGAACATCAAACTTACAGAAGGACCTTTTCAGTGTCTTGGGCAGAAGAAGGGATTCTTTAAAATATACACAATGTACAGAAGGACACAACAATCATCGTGGAACTGAAAGTCCCAAACGATCGATAAACAATAATACATTTATTTGTAGAAGAAGTATCATTGAAAGGCAAAGAACTGTATAACTTAAAGACAGGTAAACTTCCAACAATTCCTGAAGACACTTTATAAATGCGAAACACAGATCATGTAGCAGAAGAACCGAAGAAACGATCACAGAATGATCCACCTATTCGTAACATCGAATTTTGATAACAATGACAGAATCCTGACAATTCTAAAAACGCTGAATCGAATTGAAACAACACCGTTCACGATCATTCTTTCGTGGTAACCGTAACAGATTTCACGGAACGATCGATGGATCGTTCGACGCGTGCCAATTTATCGTTCCCCCATTGATTGAACTCTCGCCGACTAATTAGACACGAAGGCACCGATCAATATGCCAATTTAGCAGCGATCTATCATCGATCACGTCGCCGCGGCGACGTTTATCGCCGCGCGCGCGCGCCCGCGGATGACACTTGATTTACGATGACTTCCGGCGACGCTCTTCCGTTCAAAGATCACGAAACCCGACGTCGCGGGACCGTGAACCGTGAAAGCGCGGCCAGAAGGCCGGCAGTCATCAATCAAGCGTCATTGAATCGTAATTTCGAACGACTTCTGGCCAAAAACTTTCCGCAGCTTGAAGTTCATTGATTCCTGACCCGTCACTGATTGATTAATGCAGTTTCGCTGGTTCGTAATTTTCACATTACCGTGTCAATTTTACCGGAGCTCACACTCGTTGAAACGGTGAAATATGAACGTCCAAATGTGAACATTCAAACCTGAACATTCAAATATGTACAGTCAAACCTGAACATTCAAATATGTACAGTCAAACCTGAGTGTTCAAATGTAAACTCTTAAATGGTAATGTTGGAATAGGAACGTTCAAATATGAATATCCAAATGTAGACATTCCAATGTGAACATTCAAACTTGAAGATTCCAATGTGGGCATTCTAATGTGAACATTCAAACATGAACATCTAAATCTGAACATTTGAATGTGTACATTCAAACCTGAACATTCAAATCTGAACATTCAAATCTGAACATTCAAATCTGAACATTCAAATCTGAACATTCAAATCTTAACATTCAAACCTGAACATTTAAATGTGAACACTCCAATATGAATATTGAAGTATGGACGTTCAAACCTGAATATTCAAATGTGAACATTCCAATATGAAAATTAAAATGTAGACATTGCAATATGAAAATTCAAATACGAACATCTAAACCTGAACATTGAAATGTGGATCTTCCAATATGGACATTCAAACGTGAACATTCGAACCTGCACATTGACGAGGACATTCAAATGTGAACATTTCAGTATGAACATTCAAACACCAACTCTTGAATGTGAGTCCCTAAAAATGCCTTGCATAAAAATGTTTTTAAAAATGAGTTTGTACACGTCTTTAAACATCTTTGAACGTCTTCTTAATTGCATTTGGATGTCTTGAAACGTCTCGAGACATACGTCAGCAAACATGGACGGATTCCTTTCGCAAAAAGGGGACTGAATGAAATCAGCACGGAATTAGACAGCACAGTATACAGATTATCCCTAGCCAATGCATTAACCAAACAGTTGGGCTAAGAACTATCGCACCGCGTCTCGTTTCAAGGATTAAATATTTGCGATCCTATATCCCTGGTTCCTGCAGGAGATCAATCGGCTCTGTTGGTCTTGAAACAGCTTGCCATCACGCCGAGCGGAAACACGGATCTTCGCGGCTACAAATGTACAAACACCGCCGAGGCTGACAACGACAACAACAACAATAACGAAAAACAACAAAAAAAGAAAAGAACCAGAGGAGAGTCAAAGAAGACAGCGGACGGAGCCCAAGTAGGAATGGAGAACGGTTTTGTTTTATTTTTCGTTTACACAAAAGGGAACCAAAACCACCGTTGCGCGGATTCGTTGAAAAATTGCTCTGTTGCAAAATGATTTTTGCGGTGGGAAGATCGAACGTTGAGGCTCGTTTCAACTGGTTTCAACTCGTTGGCCACGAAACCGGCCGTCGCTGAGCTTGCCCGAGCTTTGGATAAGGCGGGCAGGATCCATCTGGATCGAGATTTATTTCTGTTCACTCGTCGATCCCGTTTCGACGAAACCCCCGGCTGCCGAGAGCCTGATAAAACTCCCATAGTAAGTTCGATCCAAGCCCCATGGGATCGAGACGCGCGAGATGCGATCAAGCCGATCTTCGGTGAACTACTCTCAGCATCCTGCGATCGAGTGCGTGATCATGCTTGGAGAAAGAAGCTTACGAATTTTTACGAATTCAGCCGGAAAATTTTCCTGCACTGTCTTAATTTTTCTTGCAATTCTGTTCCTGAAAATTCCTTCGAGCTTTAAGCGTTTTGTGTAAAATGGACTTCGGAAGACAGATTACAGTACTAATTGCAACGCTAAATCTACCAGGTCAAATGACTGATCTCAGATTTTTTATTTTAGAATTGTCAAAATTATGAAAACTCTCTCATAAGATATGGATCAATACATTTTTTAATTGAACTCTTAATTGTGTTATAATTAGACTGCGGATTTCATGCACTTTTGAGAAAAATGAGGTGGCACGACTGAAAATAGCAGAAAAATATGAATAATTGAAAAATGTCAATGTACTATTTTCAACTCGTTAAAATTATTTAAAGAACTATTTCACTGGCTCCTGTATATTGTGATGCAACAAATTTGTATTTTTAGTTAAGATTCGCTGTCTAATTGTCATAAAAATGGCAAAACCTCTGGGTAAATTCAATCTTGCTTAAGTAAAAGAGACATTGATTGTAAAATGTAATGCATGTTTGACACGTTCAGCTACAAACCAACAAAAGTGAATAGAACGTGGAAAAATAATAGTATATATGTACACATTTGCAAACTTACAATAATACAATGGCCAGAATTAATACTCTAAATGAAGTCTTATAAAATTGAATAACTCTTTTAAAATTGAAGTAAACTTGATTTGAGTCTTATTTAGGAATTGGTTCTACCAGATGATGCGTAAAAGGAATATTTTAAAACGTATTAAAAAGTATATTTTAAAAGATTCAGCGAAAATTTCCTGATACTTCCTAATTATTCGAATATAATTGCCCGAGATTGCATATCCGATAGTTGTGTCAAAAAATGCTTGCGTAGCTAACACAGATGGGAACAATTTTATTCCAAAAATAGTGGTGCAGCTATCGTAAGGGGAAATGTAAAAATTGTGTTGCTGAATAACTCTCGTAGGTGCAGAGTATGAAATGTTCTCTATAGAGAGAGAGTTCTTTCTTCAAGATTCGACTGACCTATATGATCAAGCACTCGGCCGACGTAAGAACGAAACAGAAATCCAGCAAAGCTCAGGCGAACTCGTTCGAGAAGGTCGCATTATGTACCGTCACCCCCGCTGTAGTCAGCGTGAAAAGAAACCGAGAAGGCAGAGAAAGAGAGACAGCTCTAACAGCGGCATTCTGTGCTTCCTAATCGCAAGCAACTAACTCCTATCGCATCCAGATAGACGTGAGTGTTACGAATGCTCGAAGCCAGAATCGATTCTTGCATCATCAGCATCATCATCATGCAAACGGTTTCAAACAGGCTTCGAACATCCTCGATCGGCAGAGTCAGCCAAGCGCTACGCATGATCGAAACGCTACTCGAATCGAAAACACGTCGATGCTCGCACGTAGACGATGCGACATCGGCTGCCTGAAAGCGTACTAATACTAAGCGAAATCATACGTGGAACACAAACGGAGACAGAGACAGAGAGATAGAGATAGAATCGTTAGTCCAGAAGAAGAAGAAGAAGAAGAAATAGTAGTAGTAGAAGAAGAAGCGGTAGATCACGAAGATGCTTCTACGACAGTAAAGGTAGAAGAAGAGGGGGTTGCAGGAAAATGTCCGAGTCATGCGTCACGGGTCACCGCGATAGCCGAGAACAATTAAGCAAAAACAAAAAGTTCATCTCTCGGATCGACGTTTCCCCTTAATAGACGCGAGACGTGTCTGGTAATTCGATGACGATTCCCTTGGACGTTCTCCAGCTCTCTGTCCGATTCTCTTCGTGGTCGGTCATTGTCGATGTAACTCCTCGCACCTCTCCAACCGACGAGACGAGTGTTTCGTTTCTCCATTCTTCCCAATCGTTTCCCTCCGCTCTTACTCTCTCAATCTCTCTCTCCTTGTATCAATTGTTCGTTTGTGTTCGTTTCTTCCTCGTTGTATTTCTTCTTCCATCAATTCTTTTTTTTTATTTTTTGGTCTGTCTCGTCGGAACCGATCGACGACGCGTTTCATATGCAAACGCAGACACATGTATGCACACGTTCTCTCTCGGCCGTTATCGTAGGAATATCGTTTTTTTTTGCGTTTCTAATTGGATACATTCAAGTGAGAGGGGTTACGAGCATACCAGATTTGTCCGTTTAGCCACGAGGAACCCGAGCCGAGGCACCCCGTCCGACAAGGCAAGCTTTCTTTTGTTCTTTTTTGTTTTGTTTTTGTTTTTTCGTTTTCTTTTTTTCCAAACGGGGACGGTTCTCCTGCGGCACGGTTGCTCGCGACGCCCCGGCGACAGAAAAGGTAGAGAAAACAGTTAATACGTATCAACTAACAGTTACAGTGGACAACGCAGAACAGAGAGTGAGAAAAGACAAAGACAGAGTTTTCTATACATGTCCCGGAGAGAATGGATAGATGAATAGAGAGAGAATACCGTGGTGGCAAGTGAGACTTTGTGTGACTGTCGCTCGTATACAGATCTCTTGTGTGTATATAGATTCTGTGTTCGGTGTGGTATATATATATGTATATATATAGATATAGATTATGTTCGATGTGTACGGTACAACAGGCTCACTTACCGGAAGATCGTGGAGGGAGGGCGTCACTATCAGATCGGAGTGAGCACGGTCACCTTTTCTCTGGAACAGACATGCAAATGACTCGTATTTCGATTTAGAACGCGAATGGTACTCTATTTAGGCTAAAAATTAATTTTCTCGGCCGTAAACTACGCCCACCGGGAGGGGCGATTTTTAAAAGCCAAGCCTCCAACGTAAATCACGCCTCGAAGGTGGAGTAATCGTGCGGAAAGTTCGTTGATTAGAAAAAGCAAAAATGAACCTTTTCCCTTGAGTATTGAAGTCTCTGAAAGAAATTAGATTAGGATAGATATAGCATACGCGCTTTGAACGAAGAGCCTGTGTTCTAAGCCACGCCTTATGGGTGGAATTAACATATAGAAAATTAGTTTATTGAATAGAGGAAACTAAAATAAACCTTCTCCTTTGATTATTTAAGTCTCTGAAAGAAATTGAATTAGGATAGATCTAGTATACATGCTTTGAATGATTGCGTTCTAAGCCACGCCCACAGGGCAAACTACTCGACGAGATCGTTGTTCTTGTCAATTATCGGATGAACAAGTTTAGGGAAGGACGATGGTGTCTCCTACTATAAATCATAGAATGCAGGTCTTAATTATAACTACTGGGCGGAGAGATTCGCCTACTTCATTGTAAGCCACGCCCCCTGGGCGAGACCAAGAGCTGGCGGAGCTAGCGATGTCTATAAACTACAGCACTTCGAAATTGATACCCGGAACATGAAGAATTGGATTGTTCTACTTTGTAAAAAAAAAACATGGAGGAAATCTAGATGTATCTGCTACTCTAGATTAAATTTTTTCCTGCAAGTCACGCCCAGACGTAGACACCACGACCCATTGTTATAAAATACGCCCAGTAGAACGATCTGGGACCATCCAGGAGTAAAGATCACGCCTCCTATTGTAAGAAACGTCCAATGGGAGTGCCGAAACTAAAAACCCCACGCCCCTTTTCAGAAGTTACGCCCAGTGGGCGGGCCAAAGGCGTGAAAGAGCATTTCGATAGTCGGGAAATGGTTGAAATTGTGCGGGAAGCATACCCTGGACACGCGAGGCCTATAAACGAGATCGTCGAAAGCGGGCCTGTCTTTGCTGTCGACGAGTTCCCTGAGCTCCGTCAGCAAAGTGAGCTTCTCGTGAGTGTTTAACAGGTCGGCCAGGCTGGCGACCAGCTCCTCGATTGTCAAACGGCGGGTTCTGTAATCGGCGAGAAGCTGCGAAAGAGCCGCCCTCTCGCTTCTCGCGAGAACCACCCTCGCTTTCTCCTCCACCATGGCTGCGGTCGCAGCGGACACCGTGTGCACTCCGCCCCGATGTCTCCAGTCGCTCGCGATGCTGCGCAGAAAATATCTCGGTGCGCTTTCAAACTAATTACAATTAATTCAATTTCGGCGAAACTCGCAAGGTGTGGGAATGCAATTTAATTCTTCTCAATCGCGATTAGTCTGCGGTTGGTCTGACGAGTTTGTAGGAAATTATTATTCCTATTAAAATTATACATTCGTGACAAAATTCCGTAACTTCTGTTTAAAAAGCTAAACCTACCACCACCAGTCAAAATGACCGTTCTAGATTTTTTATTTTACAATCACCGAAATTGTACAGATGCATTTGTGTGTGGGAAATGATTAAATAAGTATATTTAGGAGAGCGTGTATTGTAATACGAACCGCACAAAATCCGAATAAATTCAATATCGTCATTTTTATAAGACAATATGTATTAGTTAATTTTTAGACTCCGTAGGTTTACAGTAAGTTTATTTATTAGGACTGTCTCTTACGAGGGACTCGGAGGACGATGGTTCCCAGGGCTCTCCAGCAGCAAGGGATCATGGTCCGAATACCTGGACGTCGGCATCACGATTGGCTGACTTGTGGTGCAGGAATGGGGCACTTTTCCGACGTCACGGATCAGCAGGGTCATCCTCTTGTTCGTCTTCAGGATCTGCACCGCCTCGTCATGGGTCGCCTCTTCGAAGCTCTGATTGTTCACTTCGATGATCTGGTCGCCCACCTGCGAACCGAAAATTTCAAACAATTTAGAAAAACACGATCTTTCACCAACGAACATCAACTTTCTTCCAGAGTCTTGCAAAAAACGAAATTAAAAAGACTGTGGAAAAATTGTCCACAACGTAAACATAAGTCACTCAGGTAAATTGCACTCTCACGTTCTGTCGTTTTTCCTCGGATAATAAAGTAGAACATTTTTAGTCTGGATTCTCGTGGTATTCATCATTTTTAGTTAACGAGAATAATAATAATTATTATTAGCATTTCAAATTTACTAAAAATAACTGAACTCGGAAGGAGGAATAGGATAGATTTAACGTCCCATAGTCCAGAGGGCGGATAGAATAATGTACGTAATGTTAAGTTCATGAATAAGGAGTGAATTAATTAATTGGATAACCCAACGTCGGGAAGAATTAATTAGTCCTCCGTGATCGACCGGGCGCGCGCACTTTGTCTACGAAAGTGGATCGAAATGACACTTGATTGCTCCGACGCTAACGATCGCGAAGATTTGATAGGCAAGCACTTACTGTAGATTCGCCTGCGGCTTTCGTTCTCATTAGACCGGCTCCGCAATGATTGAGCGAATCTCTGGAAGCTCTGATAATCACTTTTTTGACACTCCATTCGCTTTTGTCGTTCGCGTAGATTCGGGCAAAAACGATGCCCGCTTATCCCCGAACAGGGAACGACGAACAATTCTCGTGGAATCACTCGATCCACATGTACGTACATCATTGTACGCTAATTTTACACGGTAATATGACTGATAACTAGACTGCGGATATTTATGCAAAATAAAAATTGTCCAAATCAATTGGAAGGAACGGAGCAGTTAAGTAAAAGTGCATTTTCTGCTGCAATAATTTTTGCGATAAAAGCCACAGTCTACTGACACACACAATTGATAGTACATACTGTTCACAGTCGTGAGAGTCTATATTAAAATTATTGAAAAATTGTTTGCAGTTTTGGAAAAGACTCGTTGGAAGTTAAATATAAAATTGACAAGCTGTTAACGGTGCAATGATGTATTAATGATCTAGTTAGAATCTCGGATAAAAGAGAAAATTTACAGTCACGAGAGTCAAGATTAAAGTTATTGATAAATTGTTCCCAGTTCTGGAAAAGACTTGTTGAGAGTGCAACGTAAAATTTCGGATAAAAAATTGATTTGTTGTGGATGGAAAAAATGATTTTGGGCGATTCTTACCAAGAGACCAGCTCGGTCAGCCACGCTGTCCTTATCGACCCCGGTGACGTAAATTCCAAGGCCGTACTCAAGGCCGCCCCTGATCATCAAGCCGAGCGATTGGCCGGGCTCGATGCAGAGCTCGACCTTCCTTGTCCTTGGACAATACCTCGAGTCCCTGGGCGGGTACACTGGCGGTGGTGATGCAGGACGACCTTGACGGTCCATCCAGCTGCATGATTGTTGACGACCGGAAGTGGACCAGACCGGATGACCGACTCTGCAACGGGGATCCAACGCTGGGCCTCGAACCGTCATGCTGAGGGTCCTGCAGGACTTCAGCATCTGAGGAACGGATCAGAGATGGTAATAAAAATATCTGCCAATCTATTTGACTGGATTAAAAATTGAACAAATTAAGTACCTCATTTGGGATTGGTGAAATAAACCAGGGTGGGGGTTATAGCAGGGAGGACATTTGCATAATTAATTATTGTCTTCGTTTTATCGTATTATCATGTGAATATAGGGCAAGGTTCGTGGACCCTGTTAATACCTGCGGTGTTGTGCGGCTTCGACATGATTCCGTCTTTGGGCAGGACGGAATAATAGTGAAACTTTATGTTCAGAATTAATGTTACGTAGAGGGAGGAATAGGAGATCTTTATTTATTAGAAATTAGTTTGATCTTCCCTTGAATTTTTCAGTGCCCTGTGATTTTAATATATCGTTGAAAGAATGATTCCGTTTTGTGAACGAAAGCGGATTCGTAATTCCCCGGATTACTGTAATGGAACTATGAATAATTAACCCTGCTGTACTCCAGTGAATCTCTGATTCATTAGCGGATGCTGTTTGTATTGTATCCAATGGACTTTGCAGTTCAAATTCATGCGAGCAGGTAGACAATATTAACCTGCGTACAGGATCTATTTACGAGTGTATACAGTGAGAAATTGTTGTTGGACTTTATCTTAATTACAGGGAGCGTTGAGAGTTTCACACAATCTTTCAATTGATGAAGGCTTTGAGATAACATAACAAGACATAAGTGTGAAATCATAATACATATTTGTGTATTTAAAAATTGAAGCGAAAGTTGACGGAAATTAAAAGCAGGTCAGAAGTTATTAACAGACAGCGGATTCTATGCATTTATGTCAAAAATATTAAACATATCAAAAAAGAAAATAACTTCCCACTTCGTTCCAGTTTGTTGCAATTCCGGAAGAAAATGTTTATTTTGCATAAAGATCCGCAGTCTAGTTATTAAATTAAATTGAATATCGTCTTTGGTAATACTCTACCATATTTCAGTCCATTGCTTCATCATGTATTATTAACTCTGACTGCCAAACTAGAAACCTCAAAAATTCCATATAATCAAAGTAAGTTATTTAATGAAATAAAAATCGAAAGAAATTAAATGTATGATATTGAGCAGTCCTCCAACTTTCTTACATTGTTCTGAACCCAATCAAATTTGGTACAATGAATGTATTGAACGTGAAAATTAATTTTAAAGCTTGGACAAATAATTCTGTCATCCGTATATCGGTGACATGGCAGTCAACGTGTTAATTCGTCATAATGCGAACAAGGGATAGCAGAAAAACGAGAAAACAATTTACAAAACGTGGATTCGGTGTTATGCTTGCCAAAATCGGTCGAATTAAGAAGGGAATCAAGCTGTCCATCGAAGATGTCGCGCGACCGAACGTTCAACCGTGCCAATGCAAAACGGTGAAAAAAAGCGGTATTATCAGAGCGTCGAGTCGATAAGGCTGTCTCTTTGTACGTCATTCAAGATTTAGAACGGTCCTCTTATGCAAAAGAATCCGTGATATGTATCACTGGGGGAACGATTTCTCGTGGTCGACCTCAGAATAGATCGCTTATACATGTCGTGCCTCAGCAAACTGAAAGAAATCATTGTCCGTGAAGGGTTTCCTCCGAGGCAGCCTTGGCAAGTGACACAGGGGACAATCGGCGCGTGTGAGGTCAACGAGGAACAAACGATTTCTGTATTATTCCTCGAACGAGCCAGCGAGCACGCCGCTGCATTATCCTTCGCGAAATTAGCCGAAATTTCGTGCCCGACCACTGTTATATTTTTCTATTAACGCGATTCGACGATATTAGCAAATTCAAAGCCGCTGAAATCAACACGCTGACTGGACCAAATTGAGAATTAGTCCTTCGAGAAATTAACCTAAATCTCAACACAAACTATTACTAGATTTAACTATTATTACCTCTCGTAATCGCTCGATGGTATTGGCAAATTCAAAGGAGCTGAAATCGGACCAAATCAAAGGATGATCCTTCGAGAAATTAACCAAAATCTCAACGCTAGCTATTACTAAATGTAACTGTATGTCGCTAAGTGGACCACATTGAGAATTAATCCTTCGAGAAATTAGATTAAATCTCAACACTAGCTATTACTAAATTTAACTATTATATTCTATTTAAATTTAACTATACTTTCGTTACATATGACCAATTCCATTTCTCCGCTTCACAAAATCAAGTATATTTACTTGTGCTACACTTGAATATTCAGTAATTTATTAACACGTTGACTGCCATGTCACCCATATGTAGGTGACGGAATTATTTGTCTAGTTTTTAAAACAAATTTTTACGTTAATGTATTCATTGTACCAAATTTGATGACGATCTGTAAAATGCAAGAAAGTTGGAGAACTACTTAATATCATGGATTCAATTTTTTTAAATTTTTATTTCATTAAATAACTTACTTTGATTTTATGGAATTTTTTAGGTCTCCAGTTTGGCAGTCAAAGTGCTAAACACAAAGACATTCAGTAATGTAGGAATTGTTTTGGATTATAGTATACAGTAACTTTTAGTGGCGCCTTAGGGGGAACAGTCGAGCGCAAAGGGCTAAATTAATAATTTTATCGAGTTGTAAATACCACAACTGTCTTTCCAATTCGACGGTACTCACTCTTGCCATAGAATCAGCAATCTAAAAATAAAATAGCAGCCAAACAGAATTCCCAAAAGAAACTGTTTAATTCGATTTGAGCACGGTTAGCAGAATTATTAATTTGAAAATGAATATTATTAGAGGAGAGCATAAATCTAGCAGAATTATTAATTTGAACGCGAACATTGTTCGAGCAGAGCATAAATCTCCATCCGAACCGGTCGATCAATAAGCGTGATCAAGATCGGCGCGAAGACGCGAGAGATGTAATTGCGATAACAGGGTACGTCGAAAGATCAACATGTAGATCGTAGAACACCTGTTCCCTGGCCGAGGAATAGATTGCCGAGCGTGTATAAACTGTAGCAGCGCACGCTCGACGAAAATTGGCACGTGGAAAGTCAACAAGGAGCAGACAGTGCGTTTCGCGGTGACGCCGCCACGGTAGCTAGGATATCGATCTCCTGGCGGGCCGTGACGTCACATCCTGCCTATCCTTGACCCAGCCCGGATCCACGTCCTTAGGATGCCACGGTTCTGGCCGGACGAAGATGCAATTTTTGTCATATGCGAACGCTGGCGTCTCTCCTTGCGTTCGCGAGCGGAGATCCTTCAGGACCAGGCATTTTTTTTTCCTTTTCTGGACGGGAATTCATTGTGTCTGCGAGATCAAGCTCTGACCGTTCCGGCGACCTCGAGGATCGAGTCGATCTTCTGCTCCCGGAGTGCACTCGAACCGACGAGTATGCGAGCGCTCGGAGAACCGCGGCTAATAAATTGAATTCTGCCCCCGGAGGACCGTGAAAAAATTTCTAATCGACCGGAATTAGCTTCTGGCTTGACGAGGATAATTGGACGTCCGAGAGGGTTGAGCTAATCGTTCAATGGGTCTCTGGATTATTTCAGGAATGTCTCCTGAGAGGACTGTTGTATGATTTTAATTTCTCCGCTGTTCTACTTATACAATTAGAACTACGAGGATTTCATGTATTCGTACAGAGACAGGAGAATTTAATATTACCGATAGATTATTTACAATTTACTGTCAGTATTAACACGTTGATCGCCATGTCACCCATATGTGGGTGACGGAATTATTTGTCCAGGTTTTAAAATGAATTTTTACGTTAATATATTCATTGTACCAAATTTGATTGGGATCTGTAAAATGCAAGAAAGTTGGAAGACTACTCAATATCACACATATAATTATTTTCAATTTTTATTTCATTAAATAACTTACTTTGGTTTCATGGAATTTTTTAGGATTCTGGTTTGGCACTCAAAGTGTTAACACCGAACGTACCGAGCTATAAATATAACATGTTGCCTAGTAAAAAATGACAAGATTTAATTTATTTAAACTTTGCGCGGTTCGTGTTGCAATGCGTGCTCTACTAAAGATATTCTATTGAATCATGAAAGCATCTTTGTAATTTCAAAAATTGTCAAATAAAAAATCTAGGACCGGTCATTTGGTGGTGGTGGGTTTAGTGTTAAGGGAAGAAATCAATTTTTATTTTGCACGGAAATTCACGGTCCACTTGTGATATCGAGTCAGGCTGAACGCGCATAGTTGCAATCGAAGGGACAAAAAGGGTCGTTCGAGCGCATGGGAACAGTGTACACTTAGCAGGAGGGTAATTGGCTGGGAAACGTACGGTTTCGGATGAACTTGCGCCGGGTTTATCACGGATAAGCATCTGGGCGACTTTTTAATCGTCGGCGGGCACGCGAGACGCTCCCGTTTTGCATCCGCATCGCTGCACAAGGAGAACGACCGCGATAATAACGCGGTTCTGCGCGAGATGTCCTGGCAGGACGATATTCCTTGTGAAACAGATTCTCATTCTCTCTCTCTCTCTCTCTCGCTCTGTTCTCGCAGTTAAGCTATCGTTTGTGCTCTGCCCCCTTGCCGCAGATGGGAATCTGTCACGGATTACGGTCGAAACTGCAGAATGAAGCAGCATCCCTCTCCCGCGTCGCTGGATTCATAACTGTCTCTCTCCCTTGACAATTGCTTCCGCCGTTCGAGGTCTCTTTAACCGGCCGAGTCAGCTTTCCTCGCTGAATCGACGATTTTTTCAACGTAGGTACTCCGTTACACAATTACACCTCCGTTCAAACTGTTTTGCGGAGAGTTTTTATTCTACCGGAAACTCTTTCTCCCTTAATTGGATCTGTTTCATACAGTTCCTGTCAGTCTTGAAGTCGGGATCTTCGGGGTTAGAACTACAAAGAAGTCATTACTATTTCTTTTTTTTCTGTATTTTTGTTATACTGCTGGAGCTTTGTGCAACACAAAAATTGTCTGTTTCAACTGCACGGCACTGAGACCGTATAAAGATTTAATTCCCCCTTTAATAATTCTAATAAGTTCACAATTAGACTGCGGATCTTTATGCGAGATAAAAATTGTATGCATTATTTTGAAGCTAAGGAGCTACATTTATTTCTTTTTTCAATAATTGTGATCAGCTGAAAATAATACAACAGAATTTATCTGTGTCAGAGTTTATCTGTACTCTTTAATTCTCTTATGTTTCTTCATTTTTATTATACATGCATAATCCATATGCTCAATTTTTCTACAAGTGCGTAATACATTTTGTTTCAGGATCACAGTCTAATGGAACTTCTTTGTCGTTTCACCAGGTTGTCTTAAAAGTGTTATTCCCAATTTGCACGTTCAATAATTTTATAAAATATATTCAGTTTATAATGAGGAGAAACGCGTTGCAAACAATATAAAAATTGCACGAAATCTCAATGCAAAATCTATTCCAGAGCGTCTCGAACATATTATAAATACACAGGTATCCGCTTAATATAACTGAAAATAAAGTGAAAAGGTTAGGCGCCTGAAAACTTTATGGTGGTGTTAAAGCCGTCTATAAAACTCTTCCAAGCCAGTAATAAATTCTTTATGTGGCGTACATGGTGTCTTAACACTTGTAACACTTCAAGATTCTAAATGATCGATAGAAGAAACGTGCATTAACAAAGAGTAATAGCGCTTCTACTTTGTGTGCAACTCTTCGATCAACGAAAGAGATCTCTACATTGTTGCTTATAAAACCAGATACATCGGTACGATTATACAAAAGTGTTCAGTGAATCGTATAAACAGTGAAAACTTCCTTGTACATTTCTGAAGACGAAGAAAATTGAAGGAAAATAATTTCGCTCATTTTCTACAAATCTATAAAATTGAAGACAACATTTGTAACATTAACGACCTCGACTCGTGGTAAATTTATTTTTACCATAAGAAAAATCAGACAAATCGAACTCTTTCGAAGGCACACCTTGTAGATACATCACCCAGTCACCGTTCCCTGTTCACCTGAGCGTTCAAGGTCGCAGCGAGGGTTGCAGGGTAAAGTACACGGACCTACCCCAAAGCAGCAGTGTAAATTACGTCAGGGGCGAGACCATTGAGAAACAGTCGACTTTCCGCGTCCTGGTGTGTCGTATGCTCGGCGAATTCTTGTCCGCCGTTTGTCTTCCGGTTGGGGGCCAATTAAATAAATAATTCATGAGGCCGAAGGGCGCGTGAAGCCGCGAGCCAACTCGGTCGAAACTCGTTATCGTGTCCTGGCCAGGACTATTTCCGTTCGGCGACGTCACACGCCGCTCCCACGGGGCTGTTCTATCGTGCACGTATTTTCGGACCAGTCCCGAGGACAGTTTCGATTCGATTCGATTCCTCGAGAACCACCCGTGAACACACCGGGACACGTTCTGGACATCGTCAGATAACCGGGGACTATCAGTATTCCAGCGATAACCGTCCCTAATTAACATCGGTTAATCTTCAACCCGTCATATAAATTTCGATATTTGTACTAATTTAAATATTTAGATTAGATAGAGAAAAAGAATAGAATATTTAGATTTTTATTTTTTAGTCCCCGGCACATTAAGAACAGACGTTTAGAAGTATCATATGAATCGACAGAAAATTTTTAAAAACTGTCAGTATTATTTACAAGTGAAGTATTTATTCGGATGTTTGTTCGAACGGTCCGGAAAATGCACGCTATCGGGAAACGGATTTGCATGATGCAACAAATATTTTCCGACACTGTATAGACTATTTTTGAAAAATTTCGAGCACAAGCGAACGAGAAGGACGGATAAAGAAGATCGGACGTGCGATCGAGATAGAGGCATGAATTTCCCGGCTGGTTCATAGAAAAGTGAGTTTAGCGATGAAATTGACTTTTTCACATCACCCCCGGAAGCTCGTAAGTCCGTGTTCTGATGGAATCGAGTTAGCCGCGCCATTGGGATCGGAAAGTGTTACTTTATCGCTCCATTAAAGCTCACGGATCGGGGAGCTCTTTTCATTCGCGAGTCAGGAATCCCGACGAGAATGAATATATGAACGGGAAACACGCCCGTGAGGAAAGCCTGTCCCCCAGGACTCGGCGAAACTGCGTGCAAACAGCTACGTGCGAAACAATACCAACGCGTAAACCACCCGTGCCGAATTTTTTTGTTGCCAAGGTGTCAAAATTGTAGTAAAAATTTCGAAATTTGATCATATGGATTAGATCTTCATGCAAAATGAAAATTATTAATTTTATAAAAGTTAAACGGGGTGTACAGAAACATGTTTTTTAAATGGGTAATGTTGTTTACAGTGAATTTGTAATTTGTAATTTCCAAGCATTAATATTTCGAGCAAAAATGATACGAATCCCATTTTATGAGTTCGCAATTTCCAGACCGAGGTGAATTCACTTTGTGGAGCACACGCTGGTGAAAATTTCGACGTTTCCAGGGGAAAAGGCGGAGTGATCAAGAGCTTTTCACCGACGCACGTTCTCCATGACACCGGTTAACGAGCAGTAACATAGTTTTCTTGATTAAGGTCGCTTGATTTTACGGACCATCGCGACGGGACCGAAATTTCCCAGTTTCTCTCGAAAAACACCGGCACAACTAACTACCGCTTCTGTTGCACTTCTTTATCGCACAATCTACGCCGCACTAGAAGTGACTAGCCTTGCCAAAAATGAACCTAAATTTACTTACGCACAATTTTTATTACAGCATCTCCGAAGAATGTTGACCAAATTTTTAAGTTTTCCTGACGTCTTATTTTAAGTTACACCTAATAATTGAAATAAAATCTAGAGAAATATTTCTCCTAACATATACAGGGTGTTTGGTAACTGGTGGTACAAGCGAGAAGGGTGTGATTCTACGTGAAAGAATAAGTCGAAAATATAGAATAAAATTTGTTCATCCGAAGTTTCGTTATCGAGAAAATCGAGTTTGAAATGCAGCATGCTATTCGATAGGAATTGTCTGACGCGTCTGATCATGACCAACCAAATCTACTTCCTGCATATACTAAAGCACACAAACCTGACAGATCTTCAAAGTCGATTTCCTCGAAAACAAAGCCTCAAACGAAAAATGTTTATTCTATATTTTCGACTTATTCTTTCATGTAGAATCACCCCCTTTTCGCTTGTACCACCAGTTACCAAACACCCTGTATATTTGTGTAAAAATTACCTCTGCGACAACATATTGTAGTCAAATATAAATCTTGAAAATTTGGTAATAGCGAATTCACGCGTGAATGGACTTTTTCAGATACTTCTCAAAGGCCCCTCAGATGGATCTTATGTCTCTGTTTCATGCTTCTTATATTCCCGCTGCATTAGAAACAAGAGTTACGCTGCCAAATGGCTTAATGTACCGAATGGTTGAGAAACCATGGTCTGGCCTAGATACCACAACCACACCGTGTAGATATGGGGATATTTCGTGATCGTAACCGATATCTGGCGGCGGCCATTTCGCGATCTCATGTCGTGATTCTAGGTTAAGTGCCCCCTAAACATCGGAGATAATAAAACGCAGCAATACATTTCTTCTGTTCACGAGTTTTCCGAGAATGCCAATCGACGCGAGGAAAAGGGCAACAGGGAAAGGGTTGGGACTTGAAATGGAAACATACTAACGTCCAACCCCTTCGCACAGGAAGTCACAAGTCCGTAAAACCGCTCCCAACATTCGCATTCTTCCAATCACAAATAAAGCATTCTATGCTACGACTATTCATTAAAATGGTATTACTATTTACTTCAATTATATATTAACAATTAAGACTCAGAAAGGTGAAAGATTGCTCAGCCAATAGGGGTTGAAAAGTGACACGCTAGAAGCTGGAGCTATCGCTTTTCAATTATTAAATTTGCGATTACCAAAACCGATATTTCTATTCTTTTTAATTCTGATAAGTCTAGACCTCAATTTCAATTTATAAATAAAAAAACGGTAATACTTAGTGCCTAGAAAAATATTTAATTTTTCGAACACTGTGCTCTCGAAGACTGAAATTGGCTAGAATGATCTGAAAAATGCAGGATCAAAGCGTAAAACGATAAAGGACCGTTGAATTTGCATTCGGAAGTTAGGGGTGGTTTTGCAGCGCGCCCCGTATAGTTCGCGAACGTCCCAAGGGTCGGGGTGAAGGGGCGAACCCGCGCATTTCCATGACAATCGGTATTTAGCTCGCGGATAAGGGTTCGATCACATTCGCGAATTCTCGCCGCGACTTTTCTGGGTCAAGTATTCCCTGCAACAGGGGATGAACGGCGTGAATTTATGGCCGTGAGGCGGTCGCGTCCGCCCCGGGAGAAAATTCTGGTTCGTTGGATCGTTTCGGTAATTTAAGGGGGACAGTTTACCAGCAGAGTTACTCATAACTTCGTGGCTATTAAAGCGAGTTCCGGGGGCCTGTGCCACGGTACGAGATTTCGTAGTCGCCATGCTGCGAGGCTGGAGACACACACAACCCCTCGTGTCTTAGTTATGATTCCCGATGCCATTCCGGGGCTGGAGTAACTCTGTCGGGAGTACACGGGTAACGAGGAATTATCGTTATTAAGGGATCCGAGGGAACATAGCCGCGGGCCAGACAGCTGGATATAATGCATTTGTTGCATTATGCACGGTTCGCTGTTGTTTCTGTGTATATTCGCTTTCGGAGCCGACTGCTGGGTCTGTTAACCCTAGATAACCGCGAGCTATCTTCTGGGATAGTTTCTTTAACAAGAAAAATAATTTGCAAAGAAACATACGCATTAAATGACACAGTCATGTTTGATATTATATTGATAAATGAACTCTCGTTTATTTTGAGGAGATATACAGGGTGTCCCAGTTTTTTCCGGCCAAACTTTGCCAGTGTGTTCTACACGCAAAAGTAAGAAAAAAATGTTATATGAACATATGCTCTTAAATGTTTTATTAAGGAGTTATAACTAATAATACAAAATGATAATGAACTGGCATTTCGTCGACACAGCGTACGAACGTATTATGAATATCTCTGTTTGTGTTTACATAAAGTCTTATGTTTACTTGCTGAAGTAGTTGATATCGACATTTTTTATTAACGTAGGAGATATTCATAATACGTTCGTACGCTGTGTCGACGAAATGCCAGTTCATTATCATTTTGTATTATTAGTTATAACTCCTTAATAAAAAATTTAAGAGCATATGTTCATATAACATATTTTTCTTTCTTTTGCATGTAGAACACGCTGGCAAAGTTTGGCCGGAAAAAACTGGGACACCCTGTATGTGTTCTTATTAACACTTTGACTGCCAAATTAGAAACCTCAAAAATTCCATAAAATCAAAGTTATTTAATGAAATAAGAATTAAAAAGCATTAAATGTATGATATTGAGTAGTTCTCCAACTTTCTTGCATTTTACAGATCCTAATAAAATTTGGTACAATGAATATATTAACGTAAAAATTGATTTTAAAACCTGAACAAATAATTCCGTCACCCACATATGGGTGACATGGCAGTCAACGTGTTAAACTAAGATGTAATTTCAAGGGGTTAATCCGTCAATCGATTTGAATGATTTTTCCATATTTCCATATTGTTCACTAAATTTTCGGAATGTTTTCGATCCTGTTTTACACGACGATTGGTATAACAGAATAGTCCTCAGTGCATGAATCAGAGACCTGATTTTCGGCAGATGCCAGATGGAGGGCTGTCAATCATTTCGTTGATTGACGGGCTGCCCTAATTACGACCAACCTAAGAGTGAAAAGTATTCGGACCGATTGACAGGATTCTAGTGCACGAGCCACGGATACGATCACGTCGTCCCTGTCAATTATCTGAAGCATGATTTCTGTGATTTTTCCCTCGAAATTCTGGTACTTGTAGATTTCTTCTAAAACTCTGCACCGAATTATTTTCAATTATCCATTCGTCCCCTTTACAAATTTATAATATACATTATTAATACATTTTTTCTATTTACAAACTAAATTCTCACATTCTATCAATTTTTAAAACATAATTTCTTTACAACACTGAGCAAAATCTTCAGAAACTCCCACGACAACGAGAGGAGTGCAATTCAATTGAAATGTGGGCTAAATAATTTTTCATTGCACATTCATGTGAAGTATAAATTTATAAAACACAGGATAGATTATGGAGGATAGGCAAGATTATGCGACACAATTATTTTGTTTCTGTCGTAAAAATCTTGTACTCATAATTAAAAGTCATCGACTTTTCAATTTCAATTCTTACGGAACGATCTAAGAAGAGAATTTGCTGAAAGATCCAAGGGGTTGAAAATCACTGTGAGCATTCAACGAAAGTAGGAGAATGATCGACTAAGAGATCAACCTAAGAGATCAACGGATCCAAGGAGAAACCGGTTAGCAGGGAAAATGGAAATGGTGGCCGATACAGTAACGAAAGCAAACAGTCTTTTTCTCGAAGCAAGCCGGGCGGGATGCGAGGCAAGCAATTTCGAATCGATCTATCCTCCCCCGCCTGTATGTATTTTCACGTATAGTACGCGCACTCGACACTGCCTGCTAGTGTTCGTTATAGTGCTCTAACTGAAGTTCGAAGTTCGAACAGTTCGAGTTCTCCCACTGGTCCGAACGGTTCTCCGCAGTAGTGAGAACTAATGAAATAGTTCGAAGTAATGAAACAGTTCGGACTGATCGAACTGTTTGGAGTTCGAACAGCTCAAACTTAGAATTGCATGCATCAGCCAGTGATTTCTGACCTGTTCGTTCGCGATTTACGCTCACGCTTTTTACTATAATTTTCTGCACATTTTGACTGCACATTATACCATTATAAAACCGTACCCCTTTCTCATTAATAGATATCCCTGCAAATTGACGGTATAAATGAAGAGTCAGTCTAGAATATTATACTATATGTATGACATCAACAATATTTATTAACGATTAGTTAATTAATAGTCTGTTAGAATTCGAAGCCTAACAATTGTAAGTTATTTAAAAATTCTTTTAAGAGTAATTGCAATTTTATTCGTAAATGAAGTATTCCCAGGATCCTCGGTATCTCAAGCAACGCAGTCTAATAATTTCTTTTGAGTTTGCTACCCGGAAGAAAATTATCAGCTTCTTTAAAATGTAGCACAGTCGTTAAAGAACCTATTAAAAGGCTCCCAGTAAATAAGGAGTTAACGATTCCCTTTAAACTTTTGTTCTGCATTTTTTCTTAGGATTCTTATCAGCTTCGGGATATCATTAAATGGTAATGGAACACCATTAAATACTGAATGTAGCAAAAGTTTGTTCACGACATCGAATCATGCTTGCATATATTACCACAGAACAGACTAATTCACTTCACACTGATATTATGTGAGAAACCAGTAGCACGAGTTAAAACGTTGAATTTTTGACAGACTTTTACCAGTGTCCGACCAATGGTTGATATTTCTCCTGGGACTCCAAACAAGTGGAGTATCAAGAGTGAGTTTTCAAACTAAAAACAACCGATTGGTTCCCACGTATGTATAAATTCAACATTTTTGCAAGAACATTAATTATAAAATTCTCCTAACAATTTTTACTAACTTCAGGGCATCAGTAAATGGTCATGAATAGGCTGCACATTTTTCTGTATAATAATTATTCGTACTAGATGCATAAAATCTGCGGTCTAATAATGCAACAAAAATTTGTCCACGATATTGAATCAAGCCTAAATAAATTACAAAAAGATCTATCGCTCTGGACAATTTATTTGTACTGTAATAAATTTCTAAAGACAGACCATATTTCGTTCGATATAATGAAAGGTGCCTCGAAAAAAATACCTTCAAAAATTCACGTCACGATTAATTAAGCCGCGCACGATTTAATATTTTTACTGCACGTTAGTTGGTGAAATGTTCACGTGGAACAACAAGTTCGAGTGCATAGAGGGACAGCGAAAGAAGTTTGAATTCTCGCAGCTTCGCAAAGCGCGTTTCCGGGGCTGTGAAGCAGCATCCGCGGCAGCTTCGTGCATTATGTAGAGAAAATAAATGACGGGGGACTCGTCGGAGGACGCCGGGACGCCTGGCGCCGCGACGCCGCGGCGAAACAGAGACGCCCGCGCCCGAGGGAGGAAAAAAAAATCGAATCGTGGGAGGACGAGGGGCTAATGGCGACGTGCGGGGAACACGAAAAGTTTGCTCAGCTTCCGAGCGTACCCAGTTGTCGTTCGCATTCTTGTTTCACTATCATGCGACGCTCCAATGGCACGAGCATCCTATCCCCGTTGTAAGGTATTATAGGGGTTGCGTGGGTGCCTGGAATAATATTTCAGACGGGGGTGCTGAAATTCGAGATTCTCCCCTATACAGATGGAAATTTGCAAAATGCCTGGAGAATGGAAGCTATTTATTTTCCTCGGGAGAAATCTGCTGATTTTTCTGTCTGCTGGAAAATTAAGTGGTTTGTTTTCTGCTGTGGAAAGTCAGTTGTCGGATTATAGTGATTAGATGGCGGATTTTTATCAGTTTCTCCCTTGTGCTGTTATTGAACTGTGCATTTTTAGAGGAGATAAAAATTGTTTGCGTAGATGCAGAAAATCTCCTGTGGAGATCAGTAGAAATTTGACTCTTCCTTTAGTCTAATAAATTCAATTGTTTTCATTTTTTCATTGTGTTGAATGTGACCTAGTAATTCTCTGCATAAATGCAGGAAATTCTTTATTGTATAAATTAAAACTTAAAAGTTACTAGTACAAGTTGAAATATTTCGTTTCTGATGATCTTCTATAAGTGTCTGACCAGTGGTCGATTTTTCTACTGTGTCTCCAAAACACTTAAAACTAACTACCCCATAAAACGAGCTATTTTGATTGAAGGTGTTAGTTTATCCACATATTGAATAACGAAAAAATGTAATTCGAGTCTTCACACTGGGTCTAATAATTTTTTAAATAATCGTAGCTTTTGAATGTTTCTTTCAGCTTCTGGAGGTTAATTCAATTTCGTGGAATTTTTCTGTGGGCTAATTCGCGATCCTAAAATTCGCGTGCATCGTCGGGAATGTAGGTTCGTGCTACTTTATGGCTCGAGGGGTGGAAACGTGCCGAGCCAATTGTATTTATTTGAACAGTGCAGCGTTCGATAGCGGACGCTTAAGAAATTCTCGAGGAAAGTCGCGGGTTATCTGAACGTGAGCGCATCGGTGGCATGCCGGGGTCTTCTTCCTCTTCTTCTTCCTCTTCTTTCTTCCCGTGCTAGAACGCGGTTTCCCAGAGACCGACATCCGGCACGAGTCTGCGTCTCGTCTGACATCGATCGGGCATAAACGTTTGGACGAACTGGCAGATTAAATTGCACGGCTGTCGTAAAGTGTAACGGTGCCGGCAGCTCGTTATTTCGTAATGGCTCGTAGACGTGCAAGCAAGAACCCCTGTGTGCAAACCAAACACACACACAGACACCCACATAGTCACGTACAAAGGAATCGTACGCATACACACACGGAAATACGGTTCGGGAGGGTCGCGTGAAAAGTTCGTCTGATTTATGGCAAGTTGTTCTACTGAATTCATTAGCGCAATGGTAAATTTAAGGAACGCGACGTTCTACAGTAGCTTTTCCGTGCGTCGTTCGTCGCGGTTGGTTATTCTGTCGTGGGAAAACTACTCGGTTGATTTATTAAACCATTGTTACATTTTGTTTCACTTCTCTTTGCAATCTTCCTGCTCAAAATGCGGGGTGGCTCGATAAAATTTGGCACTTAAATGTCTCCATTGTTTTTGAAGATAAAGAAAGACTTTATTAGAAAAAGGTATTGAGTACTAAGGAGATTGTAATTTCGGAGACTTTATCATCATCTTTTTTAATGGAATCGTATTAGAACCCAAGATTATTATAAGCATTGCTAGATCGCAAATGCGACACGAAAATTCATTTGCTTTTATAATTAAAGCGTTAAACAGAACCGAACGCAGGTGCAAACATTGATTTCCGAGTTTAATTGCACTGAAATTCAATCTAGCGAGAGTTACATGTAAACGCCCTTAAACTTTCCAATCATCGTGTACTAAAAATCCGTTTAAAGCAAAAAGAAATTCACTTGGCGCGTTCGAAAAAATTAAAGGAACCGAAGAATACGGCGATTGAAATTTAAATTCGTGCGAAAACATCGAATCGAAATTGTCAAGAAGTCGAATGCTGGAATTTAAATTGAAATTTCGATTGCAGAATCGCATCCAAATGGCACCAATTCGAGCCAGTAAATTCGATCTTGTTAAAACATTCACCGCTCTCAAATTTCAATTCCAGCTTGCAATTTGAACGATTCGGGCTCATATTGCACGCGAAATAAATTTTGGTCTCCACGATCGGAGTTCAAACGGGCAGATTCATATTCAAATTTCGATTAATTCAGTTTCGCTGTAGTTCGTCGAATCGAACAATTTTCGTTCGTGTTTGTTCGCCACGGCGCAGACGTTGGGCGACTCGCCGGGGCCGAAAGTCGGAACCGAATAAAAGGACCTTGAATCAACAGAACTTCGTTTCGATCATGGTAACGAGTAGGTGACACTGTTATCCTGTAGCGTAGCCGGGGCAGAACCGGAAACTTAATCCGTGGATCGTCGAACTGGGTCAACTGTTTGACTCATCGCGATCGTTCAGAGAACGAAACGCCGCGGCTCCTCCAATTTCCGGGGGACATTCGGGTCAAGGCTGATCCACTCGTTAATTAACAAATCTCGGCTGGTTGTACATGTTCTTTTCATATTTCTCCTTTCATCGCGATTTTCCGTATCGATTGCGTCGATAAAAAAAAAAAAGGAAAAAACAGCAACACACCTTCAATCTCCGCGGCTTCAGAATCGGGACGGCCTGAATCGCGCGGCCATTTTATACTCCAATAATTCTTAATGACGAATTGAATCGGTGGAAACGATTCAACCGGTTCTACCGCACGCGACATCCGTGTAAAATGATTCGCGAGTCTTCAGAGTTTTTCAACGAGTTCTATTCAGATCGTAGCCATTTTGGGATGAATGTCGTCAGCGGAATGTGCAATTATGCATTTTGCGCTGGGACGATTATGGAGGGTGATGAATGAAATGTAATTTACTGAAAATTCTATTGCAAGTAGTAATTTAGAAGAATTTTATTCTACATCCTGGATCTACTTTGGTTTAAAAAGTCTACTCGTTCTTGAAACTATAAACTATACTGTGTATAGGTTAATTCAATGGTGAGTAACCAACAATCTGTATACACCTCACCACTGGACCATAATACTGATATACAAACAGAAAAATGCCATCTATAAATTAACAAAATTATCTAGAAAGAGTTAAACCATGTATACCATAATTTTTCCTATAATTTTGTCTACAAAAGTATTTCTAAAATAATAAAGAAGTATCTCTAAAATATCCATAATGGTAAAAATTTTAAATTACCATTTGGCAACCGTCTGGCAATTTTAAGACTAAGAGGGTAATTATTCTAAGGACTATTATTTTATCTGAGAGTTTGTATAAGGAACGCACGGAAGGATGAATGGCGACGTGGCTAAAATGGTAGCAAAAGATGCCATTTTTCTTGGTCCCAGGATCCTGGAGAGACGAAGAAGCACTTGAAGGTTTCACTTTTTCATTTTTCCGCGTCGCCAATCTTGTTTATCCTGCTCGACTGGCTCCCTTACGTGTCCACTTCGGCGAAACGTGGAACAACTTTCAAGGCCGTGAGGATTCTTCGAACGCAATCTCTCGAGATTGAATTTCTCCGAGTTTCCCAGAGATACGGTAACTTCCGGGACGGCGAGAAAAGGGACGGCCGATGTGTTCGAGTGAATTCTCACAGACAACTGGGAGCAATATCAATCGGTGGCAGAACACACATCGGGCTCGACGTTGCTTCTAGAGATATTGCGCCGACGATGCTTCACGATTTCAACGACACTGCGCGCCCTTATCGCGTTAGACCTTCGCAGGAACTCGACGGCAAACAATATTTAACTGCTAATGCTCAGATAAAGAATAAACCTCGAAATAAGCATTAAATACATTTGAAACTTGTCGCAATATACTTCCCAAAAATCTAAAATCGAGCGATGTGTCCGTGTGCGATCGAAGGAAGCAAGAAAAATTTGTAATCTCGAATGGTCTGTTTAACCCATTAACAGCCAAATTTTGGAATGAAAGAATGAAACTAAACTATCAAGCGTACCAAATATATTTTTGATGGTGTACGTAAAATTCCAAAATCCCCGAATGCGGATAACTGGTGGTACAAGCGAGAAGGGGATGATTCTACATGAAAAAATAAGTCGAAAATGTAGAATAAAATTTGTTCATCCGAAGTTTCGTTATCGAGAAAATCGAGTTTGAAATGCAGCGAATACGCATGCTATTCGATAAGAATTGTCTGACGCGTCTGATCATGACCAACCAAATCTACTTCCTGCATATACTAAAGCACACAAACCTGACAGATCTTCAAAGTCGATTTCCTCGAAAACAAAGCCTCAAACGAAAAATGTTTATTCTATATTTTCGACTTATTCTTTCATGTAGAATCACCCCCTTTTCGCTTGTACCACCAGTTTTACCAAACACCCTGTATTCTCCAAAAATTAAAAAATCGAACAACCTGCGTACCCTGAATCGGAAATAACGAGGTAGAGGCGTTCTCGATCAACGCAGAACCGTTTGCATTTTGCCAGCATTGCCCGTGGACTCGGGCGAAAAATATTTCTAATTCGTTGAAAGTGGCGAAACCGTGGCCGAAGTGGGTCCCACCAATAAAAAAAAAGCCGTCGGAACACGCGAAGTTTCCGAGGTAGTTTTCGCGCAGCTACGTGCCTCTTCACCGAGCCAGCCCGATACTCTGATGGCCCATTGTCGACGGGCTTTTGTCTAGAAGCTGCCGGAGCCACTGTGAGAGTATGACGAGCCACCGGATCCAGAGATACCCATCAGAAGCGTTTACACCAGAGATTACTTGTGGCGTGGCTCCGAGCGACGCTCCTTTCCATCCCGGCCAGTCGATAGCTAGCTTTTCTCCAATTTTTTTTCTCCCCTCTCGCATCCCTATCTATCTCTGCAGCATGAAATTTTCCAACCCTCCATCAACTCGGACCCCGCCGCGTTTTCTTAGCTAAACCGAGGCAATTCTGCATCAAACTTTTGCGCGCCCGGGAAACTCGATATTGGGAACGGGAATTTCAACGTTCTGAGGGTTGATGCGAGAAATATGGAAGAACTTGTCAATTTTTGGACTTTACGGTACGCCCGGGACGAAGGAAAATTGTTCGGCTCGCTTAGGAATCCGAGACTTCGAGGCAAGAATTTCGACTGTCGTTGGTGTCGAAAAGTTGGCGGAGAAGCGTGAAAAATGGATTCCACATGTTGTAAGTTTTGAGACCCCTGGAAATATGCGTAGGCAGAAAGAAATTGTTCTTTTTCCTTAGGAATTAAATGCTTGGAAACTTGAATTTTAACATCATTAAAATCATTAGGATATTGAGGAAGTTTTCTAAAAATTGAAATCAACGAGTTGTAAATTTACAGCTCCTAAAAATTTGTAGAAGTAATGTTAAAACCTGAATTTCGAAATTGTTGGAGATTCATACTATTCCCAAGTGTGGCACTCGCGATTTAAGGACCTCAAAAATTAAATTGAGAACAACGGAGAATTTTTAAATAATTAGAAATGGAAATTTTATTGCCCACAAAATGCCTTCAGCACCCACGTAGTAAAGCTATGATTTACGATTAACAGTGAGCCCAAGTTTCGGACCTTAAAAAATTGAATTAAAAACAAAGAAGAGAATTTAAATAATTAGAAATTAAATTTTTAACGCCCCAAAATGTCTTCAGCATCCAGCACATGATTTATAAGATTAACCCTTTGCACTCCGCTGTCCCCTCTCAGGGGACATTAAAGTTTATTAGCGATTACGGGGAATTAATTTATTCCAGCGCAACTTTAAATAAAATATTGATTTTTTTGCAAATATATATTCCTCGATGTCAACCAGTTCATATAAGTCCAATATCATTATAATACGTTACTTGGTTCAAAAATTATACTAAATAATACGAGGATTTGTAAATTTCTGCCAGAATGGTTCGGAGTGAAAAGAGTAGAGAAAGAGCAGTCAATATGTCGACGAGAATTTTCATCCCCTTTCAAAAGAATTGCAGAGGTTTTGTTAAGAAGAGCTCAGTGAATAATTTCATTGTCCGATAAAATGGCAAGGTATATTCGCATCAACTTCTTTCGAGCGAGACATCCAGCACAATTGGTGTCGTCGAGTTTTCTTCATTTCCGCAGACGTTTGTTTCCCCGAGAGGGCTACGTGTCTCCAGCAGAGATTCCAAGAAAATTGGCGAGACAAACTGCCCTCGTGAACAACGATAACGTCGTTGAAACTTTCACTATAAGCGAGTTCTGTACACCTAGAATTTTCCATAATCTCTACGAGCTGCTTAGAAGTTAAATTAAATACGGGGGTGAATCCTGCCAAATGCCTCCTCAGCTGGGATCTCGACAAACTGATGACCTCAGCGAAAACGGAGACACACGCAAAGAAAGAATTCCGGAGAATTAATATACCGGAAAATACTGGACTCATTCTATGCCTTGATAGAAAAATCATTTTCTTCCTTGATGTCATTTTAAATTCGTACGAATTTTGTTGTTTGTAGTTCGAACTGCAGCTGCAAATTTCACGTTTCGGAACATTTAAAAAATAGCCTAGTGACACAGAAATTAATCCGAAGGACGGGCGACAGAGTATCTACCGAATAATTCTGAAAAGAGATCAAAGGGTCGTGGAAAGCGTCCTGTGACATCAATGGAAATCGATTTTGAACGACGCAAACTGCCAGAGAGCCTCAAAGCGCCATTTTTTTCTTTCACTAACCATCCAGAAATATGTAGCCCTCGTTCGGCCACTTTAATTAAAGACAGCCGGAAAATAGAAAATGTAAACAACCGCTGTTTGATGTGAGCTTAAGCATTAAAATTCGTTAATACTTGTTTAACCTAAAGAATCTACCAACCATGAATGCCAGCCATATTTTTCAAGTTGAAATAAAATTTCAATCGTTTGTTATCAATCTGTAAGCGTGGAAGGACACATACGATAAATATCCATTTGCTTTTTCTGCTGAAAAATTTTCTACCATTAATGATAAAGTTGTTTTAATCGTAGCAACTGTGAAAGGAAACTATGGGTTAATTATGGCAGACGAGATAGATAAAATTTGTTCTTTTTTACCGAATTTTCAGGGTTCAGAACTTTATTAAAAATTAATATTACGAGAAAATTATTTTTGAAAATTCTTAATTTCGATTTTCTGTTGAGTTACAGAACTGAATTTATTTAATACTTCTTCGGCGAAGAACTGCTGCAATATTAACGATAGCGGGGTGTAAAAATTCGCGAATTTAGCGCAAACGTATATAAATAACCCTGCTAAGTTTCATAACGCTGCGTTATTCAGTTTGTCAGGAAAAAATTCTGAAAGTGCAGCCCGAAATAAGGCCAAGAAAGGGGAGCACCAACCCCTATTAGTCATTGAAACTTTCACAGCGACTATAGAAAGTCTGCCACACAGTTCATAATTATTGCATTATTATGTACCCTCTAAATAACGGTCTTAGAAGATGACCGAGTATTGTCAAAATTGAAGGAGAAGGTGTCACGTCCGGTGGTTCGACCATCAATGATTAATCTATATAATAAAGAACTATCACAAAAATCCGATAATGCCTCGAGAGAGCCCAAACTGCGCAATACCGTGACGCAGTAACGAGAAGCCAAAAACAGCAACTCAGCCTTCTGCAAAACGCGCAAATGAAGATCGGTTTACATCCTGAGAATCATGAGGAGAGGCATCACACCATGCAAAGCAATGAGAAAAAATGCCGACTCCTTAGTAAAAAGACCCTGACGACAAGGAGTCGACCAAGTCAAGAAAAGACTAGAAGATGCAAGGTAGAGACTCCTGAGCCAGCATTTTTGGGAAACAAAGAATTGGCCATCCTATAAATAAGGGGATCAACTCCCCAACAGGCAGTTATAATCAAGACCATCATCACCGAAAGACATATATCCGCGAACCGTAAAATCAACTACAGTCAGTTCTAATTGTTCGAGAAAATCGTAATCGCGAAACCGCGTCAACAAGTGGTGTTAAAAGACTCTTATAAAAGACTCTAAGTTCCGTGAGCCAGGAAACAAGATCCAGTTCCTGAACATTGTATTGCGGTAACATTACTATTATTCGTATTATTGTAACCCCATTATTTGCACTCTTGTATATCCGTATTCTAAATATTATATGTAATCTCTAACATCTGATTCAGAATCTTACTTTGAATAAATCTATAAATTAGTTGTTATTGTTAAAAGGGTATAATCATTATTTAAACAATCCTCAATTTCCCGAACCGTAGCCGGTGAATGCAGGTAGGTTCGAAACTGCGTACTATCCTCTTAAAATCATAGATCTGTCCACTTGGGACGTAACAAATTTGGTGACAGCGGTGGGATAGAGCGCAGAATTGAGGATTGGAAAATACAGTTTACCCATAACTTCTCATATTAAAACTATAATGGCAAATCCCGGTGGTGACGGATCTCAATTACCTGGATCTGAATCAGATGTATTAAAAGTGGCCATAGAAGAAATAAAAAGGGCCAAAGAAAGTAACAATTTCATAGCCGATCTTGGCACTAAATTTCGAGAATTAAGTCAACAAGTAGCGGATATACATGATGCATTAAATACAATATGTAACCGACCGACATCGACTAAACCCGAACGAACGACTCCAGAAAAACCGACACACAGACTGACAGAACAGCTAGACAACCCGATACAAATCAAAGACGCGTTAGAAACTGTACCAGTGTTCGATGGTTATAAGCCCTCTGTATTTCAATTCTTAAAAGCATGTGAAAGAGCTAAAGCCATGCTCCCGTCGAATAAGGAACCATATTTGGTTAAACTGCTAACAAACAAACTCAGAGGACATGCATTTATAGCCATCGAAGACTCGATCATAGACACCCTAGAAGAATTCGGAACAAAACTAAAACTTACGTTCGGACCTCAAAAAACGGTTAATCAGTATAAGGGTGAATTAGGAAACATTTTTAAAACCCCTAACGAAAACATTCTGGACTACATAAGTCGCATAAAAGATCTACGACTCGCTATTATCGATGGAGAACGCAGCATACACGGAGAAATTTCAGAAGAATTACTAAACAATATAGACCTCGATGTCATGGAAGCATTCTTAAAGGGATTACCATCAGAAATTCGCGTCGCATTGCGATTAGAAGGCTATACCAATTTAGAGGAAGGATACGCCAATGCAATAAAGATCGCGAAACAAATCCGATGCGAAGAAGAACGAGTCAGAACATACTACAGAGGCGCGACTCAGCAAAGATATCAGATTTCCTCAAGCAGATATCAGGCCCCTCCGAGACAAGACAACTACACTGAATCGCGCTGGCGCTCCGATCCTCCTCCCTATCGCAATAATTCTTATCAAAATAACAGGAATCCATACGGTAACTCGAAGACCAACCAACAAACAGGAAATGATAATCGGGCTAGAACAGCTGGTCCACCTGTCACTTGCAATTACTGCAAGCAGACCGGACACACAATCAAGGATTGCTATAAATTCAAATCAAAGGTGGAATCAGGTGACATAGTACCCTATTCCCAACAAAAGTCGGGAAACGAGCAGTACTCCCCAGGGACCAGCGGCGCACCCAAGGGAGCGAACCCCACCGAGCGTCGCTTCGTAATGAAAATCAATCCGCAAGACGACCAGTCCAACTACCTCCAACCGGAAGAATCTCCGAAGATGGACCAAGTCACGGAAACGGAAACAAACCAGGAAAAAATCGACCTAGAAGGGCTATCACTGTTCGACTAGACACTGCCAACTACACTCCGACTATAATGATCATCTCCCCTGACCTCCAAGGAACAATTTCATTACTCATAGATTCAGGTTCGGAAATCAACCTTATAAAGGAATCAATGGTCCCAATATCTACAAAAATCGACACAAGTAACGCTATAAATATTCGAGGAATATCGGCTGAAGTCCTGGCCACCCTAGGGACGGCATCAATCAGGATAGCAGGCCATCAAGTAACATTCCATGTTGTTAGCAACCGAATATTGATAGATCAATGCGGACTCTTAGGATCCGACTTTCTACAAACCAATCAAGCAAATGTCGATTACCTTAAGAAACACATAAAATGTGGAACCACTTACATACCATTCTTCGAACCTCAGCAAATAATCGTCCCTAAGAGGACATCTATCCCGATAACGATGAATATAGTAAATCCGGAACTACAACAAGGCTATATCCCCCGAATACCGGAAGAAAAGGGAATATTTCTTGGAGAAACAGTGGTCACCAATAACAAGGGGCGAGCCCACCTCAGAATCACGAACGCTACGCTAAAAGATTTCATCTTCGACGTACCCATGATAAAGTTGGAACCATTTGAAGAAGTTACCAATCGACAGGTCAAATCCTGCCTTACGACAACAGTGAGTAAGCATGATAGATTCGAAGACGTATT
Organism: Seladonia tumulorum; assembly: GCA_913789895.3. Classification (NCBI taxonomy): domain Eukaryota; kingdom Metazoa; phylum Arthropoda; class Insecta; order Hymenoptera; family Halictidae; genus Seladonia; species Seladonia tumulorum. Next base: position 6,134,381 of record OU565274.1, read on the forward strand.
AAAATTACTAAGACTAGACCACCTAAACATGGAAGAAAAGAAAAATGTTATGAAATTAATAAAACAAAATCAAGACAGATTCCATATTCCCGGAGAAACCCTCGAAGGCACTGATGTACTACGACATAGGATACACACCACCAATGACATTCCAATAAATACCAGACAATACCGATTTCCTCCGATACATAAAGGAGAAATTAATAAACAAGTACAGGAATTATTAGAAACAGATGTGGTCGAAACATCAACGTCACCCTACAACTCGCCGGTATGGATCGTACCAAAGAAACCGGATTCTCAAGGAAACAAACGATGGCGTCTTGTAATCGATTATCGAAATCTAAATGAAAAAACTATTGGTGATGCATATCCCTTGCCTAACATAACAGAAATTTTAGACCAACTTGGAAGTGCCAAATATTTTTCCACATTCGATTTAGCCTCTGGATTTCATCAAATTAAAATGGCACCAGAAGACGCCCACAAAACAGCTTTCTCGACACCCTATGGGCACTTTCAATTCAAAAGGATGCCTTTCGGTTTAAAGAACGCTCCAGCCACATTTCAGCGCTTAATGAACAGTGTGCTGGCAGGACTTCAAGGATCTGAATTATTTGTATATCTTGACGATATAGTAATATATTCAAGTTCCTTACAAGAACACGAAATTAAATTCAATAAATTAATGGATCGATTACGCAAAGCAAAATTAAAATTGCAACCAGATAAATGCGAATTCTTGCGTCATGAAGTAAACTATCTAGGACACATAATCAGTGAAGACGGGTTAAAACCCGATCCAAAGAAAATTGAGGCAGTACAGAAATTTCCTAAACCAAAAAACGCAAAACAAATTAAACAATTCCTAGGATTGGCCGGATATTATCGAAGGTTCATACCAAATTTTTCAGCAACCGCAAAACCTCTTACAGATTTATTAAAAAAGGATGTCGCATTCAAATGGGAAGATTCACAAGAAAAATCATTTCGGATTTTAAGGGAAGCACTCACAACCAAACCTATATTACAATTCCCAGACTTCGCAGAAACATTTAACCTCACTACCGACGCATCGGGATATGCTATCGGAGGAGTACTCAGCCAAGGACCAATTGGAAAAGATCTCCCCGTAGCATACGTATCCCGTTTGCTGAATGTAGCCGAACAAAAATATTCGACCATAGAAAAAGAATGTTTAGCAATTGTTTACTGCATATCTCATTTCCGACCATATTTATACGGCCGCACTTTCAATATAATTACCGACCACAAGCCTTTAATTTGGCTACACTCCATCAAGGACCCGACCTCCAGATTATGGAAATGGAAATTAAAATTATCGGAATACGATTATAATATTCAGTACAAAGAAGGCAGAGCTAACGCTAACGCAGATGCATTATCCCGAAACCCTCCGGAAACCTGCCTACCTTTACAATCTCTGACCAGGAAATCAAGTAGGAAAAGAATATTATCAACCACATCAGAAGACTCGGTAGAATTAGACAGAAATGATAAACGAACAAGAACAGACGAGCTAACGCAAATACGAAAGAGAAAAATCTCCACCACCACTTCAGAAGATTCACCTTTAAACAATACAACACAGAAGAAAAGAAAGATTGGACCACAAGAACAAACAAAAACAGAGTCAATACATAACGAAAGAAATGACCACCCGTCTGAAATCCCTGACCTACCAGACACCCAAGTAGCACAGCCCAGCGTAATACGACGCCCGCAGCACAACTTGCAAATCCGAGAGAGTCACGAACCATTATATATGGCCAAGACACACAAAGTAATATTCGTTGACATGAACGGTAACCCGATCGACAAAGGAGGCGAAGAGCTAAAGGAAGCTAATCTGTTAAACAGTTTCATCGACTTAACTTTTGAACGAGCTAGATTACAACCACGAGACAAATTCTATACCATTGCTCTACCGGTTAAACAAGAGAAACGCATTCCCATCGAACCAGAAAACATTGTCAACTGCATCGCCTCATTACTAGATGTAGTCGAGGAAATGAACCTGAATTCATTCAGCATAAGGAAATCAAACAACATCGAAGACATACCTTGGAAATTCATCATGAATAAATTAAAAGAAATATTTTGGAATAAACCTATAAAAATAACCATATGCACTGGTCAAGTAACAATACCCCCAGAAGCTGATAGGTTCGATATAATCGAAGAAAAACACGTGTCAGCTGTAGGTGGACATAAAGGCATAACAAAGACCTACCATCGAATCCGACAATCATATTTCTGGGAAGGAATGAAAAAGGACATCCAAAATTTTATCCGCACATGTAGCGAATGTCAATTAAGAAAGCTGACAAGAATTAAAACAAAACAACCTATGGTATTAACAGACACACCAGGAAAAGCTTTCGACAAAGTCAGCCTCGACATTGTAGGGCCTCTACCAGAAACAAGAAGAAGAAATAAATACATCTTGACTATGCAAGACCTTCTAACGAAATACTCCGTAGCAGTGCCTTTGGCACGAACCACAACTACAGATATCGCGGACGCCTTCATTAAAAATCTCATTTGCCGATTCGGAGCTCCTAAAGCAATTTTAACGGATCTAGGAACAAATTTCACCTCCAACTTAATGAGCCAAGTGGGAAAGAAATTTAGAATTAAACATTATAAAACTACAGCTTACCATCCACAAAGCAACGGCTCAATCGAAAGATCACACCATGTATTGATGGAATACCTAAAGCAATATATAAATAACGCGAACAATTGGGATCACTGGCTAGATCTAGCCATGTTCTCCTATAATACATCAGTACATGAAGGAACTAAGTTCTCCCCACACGAACTAGTTTTCGGAAAAATCGCCCGCGAACCAACCAGCAAAGATCTAATAAAAGAAAATCTAGAACCCACCTACGCGGATTACCTCCGAGACTTGCACATGACCATCAACGAATTACAACAGTCGGCGGCCAAAAACCTGAACGCCGCTAAAGTAAGATCAAAACATTATTATGATCGGAAAATCAACCCACAGAACTTCAAGGTGACAGACCTCGTATATCTGCTAAAAGAACCGGTAAAAGGCAAATTCAGCGCACAATATACTGGACCTCACGAAGTCATAGAGATTCTACCAAATCAAAACGTAAAAATTCTAATTAACGGAAACCCTCGTACGGTACACATAAATAAATTAAAATTAGCACACCATAGACCCGATTAACGATACAATACGAAAATAAACACACATATATACCTACACGAAATGCGTACTACCTAATAGACCATAAGATTTCACTTTGGTAGGAAGATATTACTATCGCAATAAAATAAGCACCGATGCTAACCCATCGGATGATGGCTCCATTTAACAAAACATAAAATTTCTATAGTAAAATATTTCTACCATTATCATTAAAAATAACATACCAATAATATTATTTGTAAAAATAACGAAGAATAACCCTATCTCAAACTAGCGGACGAATACCGTCATGGAACAGTAACAAGACAAAATGTTTTTCTACTCACACAATAACTATTCAGAATACCTTCAACAGGCACTCCTCCGCTATCTCCATATTAACTCCTACTTACAAATTAAAAGACAACTCAATAAGAATGTATATTAGCATTAGAAGAACAGTACGTACGCTTACAGAAAATTGTTAAGCCTTTGGCTAGTACTCGTGTTAATACAACCCTCACGTGTCATTATCGAATACGATTGTAATGGACACCACCCAAAATGTTACTACCTTATCTCTCAAAACCACCGACGATTGTAACACTCTGACCACGATAATACAAGGACGGAAGAAGACTTCATTCAGCTACTACAACTATTGGATTACAGCTACGCAGACATCATCCAGTGCAAGGTCATAATATCTAGAACCGATAACAGAAGAACAGTGCAAAGGGATGCACATGCACGGTACAATGTCCGTAGGAAGAAGGCCAACTCCACGGTTACGCGACCCTTTACATCAACAGGAGAACTGAACACGATGAATGAAGAAAATAGCAGTAAACGCAGCGGAAAAATTATGGCACGGATTCATTGCAATTGGATCGTTCAGTGCAAGAATATTAGCAGTCTCCATAATACTCAAATCTATAAAGACAATTGTCGACATAGTAATACAAAGTTATCAGCTGCACTCGCTATACGGATGCAGTTTCACCTTGTCGCATGGAATTCGCTGACGCACCTCCTGGTTCAACGAGCCGGCAGGCGAAGAAACAGAACCCAACCAGCTGACGAGACGACCTCCAACGACAACTTGCCTCGTACCAATGACCCAAGCACATCAAAACTCGGAAGAACTGTCAGGAGCTTGCAACAAATTTCCCTTGGAAATTTGCTTTCTAAGGGGGATGGTGTCACGTCCGGTGGTTCGACCATCAATGATTAATCTATATAATAAAGAACTATCACAAAAATCCGATAATGCCTCGAGAGAGCCCAAACTGCGCAATACCGTGACGCAGTAACGAGAAGCCAAAAACAGCAACTCAGCCTTCTGCAAAACGCGCAAATGAAGATCGGTTTACATCCTGAGAATCATGAGGAGAGGCATCACACCATGCAAAGCAATGAGAAAAAATGCCGACTCCTTAGTAAAAAGACCCTGACGACAAGGAGTCGACCAAGTCAAGAAAAGACTAGAAGATGCAAGGTAGAGACTCCTGAGCCAGCATTTTTGGGAAACAAAGAATTGGCCATCCTATAAATAAGGGGATCAACTCCCCAACAGGCAGTTATAATCAAGACCATCATCACCGAAAGACATATATCCGCGAACCGTAAAATCAACTACAGTCAGTTCTAATTGTTCGAGAAAATCGTAATCGCGAAACCGCGTCAACAAGTGGTGTTAAAAGACTCTTATAAAAGACTCTAAGTTCCGTGAGCCAGGAAACAAGATCCAGTTCCTGAACATTGTATTGCGGTAACATTACTATTATTCGTATTATTGTAACCCCATTATTTGCACTCTTGTATATCCGTATTCTAAATATTATATGTAATCTCTAACATCTGATTCAGAATCTTACTTTGAATAAATCTATAAATTAGTTGTTATTGTTAAAAGGGTATAATCATTATTTAAACAATCCTCAATTTCCCGAACCGTAGCCGGTGAATGCAGGTAGGTTCGAAACTGCGTACTATCCTCTTAAAATCATAGATCTGTCCACTTGGGACGTAACAAAGGAAAATATGAAAAGTCTGAAAGTCGAGATCTGTCCATGTTTGAGGGTGAAGTCTACTCGAGGGTTATTCGAGGAATAGGAAATATTATTTTTGATAGTAAGGATAAACTCGAAGACAAGGAGGAACCACTTGACTCAGTGAGTGACCCGATACGCTCGCCAGATAACAGCAATCGAAAGGGGAATGGTGCACCCCCACCCCCTGTAATTTACTTGAGAGCCTCGGCCGAGCCGGTATCCGCAATCGATGGGGTTTCTCTAACTTCTAAGGTCACTCATAAATACGGGACGACTCGGATCGATCGAACGGCAATTGCCATCCCGACCAGGATAATTTAAACGGCGATTTTTAATTGCGATTAGGCACGTAGCCAGGCTCCCGTGTTTGGGGAAACGTTCCAAAATCGAACGGCTCGATAGGACGCTCCGAGGGCCGAGTTTCGACATGACGAATGCGATACTAGAAATGCTTGGGTACCTTCGTTACAGTGATTAATAACCTCTGTTCACCCTTCTGCTAGGGACACGCCCGAATACGTTGTCCGATTACTTCGATCCTATTGTCTTTCTTATTGTTACGTCAATACTCTGCCTCGTGCCAACGGTGACTCAAAGATTTTATGGGGAACTTTAATACATTTTCTTAATGCATACGGAATTGTTCTGTAATTGGAAAGGTTTTATTTTAGTTTGATTTCATATCTGACATAATGTTCGGTAAAATATTCAGAAAATAAACAGAAGACGTCCACACTTTCATTTGTCATTTGTTATTTCTGAATATAAGGGACCAAGGTACTTTGGGGGTACCAATTACTGTGCCTATATTAGCTATACCTACTTTTAAAGAATAATGGATATAAAAAAAAAGAGATATTAAACTTTTCACTAATACCAGTTAATAAGTTATATATCGCTGTAGAAAATAGATATAATTAATATAGACACAGTAGTTGGTACCCCCACCGTAATTGGGCTCTGAATCGATAGGAAATGTGAACCGAGGCTTGTCAGTGTTTGTCAGCGTCAGTATGATTATTTTTAGGCAATCTCTCCACTTCGTTCGATTGTTTTTACATGTTGAAGTGGTTGATGGAGGAGTGCAGAGACGAACCCAAGATCGGCAGGGTCGATTATCTCTGATCTGGAGATTGCAGGAGTTTATAGCAACGACCTTGAGTTACGCGACTCGATATTAGCTACTCCAACGAGAAGAGAATCCTCGAAGTCGACTTCTGGCTCAAGGTCACTGCTATTGGTCCTCCCAACTCGACCGGGAAAATTGCTAGCCTTCCGAAGATCTACGATGCACCGACACTTCTAGTCTGACACCGTACTTTCAACACCGTGCTACATTGTATTGATCAAAAGTTAGGGCAAATTGGGGTAACCGGCACTTTTCTCGAAGCACCAACATGCTTACATTTGAAGGTCACCTTCGATCTTTTCAACGATTTGTGCCTTTTTAAATAGTTACAGATTGTAGGTCTTTTGAGCTACACGGTTGACGATTACTCAAAGCGATTGTTCAAGGTCACTCAAGGTCACAGGTTTAAAAATTCTGCGAAATGCAAAATCAATCCTGAACGTCTCTATAAATGATATATCAGATGCTTCTGCGGCTGAATTAATTTTTCACAAATTCATTAGTGTACTCGATCTAATGTTCAGCTGAAGGAAATAAAATTCAAGAATTTATATCAGCTATAAAAATAAATTAAAAATTGTACTGACCTCCGCAGGGGTGCATTGCACGATTATAAGCAGACGTCGTGAAAGATAAATGATTTTTATGAGGAACATCCGCGAATTTATAGCCGGGATGACGCAGTAGACAGGAAAACATAATGGTGGTTTGACGCCGGTCCAAGTAAAAGGGAAATAAGTAAACAGACGGGCGGAATTTGGGCATTATCGTCGATCTTCGCGAACGCGGTTGCCAGAAATATGGACGGGAACGGGAGGGAGGGATGGTTTACAGTTCGCGAACCGTGTCCGCGGGGTTGTTCTTCGGAAAATGAAAGTTAAAACTCACTGTGAGGGCCTCCTCGTGGGTTACCGACCGGAAGGGTGTGCCGTTCACCTCCAAGATGGTGTCTCCTGGCCTGAGTCCAGCCCGCTCGGCCACCGAACCCTCCTCCACCCTCGAAATGTAGACACCCACCCCTGAGAACAATTCACAGACTTTCCATCAGGCCGGAAGCTGCCTGGCGACTGGTCCGCGACCAGTGCTGACTAAAACCTTCTATCCAGGGCGCCACTCCTCGGTGTGTCTGTCACTGTTAGCCTGTTTCTTAAATGCCCTTCCAATTTCACCCTTCGGGCATCGCTTATGCGAGCACCTGAGCGCGCGACGTTCAAATCGGGAGCCCTTAAGACATTCTGTTCGATCGAAAGCTGAAAATAATTTATCGACAGCTTTTCACTTGAAACTTGACCGACTTTACATATAGGTTGTCTTCGAATTTAAGAATGTTCATTTTAGGGAGTATATCTGGTAATTTTTTTGGTTTAAGAGTACTCGCCAGTTGCATAGTTATGGCTGACTTAACACAGCTCCTTCTAGAGCTAGATTAATACACTGTTTTATGCGGTTCCAAATGCCAAGGCAAAGTTACCATTTTTCGAATTTTTTAGTCAATAAAATAATATACCATAGTATGTATATTTTATTGAATTTTTAATTTCAAATGAACCAGTACAAAGCAGCAACGGTATCACAGCATTCTAGACGGGTCCTTTGAACGATCCGCAACTTGGCAGTGGATAAGTAATTTTAAAGTGAAAAATTACGAGATACTCATTGAAATGTGCCATTCTAAATAGTGAGATCCCCGTCGAACGAAGTCGTACAGTTTCCGAGGAAAAAATTCCGGAAAAACACTTTTTCAGCTTTTGACTGAGCATAATCCCTTAATCCGTTGAACCAGCTGCTTTAATTTTCGCGAATCAAAAGCACAATTTAATTAAAATTTTTAAAACTGGCGAATGCAACTCTGAGCTCACCACCACCAGCTGGTTGAACTTTACAGTTTGTGAAATTATAGAAGCTCCGACCGATTTGTAAATGAAAAAAAAACGGAGTAAGATTTCAAAGCTGCCCGAATAAACTAAAGTGAAATATACATAAAACAGCTATCGAAGACTGTTCGACAATTATTTTCTAGCGACTTCGAAGCAGTGATTCGAGAAGTCAAATTCGCGGCACGAGTCGCCTTCGGGATTCCATAAATCCGAACTCTGCGGCCATTAGAATGCACGAAGGTGGTTCGGTCGTGAAACGTGACGACGAAGCTCCCATTTTCATCGGCGCCGCTCAGGCGTCATCGTTCGACATGTCGGGCGCCATGGACAGAAAATCATCGTGTGTTTCGTAACGGAGAAAACAAAAAAAAATAATAGTAGAACGAACGAAGAGAGAGAAATTAAAAAAAAAAAAACGAGAGGGAAAATCGTGAACGGAAAAAAGTAACGAAGAAGAAGAAGAACGGATAGAAAAAAGAATGCGGATGCATACAAGTGAAAGTATTGTTCGAACAGAGATTGGGATCCTGTGCCGGTGCGTGTTTTCGTGTGTCTCGCGAGATGCATGCAACGGACCTCTGACATTCTTTCTCTCACTCTCTCTTTCTCTCTCCCTTACTTTCCCTCCTTCTTTCTATTTTTTTTTCCTGCGGAAACACAGCCGATAAAATCGCACAATTTGCATCGCGCTCCCGCGAGTGACCCGGTCACAGCTTAATCGGCCCGGGAAAAACCCGCGAACTTGGAGCTTAAACTTTTTTATCGTTCGAATACGCTCGATTTCCTTCAAATCGCTCGGAAAATCGCCATTTTTTTTCACCGGATACACAATTTTCCGCTTCTGCGAGTTTTCGAAGACCTGAACTCGTGTGCAGACGTTTATCATAAATTTTTAGATACAGAGAAACTCTGCTCACGAAAACGGAACAGTACAACTTATGCACAAATTTTATTTTTATTTTTTTTTTAGCTATAAATTCAAGTAAAATACTTTGAATGTCAGAGAAAAATTAAAAAAAATATATAGCCTGAATCACCGACAATTATCGATCGACTTTCGCGTGACGCCACGGTTGCGTCATCGGCTGCGATGGTGTCAGCAGTTTCGGACTTCTAAAAATAATGATGGAAAAAATTATTTTCGGCTTCTCCGGCGTATCTCCTCTCTATTAGGTCCACTATGATTTCAAACAATCATGCATATTTTTAACGCTCATTGAAAGGCATTCGTATTCGATTCTCAATTAATCTCAAAGTTGTTCACGAGTTTTCATTGCCACAAAATAGTGTTTTTCAACGTGTTCGAAACATTTGTGGAGAACAAAAATTTCCGCAGAAAAAAACGTTGGGAAACGATGTGCACGGGCCGTTGTGCAGCAGAATGTTCGCCGCAGTGTTTGACGTTTATCGCGCGTCGATTAATGAGTTTGTCTGCGAGTGAACATGCGCGCGACACTAATTAGACGAACACCGGATCGAATTAATTTCCAGATGGGTACAATTAAATCGGGACTCTCTTGCGGAACTCGTTCCGAGTGCGAAGAACCGCGGACGTCCACCTGGTACGAGCGTTTCGGATAATTCATTCGCCGAGGTGATAAATTGTCCCGTCGAGAATCATTTCCTTTGTCCCTTGGACATTCATATTTAACGTCCGATCACGGAGAGATATAAAAATTCCAATAGCCTTATTCCTTTTTTAAACTAATCTTAACACTTTGACTGCCAAATTAGAAACCTCAAAAATTCCATAAAATCAAAGTGAGATATTGAGTAGTCCTCCAACTTTCTTGCATATTACAGATCCTAATAAAATTTGTTACAATGAATATATTAATGTAAAAATTCATTTTAAAACCTGGACAAATAATTCCGTCACCCACATATGGGTGACATGGCAGTCAACGTGTTAAATATTCCTTTTATTTTCTAGAATATATACCGGCCACTATTTAGGTATACACAGCGTCAAGAGATTCTTCTATGCGCTCAATTTCGAATATATAACTTTTGAATCGCTCGAAATAAATCGCAAATACGGATTCCATAAACGTAGATCCCGTTTTCAATGGCCGTCGAATTCCCACGCGTATTATACGCCATCAATCGTCCGTGATCCGATTTATGCTGCGCGTCTCGTGCTGGGATATGCAAATTATTTGCCGGGGGTCAAAAATACGCGCCATAAGACCGTCCGTAATAAAATGTCGCCAATTTGACGTCGCGAAGACCGAATTTACGCAAAGGAAAAACACGTCGGAACAGCAGCAAGCTTTGCCCAGACGGCGGAATAAAACAATCTTGAAAGCCTAGGTAATTTTTCAGAAGGTATCCAACAGCTTGGTAAAAATATAAAAACGGTAACAATGAAACTGCAAGTACCCTTGAATTAACGCTAGATTTACCAGACCAGTCAAAATGACTGGTTTTGCAATTTCAATTCAAAATTCTTACTGCATGTAACATTTTCTTTCCGAAATGATATCATGACTTTTGTAGCCATAACTAAAGAATAAGTTTTACGAACTTTATATTATTTTATATGTATTCGTAACAAATATATTTTTTGTTATTAACACTTATACCAGTACCAGTCAAAATGACTGGTGCATGTTTCTATGTGATCAAATGGCATTGGGGCAGCTACAACAATTGATAAGTACTGCAACGTTTTTCGGGACAGAATATACGATTCCGGGAAAATCATGATTCTGACGCAGTACGCTAGCGGCCCTTGGAATTGTATGTATATTTACTCAAGGTTTCGGGCCGCACATAAGGTTCTCCTTGGGTTCCTGATACTTGGCTATCCTGATAAGTGCCAACTCGATACTCAGGGTTGTGATCGATGAACTACAAACAATTAAGCTTTTGATTAATTGATAATGTCTATAAATCTATTTTTGTATTACAATTAATATTATTCAACTTTTTTTGTCAATTTTTTAAAAGTAAATAAAGACTGGAAACACCACTAAGCACTTTTTCTAGAGACCAGTCATTCTGACTAGTCTTGGTAGAAATAGATATACTTAAATAGCCGGTAAATCTAGTGATAATACCATAAATCCTTGCAGCGCTCTTTCTCGAATTCTTTTCGAAAGAAGTGCACCCCTGCCTTTCCAGCAACCGATTCAGAAACGATCGAGTAGATCGCGAAATCTCGAAGACAAAAGTAGGGCAGATTTTTCTCGTCATTTTTCGTCACCCGTGACTGACCAAATCGCGAAGCCACCCTCGAAAGATAAAATGTCTCTCTCCAGAGAGATAAAATATCGCGAGAGACAGAAAAGGGGGAGGGGGAAAAGGACACGGGGTATTATACTTGCAAAGCACGGGCCACCATGAATACTTAATCCGGCAGATATTTGTCCCCGGCACGGAATGCCGCGTACAGGCGCATTTACACGAGCCGCGCGCCGGATGCAATCAATAAACCGTTCGGGCGCAACAAGAACAGAAAAAGAATTTCACGCTCGGACAAGGTGGACGAGGAGAAACGAACGGGGTGAATAGGAGGGTGGAAGGGAAAGGGAGAGGGAGGGGATCGTCTGTTCGACCCCCGGGAGTCCTGTAATTGATCTCCCTCCCCCGGCGACAGGCCCGATTGCGAAGCACGGATTAATCCGGCTGATAAAAGAGATAAGGTGAACAATCGGCTCGTTACGCGAGGTCTTGTCGCCGAACTTGTGTCATCGCCACGGGGTTAATAAAAGTCCTCCGTGCGCCGAGCCCATTTAAGAACTGATTTCTATCCCCCTCCCTCCACACCCCCTCCGGGGGGCAAACCGGATTCCCTCCACGATTTTACCCCCTCGATTTTCGATCTCCCGGCGCTCTCACGTGCGACTAATCTATTTGGATTGTCTTCCCATTAATCGTTTCTTTCTTTCGCGTTCTTCGTCGTTACGGGCTTCCTTTAATCCATTTCCTTCTCTATGCTCTCGTTATACCCTCAGAACTTTGTTTAGTATTTTTCTCTGACGTGTCAAAATTAAATAATAATTCTTGACGATACCGTCCTCTTTTATCTCCAAGTTCGTTCGATTCGTGGCTATTGGAAAAATTGTTTTAGCAGGAAAGAGATACAAATAATAATTAATTACTATTTTCTGGATTCGTGTTGTCAAACTTTCTTACACTTTTTGTTTACTCAGTTTGATCTTCCTTTCATTCGAAAATGATATGTTCAAGAATATGTTCAAATATGAGATATAATAATGACATCTAAAGATATGAAGAACGTGTTGAACATTAAATGAAAAGATGTACGAAAGATTTTTCCTTGACACAAAGGTAGTACTATGATACATTACACTGCCATAAGCAAGTGGAAAATTAAAATGTTTCAAAAATACGGAGACGTATGTAGCTGTGTCTGTAATGAATATAGAAGACATTCCAAAAATTCTGCACCCCGAATTTCGCGGATATGCATTGCTGTAATATTTCCCTGGTGATTGAAACTTTTTAATTTCGGGTGTCCCGCGCTGATAGATTTTCCGATCGATTTCAATATGGCCGCCTTAAACGGGCTCGGTTGAACGCGTTTATACTTCACGACCTGCCTCCAGCTCGGGATGTAATGCAAATTACGTGTATGCATACACAGAGAGGCGTTGTGTTCGTGTGTGTGTGTGTGTGTGTAATTCTTCTATAAATTCATAAACTATGCGCATATGCATCATACATTGTCATGCAACGAAATGCCGGCGTGCTAAGCCTAGAGGAATTCTCGGTTCCCATAATTGCGAGATCCTGACGATAAATCGTCGGCAGAGCGAAACTCCCAGAGAAAGGATCCTTTTTTTAATTTTAATTTTCCTTCTTTTTGGTTTTAACATTCCTGTGGAATCCTCGCGATTTTTCCATTTACGAAAATATCTCCGTGAAGATATTGCCATCACGGAGATCCTTTGAAACAAAACCGATATTACAGAAGGAAATCTTCGACGGAAGGATATACGTGCCGTGTAATCCTTCGAAGGATATCAGAATCCTTACAACCTAGCGCGGCAATAGATTGAAACGAAACATGAAAAAGAGAACGTTGAAGCTGTTATCTTTTTAAAAAATAACCACAGCTGCCTATTCGATGTTTAAAAAAATTCCAGTGCAGAGTAATGGACAGAGCGTCATTTAATCAAAAGATAATATTTACACTGGTCGTAGCGGAAGAAAAATAATTACCGAGGGAAACTTTTGTTAATCTTTCCAATAACGCGAAGTTGAGAGAGGATGTTGCAATTTTTATTCCCTAATGGATTCCTCTGTACATTTTTCTTGCAGTATCCTCTCCGTTCCATGTGCCATAAATCGAATCTAATGCAATGCATCCACGTCTCTCGTCAAACAAACGGATAAATAATTGCACAATTTTCACATCTCCAGTTTCTCCGAGGCAGTTCAATTTTTACCAGCTTAGAGTCCAGGGAAATTCCGAGTTAAGTTGCAAAACTCGTTGAAATTGTAATAATAGATCAACGGAATTTTTAAATGCAGACAAATCACTCATTTAAATTCGCTAAAAGTTTAATTTTTCGTCATATTTTATGAGAAAAGATCGCAGAACAAAATGATCACTGCCGAATAAAACTCACACTAAATAATGAAAAATTGGTAAAATTAGTACTAAAAGTTTACCCTTGCAATTACCCGAACTTACTACCCTTACAATTTCAATGAAATAGTAACAATAAATCAGAATTTTTAAATGCAGACAAATGACGACCCTCTCATTTAACACTTTGACTGCCAAACTGGAAACCTCAAAAATTCCATAAAATAAAAGCAAGTTGTTTAATGAAATAAAAATTGAAAAAATTAAATGTATGATATTGAATAGTCCTCCAACTTTCTTACATTTTAGTGATCCTAATCAAATTTGGTGGAATGAATATATTAACATGAAAGTTTATTTTAAAATCTGGACAAATAATTCCGTCACCCGCATATGGGTGAGATGTGGCAGTCAACGTGTTAAACTTGCCAAAAATTTAATGTCTCGTCATATTTTATGGAAAAAGATCGCAAAACAAAATGGTTACTGCCGAACAAAACTCACTCTAAATAATGAAAAATCGTCCTTCGTTTTCCTTTGAGAGAAAATATACCGAAATTACTTTCCGAGCAGTCTGGTAGTTGGAAAATCGTCGTGAGTGCAGTTCCGTCGTCGCAGTTTAATTTTCTCCGATTCGTTGTCGAATGAAATTTGCATTCTGGGTGAATCGCAAGACGATTCGCCGGTATCTGAAGATCAAGCGGCTCGAATGGCCGCGGAGAGCATCGAGTCGGAGGGAATTCCGGCGACGTTTCGAGGCTAATCTGTCCTTATCACGCGCACTCGTCCCGGGCGAAAGAACCCGGCGATACCAAAAAAAAAAAAAAAAGAGCAAAGAAACAGGGCCGCGGCTGGTCTGGTTCGCCGGAGAAATCGTCGACTCGTTTCGCAGGGAACGAGCGGATTGAACGTATCGAAACCGGGACGACAATCGAGCCAGCATTCTGATCTCCGAGGGGAATCAGCCGCGAGGTCAGCCCCGGCCACCTGTTCCTACTTTTAACGAGCAGTCGAATGCAGTTCCAGGCGACTCGATTTATCGTTCTCGGGGTAACGCCGCCAGGAAAAAAGAATTTCCGATTACCCCCATTCCCCTTCCCTTCCTCCCCGTCTACCTCGGAAAAATGTTTAAAAGCTCGGAAAAGCCCGCGAGAATGTTGCTCGCCGATCGATGGGAATATTTTCCAAACTCCGTGAATACTCCGGACTACGCGGTATTGCAACTTAAATGGGAGCAAATGAAGCTGCAGTAACTTTTTATCCGAACGAGGGAAAATTCCGCGGACACTGGTTACATTTGCAGATAATTTTTGCTTTATGAGCATTGCAGTGCTGTTAGTTGGGTTCGCGGAATTTTCTCGGAGACTTTGGATATCCATTTTGTTTTTAATGAACATCATTTTTAGGCTTCTCGAGAATTGCAAGATTTTCGGAGTTTCTGGAAATTGTAACATTGCGAATCACGTCAACGGAGGAACAACTGAAGTGAATTTTCTTTGAGGAGCTTGTGAAAATTGCAGTGGCTTCAACGAAGCC
Source organism: Seladonia tumulorum (assembly GCA_913789895.3). Lineage (NCBI taxonomy): Eukaryota > Metazoa > Arthropoda > Insecta > Hymenoptera > Halictidae > Seladonia > Seladonia tumulorum. The sequence continues at coordinate 6,149,724 of OU565274.1, forward strand.
GAGAGACCGAAGACTCGCACGATTACTTCTTTGACGAAATTTCAGCTACTGCGAACATTCTACGTCTTAAGTCGAAGCAGAAAGAACTTAATCGAATTTTCTTTGAAACGAAGAGACTTGTTATTTTTAATGTCAACTTATTTTCAAGGAAAATGACTCTCCTGCTTCGTGAGAATTGCAGCACTCTGACTCGAGTCAAAGCAGAAGATAATTATTTGAATTTATTTTCAACAAGAGGAGTTTTCAATCCTCGTGAAAATTGTAATACTGCAACGTGAAAGAAAGTAGAAGAAGCAATTTAAAAAGAAAAATCAACAAACTGAACAGACTGAAATTATCGTCACCGATGTCTGAATAATTTTGTATGCTGTCTACAGGAATTAATATTTATCTTAGATGGTTTTTTTCTGATTTCCGTTAGTCGAGAAGAGATGAAATTGCAACAGTTTGCAGTGACAGAAAAATTTGCCAAGTCTTGACACTTATTTCCTTTCTCTCGAGCTCTTCGCCGCCCTCTAGTCCCAAGCCCGGCCGATCTGCGCATAACACTTTCATGCGACATCGATCGTTACTCAGTGTGCGTGTCTCTGTGTGTGTGTATGTACGTGTACGTGTGTATGAACGTATAGGAGAATATTCGAAAACCACGGCGAGATTGGAACGACCACGAAATTCGAACGGTATGGAAAACTGTGGCTAGAACGGTCCTCGTAAAATGGGCCAATTTTTCCTTGGTCTCCATCTTGAATCTTCTGTGGCTCAGACAGTAATCTCGCGGAACAAATATGTAGACGTTGTTGCTATACCTTCTCGTAATCTACAGGACCCAGAGACAAACTGAATTTCGTTTTTGCATCAAACTATATATTCCTTCAAAAAATATTTTGAGTAACTAGTTCAGCATATTAATCACTTGAGTCACGGTTTATCGTGACTCATGGTCGCGTTTTCCCCATTTTCCTGGATCAATCGATCAAGGCACATGTTTACCGTAACTGCGATGAAAGAGTTATGCCATAAGTTGAGTCGATCGCGCTCCATTTCGTTCCGAGTTCCGAGCTTCATTGAAATTATAACGAGGGCTTTCAACTTTTTCAATCAATACGCACCGAAGCAATACACTATTATTTAGTGTTCTGTGTTTGAGTGTAACTACAGGCTTCCTAAATCACGGAATATTTACTGACTCGAACCTTTCACTTCCACGATATTTCTTAATAATTGAATTTTCCTGCACGATGGTGGAGGTAGTTCTCTAAATACTTTAACGGAGTTGTTCTAAATTTTTGTAGGCAGTTCAAACAATTATTTCTGTCGGTATATGGATCACAGAGGGCTCTAGAATATTTTTATTACGTAATTTCAATTTTCCCGATTGCCTACATTACTTAAGTTCCCACGTTTCACTGCAAGATAACGAAAGCAAGGAATTAAAAAAAAAATTGTATATATTTTTCTAGAATCATAGAAGACTAGAATATTTTTAACGCATATTTCCAATTTTCCCGAATAGCTAAATAATTCAGACCTCACATTAGCGTTCGTCGTAAAAAAGCAAAGAACTCCAAAAATATTTTTCTATATTTTTCTAGGCAGTTTAAAAAATTCTGTCTACCAGTATATAAACCACAGAAGATTCTAAAATATTTACACCGTATAAATTCAATGTTTGCAAGTGTTTAAATAAATTAGATTTCCTTGTTCAGGTAGATTGTCACAAATAGAAGAGAAAGATTATATTTTGTCCAAAGTTTCGGGTCGTCCAAGAAATCTGTAGATTGTTTTGTACTGTGTGCTCTCTCCCCTCTCTCCCACACTATCTTTCTCTTTCTTTCTCACATTCAGTCTCTCTCTCTCTCGCACGTTATGTATCTTACATTCTCTCTGCCTTTCTGTTCGTACGGTTGATGAGTTACCTGACTGTGCTTCTGGTACAGCGAAACAGAAAACAAGAAAGACACACCGCCAGTTGACTTATTTCGACATCGGCCTGCCGTCCGAAACGACGCCAAGCTTTCGGGAAACGTTTCCTCGAAGACAACCGATCGATCATCCGTGCGTGACGATCGCTCGTCCTACTTCCGGAACACGTTCGAACGCCTCTTCGGACGAAAACGCGTCCCTCTATCGACTATACGCTTTGTTCCGCGGCCTCTCTACAGGCCCCGAGACCTCTATTACCTTTAAAATATTCCTTCGCAAGTCTTCCTCTCAATTTTACTAACTTATAAATACACCCTGTTATTATTAGAAAATCAATTTATAGAAAAAGATTAGAGCTCGTTCCTCGACCCACTTGCTTCTCACATTCGTCCTCGCGAGGACAGCGGAGACTGCAATCTAACCTTTCGATCTGCTCAATTTCCAATTTTATAATTAATAGACAAAATGTACTGTAACAATATACTCTAGATGCATGATAACTAATCTAACCAGTTAGTTCTGTAAAGGAGTACATGAAAATAAATTTAAATAGTCAGTTCACCGAAGGAAGACGTTAGATTTAATTTAAAAAGTTGGCACTCTAATGTAAGAAATTAAAATTAATTTAAACAGTTGGTACTCTCAACGAAGACATTAAAATGAATTTAAAAAGTTGGTACTCTAAAGTAAGAAATTAAAATTAATTTAAACAGTTGGTACTCTCAACGAAGACATTCAAATTAATTTAAAAAGTTGGCACTCTCAACGAAGGCATTAAAATTAATTTAAAAAGTTGGTACTCTGAAGGAAGACATTAGAATTAATTTAAACAGTTGGTACCCTCAACGAAGACATTAGAATTAATTTAAAAAGTTGGTACTCTGAAGGAAGACATTAGAATCAATTTAAAAAGTTGGTACTCTAAAGAAAGACATTAGAATTAATTTAAACAGTTGGTACTCTAAACGAGGACATTAGAATTAATTTAAAAAAGGAGGTACTCTAAGGTGAGGCGTTAAAATTGAGTGACGTCTTGCAGGATGATCTTGTCATTCGTTTTCAGTTTTTGCACTTAATTTGTTTCTTGTGTTCGGTTGTCTTCGGGGAAACAAGAGCGTGGAGGACGTCGTTTCACGCAGACTTCCGGTTAGGTGAATGGGTCCGCCGCGCAGGATCCACGGGGACGTCAGGAGCAAAAGAGTTCTGTACGTGTTCCCATGTCCTTAGGGCCAGGGGTTTCACGCTCGAGATCTCGACGAGGACGAAGCATGATTGCGAGAGAGATCGTTACCGTGCGTGTGATGCTAGAACGCCGTGATCAAGCGTGAAGTTTACGAGGCTCGAAACCGTGAAACCGGACCTCGAGGACGTAGCGCATGGTGTTAGGGATGCTCTCCTGGCATCCTTGGAACGTGGATCCTGGACGGAGACATTTCTATCTATCTTTGAAACCACGCGCAGAACTTCTCTGGGGAGCGGATCAAACTTTGCGAACCCATCTTATGCGCTTACGTGCACTTTGTTGCACCCGAATTGGAAATTCCTTCGTCCGAGAAATGTATTTTTGCCGGAGCGCAGTCTCTCATTTGGAGATTTAATATGCCGGTGTTTTTCCGTTCGTATAGAATTTATGAACGTCGGTATCTCTGTTAATAAATTTTATACGCGACGCTTTGCTTGCTTTATGGACCGTTTTGGTTTTTATCTTTTATTTGGCTGCGGGAGTCGCTTTTGGGACCAGATTTTGGTTGATGGGTTCCGTTGACGTTCAGAGGAGATTTAAGATTTTATGTTGATAGAAATTTTTAGGGGCAATCTTTTTAAACTTTAGTGTGTTTTAATTTTCGTGTGTTTGGATTGGAAATGTCTTTTTTCGGAGAAACAGAATATAGTTTTAGTATACCCCCATTTTTGGCTTTATCGCAACTCCATTTATCTTTGAATATAATTTACGAACTCTGGTAACTTTTTTAATGGATTTCATACACGTCCTAACCCAGGATGTTTAATTATTTTATAAATCATATGGTTCTTATATCATACATTTTCTCTCAAATGATACCAATTTGTTAGGATATTGGTTTATAAAGTAGCTGAACAGTTACACTTTTAATACGTTCGTCAAATCCCATGTGTTAACCACGATAATTTTAATTAAAGGGTACTAAAACACACATAATTCTACGTAGTTCCCCCGGTATGATAAACCCAATAGCCAGTTTGCAGCTAGTGGAACGAAATCGTGCAGTTCTTAATACTTCATCTACCATAATGGCTCATTAATAGACTTCTCAATGACCAGGTTGTATCAAAACGGAGAGCTTAATAATGTCCTTTTAACTCTTTATGTTCTGAGCCTGCTTCAGAGAACCGTTTCCATTAAAATGCTCCTTAAAACAGTCGTAAGCCATCTCGTATAAAAATGTCTACACCAAAATGAATAAGTAAAAGACGTATTAAAATGTGTCACTCAAGTCTATTTTAATTTTAATGGACATTTCATGAATATAACTTCTCTCTCTCTGCTTTTATGTCCTTTTATATTTTATCTGAGACAAAATAATTTTGATGTACTGCTAAATCGATTTTGTACAAACCAGAGTATAGAAATAATAGTTCTTGTGTGTGTAAACAAGGGATGAAAAAATCTGGATCTCTTATAGATCTGCTATAACAGAGACCAAACAATTTTGTATAAACCAGAGTATAGAAATAATAGTTCTTGTGTGTGTAAAGAAGGGATGAAAAAATCTGGATCTCTGATATAACAGAGACCAAACAATTTTGTACAAACTGAAATACCTTGTACTACGACACATTGCACATACGACTAAGGGATCAAAATGTCCATTTTTTTGCAAGTTCAAGCAAAAGGGTCACCAGTGGGCCATAGTTATTTCGCACCGACCTCGCAGCATTCCCACGGACAAGATCGCGATCGGAATGATTTTTTTTCCAGCGAGATGCAATCCTCCGGAGCGAAACGATACGATTCTCGGAACAGATTACACCTGGGCGCAAGACACACGGCGCCATTACGTGTCCGCTTAATCCGTTTCGCCGGCCGCGGAATAAAAATACGCGCGCGACGGCTGCAGGCAATTAGAAGCGCGTCATTAAACGCGCGCGCGGCGTCCTATCGCCGGTCAATTAGCCGGTATCGCTAATTACCTAGGCAAACGCTACCCTCTGCCCCCCGTCCCCCGCCCCCCCCCTTAACTCTCCATTGTAAATACACGGGAGCGAACGGGTTCGAATGATTCTACATCTCCGCCACCCTCAACTGGAACACGGTTTTTGCTAATCAGCTACGGAATCGGTCCCCCTCGGCCCCGGGCCGGGATTTAATTGTGACCCTTGAAATACAATTTGCCAGTGATTCGGTGCAATTTGCGGCCCGCAATTGGCCCGCCCTAATCCCGTCGATGGGTCACTGTGTTTTTGCACGCGGCAGCTGGACGACCCTTGCTGAAGGATTTAAATGATTCCCGATGACCGCTCCTCGGTGTCGCGTCCACGGCTAATACTCTGGCTTGTTGGACGATTATGGCGTTGCCCATTTACCTGTTCGTATCTTTAAGGGGACATCACACATTCTCGGAAATTTTAATCATTTTTATGGGACTGATAAAATAATGAAAAAATATTTTTTGAGTCCGTAATTTTCTTGACATATAAGTCTTTTTGTACCCAATGTTCCACCGAAACAATAATAGTGTCCTCTTGATGATAAAATACATATTTATAAAAGGAATTCAGGATTTTCAGTCTGTATTTTCAATTTTAACGTGTTTGGTGTATTTTTAAATTCAGAATATATTTTTTTTTTTATGACAGAACGTTTATTTTGAAGCATTAGCACATTCAGTGCATGTTTAAATTCATATATTTTTGCTCGGTAATCGAATATTTATGAACCGACTCTATTTTAGCAATTTGTAGACATTTATTTATTCTGTATGTACTTTAGAATTAAAAATATTTATCTCCGATACAGGGTTTGCGAAGTGAATGTTATTTTTGCAGTCCGCTGGCATTAATACATTCACCGGACCTCTAAATTCTGAATCTTGTTTTGCGGATCATAAAATATTTATAAAGTGAGCTGTATTTCATCAGGTTACGTCCATTAACAGTGAATTTTTCAATTCAGAATATTCCTTGCTTTTTGGTAAAATTTTGCACTTTCGACAACATGTTTCATGAATAATAACGTAAGCAGAATTTATGCGTACATGTTTAACGCACGGTCCAGAGCGATTGTAAATTTATAAACCCTCGGCGAGTTACTCATTCAACGACTACAATATTTCAACCGGGATCAATAACAGAGTACCTAGAGATCACATTAAGGATTGTAATTTAATGCAGAAAACGATGGGTCGTTTAAATTCGTTTTTTCTTTTTAATCGCGTAAAGCTGTGGCAGTTATAATTTAACGCAGAAAATGGCGAATCGTTTAAATTCTTTGGTTAATGGCGCGCCGCTGTTGCAATGGTAATTTAATGTAAAAAAAAAAGTGGCGAATCGTTTAACTTCTGTTCTTGAACCGTGTAAAGCTGTCGCAATTAGCGGAAACGTTTAATTCAGTTTGAATATAATTTTCTCGAACGCGAACGCCTTCTTATCGCTCGCAATTTCTCATTTTTCTCGGACGTTTCAAGGACTTTTCAAACAGAGACGAATGAAAACTCGCAATATTTTGCCGGGAGCAGTCAGGAGGGCATAGTTCTTGCCGTTAATTTGTATTCTCGTTCGCGGTGTCCGCGTTCTCCCAGAGAAATTCAACGCGGTCCAATCAACGTCGACGAGAGAGAAGAAAAAATAAAAAAAAAAGTACCGAGAAAAGGAATCTCGCGGGTTTCAATTATTTTCCTTTCATCATCGTTCCGGCCATAGATGACTGCGAAACAAACTGTGAATTCCTTTCGCGCAGAGAACACAACAAGAGGGGAGAAATTCGAGCCGAAACGCGGTCGGAATGTTCGAATCATTCGTCCGGTCGAGGCGATATCGTATAGCTGGAATGGAAATGATGCTTAATGATTCGAAATAGACATGTTTTTTCTCCCGCCCTCCCCTGAGTTCTCGGTCTCGTCCTCGCTGACCTCGTTCGATTCGAGGCTTTTCCTGTCCAATCTCATTTCTTTGGAAAACCACTGTACTCATTTGTTCGACACTGAAGAAACATATGAAAATTTCATATCAATTTTATATCTCTGATCTCTATCGAGTAAAATTTAATTAAATTTCGAGATCTCTAGTGGGACGTAAGGGTATTTTGTAAGATCAGAGGAATTTCTCGATTAGTTCAAAGTGACGTCCAGCGAGATGCAGCTCGGTGGTAGATTGTAAATTTGGAAAATTTGTATTTCCCGAGGAAAATTACGTTGCGAGAACGAGAATACCGGAAATCAGGGGCACGTGGCAGCTGTGCTGAAGCACAGAAAGCACAGGGTGTCGGTGACACGATTTTTGCCAACGAAAAAAAGTGAGCCCGATAGAACTACCAGAGAAAAGATCGCAGTGGACGTCGCGGTGCTGCGCTGTCGATTGCGTTTGTTAGAATCAGCAAATGATTCGATAGAATTAAATCATTACCAAACATCTACAAAGCCAACAACTTCAACAATTAAAATAACTCTGTAAACTCGTCACTCGACTTCTCACTACGATAATCATAGCAACGGTCTAAGCAACGTTAGCTTGACGAAAATACTCACTGAATTGAACCGTAAAATATTTATCAAAAATCTACAGGAATTCTTAATTTACCTAAAAAGTTCTACTCTCGTTTTAGCGTGATCGTTAGTACAAAATGATTAGCCCTCTTCCGTCTCTCGTGTTAATTTCTGCGCATCGAACCAGGGACTTAATTTTATTTTAATGTTAGAAGAAAATTGCCAAAAATTTGGATTTTATTTCATTATAGCTAAAATGAAAGACGAACGAGGGCTCAGCCTTTACAACTCAATCTCTTCAAGACTGAATAAAACAGATACAACTTAAAAAATATCCGACCGAAGCTAGCCAAAATACAAAATCGAAATAAATAAATCCTCTAATTAAAACAAAAGATGCTGGAACATTAAAACATTATGCTAAGTTCTAGCAAAGGAACGAAATCAAGCTTCAATAATGCAATAAATAGAATACAATTAAAAAAACTTACACACACAGGGTTATACACGATTCAGAATCGATGTGTCGACCACCAACAAACGAAAAATAAAATAAATTACCCGCAACTGCAAGTTAGCAATACTTCTACTTTTCGTGGTTCAAGGAAAGTTCCGGAACCAGCTGGGACGGTAAAATTCGAAGAAAAATGATGAAAGAAAGATTAAGTGATCTGGCTACGCATAAAAATCATTGCCTAACGATCGCAATCGACAGACGAGAAGCACGGCGACAGGTGAACGGCTAGAAACGGCAATGAAAGTCACAGCTGTCGGAAGATACCTCGTTCTTGAGGCGCGAAGTACGGCGACGGAGGAAGCCTGAAGGTACTTCGGATCTCACCTGCGTCCTTGCCACCCTTCACGCAGATCCCAAAGCCATGGTGAGAGTCCGGTGGATCTCTCGTCATGGTCACTGTCCTTACGGTGAGCTCCTGAAGGCTGAGCGGCTGGGAGCTCGGCGAGGTTGGAGGATTCGCGGCGCTCGACTGCGACTGCTGCGACTGTTGTTGCTGTTGTTGTTGCTGGGACGAGGAGGACGACGAGGTCCTGACCGCTGCGACGCTCGCCGGAGATGACGCCGGTGTCCTCCTGTCGCCCTGACGACGCTCCGAGACGCCGTTGCCGAAGAGTCTGCAACAGTGTGCCAGAAAAACGTGCTGCGAATTATTATGCATTTATAGCACACATTCGCAAAAATGAAAGGCTTAAACCACGACATGTGAAACAAACGTTAAAGCATGGAGGCGGATCCCTAATGTTCTGGGGACGCCTAACAGCATTTGGTGTTGGATCACTGCACCGAATTAATGGCATCATGAATCAGTACACGTACAAGGATATTTGACAAGATCATCTCATAGATGCTGTTGAAAATATGCCTTTTGAAGAAAAGAATGTAATTTTCATGCATGACCGAGATCCTAAGCACACTGCTAAAAGTGTAAAAAATTGGCTCTGTACTAAACAAATTTTCTGTTCTGGATTGACCTGCACAGAACCCCGACCTCAACCTCATAAAGAATCTATGGGGTTTACTAAAAAGACGACTTCGGGATTCATATGACTCCCAACCAACATCAATCACAGATTTGTATGATAGAATTCAACAACAGTGGGAACAAATATCTCCGGATTATTGCAAAAAAATTAGTAGAAAGTATGCCAAAGCGAATTACTGCAGTTTTACAAGCACAAGGGTTGTGGACGAATTATTAAAAATAAATGATATATTAAATATTGCCAAGAATTGGACATAATGCAAAACCGAGTCAGTCTATTTTTGTTGCCATTGCTAAACGAGGAGACATTAATTATTGAAAAAAAATTCTCAAGTTACTTCTAACTATGATAAAAATAATTGTAATGTTGATTTTTGGTTATTCTTCTATATTCCTAGTAGTAAAGAATGATTTATACAAAAGTTGTGGTTATTGGTTCAGTTTTTTGCTCTTTACTGTATGTCGTTTTTGAGAAATTCATTTTGAGAAATCTTAAATCTCATTACTGCTTCATTTACTAAACGTAAATATGCTATTTTTCTTCGTACTTCAGTGTAAACACGGATTGGGTATGTCTCCTGGACGATACATGTCGCTGGCAAGGCCCGTGTCGTTGACATATATCGAGAATTCACTGTACTTATCACTCGCACTATTTCAAGTCTGTTCAAAGCGCGCTTTTTACACTCGTGTGGTCTTTCTAACGTATGATTGCCGCAAAAGCAATTTCGCGGGAAATGACGGGGTACGAGCGGATAGAGGGGTTAGGCGAACGTACCTAAGCACCTGTTCCGGGGAAATGGCCCCGGTGCCCCCGGTAGTGTGTCCCCTGTGCCTGTACGGCGTGGTGTGCGACGAATGGTAATGCTGGGCGCTCGGCGGTCTCTCGACGATCGTGTAACTCGTACCCGGGGGACTGTAATATCCCCTGTGCTGACCGCCATGGTGCCTGCTGGTCGGCTCTAAATCCTCGGCCTCGTAGCAAACGCCGGTGCCGCTCCTCAGGAAGTGGGAACCGCTGCGCAGGAAGTGAGACCCGGTCCCGCCGCCCCACTGCAGCTCCTGCAATTCCGAGCCGTAATCCTCCGTGCTGCTGGCCATACCTCTGGGATCCGTTTTGTCAGACCTGCGAAACGAACGAGCCGGATTGTTACGAGGAATGCCGTCTTCAGGGCCTTCTTCGCGATGGCCTCGAATAAACGTCAACCGTGCGGAACGTCTTCATCCGTGGACAAAAGACGTTCCGGAGTCTCCGAATATTTCTATTACCACAATACTTGGGACGAAATATTGTTGGTAATTTATCATTTTTATCGCGCATGTCTAATTGCTATGGATTGTGGCTTGCAATGGCTTCTTCTAGGCTCAGACAAACATTTCCAGTAGTGGGTCTCAATGCTTTTCTATCGTAAAATATTTGGAATCATTTTTATTCGATCTACCCATTTATTGTCGAAACAGAGACGTAAAATTTACTTCAACTTTACTTGAATATTTCTATACCACAATACTTGGGACGAAATACTGTATGTAATTTATCTTTTTTATCGAGTATATCTGATTCTACGTTCTCTTAGACAAACATTCGAAGTGGGTCTCAATGCTTTTCCCTCGTAAAATATTCGGAATCATTTTTATTCAATCTACCCATTTATTGTTGAAACAGAAACGTAAAATTTACTTGAACTTTCGTGCCGTTTATCAGCTAACCTGGCAGCCAACCTATGAAACAGTGAGATCGAAAACATTGAGAACGAGATATCAAAAAACTGAAATTTCAATGTCCACTTATGAAGCGTTACCGTTGAACTATGCGAGAGCATTGTCTCTGATTAACGTGTACGAAAACATCGCTGCATTGAACGAACTATTATCGACGAGATCGCGTACACGATTCCCGTAACTGGTCGACACAAGCAGTAGTTTGTCCAGAAAACATTTTCCCGCCCCTCTATTTTAGCAAAATGGCGAGAGGTGTCGAGGAACGAGCGTTCTCGTCGAGACAACACGGTCGTCGGATTTCCTTTAAAGTAAATATCGAATTCAATAGAAAATCGTATTGACACACATACTAGTTTAAATTTAGTACATCGCTCTTCCCGGCCGATCGATAAAAATGCCGTGCGATATTCGAGGCTGATAGCAAATATTATTAAACCGGTATGTGCCTGTAGTCCTGATTCCGTGAAACAAATATTAATCTTTGAAGGCTAGTGAAATATTCATTGATCGGACGCTTGTGTCTATTGATCTTGTAGGTGTATAATTCAATACGCTATGAAAACGTCCACGAAATGTAACACCATTTATTCCGCGGGAGGGGAATCAGTTCTACTAGAATAGCGTCAGTTATTCTAGGAGGACTATTTACAAGGAAATAATCCAAAGGAAGAAATATATTCAATAAAAATGCCTGGCAGGTATTGTTTCTATATTTCCGATTTCCTCAAATAACAAGAATTAATCTTGAATCGCGAATAGTGGGCAGTAAACATTAAAACACCATAAGTAAAAACACGTTTTCACATTACTCAGTCTATTTGTATTTAATAAATCGCTAACAGTTCAACCGTGGCGTGAGTCAATACGCTTACTTTCACTGTTTCTTGTTTATCAAATATTCTGGGTTCAAAATAGCCTCGAGTGCAGAGGATTAAACTTTGAAACCTAGTAAAAAACAATCCTTAGTCGAATGAAAGTTTGGCTAATAATTAATCTGTGTAATTCAATACACTCTAAAAACGTACCTAACTAATACCCTCGGTTATTCTGCAGGCAATCTAGAAGGAAATAATATCTGAGGAGAATATCAGAAAAGGTACGATCGGAAGGGACGCGCCTGAAGGTACCGAAGGGCCAGGCGAGGCGATACCTTTGTCGTTTGAAACTGCCATGCAGTTTAAGATTCCGCACGCAGAAAGTTTGCCGTCGACGGTTCGTTAGCGACGCCGCCAAAGAGGCCGGCCCTCGAGATTATGAAAATACAATTAACGGGGGCGTCGGCGTCGGGGATGAACGGCTAATAATCAAAGCGTGTCCCGGCGCGACGGAAGATGAAGAGGCGCCCCGCGGAGGACACGACCTGAATTTTCGAGACAGCGACGCCATCGATCTAGGATCTCATAAATTAGTCGGGGCTCTTAGGAAATCACGGAGAGCCTCCGCCCCCGGCGTTACACGCATCTGATATTCACCCCGTGTGACATTCAAACGGCCCCGAACCCCTGCCCGAATTGATCAATCTGCGCAAAGTATCGGATCAGATGCACGCGTAACCGGGATTGCGCACGCTCCGATCGAAATTCCGAAGTTCGACCATGTTTTCCTAATGAGACCAGTCGCTTCCTTGCATTCGACTGCCATTTCTCTAGATACGAGAAGAATTGTAATAATGTTTGCTTCGCTTCAATTTTTAACACGGTCGAGTAATATGTTCTCGATAGAAATTAAATCCACTGTCGATTTACTTTAAACTTCAAACGAATATTGTACATACAGTCCTCTTCAACGTGGCGTAGGATCATTATAACATCTCGAATAGTTTTCAAGATATAAATGATTAAAACAGATTTTTCAATATAAAATCTATTTCTACGGATGTTTGAATTTTTTCAAAATTCTATTCTACATTTCAGACAGTACCTTCTGGTTTAAGAATAAAGAAAATTGTTCACTTCAGAGTCAATTTTTCTCAGTAATTGCAGATAGGAGACGGTTTCGAAAACAGTGAATATCTCTGCTATGTTTTAATATTTCGTCCTGACAAAAATAGGGGATAAAGCCGAGAGCTGTGTTAGTATTACTGTGAAAGATCGCAATTTTTCACTTATTAATTATCCTAAAAAAAAATTACCTCTACCCTCTTGTTATAGAGGGTTGAGGGAATCCCCATTTTTTTGGATTTTTCTGATCGAAATTCGGGGCGTTGACGGAGCATGGTGACGCGAATGATCTCTCGGCGGGATCAAAGCCGACGTTATCGCCTCGAAATCCCCGATCGCGCAGCCCTCGGGCGTGTAAACGTCGCCAAGAAGGATCACTCGCGTGGTAGGAGGAGAATTCCGCCCCCCCCCCCGGAGGCCGAGTAAATCGGCGGCCCGTGGTGGGCGGGTTTGCATGCGGCCCGATACCACGGGAACAAGGGAACTTTCAAATTTCTTCCGGCGATAATGGCCGGTTTCCGGCTGGGATTATGACATCGCCACGCCACACCACGCCAGAACCACGGAAAATCGTTCTACACCGGCGGCGTGGTATCACGTGAAGATCTTATCAGGAACGGCCCGACCGTACCCGTGATAAGAAAATTTCCCGCTCGACGAATTTCATTATTCCGCCGTTCACGCGCGTTATTGCGAATCGATTTAGATAAACGGCACGCGCCCTGGACCTTCGACCTCCCTTCGCCCTGTCCTGTGGAAACACTGATCGGATCCATAGATCGGTTGTCTAGAGATCAGCGTAATTTTTCTTCCAATTCGTAGACCGCGAATTTTATGCGTTTGCTAGGAATTTTTGAAGTAAAGAAATTTTAAACGTTTGTAATTTTCTGGCCATGTTTCTCTCATAATGGAAATCCATCAGTTTTCTGTTTTTATACTGTGTACAATATTTGATTCCTTTTTATGCGTTCCGTGAAATGTTTCATTTCTTTCTGTTTGTTTTGTAAAATGTTTGCTCTGTTTCAGTTTGTTCGATAAAACATATTTGTTCGTAAAATTGTATTCCGTTTATGCTTTCACGTATCGATTTATTAACGTGAAAGGTAGCGTACAAATTTTTAAAAACTGCACGATTTTGGTCTGCCTTCTGACGCAATAATTTAACAGAGTTTTAATTTAACTTTGCATCCGCAAAGTATATATTTTTATTTATGACAGTGCGACCAAGGTTTCTGCTCTTTGTTGAGAAATATTTATGTGCGCAGGTTCGCAGCGCGCACAAAATTAATCTTGCCTCATAATTTATTTCGTGACCAAGCTGGCCAGAGTTTGTTTAATAGTGATCTCCCAACGGGGAAAGGAATCATTTTAACATAACTATATATTTATAGTGGGTCGACCATTTTCCGTTAGTCGGTAAATTATTGCTAAAAGTTTCAGCGTATTTCTATTTATTTCGGTATATTTTTGCAGCAAACAGTGGGAGTAAAAATCGGTTTCTAAACTTTCCAAGAGAAACAGAAATTTTTAATTTGTGAAATTGAGTGTCGAGTTATTGCAGAAAGGGTCAAAAAATGTCAAGAGCTCTGCAAGGCTTCCCTTTTTACAAGAAAAAAGCCACGAGAATTCTTTATTCCTCGATAACAGTTTTTTCGAACTGCCACCTTTAATTCCCACGCTAAATGTAGTTTGTTACTAGCGAAAAAAAACTGTTACTTATGTTTTCGTCGGTTTTACGAGTGCTATAATTTCGCAATTATTTCCCGGACCACGTGAACAGCGTATTTAGCAAACCGAGAATGTTAACGCGACAACGAGCACCGAAATAGCCTATCTGATGTAAACTAATACACGTCGTTCCGTGAAATTCATTTCAGTATTTCAATATTCTGCGCCCGGTATGGCTTCATAGATTATGGAATACTGTCGTATTTCCATTGCATTTCATGTTTCACGACGGAAATCGTTATGGAGGATATCGAAACAGAATAATATCTCGGACGTCGTGAAATCAATACGCCACGTGTAACGTACTCGTTCTGCCAGAGTGCGTTATTGAATAATTTTTAAAATTATCTCGACACGAATATCCGGAAGAAATCCCAGACTAATTCACCGTAGCAACATGACTTTACCTAGACGATTTTAAGGAAATCTAACTGATTGTATAGGTGATCTGTATAAATCCAATTTTATTACGATTATAAATCAAAATACACTAGCCACGTTTGGTAAATATGGTGTTAATTACTAAAAATAAATGCAATAATGTATGTAACATGAAGAATGAGTTTGGTTATGTTTAAACTCTCTTCTCAGAGAGAGGAAGCAGAATTATAATGGAAAATAATTCATTGTTTCTATATTGAGTTACAACCAAATTATTAAAATTCACTTATATCTGCGCTGGTGCGAATATACAGGGTGTTAGGTAACTGGTGGTTCAAGCGAAAAGGGGGTGATTCTACATGAAAGAATAAGTCGAAAATATAGAATAAACATTTTTCGTTTGAGGCTTTGTTTTCGAGAAAATCGACTTTCAAGATCTGTCAGGTTTGTGTGCTTTAGTATTATATGCAGGAAGTAGATTTGGTTGGTCATGATCAGACGCGTCAGACAATTCTTATCGAATAGCATGCGTATTCGCTGCATTTCAAACTCGATTTTCTCGATAACGAAACTTCGGATGAAAAAATGTTTATTCTATATTTTCGACTTATTCTTTCATGTAGAATCACCCCCTTTTCGCTTGTACCACCAGTTACCAAACACCCTGTATTTCTGTTGCAGCGTAGGAGATAGGTTTACGCGGGACGTAAATGCGCAAGATTAAAAAATTACGATCTAATCTAACAGAAACGGTGGTGTTGTTCTTGAGGTAAGATCGGGCGATATTGAGCTGTGAGCAAAATCGAGTTGCAGTATCGAATTTCGTGCAGGCAGCAGCTTGTTCAATTATTTAGGAGTAACTTACGTAAGAACAAGAGCAGATGGGTATCGGAATCACGTTAGGGTGACTAAATAATAGTCGAGCGAGCAAGGAGCCCGTAGTTCACGAGTAAACGGCTTAATATCGTGTTAGTGTTGTCTATTATGACTGGTGTCTGTTACGAAACGAATAAGGTTGAGAAGAGCTTAGCTTGTCCCTGCCAATGAAGATGAGCTGGGGGAAAAGGTACGAGGTGAGACCGCGTTCGCTGCTCAAGAGGTCAAACCGAATAAGTTCACGGTGTTAACAACTCGCGCGCTGTGTAGAACCCTATGCGAACGTTTCTGTGTGTGTATGCGTGCGTATGCGCGCGCGCGTGTGTGTGTGTGCCCCTCGAAATGCCACCGTGAATTATTAACACGGCCCTAGTACAATGTTGTCCGCCGAGTATAGGAGCGATTCAGTATTCAGGAGGAACGATTCTGGTCGATTCCGCGGAAACTGAGCCACGGGGCCGATGTTCAAACTGTAAAATGCAATGCGAACCTTTCCTCGCAAGAAAAGAGACAGACCGAAACGCGAGATCCCACATCAGAACACTGAAACGTGAAAATGTGCAAACAGAAAAACGCGAAATTTCTTTCCGAGCCATATTTGTTCGCGTTTATTTCGCTCGCTAGGCTGCGCAGCTCCGTGCAAAATAGGAACAGTTTGCGTCGACTGCGACGGAGATTCGATAAATTTGGAAACACAAAAATCTTTCCTAAGAAATTCCAGCGGCGTTTATTTTATTTGTTGGACTGCAGATAAATATAAAAGTAAAAAGAAATACTAAATCTTCTGCGTAGACTGCAAGGAATATTAGACAGACTTTCTGCTATTAATAATTTTCTTTGTCTTCTGTTTTTAAATAGGTAGTTTTACATTTTTCTGATATTTTTACTGCTTTGCAATTTACCTATTAATTTCTGTCATAAATGTATAATGCAATCTCTTTATTGCACATCATTTATGACGATTTATATTTTTAGATGCATTAGCAAATCGACAACTACACATCCAGCGATGCATAGTGATGCATGTCTGTTTGTTGCTCGATATTTGGTAATTTTGTTGGGCGTATTTCCCAAGGAATGCACTCTCAAGATGCTTCCTTCTTAAACTAGCTGCCATACGTTGAAATATTACAGGATGTTTCCGCAAAAGTGGGTCAAGACAGACCCCCGCACGGATCCCCAAGGGTTCCAGTGTGATCCATGAGCAAAACTATCAATTTCATTCGCTAAAAAAATTATTCTTAAAATCCCTCACCACCCCAATTAAATAATCTTCTGTACAAACAATAATTCATGGAGCAACCACCCCATTAAAAGCCAACGAAGCTATATTTATTAATTAATAAACATCCTTCGAGGATCCTTCCGTAATTTATGTCGACGTATTTTAATAAATTTTTTTCTTTTTCACTCACATATGAATCCCAACTTTTTAAGTATAGTAAATGGATTTTTGGTTGGACCAGTAGAATGATCTGCAGAAGTAGAAGCGAGTTGGAACGCGGAATAAATTTTTTCCAGAAAATTCCGCCCGAATGTTGGTCGAGTGCATGTGCACTAAAACGCGACGGCACGAAAAGCTTTCACGTCACTGGAGTGCAGCTGTACTCGCCCGATATTCGAATTCAACTTTACGAACAACGAAGCGCATAATGAAAAAACTTTGTCCTATGCTTTCGACTCGCACGGAACTGCGCGTACTTCAAACTGTACGACAATTTACAGGACACCGTGTATACTAAAATCCACGTGAACATTCGTGCAACTTCAAGCCTACATTTCCTCACTTGACGATTTTTATTTCTCCGAGCACACTGTACTTTAACAGTAAATTTAAATCACTTGCAATTTAATTATTCGAACGATTTCTCATTCAGTGTTGTTCAAAGAAGTTGTACATCCCCCCCCAAAAAAAAATAAACGATAAAAAATTGTACGAACTTTTCGGTAAAACACTTCATGAACTAATGAAAAGCAGAAAATTACTTTTTCCATTCCCAATTACCAAATTGCGGAATTTTAAAAAGCGCAATCAAAATGTTCCGAAACAAAAGGCGAAGTACGAATCACCGTTAAAAATCTTTGCCGCCCTGCGTACGCGTGTAAACAGTTGCTGTGAACTGGCTGCTAACAAACCTAATTTCCGTTAAACAGTTACGGGTTCGTTATCCGAAACTATTTAACCGAAAGGCGGCCGAGGCGAGGCAGCAGTACAATCCCGTTTTTCGCAACAATTTCCATTACCGCGGCCGCACGGCTCCGATATTAAATACTTCTATTATTAAACGCGCGAGAGGATGACGGTCCGCGCAGCGGAAAACGCGATCATCCAGCGAATTTTGTCGCATCGACTGCTAAATAACGGGCTGACGTTCGCACGGTAATCTCGAAAAGCGACTTTCTGCCGTCGAAAGTTAATTTTCCAACCTGAATACTACTGGAAATGCCTGTTTCAACAAAATGGCGCGCGTTCGGAGCTTCGGAGCTCCAAAATACAAAGTACAAGTCATTTTACGTCATTCTATACATGAATATATACTGCACACATTGTTCTGTTTAAACAAAATCGCCAAAAATTTGTACTATATTTTAACACTTTGAGTGCCAAACCAGAATCTTAAAAAATTCCATGAAACCAAAGTAAGTTATTTAATGAAACAAAAATTGAAAATAATTATATGTGTGATAGGTATTAACGTAAAAATTAATTTTAAAACCTGAACAAATAATTCCGTCACCCACATCTGGGTGATATGGCGATCAACGTGTTAATTACCTCGGAGTTTTATGATTTTGGCTTCAGAACACTATACACGATTGCAGAATGGTGAAAAGTTAATAATATTTTGGACCCTGAAGCTCTGAAGGATTACCAGTTTGCAAAAAAAATGGATTTCTGTAAATTTATCTTCAGAATACAGTGTATAATATCGAAGAATGATTGAAAATAAGTAGTATTGACTTTGAAGCTTAGAAAGGTGCCATTTCGTAACTAAACGATTTTCGATTCGGATTTTTACGATTTTATTTACAGGGTGTAATTTAAAATTATAAGATACAGCATATTTGAAGTATTTCAAACTTTTCTGTTACAATATTCTTTCTTACATTTCTGTAAGAGGATTTATTATGTTTTAACCACTTCGGTACGGCGCGCATCGGCCACGAAATTTTGCCCACAGACATTTGACATTTTTTCAGACATTTTGCCCTTGTTTTTGATTCCTATTATAGATTCCTAGATATGTCTATTTCTGGACGTAAACACTGCAATTGCAGAGATAAGGCAAAAGTTCTTGGCAGTCGACTAAAGTCGACACTCGGCTGTGCGTGTTCATCTGTGGCCGTCGACTATAGTCGACACTCGTACCGAAGTGGTTAATGGACTGCTATAACCATGAATGTTGTTGGTGGCGAGCTTGTCGAAACGCTTCGTGACATTTGTCTTGTAAAATCGTTTCCACAGTTCATATACGGAAGAATCTAATGTTAAACTTGAAATATTAACTTTCGGGTACAGAGAGCGGCCTGCCACTATGCATCGAGCGGAATCGAGCGGAATCGAGCGGAATCGAGAGCGTTGAGCGCTCGCGGAGCCTGTCACGGGCGGAATATTAATCTTCGGGACGCGTCGAGTGGAGAGATTGGACGCGTCGCGACGGCTGCGACTCGATTTTCTAGAACAAGCCCGGCATTACCGGCACGGTCAGGTTCTAATAGCGTTAGGAAGCCTCCTGTTACCGCCGGAAGAAATTTCGGAGTCATCCGGTTCGCGGTAAATGCACAGTATGCAAAGCCGAGCGCGGTGCTTCATTCCGTTCCCATCGATCGCCGACCGAACCGCCGAATCGACCGGCTCCTCGCATTCTGTCTCTCTCCCTCTCTCTCTCTCTCCATCTCTTTATTTAATTCATACGAAAAGTAACGATCGACGGTTGCGAGTCGAGTGTGCTCCTCGAATAAAACGACGCCTTGCCTCCGTTGTCGCCCGTCGGGACGCAGGAAATTGGTCTGCGAGAGAAACCGTGCGTTTTCCGGGACGAAACGGTCCCGGTAAAGTGGCTTTACCCGCTCGGGATACCACGCCACGGGAATCATTCTCCCGGTGTTCGAGAAATTGTTCTGATAGCGCTCGTATTCGCATAGTGCTCGCCTGACCTGAGGCGTTCTAAACGAGTTTTCGCGGTGCTCACGTGACTCGTGCTATTCTCGAGTTTTATGAAGCGTTCCTGGGCTTCTCACTGCTTCCCATAGTGCTCGTTTTATTATCATAGTGCCCGTCTTACTTCCATAGTGCTCGCCTGACGTGCGAGTCCCTTAGTGATGCCCCTTAGTGAATTCGCATAGTGCACTTCTCAGCCCTAATGATGCTTTCCTGGGTTTTACAGTGTTTTAGCGATCGTCTAAGTTCTTCCCATAGTGCTCATGTTACTTCCATAGTGCTCGCCTGACGTGTGCTGCCCTTAGTGAGTTCACATAATGCCCTTCTCAATCGTAATGATGGTTTCCTGGGTTTTATAGTATATTAGCGATAAAAGGCTGAGTGATTCCCATAGTGCTTGAGTTACTTCCATAGTGCTCGTCAGACGTGTGCTGCCCTTAATGAGTTCACATAATGCCCTTCTCAATCGTAATGATGGTTTCCTGGGTTTTATAGTGTATTAGCGATAAAAGTCTGAGTGATTCGCATAGTGCTCAAGTTACTTCCATAGTGCTCGCCTGACATGTGCTGCCCTTAGTGAATTTACATAGTGCACTTCTCAGCCTTAATGATGTTTTCCTGGGTTTTATAGAGTTTTAGCGATCGTCTGAGTTCTTCCAATAGTGCTCGAGTTACTTCCATAGTGCTCGTCTCTCTTGGAATGCTGCAAATGGTTCCTTGCATGGTTCTAGTGGACCCGATCCATTTTCTTCGTTGTTATAGTCCGTTTATTGTTTCATTGCTGTTATGACTTTCATACTGCTCGAGTTCTTCTCATAGTGCTCGTCTGACCTATGCTCTCTCTCTCTCTCTCTCTCTCTCTCTCTCTCTCTCTCTGCCACACATGGGTTTCCGGGGTACTCTTGTGATTCGTGTTTATTTCTCTGGCTTTATGCTGCTTCGTATTGTTTTCTTCATTCTTCCCATAATGCTCATGTTACTTCGATAGTAACAATAGTAATGCTCGTCCGTCGTGTGCTGTAGGTAAATGGTTCACTAGTAGTCCTTAATTTTCATCTTCGTCTTTGTATTACTTTTATTCTTTCATAGCTTTTATAATTCTCATAGTTGATTAGTAATTTCTCATAGTTTATGATTTTACATAGAACTACTAGAACCTTATAAAAGATTATCTAGAGCATTACGACGAGAATGTTTTCCTAGAACCCCTATCCCTGGAAAAATATTCGAGCAATTTTTATATCACATGAAGGTCACCCACAAATTTTCAAACCGCATTCCCACCCACTGCTATAGCAATTCCTGCACGACTCTCAAGACTTTATTCTTTCCGCGGCTTCGATATTGCACCCGCGCGTCTCGTTTTTCTCTGACAATCTCCACCCACACGGATTCATATCGCGATTATCGAGTCGCGCGAAATATATGGAAAACGCGCAACGGTAAATAGAGCAGTAGAAACCACCCCCCGTCGAACAAAACGGAATCGCCATCGTCGGGGAAGCAGAAAAATTCGCCGAGGATCGTGACAACGCGAAACACCGGCTACGTACACGCCGCGCCCTCTGATTCGCACATTGTTCCCACCTGTGCCCAGGTGTTTCATATTATTCGGCATTGTTCTTTCGGCTTGTCGAGCAGTCGCCGCGGCTCGGACATCCGTGTCCGACGCGCGATGGCCGATGCTAATTTATTCATTCGGCGGGCAACAATCGGCCGATGGACAACGGGCCGATATTCGGGAATAACAATACTCCGATGGAAGCGCGGCCAAACGCGATTAAACTCGGATTAGCGGCGTCCCCGTTTAGCGGGACACCTTTTCCGAAAACCGGAAGAACCGTCCGCTTCGTTATCAAACATTTCGGCCAACCCTTTGACCTTGCTTCGTGCGAGGACAAGTGTGCCTAATTGCCACCGTTTGCACAATAATTATTACAATTAGTCTATGAATTGAGAGTTCAGCACTGAACCTATTACCGTTGATCAAACTACCACTTTTGGACTTTTGATTTCACAATTTTTCAATTTCTGAGATTATTCCTTTCCAGGAAATGATCGAACAATGTTCCTGATTCAAGCACAGGTTATAACTACTACTAAAACTATGTGCCAGTAATTTTCAGTATCGGACATTTTTATATTGTCTCCGAATTACTAAAATTACTAACACTTTGATCCCGATGCTGCTTTAATTCCAAAACCAAGACATTTTTTGACCTAAAATATTTGTACATTCTACATGATTTACTATCTTTTTGGCGTATCAAGTATATTACAGTAACTTGTATTTAGAATACTTAAATTAAAGCATAGTAATATAACAATAGTTTTTAGTGGCGCGTTAGAGTACTAGTTCGAGTGCTAATGGTTAAAAGAAGAAATTACTTTGGTATTCAACTTCTGTTTCTCACAATTAATGTAGAAAATTTTATTTAGAAAATTTATTTCGAATGAAAGTCCACTAGGTACCTAAATGAAATTGCCTATTGTCCAGACGAAAAGATAACACACACATCTTCTGATCCTGATAATTCTGTTTAATGTAAACTACCATGTTGTATTCGGGACAACTCGTCAAGGTCACGATCAGCAGAAGATCCCGGTGAGACCGCGGTCGGTGAATCAAAGCGAACCGTTTACTCCCGGTGAATCCTTTCATCCTTTTAACACGATTAAATCGAAAAGCGCGATTATCTTGAAACAATCGTGGCGGTTGCCCCTTGCGTTCTTAGCGTGGTCCTATAGTCGGCTATAGTAGCGCCGTTAGAGTGGTCGGCGGCACGAGGAACCGGTGGAAAGGGAGCTGCTGAATGAAGCCGGCTTCAGGGGGTGTTTCCTGCAGTATTGATCGCCCCACCCTCTCACGGGACACAGCATACCTTCCTTTCCTTCCCCACCCACCCCCTAACTCTCTCCCACCCTCTCTAACCCCCTCCCCTCTTTCTCTTCGACATCACCACTACATGGCGAACTTCATCTCTTTCTGAACCACCCTCAACCCTTCTTCATCTCCTTCGCTCCAGCACCTTCTGTCCACGATACGCGCTTTCCCACTTCGTCCGTTACCTGTTCTCCATCATCATACCTCCCCCTCCAACCCCTTTGCTCCTCCTACCGACACCTTCATTCTTCGTTTTCTTCTTCATTCTGTCCTGCGAGCCACCCCTACCTCGAATACCCTTCGTTATCCTAATCGCCGTTTCCTCTATTTCTTTTTAGCCCTCTCCGTACCTTCAGGTCTCTTTCTCCAACCATCACCGACACCTTCATTCTTCATCTTCATTCTACCTTGCGAGTCACCCCTCCCTCGAATACCTTCGCTATCCTAATCGCCGCTTCCTCTGTTTAGGTCTCTTCCACCCTGTTTAGATATGTGCCCCCGGTCACTTATCCACACCTTAGTTTTGTAGAAAAATCTTCCACACACGCTCCTTCTTCATGGTCCACATAGAAGGGGTTAAAACAGCCCTCGAAGGGCCAAACCACATTCTTTTTAAATATCTCCCAAACCAGAAGGGGTAGGATAGTCAAACTTTTTCTAAATTGTGGGTCAACGAATGGAGAATGTGACCAAATAAGAAAAATTCGGGAATATTAATTTGTTTAAACAATACTGTATATTGGATGTCGTTAACGGATAGTTTGGTAGTTAAGGGTTGTTGGGTCTTTCTCCTCCCTTTCTCTTTCTTTACCTCTATTCCCCGGCCACCTGCGGACCCAGGGTACGTCCAACTTCCACGCAGGCCAACCACCCCCCTCTCGCATGTTTCCCGACCACCCCCGCACGGCAAACAAGCCACCCCTTTCGCCGCTCAGTGTCAAGGTTGGGTCAAGCCGTGTCGCGCGGATGAGGAAACCGGTTTGATTGCTGTCTCGGCACGAATAACCCACCGTCGACAACAATTTAGGAAATTGCTCGGTTTCCGGTCAACGGGAAGGGGGCAAACGGTGCGAGGGGAAAGCTCTGCGGCCTCGATAGGTGACACAGGTGCGCAACCCCGTGAATTCGGCCTCCCTTTGCCACCCCAACGAACGGGGTGCTGCGGTCCGTCGCAACGGTAGTCAACGATTGTCGGTTTCCACAGGGACCGGATGATTTTACGATGGTTACGATGGTTATCGACCGTCATTACATCGCGACGAATGAAAAATCAACCGGGAAAATTGACGGAGAATTGCTGTGATTTTCGGGGACTCGCGTGGTCGTCCAATAATCGTTCAAATTTGAATAACCTTTTACATGGGCGCCCAACCTTGTAAACATAATAACATAGGACTATTTTAAGTTTCCCTTAATTTTTATTATACAATGTAATCGTACGCTTTATCTACTATATAACTAATAATATTTATTCACTGCTTTATTCATCGATTTTTTAAAAAATATTTTTGAAAGTACTTCTTGCAGATACTTGTCTTTCTATTGATCCCAAGGTAACACCCTTACAGCTTAAGAAAACTAATTAAACTGTCCACACTTTGGGTCAAAATAAACCCAGGCTCAGCCGTGGGATGTTTAATAGACTTTCTCATGACTGACATGTAATAGAATAGATAATAATTTCCGAAGGATTTGTTAAACTATATTCGTCTATATTCTATATAATTTTCCTGAATTATGAACGAAATTCTTGAAATGGTTCTTGAAGAAAACTATTAGAAAACTGTCGGTGGCTGAAGTATTAATTTGTGATCCATATGAGAGGAAATTGGCCAGGAAAGTGTTTGAAAATTTTCCATGCTGACGCAGACAGAGGATGATTGCGACATCGGGGAGAGCGAAAACTTTCGCGGCAAGCGTAAATGATCTTAGGGGATTAAGCGGCATGCCACACACGTCGATTATGAAACCCAGCTTTGGAAATCGAGAAGGCCAATCGGACAATTTCACGGGGAAGATTGAACGAGTGTGTCGGCGTCGGTGAATTTTTCACGTCAATTAACGATTACTCTGTCGGCATGGTGACTCTATTGAACGCGGACTGCCGTTCTAAATATAATCCTCGGTTCACAGGCACGAGTTCGACGGATAGAGAGAGAGAGAGAGGAAGAGAGCGAGAGCGAGAGCGAGAGAGAGAGAGAGGGAGAGGGAGAGAGCTACGGTCATCTTCTTGCGGCCTCCATCGATTATAAACAAGGGGTGCTTATTAACGAGCTGCGTTAATGAATGAGCGTTGTTATTTTATTCCATGCCTCCGCCGGAGGGGTCGCTAATATTTTACCGTGGAAAGGAAATTATTCTCGTCGACATGGCCCGTAACTTTTTTTAATTTATAATTCGATACCAACTCGATATTCATTCGATTTTATTTAGTTTAGTAAATATTGTTCGGAATTTCTTTTCATTAACGAAGTATGGAATTATACATCCAATCAATTGTGTAATTCCCGCACGAGGCTTCATTTCAACCACAGTTATGCACATTTATAATAAGTCATAATTAAGGCTTTGAAATTCAAACATATTTGCAACCAAACGAATTTATGTCAGAACCCAGTAATGGAAGAATTGACGAGATGAATTACGTTGTAGTTGGAACTAACACTTAAGTGAATTTTGTATATCGTTATAAATAAATTTGTTGACTCAAATAATTTCTATTTGGAACTGTGCAAAATCCACGAAGGAATGAATTAATTCTTATTTTCAGATTTTATAATTCTTCTAAAGGCTGATTAATAGAAAAATATGAATTGTTTCGACATTTCGTGTTAAACTGCATTATGCAATTTCTTGTTTAGTTTATGCACGAAAATATATTTCTGACAATTACACCAGCATTGATTCGTATTTATGCATTATAGGGCAACAGATTGTTTGAAATCGTTTTCACTGGCTTCTAAATTCACCTGAATGTTAAACAGGTCAAAGGATCGCGCGATTGAATAATGCATTCAGTATTTATAGGATTCTACGAGACAGTGAAACGCATCCGAGAAAAATGGAGATTCAACGATAGCAAAAGTCTCCATTATATCGATCGAGGTTGCCAGTTGGCGGACATCTTGAACATATACACTCGTCGAAAACAAAGGCTCCGATTCAACAAACGACTCTTGTATATCCTAACGACTTGTATACCGTACATACATAGTACACATATATGTACATTCCCGGGTACATCGGTGACAAATGAAGCACACCCACGCACCAGTAGAATCTGTAGAAATATTTGTGCGTCTTTACGGGATTGAAGGGATTAACTTGTTTCTTACGTGTTTACCGACAGAAACGGTGATCAAATCTCCTTTGTTATTTCCGAACGGAGAAGTAAACAACCGTGACAATGCTCGATAGACAGCACTGTAGTTGCAGCAGTTTACACGGCTTAATACGTCAATACGCTGAACAAACACATTCGCTTCCTTCAAAATATAGGGTAAAGAAAATAAGCATTAAAAGAGAGAAATTTAAGAAATTGATCGATTCTCTTTCGTCTTAATCTTGTACAAATTAACCCCTTTCATCCGACAACAAGAACAGAGAAAAACAGGAAAAAATGGCTTTTCTAAACTAATGAAAAGTGTGTACGACTGACTCTGCAAGCTTGAGGAAGCTCCAAAGCTCATGTTACTGCTAGGTAATTCTAGGTAATTCTAGGTAATTCTAGATAATTTAATGCTAGGTTTACAAAGCACTCAGAGGTAGACGTATTTTAAAACAGTAAAAACTTTAGAAAAAGTTTAAAATAGTGTTACATTATTTTCAACCTATTCTACATACCAAGAAGGAAGATAAATTTCTATTTCACTGCAGTCTGTCGCAATTCAGGTAGAACATTTTTATCTTGCATAAAGATCCGCAGTCTATAACGTAAATGCACCAGTAGTTGACCATTTGATAGAAAAACATAAAAAATAAGGTTTTTATAAGCGCACTTATAAGTGCACTTTTGATGAAAGTGAACCTCGGATTTGATGCCGTCTGTTGTTTAAATTTCAAAACAATAAGAACATTTCAAACCTTATTTTTTATGTTTTTCTATAAAATGGTCAACTACTGGTGCTTACTTTTATTTTCATTTCTATTTCACATTTTTTAAATAGCATACACCCAAACAAATAAAGACGAATACTTCTTCACGAGCGCATCTTTACAATCTGAATAATCGTAAACTGAAGATGTTAGAACCTGTCATTTTGTCAGGCGCCGGTGTTAAATATGAAAGAATAAAACCAAACGAACTCGATTCAATTTTCCTCGGTTTTTCCAATAGGAAGTTCCTCAGTGAATTTCCCAAGAAACGAAACACGGCCATGTGCAACGGCGGCGCGGGACCATAAATCCATCGCGCGTGGTTCACAAAAATGATTTCAGTGGTGGGATTAAAAAGTTCCACGGGGATCCCGGAGACCCTATCTCGTGGGTGTTGCATCTCACGATGCACGCCGTGAGAGAGCGTGGTGGCGGGTGTTCGGTGTGTAGTTAGGTCTGGCACGTTCAATATTTACAAACGCCGGCTTCATACGTCTCGGAACGGGAGGCTTACGAGACACCTGAGCCACGTACGCCTCCGCGTATGCTCCAGTCGGTGCACCTGGGTGCACCTGGGTGCACTGAGGTCAGGCATGCCCCTTTCCGTGGAGCCCGTGAAATATTGTTACTGCAGTCGCCGCAGTGTTGTGTGTTCGAAGGGCTTCTCGCCTCTCAGACCCCTGTCCCCGGTCCAACACCAAGGAAAACCCGTGTGTATAGCTATCGCGCGGGCTGGATGCTTGACCATCGGCCCGAATGCTTTCCACGTTTTACGAGCCTATTTATGCGCTTTACTGCGTGCCCTTTCGATCGGACCCCTTCCTACCTCTTTTCTCACCACTCTCCCTCTCTTTCTCTTTCTCCCTTTCTCTCTCTCTCTCTCTCTCTCTCTCTCTCTCTCGTTGCCCCCTTCGGTACCGTACCGCATTCTTTTTTCGATCGCGGTTAGGTGCAGCGCACGCTTCCTCGTTTTTTCCTCGCGCAGTTGGCTAGCCCGCCGGCTGGCTCCACCGATCTTCTCTTTATTAAGCCGCGGATTTTTATCGCCCGGGAAATTACCGTAATTTAGAGGGGTCTCGGGACTGCTTTTATTAGCACGGACCCCCCGACCCGGCGACGACTAACCGCGTTTCATTTCGTTTACCCCATTCTGAAGCATGATGGCCACGTTTGTTGCCGTTTCAGAGACTCTGCGGGACACGGTGCCAGTTGGGCTTTGTTTCATTACGGCGAAGACTTTCTTCCTCGTTGATTTGGAGAAAGGTGAAAAAACGCGTCTATTCAAATTTTTAGATATTCTTTTCATAACGTATAGCCGGGGTAATAAGTTTGACGAATCATTCTTCGTAGATACAACTTTACAATCTCGATATTCGTAAATTAAAAAAATTAAAACGCGTCGATTTGACGGAAATACTAGTGTTAAATTACTCAGTTCTTTCTTGAGGGAAGCGATCCATTTGTTTGTAAGTCATACAGAGATTGCAATATTGAGGGAACTCAATTTTGGGCTGATCTATTAGGGGGACCAGAAAGTAATGTCGTATTTTTCGTCAAATTAAAGTAGAATAATTTTTTATTGGCATTTTATATTTAATTTGTGACATATAAATACTCTCGTACGGTTGACCATGATGAATGAAGCTTCCCCGAGAGTTCTACAATCGTCTGTTGAGGTAAATTGTTATTATCGAGTGCCACAGGCCTTCCTGATAAGGTGCGTCAAAAAGATCGAAATTGCCAGATTCAAATTCACTATCGTTGGCACTTACGTACAGTCAATACTTCCGGATAAACATGATAAATGTTTCTTGTGGCTATTGCGACATTGCTGCCCTTTCGAAATTAGTATCCAATTCCGAATGTGCAACTTTTCTGGATTTGAATCGGTCATTTCGAACATAGTTTATAAAAACACGATATTTTTGTACAAAACAATACTAACTAATTACACGAACCTGCAGCCATACGAAGTTAGCTGTCGTTATTAGTCAAATATTGACTTGCGCAAAAACGACATTACTTTCCGGTCCCCCTAATAATAGCCTCTACGTCCTCTATTTTGTTGCAGGAATTACGCCATGATATCATATGTATATTCCTGATGTGTATATTGTCTCGTCAACAAATAATTGAAAATAAAAATTTTTGATATATTGCTCACATATGCGTCTGTCATTGTGCAAAAAATTTTCTGAAGAACACTATTCGTTATCGAGAAAAAAATTCACAAATACGCGGTACATTTTCAACACGTCAAAATTGTCCAACTCTTCAGAAAGTCATGCTTGTACAACACTGTCTGTAAAGGATTCGACTTTCAGCATTTTTTCACGAGAAAATCAATATAGTCGTCTATTAAAGAAACTCCTTACTTAACACGTTGACTGCCATGTCACCCATATATGGGTGACGGAATTATTTGTTCAGGCTTTAAAATGAATTTTTACGTTAATATATTCATTGTACCAAATTTGATTAGGATCTGTAAAATGCAAAAAAGTTGGAGAACTACACAATATCATACATTTGATTTTTTTCAATTTCTATTTTATTAAATAACTTACTTTGATTTCATGGAATTTTTTAGCTTTCTTGTTTGGCGATCAAAGTGTTGAAAGTACATAGGATCCTATTAGTTGTAAGAATTGTTTTGCTGCAGAATCTTTGAAAATGGCCGAGTAACTTTTTCAAACTGAAAAATCCCACTTTCCGGAAGAAGGTCTGTCGCTCAGCGATTTTTGAAGATTCCGCAACGGAAAAATTACTACAACTAGTCCGACATGTGTGCGTTTAAACACCGTGCTAATTGAGGAAGAAAAGTCGACCACTGTTCTCCGAGAAAATCCCAGAGAATCCCCGCTTCTCCGAGATCGTTAACGCGAGTCCTGAAGCGGAAGAAGGCGTCACGAAATTTCCGCCAGGCGGGAAAGAGCGGCGTTTCGATCGGGTAGGAACGCTCCAGCGTTCTCCAAACATAATCTCGCACGCCTTTTAAATCGGCCGTCCGGGAAAAGCGTAACCGGAAACGCGGTAGGACGAGCGCTCGCGTTTCGCCCGGAGGGGAAGTCGGCCTAGATGCAGGTTGCACCGGGCCGGGGCTTGCCGGTGAAAACGGCGCGCGAAACTGCACGAGAGTGCACAACCGATGGAAATTTTCTGCACACGGTTTCTCTCCCCCGTCGCCGCGCCGAGCACCGTTTTCGACGCTCCCGTTTGGTTTATTGACGGAATGAAATTGATAACGGCGGCGGAGGCCCGAGCCCGGCCCGATAGAACTGCGTCCGCGGAAAATATTCATAACCCCGGCCCCGGGAAAATTCATTTCGCCCCGGCGAAACTTTCCCTGTAAAAGCAACGCTAAATTAATACGCCGGAGAGGAAACGTGAACTTAGCAGATCCCCGCGAAATTGAGACCGCTTCCCACCGCGACGATTATGCGATGCTTTAACACAACCGCGTATCCTAAGTTCTTTGGACTTCCTATAATCTGTAAAAATTTTTGAATATTTTTATGTAGCGTTTGTGGTTAAATACCATCCCCCTTTTTTCATTCATTCCTGGTATGTCGTTTTAGATATCTTAACTGGGTTCCATATGTTCTAAATAAGCAATTTCTCGAATTTTATGGTCTTTATTAGAGCGGATAGATACTAGGATCAATCTTCATCCTCTAAATTTGTTTATTAATTATTCCGATTTTACCATAGATTTCTCAATCCGAGCATGCAAATGAAGGTTCCGCGCGGTTGACTTCGTTGTTACGCAGCTTCCCATGCAACAGAGTGTGCAGGAATATCGATAGAAATTAATTCACGAAGAGGTAAAAGATACAACAGGAACATGGTTGCAGCTTTTACTGAAATCAGTTCACGGCACGAATTGCAAGAATTCACATGATAGCGGTAAGTTCCTTTTTTATTAGACTTTCACCCTCCCTCGCTGTCTTCCTCCTAATTAGGAATAATTAGTTCCGTTCTCTGGGTTTCGTTAACTTCATTCATTCCGTTCATTCAGTTCTCGGGGTTATTTCAGTTCATAAATCAACGGAAAATAACGACTACCGTAAACACGAAACGTAAAAGAGGGGGAAAGGTGGTTTTTCATGTGGAATATATGTTTGTGTAATTTCGTTATCGATATCTCGCTGCCGCGAAGATCGTCCGACGTGACACGACCTGTTATGACATAATATATTAGGTTAGTTCTGGCCGAGCGAATCCGTAACTTTTCCGTGCAGTTGCTCCGTGCAATTAAACGCCAATTTCCGGAATCACGTTTGCTGATTTAATGGCGGGGCTTAATTCGATAACGAACCTCTGGGTGCGCTTGTAACGCTTACTTCTCGTTGCGCACCGTTCCCCCCGATGTTATCTGTAGACGCGGTTTCCGTTGTAAAATGTTCGGCGAGGAAACGTCTGGTTTTATTAATTAAGTACTGCATCAAATTGGAATAATCTAAGCCCCCGCGTCAATGGCGGAACTTCCGTTAACGCGGCGCATCCATATTCAGAAAACGCTGGAAAACGTTTCCCGGTCGAAGGGAACCTACCGTCAGCTGTCGCGATGCAGTAAATGCAACAAACGTACACTCTTGCCTGGATTGATCAATTTTTAACACTTTGACTGCCAAACTAGAAACCTCGAAAATTCCATGAAATCAAAGTAAGCTATTTAATGACACGAAAATTGAAAAAAATTAAATATATGGTATCGAGAGTGGTCCTCCAATTTTCTTGAATTTTACAAATTTGGTACAATGAATATATTAGGTCGTCTCATACGTTCGTGCCGTTTACTCTTGTACCATTTAAATTCTAAAAATAAAATATGTAATCACCCTTTCATTCCACAACATCTTCTGACCTTTTTGGCAAAGACATCATACCGACACTATAAAATTTCTGCGGTTTTTCATCAAGATACTTTTCAACGGTGAATAATATAAACATATCCACGGCACGAACTTATGGGACGACTTAATGTTAACGTAAAAATTCATTTTACAATCTGGACAGATAATACCGTCACCCACGTATGGGTGACATGGCAGTCAACGTGTTAACCCCTTGCACTATTATTTATTTTGTGATTATAATGATTAGAAATCCTTCATCGTTCAGAATTTCATAGAAAAAAAAGACAGTTTGTATTTATTGTATGCCTACGTTTTCCTCAAAGGGTATATATAAACTACAAAAAAATAGATTTTTATTTCGATTTAAAGGAAATTAATAACGTTCACATTTATTAGACTCTATTCAGAATCTTCATGACGAGTCTGGCTCGTTATTATAGGGCAAGGGGTTAAACTGAGGACACAATCTTTCAAAATTCTGCGATTATTCGCAGTTAAATAGATTCTGTTTTAACACGTAATAATTCAAATATCGAAATCTAGGAAGGAAACCAAGGGGATGAAAATCAAGGGGATGAAGAGTCCTAACAGTAAGCTTCAAAAGAGCAATAAAATACAAAGTGCCAATAACAGTGATAGAATTGAAAGAGCTTATCATTCGGAGAAAATCAGGGGGTTGAAAATCGAAGGTGAAAAGCCTACCAAAAATTCCTAAAGCGGAAAATATTGATTTCGAAATCTAGGAAAGAGAACAAGGGGATGAAAATCAAAGGGATGACGTGTGCTAAGAAAAAGCTTTAAAAGAGCAACAAAATACAAATTGCCGATAACATTGATAGACTTAAAACAACTGATCATTCGGAGAAAATCGGGGGGTTGAAAATGAAAGGACAAAAGCGTACCAAAAATTCCTAAAACAGTACTGGGACAGAAGGGAAGAAGAAACAAGCTACCAAAGCAAGCCAAAAATCCCTAAAGGGTCCTGAAAAACCGCCCCAAGACGCGGGGGAACGAAAGGCGAACAAGCGGAGTATAATTTGCATAATATATCCGCCGCATCGACGCGGGACAACGACGCAGAAAATAATAACGGTGGCAGGTCTATCAGCGATTAGCTTATCGGAGTGTTTCCAGCCGAGTGGCCGAAGAAACGTGGCACGACTGCGGGGGTACGGTCCCGTAAAAATGGCGTCCACAAATCAGCAGGGTCTGGAAGTCGGCCCCGAACGCTTCTGAATATTTCAAGCGGGCGCTCGCGAACGTTTCCGTCGCATTAAGGAGTAATTTTCGCCGAGTTGGGCTCGCTCGTCGGAATTAATTCCACGCGAGAAAGCGGCGCGCGGCTGCAACTGAAACCCCGGGCACCAAGAACGCCTCAAGAGCGAGAGAAACGATGGCCCCGGCCAGTAAAATTCACTGCGGCCCGTTTTCCTTGGCCTTTTTCCCCTCGCTTCGACTTTTACGTCGGCTCTTCAACCCCTCTCTCTCTCTCTCTCTCCCCCTGGCAATGTTCTTTCATTCTTTTTACATTCGAAATTTTTCCTTCGGTGTTTCTATCTTTTTTCTTATTTCCTTCTTCACCCTGCCCGAGAGAATTCGTGCACGGCCGCCATTTAGGAGTCACGCCTGACGTGACCAGCAACCGGTCGCCACTGCATTGCGTGGCGACGAACGTCGCAACGTTACATATGCACCCGGGAAACTGCACCACGTGCAGCGAACGCGTGAACCACACAGCGTCGACCATGTATACCGCCGAGACAGGCCTATTCGCGCGTGCATAACGCAAGGAATGTGTACAGGCGGACACAAATCATGCGAGGCGGTGCGCTGATTGTTTGCCGCGCGTGGAAACGATGGAGAATTGCTTCTAGGGGGATGATTTAGGGGTATGAAGATTCAGACCGAGGAGTCGAGGTGACCGCGCCAAGGTCATGATTCTTCGGCGCAGACTGCCGGTGACCTAAATCGTATCAGCCGCTTTTTACGAGGGTTTTAGAATTTCTGGAGAGGATTAAGATTTAATGATACGCTTCCAGAAGCGAGATCGAGCTGATAGATTTAAGGAATACACATATGGCACAGTTAATTAAACAATTTTCCACTTGGATTTCTCTGATGATTTTCGAACCGTACGCTTTTATTAATAGATCTCTTTTTTAATATACAGTATGCTTCAACCCTGTGCACTCGAAGATATTCTAACCCCAAAACGAAACATTTCTTCCGAATATTTCCCTTCTAAATATACAGAGTGTTTGGTAACTGGTGGTACAAGCGAAAAGGGGGTGATTCTACATGAAAAACTGAGTCGAAAATATAGAATAAAATTTTTTCATACAAAGTTTCGTTATCGAGAAAATCGAGTTTGAAATGCAGCGAATACGCATGCTATTCGATAGGAATTGTCTGACGCGTCTGATCATGACCAACCAAATCTACTTCCTGCATACACTAAATCACACAAACCTGACAGATCTTCAAAGTCGATTTCCTCGAAAACAAAGCCTCAAACGAAAAATGTTTATTCTATATTTTCGACTTATTCTTTCATGTAGAATCACCCCTTTCCGCTTATACCACCAGTTACCAAACACCCTGTATAATTTTTTCACGTTATACATACTAAAATGATGCAATTTTCTCCTACAATACTGAAGTGTTTAGTAATTTAATATTTTTAAATATCTTGTATAATGATACAGCAATTTTTAATGGTGCCTTACAGTCACCATTCGAGTCCCGAGGGTTAAAAATAAGTATAATTAATATAGACACAGTAACCGGTACCTCCGCAGTAATTGGGTTCCGTGTCCATCAGGAAAAAATAAATATCGAACAGAAAGAAATCCCAGAGTGAAATTTCGATCCGGATATGAACGATCCAGGTTGCCCACGGAGGATTAGAAGTATACCGGGTGTTTCTAAAAATCGTACACTTCCCCCCGTCCGCAATCCAATAATTACAATCGTCGGAAACGCTGCGAGCCTCGGGGAAAAAAGACCATAACCTGTTTCAAGCAGTGTCCGGCGCAGAGTTAGAAGAACGGAGGGGGTGGAAAAAAATCCTGTCGGATCCAGGCGACGCCGGGCGTCGAGAGGGAGGTTTAAACGGAACAGAGGGATCGAATCCAATTTCCCGTGCCGGTTAGCGTGACAGCATCACGTGTATTCAGGGGGTTAGCGTGTGCGCGGATCAATGGGACAGTTCCGATCTGTCCCAGTAGCGTTTACTCCCCTCTCCCGTCTCTCTCCCTCCCTCTCCCCACTCCCCCCTGGGCGATATCCGTGAACAATCATCGCACCGGCGAGATATCGAATTAAGAAACGCTAAGAAAGCGTCCGAGTTAGATTACCGGCCCAGTGAAATATTAAAGGGAAACAGACCGGGGACTGGTAAATGCGCGAGCCTGCCTAGCCGCATACTCCCGAGGGCTGCAGATCGAAGAGACCGATACGACGGTCGTAGGAAATCACGCGACATTATCGTATATTAAGGCTAATCGCGTTGCGAAAAGGACCTTGGTAATTTTTTTCTGCACACGAGCACTCTTTTTCCAGGTAAACAATTCGCTCGTTGCGAGATCGACGGACGCGTTGTTCGCCGCCTGTTGCACGGACGCTGATGCCAGATAGGGCTAATTTTACGTTCGACGGCTAACCTCCTTTCGTCCACTCTGGCCCACCTTGCTTTCGATCCTGTGAACATGACTGGGGAACCCTATGGCTCGGGCTGTGTTGTTCTTCTGCTTCGAGAACGCTAAACGATTGCTAGTGCTCGGTATTGCTGAATAATTCGATTAACACTTTGATCGCCAATTCAAGAAAGCTAAAAAATTCCATGAAATCAAAGTAAGTTATTTAATGAAATAAAAATTGAAAAAAATTAAATGTATGATATTGTGTAGTTCTCTAACTTTCTTGCATTTTACAGATCCTAATCAAATTTGGTACAATGAATATATTAACGTAAAAATTCATTTTAAAGCCTGAACAAATAATTCCGTCACCCATGTATGGGTGACATGGCAGTCAACGTGTTAATTTTGTGCTTGAACCTAGAGTAAAGTGCTGTTCCATCTTATTCTTTGTCCCCAGTGCCATTTTGTAAATCTGTTTTATTTTGATTATTTTTTCAATTTTTTTCCCTTGTCGCGTTTTCTGATTCTGTCTTTTGATTCCTATCCATTTTTCCCCAGGAAACGATCAATCAAGTCTAGAAATGATCTGTTTTCCTAGATATGCATTCTTTTCGATCCATTCAACGTTTAATTGCAAAGCATTACGCCATAGATATTGATCCCCTATGATTATTTCGTGGCCTTCGTGCCATTTTTTAATTGAAACCTTGTCGTAATGTTAGGGAAACAGGAGCGATGCAATCAGTCGGTGTGAGCAGAAATTATGTTTCTAAACCTGAATTCTTTTCGATGAATTAATTTCTAAAAGAGCAGAATTGTTTACCGTCTTGAACCTTCGTGGCTGCTTTCTAAGCATTGTGCTATTTTGCAAAATAAAATTCCAAAAAATTTTTAGTAATTGCTAAAGGTTTGTATTCCTTTCAATCAGATATCGAGGTTTGAGTCTATGGTCGCTCCTTCACCCTCGTGCTATTTTTTAAATTTTGGGACAGTGCTTAACAAAGCAGGCATAAACTATAGTAAAGTCTTGATCTAGCAATAAGCCCAATCCGACTAAGATCGTGTAGCTCCGTTCGGCTTAGATCAAGACTTCAATCAAATTAAGCTAGAATTATTTTACCTACTCTTGCAAAATTACCAAGCCTAGAAAGAACAAAAATCACGCGATCCATTCGCCAGATAATCGATCATCGTTTAAACATCGCGCAGCGTTCGTGCCTGTCGCGAGCTGTGAAATTTGATTTGATTGATAACTTTATTTCGCGAATATCTTCGACGGGACACAGACATTCCAATATTGCTATGGTGTAAATTCGCTATGGACCCTTATCACGCGAAGCTCGGAAAGATACCGCGGGTTCCGTGAGGTGTAAAAATACTCGCAGAGCTTTTTCCACTTTTCGACCGGCTTCCGGTAACCTACCGCGCCGAGATTGACACATTTAGCGCAAACATTGAGCAGCCGGGGTGATCCGAGATTTAGGTTGAGAGATTGTCAGTGAATATTTAGATTAATCTTCGAGCGGCCCGGGCGGAGGCATAAATCGGCAGAAAAGTTTCCGCGGTTCTGGGAAAGACTCGAGAGCATAAATTTTTATCTCAAACGGGTGGTTGTTTAACATGGGTAAGGAGAGAAGCTTGAGCATTACTGAACCATAAAACTCGTGTAGCTCCCGGTGGAAACAAGGCCGGGGATCAACGTGTTCCGAGGTGGAGCGGTTTTCGAGGGAAAAGCGCAAACAACGACGCTCGTAACGCATTAAAAACAGCCGATGCGAACAATAGTTTCGTCGCGGTTCGCTTGCCAAGTTGCGACGAATCGGTTGTTATTCACGTGACACGTGTACGACGCAAACAGCTCGTCATATTGCAGCCAGAAAACCGAGTAACGAACGCCCGAGTGCGTTTCTATAGCTCGCGATGCACCTGCACGTGCGAGTGAACCCGCTACAGGGTTAATCAAGGGCGATGCACACGGATTTCATTATAAGCTCGAACCTGCCCAACCTAAACCACCGTATGAACATTGTAATTATTAATTATCATCAGCTTACACAACTACTAACTGATTCTCCGATCATCGCGCTAGCGAACGTTCCACGGTCTGCATTTATTCGCGAAGGAGCACTGCCAGCATTCACTATGCATCCTATAGTGCTTCAGAACGTTTGTGTTAAACTCACGCTGCTAATCGAATCATCTCCTTCGATGTAAATTATTTTAAATATTCAATATACTTTATCGTGCCTCGATACATTAATAAATACATTTAAGAGGCTAATAAAATAACTTTCTTCAATGTAAATGATTTTGATGTAATTTAAAAATATAAAAATAAGAGACTAATTATATTGTGTATTTATTTACGGAAGACAACTTTGAATGATTCAAAATTTTTATTGGCATTAAAGATTATGTTATTGTAGTGCGAGTAATAAAGACAAAATAAAAAAAAAGAACATGAAAGCTGCACGTGTACTTTAATAGCACTTCCTTACGGTCATAACAGATTTAATACAGTAATCATCTCCTTCGATGTAAATTATTTTAAATATTCAATATACATTATCGTGCCTCGATACATTAATAAATACATTTAAGAGGCTAATGAAATAACTTTCTTCAATGTAAATGGTTTTGATGTAATTTAAAAATATAAAAATAAGAGACTACTTATATTGTGTATTTATTTGCGGAAGACGACTTTGAATGATTCAAATTTTTATTGGCATTAAAGATTATGTTATTGTAGTGCGAGTAATAAAGACAAAATTAAAAAAAAGAACATGAAAGCTGCACGTGTAGTTTAATAGCACTTCCTTACGTTCATAACAGATTTAATATAGTAGGTAATGAAGTTATATTTTTACAACATGGAACATAAATTCAACACAACCTCAAACGGCAAAAATAACTGTTCCGGTATCATTTATCGGGGAAAAAGGCAAGAGCACATAAAATCTGTAATGGCGCGCCGATGTCCGCCGATAAACCTAGCGCAGCAATAAAGTTACATTTCTGTAACAGGACTGATAAACTCGATAAAATTCTGAAGAATGAAACCAGCAGCAGGGCAAAGGTGAAGATTCATGGTATCGCGAGGCGAGGCACCACAAGTATCTATAAGGGTGGCGCGAGTGGCAGTGATCTCACACTATCATAAAGTTCGAGTAACTGTCCCGGAAGCTAACTTCGGTCGCATTACTTCTCATCGTGCAAGCACTAAATTCACCGACGAACACCGGGGAAAACGTTGCTTATCGTGTACAGTTAGCCTCAGAATGTGAGCCACGTAAGCTACGTTATAACGAAACAACTTTTGTTAGGGGGAAGCTCGGACTTCAGCTCGCTGACGCTGGGGAATGTGTGAGAAATCGGTGAAGCTAAAGTTGCTATGATTTTTTTTTACGGAAGCTGGGGTGTTCTTGTAATTTTTCCGGCGTATTTTTAACAGATAGACGACATAGATATAGCTCGAGCAACCGAGAAAACAATTATGGTATGGATGAAATTAAATAGAAATTAAAATTAATTAAATAGAATTAAATAGAAATCCTCCCCTATGGTTTTAATAACGTGACAGTGTATATTATATCAAGAGAATCAATAATTCAATATATTTTCACTCGATAGAGAAAATATACACAATTTAAGTAAATGAAAAACCAAAGCTCAACCCCTAAGTTTGTAGAACTATTTTGAAATAAATTGAATATAAATTTCCGCCTAGAATTTTAATGATTCCATATATTTTACGCGAGTATTTTCAGATATCTTGGATGACAGTAAATTGCGAACGTAAGAAAATCGTAGATAAACCATCAATCTAGATGGTACACGCAGCGACATTTGAAAAACCGTAGGGGTGGCAAGGGTGTCGAACATCCATCATGATCGCCACGAAACCAATAAATCCATTAAGGGAAAGCTGATAACCTTCAAACAACCTCTACGCGACTCCACACCCCTCGATCTCATTGTCAATCTCCAATCCCTCCCCCTCCCCCGGAAGCAACCCTTATCTTTCAAAGTCAGCCCCGAAAAGGGGGAGGACAGACTTCATCTTCGGGCCAAGGGGGTGCACGTTTTAAGAATCGCCTGCCTGGTAATTTCACGGAACGTCGTCTTCGGCTGTTCCAGCCATAAATCAGGGGAACGATAAGGGGTCGATGGGGGTGGTTTCGCGGCAGACGGACGCCAAATACGAATGGCTCAACTGTACTACGATTTGTTTGAGAATTATAGCGTTTACGGGGCAGTCGTACCCTTTCAAATTGAACTCGTACGCTTTCGATTTTTCATAACGCTCTCTTTTGACGTTACTGTACTCACCAAGTGCAATTTAAAGAAAATTGAATTTTATTTGGGCTGGATGTTTTCTCTTGCAACACGACTTCTAAAGAATTAGCAATTATTCAAAATAGATTTTAGCTTCCTCTGACAGCTCCAAAGCAGTCCTTTTTTAAATTACATAGTACATATTCGAGAAAGGATTTTTCCTGGACTATGTTTCAGGGTAGCCTAACTCAATTTTTTAAAAGACTGCTGTGAACCCACAGGGGTAGTTGGAAACATTTTCAATAGGATGAAAACGTCCCTGGACCAGGTTGCTAAACTTGCTAGCTGTTTGGTTATATTCCAACTGTGTTTACCTCGCTATAGGTCAGGCTCCAAATATACTGTCGATGAAACAAATATGTCGCCTCCCCTACAAACAACGGCCGTCAAACAGAAGCGCTCCTGGGTTTCGTAAGGTCACGATTTAGGGACGATTTAGGCACAACCTAGAGACACCCTTACACAAGTACACCCTGTAGGTAAATAAGCTGTACATACGTAGAACAACCGAGCAAATCGTTACAATAGATCCACAGTAGAACAATATTCAAACAGATAAGCCGTTCAAGGGTCACAGTTAAATTGGCCGGACTGCAACGTGAAATATTTCACGAAATTCACTTATCAGAATTATTCGAACGAACAGTCATAGCTATCGGCGAGAATTAGGCGGACTTCTATGAACGACTCGCACGCTATGCGAACTACTTTTCAGTCTGCTGCTGTCAGTTACACGAACTTGCTCGTCCCTGGGGTTCATAAAAATGGATCCTTACTGTATATATATATATACACTGCATGTTCACAATGTACTCCCTGGCAAAATCTCATGTTCTGACATCTGGAGTAAATTTACTTTGAATCTACCTCTCTGAGGAACCCACGTCATCGCGTCGTTTTTTTATGCAGCTGCCGTATTCTATAAATCAATTTAAATAATTCCTGCCTGGAAAGTAGATCCAGAAAATCCATTAGGTAGACACATTGGAGAAAATATTTCGTACTGCGTCGTTTGCAAGAAATCCTTTGAATGCGATTATTAATTCGTTTGATTTACAGTTTGTAAGACATTAGATCGAGTCAGAAATAATTTCCTGCTGTAACGGCACATTTGTCATGCTGATGGCTTATTATGCTCGAGCTGCCTGACAAATGTCAAGAAGTCATGCCAAATAATGGCAAATGTACAGGGTGTTCGACTGTGCGTGCGAGTTCGACTTCTACGAGCCAGTATGAAAATAAAGATTAAAATCAAGAATCACAATTTTAATGTAATGAGGTTGTTTTTCAAGGTTGTTAAGGATTAACAGCCGCAAAAAGCCGACCAATAAGCCGCAAATACCATAGCTATTTTTCTCAATTTGATGATGACAGTAATTCATTTTTCAAATCGAATTTAATATTTGCCGTAAATCACTTGTCAGAGCAAAAATTCAGAAATCAAAAATGAATGCGTAATAGAAGACCACGGTGGAAAAATCAGTCAAATCTACATTTTAATAAAATTGTACTCCAAATTATAAACTTACATACAGGGTGTTTGGTAACTGGTGGTTCAAGCGAAAAGTGGGTGATTCTACATGAAAGAATAAGTCGAAAATATAGAATAAACATTTTTCGTTTGAGGCTTTGTTTTCGAGGAACTCGACTTTGAACATCTGTCAGGTTTGTGTGCTTTAGTATATGCAGGAAGTAGATTTGGTTGGTCATGATCAGACGCGTCAGACAATTCCTATCGAATAGCATGAGTATTCGCTGCATTTCAAACTCGATTTTCTCGATAACGAAACTTCGGATGAAAAAATTTTATTCTATATTTTCGACTTATTCTTTCATGTAGAATCCTCCCCTTTTCGCTTGTACCACCAGTTACCAAACACCCTGTATTACCTTCAAGTCTGAAAAAATTGTCTACATTATAGACGAATAAAATTACTGTGCCTGAACAGAAATGATTTAAGAATAAACCAAACATTTAATTCTAAATCCACAGACACCATTACCATTACGAACCCATTCACTGTTCTTCAATAAAACGAAATAAAGAGTCAAGACCCACGGTCTCCACGGAAAGAGCAGGCCACTTTCCGCCAACAAAACGCAATTTCGCAGGTGTAAACCGACGGAAAGTATCGCCTGCACTCTAAGCAAGCCCGACGAAAGTGATTCCACGAGGATCGTAGCGACTGAGGGGTTAACGTTTCGACCGTAACACTTGCCGCGACCTGTACACATGGGACAGAGGAGCATTTCTATTAGTTATTAACGTGTTCGCTACTCTGCCCCCCTCCTCGACCGTTTGCACCACGAGAACCAACCCCACTTCGTTTTTTCCACGAAGGCATGCTCACGCACTACGTCACAGGGATCGATCCTCGGCCACGAGGTCGAGGGCTGGAAAGTGTTACGAGAGGAGAAAGGAGAGAGAGAGAGAGAGAGAGAAGCAGCCTAGTATTCTGCCTACCGGAGGAAACGAGCCGATTCAACGCCAGAGGCACGGCTTTCCGCGTCGCTTATTAGCCCCCTCCCCTCCCCACCACCCCACAACTTCAGCAAGTAGAAGAGGGGGTGTTTCTTAGAGAAATTCAGCCCCACAAGCATCTTTCGGGACGAGGGGGTGAAAATGTCACCGGGACACCGATTAGAACCACCAGCAAAGACACGGTTCCGGGCTGCCATTGTTCCAGCACCGAAATTAGGGGCTAACGAGACCCCCCAAACGCGAATTCACTATCGATTTTTAGATCCCGAGCACGCGTCGTTTCGAATGAAATATTGAAGATGGTGAGTTTCACTCTTAAATCTTTTAGCGTGATTTTTTGAAGAACATTGGTTTTGTTGGAATATTGGAGAAATTTATTGCACACCAATTACAACACCGGCAGAAATACGCTTCCCGACTGACATTGTTCTAGTCGCGAAATTGGGTACTAACGAGGCTCCAAACGCGAATTAAACATCGATTTTTGGACCCCTGGCACGCTTCGTTTCGAAGCGAAATTGAAAATGGGGAATTTGGCCCTTGAATCTTTCAGTAGAATTCTTGAAAATCGCTGGAACATTGCTTGCAAAAATCTATTGTACGTACAACGTAGTGACCGATCCAAAAATAAATAAAATTAACAATTGAGCTACGAATCTGTTGAGAGATTAGTAATTACAAATTATTATTTAATTTTCTCAATGATATTTCTATAAATTCGTGTCATTGTTATGATCTTGCACTTGAGAAGACAATTCCAACAATAGAAAAGGACATTACTTACAAATTCGTAAGTAGAAATGTCAGCCATACACAGGCACGTTAACCATTTCTCAATTCAACAGTACGTCTACCAAACTAACTTCGAACAATTTTATACATTTCTAGTCAACGTTGCTGCAAAATTCACCAGCCAATAATTATTAATAGAATTTTGATTTTTTACGCAGCTTAACAGCATCATCGATCGCTAGTTTGTTATATTCCTGGCCTGATTTCGTTTATAAATATGTAAAATTGTGTAAATGCAGCCAGGTAGGAATTTGGTTTTTTGTGCACGCAATGTTCCGCGACTTTCATGGAAATATTTTTTCCATAACATCGCGCTGATTAGAATCTCCATTACGTTAAAATATTTAGCAATTAATTCTCCAGGTGAATGTGCGCTTAGCGGGGCAGTCTTGCCAGTGGTACCAATAAAATATTTTTCGATGAATTGCAAATGATTGTTGCATGGGTAATGCGTTCGAACTGGGATCATTATGCATTTTTGACATGTACAAGTTTATATAATCTTAGGGAAAACATGTTTTACAACTAGGTCGCAGACTTATTTGCGGCACGTTTGGTCCCTCGAAACTTAATGTTAGAAAATATTTCGAAGCTTTTCTCCATTTTAATTTTGATAAATTGATGCGACAAAATCGGAGAAGAATCTTTCAATGAATAAAATGAAGTATTCTTTATGTGAAAATTTTTACAGAAATCCAAATAAAATACGTTTCTATTAGTGTTAGAACTATTAATAGGGAAAAGAAGCTTTTATGCATTTTAATTTTAATAAATTCGTTCATAAAAATCTACACTGCCACGAAGAATCTATCAACGAATAAAATTAAGCATTCTTTATGTGAAAATTTTTATAAAAATCCAAATAAATTCCACTTCTACTAGCGGTAGAATTGCTGATAGAGAAAAGATGCTTCTATGCATTTTAATTTTGATAAATTGGTTCATAAAAATGTACGCTCCCACAAAGACTCTTTCAATAAATAAAACCAAGTTTTCCCTACGCGATAATTTGTACAACGCCCACTGCATAACAGGTACAACTCCAGTTTTATTAAGCAATATCTAACCAGTTCGTCCGAGAAGATAGCAAGCTCATCGGCTACAAATACCCTAACGACGACTGCGCATGATTACGGCTACTTTGTACGAGTCCCATCGCGAAAATACGATAACCCCGCAGAAAGATAGCTGTCGAAGCCACACTAGCGCCGTCTGGACGCCTGTCATTAGCAATTAAAAGAGGCAGGCAGGATCGAATTAATTTTAAACAGGATCGTTACGGTTCCCCAACCGAGAAACCAGTTCCCCGGTCGTAATTAGTCCACCGCTAACAGCAAATCAGCGTTAAAGGATTAAATCCTTGTCCTGTACACTTAGTTAATTCGAGATAGCCCGCGGTGGGGGGAAGAAAGAGCTGAATGGGTTCAATTAGACAGCGAGCGGGCGTAATAATTAACGTTTCCTGGCGACGCAACCATCAAAGAGACCCCGCCGAAGAAAAACACGCAGGACTCTCTCTCTCTCTCTCCCTCTCTCTCTCTCCTCTCCTCGAAAATCCGGTGATAGTGTTTACCTTTACCAACCATTCTCAAAGCCTCGAATAATCGAGCAGTAAGCCGAGAACAGCTGGAAGGCGCAGAAAAAAGGAGAATCTTCCTTAGCGGGCAACTCGCGAGCCGTGACACCGATATCGGCCATGTTGAACGATCGCGAATTACGAAAATGCGTTGCTATTTCG
Organism: Seladonia tumulorum; assembly: GCA_913789895.3. Lineage (NCBI taxonomy): Eukaryota > Metazoa > Arthropoda > Insecta > Hymenoptera > Halictidae > Seladonia > Seladonia tumulorum. The sequence goes on from OU565274.1 coordinate 6,194,465, forward strand.
CCCGTAGTTGGAGAACTGGAAAAAAAGAGACTCGATCGATTGAAATTGCGCGTGCAAATTCTAGTACGGACAGACCAGCTGCGGCAATGTGTTTATTTATTAACATGTTGCATGACACTGCCACCGATAGCACACCGGTTCTTCGCGCAATTCTATAGTGAGCAACACGTTCTTCAACCGGCATGCTATGATTTTACGTATCAGAAAATCAATTCTCTGCATGTCGTAATTATTAGACTGTGGATCTTTATGCGAAATAAAAATTGTGAGATACTGGGATCAAATAAAAAAATTGTTTCTTTCATTAATTATTTTTATATGTTTACGGTAATACATTGGCACTCGTAAGTGCCTTCTGTTTGATGTTTTGCTTACCCATTTTTGTCATAAATGCACAAAATTCGGGGTCTAATTATGATTATAGTAATTTATAGCTGGAGCATAAATAGCTGTGCATAAATGCACAAAATTCGGAGTCTAATTATGATTGTAGTAATTTATAGCAGGAGTTAGAGCTAAACAGAAGTGATTGTCTTTGATTTGGAATTTTGAGGTATTGAAAATGATGCGTGGATAGTGAACCGCGACGCAATCGAGGAGAAAAGGAGACAAATTCTCCTCCGTTAAAGAAAACCGAACGATTTCAGCGACGGTGGCCACTCGCCTACCGTGACACCAATTAAGCCTTGAATTATTGTGCACACGCGGTTACACGAGCATGCAAACACCTTTAACCCAATTTACCCGGCACAAAGATTTCGTAAGCGATAACGTTTCGGTTCGAGGGGTCTCTTAATTTCTGAGCACTGTTTTTTCAGTTAACGGACTGCCAACGTGCCAATTTTTCTAATTAATCTTTAACGAACGCACGATTGCACTGTTCCTTTGTCTTTCTTTTAATTATGCTTCTCCGCGTAAGCCTCTAGCCGCGCACTAACTTCCTTATCAGGCTGTAAATCATTCTAAATTAAAGTTTGCTCCCTTTCCCAATAACAGGCATTAATTGGTCATTAATTCTACGGCGCGAATTTTTTCAGCTTATCGATAAGAGTATTTATAAAATGTCGTCAAGCCTTTACCTCGTTATACCTTCATTTTAACAGTATAATTACTGCACTCGTCGAAATGACGGATCGTAGATGTTTGATTATGTAATTATGAAGATTGCAGCGATTGGACTGCAAATTTTATGCAGTCACAATGAAAACTGACTGGATCAAATTCGAAATAAAATGGAGATTTAAATAACGTAAAAATTCTGTTGCATTATTTTCATCTGATTACAATTATTAATGTTTCCATTCGATGCAGACAATTTTTATTTTCCATAAAAAGACTGATGTATACTGGATACACGTATTTATTAAGACGCGTTTTGTAATAAGAATCGCGGCAACATCTCGACTAGTACACGTAATATTGTCGGTTTTAATAGGCAGTATAATATAATCACTTTGAAGGCTCGGTAGTTCAAGTGTTAAATTAGATCATGTTTGATAGTCTCGTGCCCGTTATAAATACATAAAGTCCATACGATCGTAACACGAATCCTAACGGGGTACCACTGCAATAGAACAACCAAATGATATAATAATTGTCTAATATTTCTACGCAAATTTACGACTGCACCAGAGACATAGACATTGCCGGTACAGATATTGCAATCAACAACGGCAACGTTCATTTACAACCTGCGTTAACGCATTTGCGAAACACGGGACCGTTCTGTAAGACGGTTCTCGTACACTGTCGACGGTATTACAGTTAAACTAATACAACACCGTGCTCCGAAGGCAATTATCGATCCGCCGAGCGAGCCAGGAGCAGTTATTTCAACAAAATCAACAAATCAATTCATCATTAAGCGCGCTATTAATCCGAACTTTCTCGGCGGTCCGGGGAGGCTCGTTTAAAAAATATTTCCCGGAACAAAGAAACGACAAGTGTTGCGAAATCTCTGTCTCCCGGATAGAATAAACTTTTTTTCGGAAAACTTCACCGACCACCATGGGAAACAAAACGGGAACACCGGTGGACGTTTTTCCCAGGGGATGGAGTCGGCACACAAACTAATCAACGAACCGGGCGCGGCGCGAGAGGAGGGAAACTTTCCAGCAATCGGCGTGAGGGAAAGAATTTTCGAAAAAAAAATAAAATCCGCACACGCCACCACCTTTTCCCGAGGACCGACGCGAACCGACTGAGAGAACAAAGCGACCAGAAAATCCCCGAATGTCGAACGGCCTGGCGCTTTCGACAAGCAGATCCAGCCAATCGGCACTTTTGTCCCGTCTTTTTCCCCGTTTTTCTGTATAAAAATACCCCCGGATTGGCTGCCACCCCTCGCAACAATGTTGCCCGTCTGCTTGCCCTCACCCTCCGCCCCTCTTTCCCACCTACGATCACAGTCTGATCGAGTTAAAGCAGCCCGATTTGTCGAAGAATGGAGCCCGGCTCTCTGACAGAACGATTTTCGGACGTGATCGACATGACAGAACCGGGAAATGAGCCGAGCCACGGCTCTGCAAGCGGTTTTCAAAGAGACGTTGCAGCTCCGTGAGACGATCACTATAACGCCTGTCACGCGATACGTCTTACTTCACGATCGTCGATCAAATGGATCCTGGAATAGGGAATCACAGACGGTCGAGCGTCGGTCGCAGCGGGATCACTTCGATTGTATGTGCAATCGCATCGATTGACGTTGAAATAAACTTTATTTAACAGTAAGATTGTATATCTAAATTAACACTTTGACCGCCAAACGAGAAATCTCAAGAATTCCACAAAATCAAAGCAAGCTATTTAATGAAATAAAACTTGAAAAAAATTAAATATATGATATTGAGTAGTCCTCCAACTTTCTTGCATTTTACAGATTCTAATCAAAGTTGGTACAATGAATATATTAACGTAAAAATTCATTTTAAAATCCGAACAAATAATTCCGTCACCCTCATATAGGTGACATGGCAGTCAACGTGTTAAAACTCAAGGGGAGACCTTAAAGATCATCTTTGTACTTTCAAACGATGTGCAGTAAAGTCTTGATCTAATCCTACTGTACAATAATTTTATTACATAGTTTATTATATTATTATATAGTTTATTGTACAATAATTTACTGTACAATGAAAATGAGAATTTGCACGAAGATCCATGGTTTAGTAATTACTAGACTGCGGATCTTTATGCAAAATAAAAACTTTCTATCTGAACTGCAACAAACCGGGGCGAAGTAAAAATTTAATTCCTTTTCGATTATGTTTAATAGATTGACAATAATATGACGGTATCTTTAAATTACTCTAATGTTATTACAGTTCTGAATTACACCTCATTTTCGTCACGAATTGTCTAGTAATTACATATTAAAAGGCAGAATGTAGTTCTATATGTAACAATTTAATAAATTGAAGTGCACTATATTTATGTGCATTTCGAAAGTGTATTATAGATTGACAATAATATGACAGTATCTTTAAATTTCTCTAATTTTGTTACAGCTCTGAATTACACCTACTCATTTTTGTCATTAATGTATAAAATCCGCAGTCTAGTAATTACATATGAAACGGCAGAATGTATTTCTACATGTAATAATTTAATAAATTGAAGTGCACTATATTTATGTGCGTTTTGAAAGTGTATTGAAAATCAAATTTGTGGGACTGATAATATTGATTTCACCAACTCATGGCACAGTAAAATCGCAAGAAAAAAAAACCGATAGGCCAGTCGTAAAAATGCCTAATGGAACGCGACGCAACAAGATGGCCTCCGGCGAAGTCGCCGAACGAAACCGTAAATTGCCATGATCTCGTCCCGGAGACGTCGTAAGATCGTATCGAGCGTCTTATTACAAGCCGGTGACATTATAAAAACGCGTTATTAATACATTGACGGCGATCCCGGTGGATTTACGACAGGAAAGTACCAATCCGCGGGTCCGCAGGCGTCCGCGACGAAATCCGTAATATTTTATGCCGGGGATCATGAATACGTAATAGCGACGCGATCAACGTCAAAAGCAATTTCAGGTAACTTTTATTAGGCCGCGTCTGTGAGGGATCAAGACAGGAGGAGAGACGAGGTAGAAAACGTTGTCTCTCCGGGGTTTGGGGGGGGGGGGGGATTCGCGGCCCCAAACAAAGTCCGAAAATCCGCTTTGACCGCCTAAGCTGGTTTGCAATTTAAATTGGCCCCGGACTCGTCTCGTTTATATGTTCATCTAGCCGGCCGTATAATCCGAAATTATCTGCACATTCAAACCAGAAAGAGAATCGTGCGCGGCGGTGTCAAATCAGGATCTAGCAGATCAAAACCAACATGAGGTGTACCGTCAACTTTACTGTTTCATTGCCGCGATATTTATTTATCCAATGAAAATCAAATGGCCAGCCCCGAGCTCGATTATGACATTCCGACGTCGCGTTTGTACCGTGGGGATTGAAATTTGTTGAAAAATTAAAATTAATTGCGACGCGAGTCGCGGTTTATATCAAATTTTTTTTTTTTATTCTTGTTGCGGACTGCGGTTTTGCGGATTTGCAGATTAAACGATTTGCACGATTTTTGCGTTACAATAAAACCGGACCAGTGGCTTTTAGCAGCTGTTGCTTGTTTCGTGAAATTGCTCTGCGATTGCTCGAGACTAATTAAAACAGGTAATTAGCAGGAATACGGCCGACATCTTGCGCTTCGTGTACTGCATTCTTTTTTTATGACATGCGTTGATGCGTGAAATTTTTTGCGGGGGAAACCGTTACCATTAAAACGTTCAGATTAACAGTTTCTTACTGCCCCGAATACAATCTGATTCGAATTAAATTGAAATTAAAAAAAAAAAACTGCAACGTTTCACGCGGGTTGAAAAATTAATTTCGAAAAGGAAAAGCAGGTGGGCGAAACATTGTATTTCATATTTTATGGTATGCTACACCTGTGTACGCGATGCTTGACTGGTTCGTCGCACGAAACAATGTTTAAGTGCACTAGCGGCATGGAACATGTGTTGAATTAATATTAACGATAACACAACACTATTAATTCTACGACCCGGCTGACCCTCCATTATGGTAACTCTCAACAAACAACTGCGAATGAGTGGCGACCAACTAACTCGAAACTAGGGGCGGTATCGTATTGTAAAACCACATGCATTACCGGCGCGCTTGGAACTTTCAGTGTTAAGTGGAACTTTATTGCAAAACACGTCATGCGACCATTAAATGCCGCATAATTACAATAAGGTTCGCGCTGACTACAATGTGGATCTGGATACCACGTAGCATTCGTATTCAATAAGGCGTGCGTTATGAATAAACATATACTTTGCGTTTACTCGATATATGTTCGAAACACGGGTCTAGACAGAGACATATATCGGCCAGGAGATTTGATCCACGTCAAGTAGTCAAGTAGTCAGTTTTAGTGCTTTTTAAATCTAGTGTTAAAGGGACATTGAAGTTGCAAAATATGAAAGAAAACCTTGCATCCAATATTCTACATACGAATAATAAAATATAATACTAATGTACTACAAACTACATTATAAAATACTAATGTAAAGTGTACTTACTTCTGAATCTTCTGTACCTCCGTCGGATCCACAGCACACAATTGTTGACTCACGAGGATAGGTCCGAACAACAGTTGAACAACAATCACTGAACAACACACACAGCATACTTAACGAAATCGTGACAGCAGACGAGAAGATGTTACTCCGACCACGAATAAAATAATACTGCGATTTTAACCGTTCCCCTCCCACGGAGGTGGGATACGAAAACGGGGAATTCCGAGAAATAGGGTCGGCGCCCCGCCATAATTTTTTTTAGCTTGGTTTTGTATCTAGTGTTTACAGACCCTCAGCGTCTAACCTTCCTAGGATAACCTGACCGTACCACCTCCGTGGAAGGGATCATTGTTCAAATCGCAGTATTATTTTATTCGTGGTCGGAGTGATATCTTCTCGTTCGTTGTCACGATTTTATAAAATGTGTTGTGTGTGTGTGTGTGTTGTTTAGTGATTGTTGTTGAATTATTCGGACCTATTCTCGTGAGTGAATAATTGTGTGCTGTGGATCCGACGGAGGTACAGAAGATTCAGAAGTAAGTACACTTTACATTAGTATTTTATAATATAGCATTAGTATCCGTATGTGGAACATTGGATACAAGGTTTTCTATCATATTTTGCAACGTATATTAACGATCATTAGTGATTTGATATATAGTATAATTTAATGTGGTTCAAATAAGATACTACTTTAAATCAAATATTTTTATTTTGATAACCAGATAGATAAAATGAAATATTTTTATTTTGTATTTCAAATATTTCCTTACAATGAAAATAAGTTGAGCAAGTAGTTAATATTATAAATTATAATTTTTAACATGAGAAGCTATAATAAGCAAAGTATTATTTGTAGTTTAATTACGAATATGTAACATGTTGATAAACAGACTACAATATCGTAATAACATTACAAGCAACAAAATATCATAAAAATACAAGTTACTGTCAAGTATTTGAAATACTATTTTACACAGTCCTACACACACCTACTCCGATCACTTTTTGAGATGTTGAAACTTTTTTGCGAATATCTCGGAAACTAAAGCTGAGCGACGGTAACATGTATAGGAAAAAGTTGTTCGTAATGATGATCTTGACAACATATTTCAAGGTCATCAAAATCGGTGAGGAAGCCCCTAATGTAAATAATTACCGAACGCTCTTTAAACTATTATAACTTTTTTTAAATTAGATCAAACAACCTGAAATTTTTTAGCAATTAGAAGAATTGGTTTTCCAAATGATGTGCAAACAAGATTTTGAAAAAATTGCAATTGGTAAGAATTACATGAGAAAATAAAAATGGCACTTTTCACAACTTTTTTTATTTGAGCCTATAATGAAAACTTAAAATATGCGTTTTGTAGATCTATGTTAATTATAAACATGCTGAAAATTTAATCGAAATCGATTAATATACACACGAGCTAGTTAAAGTAGCATCGAGTAGTTAAAAGTGGTGAATATCGTAGTTTTTCACGACTTTTGGACAGTTTCTGCTTAAAATCCACAAATTCTAACATCTTTAGATGCGTGTCATTTTTATCTGCATCAACCAATTTCGATGAAATTTTCAGTACGTTTATAACTAACATAGATCTACAAAACGCATATTTAAAATTTTCATTACAGCCCCAAATAAAAAAGTTTTGGAAAGTGCCTTTTTTATTTGCTCTTCTAATTCCTAGCAATTGCAATTTTTTCAAATTCTTTTTTGCACGTCATTCGGTAAATCAATTCTTCTAATTGCTCAAAAAATGTCAGGTCTTTTGGTCCAATTAAAAAAAAGTTATACTGTTTTAAAGGACATTCGAATACTTTCGTGAGCCTGTGTATATAGAGGAAACACCCCTAAAATGAGTTCAAATATTTCGACACACCCGTAATCTCTATCAGTCGCCCTGCTCTCAGGAAATTCCGACAAGAATATTCAACAACCTGTCAAATTTCGGTTTCAACCTAAAGTAACTCTGTCCAAGCGTTTCATATCCAGTGACGTATCTGCCAACAGCGGTGCTCGTCTTCGCGCACGACACTGTCAGCCGATAATTAGCAGGCGGACGAGCCAGCTTCGTCGAGAAAATCGCCGGTGGAAAATTCATTAAAACGGAATTCGTTCGTCGGAGCGTAGCCTCGCGGTCCTTGTGAGGTCGACTCGATAGATCGATCGGGGGCTGCGCCACCGAATCGAGAGAATACGCGATACGGGATGCGAGTACGTGGTCAGAAGGGCGTTGTGTGAAACGGGTGGCTCGGGGGTGCGGGCTAATAATAAAAGCGGAGGAATGTTTCCTGTACACCCGGGAAAACCAGTGCTGTCGGCAGCACGGGGACAAAATGATCGACGCAGGGGGAAAAAAGGTGACGAACGCCGATAAAAACGGCCCCCGGCCTACAAATTGATGGAAACGAGCTGACCGAACCGCATTCCTCACGCACGATTTTTGTACGCCATTGTGTCAGGGGCGAATTTTCGAAAATGGAAAAGAATCACTTTTCGTTTCATTAAAAATTGTACACTTTCATACGACGTGTGGAACGAATAGTTCTCTAACAGATTTCAACTTTTCCTGAGGATCTTTTCTTGACTTTTTGTTGGGGTGTTAAACGAAGCTAGAAATACCATTTGACTTGATTAAATTTTTTTATTAGAAATTCTGAGAATATTTATTTCTACCAGATAATTGAAAGCAAGGTTAATGAAATATTTGTTCTTTAACAGATTTCAATTTTATTTCTGGAAAAAATAAATCCTCTTCTTGACTTTTTCAGGGTGTTAAACGAAGCTATAAATATCATGCGACTTAATTAAATTTTTTTATTAGAAATTCTGAGATTATTTATTTTTACCAGTTAATTGAAAGCAAGGTTAGTGAAACATTTGTTTCTATTTTACCGTGTATTTTGCCAGGCTTTGAACCACAGAAAAACATCTACAATTGTTTGCGGTCTGTCAAACGTTAACTCGAGATAACCGGAACAAAAGACCAGTATAATTTGTGGAGGCTGGAAAAAATTGAAAATGATTAAGAAAACTCCGGACGAGAAAACCGCCCCCGTTAAAAATACGTGGCGACGGAGAAGAAACGCGGGAGGGTGGAAATGAATAATAGATTCGCGATCGGATAAAGGAAATGTAAGGAATATAGAACGGGCAATACGGAGGGGTTGATCAATCACAATAAGGAACAGCTTTGCAGGGAAATAAACAGGAAAAAATGCCGACGGAATATCCGGCGAAAGAGGGCTACGGGAAAAAGTGGGTAAGCTAAATGGACGAATGAAAGGGATGGCGGAAACAATGGGCGAGTCTCGCGTAAAAATGAAACAAGCTCGAGGCTCGATCGAGGTAAAAAAAAAAATAGCGGAGGCGCGGTGGGGGAAGGGGTGAAAAGATGTAGGAAAAGTGCCAAAGTAAAACGAATAAAAAGTCGGTAGGAAAGTGGAGTGGAGTGTGGGCGTAACATTACGAGAAAATAATGGGAGGAGAAAGAGTGAGAAAGAGAGAGAGAGAGAGAAAGACGAGAACGCGGTGCTCGCAGGTAGAAAAAGGAGCGCGAGCTGTGTAAGTAGAAACAATATGTACAAATAAAAATGAAACCGAGTCCGAGAAGGGAGACGAAGGAGCGAAAAAAAAGGAGAAGAATCCGCGAGACAAAAGAGCCCCGGGGACGCTCGAAAGAAGGACGGGACAAAACGCGAGGGAAGTCAAAATGATGGGTACAAATGGACGGTAACGGAATATAAGAAAATAAAGTTTGGAACTTTTCGACATAGAAAACGGATCCTAGAAATTGTCAAAGAACAGGACAAAGGAAAACGAAGCTCTCCGACGAAGTACGGTCCAAGTGCAACAGAGCCAAAGGCAAGGGGAATGGAGACAAATAAGAAATTAGCTGGATGAAAAAATGGCCGAAGCTGATGGTTCTGCGTTGCCTACTGACAACGATTGCTACTGCGCTATGAACGTTGCACCCCCTCTCCGTTATGTACATTTATGCCTCAGAAAAATATTCGCAGGGGACAATAGCAATTAAAACAATGCGAATTTTTTGAAACACCGAGACTTTTAATATTTCAGCTATATTCATAGTCAGAATTTCAATTTTTACTCCATGCAATTTTTCCCCACAGAATTTCAGTAATATAATATCTCGAGTATTCAAAAATCGATACAAATATAAATTTGCAATTGTCATTAAGAGATCTAATAATTTTACTGTATACGCAATTATTAGAATACTTGTTCCGCTTGCTATTGAATTATTAATCGGCCAACACGTCTGACCATGGCCAGCCTAATCTACTTCTTGCGAATCGCGAAACTTCTTCTCAATTTTCTCGCGATCGAAGCGTCAACCAGAAAAATGTTATTCGTTTTTGTTCACTTGTTTCTTGAAATAGAATCAGCCGATCTCGTGCCACCTGTCCTGAGACAGCCTGTACAGGAAGGAAACTCTACATTGTCTTCGAGTTAATTAAGAAGTGGATGGAAATGAGCGGGTGAATTAAAAAGAAGGCGGATTAGGAGGGTTGGCGAAGGAGGGGGTTGAAAAAGGAGAAAGTGTGGAAGAAGACCGGGTAAAAAGCACGTGTGGGTGTAGAGGCTGGTACGTGATGAACGCGCGGAATATAAAAAACCGGCCGGGGGGGTGGGACGCGAGGGGTGAAGGTTGATATCCACTTGACTTTGGGCCGAGTAACTCGTGGCCAGGCAAGTGGCCTAGACGAAGACAAAGACCGGGGATGAAAACGAACGAGAAAATTCCGAGGAAGCAACCCTACGGGGGTGAGAACGCGGCGAGGGGGTGGTTTTGCTCCAGGAACTGGAAGAAGCTCGCAACGGCATCGTAGAATTAAGCAGATGGCGGAGCCCCGGAAGCTGCGATAATCGAACGCACCTGATCGTTCCCACCGGTTTTACGCCGATTAAAGGGGTAACGAGAGGGATCAAAATTTGACAGGTTAAAGTGATTAGCTCGTTTTTTGGAACATCAATACAGAGGCGCTACTATGAAACAGTAACGCATTAACTGTCGGCGATTATTCCATCATTTTTAACAGCTTTTAAGTGGATCCTCTAACAGCAACAACAATTTCAATTGTCAACCAACAAAGTTGCCTGCAATAACGTAAGAATTTCGTTTCAGATTAGAATGCAGAACAAAATTTCCGAGCTCCCTTTTGGTACAGCACAGCTACTGACTACGGAATAAGATTCCGTTAACGGTGAAAGAAAATCGGCACAGAAAATTGTTATTTTGCCTAAAAATCCGTAGTCTAATAATCAGTTTTAATTTACTTGAAATTGAGTCTTGCGAACAATTTCTTCAAATTTCGTAAAATCGTGTAATTTTCAAGTCACACTGGTAATTGCACTTCCAGTTCTCGTTCTGTTTTACTGTCAGAATTTAACGTAATAATTTATCGTTTCATCACCTCTTTGCAACAAAAGGATTTCTTTAATGCACTTATACAATGCACTTACATACATGCTTTAATGCACTCCTTTATTGCTGGTTTATGAACACTAACGTAGAATTTTTCTAACCACTTCTCACGTCGTACACGTTTTCCTTAGACTTGAAAGAATTGGGTGGAATGTTCAAGCGAAAGGTTTTCGATGTTAGGTCACTGTAATGGGCCACGTATCGAATGGGCAGTGATCCTGAAGAAATGCTATGAAATTGCCGAAGGTCGTGAGTACATATTGTTCAGCGAATTTCGAAGCTCGATTGATCGAAGATGCTCCGCGATGGGACGGTAAAAATGTGAAGTAAGTGGCCAATCTGGAAGCTCACATTTTCTATAAAAACAAATATGTGTTTCGCAGACAAACGTGTACCGAGCAGAATAACGATCGAATTCGATCAGCCTCGCGATAGAATAAACGAATAAAAATTGCAACGGGCCAAAGATTCTCTGGAACAACAATTCCAGTAACAGATTACGGAATTAATAAATCACCGCGTACGCTGCAACGTTTACAGGACACTTGTAGCGTGCACGATCACTCTTCTGGTAGCAACGGACTCTTTCATAAATATTTTTAAACCGTTCACGAGGTTATTGATTTCACAACGACGACGACGGAGCGCAATTTTTCATATCATCCGGCGAACAATGGTTCGACGCGATCGGTTTGCAACGCCGCCGACGAAAACAGATACACCGCGTTGCAATCATTCGGCAAAGGTCCCGGGGAGATGAAGTAGCGGTTTCGAGAGCGAACGGCGCGGAATTGAATGGCACTTGCGTCCAACAGTTTGACTCAACTTATCGTCCGGACGAATCAACAAACACTGGCCCCGAGTCTTAACACTCGACGACGTTGCTGAAATTCTGACGAGTATCTAGTTAATTAGAGTGGAGCTGAGCCCTGGAAAACACTTGCAATTTCGTGGATAGGGGGCTCAAAGGAATGATGCAAGCGTGGAGGAGCGCTTCAAAGGATCGCTGAACGATTCTTGATGAAAGGACGCGGACAAAGCGATACAATAATCATTCCTGAAGCGGTGGAAGACTCTCGATTACGATGAAATGCGTGAAAGAGGCTCGGAAATCGGTCAAAGTCTGAGGTGTGAGTCTCAGTTAAAAGTGGAAAATCAAGGGCTAATTTTCAAAATAGGGGGTAGTTCATCATTCTAAGCGGGGTGATTTTCAAGTCAAAGGTTTAATTCTAAGTAACAAATCCTAAGTTAAAAGTCAAAGTCTAAGTTTAAGCGAAAAATCAAGGGCTAATTCTCAAGGTTGGGGGTAGTTGAAGACCATTATAAGCAGGGTAGTCATTTTCGAGTCGAAGTTTTAATTCTAAGTAAACAACCAAAGGCCAGTGTTTCAGTTAGGGTGTAGTTGAAGTCCATTATAATCAGGGTGGTCACCTTTGAGTCGAAGTTTTAATTCCAAGTACAAAAATTCTAAGCTAAGTTGAAAGTCAAAGTCTAAGTTTAGGCGAAAAATCAAGGGCTAATTCTCAAGGTTGGGGGTAGCTGAAGACCATTATAAGCAGAGTAGTCACTCTAGAGTCGAAGTTTTAATTCTAAGTAATAGTCAAGGGTTAGCTTTCAAGTAAGGGGGTAGCTGAAAATCATTACGACCAAGTTCTTCACTTTCAAAGTCAAAGTAGAAGTCTAAATAAAAGGTCAAAGTAAAATTTTCAAGTCAAGGGGAAGTAGGAGATCATTACAAGCAGGATCTTCACTCCCAAGGCGAAGTCTAAGTCTAGATAAAAGGTCAAAGTCTAATTTTCACTGTAGGGGGTAGTTGAAGATCGCTGGGAGCAGCTTCTTCACTTTCAAGGCTACCATTCGTCGCGACCTGTTAAACTAATTCCCAATTATTTCAAAGACAACTCGACACCAACTTATGATACGAACGAGAGAGTCGTCAGAGTTCCGATGAGTATCTAATTCATTAGAGGGAAACTGTGTCCTGAAAAACACTTGCAATTTCGTAGACCCGAAGGAAATTGAAAGCACAGAAAAGTGCTTCAAAGGATCGTTAAACGATTTGACGATAGGAAACAGACAAAGTGATGCGATAACCACTCTCGGAATCGTTTACGTACTTAGATTGCAATAAAATGCATGGAACAGGTCTAGTTCAGTCACGGAACACTCAAGAGATAAAAGAATAATCGAAGATCGTTACAAAGCAGGATCTTCACGTTCAAGAAACACATAGAACGAGTCTAGATAAATTAGAAAACGTTGGAGATTGTCACAATGGAAAATGTTCATCGTCAAAGGTACAAATCTACGTCTCGAAAGTCTCCAGATTGCGATGACAATTCTAGAACAGGTCTAGCTAAGTTAGGGGACACTGAAGATCGTCACAGAGGAGGATGTTTACTTTAAAGGGTAGAAATGGATGTCTTCGAGGTCTGTCGATTGCAATGGAACAGGTCTAGTTAAGCTGAAAGCACTGAATATCGTCAGGAAGGGGGATGTTCACCTCGAAGAATAAAAATCGAGTATCTGAAAGAACAAATTCCAGCTAGAACAAATTCCCGAAACGTCTAGATCCGATGGACAAGCGGCCCGAAACTCGGGTCATCGATAAGCCCTCGGCGATCAAGGCCGCAACCCCAAGAACCCGTGCACTGAACGATCGGTGCTCTTCCAAGGACTCGGGGACTGTACATCAAGAGCATCGATCAAGGACAGAGGAGTCGTCCGGTTTAGCGATTCCCGGAAACTTTGCATCAACAATCCTTGGAGGAGTGCGCACCCGAGGGGGGACAGAGGTTCGGTTTGGCAGGGATCAAGGCCTCTGGAGAAAGAGCTCGAGATAATGGGAGCGAGAGAGATAGATAGAGAGGGAGAGAGAAAGATAGCGAATCCGGGGAGGGTGAAGAGGAACGGAGTCGACCGCAGTCGGGTAGTCCTTGATCCGCCGGCAAACCGAAACCCGACAACGCGGCCTCGCCACGTCGAAAGCCTAGAAACCTCAGAGCCGGGTCGAGAGGGGCTTGTTCGCGTAGTCTCTGCTGCTGGTATCGTTTCGAGTTTCGCGAGGGTTGGCGAACGTCTGCCATCTCGCGCCGCCCGCGAATCCGCGCGCGGCCTCTTTCGTTCGGTGCGAGCGTCCTAGCCGGACAGAGAGAGAGAGAGAGAGAGAGAGAGAGAGAGAGAGCTCGGTCCTCGCGGAATCTCACGGCAGAATCTCGCCTAACTCGACGAGGGTGAGACTGGACTCACGTTTCTCATCTCGCAGCGGATCGCAGGTGCTCACGTGCGGCCGTCCGATCGTCGCACGGTCGTTGCACCGACGGAGCCCGTTCTGCCAGCGTCCGGTGCGTCGACGACGACCACGACCACGACCACGAAGACGAAGACGAAGACGAGGGTGCGACCAAAAGGGATGAACGCGGCCACAAACACGAAGGCGATCGAACGCGATGCTCTCCACGGAAAGGGTAGAACAACGACACGCGAAACAACACGGAATGGCGAGCACTCGGCGCGATCGCGAAGCACACGCGAGCCACGAGCATCGCCCCAGCTCGGCACCAAGCTCACGACTGCCTCTCTCTTCTAGACCGAGGCCCTAGCTGGGGGTTGCTTCGACGAGAGTTCACCGGTTCAATCGGTGGCTAGGGGCGGCTCGACTCGGGAGGGGGATGCGCTGCCGAAGCTACCACAGCGCTGTCTGGCGAGGAACAAGGGAGCGAGGAGAACCACCGAGGGCGCAAGCTCGCGGATTTGCGCGAGGGTGAGGGTTCAGGGTGAGCTTGGAGCGAGTTTTCGGTTCTGTTTTCCTTCGATGATTATTGTTTCCTGCCTTCGTCTGTGGAATCGCCTGCTGGGGGTATTTATCCTCTCGTGGTTGGTTGAGGCTTGATGGAAGTGGGTTTTTGTAGAGTTTAAATTAGATGTGAAACGATTTTGTGGAATTGTGTATCGTTGTTTAATATTGTTTTGTCTTCAGGGTGAAGTATGTTCCTGCTTTCATCACTGGAATACACTGCCTTCGGTATTTGACGATCTAGGGGTTGGTTCAGGCTTGATGGAAGTGGGTTTTTGTAGAGTTTAAATTGGATGTGAAACGATTTTGTAGAATTTTGTATCGTTGTTTAATATTGTTTTGTCTTCAGGGTGAAGTATGTTACTGCTTTCATCACTGGAATACACTGACTTCGGTATTTGACCATCTAGGGGTTGTTTGAGGCTTGATGGAAGTGGGTTTTTGTAGAGTTTAAATTGGATGTGAAACGATTTTGTAGAATTTTGTATCGTTGTTTAATAATATTTTGTCTTTAGGGTGCAGTATTAGTGTCTTCGTACAGCTCAACAAGGGTTATTTGGGTTGGACAGTCGAGTAAGATGTAGGCTATGATAATTTCGGACGAGGGTGAGCTTGGAATTGTTCTGTACAAATTGTCGTTTCCTGCTTTGATCACTGTAATGGGGCGCCCTGGGTATTTAGTCCCTTAAGGGTTGAATAAGATTTGATGGAGATACGAGGAGTGGATGTTCGAGGGTAACATTGAATTTACAATACTATAATACACTATAATCTACCTTCTGGATATTTTTGACGCCTGCAGTCAAATATTTTAAAGCCCAAGATTATTTTATATTATTAATTAAAACATAATAAATCAAGGAAGAGCTTGTACGCAACCTTATATAAAATATTGTGCTGCCTGGAATTTGTGTTGGATCAACGTAACTATTTTCATGAAAAATTCTCTCATTGCTCATTTGCAGAAATACAAAGTTACGGATCGAACGAGGAAAAATATGTTTGCTTTATAGACTTTATGATGCGGCAACCATATCCATCTACCTGCAGTGACGTTTAATTCTGCGTCGCAGTAGGAACTGTCGATCATGGTCGGGCACGCGATGCTGGCGTTATATCTCTAAATTAAAACTGTGACGCGATAGCTGATGCGCGACGAACAATCGCGGAATCGTGTATGCGCATATCCTCGTGATCAGAACTCCATCATAGATAATTATAAATTCTATTTTAAATTCTATTTTCAACTCTCCTTTCCGCGGAGGAAATTTATTTGTGCTGTTTTTGCGAACAAGCTATTAGTTATCAACATATTTCAAGTTTACGAAGTGGTATCAAGGTTTGCTTTCTTAGCCTCTTGCCTAATTGTCTGTCGCCTACTTTCTTAGCCTCTTCTCTTCAATTAACACTTTAAAACCTAATAGTAGGCTTTTTAATGACCAAGTTGTATATAAATGAAACTCAATAATGTTCTTTCAGAACAACTTGCTAAATTGCATTAATTCTAAAAATTTGTTGAATTACTCTTTGACTTCAGTTTTCTGATCTTCGGTTTTAGGAAAACTGTTAAAAAATTGCCGGTGAGTAAAATGTTAAAAGAGTACGAGAAATTATAGCGCTTTGAGAAATCTAAAAAGTTGACGAAGAAAATCGAGAAGAGGATAGCAGGGTGGCCCACGCAAGGGTAAACTCGAGCCTCCTCGAGCTCGTCTTCAGGAATTCGAGGCAGTCTTGTAGAAGTATGCGAATCCGATGATAATTCCAAGCATCCTTAACGAAAACACCTTAGCACAGTATGTCGCGGCTAGGAGGGTGGATTTCGAGGGTGCACTCGTTGCGCCCCAACTGTTCCAGGATGAGGATAAATCAAGCACCCGCGACCCACGTCGCATCATTCCAGAGATATTCGGGATCGCCGGGTCCCGGATGACGGTGGCCAGGAATCGCTACTCAGGTTCAATTAAGCCTCTACAGGCATGCACGTACGAATTCCTCGAGTTCGCCGTTTCTGACGTAAGCGGCCGACCTTGAACCAGTTTAGCAGGATACCAGGCTGGCGTGGCTAGCCCCCGCGGTTACCCTCGAGGAAGCTTCACCCTAATCGCGTGATCGATCGCCAGCCGAAGGAGTTGGCTCTATCTCTCTATCTCTCTTCGACTGAATGATCGTCGAACCAAGAAGTTAACTCTCTTTCTCTCTTCTCTCCCTCGAACTGAATGATCACCGGTCGAAACTGACCCAACCCCTCGGTCATCAGAGACCGAGGTCTGCTGCACCTACCTGGTTAACTCTGCACTCTCTCCGGGGGTGTTTGCACCCTCTTTGAACTGGATCAACAGGTTCGCGTGCCGGATCTGCTGGCATACCGGAAGTCATCAACGGGGGCCACGCTGCGGCGGTTTCCACCTCGCGCGAGAACGATCTGATCATCCCCTTCGCTCGAGATAATGCGGCCGGCAAGGTTAGCTCTGATAGACGGGATTCGAGCGACGATAACGGTGATAAAGATGTTCAGTGGCTGATGCAGGATTTCTGGGATCTGATGGGAATCTGATGGAAACAAACGGAGAACAATATGGAAGTTAGGTTTAGCGTCGGTGAACGGGTAAAGTTGAGTAGGCTAGATAGGAGTAAGGGGTGGTTCTTATCAGAAAGAATTTTAGAGATGGGGCTGTTGGATTGTAGTTAGGGGAATGATTTAGGCTAGGAGCATCTTATAAAACGTTAAAGTATTTCGAATGAAACGATGGTCTTTTCGAGGCTTGTTAGGGGCGGTTTCTTCGCGAAATTTCGTTAAAGTAAGTTTGAAAAGCTAGCGGTAGGTTAAGGGGTAGTTCTAATGGGAGGTATGAATTTTAGAGCAATTTTTATGGGGCTGCATGGTAGTGAAAAGTTGAAGGGTTTAAGGGTAATTTTAGTTGAAATTACTTTTATTTTATGATACGCTTCTTTTGTACGGTCGCCTTGTAAAGAATGGGGTTTAGATTTTTTAGACTTACCAAGAAGGGTGGTTTGCTTATGAAAATATGCGAAATCAATTTTAGAGGACCAACTTATATGTTAAGGGATAGTTTCGATCGATGCAATGAATTTACAGCGAATTCCGTGAAGCTATTCAACAATTCCGAGTTAGGGGATGATCCTTACACAAAGAACGAAACTTACTCTAATTTGTGGGACCCCTTAACGAACAATTGAAACATTGCTGCAATATTCAAGGCTCATTGTCGAGGGTCGAGGGTCAAGTTGGAATGCAAGGGAGTTCGACGTGCGTACGCAATCAGAACACGACAAGCTTGTTCCGACACTTAAATAGTACTGTTATTTTCCGAAAATATAAAAGGTTAACAAAGATGCAAGAACAAAAAAGTTCATAAATACGTCGTCGCTAACCTTAAACGTTAAGGGTATCGTTAAGGGATAGGACCGTTGTTTTCACTGTTTCACGCATCTTTCGAAATAAATTACAGGAAGGATCATTCCCAGGGAAACTCTGTGTAAAATTGTAGGCCATCTATTGTTACCTGGATCGACTCGTATTACACAGAACTTTGCACGATAACTTTCGGTAAGGAATTGATGTGTACACGAACAGATACAGCTACTTAGACGATTGGGGGTAGAGGAAATCGGGAAATCGGTAGGTAGAGGTAAGTACAAAATTGCCTAAGCTAATGCATCGAGGCATCCAAACCCTGCGACGCGAAAAGGGAACCGGTTACCTCGGGTTTGGATGTCCTGCCGCAATCGAATCCTTGGGTGCTTCCTTTTCCTCCTATTTTACGAATGCATGCGGGTCCTTTGTAAAAATATATCAACGCACGTTTAGCACGCGTTCTAACGCGTGCCAGCTTCGATATCAGAACGAGTATTCGAGATTCCATACGTGTTTTATCTTCTTCTTCTTTTGTCACTCATCCATCCTTGTTTTCGTATTCCTGCCGGAAACATATGCTCGATTTCGGTTTTTTTCATCCCTTTATATTATGCCAAAGCCGAAATGAGAAGTATGTCCAATATTATATCACAGAACGGAATTTCTCCGCGCCGCGCGCGTCTCTGGTCGCGCGGCTAGAAAAATGAATCACGGAATGGACGAATATGTGTCTGCACAGTCGCTTTGAACGATTCTTTTCCCCCGACCGGTTTTTTCCGTGTGCTCCTCATCGCACTGTATTTCTTTTCACGACGTCAGAGAAACTTGAATAATTGACAATTTTCGTTCGGGTCCACTTGTGGTCCGGCCGATCAATCGAACGGTCGCGTCCTCGAAGCCGCGCTACGGAACTAAACTTATGTACAAAAATCACAATAGACTCTGGCGCCCGCGGACCGCAGCCAGTTCCCTCTCATTACTCTTCGAACCTCTCTCATTGGGTCCGCGGGCCACGATCTCCACAGTATATATATATACATATATATATGTTGTATACATACGTATATATAAATGTAACGTGACTACACACGGAACTAAAGCTAAACAGCTACCTTATCGTCGCTTATCTTTGTTCGTTTCACGCGTCGACGACGGACCTATGACTCACGCTAACACATATGTATCTAAGTTCGCTAAATTAGCCCGCGACAATCGTAATAATAAACATGTCGAATATCGAGTAGTACCGTGTGTGGGCGGGTAACGTTGCGTAGACGCGAGCGTGTGCAACCGGTGAGTAGAAAAAGAACAGACAGAATATACTTAGATCTATAGAGCTCTTACTATCCGGATTACTCATTATTCAACCGTGGATTTTATGAGTTCACGAAATGAATAAGAAAAATACAAAACTGTGAAGTCAGTCAACGAATTTATACATTACATTATGCTCGGCTCATTAAAGTTACCGATAGAAGCAGTACATCTTCAATCAACTTCTATCTCATACAATTGACTTGGAAAGCTTTTATTTTGCATGAAGATCCGCAGTCTACTCATTTGTATCCCAACATCTAGATATTCAGATAGTAAAAGCTCTAGTCTTCATATTCGGTTTCGGATTTCGAGTTTTAATGATTAATTCGAATACTCGAATATCCGGAGAGTTTTAGAGTCCTAATATAGATCGGCGATCCTCCTCGGTGAGCCTGAAGAGAGTCAATATACACCGGCTTGTTTATCGCAAGAGAAACAACAAAAAGAAAAGAACGAGACGTCCGTACTGTCATGGTTATGAAAAAGAGCACGCCGCATGGTGAAACGCACCACGAGACGCGTCGAGAGATTCTCTGTCCTCAGCCCTGAAGAGCTGGTCTAGCACTACCGCTTGTGGCTGTGGCTTGTCTTGCTCTTGGGGCTGTCCGTGGCGACGTCGTTAGGCTCTCTCCTCGGTCTCAAAATGAAATTCAAGTTGTGCGCGGTGTTCACGGCATAGTAAACGTTCGCGGAGTTAGGCAAGACCATCTCCCTGTCCGGCAGCACCTGGGCGAGGGTGTACTGATCCGGGCTGCCCTCGATCCCCAACTTGAGCATCGCGTTACGGATCACTTGGGGCGTCCTCTCGTTGTTCGACAGCATGATGGACTTGTACAGTACCACGCCGTCCGTCTCCACGTTGTCGCTCTCCATCGTCACTTTGATGATGTAGAAGTCCGGCGAGCTCTTGTGCGAGTGGCTCGGACTGGACAGGCCAACTAAGTTAGGCGTGTTCCCGTTCGCAGTGATCACCGGGGCTAGACGATTATGCTGGTTGCCAACGGCGCCGTTACCACCCCCAGAGCTCAGAGACACGTCCAACGAGGGCAACGACGAGCTCGAAGACGAGCTGGACATCTGGGACGGCGACGTGCGACGGTCGAGAGAGTTGTGCGGCGAGCTGGGCAGAGAATCCAGGTCGCAATAGAACTGGGAGCTGCTCGAACTGGATGTTGAGGCGATCGAGTCGTTTTTACGGTGTCCCTGATGGGCCTGCAAGACGAGATACGGGTTAGAGAACGAGTCCAAACTAGTGGGACTAGTGGAACAGGTGAGAGAGACCGGACTTGGGCGTTGCTTAAATATATTTGGAAAATCAGAGTTTATGTCTCGGAATAATTGAAAATGATCCTTTTATGGATTGTTTCTTCATTTGGCTGATAAAAATGAAACGTTTTCCGTTTTCTTCCTAATGAAACGTGCCCAAGCCTGGCTGACAAGGCACTGACCTGCTTCTTCTTGCCACGGTTGCTCAAGGTGTTGCCCGGAGGAGGCGGTTCTATCTGGCAGCTGAGCTTGTAGGCTTCCCGATCGTCCAGCACCACCACCGAATGGAACCAACGATCAAAGAGAGTGTCCGTGCTGAAGTTGTACGCGTTCGCCGCACCCTGGAGCAATCTTATCCTAGCCAGCACCTCGAACTCCTTTCGTCTCTTGTCGAAGTTGATCAGACCGTCGGCTATCGTGTCCGATATCGCGGTGTCTATCATCGTGAGATCCGTCAGGAAGGTTCCCAGATACGGTATCGTTCCGTAGCTGATGTTCTAAACAGCAGAAAATTCCGTTGGTCAGTGTAATTCCTGTTTGTTACAAAATTAGAATAGGAAGATCGCGCGAAATGGGGAGACGAGCTGCGAGGAATTTTAATGGGTTGCTACCAGTTGTGTCTGGGTAATGTACGACTTTGACGCCTCGCCAACATTGCAGCTAGCCGCCACTGCTGCTGCTACTGTTGCTACTCGTTTCCCAAGAGTACACAATTTATAGTCGGGAAGCTAAAGTATCAGCAGAATGGCGCAAAGTTTACACGATAGAAATAAACTAGTACAAGAGAACTATTCTATATTCAACGAGACAAGCCAACATAAATAAGCCAAGAGTCGTCGAGCTTCTTTCGTTAACCCATTATCTTCTGTTTCTCCAGTTCAAAGAAAACGTGTCAAGTGTGGAACTATGCAAATTTACTCTGCGTACTTTCAAATGGTTTGAAAGCATACTGTTAGCTAACATTTTCATCTGGAACGTCTTCATAATTTTCTGTGCTTTTCTGTGACATTCCAGATGAAAATGGTAGGCTCTAATTATTATTGAAATTGTACAGATACATTCACGACGAATCATTCAACAAATTTATTTCTTTGGGTATGTACTATTGCGTGCTTTTTGAAGAGTTATTTCTTTGAAGGTCAACATATGAGTGTTTGAAAAATATGTCTCCAATTCTGTCCTATTCAAGTGATGACCATCAACCATATTTGCTCACAGATATTGACCGAACTCATTGATCTTCAAATTGACCTGGACTTATAGAGGATTTGCTAACGTAACAGAAGGTTCTAGAAGACTATTAACAGCGTCCACTCACTCCGGCGTGGGTGTTCTGCTTCTGGAAAAGCTTCTGCAGGTGTCTGTCGCTCCTTCCAGCGGTATCGGCAAACTTAGCGGTGCCCTCTTTGATCAGCAGCTCCCTCTGCGTCCACGCGTTGTTCTCCTCCGAGAAGATCCTCTCCAGCTCCCTAAACAGTTCATGTTTCTCCCTGGGCATGCACTGCCAGCACTTCTCCAGCCTATAAACGGGATTACTCTGCAGGCCGGATACTATAGCTTTCAGACTGCTAAAGTTCTTCAACACTCGCAGCTCTTGAGCAATGTCGATCCACGTCTCCAGGATCCTGGCTCGTTCCTGAGACTTCATCGCCGGCTCCATCAGGATCGTGGAGATGACTCTCAGCGAGACAGCGTTGAACTGGTTCACGGTTGCTAGAACAGTGGCAGCGTCGTGGCTCCTCGAACGATCTCTTCTGGACCAGACAGCGCCGAGACACTGGTGGGCGACCAGCTTCTTGAACACTTCAGCGTCCATCCGGGTCAGCTGCTCGGCGAAATGCCGGTGAGGCACTTCGGGAAAGCTGTAGCTTGTCCAGTGGTCCACGATCGGCTCCGGGGAACCTCGCGGAAGGCGACCATTGTCGTACACCATGCACGAATCTGCGGAAGAAGCGCAATCAGCAAACGAGTCATCGATGCGTGAATCAGAGCGAGGAGTCATCGCGAGGAACACGAAATTCTGATAACCGCTTGGTAAACATCCGCGGAAATTGCACTGCGCTGACAAGCAACCAGTGGCGAAACTGCAGTTAAGATGCAGTTGTTAAGGAAAACTTGAGGGTTTTTGTATATTTTGGTAATAGCTTTTCTAAGAGTAATTCTCTCATTGGAAGCCAAGTACTGTCTGTATCTTTTGCTTTTATATTTAATTTAATTCCTTTTCACATTTAATTTGTCAGTAATTAGTAAATAATTTTCTGTGTCCTAAAATTGCAGTGAAAACTGATGTAGACTTTGGTATAGGATTTAGCTGCCAGATGAAAATATTTCCAAAGCATCATATACATATTTCTATATTTTTAAGACATCCTCGTCCTCGAAGTATTAAAAGAACATTTTTAGCTTCATTTTCATCTGATTAAAAATCCTGTTAGTAGAATCTTGTATTTCCTAAGAGTGGTATATTAAATTTTTGGAGTGTTGCAGCCTATTGATACATATATTCCACTTCAATCACGCGAAACGGGATCGCAGAAGCGTCAGGTAAATTGGTAAGGGTTTCAGGCTAGTTTTCGTGACTCTCGAGAAGGATATCGAGTCGCTCACCTATTTGATCCTCTCGCTGGAACCTGTGCAGCCGATGCCTTGCCTTGAGCTCGAGCTCCGAGCTAGGAAGCCGTTGATGCGTGAACTCCAAGAGTCTGGTGAGCAGAGGATGATTCGGCGGCGATTTCCAGTCACCAGGGTACGCGTCCAACCAGACGTGAAGCGCCTGCACGAGGGTCTTTCGGTGCTGTTCACCTGTCAGGGCGCCGGATCCCTCGTCGAGGGCGTCGTACCTCGCCAACAATAGCTCGAGAACTTCTCGGGGCGTTGTGAACGCGCGATACGTCGCCAAGAAGACATTGATGTACGTCGACTCGAGTTCCCCGTCGTCGTTTGCCAAACTCTCGACCAGACGCTGCACGGTGCCAGCTTTCAGGAAACGGACCCTCACAGTCTCCCATTCTAGGTGCGAAATCTCGTCGTCCGAGTCCTGCAACAATACCAGAGAAACCAGCATTAGAAACGTTGAACAATAATAGGCAATCCTTCGTACAACCTTCTCGTGAAAGTTGCGAATTGACGAGAGAAAGAAATTTATTTTTGTGAAAGCACCATTATGGTTTCATTACCGAACAAACTGGAAATTTTAGAAGCTTATCGCATATTTATGACTCTTATTAGCATGGAAAAATTTTTATGATCTTAATAAGGAAGAAAAATTTTTAATTTAGTCGTGGTAACATTTTATATTGATATGAACGTACGAATTATTTGCGAGAGAAACATATGCAAACTTGGTTATTTCCGTTCGTATTCTGTGTATTGATTTTTTAACAATGACTCAAGTACGAAATTGGAATAATGAAGAATGAGGTTGATGAACCGAAATTGGTCACATGTCACAGGTCGTTAGGTTCATAAAAAACGTGTCACACAACTGAGTTAATGAATTAATTTCTTCATGGATGAAAATAAATATACTGTTTGCATATATTTTTAGGTTTCGACAATTTTGCTCATCTTTTAGAATTCCCTGGAGAAATATACATTTCACCAAAGTTATTCTAATAAATATTTTAATTGGCCTAAAACAGGTAAAAATGGAAGAAGAGAACGACTGGGACTTTCTCCGGTGTTTATGAAGTCGATTTTTAAAAGTTTTTAGCTAGAGGTATTGTAGAGTAATATGTTTATTATTTAACGCGAGCTTTCGAATGCGCCAAGACTAGCTAGAACAAGTAAGGCGTTCACTTTGTACAACAAGATATCTCGGTTTCCTTTATTTAACTGGGTTAGGTTTGAATTAGCGTCTACGCAAATAGTTCGACGCGAACCGAACCTCTAGGTCAGATTAGATAGGGTCGGGTTGACGTCTCTTTAGCTCGGACTGTCCTTACGCGAATGACTCAAACGAACGTGCGCAGACAATACTACTTAACAACGAATTGAATGGTCTCTATCATCAACATTCATGGATCATTCTGTACTAAAAAAATTAAACACTCGGCCAATAACTTACTGAAAGTTAAAATTTAACTTATAAAGGAGACTATCTTAAACACTGTAAAAATGCAAGCCTTTACTCGACCTTTATGAAATTTAATTTTGAAATTACATTTAATTTTCGAATATTAATGCGGACAAGTTTTTAAGTAGGTGTTTATGATCTAAAAAAAAAAAATAGTGCAACCCTTAATTGATCACCCTGTGCACAGTAGAAAGTTCGACGTTTACATACACATCCCAGGTGAGCAGAAAAATGAAAAATTCAACGAAGTTTCACGGAATTTCATCTAATTTGCCGAGGAGAGAAAACTTCCTCCAATTTCAGTTTCTTTCGCGAGTGCAAGTTTGCATAAATCTCCATAATCCAGTTGTTAGCCGACTGGCATGATTTAGATTGGCTATTGCAACCGCATCTTTCCCCGTCTCGTCTTTCGAAAACAAAAAACTAGTTTACGACGAACGTGATTTAATAAGATTCGACTCACCGATGCAGAGAGGCTCCTGGTCGGCCTGTGGTACCGGACTTTCTTCAGGTACACCGTGTATATGACGCCATCGCCCCTTTCTTCGCCCCATAAGCGCCACGTGGGCTGCAAAGTAGAAAAAGAAACGATAATGTTAGCCATCGAGTAAGGCAACGGAAGATCATTTCGCGGGCGTCGACGACGATGACTCGCCGCTTAATGACCGGCGAAAAACATCGCGAGCTCCGAGGAGAGGGGGTTGGGGGATGATTTACGTTGCTAATTTCACGGACTATCCCCTATATCACCAGCCGCCGCCGGTCTCTCTAATAGGGGACGAGCTAATCAATGGTCGCCGTGCACTCGGCAGATTTATTGAAATAATTGACTCCCGGCTCGGGATTGACCTCGGCCGTCCATTTCACGGCTTGAATCGCGATTAGCCGGATGGAACGCTTTATCTTCCCGCTTAGGCCTCCTAGAAACTTCGCTATCCTCCCGATCGGTTTCGGCGTCTCACGTTCGCCACGTTGCACGCACGATCTCATCCACGGTTGAGCGTTAAATCCTCCGGTAATTGTTCTTAATCAATTTCTTACTGCTCCGAAATGCCTATCGAATCCACGATATCTTGAACAAATGTTCAAATAATGTTCCACCATATGATGGATTAAACAGACACGAGTGTTGGGACGCAACGCAATGCGAGACCCACGAAAGTGTCTCTCGAATTGGACACGGAATTCTGAACCCTTCGACCCCCGACTAGTGGCAATAAATTAGCCTAAGTGTCGAAGACTCTAGAGTCCCAAACGACGGGACTCGTCCTATTTTTTTCCACATTTCCGGCGCCATAGATAATGTAAGACAGCGTCTGGACAATTTCTAACGGTCTCACCCCCAACTTTCTCCCACTACTATTCACCACCTCCAAGTCAGTCTTCAGTCTTCACTCAGTTTTCAGTTAGTTTTCATTCAGTCCGCAATCTAGTCATCGTACACATACATTTTGGTCCTTCGGGCCGTCTTCAGTTAGTTTTCATTCAGATCTCAACTAGTCCTCGTTTAACCCACACGTTTTGTACAGTCGTTATTATTAAACTAAAGTTATTGGTATTAACAAGTCGTCCAAGTTTCTCTGCCACTCGAAACACCTGACCCCTTACAAACAACTACCACCGAGCACGGTTTTAATTAACACACTATCGGCGGGAAGGGTATTAATACCTTTTATGCAGAACGCATACCTTTTATACCTTTTTTTCATCTACATCTTCGAAATACTATGTGATATCTATTTTCCAAATTTCATTGAAATCTTACTATTAGATGTGAAGATATTACATGTTTTCTAAAAAGTGCACTTTTTTTCATACTTCACTAATTTTCGCACGCTATACGTGTGAGTCAAGCTCATGATGTTACCCGCCGATAGTGTGTTAACTGTGCCGGAGTGACAGATGTGAGAAAAGTCAAAGTCGGTGATCTTTTCCATCTGCGCACGTACATTTACAACGAGGGTTGCTTTTTTAATCAGAAAAATGTCACAAAATGAATTTGTATTGTTCTAGCAAGATATACAGTGTCGTTCTCGCATGTACCGAGGCGTTACTGTGACGAAGAACGTCCGCGTAAAATCCAGAAAATCCTAACGATCGCGCGATGCGCACATTGTCGCGTCGCCGGACAAAGCGGCCCGTAACTATAGGACACTCGAGCCGTTTTTCGAAAGTGCACTCACAGCTTGAAGCGGGCCGCGCGTAGCTTCCTCGAACATTTTCAAGCGTTCGTAAGCGCGCGCGCGTTCGACGTCTCCCTTTTCAACACTCCTACCCGCGAAAACGAGAAAACTCGCCGCTCCGATCCCCGTTTCCGTGGGCACCGGAGAAAACCGGGCGGGGAGCACGGGGAAGGGCACAAAAGAAGATGCACAAAAGCGTCTAGAAGCGTTGGTTCGCGCGCACGCGAATAGATTTCACGACAAATAAACACGGCCGGCTTGCATCTCTCGCACGACGGCGTTTCCGGCGCCCGGTAATATCACTCTGGAACGATAAACACTCTCGGCGAGAGCAACGGGCAAGAGAGATCCTTATCCCCGTACGCGAACCAGATACCCGTGCCTGATTTTAGATCCTTAATTGACGATCGAGCCGCTGTGCAATTACAAACCCGTGACCGCTCGCGATCCGCTAAACTTCCTCGCGCGAGAAAAGTCTTGCCAGGCACCAAGGTGTGTGTAAAAATGTGCGGCAGCTCGTGGAATAATATTTTCTCATGTCTGGAGACCTTTTTTCATAGGCAACTCTTATGGTTTTACGGCCCTGGAAAGTCTTCGCGGGTCAGCACAGCTGAGGTTTTAATTGAATATTATTTCTGTTTAGTGTGGTTACAAAGTTTGCTTTACGGCGGCGCGGGGAATATAATTTTAATAACACCCGATTCGTGTTTTCAGCGCAGACTTCCTTGAGGAAGTTTGCCTGTTATGGCGGACGTTGTTTCTGCCCTTATGTGGGCTGTAAGCTCTGCGTTAGGGCTGTTTAATTTTAGTTTGCTGAGCAGAATCTTTGTGCAGTTGACATTTCTCCTCTGTTTTAATTTCTATTCTCACGTTTTTAATGAAACAAAGTACGATCGATTCTCATTTACACATATATTTGGTAAAAACGAATACTCGATATGCTGATTGCATTGTTGCGTTTTTTAAATTAATTTTAAAATGGACATCAAATATGTTTGATCGAGTCATTGCATTTTTAAAGCCCGTTAAAGACGAACGTGAAACATATTGATTGAGTGACGCTGTTACATTTTCCTAGTAGATTATAAAGTTAACATTAAAGATAGAGCTCCGGTTGATACATTTTGAAACGAACATTGCGGTATATATCGATTGAGTTCTTGCTATCTTGAAATCCATTTTGAAATGGACGTTAAACGCATTGAACGAGTTTCTGCATTTTTAAAGTTTAGCTGAGAAGAACATGGAATACAGAGATTGAGTTGTTGCATTTTTTAAATTCATTTTGAAAGCACATTGAACCCTAACAATATCTTACGAACATTTTCCCCACGTTTCCCGTACAGTTTCCTCAAACACGTCTACAAAAATGCATATTTTTAAATGGATTTCTTTGATTCCCTCTTCGTCAATTAAATATTCAGAAGCAGCCGAGGGAATTGCTAACGTTCCACGCTCCAGATGCCACGCTTGCAATAAGAAAACGCACAAATGTCTAATAACATGTATAACATGTGCGCAAGAAACTTAATGAGCGAACGCAGACTGTTATCTGCAAAAACTATTTTCTTACAATTAACTGTGTCTCGTTTCCGAGTGTATGGAAACGAGAGTGTGAATTTAATACTACTGCTCCTCGTACAATGTCGTTCATGAATACGTGCACCGGGTTTTAATGCGTCACCCTTTCAACCAGTATTTGCGGTTTAGCTAAGTAGTACAAAGTTCACCACTTTTTGTTTAACCCATTTGCATCATTAGCGTATATATACGCTCAATTTTCCTGGTCACTATCACCGGTGCGTATATATGCGCTAAATTTATTTTTTCTTATAATGCTGAAATATGAAGTTCTTTTACTTGTAGTCGTTTTTGTACTTAAATATAATTTTTTAAAAAGTTTGGTGATAAACGCCTTCTTTTCATATTTCCTTATGATGCCAATGGGTTAACACGCTCGCTAACATATTCCTCGTTCTCAACTTTCATTTTGCTTTAAGAACTTTAACAAATCGCAGAGATTAGATATTCTCAACTTTCTTAGCTACGCTCATTTATACAGGGTGTTTGGTAACTGGTGGAAAAAGCGAAAAGGGGGTGATTCTACATGAAAGAGTAAGTCGAAAATATAGAATAAACATTTTTCGTTTGAGGCTTTGTTTTCGAGAAAATCGACTTTGAAGATCTGTCAGGTTTGTGTGGTTTAGTATATGCAGGAAGTAGATTTGGTTGGTCATGATCAGACGCGTCAGACAATTCCTATCGAATAGCATGCATTTCAAACTCGATTTTCTCGATAACGAAACTTCGGATGAACAAATTTTATTCTATATTTTCGACTTATTCTTTCATGTAGAATCACCCCCTTTTCGATTGTACCACCAGTTACCAAACACCCTGTATAATTATTTCTCAGATATTTATCAGTACATTTCTCAGTGTCTCAACACTCTTCCGAAAAATTATAGTATATTTTGTTAACGAGACAGTTATAATGTCGACAATTTCTCGAGAATGGGAACGTTGAATCGACTTGGAGAACGTTCCAAAATTGCAATGAAAAGCGGAGCAGCAGCATTTGTGTCAAATCTGCCCATCAGCGCACGAAAATGCAGGTAAAGGGGTTAATTCGTCGCCGAGAACTCCGCGCGCCTAACAAGTTTGCCGTCCGGTAAACCAGCACGCGAATGCAGTCGGCTGTCGGCTGGTATCGCGGGTTCGCAACAATGTTGCCGCGCGTGCACAATGTAAATTCGCCGGGGCGGATTGGTGGTTCGCGGGGATGATGATTATCCTCGCACAAAAGCCCTCGGTCGCTCGCGGTCCCATCGATCGCGGATAAGGGCTCCGTGCATTGTGCGCAGCTGTTGCACTGTCGTTGCACTCTGGCAAATGTTGCATGCCGGAGACAATAGCCCCCGGGAGACAATTACGCGCGAGGCGTTTCTTCGCCTCTCGTCTTTTCTTTTTATCCGCGTCGATTTTAGAACGGGACCGGGCCGCCTGGAATCCGACGATGGCACTACTCACAGGGGGACACATTATGATCCCCTATACACTGAAGCGACAAGCTGTATCTCGAGAACTCGGCATTTTTACCCGTAGAAAAGAATGTTGCTTCGGTGTGGACGTGGCCTAACATCGCAGGTAACTTGTCCGGAGATAAGTCCGCCACGGCGTTTTTAGCGGACGAAATAAAAGCAGAGAAGTGTGTCCGAGCGGGAACACTATTTTTAGCGGTACCCCGTTCCCTCGGGCGGGCTCCTGGAATTTATTCCCATGGGCCGATTTTTGAGGACATAATCGGCGTTGCCAGGCGTTTCTAATTTTACCCCAGACTCGTCTCGGTCTATATGCTCGCCGAGACGATGATAGTTTGCTATCTCGCCGCGATACACCGAGCTGCTCGATAAATGTCCTGCGCTGGTAAACGGCACGTACGGATCTGCAATGATGGCGCGATTCTGCACGCAGGCAGGTTTCCAATTCCAGTTTTTCAAATATCGTTATCGATACACTCCGAAACGAACTAGTTATCATTGCAGACTCTTAAGTGGTGTGCTTACTCGAGTGATGAAATATCATACTAGAAACTTTCTAAAACTCTGTATAAATTTTCTAAGACACCGTACAGAGTGTACAATTTAAGCTTAAATCATCCAAATGTTCTGAAGTTGAAGAAAATTGATATTTAAAATTGTCATACGGTACAGTAAATTCTGTTGGGGTCGCGAGAGAGTGTTACCAGCTTTTACTTGCATATTTGATTTGAATTTCGACAAAGTTTATCAGAATTAAAATCGCATAAAATCCTGATGGAACCCCGAAATCTTGAAAGCGTCTAGGGTCTCTGGAGGTCTCGATCCGTCACTGGCCAAGCCTGTAACATCCTACTCTCTTTCTCTCTTTCTCTCTCTTTTTTCTCGGAGCGCAGACGTTCGGATAGCGGCGAGAGAAGGTATCCGCGGCGCGAGAGCCAGGTGCAACTCGACCAGCAGAATGCGCGGTCGTTGCGGATGTTTATACGGATCGTAACAGAAACCTGAAACAACATTCGCCGCGGAAAACTAGCCGCGTTTTTCGACGATCACGGGGCCGCGCACCGAGGCTCGAGACTGTACACGCGGGTAAACCCCGCTCTGCGGAAAAAGGCGGCTTACGCTCCGGAACGAACCGGCAATTAGAGGCTCGCGGAGAGAACCCGAGCGTGACTTAAGGTCCTCGTACTCCCTCGTCCTTGGAGACGGCTCCGAGGAACACGTCAACTCGCCATTGTTCCCCGGAGGCCTCTCCCGACGAATAAAAATCCAACGAGAATCCCTCGACACTCGCAAACCTTCCGTTCACCGGCGCGATTCCATGAATCAGGATCAAATCGGCGTTTTTAACGCTAAACGTACCACCACCGGTTCTAGATTCTTTTTATTTGACAATTTTTGAAATTACAAAGATGCTTTCGCGAGCAACGATTCGATAAATATCTTTAGTAGAGCACGCATTGCAATCAGAAACGTGCAAAGTCTAAGTAAATTAAATCTTGTAATTTTTATAAGGCAACATGAAATACCTGTTGGTTGCTTCAGAAAACGATTCAACGAATTATTTAGCATTTTAAGCGATCAAAAATCGATCGAAAATGACCAACACCTTCGAGATATTCGGCGACTCCATCGACGAGTTCTGAACTTCGTAAGCTACGTAAACACGGCAACGGTTTCTCGGTAATAAAGCTCGATAAAGCTAGATACTTATAACCTCCCCGCACGGGGCTCAAGGGTATTAAAAGCGAAGCGATATGAATATGTACGACGAACGTATTGTTACAATAATTGTAATTTTCTTTTATACGCGAGGCAAGAAATACTTCAAGGAAACCCATTTACGTAAAGAAGGTCAATGGTAGCTATAACTCCCCGGCAAACAACCAATGATCATGCATATCGTACAGAATCGGCCAGAGAACGTATGCGCACAGAGAATGCACTATTAATTATTCGGTATTCCCTTCTCGACATAATTTCAAGCACAGAGAGAGAAGTAATACGATCGAAGATAAAACGAAAGATGTAAAGATCGAATAAGTGGTCGTTTGGAAAATGCAGAAAAAGAAACAATTCGATTAACACCAATCCGGGGTGAAACAGCTGTGCTAATCCGGGGTGAAGCCAATTTATTTATCCCGGCTGAATTAGCGCAAATCTATTTACAAAGAGAAAGAAAGAACACAAGGATAATCCCATTCTTCGACACTTCTATAATACATTGCAAAAATATCTGGGACAACACAATTTCTTACAATTTCATTATAATTCTAATTTCTTTGTAAACTGTTGTTTTCTAAGGTCCCATCAATGACACAAAAATAACCAAACAATTTGCGTCAGTGTTTCCCTTGTGTTTCTCCGGGAATATATTAGCAAAGTTTGATCTAACTTTCGAACAGCTTTGCTAACTCGCTTCAACACTGGTTCGCATAACTGCCTAGCCCCAACTCACCCCAACGCATTCCGTAAATTAGACAGAATTATGAGTTCCGCTCGATTCAAGTCCATTTAGATTTCTCGATTAGAAAAAGTCAACGCAGATCAAGATTCGATAAGAGACTGTGACCTACAAAGCTACTCGCAGATAATTGGGCTATTATATTCCTGTTTGTTGCAATATTAATCCCCGATTTCCTTATCAGAATATTCATTTCCGTTGTTGTTCTGTTAAATCGTGTGAGTCACGTTTTCCTAATATCGATCTTCTTTCCAGAAGAATTCCGTTCTAAGAACGAATCAGAACCTTAACTTTGAAACTCTGAGTCACCCACCTACAGATAGTAATTCAGCTTATGTCTTATATTTCTCCAATGCCGACGCCAGACTTTATTCACTCCCACGCACTGCTCGTGTGAGTATTCATAGATTTTCTACATACTACTGAATCTTTAATTTCCCTATAATTGCTTTGTAATTTAAAATACTTATATTAATCACATACAGTGGGGGACAAAAGTATTCGACCACTTGGAATATAGAAATAAAAGCAGCAACAATATCTTTTATGTTATTAATTGTATTTAAACATATGTAGCTTTATATTGTATACAACACTTGTAACAACAAATGAGCAAGAACAAAACTTAATTACATTATTTCGTAACTTACAATGGCGAGAAACTGCAGGGACAAAAGTATTCGTACATTTCATTATTACAAGTGTTGCAATTTATTTAACGGAAATTTTCTAAATTAATACTTATAGTAGGATAGCCTTTTCGACGAATTACTTCGTGTAATCTATTGGGCATTGATAATACTAAACTTTTAATGAAGTCAGATTCTAAATTACACCATTCTCTTTTTAATATTTCTTTTAAATATTCTTTCGATGTTATGTCGTATTTTCGTACATTATTTTCAAGTTTTGCCCATACATGCTCGATATATGATTTGCCCTCTTCGTATAACTGTATAATAATTTTTCGTTCTTCCAACGTAGTTTCATTGCGTTTTCTCCCCATATTGCAAATATTCCCTAATAACGTGTACTCGCCACGACTAGAATTAATGAAACTAACATGATATTTTCTAAAGTAATATTTACATTGATCGGAATGTTGTGATTCCTTCGTAACTGCTGTGTTTATCAACAGGAATGGTGGTGTACGAATACTTTTGTCCTGGCAATTTCTTACAGTAGTGTGAATTTTGAATTCATTTCAAGTTACTAAGTGATGTTATTGTCTTTGTTTTTTGCTCATTTGTTGTTAGAAGTGTAATGTATAATATACAGTTACGTATATTTGAATATACTTAATAATATAGAAAACATTGTTGTTTTTATATCTATATTCCAAGTTTACGAACACTTTTGTCCCCCACTGTATGTGACCATCACGACCCTGTTTTTTACTGTTCTAGGTTTTCAAGAAATCTAAAAGAAGACTGGATTCATTATTTTAATGTGTAAGCTTTGTAAATATGTAAATATGGGGGGAAAGGAATTTAGGAGTGAGATTTCGCATAGTTGGCCACGGAGGGGCGTGTTATGGGACTGGCTGTACATCGGAGGATCGTACGAGGGTTGTAAAACACGATTCTAAACGCGATTCGAGGCTCGCAGAGTACCAGGCTTATTATGTTACCTTGTACGTCGGCCGTGCGGCGTGTTACGTTCGCTGATCCGGCGACTATCCTTCGATTTCACGAAACCTATCCGAGGAAATCCTCGTTTAGCCCCGTTTAGCCTCGTCGCGAAGGCGCAGTGATCCGTCGATACTAAGAAGGGTACCGAAACCGACGTGTGTACAAACTGGCATCGCCTCTATCACTCCGCGTCAGCCTATAAAAAGCTTAACACCGGATTACAGGGGAGCCTCGTTCGATCGATAGACAGTGGAAATACATCCGGCGACTATCAACCGACGAACCACCACCGCACCTCCGGGGTGCACTCGCTCGTGAACGCATCGACTGGTGAACCTAACTCTCTCGAACCGAACCGGGAGAAACCAGCGTTCGAATATATTCCAACCGTGAACCGAGACACACGGCTGCGAACCTGGCTGTGCATCGCGACGACGGCCATCGATTTCTCGAATTAGATTCCGGGAACACGGTTTCCGCCGGCAATCCGTGACTCTGATTGCGGCTGAAATTTGTATGCCGGGCCCGGGCTCGTTCCTACGATTGGAAGCGAAAAAGAAAGTCCGATTTTCCGCCGGTTCGTTCGGATCATCAATTTATTTTAGTCGCCCAGCCGTGCTCAAACATCGTCAGCGACAGCTCGTCTATGGTTTGACAATAGGACGCTCCTTGCCTGGGAATTTATGAGGATTTTTAGGGTTGATCTTTGCTTAAGCTTTGAACTATTCGTTTATTATAATTTCGTTTTAGAATTATATAATTGATGAGGCTCGGGATCACGCACAGGTTAATTTCTTTGTTCCTTGAAAACATATTTTTGTGGGTACAGCATTTAAGGTAACGGCACCAGTAGTTGACCATGTACCAGTAGTTGACCATTTTATAGAAAAACATAAAAAATAAGGTTTGAAATGTTCTTATTGTTTTGAAATTTAAACAACAGACGGCATGGCATCCGAGGTTCACTTTCATCAAAAGTGTACTTATAAGTGCGCTTATAGAAACTGCTGGTACATGGTCAACTACTGGTGCCTTTACCTGATTCGATGTATGTCAAAACATGGTTCTGGCCACTGACATGTATCGGCCAGGAGATACTACTCTTTGTTTGGCGACATAAATAGAGTAAGCACTGTACTTTTAATAGTCGTTCTGTTCTGCTTTCTAATGCAACAGATCCATTCGTGCAATTTAATCGTCAGAAATTGTGTAAATTATGATTTTGGTACTTCGGGTGAAATATTAGAGTATGTTCTTCTGGAAATATCATAAAACAGCTCTGAACGTCCATTCTTCCGAGATTGCGGATTTATGTGTTCAAACTGAAAATGCAGGCTCGAGTACTAAAGCTTTAAAATTACTCGTAGATTTTAGTCGCTCAAATGTCTTGTTTCTTTTCCAGAGGAACTCCCCCGAGCCAATTGCTCCGCATTAAATGTACAAATCATTCTGTATTAAATCGCTGAAGGCGAACCAAGACGAAATTCAGAGCGCATCTTGGGCAACAGATAAGGAGTATAAAAATGTGTCTGAACATTTCCTCATTCCCCGTTCGTCGATCAACATATTTACAGATGATTCTGCAGAAAAACGAACCACAGGAAACCAAGCCTGCATCCTTTCGAAGCGGGTGAATCAGCCGCGAGGAGCAACGTTTACTATGAAAATCAGATATGTCATTATGGGCTGGAGCTATCGGGAAAACCTGCGTGCAGCAAAGAGGAACGACAGAGAGCCACGCCGACAACC
Source organism: Seladonia tumulorum (assembly GCA_913789895.3). Lineage (NCBI taxonomy): Eukaryota > Metazoa > Arthropoda > Insecta > Hymenoptera > Halictidae > Seladonia > Seladonia tumulorum. The sequence goes on from OU565274.1 coordinate 6,230,397, forward strand.
AGATAGCACTCATTTCGCTAAACAGTTTCGCAACGCTCGGGGCCAACAATTTTCCCAAGCCTGTTAGATAAATCCGCGCGGTGATCTAATCGTCAGCACTTTCTTGACCGCGCACAAGCTTAGATAGCATTATTAGGGTACAACCCGAGGGCTACACGAGATTACGTCTTTTTTTATCTGGGAATCGTTCGTTTTTGTCGTTTATGTTTCTCGGTTTTTTATGTGCCCCAGAAAATATTTTCGTACGCGCTCGCGCGGTTTTCGTGGCCTCGGGTTTCGACGGAGTTTTGCGATAATGCAATTTTTCAATGTTTACGTGATATTAATCAATGTGTACATTAAAGTCGGCGGTTTTTATGTAGAGTGCTCTTTGATGTTATTGTTAGAATCTGCACTGATATTTATCTGAGTGTACGGCGCGTGATGCGGTTTCGTGGAAATCGTTGTATTTTAATTACTGTGAATGTAGTATATCAATGTTACATATGCTGTTTATTTACAGCTACAAGGTTACCGTTCGCGAAGCGTTCTTGTTCCTGCTCGATTATCCGTTGTTGAGATATTTTTCTACTGTACCTGCACAATCAAGTTTAATTACTTGTGCGTAACAGTAATTCGTCGTCGTTCGTTTAAGGTGATAAGAAAAAAACATTCACATTTTGGGAAATAGTAGTCAAATAAAAATTCATTTCACTATCCCTTGAGATAGTCTTTTTACCTTGAAAACGACATAACAATATTCTTAGACTTTTTATACTTTTTTCACTGCTCTATATTTCACCCAGTTAATTTCTTCATAAATGCTTAAAGATATGCAGTCGAGTGATAAGCCATTTCGGCGTTCCAAAAATTGCCAAGAAATATTTTCCTGTTTCTGAAACAGCCTGTACAGTCTCCCAAAAAATGAATTAAGAAAGCAAGCAAGGTGATGAGACATTTTTGAGGAACAGCTGAGAATTCGACGTTCCAAAAATTGCCATAAAATATTTTCCTGTTCCTGAAACAGCCTGTACAGTCTCCCAAAATGAGTTGACTCACAAACAGCTGACAAATTGTATTCTAAGCATGGGCCAATGAACTGCCCTTTTCAAACAATTGAAGGAACAGTGTATATCAGCCTTTGAAACCGCCTGTAGACCTCGTACGATAACCGCCATTGGACAAACTATGAATAGGGACGTTTACGTTGAAATGCTGTTGCTGTTCTCCCATTGAACGACAGAACAAGCTGCTCGAAGACAAGTGATTCACACTCGACCGCAACGAGAGGTTCAAAGGAACTTTCGGTCTCGGTGTAATACGTACCGGCAATCATCGAATCGGATTGAATCGAGTCTGGATGGTGGGGGTCGGAGGCTGTGACGAGCGTGAAAGTGTCGCGTGGTCATCAAGTGTGTGTGTGTGTGAGAGAGAGAGGGAGACGCCGGAAGTTCAAAGAACGAAGGGTGACAAAACGGAGCTTTGTTGATGCCGAGGACAAAAGCCACTCACGTAGAGACCCGGCCCGCTCACAGACACGCAAAACGGAGAAGGGCACAATACTCCAGGCGTGTTAACGCTGCCGAAACTCTTCGAAGGGAAGTCAGGGTCAATGATTCAGGGCCCTCAAACCTATTCTCTCCGTAGCGAGCACGAAGGACGTGTCGTCCGACTGGCAACAAGAATAATTATTACCTTTCGTAGGGGGTCTCGAGTCGCGAGTTCGCGTTGGCTTATACAAATATAAAATTAATTGCCCATTATGCACGAATTTACTGCCGAAGATGATCAATCGACTGACTGTGTACGAGAGAACGTAAATTAGTTTGTGACAATTAGATAAGCAGAGCTGGCGCGATGTACAAATTTTCGCTTTCGCGTTGGAAAATAAATAATTACCGATCAAACAGAAAGTTATTCATCAGCCTTTAAACGAGGCAAAACACCAACTCGAAGCATCCAGTATCGCAACAGAGCACGCTCGCCTAACTCCGTCGGTTAGGCGCTTCACCCGCGACTGAAGGCCTGATGGAGTGTCATTAAAGCTAACAACCAGAGCTTAGGGCAGCCAGCTAAGACTGAGAACGTTTCGGTAATCCTGACGGGTCTCATCAGCGGGTCTGATCACAGTCTTAAGAGATAATTGCGCGCGCACCGAAGTAAGAAGGACCTGCTGGAAAAGCTCCTGTAATTATGAATAAATTAATTGCCTGGCGCGCTCAGGCTCAAACTGCACGGATGCACGCGCGATCCTCCCGCGAGTTGCGAAACGGATCCTCTCGTCGGAGAGAACTTTCGATAAACGATTTACAGGTTGTTTTGTAAACAACCGGGTGTATACGCGTCTTCTCGTGGCCGGCTCGTCCGACTACCGAGAACAAAGGAATTTTCTTCGGCTGCACGACCTATGCAGGCAGCCGCCTATTAGACGCGGCTTCCGGTCAGGCAACGCATAATTACACGGGCCCGTAAGCCGAGTACGCAAAGTACGATCCACGAGATAAGCAATTAAACGAACTGCTGCCACCCGGTTGCCGTTCTGACTCATGTGCCGGTAAACAAGGTGTCGAACGCACGTTCGCCCACCCGCGAACCTACTTACTTTTTTAATTGCCCGGACGAAAAAAAAACAAAGAAAAAAGAACGACCCGTTTCTCGATACAGCAGATAACGTAAGTGCCAGCACTCGATTTATTTCGGAACGATTTATTTCAACGCGAATCGCATGGGAGTCGAAAGCAATTAGCTACCTGTTCGCGCGGAAAATCAGTCATTAAAAATTGAAGCAACTTTAATCGTACCTAGGCTTTTTTTGGTTTAACGAGTTTCGACCCTTTCCCTTCAGCTCGTGGTAATAAAATATTGAAGTTGCTGGATTAATCCCTTCACCGCCAGAAGCGGAATCGAGGCAGGATATTGAAGCAAAACTCAGTTTTCGAAAAATTGAGTGGACTTGTTAATGGCGTTCTCAAAAGACCTTTCGCGTCGAAAGGTTAGGTGAACTTTGACCTTCCGTTATTCTCCCCAGCGATTTTCAAGCAGAAAATTCTGCGAGGATGAAAAGTTGGTATACCGACTATCAGACTTTGAACTTTCGTTGTTTGCTGAATATACCAATTCGAAAAATATCAAACTTTTTAACAGAACTGCGTTCATGGGCGCTGTTCATTCGCAGAGGTGTTTTGCAAAAGAGAGTTCGAGCTAATGAATAATATAAGAATGGAAAAACGGTGGATTAAACGAGGAGCATAGGAGTTGATGGGCTAATCTGATTCAGCTTGTTACGGATCAAATCAGGTAGTTACCTAATTTAAATACTCGAGTATTATAATCTTTAAAGGGAGAGGTAATCATTTTGTCAGTCGTGGTTCAATGGAATCTTCCTTCTGTCCAAGCTGAATGCAACGACCTCTTTCTTCTCAAATTACTATGTCACAACGGTATCACACCGTCACATAGATATCACACCATCGCATAGAATTCTCAATCAGAAAAACTCTTCACAATTAACGAGAATACTCCCAATTACAGAGCCAATTGCGTTCTCGCGACCAATGAGAAATTGTTACGAGGCGAAGGGGGACCAATTAGGTCACCGTAACCGTATTCCAATTTTTTATTTATCCATCCGCGGGGCTTTAATGACAAAGAGATACAGTCCCGATGACACTCTGACCCTGATTAGCCGATTAAACGACTTCCACGTGGCCGACGACGCTGACAACCATGTCTCAGCATGGTTAGATCGCGTGGTCGCGGAAAAAAGTGACTCACTCCGCAAAAATTGGACTCCCGAGAGGCTCGGAGCTATTTTTCACGTGTTTGTTGTGCCTCTGAAAACCTTCGAGAATTTCGAATCTGTCTGCCAAACGCAACGATTTTATCCGCAACATTGGTGGAGCGCAGAACGAGCGAAAACAATGTACTGAAACAGTGCAGAGGTGAGCGTCCGATAGTTGGCGTGGTTGGAAAGAAGAGGAGCCAGCGGAAAATATTTATTTAACCGAGGGAGATTGCGCTGTTATAGTTCAATGCAAACAACAGATATTCAAACCTCATGAAGAGCATAAATAAAATTTTTGAAGAATTTAATGAGAAACAAAGGCAAAACGGAATTTCGCTATTTTTATTTTCACCGCCCGCGTATCCCAGGCGTACCTTTTTCAAAAAGCTAGATTAACTATAAAAAAAAAGAGACGAACGTTCAGAGACCATGACCGAGCAGCAGCTCCAATCGACCGGAGGAAACCAAACCGATAGGAACCCTCGGAATGTTTGCTCGAGTCGCATGAAAAATCGAACGGTGCGCCGTTCGAAGCGGAAATAATATCTCCGATCTAGCGTGTCCGATCGGTGAACACGGGGGATCGATGGATCTGCTCGTCACGCCGAAACTACACCGGCGACACTTTCCTCTCATGCAGTGCGAAAGTATTACGATCGCCGAAGCATGCACAGAAACGGTCGTGACACACTTACCGTTCGTAGAAGCGACTAAGACGAATTCTGTGCGCGAAAGCGACTCCGCCTTGCGACTGATAGCTTATCGGGGCATCGTAATCTCGTTTCATCGACACACTTATCGAACCGGCTCGTCGTGTGTGCCGTCATTCACGGATCGCGGATAATAACGAGCCTGTCCTCTTATCTTCGAGAATTCCTTGCATAATAGACTCCTTGGCGTGTCGCGAGCGACAGAAATCGAGCAACAAATTCGGATTTTAATTGGATTCGTGAATTCTTCTGTCCTAGCATTTTTTCGTACCGTCGACAACTCGCGATGAAGCTTTTGTAAACCGGAAATAATATTTTTCGAAGCAATTTGGACATTTTTGCGAATTTATTTTATTCGAGTAAAAACGGTGGTATTGTTACCGTGAGATTATGAAGCAAAATTATTGCTGTAATTTCTGAAACACGGTATAATTGTCCCCAATGTACCAGCGACTACTCGATATAAGTCCAAAATAGAGGTCTGGCCAGGGACATGTTGCGCCGAGGAGTGTAAACTCGATATACAGGGTTGTTTGGTAACTGGTGGTACAAGCGAAAAGGGGGTAATTCTACATGAAAGAATAAGTCGAAAATATAGAATAAACATTTGTTCATCCGAAGTTTCGTTATCGAGAAAATCGCGTTTGAAATGCAGCGAATACGCATGCTATTCGATAGGAATTGTCTGACTCGTCTGATCATGACCAACCAAATCTACTTCCTGCATATAATACTAAAGCACGCAAACCTGACAGATCTTCAAAGTCGATTTTCTCGAAAACAAAGCCTCAAACGAAAAATGTTTATTTTATATTTTCGACTTATTCTTTCATGTAGAATCACCCCCTTTTCGCTTGTACCATCAGTTACCAAACACCCTTGTATATAGAAGTCAGCGAATGATTGAGATGGCTGGGGACTTGCAGAAATGTACGAAGTCGAGGTTAAAGAATGTGAAGGCCCGCTTCGAGCAGGATTCCGAGGCCTCGTAATGGAGCCTGAAAAATTTCCCAGCTCTTTTAAAGGAAAGTTTCGCGGGGATTTATCGCGCGAAGTCGAAACCGCGGCGAAACAATTACCGAGGAGCAGGCCGCGCAGTTTCGACACATTCTAACCAAATGGAATCGGGTTTCCAGTTAGGGATTCGACGCAATAGTGCTCCAGGTTTCTGGTGTCTGATTCGGTTTCATCGAATTCTATTAGACCGCAGAAACAGATTAAGCGGATCACTTTTGAGACACGGGTATTATTGATGGGTGCGATATTCTTTGATTGGTTTTTAAGCTGATTCCGTAGTTTAATCAATTTGTAGCGAATACGGATTCCGATTTAGAGTCCGATAATTCAGGGTACTTATAATCTTAAAATAGGTTTCATATTTTTAACTGTTTTTAGCGGAGACATCAAGGATTCCCATCTGAGAACATTGTCTGACAACAACAGAAACAATCTACTTATTTTCAGACGCCTCCCACAGGGGAGGATGTAGTTTCTACATTTTCGGTGACCGACTTCATATTCCAATTTATACGCTTGTCTTACAACCTCAGGGACAATCTACTTATTCGAACGATGTTTTTAATCGAATTTTTAAACGCTTCTCGCAGTTTAATTCCTTTGTTTTCGGTGACTGATGTGACATTTTAAGAGCTTGTCTGACAATAACAGGAGTAATCTACTTAGTCCCGATGCGATATTTAATCTTTAAACAGCTTTCGCAGATCGATACATCTGTTCCTGCTGAATAAATTTTAATTTGGGGTATTGTCTGACGACAACATTGAACCTAAGACAATATCGAGATTTCCTCGAAATGAACAACAATTTTGAAAGCACGACAAGAGCAAGGAAATTTGAAAAATTTTGCGACAAAATATCATCCAGGCTGTAGATCACTGAAAAAAAACAAGATTTCATGCAACGTGTCAAACACCAATGTCGAACCAATGCAGATCACAATACTCACTAATGCTACTACATACTCGTACGTCGAGTGCAATGCGAAAAACAAAGCACCACAGCAGGCAAATAACACAAAGAGGCCGAACGGCAAAAACCGAACGAAGTAAAAAAAGAATGAACGTGCAAAGTGGAATCCGAATTCGAATGATTGAACCCGATTCCCGAGAGCCAAACCGGACATTTCGAATACACAAGGGCAAACTAACATTTTCAAATATTTTATCAGTACTCCATCAATTAACACGTTGATTTCCATGTTACCCATACGTGGGTGACGGAATTATTTGTCCAACTTTTAAAATGAATTTTTACGCTAATATATTAATTGTATCAAATTTTTTAAGGATCTGTAAAATGCCAGAAAGTTGGATGACTACTCAATATAATATATTTAATTTTTTTCAATTTTTATTTCATTAAATAACTTACTTTGATTTTATGGAATTTTTTAGGTTTCTAGCTTAGCAGTCAAAGTGTTAAACTCAAATATGAACGTCTAAATTCGTACATGGATCGAATTCAAACGTGGACATCGAAATTCGAAATTACGTGGACGAAATTGAAATTTGATCACGCGAATTGACTGTGCAAGAGCAATTTCGAATGAAATTTGGCATCTCGAAATCGCGGACCAGTCAAATCGTCATCGATCCGTCGATGACGGAGGAAAAGTCGAGTCCATCTGGAAAAAATTCGGTTGCGTCCGTCAGCCGAAACGAAAAATGGTGAGAACGAGGAGAAAGGCGAAAACAAACGTATAGAAGAGCACTCCAACGTGGCAACAAAACTTGGATGATGATGAATCTCTTTCGAGAATCTGTTGTTTACCTGCTGCACGTACCACTGCGTGGAATTCTGGTTCTTCCGTTGGCTGGTGGGCTTGCAGGGGCCGCAGAGAAGCAGGGGCGCCAGTTTGTTAACCCCCTTGACGCTGGCCGACGCCGGGGGCGACGCTGGGCTCAGCCCGTCATCCCCCAACACGGGCCACAGCATCCACGTCTGAATGTCCGCGGAACTTCCCCTTCGTCCGTCACTTCGATTCTGCCTGTGCAATCGATCTCGTGATTTTTCGCCCGACGACACTGTCTCTAACCTACCGCATAGAGAGCTCTTGGATCAAGCGATCCGCATCTACCCATCTACATAGACCTCTCGTTACATCTTTCGTCAGAGATTTTAAGCATTCACCCGCAGACATCGTACAGTTATCACTAGACTGCGGAACTGCGTGCGAAATCAAAATTTGCAAGAAACCAAATGAGAATTCATTTATTTATTAGTAAACAGGTTTTATTATCTCGTAAGGAACGTGTTGATATTCTCTGTTCCACTGTTCGAAGCTGCTTACTTTTCTTACGAATGCATAAAATCCGCAGTCTAGTTGTCACTGTTCAGGCTTTCAGGTGTAGGCCGTTTTTGAAGTGGAATTATTTCCCCAACGTTTCGCACGACACTGTGCCTTTAACCACCTGATGAAGCTAGCAATGTTGCAAAACGTTGGGAAAATAATTCCACTACGGCTTACACCCAAAAACCTAAACAGCAATGACTGTGTCCGTTTCTTAGGAACGTTTTGGTACCCTCTCAGTATTCGACGTACAAGACGCAATTTTCTTTTCATATGGTTCACATTTACAGGGTGTTTCAGTATTGATAGTGCAAACGTGGAGGGGGTGATTCTACACGAGAAAATAAGTCGAAAATGTAGAATAAATTTGTTTCAATTTGACGCCTCGTTTTCGAGAAAATCGAGTTTGCAGATTCGGTGAACTCGTCTGGCGCGTCTGTGCATGGCTGACCGAATCTACTTAGAAATATTAGGTACCGCGAACTTCACAGAGTTTGCTATGCAATGAAAAATATTTATTTCGTGTTTTCTGCTTATTTTCTCACATAGAATCACCTCTTTCAATATCAATACTGGGACGCCCTGTATACTTATAATAATTTTTTCGATGGCAGAAAGATAAGGTTCTTTAAAACGATAAGGGACTGCGCTTTTGGAATTCTTTTTTATCAGTGTTCAAGTGAGCATCGTGAGAAAAGAAACTGTTGAGGAAAGTTTTGTAAAATATATTTTTATGTCCAGTACAAGAAGAACTCCTCTTGTACTGCATCAACGAGCGAGAAAGGCAACATAAACATTTTTCAAATTCTCTACTGTGTCCGAATTGTTGTATATTTTTTAAAAATAGAGAATTATAAGATAGAATTAAAAGATCTCTTATACTGTATCGAAGAAGGACACCATAAAAATAAAATAGAAGTACACTGGCAAGAGCTCCGGCGCCCAACAATGACATAAAAGTCGTAGATTCATCCTTCAAACTTCGATCGACGTAAATCGTTTCTCCTCTTTCCTATTGTTCCCTGAACGCTCCCACGTGTTCAAGGACTCGACGACCGAACATAACCGACACGAATATAAAAGAAGAGTAAGAAAAGTTCCGAAGCACTGTTCACGAACGACGATCGAACGCCAGTATACACCGCGTTTACGTTTCTCGGTCTGTTTATCGCGCTGTCACTTGAAAACTGATCGATAATCGTGGATCGACTCGGGTCGCGATTCCATTGCCGACGAGAAACTGCGTTATCGTCGACATTCGAAGCTGAAACCTTCGATTCCCCCGATGTCGGCGAGCGTATAGATATCTGGAAATGGTATCGGGTGTATCTAGAAAAGTGCGTCTTGAAATTCTCCAGCTAATTAACCGACGACAACATTCTGCACCTATTAATTTCGCGTTGTTACTCGTTCTCAGCCGAGCTGCCCCGTTTTCGCAACGACTGTGTATCTCCGGCGACGTAGAATTGTGAAATTCGTATTGAATTATTGTGTAATCGACCCGATCGAGTGATTACACCGAACAGAAAATTGTCAGCGAATATTACCGACTGAAAGTATGCATGGTGATCTAAGAGTCACGCTTTGAATCTCATTCACCGCGGTCGAGTACGCTTTAAAATTCAAATACTGGTGACCGAGTTCACATTTCAAGTATGATAGGCCAGTGTACATTCAAACGTTGACGAGCAATGCGAAATTTAAATGTAATGGTCTGGTTTAGACTGTGCGTTAATTGGAATGTCCGAATTCGAAACTTTAAAGATTACATTCATATTCAAACTTTTACGATCGAATTAAAATTGAAACTTTAGGATTAAATTAAAATTCACACTTTAAGAGTTAAATCAAACATTGAGAATTAAATTCGAATTCAACGTTTTTCCATCAGATACGAATTCGAACTTTTACGGTCAGATTTGAAATCGAACTTTGATGGTCAAATTGAGATGCAAAATTTCACAGCAAAAATTAAATCGAAATTTAAACATTTACGGGCAAATTCGCGTTCAATGTTCAGCGATAACATTCAAATTCCGAGTTTAACGGGCCAATTGGAAAAGCAATAACGGCCAGATACGAATTCCAGTCGCGTTGAAAGAAATTCCAATATTTCGTTTTAAAACGTATCGTCTGGAGCGACACTCCAATTAAAATCTGCTCCGATAAATTCCACTTGGAGCGCGATATGCGTGCATATCATGGCGCCGGCGACGTCATTAACACAGTCATTCCACGATCGCAGAAACAATCATTCAGCCAGCTAGCCCCCGCGAGGATTGCGACGAAACCATCAAAGGAAGATGAACGCGGGTTCGCAGACACGATCGATTCTTCCATAGGTCAGACTGTGCAACGTTCGAAAGGTCAAAGGAGCAACCGCCGGAAAACGCTTTCGCTAAAGAGGATGCGACAGGTCTGTAGGCGGAATTGCACTTCCGATGATTAGACGTCCACGCTCAAAATGCGCGTTTCGTTGAAATGTCAGGTAGCCTTGTGACTTTTCACGTTTCGGACCCATCAACCGTGTAATTCCGCCTAACGAACCCAATTAGCGCTTCTGCGCGAAACAAAACCATTAAACCGAAAATCATAGTAACTGAATAAATCAATAACTAAACAGAACGTTAAACAACCAATTGCCTACGATACGTGGATATAATGATTGTAATAAAACGTCTCGATGAATTAAAAAGACTTAAATTACTATAGTAGCCTTCAAAATAAAATTTGTCCGAGTGAATTGTAAAAAACGGAGATAAATGAAAATGTATTTCCCCTTTTAATCATTTTAATTTATCAGAAATAATATGTTCTTTTTACGTCTTTACAGTGTTGCATTTGGTCTGCACATTTTTATCGTAAATGTATAAAATGCGCAGTCTAGTAATCAGTGAGATTTCATTTCTCACACTACTATAATACATAGATTATGAATTGTGTGATTATGCAGGTTTTTTGAAATGATTATTTTTATAACAGATTTAAGTATCGCTTATTTGAAGTGGTAAAATTTTAAGAAATTTATGTACCATATTTTTCCGTGAAACTTTTTTTCATTATTGTAATGCGGGTACCTTTTTGATTTGGTCCGACGTTCTACGTGTTTCGGTGTTGTCAAAGGGACCAGAGGATGCAGAAACGTTCCGAGTCGTTTTTCTCGGGTATGCATACGCGAGACGGAGAATCCTGAATCGTGGAAACAGCTGAACGAAATCCCCACGACTCGATAAAAGTGTCGATGCCCGTCGACGCCTCGTTCCGATAAAACAAACGCCCTGTCACCGCTTGCCACGAGGATCGCACGGTCGTATGTCACAACTTTAACCCTTCCTGATACTACGATTCTACCACATTGCGTCCGTGATAGCATGATCGAAACTCTGTCTGTCTACTACGCGACTTGGCTCAATTTACAAAAATTTACCCGAGAGAAAAAAACCCGAAAATCAGATACACACAGCATATCATTTTCAGCTGACCAAAAGGAACCCGTTCCTCAAAATTTTTTTTAGAGAGAAATTTCAACCCAGCATGACAGTGTTATGTGACAATTACGTGCCCGATCAAACAGGCAATTGTCACATAACATCGTCTGAAATTATTCCCCAAATAAAATTTTATCACAATATTCTTAGACGACCGATGACTACCGGAGGTATGACGAGCATGATCGAAAGAAAGTGTGCGCAACCACGGTAGAAACCCGAAGCGGGATGGCTCGTTAATTAGCAGAGAGGCCGTTCGATTGTCTGTAGATCGCAAATACAATGGGATCTCGGCGCGATATCTGCCCGAGAACCGGCGGGCAAACTGAATGCATTATGCAACGCAGCGATTGTCCATAAAGGGATCTAGTGGACCAGACTGTAGCAGGAAGTATGGTTTAAGCTGGCTGCGCGTTTCATGCGAGCATGAATCATTTCGAGGCTCAAATGACTCGGCTGTTACGTTATTTTCTTATTTAACGCGCGTTGCCGGTGCATGCCTTGCGAACCGCGAGAACCTTGATGAAGTTCCGTTCTGTCGTTACCACAGTTTCTGAACACGCGTTCTACGCGGGAGATATTTCAGTTTCAACACCGAACAGAAAAATCAAAAACTCACTATTCCACCGAATTTCGTCGCGAAACAGAAAATTTCTAATTTTAACCGATAATTAACCGCGGCGAATTGAAGTTCAAAGGTGAACATCCAAATATTCCCGGACGTACGCTTTAAATGTCAAACGGGAACGAACTGAAATTCTATCGAATTCTATTTTTAGTACATCGAATTAATTCCACTGGTAATGATAATTGGGAATGTAATTTACTGTGCCGATAATTATGTTCGCTGATTTTAATGAGAAAAATATCTCGTTTTTAGCGTTCATTGTGCTTTGAAAATAAGTATAATTCATATAGTGATCGGTACCCCCACAGTAATCGGGTCCTTTAGCGTATCGTGCCTCTGTCTCGGCAAAAATTCTCGATTCTCGATCAATCGCGCTTCGTATCTGGAACAAATGACTCTTGGCAGTGCAGCTACGCTGATCGGCGACTCCCTACGAAGAGTGGCAGCAACCAGACACGATAAATGCGTAATATGAGGTCACGGTGTTAATACGTCACGTTATTCACCACAGGACGTGAGCATTAACAGGACTGTTTGTACACAGCATCGACCGGCACACGCTAGAGGCAACAGGTTCGCGGGATCTAACCGACCGGTCTTGCCATCTAGAAAATCGCTTCCCATCCTCGAGAGATCCAATGATCGAACCCCGGATTCTCATTATCCATCGAAATGCTCGGCTAACCTCCATCGCAACGTCGAAACCAACCGCAATCACTACTCTAGGCTTCTCCGGTTATGATTTCGGAATTCAGTTTGACCCATAAACTGCCGACTTTCTTCAGAAAACTCGAGAAAAGATTATTGTACCCGTTATTTTTCTCGTGCTTAATTCTCGAGGCGGATCAACCGGGCAGAATTTTTCATTTCGAAACGGTGCAATTCTCGGGTTTCGTCTCGAAGCAAGAATTCGAGCCAATTTAGATCTGATATTGGAGTAAACAGTTAAATTTTATTTGCGACAGACACAGCCCAATTAACCTTGGCTCGGAAAATTCCATGGAGTCCGCGAGACTCCACCTCGCAGATGAGGGTTAAGTATCTATAATTATTCGAACGGTTTCATGCGCTCAAGATGTTGCTCCTCGAGATTCAAATCAGTTCGTTCGAGAAATCAAGCAACAACATAATAACGCGAGGTTAGAAGATTATTCATTTTTGCTCGAGCATCGCTATCAGAAGACTGTCGTGTTAATTCTTTGGACAATTTTTAACACGTCGGACTAACTTCGTTAATATTTTCCCTAATGTAGTCGTTATTCAGAAATTGAAGAACACGTGGGTACACAATAAATATAAATTGTGCTCCTTCAGTGAATTATGAACGTGAAAGAATTTCTAATCATAGTAATCGTAAAACCAAGGTTAGTGCTATCAGCGGTATGCATTACGAAACGAGCTCCGAGCCGACTAATAATTGTGCAACTCCGAAATGAGTATAACTAAGATTGCGAGCAGAGTATTAGAATATGTATAAACGACAAAAAAAATTGCAATTTTCGTAATGGAAGTCGAAAGGCGTGTCCAGCGGCGGGAAATGCCACGAAACTCGAGCGTATAAATAAATCCGCGGGTGACAAAGGGGTGAGGGGAGTGGTCGGGGAGGGGAACGTGACGGTAAACGATTTGCATACTCGATCTGGTCTCGAAAATACGGCAACCTTGGCCCGTCGTTGCTCCTTTCCCGTCGAAAACGTAAAAGACCGACAAACGGGGGCGGGGAGGGGGAGAGAGGAGACGATAGAGAGGGAAAAGGAGGGAGAGAATCCAGCGATTATCCGCGATTTGGATCGTGGCCCGGCTGCGACACGACCGGCAACTTTAATCCCGGAATCGAAAGAGCGGGCCCGGGTATATTCGCGTGTGCCAACCCGACGGAGAGACCCGACGAAAATTGCGCCGGTGCAACCGTTGGTCAACGCGACAGAACACTGGCGCTCGCACGTGCAGCAAACTGCATCGCGCGCCGATATGGAATCCGCTCGAGCGCGACCGAGACTCGCGTTCGACCGGCCAGCCGATCTGTTCCAATTTATTTTATCTGGTCGATTCGGCCAAGGGAAACTATTCCCGTCGTGCATCCCGATTTTCCGACGCCCAGCCGAGTCGCCGACACAATTTCCATCGATCGAGTCCGCCAGCGAATTGTTTGAACGCGTTCGATTCGAGGAGAAACTTGTTCGCGATGCTTTTGTGCGGTTTCATCATTTTTTTAGTGATTTCTCAATATAGGTCGTGAATACCTGGATAATAAATGTCGCGGAACTATCCCCACTACCGTGGGGTGTACCCTGTGTAAACATAACACGACACTGGCAAGACCCTGTTGTTGGCATATATCGAGAATTCATTGTAGTTCGTTCTATTTGTCTCTGTTCTTTGTTCACAATTTCTTGAATATAAGAGAACGTGTATTTCAATAAATTTTTATGCCATCTCCGATTTATTTCCATCGTAAGGGACGTTTTAATCGATATCGAACATTTCTCCCTTCTCATTTTTATAAAACAATGCATTACAAAGGAATTTTAAACCCCCGATGTGCGTGTCACAAATAGTCCTAGCGTATATTTATGTTAATTATTGATCTTCGAAACTTCCGACTGTATCGCGAAGTACCCGAGTCCTACGCCTGAACCTTTATCTATATGCTAGGGGTGAAACATCTCTAATCTTATCATCCGACTAAATTAGTACATCAACCCCTTTCAATCGATCCATTCGACTAAGATGTTACTTAGAAGCTGCTTCGTGATTAACACCAGATCTACCGAGCTCCTGAAAATGACTTTTTCTTTCACACTTCGTGAGGTTATAGAAATAGTTTCTTGAGAAATTTTTTAGTGTACTATAGAAATCCTACAAAATCTAAATAAATCCTGTTGTTATTATTACACAGGGTTATTGTATTTTTGTACCACCGGTGGTACTATGCTGCGACAACGTTAAAACAGGAACGTGCTAAACAGACATCTCTTCGGACAAGCATACAATAGATTTCCCATCATCATACTTTAAAAATGGGGCCAAGGTGGATATTGTTTCTCGCAATATGTACTGCAGAAATTTCAAAACCAAGCAGACAAGTGTACCAACAATTATCGAACTTCCACGGAGAGATTTGAAGAATCCGAAGGAATACTTGTTGTCCGAAACAGACTCGCGCGATGAAGATAAATCACTGGTTATTATTTCATCGTTAGCCTAGATAGGCGTTCGAAAAATTGTTCCCTGAGTAATCAATTTCACGTTTCATCCCCGCGATCATTAATTCATCGTTTGACCGGCGCGCGTGTCCAGCTGACGCGTGTCGGCCGAGCGGTCAGCGATCGATTTTTGATGAGACAATCGCAGGGGCCAATTAAGCCGAGAGGAATGAGCGCGCGTTAGCGGATTACAGGAGGAGAAGGCGTGACACACGGTTAGTCATAGCACGCTAATGCATACGTACACGTTCGTGCACGTGCAAAGTGCTATCTCAAGGTGCACGCGGCATGTGTGACCAACTGATAGACTGTTGTTCTCTGTTCCGGGAACCCGGTTGCTCGATCGGCACGTGCGTCCTTACGCACCGTATCCCGTTCCCCCGATAAGAACCATGATCCTGTGGAACGACACTCGGTGACAATGATTGCTAAGTGGAAAACTAGCGCACACGTGGCAATGTTTACCTCGGAGCATTTATCGAGCTCCACTTTCGAACCAACATGTGTTTCACGATCGTGTCACGTTGGTACTCGTCGACGATAGAAATTTTTGGGAATTTATTTGCTCGTTCAATTAACTACGATGCGATCGATCGATAAATTTGACAAACAGTGCTCGAAAATATTTTTGTTACCGCCGTTTCGGTCATACGGACGTCACAAGCTCCGAATGACGGAATAAATTTTAATTAGTTGTGCTAAAAACAAAGAAACAAATCGATTGTGAAATATTCCATTGACGTTCGTATATCGATTCCGTTGCGGAAAAATTTCCATCGTCGATCAATTGATCAACCGCTTCGCAGGGGCGGCCTGTTTTGATCCCCATCAAACGCTCCGACAGCGAGAATAGATACAGCAGATCGAACTGAATGAAAACGACGCGGAAGATAATTGCAAAACGGCAATTCGCGTGGGAATGCATTCAACCTTTCAATTGAGCGGGACGAATTAACTGATCTATCTTGATAAACACTTCCCAGATAAACTGTACGCTGCTCTGACGGACCGAACTATCGTCGGGGATCCGTGACGAGAGAAACACAGTTTCGATCGAAATTAAACCTGAACCGAAACACGCCCAACTTTCGTACCAAGAATTGCCGCGAGAATTGTACGCAGCTGCGGCATTCATTCCGCACGCGAAAACCAACTATTCTATCCACATTCCACCACCGTGACTAAGAAAATCTGTGTCAAGACTGTCGAACAATCGGCCGGCAGTCAGCAGAAACTATCGAACGCTTCGTCACTCGTTTGATCGTTACACTCGAGAGATAAAACTCATTCAAGTAATTTATGTAGAGGGTACAAAACGGACCAGCTCGATGCAAATCTCTGGCCACTGAACCTCGGATTTTATGCAGTCCCGTGAAATCTCAACAAAATATCCAGCCGTACAAATTAATTCGCACAATATCAATCAATCTGTAAAGATCCGAATTTTTTATCCACCAAATTGAAATATTCCACATCCAAATTTTTACATTTGGAATATTCATCAAGTTCAAGATTAACGAGCTACGAATTAATTTGTACACACGAACATCGATAAGAAAATTGCAAGCTTGTATCATTTTTGGAACTATGAATCGACGACTCGTACGTTTATCAGCGAGACACTGATGCACATAATCACGTACAGATATTTGACCACTCCTCGAGTAAGCACTGTTAACAACATCAGTCGGTACACAATCTCTGTTTTCTTATTAACTGTTTTGTTGACTGTCATTCGAGAGGCCGTACACAGCCCGTTAGATAAGGTCAAAGGAATTCATGCGACAGAACAAATATTGATCTTTCGATCGTCTCGTATTTTGTAGGCGGTAAGCAATTTCGGTGTATTCGATCCGTCAGCAGAAAAGTTCATTCTCAAGGTTTTACACGAATAATTCCGTCAGCCGAATACGAGTGACACAACAGTCAACAAAAATTACGTTGGAAGGCTACAAACGAATGCCTCAATATTTTTTCTGTTAGTATTAACACGACTGTAAGCAACAATAGTAGATTGACAATTCTAAAACATGTCTCACTGTCTCATTTTAATAGATCACATATACATAGACATAACAGTCAACAAAAATTATTATTTGGGAAGCTCAGAATTTTTTAGAATTAATATTAATATATCTATGAGTACTCGTGGCACAATGGCAATTCTAAAAAAATATAAATTTTAATAGTTTTCAGTGAAAAACACAAGCTCGAAATTTTCTCCACCAATGGTCGAAATAATCGCATAAAAGTGATTATAAAAACTTTCAGAAATTCCACGGTCCAGAGACCCTAAGCTATCGAAAAAACGAGATCGAATAAGCTAAAAACCTTCGAGGGAAACGTAGGATGTTTCTCAAGAGGTCCTGGAGGAGCGACACGATCCTGGGCAGGCCTGGAGCATCAACACCTGCTCTTCGGGTTCGTTTAATCACGCTGGTCGACGCACACGCGGCTATAAACAATGTCGTCCCGAAGACTCGTAGCACAGGTCCAGAGGATCGCGACAGGTACAGGTGTGCGCGGAGGAACCTCGTGGAACCTCGTGGAGCCTCGTGGAACCGGGTACAGGAGAAAGGATAAGAGAGAAAGAGGAGAGGAGAGACACGCGCGAGAGTCCTGAGCGAAAACTGCTCACTGTGTCACCGAACCGCGCGGCTCGCCGTCCCGACAACGACTGGCTCAGGCGGCGAACACGCAATTCCGCCGAGCCGGCTGAATGCAATCGAACTGACCACGCTCTTACGTCCGACCGTCTCCACTCGTCTCCATTATCAGCCGCACACTGACGTAAATCCACGTTCCCGTACGCCAACCACCCGGCACCGGGTGCTCAGCTGTTCCCTGCCCACGGGAGAACACGCCGGGATTTTGTTTCGCTTTTTTTCCCCGAGCATAATCGAACCGCCTTCTTGCACCTTTCCAACCCTTGTCTCCTGCAATCGCCTCGCCACGGAATTTTTGGAACTTCTTGATCCAACCTGTGATCTGCAATTTGGGAATTACTATTTGATCTCATCCAAGCGTCAATACTTATTCATCCCTTGTTGTTTTAATTTTTCTAGTTTTCATTTTGATCGAACTTGTGATATGGGATTGGGGAATTATTGCTAGATTCAATTCAACTTCATTTGCACAAACTCAACCGTTAACCCCTGTGGTCGAAAGTTAGTATTCTTGTTCTTCCATTTCAGAACTTGCTACAGCATCGTATTATACTATTTAGCCCTCAGCACTCGAATGGCGACTGTACGGCGCCACAAAAGATTTAAAATTACTAAACATTTCAGTACTGTATGAGTAAATTGCACGATTTTCGTATGTATAACATGAAAAATATATATATAGATGGGTAGTATTCTAGGAAGGAATGTTTTGTTTTGGAATTAAAATAGCTTCGAGTGCAAAGGATTAGAAATACTACTATTGCCGAGAAATATCAAAATTGTAGTCACGTACCATACAGTTGTGACGTTATTAACGAATAGATTGATATTAATAATTTTAATAATAAATTATGACCTTTTCTGTATTAATTCGCCAGGTAAATTATTCTGGCGTTAATGGTTGCTGGTTTTGGCAATCGAAATGTTATAGGTCACGATGCAATTTATCTACTCGCACTCCCTCAGCGGTGGTTTGCACGATATTCGTTTAATGAACGGAAATGCTAAAATATATGCAACCGCTCATTTTCATCGGGTTTCCTTCCTTCAAACGAATTTCCAAAGATCAATTCTATTATGCCGTACATTCTATTGTGTACCGTAGCACAATGAGCACGTTGTGCGTAAAAATTCAATGGAAAACGTTATAATGGAGTTGGAAATAATGAAATTCGTATCACGTTTTCGATAAATGCAGAATTCATCGTTTTACATTTACAGGTAATGATCTTTAGGAACCGTAAACTGTAACGTTATTTATACATTTTTATACATGACCTACTCCAGTTTTCAAAGTTAGGGTGTGTCATGCTTAAAACATTTTGCACGAAAGGAAAAAGAACGGGAGAAATGTTGCCACGGATTAAAAATTTAATTATTAAGGCCTAGGGCTTGAGTACTAACACTTTACTGCTAAAACTTTAGTGACTTATGCAGATGGAAAAATATTGAAAATATTGAAATCATTAACTTTGTGATAGTAGTATTTTCTGACAAAAAAATTTTCAAAGGGAGCTTCTAAAATATTGTCAGACATATAAAAAAAATTCAATTACCTTCCAAAAAATTAAAAAAATTATTTAGTAATACTGTACAAAAGAATGTGCTATGGTCGCGAGTGATCTCAAGCTGCCATGATCGAGCGAATTTTTCAGCTCTCACAAAACGAGCAGCATTTCAAAGATTCGCCCTACGTGTAAAATCGTCCCGGTTCTCTGGTGCACTAGCTACGACACTGACTTCTGTCACACGCGTCGGATAAAGTCAATTCATGACATTACCATCGGAAGGAGAAGCGGACTCACGCGATCGATAAACTCGATTTCTCTCGCGAAGGCGACGGGTTCCATAATTCACGAGTTCTCGCGGACGTAACTCGATTACTCGTATCTTCGTTTCATTTACTTCGATCTCGCCGCGTGTTTCCCCAAAGAGATCTAGTCTGATTATTTTCTTAATTGAAACGCACGAGGAATCGGCCATTCCAGACTATTGATTAAGAGGAACAATTCGCATTCTATTTCCGAGTACTCGCGAGCGGCACGTGCTAGTACACGCATGCACGCGAAACGTTTATTCGTCAGGACCATATTGAACGAGAAAAATTCGCGGTGGAGCGCGTCATTGACGACGATACGATCGTGCGTATGACGTAGACGGATTCATGTAACAGCCACGAAACCTGCGTGCGTCAATGTTTATAACAGAGTAAATCGTGTTACGCACAGAACTGAAACGAGATGAGAAGCGCGGTTATTTTCGAGTCAAACGATTTCACAGTACTTTCATATTTTTATTGAGTCTTGCTATGGCAAACAGATGGCGTCTGATCAGTGCTGACTGAATCTACTTGTTTCGAATTTTTATACACTTCGCTTTTACGAATTTTTGATCAATTATTCCTCAAAATCAAATTACTAAATACTACAAAAGAGATTGATCAGACTGTAATAGCTAAAACGTATTTAATTATAATTAGATTCCTCCAATGTTTAAAATTAATTTTTCATCGATCTGTAAATTTTGATTGAATGACTATTGCATACTGTGCAATCTCCAACCAATTTACCTAACTCGAAGTCTCGTAAGTAAATGAATAGCTTAGAGGAAAAAGTTCACTGTCATCAAGATGGAAATTATCATAACCAGCTAGCGAATACTCTTGCATAATTCACACGTTCTCTAATTTACGAGATCAAGAGAGTCTAATAGACATTTATTGCCATACAGTTTTGTTCTCGATAAAGATTTGCTAAAACATCGAGAGTCATACCACTTTTACCGTTCGCGAACAATGCACAATGCCCAATAACTTCCTACATTTTTAAAGGTTGTTTTTTCTAAGTTATGATGTTTCAATTGTTTCAGGAATTTGATGAAAATTCGTTTCTGCGAATCGCGTGCCTATAATGCCATAATCGTCGTGACCATTGCCGTGAGCGCAAGAGTTATGCGAGGCTTGTATACTGTTGTGCACGATGCGCGCCGGTCGCCACTGAATCGCTGGATTTCGTTTCGGTCACGCTTTCTACACGAATCCTGGAAACCCTGTCTCCCACGATTACACGTAATCGGGATATTATCCAGATACGGTCAAAAATTCGCGGAATTACTATGGCCGTGCTATAGTTGTTCGTTTCCGCGGGTCGTTGCAAAATAGAGAACGTCGCAAAATTGTTTCATCATGAACTCCCTCAACTTGGACCCGTTCGTTTTCCCATTATGCTTCTTAATTTAACTTAATTTTAACATTACTTTAAATGCTCGTGCACATCTCGCTAAATTATCGATTGAGTAGCAGCGCACCGGACGAACGTTTTCATCAGAGTCCAAGCGAGATAGAATCTGCACTAAAGCAACCCTGTTACAACCCCTCTACAACCATGCTTCGAACGCAGTGCTGATGTGCTGGAGGCACGCGAATTAGCAGCAGAATTTTCTACATGTGCCGCGAGCCTGAACTCGTGTTATAACGGAAACGAAGTAACAATTAGGTCGAGGCAAATTGGAGAGTCTCGGGCAGGGTTGAAAAGAGTCCGTCGGAAAAAGTGAACCGAAAATTAGCAGACTCGTTCTAGAAATGAAATTGCTGTAACTTGACAGCCATTGCAAAGTACGCTATTAAAATATTAATACAACAAGCCAGCTCGAAGCAGCACACATTTTCTCCGAGCTTAAGAAAAATACCGTAAGATACAAAAGCTATCGATTCGCCCAGAATAACGAAGCTTCGTTACGGCAGGCTTCTCGAGACTGGAGCAATTAGTATCGCAGACGACGGGCATTAAGAAGCGAAAAACCGCGGGCGAGCCCGAGGGAGAACTATGTTGAAAACGCGTCTATTTTACGGAAGCGCCCCTCCAGAGAGTCTCCGCCACTACATCGTGAAGATGTTTGCCCGCCTGCTCTGTACAATGGTCCCGGCGGAGAGATGGGGCGTAATTTCATTCCCCATAAAGCGTCCTGAGTCATCAAATTCACCCTGCAGACCGCCGCTCGAGGGGTGACAGTGGCGCGGTGGGGTGGCTCGAGTACAACATTCCCTCGCGAGAGACCAGACCGTGAAATCACGTCCACGGAGATTTTTACAAGGGCGTATTACCAAGCAAACAGACATTTCACGATATCGCTTTTCGCTGTACGCAGGCTAGACGATCGAGCGACTCGATCCCGCGGAGGATCCTGGAGATCATCGCGTTTGCTCTGTACACAAGACGATCCCGAACCGATATAACGAGACAACTCGGTGAATACGGATGAATCCCATTGTCGGCCCGGGAACAAAAATAAATCCAGACTTGTTTTATTCGATTTTATGTTCGACGTATTCTTGGAAAACGACTGACATTTTCGAACCGCTTTCCGCGAGGCGTGAAAGAGAAGAATGGCTCGAATATTGGACGGAATATCAACGATGTTTCCCGAGCGTTTCGAAATTCGTGGCACGAACCTAGTAGCACGCGGATCGATAAACAATTGCGACCGCTAGTCGGCTAGCGCTATATTTCACTCGTTATCGAGCCACGGTTACCGGAATCACGACACCGCGACGCTCGACGTGATAAACGCAACCGTGACGTCGCGAATGTGACGCGATCGGCCGGCTACGTCATCGTGTCGCAACCCGATCGTATCTGCGAGAACTACGAGCGCTTGCTGCACTACCGACCGAGCGCTGATTCATGGGACGGGGAACGCATGAATGAAGATAAACCCGAGACTTTTGATTCAACAACTCGGACTTATCTTATCCTACGGTAAATACCCTTTGCACTTCGCACGTTAATGAACGTTGTAACTCGGCCGCGGCGATTAGGCTACGCGACCGAACATGATTCTACGCGATCGTGACGGAAATTAGTTGATGAAGTAGGAAACTGTACGAACACTGAAAAATCAGCTAGAAATTTTTCCTCCAATCAGTATAATTTAATTAACACTGATCGCCAAACAAGAAAGTTCAAAAATTCCATGAAATCAAAGGAAGTTATTTAATAAAATAGAAATTGAAAAAAATTTAATTTATGATATTGTGTAGTTCTCCAACTTTCTTGCACTTTACAGATCCTAATCAAATTTGGTACAATGAATATATTAACGTAAAAATTCATTTTAAAGCCTGAACAAATAATTCCGTCACCCATATATGGGTGACATGGCAGTCAACGTGTTAATGACACCGAAAGTGGAAACGTCAAATTTATCATGCCAGTTGCTTTCCCCGACCCTTTTAATCCTTGTAATCTTAAGGGAATTTTAACGGAATTTGAAGGGGAGGTACCTTCAAGTTCTGATGCAATTTAATTCACCGAAGGTAAGCAATAAAAATTAATTTGTTAGATTTGAAGAAGAAGCGCATCACATCGCGATGGTGCCATTATCAGGTTGCAATTAGTGCAGGCAATTAGCAAATATTGCAGTCATAATTTCAGTAAATGGTTCGTATCACGACGATTAAACAATGAAATACTGAAGATAATTTGAACGTTTCCAGACACGATTCTAGATTCAGCTTCTAAATCGTCGGAATTCCAACATGGGCGCCAAAGTTATTGCAGATTTGTCTAACTCGGAAAGTTTTAAGTACTTTTCTTAAATGGAGAACCATATTCCCGCAGAACTTGGTCCAATATCCATTTAACTTTGATGACTAACACATGCTCGTGAATTTATGGGATAGATTCCACGGAGCACAATGAAATCTCCGGCGATTTCGTACGTACGATACAGAAATTGTTCGCGAAGAAGATAACGTGTAAGACAAAATTTCTGGAGTATCGCTAACATAGTCGTGGCGATAAGACAGTCTAGAATCTGGATCCGATAACCAATAGAGGCCAGCAAAGAGCCCAATATATACATATATACATGTATATCCCGAGATAGAAAATAATCGGGTCAGGTCCCCTTTACACGAGATGGAACCATCATGGAGCCTTTTCTGGGCCAAAATCCCACACTGCCACACCCTCAATGGTCAAGGGTGCCTCAGAGATTCCCACGGAAGAAACGGGATCAGGTCAGGATCTCAAAAGCGCCTCGCTACAAAGGAAGTGGGCCGTTCAAAATGAAGTATAATTAGTCAATTTAAAACATGAAATAAATGAAACACCGTTCTAGAATCTGTCATACAATTCTGAAGAGTACCAATTCTGTTGGTACGTAAAGTGTTAAAACAAGCGGATGAACATCCAGACAATTCAGAGCGGAGGCCAGAATCTCGATAGTCTCGTCGTCTACTAGAGCATCTCACGGACATCCGGATATCCGAGTAATCTACATCCATACATGTATCCGGCAGCTACTCGAGAAGCGAGGTCGATCGATACACCTCCGGTTAATACGGTACAACAATGCTTTCCAACTGAATTCGACATCGTTTTCGAGCGTAGGTGAAAAGGGGTGAGAAAGGCGTTTGAACCCGAATTCACCGGGAATATTTTCAGGCCCGTTTCCGTCGACCGAGGGCTCGTTTTTCGTGAGTCCCGGGGGGTGAGGTGGCACGTATCGATTTTACGTCGGGCCGCGTGCTCTTGTGCACATGCACTAATACTAGAAGCGCGCGAGAACCCGATAATGGACACCCGATGGTCGGGACGAGGCGAGAATTTTTTCGGGATCGAGAATCCCCAAATTTTAGAGAATCCCCAAATATTCGAGAATCCTCAAATATTCTAGAATCCCCAAATTTTAGAGAAGTCCAAATATTGGAGAGCCCTCAATTTTTCGAGAATCTCAAAATTTTAGAGAATCCCCAAACTTTCAAGAATCCCCAAATTTTCGAGAATCCCCAAATTTCCGGGACGCCTAAATTTTCGAGGATCCCTAAATTTTCGGGACGCCTAAATTTTCGGAAACTCCAAATTTTCAAGAGTTCCTAAATTTTAGAGAAGCCTAAATTTTCGAGAATCCCCAATTTTTCGAGAACCCCCAATTATTTGAGAACCCCCAAATTTTAGAGAAGCCCAAATTTTCGGAAATCCCCAAATATTCGAGAATCCCCAATTTTTTGAGACCCCCCACTTTTTCGAGAACCCAACCCGTCCCGACCCAATGCCATAATGTACACGACCACTTTAGGCTTCTCGCGCATCTTTAACAGATACCCGAATGGTCCAGCGAGCAAAGCGGGGCAGAACCGAGCGGAGTGGAGCGGAATGGAGCGGAATGGAGCCGAGCAGAGCAGTGCACGGGCTAACAAGATTTACTGTTCGGTGAATTGTGCGGCGAGAAACGGAAACGAAACGTGCCGTTGCGCGATGCATAAAGTCACGTACAAGGATCGAGCGGCGTGCTAACACGTCGCCAAGTACGCAAAACAACCACGTCGAGGAGCGAGCAACCATTCGAGAAACCTATATTTCGTCTGACGGGGTCTAGACACCCTAAACAACAAAAGGAAACGAGGGAAATATTTTTTATTGCCGCGGAAACGCCGGCGCTCGAGTAGGAACAAGCTGGAAAGAAGGCTCATTACTTTCTTGTAGCCTAAACAGCGAATAAACATCATCTTTGAGCGTTTGTGCGGGGTTGAACTCGGGGAACAAGATAGACAAGCATAAAACTGAATAGCATTTCATATAATTTCATAAATTGTTATTTGCTTTAAGAACAATTTTCTAATTTAACGTTTGTGAAGTTCACCTATAAAAATAGGTATTGGAAATGAGATATAGAATCGAAGCCGAAATGAACAAATTGTTTCTCGGTGTACCCGATTAATTGACACAGTTGTACAAGAGTATTATGAAACATTGTGTATATGTACAACTATTACTGTACTTATAATGGATCGTTTTACGTTTGCTCTGTCGGCCTTCGCGTGCAGCTTTCACCGGAATACCGATACATTTTATTGCTCATTTTGCGTGCAACCTTCCCGTTGGTTATCATTCTTATAAATCGTTTTACAAACAACCACGACGATAGTGAAGATTGATCGAGGAAGCCAGAGAACAGTAATGCCTCCCATACTGCGCGCGGCTACTTCGATTCCCATAGCGTTTATCTCGGTCTCCATCTTGGGATAGCAATTTCTCTATTCTTTTACCATTCTGGTTCACTGTGAACATTTTTATTGCCTGAAACCACTTTTCTGCAATAAAAAGCGAAGCGTAACGATCGTTTCTGCGGAACCTCTCAGAGATCGAGAATCGTTCAGCGTGGATCTTATTTAGCTAATAGCGACGTCCCGGTAACAATAATCCCACGATTTTTCAATGCCTCGTGTCCAAATAAATTCGTTTTATTTTTGTCAATAGCAATCGCAACAGGAAACGATTTTCCGCCCGTTTCCTTTCAAACGGCCGACACAAGGGAATACTTTGTCGGAACGGGTGAAAACTGACCTTTTATTGGCTGCGAGCATTGTGCGGGTCCGCCTTTCGAGGCTTAAAGACTTTCCATCAATAGAGACAAGTATAATGGCGGCGCTGTTGCTTCCTCGGACCTTTGATAAAGCCGTGTTCCTCGCACGAACACGAATCTGCCCGTATAAAACGAACTATAGATTCGAAAGGAAGAATTGAAAAATTGTTCGTCGATTTCTTCGTTTTCTTCGAGGATCTATAAACGGGGGAGGGGATCACGAGTGTCATCGAGGTCAGGATTGGAGCAACAACCTCGTTATTCATAGCCGCGGCTTTTCGGCCTGGAGACTGTCGGGAGTAATTACGATCCAGCTTGTGCTTGTCAGTTCTAAGGTCGTTTACTTTGGTGGTGGCCGGCACGCGTGCGTGTACGTATTGGATACGTGTCCAAGAGATATGTATATGTATGAAACGCGGGCTAGAAAGCCAAACCAGCCTGCGATAAAATTTTAGCCCTAGGCGAGACGACGACGGTGTTCATTAACCCCTCGGGTCGTCGCACGCGGATTTATCCGCGCATACCGATTTCCTTCCGAACCGGCGGTTCTCAAAAGCTCCGCGCGGATTAATACACTCGCGAGCGAGCCTCCTCGCTCCTCCGTAACCGTCGAGTACTTTTTGAGCCATGCTCTTTTTATCCCGAGCCCCGGATATTATAATCGACCGCCTGGGAAATTTTTTTTTCGAACCCACCAGCAGAACGCCGCTCGCAATTACGTGCACGTTGAAAGAAGCACGAAAACCACTGCCGATGAAATTGCATTATAACTGTACGTTTTTTAAAAAGGTGAATTTCATTTGGTGCTGAGAAAATTACTTCAATTTTCAATTTAAACAATATTTTCCAATTTGAATGTTTCATTACAGGGAGCAGTTGCGATTAATATAAACAGAAACAAAGAAAAATTGATCGAAGTAACTAAATGGAAGAGAGCTGAACGGAAAAGGGCTGAGCAAATTGCTCCAGAGGATGAGAGCATCCGGTAAAAAGGGACAGGCATAAGCGCAGCCAGTATCCAGACGCGATTAGATCCTTGTCGGTCGTGTCGTCAGTCGCGAAAGGTTTTCTCCACTTTCACACGAGAACCGAGCGTCTACGAGACACGTGTTCGGCCAGTGGTAGTCAACGTCATCGTTCCCAGCGGGTTTACCCGAGTCGGAAACGTTTCTTTGCTCGCTCGGCAATTAGGAGTCCAATTAAAGGAGGCTGTTTCACTCCGATCAAATTATCCGCGAGATTAGCCGCGGGCGCGCGCGCGCGCGCCTGCAGTTATTATTGTTCTATTATTCTTTTGATTACGCGACCAGTGAATTTTACAGTTCCAGGGTTGGCTGTACTGTTGTAGTCGATTCTCGCTTTCGTTCGCGGAACACGCGAATTTGTCTGGGCGAGGAATTGCAGCATACGGGAACCTTGACGAGTTTCTGGCGTCGCGTGGGCGTCGTGAGTCACAGAGACGCGTGGGTCCCACGCGTGACCCAGAACCCGCCATTTTCGCGGGGCACGAAAAACGACTGGACTCGAAATAACCCGATCGCGACATATAATGATGTAACCAATTTGGTAAGCTTAGACAAACGCCTAAAAGATTCGAGATTAATGTTTAACGTCCATGAGGTTGCGTAGATAATATTAAAGTCGGATTTAACTCAATTTCTTAAATTCATAGAAACACCTTCAGAATTTATGTTCAACGTTCTACGCAATGACGTACTCTACTTGTTCAACTCAAGGCGAATACCCCCAAGACCTAATTTCGGTGTTTAACATGACCCAGAGCTTGCAAAGCGGATGCTTTTGATAATTTCACAGCGACCATGACTCTATTCATTCAAATCCTTACGTGGCAATTTTATTAGAGTTCAACGTTTATTAGAAAATTAGAATTTAAGCTAGCTTCAACTCTGTGGTCAACAAAAAATATTAACAATAATGGCCAACAGTAATCCGCTGCTTAAGCAGCCGAAATAAATTGCTCAGAGTAGGTTGATCTACAAAAATAACAAAATTGAAAATGAAAGATTTAATCAACAATCCCCTGGTATCTTTATAATGCCAGTAATGGTAAAAGAAAAAATTTCAATCCAGTGATAAGCTCAGTATTAAATTGAATATCTTTGAAAAATCTCTGAAACTTCGTATTGAAGAAGGTACTATTTGTATAATTGATTGACATGCTTTCAAAAACGTCCACCACCCCGGTTAATTGGTCTACCTGCGTACCATCCCCACTCGTTTTGGCCAGGTGTTCCGTGACTCCGAGCAAGGGAAGGGAAGAAAATGAAGGATGATTTTTACGACGATCGTAAAAAGCAGTCCGGTAGCCAGATCCTCGCGGAAGCGATATTGCAATCAAGGCCGAATCAGTCGAAACAGTTAGGCCGGTTCAAGTCGGTCAAGTCCCGGGCGGTAAAGTCGGATACCGATTCGCAGTCGTGGAGAGACAATGCGCTACAAATTTTATTCCCCGTTGTTGTTGCGTCTCGCCTCGGGACCGTTCGCTGCTCCAACAAACAAATATTTTGCTCCACAAAAGCGCCACGGCATTGACTCCGTTATTAGCTGACTCATAAGTAATGTTCATTTCTCGAACGAGCTTGATAAGGAAAAAAATTATACGCTGCCGGTGACTCAACCTGTTAATTGCTCGAACCGAAAAACCGTTTATTCCGAATCCAGATAATTGCGCGAAAGAACATTAATGGGCAACGGTGCTGTAATAGCTTCACTTGTCGTAATTGCTTTGTTCTACTTAAATAGCAACTTAATATTGATTCACGTCGGAAAAGTCTCATTGACTCCGCGAAACATGGACACGTTCTTTTTTTTTAACGATTGCAATCATGTCACGCCATTTGTATAAATGTTTGCCGTACGCGGCTGATTATTTCACAATGTTAATGAACGCCTGCAGGTATCCACCTGTATTCTTAACGAATGCTTTGTATGTGCACCGGGCAAACGTTTCGTTTTTCCTTGTGGCTTTAATATTCGAGTGATGAGCGTTATTTATTGTACGATAGCGATTCGGAGAATGATAGAGATATAGGAGATTATTAACTGTCTCGTTTAAATTTCGCAATTTTATTAACCATCTGCCGGTTCAACGTTCTTTGGAGAAGTTCTACGATCGTCGACCATATTCGATTCAACGACCAGATGTATAGTGCGCGGCTTAAATACCGTAACCTTCGTCGCGTCGAGAAACTCGAATATGTCCTTCGGCGGGCCTGAAAATCGCGTTAAACGCTTTAAGTGGATCTAATATCTCAATCCCGGCCGCGAACTGAAATCCTCCTCTAGACACGCGACTCGGCGATTATAAAACAATTGTCAAGCGTTCCCATTAAATGGATGCTCATCGCTTTCCATCGAGAAGAGGATTGAATACCATGATTTTACATAATTCCAGTTCCGTGCAAATAATTTAGTTTTAACCCGATTTATCCTGGATGTTCAAAGTGCTTTTACTAAAATGCTATTAAGACTTTTAATCCTAATTTAATTTAAAGCCGATTTCTAGGCTGCAATTTAATTTAAAACCGATGTAAAGTTGCAATTTAATCTAATTTAGCATATATACATATATTCCTTAAGTTTAGAATTTATGTGCGGAAATTGTAAAATTGTGTACACAGCACCGAAGTCAATTTAAAGCGTGAAATATTTACAAATCTGAAAAAATCCTTGTGCTACTGTGAAAGACCCCGCTCAACTTTCCCCCAAGACCCCGTTTTAATAATAAAACAGGACTGAAATAAAATAGTGTACAGTAAGTCGACTTGATGGGTTACAATTTCAAAGGAATGACTTTCTAAAGTAAAAGCCCGTTTCACTAAACCCAATCGCGGATTGATGCGCGCACCTCTTCCTTCCAGGCGTTGAAGTCTCCGAGCGGGCAATTAACGTATAGCGCGTTAAACGTCTTTACGTCTACGATAAATGTCTATAGATAAATGAAATCGAATTCTTGATGCTGTCGTACCCTTCCCCAAATCGAAGTCGCATAATCGACGACATTCAACGTCAAACTGAAGGGGCCCCCTCGAGTACGCAAATAATTCACGTGTTTATAATTCCTAATGTGTTTGGCTCGCAAACGAAAGTGCCTTTACCGCCATTATACCGGCGTCTGATTCGCAAGCGTTCTTCCGCTGTGACCGAACGTTTCTACAGTCTGTTTCAATATTGACATTGCCAACATAGTGCCGGCAAAGGAAGAAAAAGACGCGTTGCTCCAGTTACACCTCGCGCTTCGCACGAATCGATCTTCTCACGAGTCGGTTCGATCGTGAGAAAGGCGGATGTCCATTCAGAACGCAGTACGAAACGAGAGGAATCTCTCTTTCTCTCCTCCCTCTCTCTCTCTCTCCCCCTCTTTCTCTCTATCTTCGTTTCTGTTTCCCGCGGCTCTACTCGTTACGACGCGAGGCGAGAAAGTATATGGACATTTCTCGTTTCATATTTTCTAGTTGCCGGATTCGCCGAAAACCATTTGCTTCTTCAACATCTCGAGGAGAATGGTCTATTTTACTTCTATTATTTTTCCAGATTTTAGTTACGATTTACAAAGCGTAAGAAGGTTGAAAAAGTACTCGTCAGCTTGACTTCAGTTTTTGAAATGTTTCTCGAAAATTTGGGGGTTCTCGAAAAATTGGGGATTCTCGAAAATTTGGGCTTCTCTAAAATTTGGGGATTCTCTAAAATTTGGAGATTCTCGAAAAATTGAGGGCTCTCCAATATTTGGGCTTTTCTAAAATTTGGGTATTCTCGAAAATTGGAGCTCATAAACGCTCAGAAATGTATAAGAAGCTTAACCAGACGCTTCGTTACAAATTTTAAAAGACCCTCAGACCAACCTGACGGAATTATCCATTGAAAATAAACATTCCAGTTCGTTAGGGAAAATTGATCAACGTGATCCGAAGGCATGAATGGTCCAGACGGGAAACTCGAAGGAGTTCTTCGAGAATTCCCGAAGAAAATTGAAACTTCCTGGCAACTTCCACGACGTAAGCTAGATTTTCTTCACCTTGGGTCGCGTAACTAGAAGTAACAGTACCCGTGGCATTGGCACGGCTAGCATCTATCGAATGCAGCGGATCGACTCGTTTATCGTTCGAGTTTCTTGCGGCAAGTCCTTCTTTGTTCTCTCTCGGGCGGCTGAACTTTTCGAGAGACGCCGGTGGAATGCGTTTTCTTTGTCCAGGTAGTTGGGAGTCGAGGTAGAGAATCTTGAAAAAGGAAATTGCTACGGATCAGTTTTGTTCCTGGCAGTCTGGCGCGGCATCTGCGCAACTTTGAGGGCGGGTCTGGGCTGGGTTAGGGACCTTGGGCACCTTAAAATATTTTAGAAACTTGAGATGAGTGTCCCAGAAGCTGCAAACTCAAAGGTTTTTGACACATATGCGGAGGATTTGAACTCAGGCTCTGCTTTAGCTAATTTAAAAAGTCCTAGGGTGTCTATCCAGATGAAATTTGATGAAGAGTCGGAGTGCATTCTGGGTTTTTAGGGTGTTCGAACTGTTCCGATTTCGGGGCTCTAGAAAGGAGACCCGCTCGTTCCTACGCTCGCGTTCACGAAGCTCTCGGCACTTCTTTCTCGCCTCCTGCATTCCACGACGCGCCTCGTTAGACTTGACACGTATTACTTTGCATTCTCATAAGCGTTATGCACCGGCGCGGCGTCCTGCCTTTCTCGTAACTCTGCTAACGCGCGAGATATCGCCGTGGAATCGGGATCTCGGTACGGTCAACGCGATCGAGGAGTTTCCAATCGAGGAAAAAACTTTCCAGACAGACCGAGAACGCGCGGCCGAGAGAAAGATAAACTTCGAACGATCGCCTCGGGGCGTTCCGCGAAAATAACGCTGCCGTAACGTGGCCAAAGCGTGATCTTTAACCCATCATAATCGCGATCGGTTCCACATTATCCCTCCAGGCGGAAAAATTAAAAAGACTCGATCAGTAAAACGGTGGGGAGTATATTTTGCCGGAAATATACTTTGGACTTAGACCTAGTTTACAGACTTTTCAAAATGGCAGACGGATACGGAGAGCATGCGTGATTAGCAGTAGTTTTCGACTTGTTGTATCGTGTTTAAGTAAATCTCGATTGTCCACTCTTCAAGGATAAATATAGACACCGTTCAAAGAACTTTCGAGTGACCTTGAGACGTCCCTGAACGCTTTCACTTTAGGCTAACAATAAGTATACCGACAAGGCCCAGAAAACAGTGTTGATTCTATATGGTTCTGGATAGAGACGCGGTCGGATGGCGGTGTTCGTGATATTCGCTAATGAGTGTGACCTACGAAAATGATTTGCTCGAGCGATTGATCGCAGATACAAACAGAGTCCCCCTAATAGTGGCATACCTTCGCGTGCGCGAGTTTCATTGACTCACGACTTATTGAACGTGTTCCATCGAACTACTGGGCTAACCTGCTGCGATACCATTGGTTCTGCAGCCTCGGAAGAAAGGTCAGGACGTGCTTCGAACGGCAAATGGTTATTTTCAAGAAATATTCCTTCCTCCCGTTGCATTCGCGCCTGAGATCTTTTTCGTGTATGCAATACATGATTTTTCTATACATATAACATTATAGTAAAAGCGCCAAGGAATTACCGGAGCATCAGGCACACATTGTCTCGAGAGTTTAGAGCAATTTCAAGCACGTAGGCTACTTCGCGGTCGTTCTAGCCGAAAATTGTATATTCCGCTCTCGTCTTATTTCGTCCTGCCTCGAACCCGCGGTTCTCTTGCGAAACGGAGTTTCACAACCGCAGCAATCGAGCAAGAAATATCATCAGACCGAGAAATTACTTTTACTCGGTACAGATGAGTAGGTGCAGGGGTCACGTTGACCACGTGACCGGGACCAAGATGCCAATTAACACCCGCAGCTCGTGATCAATAAATACACCCTTGGAAAATTATCGGTCACTGCGGAGAACGCTTCGACGTACTGATTTTTATTAAGGTGCTATACAGCAATCTGTAATCAGAATTTTCTGAACAGTTTCATGAGTTCAAAGTCTTCAACTTTCGGTACATATTTTTACAGAACAATTGTAAAATTACTAAAAGATTTATATATAAGAATAATACTATCATTCTTGAACGGGAACGACTGGTTAAAGGTAGCGAATTTAAGCACAACATTCGTGCTTGGAATGCTACACGGATCGATTAGTCATCGTTGTTAGCGATTGTCAAAAGGTCGTAGCTTGTTGTGTACAAGGTGAATCGAAATCGATTCGTTCCGATACCTCGACAATGAAACCTGTTCGCAAATTTGTCTATTTCGTTTCCTTTGTCGTTTCCAGCCAACGAAACGAAAATAAATATTTAGTTTCACCGTGAAAAAATAAAGCCACCTCCGAACTGCAGGTCGATAATATTCAGGACTTCCCCGTAACTGTTGTTTCACGGTGACGCATTGCCAATAATATATCAAAAAAACACGACGTTTGAAATTAGGAGGAAAACGGTGAAGCTTATGAATAAATGAAAACCGGTCTTGGAGCACGTAACATGCAACACCGGAGTCGCGCAAAGTGGTCAGAAACGTTTAGGATGTGAGATTTAAACTGTGTCCGTTTCTATTTTATTTCAAATTGCAGCCAAATTAGTAGAAAAGGTACGAACATGGACTGCAAAATTGTTTAACTTTCCGAATTAGAGCGTGATTACTTTTTTTTATACTGGTGGCACTAACCAGAGATTACATGTTCTTATTAAATTCAATAATGTGAATCAGAATTAGTTCCTCATACTTGTGGAACAAGATTATATAGTTCCATTAAATGTAGTAATCGCAAAAATTCGTTTTGCTGATCAGATATTTGATAAAAAGAAAAACGTAACAGTGTTCGAACTTATCATTATATCCTTGTGTCAAAAGAAGGACCCAGAAACTGAATAAAAATCAATACAACATAGCAGAAAAAGAATGAAGTGAAAAATAAAACTAAGATCAGAAAGCAAAGAACTGAAAAGGAATAAAGAGTGCGAATCCCTATGTTTTTATAGTACAATAAAATCAACTCATGTGGAGGCAACAATGATGTGTGAATATTACAGAATTGGGTAAAAATTCTACAGTTCAAGATTTTAAAAAGTTCTCCAAAACAGCTTAATTAGTCAGACTCATTCATACACGTTGGTTGCCTCCACTTTCATTTCACCATAAGGATTCTATACTTCAGATCTCTCCTGTCTAGCCTGTTTTTTCAACAGTCTGCAAGAGCGTAAGTTACCATAAAGACCCGCAGTCTAATAACAATATGTACTCCTCGAAAGCTAACCCGAATTACTTCCAGGGGTATTAATTCCTGCGTGACGGCGTTGCATCAGAGAAAGAGCTTTCAAATCCACGATAATTTCCGCACGGCGCGCTGTCAACCTGCGAGAGCCTCGTTGCCCGTAATACAGACGCGACATAGAGCCGCGAATCTGTGTGTGTGTGTGTGCTGTAGAAATAGAAAGAGAGCGAGACAGACAGAAAAAGAGAGATAGAGAGAGAGAAACACAGACACAGAGCGGGAGCCCAAGAGTAACGAAAGAAGAGAGAGAGAGCAATAAAAAAGAGAAAGGTATGATAATTACCAAGGAGTCGTCCCCATTGTCAGCGCTCATAGCCCACCGCTAGCGCGAGGGAATTCGAGATCGTCGTCGTGGTGGTCGTCGTCCTCGGTCCTCTTGGCCGCCCTTCCGGTAGTGGGACCTTGGTCTCATCATTCTGCGGCGTATCCTAAATCCGCAGGGCACTCGAAGGACTCGTTAACAGACACCGGTGGCACCGCTTCGCACCTGTCATCTGGCATTGCAGCGACGACGCGGCTCGGTGGGTATCGCAACGCGAGCAACGAACGTGAACAGGAGTGAACAAGGATAGAGTCACCCCGCTAGAAAGGACGAGAAGGATAGAGAGAGCGAGAGAGAAAGATGCAAGGGCTCCGGGAACGGACAGAGAGGACAGGACACTGACACACGAAACGTCAACGACACTGGCACGCCGTCGTGCACCGTTCTCGCGAAACTCTACGGGCGCAGACTTTTTGAATCATGCCGTGGACACGCGCCCTCCACTGTGCACGTCACTCCAGCCCGTTACCTTGCTCTTTTTCTCTCACTGGCCGATCAGGCGAGCACGGGACGACCATAAATTCGTCTGACAAACAAACTAACCTCCGCACGGGCTCACGGACAGCCGCTAACTTCCAGCGACGCGCCACTCGACGGCTCGCTAATGCCGTTCCCTTCCTTCCAACCGTTCTACCCCCACTCCTCGCGAAAAGCAACGCACGAACGGTGACGACAACCGATATGTTTACGCACGAATTATCTTACCCGTACGCAATGTCGACAGCGTTATCGGCTAACACGTTTCGAAGGCTGCTCGACCGATCGACTCACCGTTCCCGAACCGTGCCAACAACACCGGGAAACGAGGAAATATCCGCACCGTTGTTACGCGCACCGCGTTCCCGCTACGGCCGCCATCTTGACGCTGGAGGGTGCGCGCGCACCTTCACCAAAGCGCGACCGATTCGAACGGCTTCAAGGGGACACTCGAGTTTCTCCTTTTCCGAAAAATCGATTCTTTGTTTTTTAGTTGTAATATACTCTCTAGTTTGGGAATAAACAAAATTTCGAATGTTTCGTCAGCATTGGTGGCCGTCTGAAAACAGCAAATTACTCTGCCATTTTTTAATGTTTTGTTTCGCAAAAAATTGAGAATACTTATTGATTATCCTCGGAAAAAATTCCCGAAAACAGCACTTTTTCGAGGTCTACCCTCGTGAACCACGAAGTTTTGCGTCACCGTCGTCAAACGCGTACGACATACGATTTACACGTGATATTTATGGTCGGTAGAATACCCTGTTTTGTAGTCGGTAGTACAGAGATCGGGAATATTATGGCGGACTAATTGTACGGTACTTTGATTACAAGGGACTTTGAATAATGACGAGCGCCGCGGTAATTGGCGCGAGGGATACATTTCTGCGGAAGTCGCTTCCGGTAGGGGACGCACAAGCAGTCACAGACGAGGCGATTAGCGACGATAGGATCGTATTACGGGTTCCGGAATAATACCAGGTCATTTTCCTTACTATTGTCGTTCGAGGCTCACTTGAAACGTAGGGTAGATCGACGGGTTTTTGTAGCCTTTTCCCATCTTCCATGTTTATATCCTCTCCCTAGTTTATTAACGTTAGGTGGGTAGCGACAATGAGTCGTACGCATAAAAATAAGCACAAGTGCTTGTAGGCATTAAGTGAAAGCAAATACTAGGTTTGTACAATTATCTGTTAGTACCAGATTCTAAAATTAATTGTTCCATCCTTGATGCATACAAATATCATCAGAGAAAGATCTCACTTGCCTTTATGCGCGTGGCCTGTTATTTCTAGAATGATCTGATCGTATTACATTAAACACGAAGAGTTTTCCTGTACATTATTAAACTTTGGTGAGAAACGACATTACTTTTCGAATGACCTGGTCGTATAACATTAAAGACAATTCATATTTTTGTTTCAGGCGCAATGGGAAAATGGCGGATACAGAGGATCAGCGTAGTTTGAGTGGGAAAGGGTTGAAATAATAAAACGTGAACGAGAGACGCACACACACAATGAGACAACACGTTACACGACAGACAAAGAGACTTTTTCACAACATTTAATAAAACGCTATCAACTATGTATGCCTTTTTTTTACTCAAATACTCTAAAAGTTACTTACATACGGTGTAGGTTTATATGTATACTTTTAATGTCGGTTACGGAGGTGTCACATCCCTCGCAACGCGATCCACGGGGATCATCCGTCGAATTTTTCATTATAATATCTACGCATGTTCCTCCTTTAACCCCTTCGTTTCTTCTATTTTCGAACGTGAGATAGTCTCGTTAGCATTGTACACTGACAACAAACGTAACGATTTAGGCACCAATCAGCGACGATGAACACAGTGTAGAACCACGGAAATAGAAGAGCGACAAAGGTGCTCGGGAGCTGACACGTCCAGTAAATTATGTATAAAGTTTGCTTCTTTTTCTTCTTTTTTTTTTGTTTCTTTTGTTGATTTATTTAATACTATCGTCGTTTATCATTGTATTTCTTTTCCCTTAACGTGTAATATTTCAATTAATCGTGGGTATTTAGCGATCAACGTCCCGGGATGCTAAACAGGTCTGTGTCTGAAAATCTACGAGGGTGGATAACAAATGGGGGGAAGGGGGATGTTGGTGCAAAAAGAACGTCCGCGTTAAGGCAACTTTAGTGCCTTCTCTCAGACTTCGTTTCGTCGGTTCGTCTCTCTCTCCCTCTCTATCTCTCGAAATAAAAAAAGTTTCGCGCGAGTTTTACTCCTCTCTTCTTTTGTTATTCCGCTTCTCGGTTTAAATACATTGTATAATTATTTCGTTTCGCGCGCGAGGTATCAACGAGTTTGATACGTCGCGCGGGTTCCCATTTTCGGGAGCGAAAACGATCGACGCCCCGTGGTCATAAAACGGCCGACTTCGGTTTTGTTTAATAGAGTTTGCGACCCTTGACATGTCCACAAGTGAACGTATCAATTAGTTCTACTTATATATTCTCTGTATAAAAGTGTATACAATTGAAAACAATAAATAGTTTATACAATTGAACTGCAAAATTGCTCGCGGGGGATCGCCGACACGCGGAGTTTGGTGTCACAGGGCTGGACGAAATTATAATTCGGTGACGAGATTGTGTTCGTGAGCGCGCCCGATATATCGAGTCGGGGGTGGTTCGATTAAAAAAACATATATTTGTCGTAAAAAGAACGGAAAGGGACGTTTGAAACAAGAACAAGAACCGTGACGACAGACAAAAACGTTCGCCCAAAAGTACAATAAGTCGCACAAATATACAACCCCAAAAATGGTTGTACAAAATATTGAAAATAAATAGCTCAACAATCTCCGGACCTCGAGAAATTAAAATATGCAGTGAAGGAGCACCGAGAAAACAAATTAAAGACTCGAACATTTTATGTGTTTTGTAGACAGCGTGCGCTTGCTTATGCTACCCAACCATCCTCTAATATTGCAAGGGTGTGTGTGTGTGTGTGTGTATGTACGTATGTTTGTGTACGTTGTGTGTATTCGTGTATCGGCAAGGTGTATTCAGTGTGTCCTTAATTACAACACGAGGAAAAATCTATTCTCTATCGTCCGCCATCAGCCGCCGATTGAAAAATTCACTCGAACTCGAATCCCTACACACTGGCATAAAAAAGTCCCATAACTTATTTCCTTAACCTATTTTTTCGTCTGGCAAAACTGCATACTTATCTTTTTTTTTTTGTTTCATATGCACAAGTATCACAATCGCTCACAGATATCTCGTGTTACAAATGTGTTTCCGTGTGTACATGATCGTGTGTACCTATCTCCTCTCGTGCGCATCAGCAAAGCGAACACGCTATCGGATACGTGTTCCCCGCCATGTTGAAACCTCCTGTTTCGCGTTTTTCTCGGCGTTATTTTTCTGTTTTTTTTTCTCGCGTATTTTGTGAAATCTCCCGTTGTTAAAAATGGTGAGCGCGCGCGCGCGTGACCCGCGATCCTACTATTAAAGTATTAAAGTTAAGGTTTCTTATAAACTGCAATCTAAGCTGATCCCATGTTGTTTCTTGGTCACAACCTCGTTGAATTCGCGTTTTTTGTAAACACCGATGTCGCGACAGGGTCCTTGCCGGTTTCCGTCAAGGAGACCGTATCGAACGGAGA
This sequence comes from Seladonia tumulorum, assembly GCA_913789895.3. Taxonomy (NCBI): domain Eukaryota; kingdom Metazoa; phylum Arthropoda; class Insecta; order Hymenoptera; family Halictidae; genus Seladonia; species Seladonia tumulorum. The sequence continues at coordinate 6,269,313 of OU565274.1, forward strand.
TTTTCGACGAAGACCTTTTTCCCCCGAAAATCCTTCGCCGAGAGAGCTCGCGGCCCAGGATTCTCTTTCGCAGTTTTCTTACATTTTATGTAAATCGGGCCCGATCGCCGCCTTGTCCGTGAAAACACCAGATCGCCAACCGACAATTTTCCTCTAGAACGGGCAAGGACACGACACGGTGCCTGAACTATACATATATTTCCATCCCGGGCGGACGCACACGTAGCCGCATTTTGTAATTTCTCTAACGACAATATCCACACAGAACTTGTCGTGCGATCAACCGCGGCGGTGATTCCCGAAGAGAACCGTTTTCATCGATTCTACTCCGGCAACAACCACCGTAAACAATTTTATACTCGGATTTATCTAACGCGCTGAACGACAGAACCGGTTGCACCGGAATATCCGGGACCATTCGTGTCTCACTCCTGCCATTTTGTGATTATCCTCTCATGCCCAAACGCATCCGCGAAACGTTTCAACGAGATTCAAGCTCGCCGACGTTCTACATCCTCGTCGAACTGTTATACGAGTGTCGTCGCCGAGCAACATGTTTTTTTTTCAATATGCAACACCGACAATCGTGGTATCGTATCCACAGTTCGACCATTCTTTTAAGCGGACACGGTCTCGACCATCGACTTTTTAATAATCTCGCCGAAGTTCTCGTCGCACTCCTCCGTACCCTCGGACTGTTGCTCGTTACCTTGGCCCTTCTCCATCTCGACCTTCGTTCCGTTTCCATGGTAAGTACCGTGCGCCTGCGGTTCCATTTCACCGTAGTACGAGTATCTGCCGGAGAGCAGCTCGGAGAACGGTTCCAATTTGCCCATTTGCTGTACAGCTGCATGCGGCTGTACCGAGTTCAGGTTTGTGTACTGCGACCCGGTCGTCTCGTCCTGGGCGAACGTGGTCTCGTATGCGGTAGCGTGCTGGCCTGGATGGACCTGGCAATTCCCCTGTAGCGTGGCTGCCGCGTCCTGCCCGTAGGTCGCGTAATGCGAGAACCCGGGTGTTCCTGGTACCGCTTGAAACTGCGGCTGGAATTGCACCCTAGACGTAGAAGGAAGGTTAGCGTAAGGTTGGTAGTCCTGATAAGCGGGCTGCTGGAAGTTCACACCGGCACCGGTTTGCCCCGAGAACGTTTGAAATGCTTGACTAAACTCAGGATGTAGTTTCCTTTGAGGTCCCTGCGTACCATCGACAGTGTCCTCGCTAGGATAACAATCATCTCTAATCGCGTACAGATCCAGACTATCCTCTCTGGCGCCAGGTACGTCTGGCTGACAATTTGGCCCACCGTCTCCGGCATCGTGGTTCTCGTAATGCAGCGTCGTGAAACCGCCACCGTTCAAACACGACTCTGTATTTCTATTCTCCATCACGGACCCCAAATTGATCTCCCTCAAGGGACTTCTACCATTCTGATTGTCGGAAGCATCATGATCCGTACCGTCCTCTTCCTCCCGCTGTTTCTTCTCCAGCTCTAGCCGCATCAGCGTGTGAATGAAATGCGTCCGCACGCGTACTGGATTAAATTCGATCCGGCCCGAACTGTTCGCGCAGCCATCGCGGGTGCACCCGCATGGGAAACCGGCTCGATCGACCTGTACAATCCCACCAGAAACCTTCGTGTTAATTTACATTCTCCATGCTGTCACAATAAACAAATATTCTTTCCTCTCATACTTTTGAAAGTTAAAATGTATGCACAATCACAGTTGTCGAGGACCTGCTGTACAGATAACATAATAGCGAACATATTACTGATCTAAATGGAAAAAACTGTTGAGAACAGTTTGCTTAATAGATTCGCCAGCGAGTCCTCGAAAGAGCTCGATCACCGCTGATACTATTTTATCATCAAATAGAGATTACTAGCTAGTTGCGATAACTCGCAGTTTATCGGAACCGTTCATCGGATCAAACGGATTGGGTCCCAGCCTACTGACCTGACACTTTACGTTCGCACGACTGCAAGGACAGCTCTCAGGATCGCAGTACCCTTTGCACCCGCAGCCGCAGTGTTCCCTGCTGGCTCTGATGTCTCTGCACTCGTCCTTCTCGATGCCGTCTATTCTTCGCACCCCGGCAGCCCTGAGCAGGGCCCGTCTTTGCCACGTGGGGACTGGCTGCAGGAAGTAGTAGCTATCAATGTCGAGCTCCTCGTTGTCGCTCTGCTCCTCGTCGGTGTCGTCGCTGGGATCCTCGGAGCTGGACGCTGCTTCGGCAACGCAATTCGCAGCTCGCTCGGAACGCAGCTGGGCCAACCTGGCACGATGGATCCGCCTCTGCTCAGCAGCGTGCTCGGACAACGAGAACCTCTCAGCGTGAGTGTGCGTCGCGCTCATACCAAGCGTACTGCCGCCCTGTGGGTAATGCATCAATTTCTATTAATACGTACATTCGCGTGTTATTATCGTTACGGCCTCCTACGTCTATTATCATTTGCCTGCGATGCGCCGTTTGGAGACTATACGTGCAACGCTGGGCGCAAATGCGAATTTCACATTTGAACTGGTCTGGGTGGTCTTTTAATACTTTGGGGTGATTCTAGTGGTCCAGACGCTGTAAGAATTTCTTGTTAACGCCCAGTTGTCGCACTTAAATACACTTTTGGTGAATTTAAAATTCAATGCTGACTCAGTGTAAAGAAAAATTCTTTAATTCCTCAGACATGCTTGTAAGTATTCTTTTTTTTTTTAGAATGCAGAAAGGACGTTCGGGAAAAAATTAATAGAGCTGAGAAAGAATTGGTGCTTTGGAATGGGAGTTTAGTCTCACCTGAGAAGGCACGCAGGTGAATCCCTGTGCCCTGGGAAAGTAGTAGACGGTCACCGCGTCGAACTGGATGTTGCGTTTCTTTTTCATGGACTCATCGGTGTTGCTCTTCTTCGGGTTGGGAGCCCCTTCCATGCAGTCCGTCAATCTTCTTTTTAGATTGCTCTTCGGCGGACTGGGGAACGTCGTCAACGGCGTCTGCGGCGTCCCCGGCACGGCTACGTTGGGGACGAAACCGTCCAGTTGATTCACGGCTGAAAGATAATACCTGTTGTGACTATCATATTCTAACAATACCTTTCGTTCGTGCGTACGCTCGGCATACTGAAAATTATTCAGCCCGAACGAAGAAATACAATATTGAACTTGACATTCTGCCGGCGGTATCAATCGCCGGGGCTCCGATACCGCTTTTATTTTTAAACTACTCGTCCCAACTAAAATTACACCAGAACGCAAAAGTTCATGTCCAAACTAGTTAAAATGGACATGCACAAGCACAAATACAATCCTCAAATATCTTCTCTTTAAGCTGGAGAAAATAGCTAGGCAAAACTTTCAAATTTTCATGGAAACAACAAACTTTCCCTCGGTAAGTCATCAGAGCTAAATAAAACTTTAAACAATCTATTAAGTTTTCTACAAGTTTCAAAATCAAGCAGCAGCCTCATCAGTTATGTTTGTTTTACGTTACTTTAAGGATCGGACATTTCATATGCAAAAATATAGGAGCCAAATAGAACTGTCATTCTCTCTCTAATAATCTTAATCGACTCAAACAATTGATAACCTTAAATTCTTTTAATCTGTCCTCTGCTAAATTGCACTTGTTCAGTCTGGTCGTCAGGGTCTCTTAAGCATCCACTAACACCGAAACCATAAATTTCATCGGCGTGCTCACCCTTCTCCTTGTCGGATAGAATATCGTCAGGTATCCTATCCAAGAACGAGGTCTCGGAATCGCTTTCAGGTGCGGGCGCAGGTCCAGGATCCCCAGGAATCTCGCTGCCCAGTCCGGAATCGCTGCCATCGGACCTAACTTCGTCCCTAGCACCGGTGGCAAGCGCCAGACTCTCGGCGGAGTCCTCGGTGAAAGCCTCCGGCCTCTCCGCCTCGAGCCTGGTGATGATTTCAGGGTTGATGTCGACGCAGCACATGGACTCGCTCTCGGGGCAAGACACTTGGTCGGAAACGGCGTCGTCATCGCATGCACGAAGACGCACGTTCGTCATGGAGGACACCTCGGAGCTGTCGGAGCCGGTCTCGGTCTCTGTCTCGGTGTCGACAGCTTCCGCGGCATCGGTTGAAGCTTCCAGAGGTTCCACAGGAGGCGAGGTGGGTCGCGCGTCGGTCGAATTTCGTTTGCTCAGCACCTGGAGACTCTCCGTGCAGGTTATCGACGCGGGTGACGCGGCTTCCTCGATCTGGTCCACGTTCTTCTTCGCGCATTCGGCCGTGGGTTCGTCCTTGGTCGACTTTTCCGGCGTTCGCTCCTTGGGCAACGAACCCAGCTTCTCCAAGACCACTTTGCACTGCTTCATGTCACTCGACGAGGGTGACAGCGATTCGACGGGCGGCGTTTTCGACCTTGTCAAAATGGGCGAACCTGGGTGCTTGTTCGGCGACTCTTGCTCGGTCATCTGGACGCTCCTCTTCTCGGGGCTGCACGTCAGGACGTAATTCGACTTCTTCGACGCGTCTTGCGGCTCCGTATCCGCGTTCTGCGCGGCGTCTTCGTCGTTCCTCTGCTTCTTGTTGTTGTTCAGCCTCTTCTTGTCCGGCGTCAAGATGTTCGAGTCGTCGACCCGCTCCAGCACGACCACCAGATAGGGTCGCGACTCTTTCGTCTGATCCGCGCTGCTGGGACCATCATCCTCGGCACCGTTGGTCTTGTAAGGACACGTCTCGATCGGCTCGTCGCACTGTTTCTCCTGGCACGGACGGTAGTCCCTCTCGGGACTCTCGCCGGGCAGCGAACAACAAGAGTCCTCGTCGGTGAACGCGTCGGCGAACTCGAGTTTCCGGCAACCTCGGTCCACCTCGTCCTCGCCGTTGACGCGTTCCTGATTCGGCGTGGACACACCGTGATGGTGCCTCGGCTCCGTGCCGATGATCCCGGCCTCGTGTTCAACGGAACTGTTCAAGCTCAGTCTACAGCTGGTGGAGAGCGAGTTGTCTAGCAACCTGCCGTTCCGCGAGAGACACCGAGCGGCCGCGTCGTCGTCGAAGAGACAGGAGTCCGAGGAGAGGGATATCTCGCCGAGGGTGCGCTCCCGGAGGCTCACCAGGACCGGCGAGATCCTCCTGACGTCGCTCCTCACTTGGTTGCTCCCCTCGTTCTCCGGGATCTCGACGCCAATCCGCTTGATCTCAGCGTTGATTGGCAGGAAGTCGCTGGCCGGCCTCTTCCTCGACACTGGCGAGCCTATCAGCACGCCACCCCCACTGTCGATCACGCGATCCTCTTCTTGTTCCAGGCACTTGATCGGCGTGGTCGCGTCGGCACAATTCTGCGGCTCGACCGGCGGCTCCTTCGTCTTCGATTCGTCCGCATTGTCCTCGAGCTTCGCCATCGAGCCGCGTTTGTCCGGCGTCGGACCCGCGGTCTCAGAGTTCATCTTCGCGTCCGGAGTAACGTTCTCGGACGCGGGGCATAGCACAGCACTGTCGGCGTCATCGTCGCCGCTGGACGATCGAGGAGCAATGTCCTCGGGATCGGCCGTCGGGCCAGCATCGTCGACGGGCTCGGTGGGCTCGGCGACCGGTCCGGTTATCGAGCTGGAATCCTCTTGGGCCTCGACAAGACGCTCCTGGGCCGAAGGCGATTCCATCTAGACGTCCTGATCTGCGATCACACAACAGAGAATGTCCGTTAGCCGACGATCCAGACCTCGCGTCCACGGGATACGGGGATCGAGGGAGAGGAAAATTTCGCGGGGAAAACGCGCGCGTTCCCGAGTCTCGAGGAACGCGTCTCTTTATCACCTCGGTGTCTCGTGGTGATCGCGTGGCCCGCATCGCCTCGTTTTCTCGAAATATCATAACCAAAGAACGGCGAAAAGGATGGAGGGATCAATAATCCGCGCACTGATACCGCGCGGCGCCGACGAGCGGCGAGAGACGAACCCCGTCAACTCGGGAGATCGGTCTCTCTGTTCCCACGAGAGGGTCCCTCTGGTCTCTGATCTCTGGTCTGCGACCAGGTGGCTAGAAACGGTATGAATCGGTTGGTTTCTCGGTTTCTATCTCGGTTGCTATCTTTCCTATCGCGTCGACCGAAATAAAAAGGGGTCCGCATATAATCCTGGCCGGAGATTATTGATTCAAAGCTGGCGGAGAGGCGAGGAGGGTGGGCGGGGGAGGAGGAGGAGGAGGAGGAGGAGGCAGCAGGAGAAGGGTACAAGCAGCGGGGGCGAGAGAGAAGGGGAGAGAGAGAGAGAGAGGTTTCTGTCTGCCTTCGGTTACCATGCGCACCTTGTACCCTTTATATACCCCAGAGAACTCGGCGACAAGCCAGGTGTAAAAGGGTTCGCGTCTTCATGTCTCCTCCGTGTCCCCTCTATCCCTTCCGTGCCCTATCACGCTCTCTACTGTTACGCGGTCCTCTGCCCTCTGCGATTCCTCCTTCTTTCGGTCCGAGTTTCTTTCGAGCGTCCGAGTAGCGCGTACCCCCACGATTTCTCCCCCCCTGCCACCGGGTCCCCGCACCACTACTCCGACGAACACGAGGTGGCCCGACCTCGACCAGGCTCTCCCGATATCCTCGAACCGTTTAGGTCGTCTCGCAACTCCAGCTGCCTCCATTCTGGCCGCGGACGAGTCCGTCCCTGAGAGAGCCGCGTCGATCGTCGGCCTCCATCGGTCGCGAGCGAACGGGCCCCGCCGCGTCGCACAGCATGCAACAATGCCCGGGGCCAGATGGGGCACGGGGTTTCGCGGAACCGACGTATCCCGAAACGGATTCGGCGAAAATAAGAGGATTCGAAGTGGTCGCTCGAGCGGTCACGATGCAGCCGAGAAGGATACGTTGCTCCCCTCAAGAAGAGGGTTGCTATAGCAGCTGGCTGGTATCGTGCGAGGTGGCTGAAGAACAAGAAGAAGAAGAAGAAGAGCGATATGCTGTTCCTCGGCACCAGAAGAGGATCAAGCGCGCGGAACGGCTCAAGAGAGCGCGTAGAAGCTGAAGAGAAGCCAGAAGCGAACGCGTGCGGAGTGATGACGGCGTGTCGTCGTCGCTTTTCGGGGGCAAGCTCTGCGTGAACGTGCACGAGACGTGAACTGAACAGCCCGGCGATCCGAGGACTCGTTCGAGAAAGCGAGGGAACGAAAAACAAGAAATAAGAAGATGAAGATGATGATGAGAGAAGCTCCCTTCCGAGCGAACGGAGAGAACAAGCAAAAGCGTACGATACTCGCTGAGAGAAGGAGAAGCGAAGCGAAGCGAATCGAATCGGATCGAATCCGGAGAGGCGCGTGCGTCGCGTTCGACAGCTCGGAGCAGAGTGAGCGGTGCGGCTTGTACGCCGCGTCGATGACGATTCCGCTCGGTCCGCCTCGGCTACCCTCGGCTCGCTCTCCTCCGCGCTAGTGAAGGGTACACTGTACTCTCTCTCTATACTCTCTATACCGGCGCACTTCTACGGCGCGCCAGTGTGCGTCGTTTCCCCCACCACCAACGGGACGCTCGTGAATGTGTAATACAGTGTACGGGGAGCTACGAAACGTAGGCACACACCGTGGTTCTCATCTGGCCGATCGAAACCGAGCTTCGACGATGACGCCGACGACGACAACGGCGACAACGACGACGACGACGACGACGACGCCACACCGCGGCCGATCGATCCCGAACCGTGTTTTCGAGCTTTTTCGGAAACGGCCGAGCCCGAGCGACGATCCGCGAGCATTTAGAGAGGCACAAAGGGCCAAGCGATCGGAGCACACCGGCGCCGGAGACCGCCGGTTGGAACATCGATTACGCGTCCGGTGAAATTCTGCGGCCTTTCTACGGTAATTCTATTTCACCCGCGCACAACGGCGTTACTCGCCAATCCATCGGCTACGCCTACGCAATCCGGAGAGTGGAGAATTAACCAAAGGTGTTCTTAACTCTTTCCATCGAGAAACGCGATTTTTACCGATATGTACTCGGCTGGATCAGCGCCCAGCAGGCGGACGCAGCGGATCCAGAGGAACGATCGAAATTTTCGGGTGTGTTTGGCTTGAAAGGGTTCATCAGAATCAGCTGTGATTATGTCTGGCTAGGATGGAAAGGTCTAAGCTGATTATGGATAGCTTTCTTTCTTTCGCGGTTTCCGGGGATCATCCCGGTGGCCCTCCGAGGTCCTCGAAGCCATAAAACTTTCCCCACTTCCTCCACCCTCTTCAACACCCCCCACCCCCAAAATGTCTAGCTGGGAGACCGATAAGGGGACTGTTTATAAACCTTCGGGTGACCACAGCGACCTCATTTTAATTTTAGTGTTTTACAATGTGAGTTTTCGAACGTTTAGATATGCTTCTTCTATCTCACAATGGTTCTAAGGTAACATAAAAATAAAAAAAAAATAAAAAAATACTAAAAGTTTATTGTATATTCCAGTGTTGCAGCCTTGGATGTACAATCTCACAGTGGTTCTAATGTAACATAAAAATGATGTCAATTCGATAAAAGTAAATATTAAAAGTTGATAGTATACTTAACAGTTGCAGCCTTGGATGTCCAACCTTAAGGTGAGAGAGATAGAAATCAAATTCGAAGAAGGTCTTTATAGAATTATACTCTGTGGTACAACTCATTATAACGTTTCGATGTACGAAGCAACTTTTCGAAACGTCCTCGAATCGAACGGTCGTAGGTAGTGATGGCTATAATTTGTCCAGAATGTTCAAATGGTTTCTCAAGGCATATAGCGTTTCGTAGATAGCTCTTCCTGTGTGCTGTTGCACGGTAATTCGAAACAAGGAAAACTGTAAAGAGTACCCGAAGAAACAAATCAATACTCCCGCCGCACGATCAGACGCGACTCAAACCCGTCGCTGTTCGTATGCCGCAACATCGACTGAAGATAAAAAGAGAAACTCCCTGTTGCAACGCGGAGAGGCTCGAGCAGCCCAGACACGAAATCCGTTCTTCTCGTAGCATAATTAATATCGGCTCCGTACAAAGTCGCCGAAAATTTTGGAGCGTCTCGGGATCGCCGAGTATTTCCGTCGCGATAAGGCCGGAACGTTGACGACCACAATAACGATACTTCTTACGGAACATCGAGCCCTAAAACGCAATAATCCATTTCGTTCCGAATAAAAAGCGTCTTAACGAAGCAAAATTGATTCAGGAATCTGTGGATCTGAAACTCGCGGTTTCAAGGATTAATCGATGAAAACAGAAATTAAGTAATCCTAATCCTGGTGTCCACTATGCTGTTCGGTGATTAGAAACGCGCCTGCGACTCGACCAGCCGTTCGATTATTTAAATTAACCTCGTTTACAGTTGTCGGCGATTATCGAGCAACATCGGTCGACCGGTGAGCGTCAGCGATCGTTGCAGCAGCGTCGCGTCGAATCTCGAGGATCCTGGACCCGGTGCAAAGCATCCGAAGCTCCTTCCATCGAGAACCGGAAACGGGAGATCGTTGGTAAACGCGGAGAATCGTGTACATTATCGATCCGAGCGATTGACCGTCCTCCCAGGAGGAAGACGATAAACTCGGCCGACGTGCTCCACGATAATAACGCGGCCACGATAACAACGACGTCTCCGACGCCCGGAAAATATGGGAATAAACAATGACGCCGGTCCCGAATGGCTCGTGGCAACCGCTGCGATACCAACGATACGTTCCCGATGTGTTCGAAACAGGTTTCCGTCGTTACGCAAGCGACCACGCACCGATCACTGTATCACTCTTATCATTATCCTTGCATGCGACTTTCCCGGCGGATTCGCATCGGCGATCACGATGGTCCCAATTTCTTCTCATTCGCCATAACCAATTTTTTGAACCGGTAACTTAGGACTTGAATCAATTTGCGACACTGGATAAATTTATTCGAGCTACCTACCTCGTAATATAAAAAAACTGGGATTTTTCTGAAATTTAATCAGATTTTAAGCATGCTATTTAAGACTGAATCCCCCAAATATTCGAACGAAGTTAGAGAAACTTGATATTTGCAGTTGTTGCGCAACACAGTAGCGGAGATTAATGTACAGAAATTTTCCTGGGGTCACGAGAGACCCCAGGCTACCATTTCTGGGTTAAATTTGCTACAGCCTATGTGTGTGTACCAGAATTAATTTATAAATGGCAAGAAAATATTGCAAAAAATAGAATGATTGGAGAGTTCGTACTCCAACGTACAAACGCGTCTTGCTTTTCTCGCGAATTTATTCAATAGCTTATATAGTACAAGGAAACATCCCTTACGAGGTCGCCCCGATAACACTACGGAGGTGAGGATGAATTTTTAACGGGCAAACAAATGCGAAACATTGTACACGAACGTGAGCGGCGAGCACGATAGCTTCTACGCAGAAAAGAATCGAAGAAAGTGCTCCTCACGCGGCTCAATCGAACATGGCGGCGATCTAGGAAAACAGGTCGTTCGAATCATTTCCAACCTATTTTCCCATGGACACCTTCGTCATTTTACGTAACGCGTGCGGCAGATTCTAATCGTTCCGGACATAAAAATCGAATGGATTTAGCGCAGAACACCGACGGACGCGGCCATGTTGCTTTCAATGTTCTATAATTCCAAAACTATAGCATCCAAAGCCGGTCTCCAAACAGCATTTGTCTACGTTCTACTCGTTCGAACGGCCTGCAAATTGATGGAAACCGATACAAAGTAGAATCCAAGTTCCAGAATTTGAAACATTGAGTGGCAACCTCGAAAATACGATGAAAAATGGAATTGTTAAGATTTATGCGAAACAAAAATTGTCTTGATCGAGACGAAGGCCCCGTAAAAATGTGTTTCAGGTTTTAATAATTTTAATGAGCTGAAAACAACAGAACAGTGTTGATTAATTGCTCCACTGTTCTGTATTTCATCCGCTCGTTTCTCGCATAAACGCATAAAATCCGCAGTCCACTAAAATTACCTCAAAAATTCAATTTTAGACAAATCTGCGTTCAATCTCCCATTATTCCAGACCTGTAGTGCCCAAACGATTCTTCAAACAGCATTTGTCTTCGCTCCACTTTCCCAAACAGTTGCAAATCGGTACAAAGTAGAATCTAAATTCTCAAAACTACTTTCCCGGCTATTAAACTTAATTAAAGAGGGAATCGTCGAAGAATTACGATCGAGCGGATCAGCGAGGCGGATCGGGTCCTCGGTTTTTCGAGTTCGAATGAGATTTTCCGTGTTCTTAGTCGGACGTAATACATTCGAAAATTGGAAAGTCCCGCATCGGTGGCGGCGCTCGTAGAATTGGCGCGGTATTGTCTACGAGTCTCCTCTCCCGCCAGTCCCTCTTTCTCTCTCTTTCTCTCTCCTCGTTTCTCCCATTTATATTTTTCTTTCTCTTTGTCACACGCACACACGCGTCTCTCTCACGAACGGTTCAACGAACGAGAGAGCGCGGCGCTTGCGCCGGGCTGCGCGACCGCCGTAATTGTCGCTACGCTGCGAAAGTAGAAGGCGTACAGAAAGCACACCGGCATGGCATCCCTGCTCGTCTTCCTTCACCGTTCCACGCTCTTTTCTTTCTTTCTTTCTTTCCTTCTTTCTCTCCCTCCCACGCTTTTTTTCCGCGTTTCATTCTGCGAAAGCAATGCCACCGTTCGCCACGCGACAGCGTATCAAAACGCTGCAAGCTCTGGGCCAAAAAGTGCAAAAAGCTGGGCGAAATTCGTGTCTCTGTTAATTATATCAAGTTGCTCGCAAATTTCGCTGTTCGCGTACAGATCGCATTGTTTTATAATCACCGGACTGCGAATCTTTCTGCGAAATTGCCTGCATCAATTGCAAGACGCAGGAGCCAGGAATTTCTTTCCTCTTGTAACAATTTAAAAAAATTGAGAATTACTTCTCGAGGTCCTCTAATTGTTTTAATCTCGCCACAGTTTCAAATTCCTTCTAATCACTTTTCTCATAAATGCATAAAACCCATAAAAAATGCATAAGGCGTCAAGGGTCGTACAAAACAATTTTTTTCCTGACAAAAATGGGATCTCCTAGTTGCCGAAAATACGGCAAAGGATCGTAGCATAAAATAGTCGCATCACCAGTTTCAAAAATCGTTTTTATTTTTTCTAGAGAAAACGAAATTACTTTGCGAACAGCCTGTGATGCGTTAGAAACGGAATACGCAGAAGAGAGTTCTTTCGCGCGACGCCTCGCTTTCGAGAAAATCAGGCTCGAGAATGTTTATCGAGCGCACGTGCGCCCGGCTAACTCCTGATTAAACACAGGTGGTATCATCGACGTTGCTCCACGCGCGAAAATAACCGTGGAACTTCGTTGTCTGGAGCCCGATCCACGAAAAAGTACGGTTCGAACGGGCTTCGTCGGGATTTCTCCGAGTGCAAGTGCACTTGACACTTTTTAATTGGATTCGCGCGGTATCCTGAACGAAAAAGTTCTGTTCTACATTTTTAACTGACTTTTCGGGCAGAATCGTCTCCTTTTGACGATACCATAATCTCAGTGCACGCTGTGTCTATTTAACACTTTGACTGCCAAACTAGAAACCTGAAAAATTCCATGAAATCAAAGTAAGTTATTTAATGAAATAAAAATTGGAAAAAATTAAATGTATGATAGCGAGTAGTCATCCAACTTTCTTGAATTTTACGGATTCTAATCGAATTTGGTACAATGAATATATTAATGTAAGAATTCATTTTAAAAGCTGGACAAATAATTCCGTCACCCACATATGGGTGACATGGCAGTCAACGTGTTAAGAGCTTGCTCGTTTATCACTGTGGTTTGTCGATAAACCTCCATGCAAAATAAAAATTGTGTGAATCTCTTTTAATCCCTTTTACCCTTGCCTATCCCTCTGAGGCACCACTAAAAATGACTATACTATGATCCAACATGATTTGTCAATACAATGAAATGCTCTCCACAGTCTGTGACCCGTTCACGTTTGCCATAAATGCATAAAATCCGCAGTCTACCTACCGGCCACTTCAGGTGCACTGATTACGCTGCGCGTAAATCGAAAACAGCGGCGAAACGAATACATTTCCCGTTGAATTTCGGGGTCCGCGGCGGTCGATTAGCCAATTTTCAAAATTGCCCGGCCAGGGCCCACGAGAATCATAGCTTTCACTATCGGACGTAATTGGGTACGTTTGAATTTCGAAAGCTGCAGTCGTATCGGTCTGTCGAAGCTTTTATCGCGTCGGAGGGTGGGATTTGCAAGTTCCAGAATCGATTTTCTTCCGATTAATAGTGAAAAAAGGTGGCGTCGAAGCGGGGAGTATTGATTCGATATTCCCCCCTTCTCCAAGCTCCGAAAGGAAAATATTTTGTTGCCTCGAGTCGCGGGACAATGGTCATCAATAATAGCAAGAATATTAGAAGGGAGACGCGAACAATCCGGGGCGAGTATGCAAATTTGTAGAATATCGATTGGTTATCAATTTTGTATTTAATTGGAGAACATTGTACAATGTTTCTCCGCTGCGAGTTGATATTTGGAGCAACGGAAGCAACGGGAGGGGAACGGAGGGGAGTTTCAATCTACAAAGCAACCCTCCCCACCAGCCGTCTCGGACAGACTGTACAAGTTCTGGAGCTTTATAGAACGGGAATGATACTCATCGATTAATAGATGATCTACGTAATAAGAGACGCACGGAGAATTTAAAGCGCTCGTTGTTTTGTAACGGGTCGATAATTCGCAGACGCCGGGGTTGATAAATTAACATGAATCCAGTCCTGAGTAAAAAAAACCAGACAATCGGAAATTCAAGTACAGCAGTACTATCCGAACGGTTGAGTATTTAAAATTTTAATTCTTCGGATACGCGCAAACAATTCAGTGTAAAAGAGTTGACTGTCTTCGATTGACGTAATAGCAGCCTAATTGAACAGACTAGATTGAAGCAACATTGTAGACGATGCAGCCATCGATCCGAGAAGGAACGCGCGCGAGATAGCAGCGTTTTGCCCCGATCGGGTTTAAAATATTGAAATGTATTCCAGGTAAGAAGTCGAAAAGTCGCTTGCGTAATTGCACATGCATAATCGCGCGTCGTCGTCGTCGTCGTCGTCGTCGAGTCGAAGTTGGCCCGCGTTCGATTTCTTCCCGCGTGTCGACGTTTCGATCGGGTATCAAGGTCGCGTTCTTGAGCCACATCGCGAAATTTCGCGATGTTTACCCGCCTCGTACGTAGAAGCACACGTCACTTCTCGTAACCGGCCGTAGCTCTTGTACGAACAGGTGTGTCTGCACGCTAGAGCGGCAGAAGGAACGCGACGACGACGGTGCGATCGTACCGCTTTCCAGCGAAGACCCAATTTACATTTGCCTCTCGCCCCCTCCCCCCGTAACGTCGCGCGTCGGCTTCGTTCGCAATTTACTCTCCGACGATTAAATAATTCCACGTACTACCGTTAACTTTCGCGAGAACCGACAGAAGCTCGCCGATTTCCAGCGAAATTCCGACTACTTCGCGATCTGCTGATCTTCTTCGATCTGTTAGTCAGAGGAGAAAAAGTACGCACTGTTTTGTATTTGTTGACCACCCGCTGTATCGACCGTAACGATGGTAACGTGTTTCTCGCACCGGAACAGATCGAAAGTATGGAATCACATGTTTTCCAGGCGAGCACCGGTTTCGAGAAAATCGAAGAGTTTATTCGGCGAGGCTGTCCACCGCTGGCCAAATCTACTGCGATCGTTTAAATTGTCCGCGGATCTTCCCGCGCATTTGCATGTTTATGGGTTATTTATGACTCGACGCCACTGGCTGTCCGCGGAAACAAAAAACCAGCCGCGGTTTATGTAAATCGACGCCGCGACATTCGTAAAATTTTTGTGAAGTAATTAGAACCTCCGGGACACTCCTAGACTCTTGCTAGTTTGTGCTGCCTGTGTCTTTATTAACATTACGAGATCGTTCAATATTGTGAGTATAAGATAACGATCCAATAGTTTTCTGAAAATCAGAGACCAGCAACCTAATACATTTCTTCCTGATTTTTCAGGAATCGATGATTAAACTGCAGTTATACAGGGTGTTTGGTAACTGGTGGTACAAGCGAAAAGGGGGTGATTCTACATGAAAGAATAAGTCGAAAATATAGAATAAAATTTTTTTATCTGAAGTTTCGTTATCGAGAAAATCGAGTTTGAAATGCAGCGAATACGCATGCTATTCGATAGGAATTGTCTGACGCGTCTGATCATGACCAACCAAATCTACTTCCTGCATATACTAAAGCACACAAACCTGACAGATCTTCAAAGTCGATTTTCTCGATAACAAAGCCACAACGAAAAATGTTTATTGTATATTTTCGACTTATTCTTTCATGTAGAATCACCCCCTTTTCGCTTGTACCACCAGTTACCAAACACCCTGTATATGCAAAATAAAAATTTTCTGTGATTAAAATTTCTCTTTTTAATACTTTTCATAAATCGAAAGTAACGTAACACACACACACAGTGTTCTTAAATTCTTTTTCAATAACTTTGCAGGCTTTTCACTCATCCTGAAATACATAAAATCAGCAGTCTAGCGATGACGATTTTCCTCGTAAACGAACAAAATTTCCTTGACTGATACAATTTGCAAAACGATTGGAATTTAGAAGAAAATTGCCGACCTCCTTTTAAACGTGACGCACTTAATAAAATTTCCACGAACTTATTCGTCGCAGCGCTCGTCAGTCGCGCAGGGTTATGCGCACAGCGAAAATAGTGTTATTTCGGTACACCGATTATTTTACGAAAACCATAACGCATTCCGCCAAACTGGAAGTTTCCTCTTAAAAACAAAACGAAAGTCCCTTTTAATCGTTGTGAACACACTCGCCGTTTATACTAGCAATAAACGAATTAAGTCCCGTTATCTAGTAATAACGATTGCAAGAGTCCACGTTATTGTGCCATTGTTTGTACTCGCCGATAATGTCGCTCAGATAAGAGTAAAATCGATGAGGGAAGTGCGACAGCGCGTTGTTACGAATGCTCCTTGCAAGTAGAAACAGCCAGTCATGCACAGACGCGCGAGTCAGCCACGTTTCCGAAGCAGACGCGTTTAACTCGCATCTCTCTCTCTCTCCCTCCCTCTCCGTTTCATGTTTCCGAAATCAGCGAACGCGATTTCGCAAAATTCCTGAATTGCCGTGGACAATTTTAATTTTCCCGGAAAAAAGGGAAACACGGATTCGAGGATGCGCAGCGCTGTACGTTCGCGTAAAATCGCCGAGGCGGCCGGTTCGAGCGAAGATATTCAAAAGAGACAGTTTGATCGGGCCTTGATACGAATTTTCATGAAAAAGAAGCGGAACGCGCGGATTGGCCCCGGGTACCCGCTTTTCTAAACTCTCGGCCGAGTTGGCGCGAGCGAGAGGACGCTATGGAGGGGTCGCGGGAGCGAGCGAGTGACGAGATCAAAGCAGTTTTACAACACCGGCAGACGCTGCGATATTGCTCCGTCGTGCTTTCTGCTTTCTGGGAAAGGTCCGAGGCTCTCTCTCTCTCTCTCTCTCCCTCTCTCTCTCTCTCTCTCTTGGTTTCTCTTCTCTAGCTCTTTCACCCACACAACCAGACGTTAACTTTGAACGTTGCACGAGCACACGCCCTCTCCGTCCGGCGCGCGTCGTGCCCTATCGTCTCCCCCCCCCCCCTCTCTCTCTCTCTCTCTCTCTCTCTCTCTCTCTCTCTCTCTCTCTGCGCCGAGCTAGCCCATTCTCATCAGAAGTATTTCTCGTTCCCTCTCTGTCGGACCGATCCCCCCCGTGTTCTGTACATGCGCCTCTCTCGCCCACTACTTACACAAATCCTCCTACCCCGTGTCTCTCACTCAATCTTCCAGTTAGTGCCGTCTCGCCGTCTCCCTTCCGCCCACGCTCCTCTCCCTGTTTCCATCCTGCTCTTCGCTCCACCGTTCGCTCTATCCACACCGACTGCTCTTCTCGTCCACACACAGCTTTCCTGGCACCGCTTTCTCATATCCTCTCTGCGCAGCCCACCATGGCGCATCACTATAGTGCGCGCGGCCCACTATAGCGCGACTAGACCCGGGCTATAGTGGTCTACTGCGACGCCAGGACAAGGCCGAGAACGGAGGATGCGCGCGGCTAACGCGCGGAGATCGTAACTTGCCCACAAACTCTGTTAATCTATTGTTGTAAACAATCTACCAGATGATGGTACGAACCGTATTATTATAAACGATCTAGTAAACGGAGCTCCCTAGAAGAGATTAGGTTGAGCTAACTGCCGAGCACCATCGTCCCTCCGGTAACATATGGTTCCCGACATATGGCTCCTTTCAAACTGTTTCTCTTCTCGGTGAGTAGCAGGTATTAAAATCGTTAACCATAATTTTCTTTGCTACAAACAACTTTGCAATTTTTGATATTCCGTTCACAAATGTCCACCGACTCAAAAGTGTAGATTGACTCCTAGCACGCCCTGTACAGTTTCTAACTCCTCGAGCACTTATCTTATCTCTGCAGTATTCTCGGTATCAGATAATTATAATATGAATTTTATTTAATGGTCATTTTTTGCCGCGTGAAACATGTTCTTTTCGCCATTTGTTCACAAGTAGGAAAATAACCTTATGTCTCAAAACTTGAAGTAGAATGTCTACTAAGAACTCATTGTATAACGGGAAAAAATTTTTAATTGGTAAGAAGTGACCAAAACACCGCATGAGGGTTAACCCCTTGACATACAACGTCGGGTTTGATTCGTTATTCATTTTATGGGTCACTGTAGACTTTGACGAGTTTGACTCGTCAAGCGCTTTTTTCGGCGGACGCTGTGCAGTATACAATTAGATTGCATAGTTGCTTCACTCGTGCGTCGATTCCCAAAATATTTTGAAATATTCCATACTTTACAGAACTATTAAATTATTATTTTTTAATGTTATTTAGATGTTCTTTATTAACACCAATCCGATTAATAAAAATCCGAAAATAAAATGTACTCTTTCTCAGCTTTCACGTAACTGTTCTGTTGAGCGAAATTAAATGGTATTCTTCGGTCGCATCAAGTTCTATTTAATTTGTATGTCAAGGGGTTAATAAAAGTATGTCCAAAAATGATACCAAAGGAAACACGAGAGCGTCCGATTTATGTTTGATCACACCTCGTACAAACAATCTATAATAGTATCTTCCTAGAGGAGATAAAGCCAGTAGCTGGTTCCCTCGACCCTGTTCAGCGGTAAATCCTCAGCAACTTCTGACCTCGGTGCAACGACGAACGCTCGCCGATTTCCCGTGGAAATCGATCGCCGAATCTGTCCAAATGTTATCGCTCGCCTACTCGGCCATCGGCTTCGATCACGCCGGATTTTTCCCGGGATCAATATGGAGCACGCCTCCACGCGCCAACCTATTTATCGTGTTGTACTACTGAAACGCGACGAGCGACACGCTCCACGAACGTTTGGCCTTCCTGCTCGACGACCGATCGCTAATTGCTGCCCGCTCGTTGCCCAATCAAACCCGACCGACCGTGTTCCCGAACCCCCGTGAACCTACGAAGAGATCCGCGGTCTGACTTCGAACGGTTATACTACTTACTTGGAAACGATGGGAATCGGAGTGCGTGGACTGATTTTGAGCGGATTCTTTGGGTTTCGGAGATTAGCGGTATTGGAAAGACTGCTTGCTTATTTCTAGGGCGCCTCGAGTACTCGTTTCCTCCCACTACTCGCGACGACCCAATAAATGGCGTGGGAGCTTATGGCAATGGTGGGAGCTCCATTCTGGCTACGTCTTAAGGGGTTATTACGGTTTTCGAGGACGGGAAATTGATTTCTCCTATTTTTTGGGGGGCGCCCCACTGGTCCGGGAAATATTTGAATGTGTTATTTGACAAGTTACTGGGATGGTGTTTTAATGTCTCGAGCCTTGGATTATTTTTTCCGGAGTTTGTAAGTATCTTGAAATTTTTTAATGTGATTTTATATAGCTGAACGATCGATCAAACTGTATATAAATTATCAATATTGTAGCCTCTCTCGTAAATTCTTCATTTCTTTCTCAAACTCTGTACCACCTCTATATCACTTTTCAACTATGTATCAAAAGCAGTACATGAATGTATACGGTGTAAATTAAACACGATATTTTCTCCACTTTAATATTACTTGATTGTAGCCCATTTTTTTCAGAAAGAATGAGGTCTAACGTACATCGTCCGCCATAAAAGTTGTCTGCCCCCCTCCAGTAACTCCAGGCTTATAACACGTAAGTAACGAGAGTGATGTGGACAGTTATTGTAACCAGCACTGTTCCTCGGGTCTCTTCTTCGAACAATACGAAGCGAACCATAAAAGTACTGACAGAAGAAATAAATTTCTTTGAGCCTTCCAAGTTATCAAGAGAATTTTATTCTTGATAAAGATGAGCGGTCTACTTAACCCCCGAGAGGTGGAGCGCGACCATACTACTTCCATTTACTACGAATAAAATTTTAGTTGCTTTACTTACTTTTCTACACTATAAATTACAGTAGATAATCTAAAACTGTTTCTTTTTGGCCCTCTCGCGACACGACCTGCACACTTACTAGTAAATAATTAAATAAGTCCGACAATTTTCAATAAAATTGCCGACAAAAATTTGTGCTGTTGCTTCGAACATGCGTAAGTATATGTAAGAAATTTCAGCTTGCTAGCTTCGTTAGTTTTCTCAGAATTAATTCTGAAATACTGAGGACCTGAGGAGACGCGTCCACAGCAACCCTTAGGGATTGAAATTAAAAACGTTCTCTGGATTCTATGGGAGTGTCCGCTTTTGGGACACCCTGGATATCGCGAAGAGGCGTGTACAGTCGAGCCTATCCGTACAAGTGAACGCGTGTTCACAGGGACGCAGGGCCGTCGGTGTCGTGTCGCGTGCGGTTCTCGTGCGTGAACAGAATCGTAACCCTGTGTGCGGGTCCCAACACACTCGAAGCACGGTGGTGTAGGTCGCTCCGGCATAATAAGACCGAGGGAGCGGAATATAATGCAGCCTCCTGCGCTCAGTGGCCTCCCTGGAAGCTGTGGAATGTACCACCCACACTCTCTCCCACCCTATACAGAGTCGCGCGCGCGCGCGCTCTCGGCGTTGGTCGTCGTAAACACTTCCCCGGAGCCATTAATACGAAAAAAATCTCGAATCGGCGCGGCACGGCCCGCATTCATACACCGGCGAAATTAACCGGATTTTTATAGGCCATTACGGAACGGAATAGCTCGACACCTCGTAACAATTATTTTCAGACCCGCTATTTTTAATGATCCTGAGGCCACCACGCTTCTTTCGCTGTTACGGTTCGTTCGTTCCAGTTAACCGCGGAACGTACTGTACATCTTCAAACGGCGCAAAAAGAAACGCGCACGCTCCGCTGCAGACACTGCGCGGCCGAAGAACCTGCGCGAGGTTCCAACGGTGTTTGAATTCCCCTTTGAATCGGCGTCGAACAGTTCTGCTAGCTGGCAGTTAATAAATTGTGTAAGAATATTCGCCAGCCCCCTTTTCAATCGACGTCGGAAACCCGTTGTGTTGGCGGGCTGTTGATAAAGGACTAAAAAATATTTATTCTTGGGTCTGCTAGCTGCGAGGGAAAAACTACTGCTTCAAATTAGCAGAATTTCGTGTCAATACTGTTTCTGGCTCGTTGGGTGCAATAGCGCAGCACCCCGTGGTGGGGATGAACGCTTTGCGCCTCCCACTAGGTCACGTGACTCATTGAGGGCGTGCTCCACGGGTTCCTGGCTTCGAATTCTACCGCGCAAATTGTTATCGCACAATTGCCATGATTATTTTTAGAAAAGATGACACTTGAAATATGCCCATAGTCGTATCAGTTGTCCATTCCACTCTTCTATAATGAATCCGAAGTGATACGAGTGGGGTGGACAGCTTTTATGATCACAAGTGCTTTACGATTACAGTTCTTAGTTGCTTCTTTCAGGAAGAAATATCCCAATTGCTTAAATTAAAACTATACACGCTAGGCAAAAGTGCTTAGATTTTGCGGGTTTAAACGGACGTGGGTTGTACGCAGCCAGGACAGATTATAGATTTCCCTTATGAATATTGGTGTACCGAGCACAATCGGCTGAAAACCAAGCGTATCAATCAACGCGGCGATCTGTCGTGATTAAGCCGCCCGCTCAGGTAACTGAATCCGCCGATCGATTTTCTAATTTCTCTGTTCGGCTCTATCGACACCACGGTTCGATGCCAATTCCGCCAATTACTCGCGCGAGCAGCTAACCAATGGCGAACGCGTGTCGCGCGACGGCTCCGGGCCATTCATTAGCCGCTTTGTATAATAATACAGCGTGTAGTAGAATTCTGATTTCGGCGTTCACAATGCCGGACGCACCGTTCACCCGGGCTCATGTAAACTGGTTTCGTTCGGCATTGTCGCCAGGACCTGTTTCTGCGCGTCAAAGTGATTATGGTCGCGAATTCTGTTGCGAACGGGGCTTGCGAACCGTGAACCTTTCTTTCGCGTTTCGAATTCACAAAGGTCTAGAAGCGATACAATTTTTATTGCAATTAAAAACCGCCTGGAGTTCGAAACAACGAAGTAACTGTAACAACAATTTTCTGTGGTGCATTTACAACCTGATCGGAGCAGGTGGGTGGAGTCCGCGAGGTCGACGCCCACGGCTGGCAGAAGGGAGGGGAGCCCCGATCGATCACGTGACCTCTGGCCCATGCGCATCGTGTCTTTACAGTCTGGTCCTCGAATGATATTCTTTAGTGTCGACGCTTTTGACTTGATCTTGAGATTTATTTGGTCAGTCGAGAAATTGATTAATACAGGTGTTTAATAATGCGTTTTCAATTTTTCCGTGCTCCGCGAGTTATTGACAATTTCACAGCAAGCGGATATTCGAGGCTGCATCGGCGAAAAGTAACGGTTCAATATTTTCTAGAAAGATTGTTCCTCTAAAGATTTATGCAAGTGCAGCATTACTTCCGCGGTGACTTAAGCAAGTTTACAGGAATGGCAAGTTTACAGAGGAGAGGCAAACGCGTTCTCCGTCTCGGCTCTCTTGTTATACATAATTTTCATCGGCAAAGCGTATCGATCGTCGCCGTGCCTAAGGAACAAGTAATACATCCGCGGCAGAGAGTACATAGGATGGCAAACGACAAAAGAACTCGCCGCCCGGCCGTCGCTATAATCATCGTGCGGCGTCTACATCCACCGCAGGACTTCGGCAGTCCTCCGGAACCATTTTCCCAACCCGGTACAATATTTACCAGGGCCCGGGAAGTGAACCCTTTTGCACAAAACGGAAACAAATTTCAAAGTACAAGCACATTTGCAAATATACACTCCTAACAAGTTTAAACATGTTTGGAATGCTACCGAGCACTTGTTCCGTTGCCTATCTTATCTTCTTAGCTTCTAGAGAAAAGGGTATAAGATTAATTTTATCAGTTTCGCGTAAACTACGAGCACACGAGAAACTGTACTTGAAACCTGGTCATGGTTAATGAAAGCCTAACCTGGCCGTTGCAGGGACACGCGAGACGAATCCGTTGGAAATACGCAGCCGGAAAATATTCCCGATAATGAAACCAATGCGTCACGTCATCGTTGCCGCGCGGAGCATTCGTCGTCCGCGTTCCTGAAAAATTTCTCGTTGCAGGGGCCGAGGGAAGCAGGGGTGAGCAGGTAGGTAGAAAATCTAACAAGAAGCAACACGACCACGAGGATGCTAAAGGACAAGGGTGGAAAAAGAGGAGGAAACTGGGGGGGGTGTGGCGGATAGATGGAACGAACGAACCTACGGATATTTTGCGGGGGTGCGAAAGAGACGGAGGCCGAGCTGCGGGGGTGTATATTGGGGCTTGTAAATGGGGGTGGGGGCTGTTCCACCTCCGGCCGAATCGATCCCACCGCAGTGTAGCACTATAGCAGTCCACGTGCATACATACCATGGACTCTCCTCTCTCTCTCCTTTTCCCTTACCCCTCTTTCTCTCTCTCTCTCTCTCTCTCGCTCTCTCTTTCGTATTTTCTCCTGTGCTCTCCTATATCCATGCCACTACACCGTAACAAACCAGCACAGCTGCGCCGGAGCTCGAGCGAGCGTCGCAGCGTCGGCGTCGGTTCGGGGCTCTGAATGAAATTTTTTTAATGATCGTGATTAATGCGTTGACACTCGTCCGCGAACTTTTACCGGCTCGATTCGGCCTGTCTCGCGATGTGGGGCGAGCAGGGGTGAACAGAGCTTGACGGTGAATCCGCTCGGTGTGTCAGAGGGTGTCTCTATTATTTGTGGAGAGCCTTCTCGGTCTAGGATCGTTCCGGAACCAACCCTGATGAGTGGTTCGCGCCCCTCGTCACCGTGGAATTATTGTTTTCCTCCAAGGGATTCGAAATTGTAGGCCACCGAGTCAAAAATCCCTGTTGCCAACCGCGCCTCTAGACTCTTGACTACTCGGCTGATTCTCTTTGTTACTCTGGTGACAAATAATCGCGTCGTTCGCTTAGGTCCCGCGTTTAACAATATGTATCAAAACATTAAAGCAGTGGATAAGTCGAAAAGGACAGTCCTTAACAATTATAAAGTTGTAGGAGGATTAATCTGCCCGCTGCTATAAATTGAATCTGTTTATCTGTCATGACTGCATAAGATCCGCCATAAAAACCGCACCCAAGAGTTAATTAAAAATCTGCTCGATTTAATTTACAAGTGTCAGCCCCACGCTTCTCCCACTGTTTCCTCGAGCTTTGGGAAAGCTATCTCGGTAGATAAGGGAGGTTCTGAAAATGCAACTACCGGTACTCTATTCCTGCCCCCGATGCGTCCGCGATTTTCATAAACGCAGAACAGGAACGACAAACCGTTCAACCCCTTAAGTGCTTCGTTCCTACTGCGACGCTCTATGGACTCTAAAGGAGAAATAAGCGACAAACACGATAAAGCCGGCCGGAAATCGGAGCGAAATCGCAGCAATAATCCCTAGCCTGGCCGTAAGCCGTGTACGTTTTCAATCTTTACAGCTTCTAGAGGGGGAGGGAGGAGGGCAGCGGGTCGCCAGATTGCCGGGAACTTCGGGGAAAATCGGTAGCCGGAAAGCGAAAAGATGTTATTACAAATCGATACACGTAACGCCGTTCGTGCCGTATCCTCGTGCGCTGATTGGATATCCTGTACGAGGATTACTGACGCGTTCATTCAATTCGTAGTATCTACGTACAACTCTCGCGCTGAACCGGCGGCTGCAGTCACAGAGCAGCAACGCTCTCTCTCTCTCTCTCTCTCTCTCTCTCTCTCTTTCTCTGCGAATCGAACGAGGTTGACGGGGATGGGTCTACGGGGGTGAGGAGAGGTGTGGGCAGATAACGGGCACCGTGCATTATTACGCGCGTCGTCGTACACACACAATCGGCGCACGCATTCCGCTACAGAACCGCCTCGTGGCCCACAATTTGCCGAGCTGGTGACTAGAGGAAATTAAAAATGGAAAACCACCAGAGAGAACTCCGAGCGGGCCACTGGTTGCCCCGTGGGGCTGCTCTGGCCCCGGCCGAGAAGCCACGCCTACTCGGGATCTTTACACAAAGAAAGCAAAATTTGTCCCAATCATAGTCATTACTAGACTGCGGATCTTTATGCAAAATGAAAATTGTTTGCCTCATTTACAAGTAACAGGAACCAAGTAAAAATTCCTTTCTTCTTTTAATAATGTTAATCAGCGGATACCAACATATTAATATTCTTAAATATTTTTAATCTCTTTCATTGCTTCAAATTTCAACTACTCATTCTTGTCATAAATGCATAAAGATCCGCAGTCTAGTCATTATAGTTTGTAGTTATTTTATAAAATCCGCAGTCCACTCAATCCCCTTTGATCACGTATGAAATACGCGAGGTGATTCAGCCAAGTGTCCAGTAAAATTATTTATAAACTAGGCATTTTCATAACCTCCATCGCGATATGAACATGCACCATTTCCGAATCACTGAAACTTGATTAACAGGTTGACTGCCCAACTAAAAACCTCAAAAATTCCATAAAATCAGTCATTGAATGAAATAAAAATTGAAAAAAATTAAATGTACGATATTGAGTAGTCCTCCAACTTTCTCGCATGTTACAGATCCTAATGAAATTTGGTACAATGAATATATTAGCGTAAAAATTCATTTTAAAACCTGGACAAATAATTCCGTCACCCACACATGGGTGACATGGCAGTCAACGTGTTAACGTCACGTCCAAGTAGCGAGGCACTACCGTATAGTGGATGTACGTCATCGGTGTCAATAGACAAAATGCATGCGACAATTAATCACCACGTCCGAAGACTAGTGTTGCAAGATCGTGAGTTATCCGAGACTGGCGTAAATAACAAGTTAATGGCCACTCGCGAGTCGAGTTCCCCGGGCGAAAGTGTTTTCTAATTATTCACCCGCGCCCATATTTCTCTGCAAAGCCACGCTCCTACGGATTATGCGGAACGTTAACACGGGCATAAATACGAAGCTCGCACGACGACGCTGCTGGCCTGGTATAGCGAGCATAGTCGTCGCTCATTGTACTCGGTTCAATAGACGAGGGAGACTATAGGTTTCTCGAGGCAGCACCGTGTGCGAGACCGTACGCCGACCCTCTGCGCGAGCGTTTCGGAGCATTACGCGTTGCATGGGACCTCTCGTTCAGGTTTAACCGCGATGCAATTTACCTGTTCGACATACGTTTGCCGGAGAACGTGTCCGGGCTGATTGTCTTTTTTTAATTAATAAGAGGCCGCAGTGAAACAATTTTCTGAGATACGAACGAGAGATTGCGAACGTTCCGCGGTGCTTCTTGTCCCATGATGCGTTTTTAAAGACCATACATGACGATCGACAAAAGTCTACTAGATAATTGCTATGAGATGTATTTCTGCTAAAATTAAGTACATACAGGGTGTTTGGTAACTGAAACGAAAAGGGGGTGATTCTACATGAAAGAATAAGTCGAAAATATAGAATAAACATTTCTTCATCCAAAGTTTCGTTATCGAGAAAATCGAGTTTGAAATGCAGCGAATACGCATGCTATTCGATAGGAATTGTCTGACGCGTCTGATCATGACCAACCAAATCTACTTCCTGCATATACTAAAGCACGCAAACCTGACAGATCTTCAAAGTCGATTTCCTCGAAAACAAAGCCTCAAACGGAAAATGTTTATTCTACATTTTCGACTTATTCTTTCATGTAGAATCACCCCCTTTTCGCTTTTACCACCAGTTACCGAACACCCTGTATATTACATATACACGTTTTCGCTTTATCTTAATGCGCACGAAGGTATATTTATTATATCGCAGAAGATGGAGACTGCCTTCACAAATGGGAACAAAGGGTTAAATGCGGAAGACTATGTGAAAGGGGTTGAAATTACTACGGGGCTGTTTTGTTGCCATTTTAGGACTCGGATGTAAGAAGATTTTCTCGATCTGTTAACACATTGCTTTTTGCGATTCAATCGGCAACAACCAGCGGCAAATATTTTTGTTACGTTACCAGGGTAACGAACCCTCTCCCATTCTCAAGACAAATGATTTGGAGCATGTAGAAATGATCGGTCATTGTAGCCAGTACATCAGTATCTTATAAAGTGTTCTTTTATTATACATTTTGGAATTTCAAACTTCGTGATTTAATTTGTAAGGCAACAGTTTTTTAAGAATCGTCTATATTTTCAATCTGTTACTGATAAATTATAACAAAAATTGATTTTATGAAATAGGCCCTAATTCTATAAAAGCAGCAAAATGACAGAAAATGTGCGGGCTTTTTGAGCCCGCGTTGAACGCGCAGTGACCCGTACGCAATGTGTTAACAATGATTACGATATAAATACAGAGTGAACGCTTGAATAATAAACCTAACCTGATCCAGATCACTTGGGACTCGGAAGTAGAAAACTTTCTTGGTTCGCTAACAATCATTGGAACATGCTCGAAAGTTTGCAAATTACTCGCGGAAGATTTAATCCTCGTGTCTGTAGAATATCTCGTTATTGGAAGTATGTAAAATATGAAAGGCGTATATTCCAAAGTCACGAACAATTCGAAGTTCCGATAGCAGACGCAATAATAAACCAATCGAAATAACAAAAAGCCCGAGCCAAACGCGGCTACAGCGAGCTGACTAAATCACCCATCGACCCACCGCCGATGCACCCTATCAGCTCGTGCGTGGGTGCAAACTCGACGAGAGAGAGAGAGAGAGAGAGAGAGAGAGAGAGAGAGGACGAGTACAGTCCACACGCGCGAGTGCACGCGCGTGCAGGACGATCGTGGGCGTACGGGCCAAGGGCTGGAGATGCCACGACCAACCGGAAGAAGCGGTAGAAAAGACCTAACACGTATTTATTCATAACCTGTTGGTCGAGGCGAGTCCGATCTACCTGTTACATTGAATGAATTTAAATTAATTATTAGTCTGTATCGCGGTCCCGCGAGGGAACCCTCCGATTATTATTCGGCCCGAGAACGAGCGAATAAAGGGACAAGAGACTTCCGAACCGCTTTGTTAACTTAATTGCGGATGGTTCGTAAACGTTGCGATTGCAGAAGCATTTTTTTATATTAATCTGTTTCAATGATACCGAGGAAGATTCAGACATTAACCCCTTACTGCCATTATTTTTTTTTAGGCGAATTAGTTCTTGTTTAAAGGCATTTTTCCTGACCTAGAATATCTCTTTTGTTCGTGATTCATTTTCTTTTATGCATACAAGGTTTACTGTTACTTCACAGCTCTTCAATTTTTATCAAGATGCAAACGTAGTGATGAAAACATTTCTGTTAAATAATTTAGTTTTTAGTGACCGCTTACAGTCGCCGTTCGAGTACCGAAGAAAGTTTTCCAGTAGTAAAAGAAAATCGATACCGTACGTCTACATTTGCTTCAATGTATATTGACACGGATTAATGGAATACATATTGATAACAGACGATTCCAATTTCGTTGCAATTCGAAACAGACGGTTCCAATTTCACTGCAATTTAAGACAGACGAGTAACATTGATATTTTTTTAATTACTTTCGAAACCTTCGTCGGGTCTGGTAAGTTCAAGACGATTTTGCAGTGAAGATTGCACACAACCGTGCTTGAACAGCTTTTGGAATATCCGAGTTAATTCGCGCGCGAATAGCCTAAATAATTTCGTGCGTTGCACCAGCTGTTCTCTTTGTGTACCAGCAATTTATTTCGCAAGTTTCGAAGAAACAAGGCCTGGGAAAAAAGATGGAACAACATCCCCCGTGAGTGGAGCCACGCCAGGAAATGAACTCCTGGTTAACGGGACTGTACCGGCGAGGTCAGGCGCATCTCTTTGCCTTCTCGATTGCTGACGTCCCTCGCCTTCCTCTTTTTCTTCGCAAACAGAGTCTGTACCTCGTTGCACCGTGTTTGCTGCGAGTTATTCAGAATGCCCGATGCCCGACGAGGCATTCAAACGTTGTGCCGATCGTCTTGCGTGGACAATTCTATAGAAACGCAGAAAATCGCCGAGCAAATTATCACGTGCCATTGTTGCAACAATAGTTCCTTCTTTCATCGACTCAATAATGTCACAATTACTTGGTACTTAAGAACAATCGTGTCCTCTAACTGTTCTAAATAGATTAATAGAGCACACCGACCGTTGATTAACGATACAGTGATATATATGTCACCAAAGGCCTACACGATAAACGTCGTCCCGAAGCTCGAGAGGCCTCAGGCGCCAAGGAGTGTGAACATAACCTAACCTGGACGATACAGGATGCTGGCAAGGCCCGTGTTGTTGTTGACATACAGGGTGTTTGGTAACTGGTGGTACAAGCGAAAAGGGGGTGATTCTACATGAAAAACTGAGTCGAAAATATAGAATAAAATTTTTTCATACGAAGTTTTGTTATCGAGAAAATCGAGTTTGAAATGCAGCGAATACGCATGCTATTCGACAGGAATTGTCTGACGCGTCTGATCATGACCAACCAAATCTACTTCCTGCATATACTAAACCACACAAACCTCACAGATCTTCAAAGTCGATTTCCTCGAAAACAAAGCCTCAAACGAAAAATGTTTATTCTATATTTTCGACTTATTCTTTCGTGTAAAATCATCCCCTTTTCGCTTGTACCACCAGTTACCCCAAACAGCCTGTCTGTCGAGGAATTCACTGTAGTTTAGTAGGATCTCACTGCTGCAGGAAAAATCGGTAACATTTGTGATCGCCGTGGACCAGGAAACGAATCGAGGCGAATTTACGCGGGGGCTGAATATTTCATCCTAGTCTGCGAATTCCAGCAGCCGGGGTGGTCTAATATTCCGGGGCGACAAGTTGCTCCCGCGATTTATTCGTTCCGCGAGCACGCACCGGGACGAAGCGGAATCGAGGCGTTTCGCCGAGGAAGTACATACATGCCATTTCGACGGAAACACGCGATGCACCGTTACCGTTTCTTGCCGGAGCGAGTGTAACCGTCTTGCGAGTCCGCTCGATCGTCACCGAGTTTGTCTACGTCGATCGTCCCTCGAGGGTCTTCTTCAGGGTTGAAGCCGCTCGCGAGATGTCTGTCCGGCTTAAATCGAACAAGAGAGAGAGAGAGAGAGAGAGAGAGAGAGAGAGAGGGAGAGGGTCGCACGAAACACGAGAGAGCAGGATTTTATTATTCAATAAAAACACGGACGTCCCCTCCTCTGATATTATATTGTTATTTAAATCAGGCTATTACTGACCTGCCCGCCGACGATACCCCGGCAAAAGGAACTCGGCAATTCTTTCCTCGTTACTCCCGCATTCTTGACTTCTCTTATTCATGGATAACGACACAATAATCCCAGAATGTTATGAAATTCTTGCGAGGCGCGGTAAATATCCTAGACCCACGGCTCTCGGGCCCATCTCTGCGACCGACTTGTTACCATATCTCCTTCGCTGCAAGGATTTTCATCCGCCATTCTCGTTTTCAATAACAGACAACCGTTTCGCTTCTCGTTACCGGAGATATTCGTCAAGTCGGCGTTATTCGAATGAATGAACAGCGTCATTTCCATGCAATGAGTGCCAACGTGACGTCGAAATTACTTTGGCAAAGCTTGTAGTACTCGGAGATGACGGTACACGTTCTGTATTGTGGAATGCTAAAACAGCTTTCGTTGCTACATTGTTTCCACGTGTTTTACGAAATACAACGTGCGCCCTTCTGCTAGACACAAATTTTTCCCTTGTATTCAGTTATCATTAAAAACAATCAATAAACCCCCACCCCTGTACAAAAATCTTGCGAAAGATAAAAAGGTAATACGACGAATCCTGAAATCCTAAAGAACCATTAAATCCTAAAAATGAAATATGTAACCACCCTTTCATTCCAAAACCTCTTCTGACCTTTTTGGCAAAGACATCGGTACCGTCACTATAAAATTTCCACGGTTATTCATTAACCAGTTAACTGTGGAATTTAATTTTAGAAATCCCTCGCGGCACAGAATTAAAATCAAACAATGGCGAATATACACGTCGAACGCAGGCCAAATGCCGCTATTATAAATTTTACGAAAAAACTAAAGCAAAGTGTGAAAGAATTACATTTTTATGCGATAAGAAATTAACAATTCATTAACGTTAAACGCACCGCAATAGAGATTTGGTTCGACGTGTATACACGTCAAACACGCTTAACTGGTTAAAATACTTTTCAATGGTGACTAATATAAACATATCCACGGCACGAACTTATGGGACGACCTAATATAAGGCAGTGCGAAAAATATGACGTCCAAAGGCTCAAACTTTTGGAATCTTTAGGTAAAATGGGCTACCGATTACTTCTAAATATTGACATGTTCATAGCGGAACCTACACTCCTGGACAAAAAGATAGCACAAGTGTGCTATCATTTAGTTCTCAATGAAAAATCAAGAATTCTCTGAATTCTACAAATGGTACATAAACATTGTCTCACGGTAGTATATTATATAGCGACAAGCTGGAACTACTCTGTCCGTACTTGTATTTATCAACAAAAGTCATGTAACAAAGGTCGGCGAAATGATAGCACACTTGACTTTCTATTCGGATTTCTCACTGTTTCTACGTTTCGAGTCATATAAACATAACGTTGTGTAGGCACTCAGTCTTGGTAGAATTTCCAATCATCATTGAACAAAATGGGACGCGGCAAGAAATTAAGGGTAATTATTTACATTAGGGGCTTCCTCACCGATTTTGACGACCTTGAAATATGTTGTCATGTCATCATTCTGAACAACTTTTTCCTGTACATGTTACTGCCGCTCAGCTTTAGATAGATATTCGCAAAATATATTATTTTATTTGCGATATTTGCGAGATATTCGCAAAAAAGTTTCAACATCTCAAAAAGTGATCGGAGTAGGTGTATGTAGGACTGTGTAAAATAGTATTTCAAATGGTTGACAGTAACTTATATTTTTATGATATTTTGTTGCCTGTAATGTTATTACGATATTGTAGTCTGTTTATCAGCATGTTACATATTCGTAATTAAACTACAAATAATACTTTGCTAACTATTATAGCTTCTCATGTTAAAAATTATGATTTATAATATTAACTACTTGAGGAACTTATTTTCATTGTAAGCAAATATTTGATTTTATCTACCTGGTTATCAAAATAAAAATATTTGATTTAAAGTAGTATCTTATTTGAACCACATTAAATTATACTATATACCAAATTATTAATGATCGTTAATATACGTTGCAAAATATGATAGAAAACCTTGTATCCAATGTTCCATATACGAATACTAATCCTACATTATAAAATACTAATGTAAAGTGTACTTACTTCTGAATCTTCTGTACCTCCGTCGGATCCACAGCACACAATTATTAAGTCACGAGAACAGGTCCGAATAATTGAATAACAATCACTAAACAACACACACAACACACACTCAACACATTTTATAAAATCGTGACAACGAACGAGAAGATGTCACTCCGACCACGAACAAAATAATACTGCGATTTTAACAATGATCCCTTCCACGGAGGTGGTACGGTCAGGTTATCCTAGGCAGGTTAGACGCTGATACAAAACCAAGGTAAACAAATTATGGCGGGGCGCCGACCCTATTTCCCGGAATTCCCTGTTTTCGTATCACACGTCCGTGGATCCGAAGCACCTCCGTGGAAGGGATCATTGTTAAAATCGCAGTATTGTTTTGTTCGTGGTCGGAGTGACATCTCGTTCGTTATCACGATTTTATAAAATGTGTTGTGTGTGTTGTTTAGTGATTGTTGTTCAATTATTCGGACCTATTCTCGTGAGTCAATAATTGTGTGCTGTGGATCCGACGGAGGTACAGAAGATTCAGAAGTAAGTACACTTTACACTAGTATTTTATAATGTAGTTTATAGTACATTAGTATTATATTTTATTATTCGTATGTAGAATATTGGATGCAAGGTTTTCTTTCATATCTTGCAACTTCAACGTCCCTTTAACACTAGATTTACAAAGCACTAAAACTGACTACTTAACATTATTTTACAAAAATAACAAGAACGTGTCTATCCACATTTGTATCAATTTTTTAATTAATATACACCCAAAAAAATAATTTTGTTGAATAATTCCCCATGGATACGTCTTCACAATGTCAATAATTGTAAATTATAAATATTAGGTCCCGTCATTTTGACAGGCCCCGTGAACCTAGTGTCAAATTTCGTTTGTCTCGAGGCACGCACACGATTATGTTCCATCTCACACACTGTACACTTTACATTAGTATTTTGTAATGCAAGGTTTTGTGTACAAGGAAAACAGACAATTGCAAAATATGAATGAGTTAAAACAGTGTCTTAAGGATGAATGGAGTAAATTGTCACAAAATTATATTCGTAAATTGTTCAATTCTTTGCCAAAAAGAATGATCAAAGTCATTGAAAATAAGGGAGGTCCTACACACTACTGAGAAATAAAGTACTTGTTTCAACTTATGTCATTTTTGTTACATAAATGTTTAATTTTTGTTAAATAAATGCTTCATTTATTAACATGTGCTATCATTTCGCCGACCACCGCTACGAGATTGTTGTTAATAAATACAAGTACGGACAGCGTAGTTCCAGTTTATCGCTATTTAATATATTACCGTAAGATGATATTTACGTACCATTTGTAAAATTTAGAGAATTTTTTATTTATCCTTGAAAACTAAATGATCCCACACTTGTACTATCTTTCTGTCCAGGAGTGTAATATCAAGGGTTGCAGTTATATTCAGTTGTATTTCAAAGATTGTAAACTATCTGTTTAAATCATAATTACACCTTGTAACGTTGTAATACCAACCTATAAAATTGTAATACCACATTGTAAAAGCGAAATTGTAAGTTAAGCTGTAACGGATCCGCAACCGTATATATTGTTCATATAAATAACAAATATGTTTATGTTATTGATAAGCGATTCATCGCCAACGACAAGCGAACGTGTCGAAAAAAAGAAAAACGAACGGGATGAAAAAAGGACGAGCAGTCTCGTCAGGTCCGACATCGGAGAAGGACATATTAATAAATTACATACTCTCTGCTTTAACACTTTGAGTGCCAAACCAGAACCCTGAAAAATTCCATGAAACCAAAGTAAATTATTTAATGAAATAAAAATTGAAAATAATTATATGTGTGATGTTGAGTAGTCTTCCAACTTTCTTGCATTTTACAGATCCCAATCAAATGTGGTATAATGAATATATGAACGTAAAAATTCATTTTAAAACCTGGACAACTAATTCCGTCACCAACATCTGGGTGACATGGCGGTCAACGTGTTAATCCCGGCCATTCCTTACAAAATGGATCTATTTAAGGGTCTAAAGAGCTTCAATAAAAAACAAAGACCTAAGCGTCGCCGGGTTGGTTGTTTTTCGCAGAGTAGGCTGGCTAGAGGATCATTTCGCGGGCCACCCGATAGATTCCGGCCAAAAATATAGTGCGGCTCGGATTCCGTCTAGAGGCAGCTGAAGGTATCCGATCGATCGATCCGGGTTCGTCGAGCGATCGTTATGATTCCCGTGGATACGAAGAACCGAACAAGCGGCCGCCCGGTAGGATCGTTCTCTCGTTGGACCGAAATAGCGTCTGGTCTGACGTCACTCTCGAACGTAGGATCACGGGCGTACGGATGACGAACAGTGAAAATACCGTGCTGGCTCGTCAGAGCTCGCGTTACGCGCGGGTCGCATGTGCAGCTTTCCTCGTACGACACGCGAGCAGCCACTACTGCGCATACACACACACACACGTACGCACCCGTCCACCCACAATTTGCGAGAACGAGCGCGCGCGCGTGTGTCGCAACCCGTAAAACGTACGTACGTGCCAGGACGCGTCAAGGATCCGCGGCGGGGGTTGTGTGCACCCGGTCGTCACGTTTCGTCGGAATGACGTAATTTCCTAGCACAGACACACACACGCGGGCACGTTTTCGGGCAAAAACCCCGAAAGCGGACTCCCGCCGCCAAAACAAACGGGAGAGGAACCGTCGCGCGGTTAACCGGTGCATTGTTCCCGTCGCACCGGTTAGTAATCCGCCCGCGTGTATTCTTGGAGCGGGAATGAAAGATAGCGACCGGACGAGCCACAGGTTTCCGGGGGATATCGTCTTCTCTACACGCCACTCGGATTGGAACCGAACCAAACGCGATTCTTTAACACGCCCTATTACATATCTAATGTATCGGATAAGGCGGATCCCACGGGCCACGAGCTTCCGCGTGACCCGGCTTAGGGTATGAGCGTTGGACGTCTCTTGTGTCCTTTTGATCGCCATTTTGTACGCCCAGGTATATTTTTGCGATCTTTTTTCACCGAAAGTTACACGTGCGTTGAAGCTCTAATTTTCCAGCGGCCAATTTGAACAGCTCAGATTCTGGGTGGGCTTAGAGTATAGGTCACGAGTAGGTGTTTATGCGAAATCAAAATTGTCTGCATTTTTGTTACAAAAAGCAAGAGCCACTTGCGGATTTCTTTCCTGCCACAATTATTTCCGTAGATCGAGCATAACACACCTATTAATACCTCTCGATTCTTGCAAGCTTCACGCTATTGCAAACTGCAGCTCGTGCATAATGTCCGCAGTCTGACTCAGTCTTCCTGCTTTTCTTCGTCATTCCGTATACCCTTAAGAATTTTAGTACATCATTTCCGACCCAGGGTTACAAACCGCCTAATTTTGAATTGTCTGGCAGACAGTTTAAATTATCGATCTCTTAAATGAATGAGCTACCCGGTTACAAGAATTGGTTTTCTAGCTTATGTCCACTATTTTGCACATCCTTAGCCCAGGTCGATTTTTTGACCCAGGTAAAAACACCTGTAGCGTTTAAAAGAATTCGGCGTTTCAAGCACGAGCTTCCGAAAACGATCATACACGTAATTCAAGGATTCCATTCTGTGCGTCAAAATGTCCCATTGAATTTCATTCGAGTCCACTTCTCGGCAATGTGCATTTCAGGAAATCCTCTCGGAATGCGTTTCCGTCTGAAGTCGACCTTGCGAAATCTGTTTACAAGACCCGGAATTCGCATAAACATCTACGGTGTTTACACTTAACGCTTGCGGCGCATAGTGCGGCGCACAACTACGGTACGGGCGTTGGCGCGCGGTTCTCTTGTTCCGCGGAATGGAGGCAGGGTAATTCCGGGGCTCGGAGAGTCATCGAATCGAATGACTAGAAACCTGGAATTCGGTTTCCCGGCGGCGGGGTCCCGGGAAACGCGATTTCCCCTGAAAAAGTTGAGCGCGGGACGTCCGGAACGGCGGCGAATTTACTGCAGATAGAGTTTGGGAAAGAAATTTCCGTGCAATAAAACGCTACAAGTGGATTCGCCCGGTAAGTTTGCCGCCTCGGCGAGACAACGTCTGGCCGATGGACGAGTGGTGTCGAAAGAAAAACCCAATTAAACTTCACGGGTGCCGTTGCGTGTCGCGTTGTCGTCGACTGGACCGGGGTGGATAAAAGAGGAGGAACAAGAAGAGCAAGAAGAAGGAAAAAAAAGAAGAAGAAGGAAAACGTCGAACGGACTCGCCGATCAAAGAGAGAGAAAACGGGCCTCCGGTGACCCACTTTCGGCGGCTGAGGTTAGCCCAGCGCGAAAGAACTTGCAATAACTTGTCCTTCACGCGTCTCCCCGCGAACTTAAGTCCCTCCACTTTCCCATGCTCCCCTCCCCTCCTCCGTGGGATCACATTTTTCTGCATTCCCTCGCAAAAACGGGCAAGGTCTCGTTTCCACGAGTCGACAGAGGGCGGCGGTGGCGACCGAACGTGACTCGGGCGCGAGGAAGATTAATGATCTTCAATTAACGACGGACACCCGCCGGATGAAAAGACGGTTCGAAGTTATTGAATCACGGTGATATCTCTCCGAGGTCCGCTTAGGGGATGACGCGGGGAGAGTCCTCCGCGTGGAAAAGAACCGGGAGTTTTATCGGCGACCAATCGGAACGTGAAAGTCTACCGGGGATAGACCGGTAAGGTAGAATGCAAGTAGAACGAACGCGCGAGCCACGGTTGCAAAATCATCCTGAGATTGCTCGGGCCGACCGACTGGCTGGCTGGCTCTGGCTGGCTAGCTGACTGGCCGAGCATTGCGAGCGTTTCACAACGGCCATTGTTAGATGGAACAGTGTCGAAACCGCATCAATTTTAGAGGCGACGGGGACGAAATGGAAGACTGTTCCTCCTAGTGGCCGTGGCGAGCTCGTCGCATCGATTTTCGATGCGTCCTGCAATGATTTCGAGAAACCGTGCGTTCTACTGCTCGAGAAGCGTCCGGCTCTGTACAATTCAGAACTACTGATTTTCTACATCATTTTGCACCGATCTAAAAGCAAAGTATCAGGTCTAGTAATAATTAATGTCGTTTTCAAATACATTTTTAAAACTAATTTATTCAAACAAAACAAAACAATTTAATCAACGATACAGTCGCCGTTGTTTTCAACTACTTGTGCCCAACGCTCAGGTAGCATCTTAATCCCTCTATTGTAAAATTCTTGTGATTTTGATTCAAAAACTTCGGACAAGGCGTTTTTGAGGCACTCTTCATTATTGAAATGTTTTCCAAGAAGAAAATTTTGCAAGGAACGAAACAAATGATAATCGGATGGGGCAATATCTGGAGAATATGCAGTGATCTGCATATTCCAATTGTGCACTATACACTTCACTTGTAATGGTTTGGTTGGTTGGTAAGAGTTCATAATGAAGAATTCCTTTAAAATTCCACCAAACACACAACATCACTTTTTTCGCATGCAAGTCAGGCTTTGGCGTGGGCTGCGGCGCTTCGCTTTTGTCCAACCATTGTGGCCGTCTCTTCAGATTAACATAAGGCACCCATTTTTCATCTTCGGTAACAACTTGCTCTAAAAACGACAATCGGTTTTGACGAGAGAGGAGCGAACTGCAGATTGTGACTCTTTGATCGCATGCAATGCCGAATATGCTCTTCATCTGCCATCCTTTAACCCTAGTTTCGCAAAGTAAAATAGTTCGAACACAAACTTTTTGCAGCAAAGCTTGTTACGCGTCTGTAGGTTATGTTGATGAAGTTAGCGGCAAGCAGGATTCTAAACGAACACTAAAAAACGACACTAATCATTACTAGACCCAATATTTTCCATCGATGCGTATTTAGACTGTTCAATGAAATAATACGTTCCACTTCGTGGGAAATCGTGAGGCAAAATATTCTCCGTCGATGCATATTTAGCGTGTTCAATGAAATAATACGTTCCACTTCGGAAATTGTGAGGTAAAGGGTCAAGTGCTAAATCAGAGAAGAGTGCGTGTTTGGGCAGGCGATATCCGAGAAGCGAAGACCAGTTTTTGCGCGGCCCTTAGGCATAATTTTCGAGGCACATTCCGTCGAAGCAGACGCATAGATTCATCCCCGCGATCCACCCTTCGTTTCGCCGGCGTCCTTCGCGCGGCACAATGCTCGCACTCGTCGCCGGTCTATATGGAAATCCGTTATCGCGTTTCACTTCATGAATTCGAATGTTATGAGACGGAATGAATTTAACGCGCAGGACACTTACCGGCAACGAGAAAAGGAGGAGGGAAAGGGACGTCTTCGGGTTAAGTCCGCCTCGTGCAACGTCGTTTGTTTTCGCTCTTGTTTATGCTTACGAGCGACCGTGCTTCACTATACCCCTCGGAACAT
The DNA here is from genome assembly GCA_913789895.3 of Seladonia tumulorum. Taxonomy (NCBI): domain Eukaryota; kingdom Metazoa; phylum Arthropoda; class Insecta; order Hymenoptera; family Halictidae; genus Seladonia; species Seladonia tumulorum. The sequence continues at coordinate 6,307,509 of OU565274.1, forward strand.
TTCTATCCTCGCTATACCCCGAATGCGCCAACACTTTTTCCGCACACGAATTCCTTAATGTGTACTTTTTAGGCGGGACACGCGCGACATTCTAGAAACGTAATCTCGTCGATAAGATAGCGAATACAGTGGTTGCCAAGTGTGTAAACTAGCGAATACTAGATTGTAGGATCGATCATGGTCGATTGGTTTAATTGACGGAACAGATGATCGAAGATTTTCATTGTAGACTTGTTGCTTCCGTCGTTTGTATTCGAGTTCCTGAGCTGAAGATTTGGTGTATTGGAAATTGGGTACAGTGATTTCTCTGTATATGTCGCGGAATTATCCCCACTACTGCGGGGTATAAAGATCTGTAAACATAACACGGCGGATGTTATGCATTTAAGGTAAAGGCACCAGTAGTTGACTCTGTACCAGTAGTTGACTATTTTATAGAAAAACATAAAAAATAAGGTTTTTATAAGCGCACTTATAAGTGCACTTTTGATGAAAGTGAACCTCGGATGCCATGCCGTCTGTTGTTTCAATTTCAAAACAATAAGAACATTTCAAACCTTATTTTTTGTTTTTCTATAAAATGGTCACTACTGGTACATGGTGGTCAACTACTGGTACCTTTACCTTATGGCCATTTCTATTTTTCAGTCTGCTAATCATTCATTCATCTAAGTATCCTTCCATATTTGCATAGCACGCCACTAAACTACAATTGATAAGGAACCCGGAGTCGTCTTAACCGTTCAAAAATAAAAAATCGCAGAAAAATGTCGAAGTTCACAATTTAATTAAAGGACGATTCATCGCCTGCGACTGTTTACTGCACAACGGGCGCGAGCGAAGTAAAAGGGGAAATTACAGGCGAAAGGTCCAGTAACGCGCGGAATGGCGTCTAAAAGGTCCCGTGAATGGCCAATGCCATTCTCCGGAAGAGTACCATCAAATTCGCTGAAAGTGACTACACTCGAGATGGTATCGCGCCGAAGAAAACAACTTTAATCGTGTCCCTTTCACTAGGAAAGATTGAGGGCTTATCAGCTCCTTTAACCAGTGTTTATATCAAAGTAACTGAAAACCGATGATCGAGCCTCCGGTGGAAGGGTGCCAGGAAGACAAGATGGACCACGGTTGGGGCCGAGTGCTCACCGAAGTCAATAGGCGTCCCGATGGCATACTGCAGAGGTAGTAAGTTGCCCAGCACCCACCAAACTGTATCACAGTACAACCTCCTTTATTCGAAATGGTCAGGGTCGTTTGGATAATAGAGGAATCGATGCATGAACCTCGGTCATACTTCAAATGTACCGCGAATATTATTCATGAGAAAAATGGGTAGGTACAATTGAAAATAGTATAAACGATAAGAGGTACAAAAATCAATATTTTCAGCTTGCTAAAATTTGTAAGTTAAGCTGTAACGGATCCGCCACCGTATATATTGTTCATATAAATAACAAATATGTCGAAAAAAAGAAAAACGAAGGGGATGAAAAAAGGACGAGCAGTCTCGTCAGGTCCGACATCGGAGAAGGACATATTAATAAATTATATACTGTCTGCTTTAAACCCGGCCAATCCTTAAAAATTATTAAAGAAAGAGAGGACTTATTACTTGGTTCTAATGTCTTACAATCGATGAATAATTCTGCATAGAAATCCGCAGTATAATTATTGTAGTCTAGTGGAACCGTATCGTCATGTCACGAACTGTATCGTTATAAATAATCTTGTAGATGGAACTCTTCGGAGAAGATTAGGCAGATCTAGCAACTTAATCCTCTCGCCCCTGTTCAGTTTGTAGATTCCCGACAACTTAGGATCTACATACATACAGTAGACGGTCGCCACGTGTGCAGTAACAGCAGCCTCCGAAAATGCGATTGTGTGGGTGGACTTTCCCCATGTACCTGACCATTCCTAATTCCCAACTTTTACCGTGGATCGCGGTTAATCTCCGCGGAGACTTCGGGGTTCTCCCCCTCTTCTCCCGATTACCACGCTCCACTTGAAAGACCTACGAGTGCTGTTAAATCCGATCGATTTAAAGAACAAACGATTGATCTCCACTTGTGGAATGCGCTAATGACCGTTCAATTTAAACTCCACCGGACGCGCGCGCGCACGAGCGCACGCACAGGGGAGAAAAAAAACAGCAAACGGTGACTCGGAATTCTCGACTTTACGTTCACTTTATCCTCCGTTGCTTCACCGGTCGTAAATTTAATTGCGTCGAATGGGGTGAGACGCGGTACAGAGGGTGCAACGAAATTCATGGCTCTTCGTTGAACCGCGAATTTTATTAGGGTGCTCAGCCGTGGAGAACGTTCTGAGATTTCGGGACAAATCAGTGTTCCAAGCTCAGAACTGACCTAATCGATTTGGGAGAATTTTCTAAATTAACACTTTGACTGCCAAACTAGAAACTTGAAAAATTCCATGAAATCAAAGTGTTATTTAATGAAATAAAAATTGGAAAAAATTAAATGTATGATACCGAGTAGTCCTCCAACTTTCTTGAATTTTACGGATTCTAATCGAATTTCGTACAATGAATATATTAATGTAAAAATTCATTTTAAAACCTGGACAACTAATTCCGTCACCCACATATGGGTGACATGGCAGTCAACGTGTTAATGTTGACAATTCCAGTTGAGAAATTGAAGGTGTGGCTATGGAGAGACGATACTTAAAATTAAGAAAAACAGTACAGTAACGTAAGCAAAGTGCTATGAATTATAATCAAATGGTGTTAATACGCTTTTATACTGAATATAAACCCATTAACCCACAACGATTGTTCATTTAGTGTTCAGCTAGTTCCTTTAACAATTTTCTATGTTATTCCTAAAAATGTTCTGCGGTAATTGCGAGAAATAGAAACCAAGGAGTAACTTCGCTCTCGATTCTCTGATTATTTTAATAAATTGAGAATTCTTAATTGTCGCAAACCGTTCGATTGATCAAGGTGGCATCAAGTGCATTTTAGTCCCTTCGTAGGTCTTTTAATTTTCCCGCTAACGAGCGGCTCGCGGAGCAGTGAAACGGGTTTGTTTGTCGTCGTTTGTTCGCAGGTTCCCTTCGGGGTGTAAACGGTCGACGACCAGTGCTGACCTCGCGGTCGGGGGTTAACCTCCTCGCAGTTGGGGCAGATTAGGATAGGTTAGGGTCACGGACCACGGGATTACCATGGGCAAGAAGGGCGGCGCGAGTCCTCCTCCCAGGTCCATCTGCGATTCCGGGAAGGTTGTCCGCGGGGTTGGAGGGCGCGGATTTGCGAAACGACGGGTCTCAGTTTTATTGCGCGCGCCGGGCTGCCTTTAATCGTCCCTCTGCTCGGTTCAAGGTTAGCTCGTAAAACGGCACTTTATTTCCCAATGACCTCCCGAGATGCATCGCGCGATCCATTTTCTTTCTATTCGATTGCGCTTTCTATTCCATTTACTGGCCCGTTCGCGGAATCTCGCTATAGTCGCTGGTGCCATAGTGGACCGTCGAAGCATCATATAAGGCCATAAGTTTACTGTGGATTTTATGCGTTTATGACAAGAACACGATTAGGTACAATTTAAAACAGTAGAAACACTAAAAGAATTTAAGAACGTATATTGTCTTCCATGTGGTTAGCGAAAAGATCAGGAGTTATCCCACTTTTACCTTACGTTTCTCGGATAGCTACCAGAGGACGCTGCAGTGTTGTTTATCTACTCGTCTCGTTGGATCGAGTATAAATTTATACACGGTTAGCCAGAGTGCCTCGCAATTTTCGGCTCCTTCGCAGCCAGAGAAATTGAAAAGAAGGAAAGTGGTTGGTAGCTGGCGGGCCCGCCTCAAATATTTATGCCGCAACAATGGGAACAATATCGGTTGCCTAGCAACGCTCTGTTAAGAGACCGCATTCTACTTTCGCCTCTCTCTCTCTCTCTCTCTCTCTCTCTCTTTCTCTCTTTCTCGCTCCCCCGTCTTCGATTTCACGGTGTGTGTCTCTCGGCAACCACCTTCCTCTAAATGCCATGGCCTCTTTCTAAAACCTTCGCGCGCTTTCTCCGTCCTTCTCGGCCATTCCACGCCATTGCATCCCCCGGAGGTCCTTTCATCGGGACTCGGAATGGAATATCGGAACGCAACAGACCCCGAAAACGGGTCCGAAGAGAGCCTGAAAGTGAGGATACGCAGAAACACCGAGGAAACATTGTTACAGCCTATTGGCGCGTCTTGCTGTATCCATGTTCGCAGCTGTGTGCTCTCGCTGACAGAAATGAGAGAGAGAGAGAGAGAGAGAGAGAGGGAGGGAGGGAGGGAGGGAGAGACCAATAATGTGTGGTGGAGGAGAGACGCAAAGGACGGTAGAACAAGAGGGGAGGGATCAATGCCGGTTGCCCTGGCAACCACGGCACCTGATCTTCATCCATCCTGGACCATACTTCTCAGTCCAAGCCCGTGCACGAGAACGAACCTGGACGAGGAGTCCTCCAGGAAACAACCTGCGAGAATCGCAAGCAATCACGGGGAACCGCGTCGATCACCCTCGATCCGATCCTCCGCTTCCGGACCTCTCTGTCCATCGATCCCGAAGGCCAGGGAAAAAAATACTCCATTATCCCGCGAAGGTTGTCCCTGGACGATGCAAACACCCGGTAAAAGTTGATCCCGTGCGAAGGATGCGCCGTGAATCAATCGATTCCTTCGACTCCGCTCGCTTGTTCCTTTCTCCTCCCGATTTGGATATCGCAGGACTTCTCGCGGTCAGGATTATATTTACCCTCGATTACGTCGGCAGAAAAAGTCTTACGCGTGGGTGGATCGCGTGAAAAAGCAATGCATAAAATTCGCGAGACGACAGACAGACTCCGCTTTGACTTCTTGCGCGCTGCATTAGTCATGATGGCGCGTCATACTCCGCAGGCCACGCCACAGCTTCGTCGAAATAACTGCCTCGGGAGGGAGCACGATACTACTTTCTTTCCCCTTTCCGCGGCAAAAACGGCAGCACTCGCATTTTTAAGAGTGCGTTTGCAGCCCGGCTGACTTCCTGGAAGTCTTTAGCCTGCTTTCTACTCCGATCTAGCAATCCTGCTGGCAGGAGGAGGATCGTTAGAGGACACTGTTTAAACACCACGACAAATGGTGAACATACATCTTTCTTCCCCGGAAAAAATCGCAATTATAATTCCAATGATGATTGTCCAGTTTTTTTTTTTTTTTTAGGAATCTCTGGAAATAATTCGAAAGTAGCTGGATAGGAACTACCGCGTTGGTCAAGAGTCAGTCGTTGCCGGAGGTTGCATTGCGCATGCCTTTGCGCACGAAGCGAGTAAACGCCATTTTTTTTTCCTTTTCAATCGGCTCCAGAGCGAACAGTATCCCAGGAATGAAGTCGATCTATCCGGATCTGGACTTCTTCGACGAGGAATCATTTACGTTGATAAAATAACGGGAGGAAGGGAGGAAATGGTTGGAATATTTCTCGAAAGCAGAGGAGACTGTAAGCTCCGGTTTCTGCGCATCGGCGCGAGTTTTGGCGGGTCGATGCGCCATTGTTGCTCCGGCGGCTGCGACCGCTTTGTTTTCCTCTCTCTCCCTCTCTCTCTCTCTCTTCTCCATTTCCTACCCCGTTCTCCGACGTCCCCCCCCCCCCTCCTCTCTCTCTCTCGACAGCTCTCTCATTTCACCATTTTTCACTCGACGCTCTCTTTCGCCCCGCGTTCTTCGTTAATGAAAAATAATAAATCCAAAACTATCGAGAGAAACAGCCCGAAACGGCCGTTGCTAAACCAACGAATTCCGGTTTACCCTATGTTTACGATCCAATATCATCTTCTCCACGGTGAAAAAATATTGGACTGGCCCTATCTAACTGCCAGGCAGGAATTCAATTTAAAGAAGAGGAAAGTCTGATGCTCCCAATTAAGCCGTAGGGGTCATCATTTTTTCCGTGCAATTGTCTTGTTTTTGCTGTTATCGTCAACTGTCCCACCGTCCAATGAAGAAGTTGACCTCTAAATCGGTCGTTCGATTCCATTCTTAGTCTGATTTATCTTTCCAGATGACGAATAGCGTGGTGCTCAAGGTGCCGTGATTCACCTTGCATTGCGCATTATTACTAAATACTTATTAATATTTTTCAATCTCTAAGAGTCATGTTCTGAGGTAGGACGGTCTCCAGTGTTGGTACGGTTGAACTGAAAACGTGGGTATTAGAAAGTTTTCCACCGGGGCGACCGTATTTGCCGTTATGCAGCGAAAGAATGTTCGCATGCGATATCTGCGTATGATAACAAAGATATCTGCCGGCCGGGTATCATGCACCCTCCTTCTGTTCTGCCTTCTTGTTCCACTTCGTAACGGGATGCAAAATTCGTATCCACTCGAATCCTCGCGGTAGCGCGCGTTCCTGTGTCAATCTTGCTCCGAATCTAACAAACAGACCCCATTGTACATTTTGTGTAGCATATTTTTTGGTTATCGCGTTGACATTGCCAGATTACAGCCCCTCGATTGTAAACACGATTCCTTGGGCTTGTTTTATTCGCTACTGGTGCAGACTGTGTAAAGTTTCGTATTTTCTTCTCGCGTGAAGCAAAATTACTCGAAATCTGATCGAAATTAATTTCTTTCCTTTTATTGAAGGTCATATACTGACAGAGTATGAATATGGAGGCTGACGAGAGTCACGTGCGCAAACAGTGCCGTGTGTCGCCGCGATATCGATAACGGCGTGACTCGTCATCGGGCAGACATTAATTTTGGTTGCGTGCTTGATAAGCCAACATTGTTGCGACCCATGTAACGACATGGGAACACAAGTACTTTTATCGCCATTACAAAGCGGAGAGCCGACCACTGATTTTATAAATCGAACACTTCAATTTAGGTCGAAAAGCTCTCAAGATTCTTTGTATGCTTCTTCCATCCGCCATGTTCGTTTCCGTCGACAGAATTCCTCGGAGAAGCGAGTTAATCGATTTCTCTAAAAATTATTCATTTGGATCCTTGCTATCAACATTTCTCGATAATAACAAAATTCCTCGAACCGGTGAAAAAAACAATGGTCGTGTGCTGACGTGTCTCGTTGCGATTATTTCAATATTCATCACCGGATGTAATCGCGAACAAAATAGTTTTTATCATTCGATGTACGTCACACGAATCGCATGTCCTTTAGACACCTGCGATAAGATTGCCGGAAACGCGTCATCCGCGGTTCAGTTTTTACGAAGTTTACTCCAAGCCCATCAGATATGAAAATTCTTTTCCTTGGTTATCGAGTCTGCATTCGTTCCTGCGAAACGGGTTTCTAGATTGCTATGAAAACACCTGAACGTGCCCAGCAGTGCTATTATCCTTTTAAAAAGCACATGGGAGCTGCGAAGCGACTGTAATCGCAAACGGCTTATTGGACGAGGAGGTTCGTTAGCGGATTCGATTATTCTGTGTGCGCTACGGAGGGTACAATTGTTAATATTAAACTGTCCTTCCGGTTCCTAGAGATAAAGCACTATTTCATTGATAGGGATCATTTTTCCTAAATATTTCGTAATTGTACAAATATACTAGTAAAAATAGAGAAAATTATTTTGAAAGTCGCCTCTTGCTCTAAGCAATCGACAATATATAAACATATAGAGTAATCGTTCTAGCAATCAGCCATTTAAAGATCAGTAGTCAGCCATCTTGAGCGCTGTGTGTGTTATTATTAATATACTATCTTCTCAAATGAGAACATGAAGCTAGACATTGCAAGCGAGCAATAGATCTCAATAGTGCTCATTGAAATAAATTTTCAGAAAGGCTAATTTTTGGGTAGGGCCTGAAATAAAGCACAATTACCCCGTACAACCTCGCCAAGTACAATTTCACTAAAAAGTGAATTTACCCTGCGTTCGTAACTCCGAATTTTACTCTCAAGAGATATAAATGATCGTCCAGAGAAACGAATATTTGATCGGCAAATATGAAAAATGGCGCGCGAACCTGGTGCACCGGAAGTCTGGCTCGGAAGATAGTATGTCACGATGCCAGGTTCGTGTGCATGCACAGGTATGTACGGTCAAAGAGTTTGTTGTTATTTACCTTGCCGTGTAAGAAGCACGATACCGTTTTCCGTATGCGGTTAGTGCGCGTGTCCCATATATACTGGCCGCAGTAAATCCATCGGCGAGGAGAGCGTATCACGGGACAATGAATCAAACGTTGTTTCAAGGTGTTTGTGTGTACGAAACCGACGTGAAAATGATCGCGCAGGCTGGCCAATGGTAACTGTCGCGCTAGCATCGACTGGCGATATTTGCGCTGGTCGCTCGTGACAACGGAAGCTCATCCGATCGCGGCGACATATCGTTCCAACAGGAAACGACTCGGATCGACATGGTGCATCGCATATGGGTTTTCGTCGGTCGCGAAAATCGTCCTTCCCGGCCGTCACCGCATCGATATTTTCGGCGACGAGCGATCGCAGCGTGGGCGCATGCCTTCTCGCGCATCAAGTTCAAAACTTTGCGAACGGATTCCTGGAGGATGCAGCGAAAGAAAATATCAGCAGAGATGCAATAAGTCCCGGAGAGGCACGGCCCCTCCGAGAATGCAGGTATCTTTCGCGTGCCAGGTACGTAGAAAGGACTACATACCTATAGCGATCCCGTCGTGTCTTTCGCCCAATCGGGAAGGTAAGGTTAGTTCTCCCACTCGCGACAGAAAATGTATTACGCTACGAACTCTAAGCCAAACTGCATCGAAGACACGCCAAGCTAGAACTCGAGGAATTCAGCGTTTCCCCCTACACTATCGTCGAACATTTCGACTCCGTTTTCAGATCACGGGGAACTCCAAGAGGTAATACGGTGGCGAGGACAAAGAGACTCGCTTGGGGACGATTATGACATCATAACCTATCAACGTCGTGAAAAACAATCGTGGGTGAGCAGTACGGTTCTGTCGTGTCGTCTCGCTCTCTCTTTCTCTCTCTCTCTAACCAGAAAAGAAACTTCTGTACGTGGAACGGTTGTCTCTGTCGCCAACGATTATTTCTCGAATCTCTCCACCGTTTGGTAGATTCGTGACCGATCATCCAAAGAGAAACGACTACGTCACCCGAACAGAAACGGTCGTCGTCGTCGATGGAAACGCAACCGGCGGTTTCAGCTGTCTGCGCAGATCAGGATCGTGGGTGCTTACCGGTTTACTGTCGATCGTCACATTTCCAGAGGTTGCCAACGGGTTGCCAACCGGTCCGGGCACGTCGTGGTCCTGGCACTGACCAACTCTTTCACGAAACGGTTATCGTGGGACACAAGCACCGAGCCATCAAACGATCACACCATGGCGCGCAGCAGCACCAGCAACAGCAGCCTACAAGCCAGCTTCGAGCGACCGACAAGGCACGCACACAATAAACCCCGTCGAAGCGAGCACGCACGCCGTAAGGTCCTCCCAGAAGGACGGAAGACGATCGAGTGAATGCTTCGCAAACCAGCGGCCATGATGGCGCCACCCGTCGATCATCTACGAACCAAACCACATTTTCTCCGAGAAACCACCGGCAAATTAATATCAGCTTTGCCGAAGCTCATGCGTCCCCTTCCTTCCTCGTTTATTGTACACAACCCTGTGGCGTACAATTTTAAATACACGAGGCAATCGAATGATTTCGACAACGAAATCGCCAGGAAGGTCGAATCGCCAGTTCCTCGCGCCGTCGCCAAGATGGCGCCACCCGATGGTCGCGTAGGCCGTAATTGAGATAACGTTATCTTTTTTTCAATTTGCAATTGGTCTCCCAACAGTGCAAATAAATGCTCTCCTGATTTAATCACGCATGAAGGATCGCTGTTGCTATTCATACAGGACTCGCTCGGTTCCGTTTGAATAAAGAGACTCTTTTCTCGCTCGATCACCCCCCTTACCAATCATGGCGGCAATACAAAGTCCGTTGCATTCGGTGTTGCAAAAGTTAGTAAAAAATGCACAACCAGTAAATCATTTCCGATATCGTCGTTGAAGATTAAACGAAGAGTCGCAAATTTAGCGATGAACTCGGTTCAAAATAAACAGCGAGTTCATCTTTTCGGGGAGGGGAAGCGGAAATTTTGCGCAATCAGAGCGGCGTTATTGAGAGAAATACGAGTTGTCGTAAGATTTCTTTAAGAAAGTTTTGCGGTTTCTCTAGTTTTAATACGTTCACTGTCCGTGTCTCTGGCATCCTGACATTAGAATGCGTAGACTGCTGATTTTATGCATTATAACAAAAATGGAGTAGATGACACTTAAAATAGCGGGAATTTCGAATTATGTATTAAAATTGATGAAGAGAGAAAGAATTTTCTATTTGGTTTTTATTTCCTGTAATTGATATTTTAATCCTATAATTGTTATTTTGCATAAATCTTCGCAGTCTAGTTATCATTTTTCTATTGTACCTGTTTTCATCGGCTAACACGTTTCCATTATATCAGCTTAATTTTTCATGTGTTTTAAATAAATATTATTCAGTACTGACCATGACTGAATCAGATGTGACAATGAACGTGTTAATGCATTTAAGAAATGAAGCTTGTATAGAACGAATGCTTTGAAAGAATTCGACGTTTCTCGAGTCTCTTTGTCTTTCATTGAACAATTTATTGATTGAATGACGAGACAACATTTTTGCTTGCGGTTTGCAATTATTCTTCCAGAGCGCTCGCTTGATCAGTAACCTTCTTAAATAGATTTTATTCGAGCACTAAACAGTGATGTCTACACTCTACAACAAACATGTTCGTCTGTTCTCTTCGTTAGTAATATCCGCACTTTATTGTTATCCGTGCGTCGTCATTAGAAATCCCCATACAAATAATGGTAGTAATTATTGCTTGCCATTCAACGGCTTTCGTTACGTAATTTCTCATTACTCGTGTCGGGCCCTGTCCAAGGACTCACGATCCTAGAGTCAAAGATCAATAAATTATACCGACACTCCTTCGTTTTTTTTTCTCTATACTCGATAGATCCTCGCGATCAAAGGAAACGATTTAAATCTTCGGCACGTCGTAGTAAACTCTTAATAAACGTATTAAGTATATAAATAAGTTATACAATCGATACCTCAATTCGAATTATTAAATATATATATATATATATCTATATATATATATTATGTATATGAATATTTAAGATCTGTATGATTAGAATATATCATATATATATATATGTAATATCTCGACATATATCACATGCTATATTTACTATCGCGTTGCTCGGACGGGATTTGGAACATGTGTTCCTAAATCCTTTTCGCATAATTTCTCTCTCTGGCAGTTAGTGTTTGTTTGATAAAAAGGGAAACAATCGTATGAAACTCGATCACTCGGTGGATTTCGGTGGACGTCCCGTTTTCACCAGAGACAGAAACACATGCTGTCGCTTATTGCTGTGCTAATGGTAGACCGTTCGTTACTTTCTTGGCCGCTAATTGTTTACTTAACCGCTAGTACTTTCATCGAAATTTTTGCCTTAGTATCTAGTATTGACTTCATGTTTATCGAACTCGGAACGAACGGCGCCCGCTGGACGCCGGACGTCGAAATAATTCCCCTCTAATACTTTCAAGTCCCGCGTCAGGAATCTTACGTGCTAACAATCTAGACTAGATCCTTAAACTCGATCGTCGGATCAAACGGAGGATCAAGAAACTTTCTCTCCGCTGTTCCCCGAAAACACTCTCGAAACATTCTACCGTTTCTCGTTACTCTATTACAGTGTTTATAGTACGAAATCTTTGGATACTCTTGACGCTATAGTCAGCACGAAAACTGGCCGCTCAAGGTCACCGTCCCTGCTACATGTCTTGTAAGAGCGTACAAAACGACAAAACTGTATCTCGTTATACAAATAGTTTTGATTACTCGAAGGATCCGTTCGTTCTAGATTGAACGAGGCGTTTTTCTATGGAACAGGAATCTAGTCTCTCTCTCCGCTAAAATTGGCAGACATAATGGGGAGGAAGTGGTCTTGAGCATCCATTACGTTCCATCCAGCCCATCCCTTACAAACTACACGACGAAAAGGAAGGCCCGAATCCCTAGTTTGATTCTCCGCTAGTCACAGCCCCGTCGGTCGGAGGTCCGCCGGCTGTGACGCTTTGAGGATCACTCGATGGAAGTCCCGGCATGTCCTGCACACCTTGGAACAGCTTGCCCGGGAAACCATGCAAGAGGTCGTAGGAGACAGGTGTGGGCGGCAGAGCGGTTGTGTGAGCGTGCGGCGATTGCAACACTGCTATCACTCTCCTCAGCTCCTCCAGGGCGTTACCTGTAGAACAAAAGAAAATCTAAAATCGGCCATTTTGTCGGGCTCGGCAGTTCTACTATCAATAATTTTACTAAGCTGAATCTGATACTGCACACTGCTTTAACACGTTGACTGCCATGTCACCCATATGTGGGTGACGGAATTATTTGTCTAGGTTTTAAAATGAATTTTTACATTAATATATTCATTGTACCAAATTCGATTAGAATCTGTAAAATTCAAGAAAGTTGGAGGATTACTCAGTATCATACATTTAATTTTTTCCAATTTTTATTTCATTAAATAACACTTTGATTTCATGGAATTTTTCAGGTTTCTAGTTTGGCAGTCAAGGTATTAAATTGTACCTACTCATATTTCCCATAAACGAAACCCTCAGTATAATTGGGCATTTTTGTTTTAGATACTGTAAATTGAAGTACACAACCAGAGATGGATGAAAACTAAGGGAGAAAGTAGTATGCAATAATTTTACACCTCTCTGAAACACGCGCAATATTATTTGTCGCGTTTTCAATAAACATCTAAATAATTCTGCCAGGGCAGGTCATTCTGTGTTCCAGAAGAAAAGACTCTAAAGCTTGCCATAACGGTTGTACGCCCCACTCTTGGCAGCCATAAATTGTGAAACCGTGGTGGGGCGAACAGCTATTGTGAGTATCGATGAGTTTAGAGTCCCTTCTTTTGAATAACGGACCACAATGGTGCGCTACGACTGTTGGGATTAGGCTACCCAAGGAACCAAACGTTGAGGTTTCGAACAGTTTGCTGATTTTACCTTGCATGAGGATGTAGTTTTTCGCCAATAGGAGGGTGGCAATCTTCGACAGCTTTCTCACGGACGGACTATGAGCGTACGGGATAACGGACCGCAGCTCATCGAGCGCATCGTTCAGATCGTGCATCCTTTTGCGCTCCCTCGCGTTAATATTCAAACGCATGCTTTTCCCCTGCCTGGTGGTCTTCGATTTCGGCGGGCAGTTTAATCTGGACGCGCCGGGTCTGCGAGAAGTGGTGTTTGAAAAGTTAGTTAGGCAATATTGTAGCATCGTAGCCAGTAATCGCGGAAGGCAATTGTTGGAATGGGGTCTCGTTAGAGGAACGAGTGTACCTCTCGTGGTCAGGCCTGTTTTCATCGGACAGGGCGCTCGAAGAAGCATGTGGTTGCGGTTGCTGCTGAAAATAGAAGCCACCGAGGCCGACGGCGCCCAGGGGAGTCCTTCTTCCAGGTGCACTTTGAGGGTGTTCCGACGAGTAGCCAGCTGGAGGGGCGGAAACACTTGGATGAGACGCTCCTGGCACCGAGTACATGGACTCTAGCGACGCTGTGGATTGCGGCGGTAGCGGATGCTGCAAAGGTCCACATTTAATTAACAAATGTACGATCAAAATGTCTAAATTGGCGCCTATCCTTTGTTAAATGGACGCCCTAACTCCTTTTCTCCAGCGTACCGCGATCAAAACATTATTGTCGCTCGCGCACGCACGCACACGCTCATTCTCGCGAGGTCAACGCACTCGGGAGAGCCCGCGAACGTCTGTCAGCTGTTGTTATTGTCAGTTTACTTTGTCCGCGTTGCTTTCCAATTTGTTCGCGGATTCTCCTGCACGTTGCCTCCTACACAAATAACAAACAATACGTAAATTGGACTTATTAACCCTTTACACTCGAAGCTGTTATGGCTAGACTGCGGATTTTTATGTAAAATAAAAATTGTCTATACGAATCACAACGAAAAAGAGTTACATAGAAATTCATTTGATCTCTTAGCGATTCCAATAGGTTTTAGATACTATATCAGCAACATTAAATTAACTTCTGATGTTTTCTCTGTTTTGTGTTACAGCTACTCATTCCTGCCATAAATGCATCAAATCCGTAATCTAATTATGACTACAAAATTACATTTCTAAAAATTAAGAAATTACACGTTTCATTTTGATCATACAAAATGTGGTGTATTTACTTGCACCACGCTTGGACGTTCAGCAATGTATTTAATGGAAGGACATTCGGGGAACTGTTTTGAATTATAGTCTAGTAATGTTTAGCGCTGCTTCTGAGGGGGCATCGTGAGGGGATAATAAAAATATTGATACCCACAGTGCTACGGTGCTCCCAAGCCCATGTGGGATGAGAAGCCGATCTCTGCCAGGATCCTTGCTGCAAATGCGCCTCGGGAAGACCCTCCCTCCTGTCGTCGTCCTCGGTCGAGCTGCTCTCGCCGTCATACGACCTCATGTCGTCGGGGATTCTCACGTGCGTCGGTTCCGACCTTAATTCCCTTCTCCTCGAGTTCTAGCAGCCAACCCCTTCGGACGCGCGACAGCTCCGGTTCGCATGAAAACGCCGCCTATTCGGTAATCATCGTCGAAGCGTGAGTAACGCGGTACCCGCCGAACGGTATCATCGACAAGCATAACATAATCAATAGTAACCGCAACACTTACCGACGAATTTCTTTCCGCCGCCGGTCATGCACGGCGCAGGATCCCCCCGAACGCAGCCAGGATCAGCAATATTTTTTGCGCACCACCGCGTAACAGGTCATCCCTCCAATGGAATCATTACTACCCTTCGCAAGCTCCTGGGAACCGGACCGGCAACATCCAGTTCTATACTTTGTTTCTTTGAACGATCGTCGTCCTACCCCACTGGTCCTTATAAACAAATCACTGTTTACGAACGACGCTGATCACAGCCATGTTACATCCCAGCGATTTGACAAGGTTTCCATGCACTCCTGATTGGCTGATGCCGGTCTACGGTCTGATATTCCCTTTGGTACCTTGATTTATGTGGTTTGTTTTTGTTTTTGTTTTTTTTTTTTGGCTGTTGTTTGTTTGTTACACTTTTTGTTTATCACTTGTGCATTTGTACCTAATGAAATTAGCACCCACAGACAGGACACCGTCGCGCGGAACACGCACGCGTCTATTGTTTGCAGATGCCCTGCGCAGAGGGTGCACCGCCGCCTGAAACCCCTAACGTAGTTCCAGCATCCGCCGACAGGACGAGGCAGCGTCGATTAGGGGATGCTGGACTGGACCAACGGCTGGCGGACCCTGGCGATCGGAGGAACAAGTTCCACGGGATGGTACGATCGGTTCTTACCATCTGGATAGGTCGATGCCACCTGAATGGAGAACGACGGGGCCTTCAGGGGGTGCAACAGAGCTCCTGCACCCTCGTAACTCCTGTTCGCTCCTTTTTTTCCCCGGGACTTTCATTCTGGAGCCCCGATGCACGTTCCTTTGTTGCGACCGATTCACCGGTACAAAATGATGCGTGTGTTGCGAAAAATTATTCTAAAAATTTTTAATGTTTTATATAGGGACATTGTGACAAAGGGAAGTGCTCGGAAGAGCTTGTTGATAGACATTTCTTATTTTTAAGTAATTCATTTTTAAAACGACCGAAAATTTGTCCTAATTCTTTGAATTTTATGAAATGTGGCGTATATCCTTCTGTCAAACAACCCTCCATTTATTTTTTGGCTATCCTAGTGTGCATGACAGCTTGTTTCTCATACATCAAATTTTGTAACAGTATTTCTACTGGCGATTTTATGTACATCTATTTCGACTTAATTTTTTTATCTGGAATTGCCACATTTTCGGTTGTACCACCAGTTACCGATCGTCCTATATATTCAGAGAAATATATTTTATTGAATAATTTTCCCTTTCATGCATCTGCCCGCAGTCTCAATCAATTTTCATTTAAAAATTTGAAACTTGTGTCTTGACACCTTTGATAGAAGTAGTGTTAACAAGCCTAACGAGAATTTTCAATAATTGTGCTGTACCACAAGAGAGATTAGAATAATTTTGTATATAATAATCCCAAAATAAAATTACGAGATTACGTTAGGGGAGTAGAGTTGCCAGTTCATTTAAATTGGCTATCGGAGGACGTATTAACACGTTCATTGCCATGTCACCCATATGTGGGTGACGGAATTATTTGTCCAAATTTTAAAATGAATTTTTACGCTAATATATTAATTGTATCAAATTTTTTAATAATCTGTAAAATGCCAGAAAGTTGGAGGACTTTCAATTTTTATTTCATTAAATAACTTACATTAATTTGATGGAATTTTTTAGGTTTCTAGCTTGGCAGTCAAAGTGTTTAAAAGTCCTTGGCAAATGGACCTTAGAAAAATTACGAAACAATCGCCGGCGAATAATGTGTTGAAATAGTTGCCAGTATGTTGAAATCTCAAAGCTCCATCCCCTATCTAACGTGCATCTTTCGGTGCAAAGTCACCCCCGGAGCCATCATCCGGCACAATCTCAGTCATCTCCCAATTACTCCATACCCGACAGCGTATCGCCATTCAGAGGAGGCCCGCTTTTAACGAAATCCGGAACAACCAATTCACGGACACGGGGACACGGCAGGGCCATTATACTCAATTTACCACTTCAAGGACCTCCGCGAATTCTTCGCAGGCATCATCCGCTAACAAGCGTTCCTCTTCAACAATGCAGCCCCTCCGACCGAGCCCAGAAACCCGGAAACGCGTCTCGCGATTTCCTCGGGAGTTCCTCGCCCTCTCTTTCTCTGGTTGGCCAGAAAAATTCGGACGTTGTATCGAATCGGCGGGGAGGAAAAAAAAAAACAATGGAGAGAAAGAGAGAACGAAGAAAAACGGTGTGGGGAACGACCGAACACGGGGACAAAAGGGGGCGCAGAAAATTGGACGGGCGAAATTGAAAATGCGAAGCGGCGGAAACGCGTGGCGCGTCGTCGAGTCATCGGTCGCGTGTAACATTGCGGATCAATTTTACAAACGGCGGGCACAACACGCCCGGCAATGGAGTACGAAATAACGACGGATCGACGGCTGACACGTTCCTCGGTACGTTATACCTGACCGTGGGCATAATAATGCCGAAATCAAAACCGACTCAGCGCACACATCGAGCCATATTGTTCGCTGCATCTGTCGTGTGCACGACACAGGGGGTTGTCATTCGCAACGAACACGTTCAAACGAAGACTCTGTATCGTCCGCTCTGTTCCCGGAGCCGCCTTTTGGTGTAGTAGGGTGGGGGTGGGGGTTGAGGGGCAGAGGCACGACAATGGGGGAGGTGGGCCGATTTTTTCGGTTTGTTTTTGTTGTTTTTCTCGTTACTCCCCCGCCTCCCGTAACGAAAATATTTTTTTCCGGCGTATTTTTTTTTTTTGTTGTTCCCCGGTCGTTTTTCGAGATTAATTAATGCCCCGGGAAACGAGCCCGCGGCCCCAGATTTTCGACGGGCTTTTCTCTCTCTCTCTCTCTCTCTTTCTCCCCGTGTTACGCATGTTGAACTTTCGCGTCGGGTATAACATCGGAAATCGATGGACACGAGTATCTTCCGCGCTTCTTCTTTTGTCCCTTTTGTGGCCCCGGGACGAAAAAAAAAGAAGAAAAAAATGCTGATATCTGTTCCGCGGAGATATCCGCGCGCGCGAATAATTTTTATCGGTGTCGTTAACGCGTCGAACGGGACCGGCCCGATCGATTATTTAGTTTGAACATTCGGACGGCCCCCGGGGCACAAATAATTTCCGGCCGTGGATATTGAAGACTATAATTCCGTTCGGTTTAATAATGCTCGGCGGAGCGCGTTAGATTATTTGCTAATTGCGAGCCGTGTTCGGCGACATTTAAAATTTATAGGAAAACCTGGCTCTCGTTCGTTCCGTTCAATTTATTCGCGAAAGGTGTTTTGCCTGTTCGCGTGTTTGTCTCTGTTTGGGGATTCCTTTTTGGAAAATTAAAATTGGCTTTCATACGTGCCCGGCGGTTGTGTTGGTTAGGCAACCACGGGGAGAAAAATCTGTGTGTCCTTGTTACCGCGAAGGAGAACAGCCGAGGAACGCATTCAGAATTGAAAACCGTCGAGACAATTCGACGACGTCACACTTGGCTCCGGACCATATGTAAAACAGATCCGCGAAGCCGCGGAACTTTTTGCGTGAATGAAACCCGCATAATTCTACAAATGCAGTGTAACAGGGATATTTGTTGCCGTATTTCCACGAGTGTACCCTCATCTGTTTTGTTACCCCCTGCGACGATTTTTGGGGCTGCCAACTTTGAAGCTTCACAAGACCTTGCGAAATTATTTAAATACTCGGTAGACTGCACACAGTTGTGACATTATTTGTAACATTATTTTCGGCTCGTTGCAATTATTAAAAGAAGAAGTACATTGTCATCTCACTTATAATCACTTTAATAATGATACTCGTCTAAGCTACCCTCAATATAAATTCTAATTTGTCTTTAACTCGTCCAAAGAATGAAATTCTATTTATTTCCTGTTTCCGTGAAGTCCGTTGTAGAACTACGCATATTTTTTGGTACAGTTTAATTATCGAACTACCCTTAGCTTAAATCATATAATATTTTAGAAGCTCTTTCTTGTAGAAATCTAGTTTAATCCTTGTATACGCGGCCAGAATAAATAAATAACTTCAACATTTCGGTATTTGAGACTTTCTAGGTACAAATTTTTCTGTTGACGATATCAATTGATATGACAGTATCAAAAGAATATTTCAAAGCGATTTTGCGATATTTTCAGAACAAAATGGAAAATTGTTGAAGAATAGGAGGGTCGTCTAATGAAATTATTTGCTCGGTTCTCGAAGTAGAATTCGTTTATCGAGTATCGAGCTGTTCGGATGCGATACGTCTGAATCATACAGCGCATCCATCCCTCCTAATAGAAATAGCGGCTCGAGAAGAGGGGTTAGTTTTATTTCAGCCCCGAAGTGTTTACTATACGCAATCCGGCATAATGTTGCAGTCCCTCGTCTCCCGCTGCTCTCGAGGTGGCAAAATTTTTGGCACAGAAATAAGGGCTGTAACGCACAGGAAAGAGCGAGAGAGAGAGAGAGAGAGAGAGAGAGTCTGGATCGTTTGAGGTCCGCGCCCGCAATCGAATTACTTTAAGAATTTCATTGTTCCTTAGCCCGGCACGGTCGGATCATAAATAACCCTCGTCCTCCTTACCTCTGGCGATTAAATAAAAAATATCATCAAGTTTTACGGTGAAAAGAAGCGATAAGTGGAATGGCGGCTGTACATTTGATCGATTTCACCCGATAAACTTAATGCGCCGGCATTCTATTTACGGCTAAATAAATACAGAATCTTTCTGGGTCGAGAACCCTCCGTCGTCAACGACTCGTTCGATGCCCGGGTCTCTCTCTTTCTCTCTCTCTCTCGAATTTCGGGCAGTCAGAAAGTGGCAGCCGACATTTATCTTGCCACGGCTTCCAATCGAATTGCATTCTCACGTGGTTGGCAAAACGCTCCCCCGTTCGGCGATCGCAACAAATTAATTGGTACAAGTCCGTTGCGACCCCTCCCGAACCCTCTGTACATTTGCTCTATTGATTACCGTGTGTAAACTAATTCTTTATTAAAAAGACTGTTTCGATACAACGTTACAGAATTCGACCCACGATTGGCCGTACAAAATCTCCGTACCGCTGAACGGGTCCTCTAAACTTTTGTTCTATTGACTAGCCTGTGCGTGCTGATTCTTTATTAAAAAGGCTGTCTCGATGTACAGACTTCGACTCATGATAGCGTAAATTGAACCTGGAATTGCGAGGATGAGGAGCAAACGTGTTCAATGTAACATCGTTAGAGGGGCTATTTTTCTTCATACTAGTCCCGAACAGGCTTGTTCTATTAACGCTACTCCTTCTGCCAACAGACCTCATGGTTATAACAATTCAACATTTTCTTCTATATCAAGTCAGACTCGTCTTGAAGATTTCCAACGAGATCTGCATTCCCGTTCGACTGAAATAAAATTCTATTTCCCTGTTATCCATATTTCCACAGATCACTGAAGAAGACTTGAAAATTCCATTCTTTTGTCTTCAATATTTCAGCATGTAAAAAATAAATATAAATTCCCTTTGTCCCTCAGGCAATTCTGAAGGGCGGAAAGAACTCCTAAGCATTGTAGCCACGAAGAAAATCGTACAGCAAGGGTTGAACCGTTAATGAAAACGCAGGAGTGCAATCAACACGAACACCGTGTTCCGGGAAATGTTAAACAGGAAATTCTACCATCGTTGGGAATAAAATAAAATTTCAGTGCAAGCATCCCTCTGAGCAAGCGATTAGTTTGACCCGTTTCGGGTGAAATGCAAGACACAGCCGCGTTCGAACGCGAGAGCCGCGGGTTGAATTTCGCGAAATCGTACGCCAATCACGTATACGGCCAACAACCGATTCTGAACCTAACATAACGATCCCGGCATTGCAACCTGGATCGGGTTCCACAGAGGGCGGCTCGTGGGAGCAGCACAGAGAGCGTGGATCCCGGGTGGGTATCCTGTGGCGCGAGCAGGATCGGCAGACGAGATTATTCGCCAAGGCTGAAAAGGAAAAACCGCGTGTCGTAGCCCCCGGAAGGAGCGATTCTACGTGCGCGCGACTGGAAAAAGGATCTTTCGCGTACGCCCACGTAGAACGTATACTCTCTCTCTCTCCACCCACATCGAAAATCCACCGTGTGCACGAGAGGACTCACCAAGAGTGTGTGTGAGAGAGCAAAAGAGAGAAAGAGAGAGAGAGAGAAAGAGAAACCGGGCGTTCGTTTAACACCTATAGATCGACCTGGTGAGGACAGAGGGCCAGAAGAGAGAGAATCAGAGAAGAGAGGACCAGAAGAGAGAGGACCGGGAGAGGAGGGCCGATTCCGGTGTTGGTAGTGACTCTGATGGTAGTGGTGACTGGTGGTGGTGGTGGCGGCGGTGGTGGTGGTGGTGGTTCAAGGGACGAAAGAGAAAAATAGAGGGAGCGCGAGCAAGAGGCGCAGAAACGGTTCTCTCGTTCGGGGGTGGTTTTCGGTGTGCGAGGGGTTGGTCCGACCGGTGGAAAGTCCTGAGGGATGAGGGAGGAGGTTGCCAAGGCAACGCTCTGCCAGCCTCGGCTTACTTTAGCTCCGCTCGTGCACTCGGATCAATACAGCATCACCGTGAGTTCCCGGACCAAACACACCCCCTCGACACCCGGCCACCCCCACCGGCAACCCCTTTCCCCGGCTTGCATTGTCCCTCTCTTTCTCTCTAGTTGCTCTCTCACCTCCCTTCACCCCGACTATTCTTCTCTTTCTCTCTCGCCTCGTTTCTCGATTACCCTCCGGCTCTTTTCCTCTTTGTTTCGCCGTCTACGCTCTCCTCATTCCATCAACTCTATCTCTCTCTCTCTCTTTCCCTTGGCTATCGCTTTCTAGTTCGTGCTCTCTCTCTCTCTCTCCCTTATTTGCTGAATGCATACGCGCCTCTCCCTTCAGGGGTTGTGACTCGCCCTTTCTCGCTCCGTCCTCCTCCGACCAACCGGCCTCTGTCCGGCGCGGGCTCCTGGTACAGTGATCGCAAAAATTATCGCGCCGTTTTCGGTGGGTCATCCCCGAAAACAATCGCGGGACTCGACCAGACGCGGTTAATTAGGGTTTTAATGAGAGAGCAAAAAAACCAGAGAGAGAGAGAGAGAGAGAGAGAGAGAAAGAGGCGAGTCTACTCCCTTCAACCCCTTCGCGTTGCTTTGTAATAGCAAACGCCGTGTTATACACGTTTCGAGTAGACGCCGGAGAGATTGTTAGCCCCTTCGTTGTCCTACCGGCAGACTTTTTTTAAGTTTTTAAACACCTTGACCTTACTTGTTTGTTACACTTTCCTCTCGAATCCCGCGTACAATTCGCCCGGCGGTTCGTCGTAGACGGAAATCGATTTTTCCCGTGGCAGCCGAGTGCGTGAACGGTGCCCGCAGCCTCCATTTACAGAATTTGTAGAATATTAGTACAGCGTGCATAGTATTCTTCTCTCGCAGCTGGCACGGGGCGGGTCGATGCGGTTCCGCCAGGAACTCCAGCCGAATTTCGACAGATACCATCGACAACCGACGATCATCCATCCCGCAACGGCCGTCGACAGTTTTTCCAATCGTCTCCGGGAATATTTTCCCCCGACGCGGCCCGAACACCGACACATGTAAATCGCCGTTACAATAGGCACCCGGCCAAATTAACCAATTTACAGAGAGATCAATCCCACGCCGCGCCGTTCTCGAAACGGAATCATACCCCGAACAATTTTATTTCTCGCGGAATTACGCGGCCCGCCGTTTTCATTTTTACAAACCCTCCTAGCTGACGCGCTGCCGCTGCTGTCACCGACTCGTTTTTTTTTCCCCGAGAAAAATCACAGCCGCGGAACGATTTTTAATACAATTCCGTTGCGTGCGTAGCTGCTCCACAATGAACTCGGAAAATGGTACGCTCTAAACAATATTTTTCAGTTTTTGCTGATTCGGTACATGCAATCTGTGGGTAACAGGAATTTAGATAATTTTTGAACAGTTACATTTGAATAATTCACTTGGGGTTGACATTTCTGACTCCGGAATATAGATCACTTAAGGGTAGAAGTGCAATTATTTTTACTTCAATCAATTTCTCGTTAGTTTTACATAATTTCTTGTGTAGAACAGAGAAGATCCTAATAATCCTGTACATGGAAAATCGATGATTGGTTCGCAACATTGACACGTTGACTGCCATGTCACCCATATGTGGGTGACGGTATTATTTGTCCAAGTTTTAAAATGAATTTTTACGCGAATATATTAATCGTATCAAATTTTATTAGGATCTGCAAAATGCCAAAATATTGGAGGACTACTCAATATCATATATATAATTTTGTTCAATTTTTATTTCATTAAATAACACATTCATTTGATGGAATTTTTGTGGTTTCTAGTTTGGCAGTCAAAGTGTTAAATGAATTAACTAGATTGTTACCCTTTTAATGTTCAATTCGGAGAACTTAAGAATTCACTAACAATGTGCACTTAAGGGTTGAACATGAATAGTTTACTATTCTGGACAGAACGGGCAAGAATCGATTTCCGAATTGTGTCGCTGCAAAAATCGTCCGAGCATCGGGGGCGGGGCAATTTATATTTGCAAGTCTGCAGATCGATGGAGGATATCCGAGGACGGTAACCGTTTCCCAGACGTGCTTAGATCTAGTGGTTTATTGAAATTCGCCACGAAGAGCCCCTTCTGCAAAAATTGTTTCGATGTTCTGGGGACACCGAGCCGCATGAATCGCTGTTCGTTTTCGTCTCGGCGCTTCGTAATGCGATTCGCGAACGACGCGCGAGGGTCGAGGACATCGGCCGCCGGATGAACAAATTCAATCGGACTGATCATTTCGATTTTATACGGTGAACAAGAAGAATGGTGGGGGGGATGTAAATCGCTCGGGGAGCAGACGTTCCGTGCTCCAATTTTCTCCATTTTTCTCTGAGTCACCGCGAACCACCTTGTCGCGAGCCAACGAATTAAAAAGGAACAAGCCAGGGGGGGAGGGGGAGAGTAGTGGGGACTTCCTGGAGATTTTTATCATCTTCGTCCTTTTCTTTTATTTTCCTACGGCCGGTGGCTGACGGAATCGGGCTCGCGGAGTTTCGAACTTAATTAAAGTGACATCACGCTGAGTGAAAACAAGGAGCTGGAGGGGCGGTAATGAGACAGGCTCAGACAGCCGGAAGAGGGTTGATTTTCACTTTCTTCCTAGCATAATTTTCACCGATGATAGCCGCGTTTCAACCGTTTACTGAAATCCGCCCAACTTATTGATCAACCCTTAGGAGAAACGTGACCATATTTGTCGATTTTTCTCCGCGAGATCGACGTATGCCACAGAAACTATTATAACCTCTGGATCATTTCAATAATTATCTTCATATTCTGAAACCTAAGAAATAATGGATGACATCTATCGCGTCTAACAATCCCGTTTAACCCTCCCGCGAATATCCAAAATTTCTGTGTAAATTAATCTGCGACCAAGAACATAAGAATCCACAATAGTTTTGCTATTTGTCGACAAGGATACTAAAACAGTTTTAAAAATAAATTGAAAATGTATAGGGGTATCCAGGGATTGGTTGATCATTTTTGGAGCATGTTTTGGAGTCAGCACGGTGTTGTTCCTGAGAAATTAAAGCTATATCCACACTGAAGCAATATCGAGCAATTTTTGCAGCCTCTCGTTGCCTGCTTCTTGTCTGATTCGGTGAAAAAAACAGCAGACAACAAGCGGCCATAAAAAGTTCGATGCAGCTTCAGTGTGAACGCAGCTTAACAAGTGGATCGTCCCCGATCGGCGGATTTTATGATGGACGATTGAGCGAACGTGCAGAGTAATTAACACGTGGAAACGGTTGGGAAAAGAAGGAGTAGCAGGACGACGGGCATCGCTTGCCAAGGAGAAAAGATCATCGCGAACGTCAAGCGGCTTAATTGATGATTCTTGCCGGAGACTGGCCCTCACCCACGCCCGATGCGCAGCCCCCAGGTTTCCCACGGAAACTTAGACGGGATCATAACTCCGTGAAATCGGACCGCTAAGCTCCGTCGACGACGGCCGAAAACTTAGAATACACGGAACTTAGATTAATTTGTATTTTGACGGGGACCAATTTGCCGACGGAATTACATTTACTCCGGCTCTCAGGGACTTCATGCATGCATTATCGGGAAGTTGAACGTCAGGCATGCAGTGGCAAATTGGACATCAAATTTCGCCCCGCACAATCGTAGCCGGCCGAATAGTTCGCCGAAGTATTCGAGAGCCGTGCAATTTAACGCCGAAAACGGTTAATTGTAAAGTAACTACCGCTAGGTTGCCGGGACGTTTAACGACGCTTTATTACCCCTACGCGCATTCCGACGTTTCCGCAATGTAGTTGCGGTTGTAATAAAAGTATGGACGTCCCCGGGCGACTCGATGCCAAATCTACCGTGATCGAATTGCTGGAATTAGGCAGAGTCGAAAACGAGTAACCAATCTCCATTCTTCAAGCTTCAATTTCTACTGAAAATCGTACAGTAGAAATAATTATAAACACATTTTTATCGTGCACTTTTCCAGTGTTGGGACTCTTCGAAACTTGAAATCGATTTTCCAAAAGTTTCCGCGAAATTCGTCGAAACGACCAACTGACTCGATTAGAGTCCCCAAGATCGAACGCGCACGGCAAACTCCTATGAAATAATTAATTCAACCCTGTTCTCCGGTTCCATTCACGTTAAACAACCCTCGTTAATTATGCGATCACAAAGAACAAGTTGCGGCCCGTAGGCCGGAGTGCGTAATCGTTAGCATAACACGCGGCCATCAACCTTTGCTGCGAATTTTCATTCGGCTGGTCTAATACGTCAACCCCTAATTTTATAAAAAGCTCAGCGTCCCAGGAGTCCAGCTCGCGATGCAAATTCGTCGATTTTTCTAAAAAAAATTATTTTACCTACAAATGCTTCTTCAAATTGTCTATTTTTGTAAACCAAAAATAAAAAAGAAACTCCTTTTTTAATCATTTTGACGAGGTACTAATCGATGGAATTTTTTTATATTCAATACGATGTTAAGGGAATATTTTATGGTTTGGGCGGTATATAAAGCACTTATGTAATATTTTTAATTCAACAATTTTTCTGAGAGATTATGTAACGATGCCGGAGGCTTGGGAAACAAATTTCTGAAAATTTTGGGGGAAGCAAATACGGAGAATTTGTTTGAAAAATGTACTTTCACCGCAAAAAAACGGGAGTATTTTAAAATTCTCCTGATTGTTTTGCTGTTTTGCATTTCGCCTACTAATTTTTGTAATAGATGCACAAACTCTGCAGTCTAGTAGATTTTCCAACAGGTTACGGTCGGCAATAATGTTAATCCTTTATTGGACGCAAATGATGTACAGTGACTCCCATTAATATTCAGACACTTCTAAAAATCGTATAACTTTGTTAACATTGAACCATACGATTTGGATTTTCTTAAGAAGTTAGCACAATTGGTTTGCTTCATAAAGTGAAGAAAATTTTTTACAAAAATTGCAATTGGTCGAAATTGCAGGGAAAATACAAAAAGTTGCAACTTTTGCAACTCTTGCAACTTTTTTACGTGGAATTTAATTGAAAATTTAGAAAGTACGATTGATAGATCTGTATGAACTATACCTATTCGGAGAATTTCATCAAAATCGGTCAACGTTGCAATGAGCTGCAGATGTTCCAAAATGATAACATAAGGACGACATTCCCTTAGAAGGCCAAAATTCTGCGACTTTCGCCCTTAAGTTTTCATCGTTAAAGCTTTGTAGCTGATTGCAACGTTGACCGATTTAGATGAAATATTCAGAAATTGCAAAATTCAACTGTTAGTACTTTTACTGCAATTTCGACCAATTGTAATTTTAATCACACATTTTTTTCACGTTATGTAGCGAACCAATTGTTCTACCTTCTCAAAAAAATTCAAGTAGTATACTCCAATATTGACAAAGTTACGCGATTTTTAAGAGCGTCCGAATATTAGTTGGAGTCACTTTATATTCGACATTATCAACACGATTCTGTTAATGAAAGAAGTGGCTGGTTTAGAAGACTTGAAGAGAGAATCCTCTTCTTTCGGGCAAACACAGGAGGCCGCGATTGTTTCGTAGTTCAGGTACAAGAAGTTTAATAGACGATCGGAACGAAAACCGGGATAGTTCGGTTGATTATGATCAACGAGCGCAGGACACGGACCCGGAGGGACGGAAAAGGATAAACTTGCCAGCGGCGAGGCAACCGGCGGAACTTCTCCGCCAGTTTGCCATGGAAAACACAAGGAGACACCCTCTCCATCATTTCGCTCGTAAATTCAACGGTATAAGGGGTGAAAGAGGACTCGGATCCCGGTGCCAAAAAAAAAACTTCTCTCGCTCGGCTCGAAGATTAACGAAGAGGAGGAAGATTAACTGACGCTTTCCACGAGCTTTCCCTCCTTTGCGTCCTTTTCTTACGTCGCGCGGCGAGCCTCGAGGAGCGTGTCATCGGGAGAAATAATGGCGGCCAGAGCGACCGGATCAAAAGCTAATCGGAATCCCTTGTATCGTTCCGAACCTTTGCGAGAGAGAAGCACGCGAAGCGCGAGAGTGGTCCGAAGTGGTTCGAAGAAAGCACGAGCGACACGCTAGGACCAATTGCGAGGAAGAACCTCGGCCCCGTAATTGCGCGTTCTATCGAACTCGACTTGCGGATTTTTTTCCGCCTTTACTCGCTCGCAAATGTTCCCCGGACGCTTTCCGAATCGAAAAAGTATTTTATCCAGTCTAGGATGTTAACTCTCTGTTCTCTGATAGTCACTTCACCCTTTGCACTCGTGTATTTTCTAGAACATTTTGGATTTCTACCAATTTATTAAACCCGAAAACATTTAATTATTATTTCGACAAATAACTGAGCAAAAATTGGTAAACACGATTATTGCGTTATTACAAGCAAACCAATTTTTAATAGTGGCTCAGTAGTTTTTTTGCTACCAGCTCGCAACACCAGCTTTAACCCTAAGAGGGTGGCTTAAGGGAGGGTCACAAAAATGAGGTCCACAGGATTCAATTAGCTCCGAGTTACAGGTGTTCAGACAGGTCTTCCAGGAGATCAGCCACAGCTTTGTAACCGATGAACATTTTTAAACAGAAATGTTATGTACTCTCTAAGACAAACCACGTCTAATACAAAAATAATTTTTCACGAAGACCTCACAGTTTCCCAGAGAAAAATTCTCAAATATCCATCCCTTAAATCTCCTAATACCTTCATGGTTATAGGGTCTACAGAACAAATTGTTATGAGAATTTCAGCGTAGGTAGTACTACGCGTATCCGTGGAGTATTACAACCCTTCATAATTAAAGCGCGTGCATCAAAATGCTGTCCTCCCCAGTTCATTTTAATTCTACAAAGTCTAACCC
Organism: Seladonia tumulorum; assembly: GCA_913789895.3. Lineage (NCBI taxonomy): Eukaryota > Metazoa > Arthropoda > Insecta > Hymenoptera > Halictidae > Seladonia > Seladonia tumulorum. The sequence goes on from OU565274.1 coordinate 6,335,629, forward strand.
TTGTCGATGGTTGGACATCAAAGGCTGAGCATCCTTCAATCTTTAGATGAACGAAGTTGGCCCCTGCACACGTGCTTACTTGATTAAAAATATTCCGTATCAAAGAAAGCTCCTGCTCCAACCAACGATATTAGATATCGTATATATTTTACATTCTAAATCATGTTCACAAAGAAAAATGCTAGAGAACGTAAAATTTTTGCTGGTAAAATATTGCAAGTTCAGAGAATGGGCCACTGAACCATCTTTAGCAACCAGCATCAACCTTCGAATTTCTTCCAAATATAAATATACTCAGTATTTCACATTTCACAGAACAGCTAAAATCGTCACTTGATGGTCCATGGCTAAAGGCTTTTTAATGGGTCCTGTAACAGTAATTTCTATTGTGATTTAATACTTTGATCGCCAAACAAGAAAGCTAAAAAATTCCATGAAATTAAAGTGTTATTTAATGAAATAGAAATTGAAAAAAATTAAATGTATGATATTGTGTAGTTCTCCAACTTTCTTGCATTTTACAGATACTAATCAAATTTGGTACAATGAATATATTAACGTAAAAATTCATTTTAAAGCCTGAACAAATAATTCCGTCACTCATATATGGGTGACATGGCAGTCAACGTGTTAATTAGATACTCCCAGTAACGTCGTCTAACAATTTCTTAGATTATACATAAGAGAAAATTTCTGAAAATTTCTGAAATTTCTTTTCTGCCCCTCTCTTTACCTCTCGAAATCCTTGGACAAGTGTTTTACACTTTTTTAATATCTCTCATACTTTTCGAGATATTCGGCTGGAAAGTTTTCAAATGAACACTCTGTATGTAAGGTAAAGGCACCAGTAGTTGACCTTGTACCAGTACTTGACCATTTTATAGAAAAACATAAAAAAATAAGGTTTTTCTCAGCGCATTTATAAGTGCAGTTTTGATGAAAGCGAACCTCGGATCCCATGTCGTCTATTGTTTAAATTTCAAAACAATAAGAACATTTCAAATCTTATTTTTTATGTTTTTCTATAAAATGGTTAACTACTGGTACATGGTCAACTACTGGTGCCTTTACCTTAGCTTTAAAGTAGAATTCCAGGTGGGAAATACGTGGAAAAACGGGAATAAGACTGGCACCGAACTATCCAGGATGGTCCAAACTCCTCGGGTTCCGACATCAAGCTCGGAATTCCTGGTCGGTGTCCCCGTCGGTCGTTTCTGGTCGGTCGCGGCTCGGCTCGGCGCGGCGCAGCGTTTCTGCTAGCGGTTTTTACAAGCCGAGCGTCGTTTTTCCTCGGACCGCGTAAAAGCGGCGAGAAGTGTCGAAAATAAAACGGAGAGAGGTGCAGAAGAGCGAAGGGCTGGCCGGTGGTGGCCGTTCGAGGATAGAACGGAGACAAAAGCGACCGTCGGGAAAGGGACAAGAAGACGCGGGAGAGGAAGCAGGAGAGAAGGGTCGAGAGCAAGGCTAACCAAAGAGACAGAGAGAAAGAGAGAGAGAGAGAGGGGTGGAAGCACAAATGAAATTTAATAAAATTTCAAGCCCGCTGGTCGGACCGTACACAGAGAGCTGCCGGGTCCGTTGGCGGTCACCATGGAGACGCAGCTTCCCGCTCCCCGTGACGTCACTGCTCCATCGATCTGCAACCCCTCTATGGTTATCGCCACCACTGTGTAGTCGCTACCTACCACCACCACCACTACTAGCAGCAGCAGCAGCACCGGGGCGCACACTACCACCACCACCATCATCCCCGATACCATCACGAACACAGAGCAAAACGCCGGCGGATCTGGCTCCTCCGTGCACCTCGACGTTCGTGTGCACCTCGTTACATCCACAACACCCCCTTTGGCTCTCGTTGGCCGCACGTGGATGAGGGGTAGCTACGCACAGCCACACGGACATGCCTGGCAAGCGGATACTCACGCAGCCAGCCACTGTAGTACGCATGGGGAAAGTGAGTAACCTTGCCGGCTGGCTGGTGTACACCTTTCGTCTACCTTCGTTCCGGCGAGCAGGTGAGGGCGGAGTCGCGAAGATGAACGCTGTACCCGAGACCCTAGAGAGCGACAGAGACGCAAAACAGCATCAGAGAGGCTGAGAGAAAGAGGAAGACAGAAATAGAGAGAGAGAGAGAACGGCAGGCAGCACCAGCAGCCCTTATTTCTGCGATTCGTCCGGTGCACCCTTCGCCGGATCGCATTATCGATCGATGGATGGGCGCGAAAGGGGCAAAGGGCTTCGACGTCCCCCCACCCCCTCCTCTCTATGGACCCCTCGCCTTTTCACTTCCTCTTTTTCTCCGCTTTATATCATCGATGATTCCTCCTCTTTTTCTACGTCTTCTTGTTCACCATCCTCATTCCTTCTACTTCCTTCCTTGCATCCTATACTCTTCCGCTTCTTCTTCTGCTTCTACTCGTCTTCAGCTTCTCGTTTCTTTTATCCGGCGAAAACTCTTGTCGCTTCTACCCGCGCGATGTTTAATTGCGATGAACGGCCCCGGTCTGATTGGTACCCGGCTCCTTTCTTGCGTAGACCGGTCGAATTACGGGACGGTGTAACTTTTTTTTCGTTTCTTCAACGGCGAAAGAAATCCCCGACGAGTCATTATTCTTGCGGGGGGCGAGGGGTTGTATCGGGAAACGCTGCTGCGACTTTACCGCTTTCTTTTCGATTATTCTTCCGCTTTATTGGTCCGGCCGGATCGTGACGCAAGATGGAGTACGTTTCGCGCGATTGTAAAAGCTTTCCTGCCTGATTTTATGGACTGGTGTTCGCGTATCCTGGTCTGTACGCGCACGGAAACCGTGTGTGGCGACTTTAATTGAACCATTGGTTGTGCTCGAACACGAATCTATACTGCAACGTGGAATAAATTCTCTCGGATTACAATGACGTCTCTGATTTACTGCTCGAACTTCGCGGTACCTTTCTAACTCTACTTGATCGAACAGAAGGGGACAGATAGAAATTTCCATATATTACCATTTTCTCATAATTTTTAAAAAATATAGAACCACCTTCAACAAAACCAGAGTTTCAGAAAAATCTCTTTCTATTTTTCTTTCTATTTCGCACTGCTCGTGTTTTCAAAATTTATTTATTCAGCCTGCAAGATTATAATTAAAAGACAATTTAATCAGAATTGTAATCAGTCAAAGAGCACTATTCTACCAGCCGTTTTATAACTTCTTCCGAACCTACTCTAGGTGTACAAACTAATTCATGACTCTCTAAACAACTGTAAGTTTATTTTGAATTCGAATCATTCATAGCAATTACTTGATGGAGTAAATGCATAGGCAGCAACGAAGATTTTTTCAGAAAACAGAATATATTTTCGTTTGCGAATAATCAATCAATTCGCGATAAGGGCACGATTTAATTTGTACACCTAGGGGTCAAGCAATGAAACACAATAAATGTGAAAACTTTTTTCTAAGAAACAACTGTACACTATTTGAGACGACAGAAATGGTCGCCGAGGAATGTTCAAGTGGATTCTACGGGAGCATAAACAACCCTGGACATTCTCCACCCCGCCCCAACAACACCGCGAACAATGATCAAGAGGGACAAAAGAGTTTTTCCTCTAAACCCGATAGATGTCCCGGGCTCTCTTTTACTAGCATTGTTCCTTTTATTCGCGTTTTCGGATTCTGGGCGTTTAATTAAATCTGACTCTCGCAGTGAAAAGAGACCGGACCAACATGGTGGTTGTAGGTGGGGTGCTCGCCCTTAGACGGCGACTAGCGGTGCTCGCGTAAAAGAGGACTCGCGGAACACTTGGAGGATGTTTTCTAGGAGCGAATTAAATTACGAAAACCCGGCCCACTCGAGTAATAAGAACTGCCATTCAGTGTTATGTACCGGCACAGGGTGATTCATGGTTCCTTTGCCGGAAGCGGATAGTTTGTAACAGATAAAAATTAAGAAATCACAGGCTTGGAATTACTCTGTCCGTCGCGGTTAGATGAGTAAAATTTAGAAACACCTTACAGGGAGCGAGTAAAAATTTCCGAAAACAATAAAGTTTCCACAAACGATGAAAATTAAGAAAGAATGAAAACGAACATTAAATGATTAATATCGAACCTACCGACTTTTAAAAATGACAAGATTGAGTTTATCTATCCTTTCTGCTATATTTTTATTACAGTATATGTTTGATTTAACACGTTGACAGCCATATCACCCAGATGTGGGTGACGGAATTATTTGTCCAGGTTTTAAAATGAATTTTTACGTTAACATATTCATTGTACCAAATTTGATTGGGATCTGTAAAATGTAAGAAAGTTGGAAGACTACTCAGTATCACACATATAATTATTTTCAATTTTTGTTTCATTAACCAGTTAAACGTGTTCTTTCGAATAAAACGAACGTGTTCTTTCGAATTTCTTATCGAATAAAAATGTAATTCTTTCGCACTTTGCTTTAGTTTTTTCGTAAAATTTACAATAGCGGCATTTGGCCTGCGTTCGACGTGTATATTCGTCATTGTTTGATTTTAATTCCGTGCCGCGAGGGATTTCTAAAATTAAATCCCACAGTTAACTGTTTAAAAAACTTACTTTGGTTTCATGGAATTTTTTAGGGTTCTGGTTTGGCACTCAAAGTGTTAAGATTCAATCATGCCCGACAATAGAATCTTTGTGACTCCAATAATTCTAAAATAAATAATCCGGGACCGGTCAAATTGCCGGTAAGTTCCGTGTTAAGATGAGTCTATCCATTGCAACAATCTAATCGGAACATTGTAAACCAAGAACCTGGATCTTCGAGCAGGGGATAGGACTCGATAAAAATAGCAAACGGTCGAAAGTCGAAAGGGAAGAAGACGGGTTCGGTGAACCGGTCCGAAACTTTTCTGGCACGAGTAATAAAAAGCAAAATTAGCTCTCGATGAACGATCGGCAAATCGAAAAACGGTTCTGTACGGTTTTCTCGGTCACAGTCGGTAGTCGCGAGCCGCGGTAGCGAAGAGAGCAGAGGGTGGCCGAGCACAGAAAGCCCGTGGAAGAAGAACACACGAAGGGAGACGAAAAGAGAGAGATGGAGAGAGAGAGAGAGAGAGCGAGGGAGCGAGGGTGAGAGAAAGAGAGGGAAGAGGGTTCCGCGCAGTCGAGCTCGTTCCGAGGGTGAAAATCCGTCGGGACTGCTGGCGTCACACTGTCTAGCTCGATCGTGTGCGGGACACCGACCTCCTGATTGGTCACGGGGGGTGATAAAATTTGGGATCAGCTGTAGGTCCTTTGGCTTTACCCCCCCCCCTCTCGCAGGATCGGGCCAGGAACCGTCCCCGCGTATCGTTGCGGTCTGTGTGGTAAAGGAAAACACTCGAGGAAATGACGTTCCGTGGTGTTTCCTTTTCTCCCTGGACGCGCGTAAACGTCGCCAGAGACGGCGTCCCCGGCGTCCGCTCAGCCAAACTCTTCCCTTTCGATTTTTCCCCGGGACAGGTGTACACAGAGCCCGGTCACTGGAACCCCTTTTTATCCCTGTTTCCCAGAGGCTGGCTCGGCCCACCGTTCTCGGACACCAGCCAGCAAAAATGCTCCGTCGAATCCAGCGAAACAATCGGCCGCAGTTTTTCTCGCTGCCTCTCAAACGTTAGAAGAATTATCTTAACGCGTTCATTAACCCTGGAGAAGAAGCGTCTCATTAACCCCTTTCACCACGACTTATTCTGCAGCGATTAACATCGTTCAGAATTTTTTAGAAGGAAACTTGTGTTCATTATAACCCTGTATATTCTTCAAAGCTTATACTTGGATTTTATGCATTTATGACAAAAATGTAAAAACAGTAAAAACAGTAGAAAAATTTTAAAATACCGTTACATTATTTTCAACCTATTGAACATATTAAGGAAGAAAATAAATTTCTCTTGTACTCCAGTCGGTTGCAATTCAGATAGAAAATTTTTATTTTTCATGAAATATCTCGACAGTTACTATACTATATCGACAACAACCAAATAGAATTTTATTCCCGCTTAAACCTACCAAGCACAAAATATATAAAAATGAAACGCCTTACACAGGGAGAACATTGAATTTACTCAAACTTTGTATGATTTTCAGTATGTGCCTAAATGAAAAAGTCGATTCGGTAATTTCCCATGAAAACGTTTTTATAATTTCAATAATTGTGAAACAGAACACCGGTCATTTTGACCGTGATAAGTTTAGCGTTAAAGGAAATTAATATTTAGTGGAGTATGCTTGAAATCCTCCCGAATCGATGTATAGTGGAAAGTGTTAAACGCATCATGCGTAATTCTCTGAGTAGAGTAATTGTTCCAGCAGTCAGCCATTTAATCCTCACAAGGCGGACGCTTATGACAATTATATGGCAGCCATGACTTGATCCATTGAAATCTTCACTTACCAATTTTATTGTATTTTGCACCCACTTTTTCAACATCGATGTTGATCTTCTCATTTGAAGCCTCGATCGCTATGTCGCCGTAAGTTTTAGCAGCATTCTAATAGAATCGGTTGAGATTTAATCCGTCTGGACGTGAATTCGAAGATGAAGTAACATTCGATGATTATGAATAATACCAGCAATTTCAGCGAATATGAAGCCTCGATCACTATGTCGCCGTAAGTGTAGCTGCGTTTTAATAGAATGATTCCATTCTGAACGGAAATAGTCGGGGTAAAAATAGTGTTGGCCACAACGGCGACTGTCGAGCCAACGAACTCCGATAATTAGCGTCTACTTTCCATCTTCCACGAACTGAAAGGAAAATTATAGATGTAGACTCGTCGCGATGGTTCAACGACGCAGATGACACAATTTTTTCGAAGTTTCCGCGCCACGGTTCACCGATTCGAATAGTTTCTCCCGGACGGATGAAATGCAATATTATCAGTTGCCGATGTAATTACCCGGGGACCTCCGAAGACATTTATTCGAGCACGAGCGTCTCTTCGTGAAAGAAGACAAATGAACGACTTTTTATTCGCCCCGCGATAATAACCCCGGTGCGGACGAGAGCTGACGGGGGTTGAGGAGGGCGGTTTAGGTTGTACGATGTAAATAGTATCTTCTTGCAGAGTAGAGAAAAAAAAAATTGCCAGGAAGGGGGCGGTGGCAGGGATATTTATTGCGTGTTTCGCCATCGAGTCCCTTAGGAGAACGACATAAGAGGAGAGGCGAGGAAAAAATGGAATGGCGGAAAGGAAGCTACGCGAAGCGCGCGGTCCATATAAATTGCGCGCTTAACCGTGGATTCGATTAACGGGCCATAAGCGACGCAAACGACGAATAAAGACCCGAAGAATGTTTAAAGCGATTAAAGGGAACCAACAATCTCGGCTCGCAACCGAACTGATTACAATTACCGCCACGATATCCCACGCAACAATTTTTCTGTAATACAGACTGGTCGTTCCAGTAAACAGCCATTTAATTTTATGACGTATCATTTTTTTTTTCACAGCTACAATCATTTGAACTTCATAACAGTTTCCAAGTAGAAAAAGAAAACTACCGTTAGACTGTATATTTTTATCAAACATTGTCTGCATTGGTTGCAGGAGACAGAAGCAGACAATCATTCGTTTTCGTAATAATTATGCTTGGATAAAAATAGTACAGCAATTTTAAATTGTTTAGATGACTCTTCTACTTTGCGTTTGATCTACTCGTTTCTATCCCGAATGCATGAAATCCACAGTCTACTTATCATATATATTTACGTTTACTTCGGTGCTTAAATATTGATTAAATTTTATTTCGATTGATTAGGGACGATTTAGATTTATATTCAGTTGATTCCGTTTGAAGACTTTATTGCGAGTCTGACTGAAGGGGTTAAGGCCACTAGTCAGCCGTCCCAAGCGTCGTTATTATTACGCTATTTTAATTAATACGCCATCAACCATTCTACTTATGCAAATGGTTTTCTAATCGATGTTTGCGCAATTTGTTTCCAGGGAGACAAGTAGGGGCTGAAATAAAATGCATTTACTCTACTGGAGGTGTAACGAAAATTAAAAGTATCCTGCCATTGAAAAAAATAATACAGAATTAATAAATTGCTGAGAAAATGCACTACAACCGCTACACAGAAACCCGTGTTAACCCTTATCGGACGCTACGATCACAGCGACAAAGTACTGTTGAGAGGTGACTTACGACCTTTAACACTTTGATCGCCAAACAAAAAAGCTCAAAAATTCCATGAAATCAAAGTAAGTTATTTAATAAAATAGAAATTGACAAAAATTAAATGTATGATATTTTGTTTTGCAGATCCCAATCAAATTTGGTACAATGAATATATTAACGTAAAAATTCATTTTAAAGCCTGAAGAAATAATTCCGTCGCCCATGTATGGGTGACATGGCAGTCAACGTGTTAAGGGTTAAGTTAGAAGCAACGTCGAGTCTAATTTTCGGAGACAATTTCTCCCGAAAAATGGGCAAAAATCGACAAATCGGTAATGAGATGCCAAAAATTCGCGAACAGGTACGTCGACCTCGCACCGTTGCAAGAACAACGAATCGAGATTACCGATCGCGGTGCGCTATCAGCACGAAAGCGGAAGCGCCGGTTCACCGGGACGAATTTGTTATCGGGCCGGCGTGGGACAATCGCGGTCCTCATCGGAGCGTGTAGGTGTTCGCGCTTCTCCCAGCTGCGTTCGATCGTAAAAATCGTGCGGGTAGGGGGAGAGGCTGACGGCTAGCCGTGGTATAGTACACATAGAGTATAGAAAGAGAGAGAGAGAGAGAGAGAAGCGAGAGTACTATTCACGGGAGCATGATCGGGCAACGGGCAGCGTCAGCGGCGTCAGCGCGCATCGCACGGCTCCGGCACGGGGCGGCAAAAACAAAAACACGTGCCGGTCTTCTGTGTGCGTACGCAATCTCTTAACCGGATCTTTTGGGCGGGTGAATGAAGCTGAAGGCTGTTGATAGTAGGTACACACCGTGGGTCGATAGAATTCGGGCCACGGCCTCCTTGCTAGAGCAGCAGGGCTAGTTTCCTCCGGGCGAGGGAGTTCAGGGGAATCCCTCTCTCCCACGCATGGCACACCGTGCAACCGAGTAAGAATCTCAAGATAGACAGAGAAACAGAGAGAACCTGCGAGCGAATGAGAGAGAAAGAGAGAGAGTGAGGGAGAACGTGTGTTCGCGCGCGCGCGCGCAAAAGGGATTGAAGAGCGAGCAAGACGTAGAAGGTGCCCAGCAGAGGACAGAGTGTCTATTCCCGGTTCCACCGCGGAGTGAAAAGACACGGAAAACCGACGAGGAAGCTGGCACTCGTCGGAAGGAAGGGGAACGGAGGCAGAAAAAGGAAAAGAAAGATCTCCGGGGGTTGTGGATCGGGGAGAGGGGTGGTCATTCCTCGGCGAATGAAGGAAACAGAGAAGGACGACCAGCCTACGAAAGAGTACTACCGTAGAATGGAAAAGAGATCAGGGAGAAGAAGAAACAACGAAGAGAGAGAGAAGGGAGAAAAGGGGTAGTAACGGGTGGTAGTAGCGGGTGGAAAACAGCGTAGAGGAGGCGACTGCAGGAAGAAGAGGGAGGAGGGCATCGGTATTTCGAGAGACGGACACGCGAACCAGAAGGAGCCAGGGGAAAGAAGACGGATGAAGGATCCCGACCGGGATCTCTCCTTCGGAGAGAGAAGGATATCCTGGAGTTGCAAGGGTGAAAGAGAGAGAGAGAGTGGGAAGGGTGACTGCGGAGGGGGTGGGCAGCACGAGCCAGTAAATAGGGGGATTGGTAGGGAAAGAGAGCCACGGGCTGCCGAACACAAGAAAGAGACCGGGATGCTGGGGTCGCTAGGCAACCCCCATGAGCCGCTCGAGGTGCACCCTCGGTACACCCTTATTGCCTTTCCAATTTTGGTGGTTCCCATGCACCTATTTCCCCCCCCCCCCTCACCCGCGAGCGTGGACAACCGATACCGACTGTCAAGGCTGCATTCGGGGCCCTCCGTCCTTTTTCACAGTGGGGGAATCGATAAAGTTCTCTTCTCGAGGAAAATCCTCGGCGGCGCGGCCGCGGCCGGGTCTCCCGACGATCCACCATGAGAACGTCGAGAGAATCTCTCCCAGGCTCTCTCTCTCTCTCTCTCTTTCGCGGCAGGCATGGTTAATGGCCCCGAAGAATCGAGTGACGCGAGCCCTCACCGATCCGCCGATATTTATCGTCCGCCCGGTGCTTTTCCACGCTGAACTATTGATTCCGCCGGTGATAATTCATGGTAATTTGCCCGGGGATCTTTAATCTCCCCGAGCGAGCGCGAGAGCGGCGAACTTGCGCCGCGATGCGCGCCACCGAAACTTTCGAATTGTTGGCCAAAACCGTCTTTTGTTAAAACTGTATCGCGTCGCGTGTATCCTCTGTAATTAAAAGTTTTCGTAATCATTATCGGAGCCCGCTAATGGATACGCTCGTCTGCCGCGGGTCTGCTCGCTTAACGAGGGTACAAGTTCCGAGAGCATGATTCCGAAGTTCGCGAAAATGTTACTTTGAGCGCGATGATTTCCGAGGTAAATCTTCCGTGTGCTCCAAACGAGAGTTCAGGTTTCGAGCGGGGAATACGGGAAGACGAGAAAGTTTCTCTGTTTCGAACGATAGAGACGAACTTCATATAGACTATTCTAAAGAAACAATCCAACTATTTATTTTATCTCTCTTTTTGTGAAAGATTTTGCCGCCGGCATCGAGGAAGCGACGTCGATTTTTGAATCAGTGATTAATCACCGTGGTAATTCTGCCGATCACTGTCCAGTTGAATAAGACAGTAATTAAATAAATTCGTTGGCTCGATTCTCCGTTGAATAAGCTGTCGTTTAAGCACAATTGTACTCCATTTTAATCGATACAGCGTGTGATTATCCGAATTAAAGAGAAGTATAATATATCAGAGAGTGTTCGAATAATAGAATTGTTACTTGGTTGCTTAGATTCAATCTTGATTCATTCCTACAATAAACAGTGCTGCAAGAGTGTTTAACCCTTTTCACTCCGCTGTCCCCTCTCAGGGGACATTAAAGTTTATTAGCGATTACGGGGAATTAATTTATTCCAGCGCAACTTTAAATAAAATATTGATTTTTTTGCAAATATATATTCCTCGATGTCAACCAATTCATATAAGTCCAATATTCGGAGTGCAAAGGGTTAAGCTTGAAGCTTGTTGGAACAATAGAGAGTTCAGATATCAAAGGTTTGGATAACGAAGATCTCACTGTAACAACTACACTGTGGAACTGTATGCAAATGCTGGAATATAAAATTCTTCCTACGATTTTTATTTATTCTACCGTTCCCGTTGAAACTTTCAATCGATTCCGCTTTCTCAAAATTTGTCTATCAAAATTGAAAATCGCATAAACATTCGTAATCCTAGCCGAGTTGATTATCTGCCGATTGGTTGTCAAAACGGTATCGCTTGTAATCGGCGGAAAAAATTCGCCGTGGAGCTGCCGCGCCGGTTTCCCCGGAGGAATCCGCCCAATCCGAGCCGGGCAAGATGGCTCTGAATTATCGATAGATTCCATTGGAATATGTGTGTACTAGTCCCATTGGAGCTTGTGTTTTTGTCGCCGTGGAACCGGTCGTGCGCGGCCGATCGGGGAAACAAATTTTTCCGGAGGTTTTCAGCAGAAACGGAGATTGGTCACCGACCTGGCCGCTCGCTCCGTGACCGCTGGCGACGGTCCAGCCAGCCAGCCTCCGCCTATCATCAAAAGGATTATTTTTTATGTTTGAATTAAATTGCCCGAAGCGACGAGCGTTATCGACGTTGGCAGAGGTGATGATTGCCATTCTAAAAAGGGAATTGGCCGACGTTTCGGGCCAATTTCGATGTTCGATGGGCTTCTGTCGGGCCGGTGTTTTGTTTGCTACTCTATCCCCTCCTCTACCCGTTCCCTTTACCTTCTGTTTCATTTTTTATATGTACGCACGCACATACACGCTCGCGCGCGCCCATCAATTTGCCCGGGAGAGTTCCCGATGTTCTCGCGTCTCGAACAGAGACGCAACGCTCTAGAATTACCGCCCGATGGAACGGCTATCACCGACTAATATTGGATGTCGCAATTCACTATTAAAAGGGCCCGTACATCAGGTATACGCGGTTGAATAAAATTACGCTCGCGCCGATCAGCTATGAATTGAATCCGCTTCAACCGTTCCCGTGATTTTCAATCGTACGGTTTTTACTCTCCGCTGACATTTTGTCCGGTCCGCCATTTTGACAATGCCTGTACGAGTCAATGCCTCTCAACCTTAACACATTTTATTCGTAACCCTCGTGCATTCTTCGGGGCTGAAAATTCTCCCTTTTTCCAATCGTATAATTGTGTCACAATTTAAAAGTGAAATCGATTATTATTGACCCATCTTAGCTCAATTTTCCTGGTCATTTATTTTTTCTTATAATGCTGAAATATGAAGTTCTTTTACTTGTAGCCATTTTTGTGCTTAAATATAATAAAAAAAGTTTTGTGATAAAGGCCTTCTTTTCATATTTCCTTATGATGCAAATGGGTTAAGTAAGGTAAAGGCACCAGTAGTTGACCACCATGTACTAGTAGTTGACCATTTTTTAGAAAAATAGAAAATAAGGTTTGAAATGTTCTTATGGTTTTGAAATTTAAACAACAGACGGCATGGCATCCGAGGTTCACTTTCATCAAAAGTGTACAGCTTATAAAAACCTTATTTTTTATGTTTTTCCATACAATGGTCAACTACTGGTACATGGTTAACTACTGGTGCCTGTACCTTAATGATTGCAGCTTGTAATGTTTAAATTGTGGAGGATACTGGTCACAGGAAAAATTTGAAGAGTCGACTATGTTGTAGCACAGTGTACGTTCAGATTTTAACTGATGGATACAGGTGACGGTGAAAAGAGTATCCTCGACCTAATCGTCGACCTTTCACATGAATTCAGAGAGGTTGACGTTTGTTGACCCAGCATCAACGCGTCCCTCAACCTGGGGACACCAGAATCCCTTCGGCTCTCCGCAGGAGTCGCAGGGATTCCGCAGTTTTAACAGCAGGCGGCTATTAGACACCAGCTCCACCTACGGCACTCGTCCAACGGTGACCTTAGCTGGCAATTTTATGGTCCCCTGGGTCCTCCTTTTCCGCGATTCGATTTTCTCCGATCGACGCCGCCAATCGAGCGAGATTGAGACAATCTCGACGATCGTGACCCGGCGCAGGGTTTAAGTGAGTTGTTTATTAGATCGTGATTCGACCTTGATCCGTGGACTGTGAATCTGTACGATCAAAATTTTCTGCATCGACTGGAGCAAGTTCAATAAATATTTATTTCATCTTTGAACCCCTTGACGAACAAATTAAATTATTATTTGCATAACCATGAATTTTCGTATAAAACGATGATAGACACACGTTCACAGTTTATAAATTTTTTTTATAAAACATAGGATGAGTTTATTTGTTTAAATCATTTGCAATGTATTTGCGTATACACGATGCTCCGGCATTATTCGGCTCGCATTTTAATTGATTTCCATCCGTTCAGTTAATTATAACGTGTAATAGGATCCCTGGCCCTGTATTATTCGGAACGGGAATAATTCGCGTGAAATTAGAAATAACAGTGCATTAATATAATGATTTTCTTCGTTAGCGATAATGCACAAAGAGTTATTCAATGGGCGGAAGAATGGATATGAAAATGAACGGGGAAATTGTCGGACAACAAAGCAGGCGAGCGCTCAATTGTATCCATTCACCTGTGTGTCTGACCAACAAGTGTCTAATACTACTCGTCGCAATTGTTGGCCTCTGGTAATTGCGCACGTACTATAAATTGCAAATTATAAATAAATCGCAGACAACTCGATAAAGATCGACGAAAATTAATCGCTCTGACAAAGGGGCCACTGCATCCAAATATACTAGTTCCAATCTCTATTTATCTGTTTATTAAACAAAGACAATTCGTCGACAAAGATACGAGTTTCTTTCTGAAAATACTCTATTGCGAATGCGATTACAAAATGGTCGAATATCCACCGCCAACATCGCGTAGACAAAACAAAATGGCGTTCCCGTCAATTTACGCGACGTTGCGAAATGGTGGTCGTTACATTTTTAACGAAAACGTGCGGGAATTGATATTCACTTTCGACGCAGCCGTTCACCCCGTTCGACGATTTCATTAAAAATAATTAATGATCGCGACCAAATTTCCGTGACTTTATTACGTTGATATAAAATAATTCGCTGTGAAATATACGCATTATTGTAAACGGTCGCGTAAACGCCGATTGCGGCAACGGAGAACCGCATTATCGCAACGCGATATCTTAGGTCTCAAAATTTACGCACGTGTCGAAGTGGATACGTGCCTCTGGTTTACTCAGTGGCCATGTCAACTGCGTGTTAGCTGCCCGCTGTAGTGCTCGACCAATATGCCCAGGCATTCGTGAACCCGGACGTCGATATAGATGACATAATTGTGTATTTCTAAGCGTGCCTGTGTGCGGAATGCAGTTTTCTACGCGTCGATGATTAACAAACCATTAGGGCCCTCGGGCGCGGTGTTTACCAAAAATATATTTACGTTACCGTCGTACCGCTGTAATTCCCAACGGTGCCTGAAATCTGAAAATGTGCAATTACTATTTTACAATTTTTAATTACAATTTTCATTTTTCGTGTAACAATTGAAAAATGCTTTCCCAACCACGTTGCTAGCGTATTTAATTGGAGACTATAATTTATTGAGGATATTTGTGCATTTATTGCCTCTAGAAATATCCGAGAGCAAATTCATTGGACCTTCACTTTTAATGCCAACGATTGACTGATTCGGTCGTTTGATAAATGAAGGATAGAAAGGCTAAAATTATAAAGCAAGCAGTCTATTAACAAGAAAAAATATTTCTTATATCCGAAAAACATCGTCAAGCTTTTCGTCGTCTTAGAAAAATGGAGAGGCAACAAAATGGAGAACCGAACATCCAGATTATTCGTAACCGTTGAAAAATGAAAAGAAATAGAGAAGCTGAAACCGCGTGATGGATTACCAAGAAGAGGAAGCGTTCTTCAAGTATGTCAAACATGTGCAAACTGTTTTCGCTACCATGAAGAAGATAAAAGGACAAAGATTGAGAAGGTGATGCGAGTAAAAGAGCAACGAGAGGAAGGGGATTCTTCTCGTTTCTCCGTTAATGGCAATTAATTTCCCGAAACCGAAGAGCGTAGGCGATCGGGCAGAATCGCAGGTCGGTGAATTCGCGAAAACGCCACGGTTCCTTGTCCCCATTCATCGGGTTCTCTGCTCGTCGCGCGTCGTCGGTAATCAGCGAAACTCGCGACAGACACGGGTGGCGCAGAATTAATTTCATTACACCGTGTTCGAACGGCCGGGTCCCGCAGGCAATCGCTTCGTTCCGCTAATTGCCGATCAATTCTCCAATTTCCGCGGCGTTTTCGCGCGCGGGCTCCGCCAGAGAAAGAAGCTCCGGGGAGAGAGGCGAACGCGACAGACGGTATCACGGCGAAACAAAAGTTCGCGTGCTCGAGCGGAAACGATCGGGGAACGAAGAAGAAGAGGAAGAAGAAGAAGAAGAG
This sequence comes from Seladonia tumulorum, assembly GCA_913789895.3. Taxonomy (NCBI): domain Eukaryota; kingdom Metazoa; phylum Arthropoda; class Insecta; order Hymenoptera; family Halictidae; genus Seladonia; species Seladonia tumulorum. Next base: position 6,351,235 of record OU565274.1, read on the forward strand.
GCAGAGAAGAAGTAGAAGAAGAAGAAGGCAGCAGCTGGGGATGGGCTAGAGGGTGGAAACGAGGCGCCCTCCCCTTCCCACCCCCGACAACTTCATCTCCAACAGGAAAAGAACTTTTCGAACTCGAAAGATGGCGGGTGAAGGGGCTGGGAAGGCTGGAGAGATGATTATTAGAGGAGGAGTAATCGACGATACCGAGGGAGGAAGCGGAGCCGACCGACGCGGATGAAACTTAGATTTTCCGTCGACGTGCGCGAGCTTAATTGATATTAGGAAGCCGGGAAAGAGGAAGTAGGGCGGAACGGCCCCGTTAAAAATGTAGTGGATGGTAAACTTTGGCCAACCACCCCCTCTCTCTCACTCACTCTCTTTGTCTCTCTCTCTTCCTCTCTCTTCCTCTCTCGCCCGTTTTGTTTCCGATGAATGCCGCCCATGGTTCCCTAATTGCTTCCGAATCTCGTGCACCCATTCTATTTGGCGAATTTTCCAGGGCCACGCCGCACCCCGCGACGCGACGCGATCGAATTTTCAACTCGATTCTTTTACGGATCGACAACCGAGTCTCCCGACTACTCGACGGTCTACTTTGCGTGTAATTAAACGCATTGTTTCACGGTCGCCCCCCCCCCCCCCGAAATTAGGATTCGACGGATACTCCCGGAGAAATCTGGCTGGATTCACTGTAGGGGAAGCATTTAACTCTAACGTCTAAAATTTTTTGCGATTTTCCGTGACGTGTTTTACAGTTTGCATGCGACCTTTTGCGACTTCTGCTAATCAAAATGCTAATCAATTTATCATTGTCCGGGAAAGTAGAAATCTAATTTCCTATTCGTAGGCGGGAACATTAACCCCTTGCCCTACAATAACGAGCCAGACTCGTGATGAAGATGCTGAATAGAGTCTAATAAATGTGAACGTGATTAATTTCCTTTAAACCGAAATAAAATTCTATTTTGTTGTAGTTGGTATATATCCTTTGGAGAAAACATAGGCATACAACAAATATCAACTATCTGTTTTATTCTATGAAATTCTGAACGATGAAGAATTTCCAATCATTATAATCACAAAATAAACAGTAGTGCAAGGGGTTAAGCAAATTTTCAGGAATAGATACTTTAGTGCCCAGACATTTATATAGGGGGTTGACTATTGCATTTTCCATAGATTTGAGTTTGAAGGCCTTGAGACTTTTATTAAAGGTCCCTCGTCTTTGAAAAATGTAAATCTTTTAAATTTCAGGGATTCGAGGCTCTTCCGAATTTGGAAAATTGCTGTAAAGTTGATCTCGTGATGTTAAACTTGAGAAAATATGAAACCCTTGAGTTTAGGGTCTTTGGGACCCCCAGCGAGGGAATCGCCCTGTAGTTTTCTCGGATTTAGGAAAATATGAATCCCCCGAGTTTAAGATCTCTGAAATCTTCAAGAGAATGCAATAATAAATTTTCTGAGCTCCGAAAAGTCTCATTCTCGGAGATTTAGGTCCAGCGAGAGAGTAACGGGGTCCCGTTAACGCGAAATAATTAAGTGATCGCTGAGCAATGTTAATTTCGCCGAACGATACGCCTAATCCGAGCGTTAACGGGCATCGAGCGCGTCCGTTTGTCGCAGAAAGAAAACTAATTTCTAACCAATGATTACGCTCCATTCAGGCGTAACAGGTAAAGAAACGGATTTTAATTTTCCCTGGTTTCCGTTCGTTCCACGCTCGAGTTTCACGGAGAACAAAAAGAGAGAGAGAGAGAGAGAGAGAGAGAGAGAGGCTCGCCGAGGCCGCTAATAATGCGCCCGCGCGAGGACGCTGAGAGCAAGAAACGGAAATGGCACGACGTAAACGAGTCGTTTCGCTTTTCCATGGGCAAAAGCGACGCAGAAGGAGATCAAAGTTAATCCTTTCTTCTTTTTTCGCATTTTTTTTTTTCTTTTTCTTCGCCCGCAGCCCAATGGAGAAATAATCCGGTAAAAGGCCTCCTCGCCTCTGATACTTTTCCGGAAAGGACTCCGAGATGCGCGCGGAGCCTAGACGCGTTAAGCAAAAACTTTGGACAAAGACCTTTTCTTCGGGAGCGACTTTCCTTCGGGATTGATAGAAGGGAAACGACCCTTCTCGCGCGTTGCCGTCGAATTTTCTTCGAACGGGAAATTTTACTATTTCTCCCGCAGCTACGAAAACGATCACAATTTCGGATGTTCTACCTCGAGGGAGAAATTAAAAAGGACCTTAATTTGGGAAATCATAATTTATCACTGGGAGCACAGCAATAGGCTCTTCGAAGAAACGAAAGAATGAAAGAAACAGTTCATTTTCTTTTAACACATTGAGTGCCAAATATCAACCCCAGAGATTCTGACAAAAGCAGAGTAATTTAGTTAATGAAACCAAAACAAGTAATTTAAAATGTATTATAGAGGATGCTGTTTGAACCCTTTTGAATTCTAAATATCGTAATAAAATTCGGCTTATCTGGACATGTCACAATAAAAACGAATGTCTAAACCTGGTAAAAAATTACTGTCTGTACTGTGTACTGTGTTAGACCATTTGTTACCCTACTAATAATATTCTGACGGCTATTCGACCATCCAAGTGTACCGAAAAGTTGCCTCGATCGTTCGTCTCGGATTTTTAAAGATCATTCTGCAACTGTCAGAGGGTAAAGCGTTAAACTACAATTAATTGTTACCATTACTGTCACTCTACCCTCTTGTTGCGCATTTTATTTCCATAATTATAAAACAGACACACCGTCGCTAGAATTCAACAAGTCCGTGCGTAAAAATATTGATTAAAAACAGTACCTCCAGTAGTAACCTCATCTCAACGAATCTCGATGAAAAAGAGAATAAACAGTTCGTGCGAAAGATGCAATTTCTAACAAACGAACCGAACAACAAATTTTCTATTCACGATGACAGACAAAGAACGTTTGCAGAAGAATCGTAGGTTTGCACCCTGCAAAGAGGCCATCAAAATTTGAAGGGAGTCACGGTGGGTGCGACAAAAATGAAAACGGCGATCAATCGTTCGTTCGCCGGGGGAAAGCCGTTCGCGTCAACCTGTATGTTTACAGCGTCGCACAACAGGACACAGATCCTTCCCCAAGGAGAGTATCCTCGCGAGGCATCAGGCAACCAGGCAGTCAGGCAGGCAGGCAGGCAGGCAAGCAAAGAGGACGAGCAATAGCAAAGAGGCAGAAGCAGAAGAAGAAGAGGAGACCTTGCACCCGAAATTCACCCCCTTACGCGGCCAGAATCCGAAGTCCGCGAGAAGGGGCGGGGAGGTGGGTAGTGGTGGAGGGGAAGCGGGGAGGAAAACACCGGCCGTAGGATCTCGTTTTCTGGGTGACTCGTGGCTGAAAGAAGAATGACGGGCGGAATCGCGAGACAAAGCGAGAGGGACGCGCGGAAACGCAGGAACAGAAACACATTACGGAGCCGGCGGATGCCTGCCCGGGTGGTTTCGGGGTCGGGGGATGGTCTGGATAGAGAGGATGAGGTCCGGGAGGAGAAGGAGGGTGGTTAAGGGTGTCAAAGAGAGACAAAGAATTCGGGGGGGGAAAGGAAAGAAAAGCGGAGCACGGGAAGAGAGCCGTATGGGGAAAAAGATAGCCTGGGTCTCTCGCCCTCTCCCACCTCGAAGAGGGGCCACCCCCCGAAGGTTGTCTCTCTCCCGGTTGGAAAGAGGTTTCACGCCCTTGAACGAAGACGGGCAACAGGATCGTGTGCGACTTGCATCCCTTCCGAGCGAGGAGAGAGGAACGGACGCATCTACTCGCCGGGTAGGCTAGCTTCGAGAGCGCGAGGCTTCGAGAGAGAAAGAGAGAGAGAGAGATGGAGAGAGACGCCTGGAGAAAGAAGAAACGTTCCTGTAGGTAGGTGTACGAGGCTCGATTTTCTGGGTGACGCTTGCGCGATGCCGGTTGCGCGGCGCTCGCGTTATCCAGCCAACCACCACCAGCAGCACCGTGGACGACGACGACGACGACGACGTCGACGACCACCACCTCCGGCGAGGGTGGTGGGCAACGAAACCACCGGCAGAGAAACGGCACCACCATCAGTGCGATCACGAGCATCGCTAACCCCGCGTCTCTCCCTCGCATCTCGCTCTCTGTTCCTCTACACCGGAGCTCTTTCTCTCTCTCTCTGTTCTTCCCGCATACATCCCCCATCTCTGTTCCCCATTTTTCCCTCCGTCTCTTTCCGCCCCGCGAGCGGACCGGTCGCGGAAAATGCGCGGCAGGGGTGGAAAAGAGCCGACTACGAGGGTGTACAGAACAACCCAGCCGGTTTTCGGCAAGAGACACGGCAGCCTGTTCGCGGCGAGCCCCAGAATGCCTCTGGAGGGGGTTGACTCGATGGGGTGGAGGAGGATAAGGGGGGGGAGGCTCCAGAGCCGGCATCCTCGTTCCTAGGGTGGAAACCGCCGGCACACACCAGCCCCAGAACCCCGTTGGTGGGGGATCCGGAGAGGGCTAAAACGAGAGGCGGCTTGGTGGGAGGGCGAACAGTCGATCCCTGGGGCACTACCAGGGGGATTGGGGGTTGATATCGAGGGGCAGGGCTAGGTGGGCGAAAACGGAGAGGGCGCAGTGGTCCCGCGACCATCAAACCAACAACACCGTCCCGACACAAAACGGCGCATCCTGCTGCGCCCCCTTCTTCTTCTTCTCTGCCGCCCGCTCGCTCGCTTCTGCTTCTTCTTCTTCGTCGACACGTCCTGGCGACGCCGTAGTCGGCCGCGACGCCGCCGTCCAACCACGGCCACGCACGTCTCCTTCACGTCTTTCTCCTGCCCGGGACCGAAAACCCCGGCTCGCACACGTTACCCGCCGATGTGATTCCTCAGGTTCGCCACCGGGTGTATCCCGTCAAGGTCCCCGTCAAGTACAACGCGGGTACCCACCGGACCGGTGACCGCGGGTGGATCTAGAATGAGAGAGAGAGTAAGAGAGAGAGAGAGAGTAAGAGAGAAGGGTCGTGACAAATATGTATCGTCGACGGTGGATCCTCCGTTTCCAACGGGTTCGTTCACTCAGGTAATATACATCCTTCAAGATATTTCTAGCCGACGGTTTCAAGGTCAGAGTTTTTGTCCGACTGTCTAGCCCGCGAGCGAGACGATCCAAGTGACGGGAGGATCTCGTAGTTGATTTTTACTTTTCGGTTCTTCGGGTGCACGGTAGTTCAAGGTTAACCGGGGGAGTGACGTTTATGCCGTTTCAGGGTCAAGGATGATGCGCCGCGGTTTTTCGAGATCGTTCGAACGTTAGATCGCTCCCTCGCGAATCTGTCGATCGGTTGGGTTTTTTTTTTCGTTAAAGTTTAGTAGAGACGTTGATCCCTGGTTCGTGACAGTTGATCGTTTTAGATTGTTTTTCTCGTCAGAGTGGAATTTTAGAGTTTGTCGCTCGGTAAACGATCGCGTTTTCCAGTGTTGAGATTGATTAACATTTTGATCGTTGTGAGAACGATTCGGAAGTTTGTGGACACTGTCGGGCTCTCTAACGATCGTCCCTCGATCATCATCTTGCGCCGAGTTACATCATCCGGGGCGACCAATACAATAGCATATGGTCAACTATAAATTTCGACGAGAGAAAAAGGTCCACGTTACGTAGGGCGGCCATATGCTACCATATGTCTCTAATGCTTTCTAACAGCGTGAAATTGCTCGAAAAAAATCGTCCCTCTCCGAAGTATCTGTCGCTCTGCTCGGTATCGCTGGTATAGTACTCTGCGCGTTCAATTGTCACAGTTACCTTGACTTCGAGCCTCATTAACCGTTCATTGTATCGACGAAATTTATGTAAAAATTATACGTCTGATCTCTACGCGGTAGGTGTTCCTATAAGTTAATACGAACCTCCAGTTTAACAATTTTCTAACACATGATCACGATTAGCAGTTTTCATTAGTCAAAAATAAATTTTTAGAACTGGAAAATTTGTTAAAAATTTCTCTCTATAATTTCTCTCGGAGTGATAAAAACGATTTAATTATTTAACCAGAACTCGAGAGTCGATTAGAGATAGCGTTAACGTGAAAATTGAAATTGCTCCTGATCAATCGAGTTGGTACAGCGGTTAACGAAGCTCTTAAGAGTCCCATTAACATTCCTCGATCGCGAAACGGTCCGATTTCCATGACACCCGGTAGACAAGGTGTTCCCCTATTCCGCGTAAGTACATTATGGTGTGTACTGTTGTTTTATCAGTAGTGGAGGATCGCCATGGCTACGAAGTATGAATAAGCCGTTGCCGGTACGTCGCCGCTAGCTGCCTAATTACCATTTTCGTAATTTTCTGTCACGAAACTGACTTCCAGCCGCCGCCATCCGAAGGCCTTCGATCGCGCCGGAAGTCCGTCGATCGGTACCCAGAAAAGACAGACTCCCACGATCCTTCGGGTCCTGACCACTATCGGTCATCTACGATCTATCGATCCATTAAACGGGTCCGTTAAATTCGAGTGGCAGCATAAAATTGATATTTCGATCTGTATCTTCTCGTTGCAACCAATTATTTCTTCTCATAACTGTGTCCAAAAAATTTCTAAAGCTTTCAAAATTTTCAATCATTCTTTTCCATAACAATCTCTGCTATTCGTGTTCCCAACATCTTCATGGTATTCCCGTGAAGCTATTCCATCCACGCAATCAATCATTCCGGATAACCTCTCCGCCACGGAAACTTCGTATCGATACACACCGCTAACAATCTCGCGGTCATCCGGCTAATTGGCCGAGCGGCAGTTTCGAGGTTTGAACGACGCTGTCGGGGCAACTTATCGAACTGTCAATATGTGATCAGCTGACGAACCCTGCTCGGGGTTCCGCCGGCGGCCTTCTATTTATAACCGGTGACCGGTCGAGTGTGGCTGGTCGGTTCGATCCCGTTAGAAAAACTCAATTATTAATTTCGCAAGCTGCTCGAGAGCCTGTCCGACACTGCAATCTATTCCAAGTTGTCGATCGGTCCCTCCACATCGGCCCCTACATAATCTGTTAAATCCTCGTCGATCGGTTCTTCGACGTCCCGGAGAATCCCGTGAACTCCTTCGGCATTCTGAACGTCGTTTGGCCGCAGTAATTTCACGGGAGAGTCAAAGTTCGAGGACACAATGGAAAAGCTGTTGCTGACCTACGACCACACAGCTGCCTATGGCCGAGACAGCTCTCTTCGCCCCCTGTCGCGAACGCTTCCTCATCATTCTCCCCGTGTCCTTCCCCCCTCCCCCCCCCCCACCTCGGGACGGCCCTGTTCCGCTCATGAAAACTGTTCATTTGTTCCAGATACCAGGTAGAACCATGCGGTTCGTCGGCCCGGTACCAGGGCTCTCTCATGAATGGAGGAGGGTTCGCCAGGATCGATGAAGAGGGCGTGCCTTCAGGGGAGAGGATTGGTATCCGTGACGTTTTCCACCCCACCTGAGAAGGCCGCAAACCGGAGTGCACGTGCTCGATTACGTCACGAGGACACCCGGACCGGTGAGAGTAGAGCCATTCAGTGATCCTGGGCCTACGATCCTTCCGGGTCGTCCTGTGACCGTGAACGACCCGTGTCAACGGTGGTAAGAGTTGATCGTTCTCCATTTTCTGTCCCCCGCGTTTCCGCAAAAACACGTAGCTGGCCTAAGTGGACGAACTGCTTTGAGACTCCGTGGTCTCCTTCTCTTTCATTTTTTCGCGCGTGTGTATGTGTGTGCGTGTCTCTGTGCGTGCGTGATTTTGTTACAGATTGCCCGGTAGATGTTTGTCTCTCGTGGTGTTTGGGAGTTTTGTGGACGAGGTAGAACGTATCTTCGTAGACAGGCCTCGCTAGAACCGGAGAATCGATTTCAGGGGAGGATCTAACGCCCTCGAGCTCTCATTCTCGAAACGCTATAAATACCGGCGCGCCGGTGTCCTTGAGATTTTACTAGTCGTATAATTAATCTCGAGCCGCCACGCCCGATTACACACCCCTGTTCTTCGCACTCCGGTGACCTTCTTGCTGAATCGCTACATTCATGCTCCTCCCACGAACTTGCGCAACCTGAAACTCGATCTTCTCTCGCCCCGTTTTACAGCAATCTCGAAAATTCTTCGAAACTCTCGATCTCTTCGACTAAAATCACTGTAAAAAGATCGCTTTCGACGGAAGAATTAACGGGCGTCGGTCGCTTCGTCACACCGTTTGAATGTCACCGTATTAAATTCTTGAAAGGTGTCCTTAGCCCGGGGGTTAATAGGCTGAGATCGGGGGAGGGGGTGCGCTGCAGCAGGGTTTAAATCGATGGAAGAGACCCCCCCCCACCTCCCGGGGGTAACCCTGACCCACAGTTCTGGCAGACGAGGTCCTAACCCTTCGAGGGAATGCCCCATTGTGCCATCGAAACCCTCGGCGGCTCTTCCTCGCTCGCCGGATGTGAATTGGCCTTTAGGGCGATTGTAGCTTTCGAGCACGCGCTCCCTGGACCCCCTCTCCACACCCCCCTCTCGCCCCCGTGACGCCGTTACACGGGACACGCGCCCTTTAAAACGAGTAACACCCTTCTCGGCCGAGGTTTTCGGCCTTGTCGGGATGGACCCCTTCGCCGCCCTTTTCTGGGACACTCGGCCAAAGACACGCTCGGCCAGTCACCTCCGACGAAAATTATGGGCTTCCGGCACGACCGACGCACGCTCCTCCATTATCCTCGGCCTCTATCGCTCGATAATCTGATTCGCGCCCTTAACGAGAACGCTTAGGCTCGTCCTGCGACGCGTTCTCTCTGTCTTCTTCAAGCTGGGATCTAAAGATCCTGTTCGAACGTTTCGAAAGTTTTCTTCTTGAAACTTCTTCCAAGTCTATCATTGAATTCAATCAAGCAGATCTGAGTTGTTTGACTGACTCGTTTCGCGTGACACGACGAGGTCAAAGTAAACACTAGAAGAATTAGAAATGGATAAAAATCAAATTTTCCTCTGCTGAAATCAAAAAAGTTCTATTAAAATTAAGAGTAATTCAACGAAATAAAAATTGAAAGATTCAGATATCTGACACTGAAAATACCCTCTCGATCCTCTTCCATTTTGCATCCTAATTATCAAACTTGCAACGTTCACTACAATAACGCCAAAATTCGTTTGCAAGTCCCGTCAAGTAATTCTAAGAAAGCGTTGATCAGCGGTTGGTCACCACTTTCTGTCCAAGCTCCTGTAAAATCGTTTCTCTATGTATTTAAACTCTATGTATATTCTCTATGTCATGAACGAAAGTAAAAGTTACTCGAACCACGAGTAAAAACGTAAATTAGAAAAACGGGCGAGAATCGCTGCAAAAATCTCTTCAACGACCATTTTTGAGCTCGTTAAAGGGTTAAAAGGTTCGATATAGAGACTGTAGTTATGGCTACGGGGGAAAAAACTGTGTCCCCTAACACGCAGTAGGCGAAAAACGGTTCTGAAACAGCCAAAGACAATGCCGGCGGATCGTCGAACTGCATTGTTGGTGGTTCCAATCAGTCTGCACCTTGAAAATCGGAAAACCGTTTCCCCGGAGTCCGCGCGACCTCAATGAACCCCGAAAATCGATTACCCGAGCTGCTGAAACAGCTCAACACCTCTCTCTCTCTCTCTCTATCTGGTGTTCTCTCACCGGACGATCTATACGTCGTCACATTACTCATCCGGGCGTAGAAAAAGGTAAATTCCACGGACCATGAACCGCAAAACCTCGATCGAATTCGAAACGGGGGCTTAAGACACGCGCGCTTGCCGGCCCCGTGAGCCACCGTCGAGCATCCATCAAGATCGACGTCGATATTAGTCAGAGCATCCCATATGTCCCTTTCCACGCCACGAAAACTACGGAATGGGGTGGCTTTCTTGATTATGCGAATATCTACAGACAATGGAACCCCAACGTCAGCTGCTCCCCGGCCCTGGATATCACGGGGTCGTACACCCTCCGCGAAATAAGCAATAAGTTATGGTGGGACTGACGAGCATAACCCCTCCCCTCCCTCTCTCTCTCTCTCTCGATCTCTCTCTCTCTCTCCCCGCAGACCCCTTACCAAGACGCCTCACACCCCTAGCCACCCCTGATCATGGGTCCATAGGACGAGTGGTATCGTTCCATAGTACAGTTTCGACGCTCATCAAGCTCAGTTCGCATTGCGACGTGCATCGCGGCGTGTCCTCGCGCTCTTTTTCACCCCCCGCCCTTTATCCATCGCTCTCTCCCTTCCTCCCCCTCTCTCTTCCTCTCTCTCTCTCTCTCCCTCGATTATCGAACGTTGAACCGACCGGATCGTAACCGAACGATACGTGTCTCGAATGCAATCGGATCGCATCGCGCGGTGATACCACACGTTGTTCGGGATGTCTGGACTCCTGTCTCCGGGATTTCATTTTTTTTTTTACGTCGTCCGTGTACGCCTGTGACGCAACCCCAAACGTTTCGAATGTTGTCCGACGTTGTTAATTTTTCTTTTTTTTCTTTTTTGGCGTTCTTTTTTCTTTTTTCTTTTCTGTTTATTCCTCTGCGAACCGTCGGCCCACCGACGGACTGTGAACGTTCGACGCAGGATTTCGTGAGGACTCTCGTTCGGATTATCACGAAGAATCGCCGAGAGGACCGCTCGGACAGTGTACCGATTTTCCGTGGATTACGAGGAGACCGGAAGTGCGACACGTGAAGAACGAAGATGCGTGAGTCTGTGCTCCTTGCGTTCACTGCTGGCTTACATGTACCAACTTTTCAAAATTCATAAGGCACGCGGTGAATGCCAAGAGCGGACCATATTCAACGTTTCTCGTCGCGAAATGTTGGATCATCGCCGTTCGACGATTTCTCGTTACCACCACCATCACAGGTTAGTTCGAATTTTATTTCTGGACTATCATCCCCTTTGTACCCTCGAGAACAGTAGATAGTTGATTGTTGGAATCGTTGCACCTCGACCGTAGCCCCCTTAGTACCTTAGTAGTCTCCTAAATCGAAACACCATTGTATTTTGTGCGTGAACATTGTAAAAGAATTGTTTAGTGTTCGACACTTATGTCCTTCCCCGTAGCCGACTTCAGTCGAGGACCATGTACAACAACAAGCCCCCTCGAACACTGTGTACATATATATTTTTTTTAATAAAAAGATCGCCAGACCCCGTACATTGTGCCTGCAATCATCCCTCCAACCGCTGTTCCATCAGGTAAGCACGCCCGGCACACGGATCATCCCCTAATCTCCTAACAGGCTAGAAAAAAATATTGTCTACCTCTCGCTTCTGTCACATCCGTATCATCCTGATCAAGACCTCGCCCGAGATCTCTGAAATCATCCCCTCATCTCTTCTACCCCCGAAGATCATCCCCTATCTCCTCGAGAGCTCAGAGTTTTCCGAAGACGGTCCGGTCGAAGTGGCGAAACGGGCGACAGGGTTATAGCAATCGTTTTAAGTGTCCCAGCGTGGCACCGCGAGGACCAAGGGGGTGGTGTGGGCCTGTTCGACGGGGGTGGCAGCTTAAAGTCGGAACCCCCGTAATGGAAATTGGGGAATTCCCGGGCGTACGACGAAAACGGCTGGTTGTATCGACCGAGTCCTCATCCGCGGAACGGGCAAACACGGGGTTGGGAGTGATGGAGGGGCGAGTGGTAGGGGGTGGTCGGGCGTTTAAGGGTGGACGTACGTTGCCTGGCAACCCATCCCTACTCGCAGCATCCCCCTGGACCACTCGCATCCACCGACCGACGACGACGACGCGTTACCAACACCACTGCCTCCTCTTCTACCCCCTGCGCCCGGCGGGCCTCGTGTTCTACCCCGTTCTACCCCAATCTCGGAAGCGTGTAGTTTCTCTTTCTCTCGTTCGTTTCTCTCTCTCTCTCCTTCTCTAGCCGCCCCTTTCCAGAGCGTCCAACACTCCAACGCAGCTTCCTCCATTATTCAGGACCGATGCTCAACCACTGTCCCTTTTCGCCCGCTTCCGTCTCTTGGCCTCTGGGGTGCGCGTTTTTTCTTTCCAGCTTTCACCGGCGCGGCGACGGGGCTGCGGAGAGAACTCTCGGGATAATGGAAGTCTGAGAACGCGAATTAGACTGTTGCCGGGGATCGTAGATTATTGACGATCGCCGTGGATTGTCTAGACGAGGACGGTTCCGAGCGAGGGACCGGATTCTACCGGGAATTTTGCATACCGCTCGGTCGGGAATAGAACGTGCGACGATGAAACAGTTAGCAGATTCGCCGGAATATCCGAGGAACCGACGCCATCTTTGGCGGGCGTTCAGCTAGCAGATGTAGACTCTGAATCCTCGAATCGAGAACTGCGAGACTTTAGAACTACCGATACTGTAACGGATGAAATATTCTAAAAACAACTATAAATTTATAAAATTTTACAAGCAGTCGTATCATGTCTCTCGCCGAGTTAAAATTTTGTATAGTCTTTGTTAAACCAGCTTAGAGAATCATTTTTTACCGCGTATTCTAGCCCGTTCGATGTCCCGCTAATAACTCGAAAAATCACGACGTCTCGACGCTCTCCGATGAATCGATACCACTTTAAATAGACGTAGATGTATACAGAAGTAGTCCTCGCGCAAATAGACCGTTCCACTTAACGTTATAAATGTTGGGTCAAAAAATAAATAGCCATTCGAAGGGTGCGACGCGTCGATCATTTGTTCTTTATTGTTGCAAGCTAGATTAGACAATTCGGAAATGGCCCTCGGATGGCTTGGATCCGTTTTGACCCAGAGTTATAAACGTTCCATCTGAAAATTTAGGGAACGAATTAATCGGTCGTCGATTATTGTAGTCACGCGAGACTGGTAGTCTTATTTGTTCACGGAACTGAAGATTTTCATATAGAATTTAGCTTCCTGAGAAAAATAGTCATAATGTTGTAACTCGCTAGCAACCAATTTGAACCAGCATTAATTATTATATTGAGTCCGCTAGGAATGTCCACGTTGAACTCAAAGATATAATTTCAAAAATGTATCAAACAAAATCGATGCATAATTGATCAGAAATGTGATTTTGATATAGGATTTAGCTTCCTGAGTAAAATGCTCGCAACATTGTATTTCTACAGCAACCAATTTAAATCACAAGCATTAATTATTATATTATGTCCGCTAAGAGTATCCACGTTGATCTCAAAGATATAATTTTAGAAATGTATGAAACAAAATCGCAACATAATTAATTACACATGTGACAATGATCACTATTTCAGTATCGGTCGTACAATGTAAACCAGCGTGAAATAGAGAACGCAACAGACAATGTTCAACGGCGTGATGTAACTATTATATGAATAAAAGAACGTTCGTAACAATGCATTACGTTTTTCTGTGATTCAGAGGCGCACCGGAAGCGGTCGAGCCTTCTCCCCTGATTGCGCAGCTGTTTTTCTCTCCGCTTTTAAATAGAATCATCCTCCAGTGTCGCGACGCGATTAGTTCAGTAACGATCTCCCCCGATCTCATCCCTCTCAGCCTTTCCACCCTGTCTACGTTCTCTCCGATCGTATTAAACGGTCCACGGATCGGTCGCGCAATAAAAGATAATCCTGAGCGAACTCTTACTAATTCCGTTCCATCCCCAAAGACTTTTTGCTTCCTCGAGTACCCTTCGATCGAGCCCTTCCTCCCTCCTGATCCATTTCAAAGTTTTCCCGAACGATTATCCCACCGCGAAACCTCCGCATCAAATTTAACTTCTCATTCAATTTCTAATTTAGAAACAACGCTGATCGGTCCGCTTCGTAGATCCTTCGATTTTTAACTTAAAGTAACGGTACTAAGCTTCATAAATCCTTCGATTTTTAACTTAAAGTAACGGTACTAAACTTCATAATTCCTTCGATCTTTAAAGAAACTGCGCTAATCGGTCTCAAAGCTCGAATTAAATCTGATCGTAGCATTACAGAATTATCTAGATCGCGGAGAAAGAACTACTTCAAGCCCTTTAGAACTGATTTCATCCTCAAGTTGAGCGGCAATCGATCACGCTGATACATTTCGTCGCGCGTTGTATAAATCACCCGGCAACCAGCTTATAATAAATGCGACTGGCGGGGCGTACGAAATCGGACACGTTTATTATAATTCCCATAGAAGTATAGTTGAAAGTTCGGCGAGTCCTTAACGAGATCTCCGAAGTTCCGAATTCCGGATTAGCCGAGCGCACAAAAGCTCGTAGTCCCCCCGTCGATCAAATCTCGTCGAATCCTCGCCCTCTCGAGAGGTCATTATCTCGTGAAATCGTGGCCATTATCTCGCGCGGAAGCCACCGGCACCATCATCGCGTCTAGTCGAGCATGAAAGCACCCCCATGGTAACGTATACACAACCGTCGCGCGCGTCGTCGTCGTCGACAACCAGTGGACAAGGTAAATGCGCACAGCACGCCGTTTTTCGAACGCCACCCTCGGACCACCCCCCCCCCGAAAATTCTCACTTTGTCGCGCCCACCGGCCGACAAAGAAATTCGGATGAAGGTCACTTTACCAATAGGAAGAGCCACGCACGGCGAAACGGGGGAGAAACGGGCGAAAGAGGACGTTGAAACAAGGGAAAAGGGGTTCTCATCCCTCCGGGGCCGGGGGATAAATTTCATTCAGCCGTTGCTACACGCCGATTGTAAATTAGTTGCTTCCCCGGCACGACTGAGAGTCGATTGAACTGCATGGTTCATTGTTGCTCGCGAATTTATCCGTTTATTGCTGGGGGATGTAGCTCTTTTTAGAAAATCAGCAATTTTCTCAGTTTTCAAGTTGGACATAATGTCCCTATTCTTTCAATTTTTATGTTACCCACTATTTTTTAGAAATTTTAATACACGTCAAGACGCACGTAGAATTTGGTGTCTTACACTGGAGAAGTATTTGATAGGGGTTGTTTCCCTAAACCGAAAATTCCCTCGGCTGTTGCATATTTTATTATCCTGTACTCACAGTGCACTCTAACTGTAACGTCAAACAAGACAGAGTAAATAAATTGTATATATTTTATATTTTTGTTGAGGAGGATTAGTATGAAATCTAAACAATTTTAAAATCTTCAGTGTGATATTAAGAAGAATAAAACAAGAGAAACAAGATAAAAAGCAGTATTAAACTCTAGAGGCAATATTAAATTATTTTTCTTCCATCCCCTTTTACTTAATCATTTTAGATTGCATCCACTCTTCAGCCGTCCCCTAGCATCGTGATTCCTTAAATGCAATTAATTTTTAGATATTTTTGAATTCCATTTTTTCTTCCGATATTCAAACTTGCATTTCACACTTTATAGTGAAGACAGTAAGATCGCTTTTCACTTCTATCAGGAGTGTGCGCGGAGTTCTTTTTATTTAATGCATTCAGCAATAAACTTTCGACTGGTTCTCCACGTCCGAGTCTTTTCATGGACTCCGAGGAGCATTCCCGGCCACGTAGAAGAATACAGGTAATGCGATTCAGCGAGTGGCACGGACGTCGAGCCGAGGAGTGTAAAGATGTTCGATCGAGGCAACGTAGCGGAAGAGATACGGATGCAACTACCGCGTTTGCTCCTCCTCGGCAACGTTACTCGGGGAATTTCACGGGGCTCGCACGCGGCAGCAAACGACGCGTTGCCTCGAAATTGTCTGTCTTCGAGGCACTTCTTCGCGAAACGCCACACACCTGAGAAAAGAATACTCATCCCCCTCGAACATCTCTTTAACGAGCTCCCAAAATCGTACACCTGCGAATCTATTTTTTTTACTCCTATCGAAATACCTCCTGGGGCGCGAGAACAGCAAATATTAAAAAATAGTCGACAAATAATAAAAAAATTTTAGATAGTTTTAAATTATTCAATATACGTTATATTAAAATATCAAAATACAACGTTTGAATCAAGGAGTGCCAATATTAACCCTTACCACTTGATGTCTCTGAAGCACCACTAGAAATTGTTGTGGCATTATTTCAAAGAGATTAGAAAAAATATTACAAAATATTTGTTACATTACAAAATTTGGATTCAATAGACTACTAAACGTTTAAATATTCTACGTGGAAATCGGATCAGTATGACTAAAATGAAAATATTCTAAGACGGAAGAAAAATTTAGTCTTAGAATGAAAATAGCGTCGAGTGCAAATGGTTAATAAATAGTCGACGAGTAATTAAAACATTTTATATAGTTTCAAATTATTCAATGTATAAAATGTTAGAATACCGAAATATATCCTGTGGCGCGAGAACAGCAATATTAATGAATAATAAGTCGACAAATAATTAAAAAATTTTAGATAGTTTCAAATTATTCGATATACGCTATGTTAAAATTCCAAAACACAACGTTTGGATCGAGAAGGGCCAATTTCATCTAGTCGCCGGATCATTTAAAGATTTCATGCAGTTTCAAATTATTCAATAGAATCTGATTATTTAAACCGGTCTGACGTTCATTAATAATCGTTCCATTATAGAAGAAATGAATTTGAAACTTTTATCAGCGGTTATTAGTTTCTGTTATTGCTGTTACGTTCGTGGAAAGACAGTAATGAATTGTATGGACTTTTTCAATAACTTACAATAAAATAAGCTATTTAAAAGTGGATCCATCATCTCGCGACGCAGGGTGGACCAAAGTCTCTGCTGTGTGTAATATTTCCTTGATACATGGATGATGGAGCCTGGGTCCGTTCTGACCCGGCATAGTAGTCATAATCCAGGTATACAGTTCCTCGTGATTAATTTCAATTATAATAGCTATATTATAGGAAATCATTTGTGTTAATAAGAGGGTCTGGATAAAATATATTTTTTAAAAATTTATGAAGCCGCCTAAATGAAACTGAACACTCGGACCTGTCCACTTGGAGAAAATAATATTTAAAAAATAGGAACAAACATTGCCAATGGGTCGAACAAGAATACAGATCGTAACGTTGAAGCTTTAGGGTTAAATTTGATATTTTCACTGGAAAATCTAGAGAAACGAAGATGGAAGGTGGTGGTGAGAGAGGACGGCTAAGCGATACAGTGTTCGCGAAGTGTCTTGTTCATTTGGAATGCCGTCGGCGGGAAATTGAACGAAAGTGGAAGTATCGGATTATACGAAACGTTAGTTTAAAGGGGGCCGCAGCGGTGACTTCAATATCCCGGTGTATCGAGGCCTGGGTGTGCAAGCTTTAATTACATCCTTTCGGGGCTCTCCTAGGTAACATCAGCCGCGCTCGCTCGCTTGCCATCGGGATAAATGAATATTTATCATCCGCTTCCCTTAAACACATTCGAAATCTAATACCGCCCCATCATCCGGCGCGCGGGTTAGGGCTCGGGTTCGGGCTCGGGCTCGACGAGGTCTCTGGTCTCCGGGTTCCGGGGCTCGGAGCTCGGGAGACCGGTGTTTACCAACCTCCTCCCGGGTCCTTCAACTTTCTTCGATCGCGTCCTTTCCACGGTGCCGCGAATTACGCAAATTATCGGCGTAACCGCGTTTCCCCGCCTCGCGGCCGACTATTTCAGTCGCTTCCGGTCGTGGAGAGACGCGCGTGCAGCGTCGGCGTCGGCGCACGGAATCATAAACCGTGCCCGTCCTCTATAATTCAACGGATTATTCCGTCTCGGGGCGGTTTTATTTTCCCTTCGACGCTCAAAAATCGAAGCGACCTGACGAGCCCCCTAAACAGCAAAAACCCTGGACAACGAAACATACCAACATCCCGGAGAATAGGCGACGATCGGAAACACCGCTGGACAACGAGATACATAATCAGCTGCCCGGAGGAAGGGTGATCGGACCACCGTCGGACAACGAAAGATATTCAACTTCCCTGAGGAAAAGTGATCGGCGTCGAGCTGAAAAGAGGATCCACCTCGATCGAAGAAACGGCCGAGGATTTCCATCGAGAAGAGAAGGAACAAGAAGGAGGGGGAGAAGAGGGAGGGAGGAAAAAGGAAAATCATCCGATCCTAATCCCGTCACCTTGCCCCCGCGGAACGACACCATTTTTCTCTCTCGAGCGGAGAGCACTCGAAACGCGCAAACAGAAAGAAACCTAATAGAAGAAGGAACCTCGAGGCCTGCCGGGAGAACCGTCGGAACGGGTCCGAACGAGAACGAAAGACGAAAAAATCGGGACGAGAGAGGAACTGAACGAAGACGGGGAATGGGATGAAGGGGATAGAAGGGGGTGGAAGCGGTCGAGGGGATGAGGGTTAGAGGGGGACACCGGGGGAGAGTTGAGAATCACGTGGGAGAAGGGGGAAAAGCCGAGATACGGGGAGAGATCAATACGAGGTCGCTAGGCAACGAGCCTCCGGCGATCTCGGTCCGGGTAGACAGGGTGCCGCCACCAACCCCTGAAGCCACCCACCAGCCACCCCCCGAACCGACCTGCCTCTGAATATACCGAGGCTCACCTCTCCTACCGTTCCTCTCTCTCCTCATCCTACTGTTTTTCATCCCGCTGTTTCACCCTGTTCCGTGTCACCCCCGCCCCCGCCCCTCGCACCCTCCACCAACGCCGAGACCCCCCCCTCATCATCCCCCGTTCCACCGTCAGCGAACCGGTCCTCTCGTTGGCCTATCGTGCTATCTCCTGCGGACGCACGCTGCCTTCGAAATCTCTCCCGGCACCTGGCCTGCCGAGCTCTTGATACTGCTTGCAATATTTACGATAACCGTTTACATAGGAATCTCGATTCCGCGGCGGATACACGGGGCCTCGCCTATCGGAAATCGGCCGATACTCGCGCCGCGGTTTCAAACGATCGCGAGAACAAGCCGATGGACGCCTTCCTGGTGTCTCCGGACAGCAGTGATTTTTCTTGATACCGTTTGCACAACGTTTACGCTCGCGATACCCACTTGTTAACAGCTGTTGTCTATTGGACGTCGACCTATCCCCGCGACCCGGTTTTAAATAGTCCCCGGAACAAACCGATCGTCGGCCGTTAAAATGTCTGCGATTGGGAACACGTTTCTCCCTGTGATATTACCTGCAGTGTATTTACGATAGCTGTCGACATAAAAATCGCGATTTCGCGACAGATGTCCGCCTGTCAATAACCGCGGTTTTAAATAGTCCCTATGAACAAGCCGATGGAGACCCTTGGGGTGTCTCTGTTACAGGGAACGATGTTTCTTGATGTTACTTGCAATATTTAGGACACGGGATTTCGCGACAGATGTCCGCTTGTCGACAGCCGCGGCTTTAAATAGTCGCGAGGACAAGCGGATCGCGAGGCAGGGATGATTTTGTGATCGGGGTGGAAGCAATACTAACACGTGGTAATTTTTTTCTTGACAATTTTGGCGATATTTGTGATAGCTGTTGACATAGGAATCTCGATTTTGCGACAGACACTCGCGGCTTTAAATGGTCGCGAAGACGCGCGTATCACGCAGAGAGAGAGACCTTCGAGGGTGTTTGCGGCCAGGGATGATTTTGTGATCGGGGTGGAAGCAATATTTTACACGTGGTAATTTTTTTCTTGACAATATTGGCGATATTTGTGATAGCTGTTAACAGAGGAATCTCGATTTGGCGACAGACTTAAATTGTCTTAAATTATTTTAAATTGTCTCGAGAACACGCCGGCCACGAAGACGGGGGGTTTTTGCGGCCAGAGAGGATTTTGTGATTGGGGTGGTAGCGATACTAACAGGTGATAATTATTTTCTTGACACTGTTGATTTGTAATAGCTGTTAACATCTCGATTTGGCGACAAACTTAAATTGTCTTAAATTGTTTTAAATTGCCTCGAGAACGCGCCGACCACGAAGACAGGGACCTTCGGGGGTGTCTGTGCTCGGCGACGCTTTTGAGGTCAGCATGATGCTGAGACCGGAGCTAAGTTTAGAACGGTTATCGATGATTAAGCTTCGGCTTGTAGGCCACTTTTTTGCTCGTGGATCTCGCTTTTGATTATTGCATTCGAGTCTCGAGACTCCGTCGAATTGCTATTAAATTGTGGAAGGTGGTTTCTTTGACGTGCCCGCCTCGAATTTGAATTTAAATGCCGTTCTTTGAACAGTAGTTAGCCCCCGACAAAGACGCGTTTGAGTCCTTTGAGGCATTCGATGCAGTTTTAATGGTTCCGAGGGAAGTTGGTGTATTTATTCTAGGAGCTACGCTTCGGGGGATTTTCTTAGGCAAACCGACAGGTCGATGGCGTTGTTCTCGGCTGTGATCGTTTCGAAATTTTTAGAGCGTGTTGCATGCCCGATTGATTTTCGGAGACCTCTGACCCCGATCTGCCGCCACCTGTTGTAGGGTGGGCTTGCAGACACCTCTGATGTTGCTTTGAAAGATTGACGAAGTTCAACGGAGGCTGCGGCAGATTTCAGAATGTAAAGGGACGAGATTAGAAAATCGTTCGGGAAAATGAAAGTTCAAGGATGGGGCACAGGCCTCGGGGGCGGTGTCGCACGATCTCGAGAACGGTGCTTGACGGAACGAACCTCCGTTTTATATCCGAGGGTTAATTGAATGTCCCTGCGAGTCCAAGATTAAAACTGAATCGGTCCTGCCGAGCGATTTTCGATAGAGGTTTGACGAGCTCTTTCGCAAATGAACAGATCGATGGGTATTTTAATGGTCGCGGATCGGTAGAAAGGTCGCTCGACATGCAGAATTAGACTTTTAGATCGATCGGGTCAGGCCGGCCCGAGTGTGTCAGATTCATAACAAACTTTTGCAATTTTTATTGTACGAGTTTTAAGGAATATTTGTGTAGTTGTCTATTTCAAAAAGGCTTGACTGAAATCGTCTCGATGCAACATCTACTTGAGCGACCTATATGAAAAATCTAAGTAGAATTTTTAGAAGAAGAATTTAGCGTAGAATTTTTGATAAATTGTAAGTTAAGCTATAACGGATCCGCCAATGTATATATTGTTCATATAAATAAAAACTATGTTCATGTTATTGATAAGCGATTCACCGCCAACGACAAGCGAACGTGTCGAAAAAAGAAAAACGAACGGGATGAAAAAAGAACGAGCAGTCTCGTCAGGTCCGACATCGGAGAAGGACATATTAATAAATTACATACTGTCTGCTTTAATCCCGGCCATTCCTTACAAATTGTAGGGTAGAATTTAGGGTAGAATTTTTGATAAGTGTTGATTTTTGTGAGAATTGTACTCTTTTCACTTAAAAGTTTCCTTTTCCATAGAAAAATTCACAGTAAATATGTTTTTAATATTTCGCAAAAATGTGTACTTCCTTAGATTATGTGGAAATAAAGATTGCATCAAAATTTAAAGCGAGTCAGATGAAAATTGTAAAAGCCACCAGATTTGAAAACCGTATTTTGGTGGACACGGGCTTTAAAATTTTGGTTTGAAGCTGCCGCCGAGTGAAATGAGAAAATTTAAATTTCCCTTTATCCAGGGTGGCCTAACCCCTTAAACGACTCGGACGAAAAAAGCAAGCTTGCTGTTTCGTACGAAAGATAATCGAGTTCCTCTACAGAGGAACGTCAGGACACTCGTGCCACGTTGATCGTCCTCGGAATAGCCGGGCTATTAAAATAATATATAAAGTTCAAGGGTAAAATGAATCTTTCCGAGGGGACGGTGCGGGGGAGGGCCGAGATTGAAATAAATGTAAATCGTGGGATAGTGATTGGTTTAATCGGACAATTGGCAGAGCATGGCTACGCCTCGTAGGATCCAGTGTTCGGGCGGGAGCTCCGTCGGGAGCCACATGGCGATTACGAAGTTGGTCGAGTGGCCGGTCGTCGACAGAACGCCCTTCCTCTCGGTAGTTTTGTACACGGGACAGGTGTACGTGTGCCTCTCCGGCACGTCATCCTTTTTCGCCGGTACCATCCAGATCTAGATACAAAAGCGACCGTTCAGCGCGAGCAAATTGCGCGACGAATTCGGCGGCTGCGTGCCGGATGAGAATCGTCGCGAAACGCAAAAGATTTCACGGCAACTGGGACACTATATTAAATTGTCGGACGTGGAACAATGAAATGTAGAAGATATTCACAGTATTAACGAGTTCGCCATCACTTAAGAGCCAAGACTCCGTAGATTCGCGATAAGGTAGAGTGACCAAGTTACCAACAAAAATAGGCGAAAAATGGTTTTACGTGCATCAAATTATTGTCCTTGCATGAGAATATTTTTCTAGATTATATTAGGAAGGTTCTATCTAGCGCGCGCTGGTCACGAGCCGACGAGATTATGCAAGATATTTGACATGTATAAGCGTTAGAAGTAGGCCAAAAATTGACCATTAGCATGCCGTGGAATTCAAGCATTTTTTTGCCGTTGGATGAGTTTTCTGGATGAAATCGAAAGTAGCGCACACTTGAAAATATCTCCAGCTACAAATTGAGCTACACTTTGTCTTGATTCTCTGCGAAATAAAGCTAAAAACTTGAAACACGTGTCTGGCGTCAGAATTCATAAAATCGATAATACAGAGCAAAAAATGTGACAAAAGTCAAAAGTCACATGACCACCCTTGGCTCTTAAAGACAGTAAGACTAATTTTCTACAGTTTGCTATTTGAAGTACGTAGTTTTCAATATTCAGAGAGTCCACGAGTTTCTTCAGTTGAACCGTTTTAATATTTGAGCCGTTTATTTTGAAAGTGGCCTAAGTCCATTTATCTTAAAATCGAGATATTTAAGGGTTTGCGTTTCAATGAATTTAAAAATATACGTATAGGACATTAATGAGTCGCACTGCTTAAGTGTATCTAAGGGTGTTAAATTTATAGTTCCTATTAAAATAGTGGCAATTATTAAGTGAATAATATGCGTTTTCTTATCAAGAATGGAGTTAGGCCACTTTCAAAATTAACAACCAGATTCATTATAAAATTTGAAGGTGCCCAAGTCCATTCAACATAATTTAAGATGCTTCAAATTGAAAAAAAAACAATACTGAATTTATTTTACATATCCTTAAAACACTTCAGGAACATATGCGATTCAATTAACTACATAACGTGCAAAATTACAAACATAAATTTATTACAAAACAATTTACTACTCATCTACATTTTGTGCGTGTAAAAGGGATTTGAAGTAATCATGATGTTCCGGTGGTATATATCGTAATAGGTCCATCATGTCCTTGAATTTTGTTGTTGTAATTTGTCTGATATTTTTATACAGTGGTGTCAATACAATATTTTCGAACTTTTTTGGTCCACCCCGACGTGGTAATAAATTCAGGACTTTAATAGTAAATATATTATCTTGATTATTTAAGTATAAATGGAGTTAGGCCACTTTCAAACTACACGGTTCGATTATTAAACTAACTCTGAAAACTTATGTGTCAAGAATTATCGTATTTGCTCGGATTATAAGCAACCTGAAATGCTTTACTGATAAATAACATAAAGTTGTACACGTAACCATGATAACCGGAAAAAACTGAAAAACGGAGTTAGGCCACTTTCAAAATAAACGGCTCATTTCGTGAAATTATAGCGAACACGTTCAGCTGCTACATTCCATTGTTCTGAAACTGTTCAATGAGTTCGATGGGAGCTGGGAGTCACTCACGTAGGGTACAGTGTCGTACAAAATTTTCGGCAACGACTCGTCGATCTTCATCGCCTCCATGTTGAACCGAGCTCCGTCGAGGAACAGGCCGTAAACGTAAATACCGTCGGCCGGTGGTTGAGCGAAAGTAGTCCCTTTCAAAGGGATAAAATCGTAGATCAACAGATCTATGGGTATCGAGTACTTCCTTGCGTAATTCTGACGGGCGCCGGTGAGGAACGCCTGGGTGAAATAGAAGCCGGAGAGCCAGAAGGTCGTTGGCGTTCCGCCGTCGTACCATGACTTGGAATAGACCATAAAAATCTAAATAAGTTCACTGTCAATTCGATAGTGTCGACAAATTCGTATAAAATGTTTCTCGAACCTGAAACCAGAGAAAAATCTTAGAAAAAGCAGATCGATGTTCTACAAACGCTATAAATGACGGAATTGCTTCCTCAATATTGCATCCTTAAGTAAAACAATAATTCTTGAACGGAAATTTGGTTTCTGTGACGCAACAGATATATTGCGCCTTTAACCCCTCCGTGACCCTTAACACCAGGTGTGCGGGACCCGTGAGAATGACGGGTTCTAACATTTTTAATTTAAGATTATTGAGATTATTAAATTGTTAAACCAATTTATTTCTTTGAATATTGTAAAAGTAAAGTAATGTGTTGACTGAGCTATACATTTGGAAGATTGCTGAGAAAAAAGAAAAAATGAAGTATGTCACTAGGTCAAACAATGGTATAGAACAATATTTAAAAAAAAACGTGAATGGATCCTAGATAGGAGGATCAAAATTTGTCCTATACCATTGTTGACTTGCTCTGTGAATGCTGGGAGTACCTGAAGAAAGGCGAGCCTCCTCAAAAAGTCGTGAACGTAGCTGCCCAACGGCTTCAGGGACGGATAGGAGTTCTTCATCCACATGGCCGGTATCTTTCCGGTGATTACCGACGAGTAGACCTCCTCTAGGTCCGAGCTCATGATCACCAGACCTTGGATCATGTTCACGGGTCTGTGAGAAGATTGATCGCGCGCGGCGGCTCTCGGTCGTTTAGTCGTTTACCTTTGATCGCTCTCTGAACATTTATGAGGCTATTCCTGATCGTTTGCAGAAGCTTGTTGAATCTTCCCATTTCCTGCACCAGCACCGTGTTCATGCTTTGATTATATAACGTCGGATACTTGAGGAGCGCGGCGACGAGATCGAAGTTCCCCGGCAACTTTGACAGAATATCAGACGCCACCCCGTAGACGGTCTCGTCGGGCGACATCCCTGTGTCTGTTTCCGTTTCCCCGGTGTCCTAATTGGAGGACGGCCGAAGCAACACGGTGCCTCGTTAGTAGTCCGCGCGATTCGTCACGCGGAATACATTTAAGGTACGCTATTATATTTGTGAAACACGGGCCTGTGCGCGCGCGTGTGCGCCCACCTTAATTGTCACGGAATTAATGAACGGAAGATAATGGCAACGCGTTGGGGGGGGGAAGGGAGGGACCGCCGCGGGAATTCGCGTTCAACAGATTCTAACGATATCTCTTCGCCGAGATTGGCCCCTCGTCAACCTGTTAACCGCGTGATTTTCGGATCGATGCGTGCCACCGAGAAGAACAATGCTGATCTGCGGTTAACGAGTTAACGTGCTGAATATGCAGGGTTTGGTATCTTAAGGAAATGTTCTACGAGTGCGAACAGTGTCGCTTTGTGGCTGGGCAACTGGAACTAGCAGTGACTGTGGTCAGACGAGTGCTATAGGCACTGTTGTTGCACCAGGCAAATGAGACGCGTCCCTTTAAATGGTCAAACAATTAGAAATTGTGACTGTTTATGGCACAAGAGGAACAGGCAGGTTGTCCATTGTCAGACAATGGGCCTTTGTCGACGATCAGACAGGCGGAATAGATCCTGGTCTGTGGTCAGACAAGAGGAATAGGCTTCTTAATATAATGAGGCAAGTGGAGTAGGATTGTCTTCGGTCAGACAAGTGTGATAACTAGACTGAGGATTTCTTTGCAAAGTAAAGATTGTCTGCATCGATTGCAAGAAATGGGAACGAAGTAGAAATTTCCTTCTTTCTCTAATGACATTAACAAGTTAGCAAGAATATTTTTATTTTCCTGTTCTTTCAAATTACACTCTTTTTTGTTACGTCTCATTTGTACGAAATAAAATTTTTGTGCATTAACTGCAGAAAATAGAAACTGAATAAAACGTCCTTTCTGCGATCATTTTAATAGTGTGCAAGTACACATTTACAGTTTTAAATACTTCCAATTGTCTTGCTGTTTTACATTTCGCCTACCCAATTTCAACACAAATGCATAAAATCCGCAGTCCAGTAATAACCCTCTGTTTATGATCGGACAGATAGAATAGCGTCTTGTTAGAGTCACGCAAGTATAGTAGGTGCTTCCTGCAGCCAGACAAGTGGAATAAACCTTTGTCTATAACCAGACAAGAAGAACAGTCCACTGTCAATAATCAGAAAGATGCAATATACCTATGTTCATAATCAAACGAGTGAATTGGCCGCCTGAGCATGATTCGGCAAGTGGAATAGGGCTGCCTGTGATCAGACAGGCGGAGTAATCCGTTGTCTATGATTAGACAAGTACAACAGAAACTTATCAGGGTCAGACAAGTAGAATAATCACTATCTGTAGAGAGATTACTGAACAAGGCCTCTGTTTGTGATCAGACAAGTAGAATATTCCCCAAAATTCGATCAGAAAAATGGAATACAAAATTCTCATGGTCAAATAAATAGACTAGGTAATCTCCATGGTCAGGAGAGTAGTATAGATCGCTGGATAAGACCAGACAAGCGGAATTTATCCCTCAGTAGGATTTCACAAGTGGAATAACCTTGCGTATGGTCAGGCAAGAGCAATACACGTCCTCCTGGATCAGAAAATTGATATCAATTCTTTCAACCGACAAATAATTACCATCAATTAACTATTAAAAACCCCGATAAATAAGCGCTACAAATGACCATAAAAACAGCTCGAACAATACAAGAAAAAAGAAAACATAGCGTTAGAAATCCTTTCATTACCTGTTCAACGGACGCTTCCAGATTAAGCTAAAAACACACAAGCATGAAACACGAAGTGCTACTTGTTGCACGTGAATTACGTTTGAAAAGACTTACGTTAAGTCCCTGGACCGTCTGCGCAACGAGAGCGGAATGTAATTAATTGTACAACCGCGCTGGGTTTTTCTGCGAATTTTTACCTGAGTCGCCAGAACCGAGGTCAGCATCAGCGTAGTTTCCTGCTGGTCCTTGATGATGTCAGCGTTCTCGTTCATCCCGAAGACGCTCGGCGCGGTGGTCATCGGGAACGATTTGACATACTCGAGGAAATCCTCGCGACTCTCCATCCGGGGCGCGTAATACAAACCGCTCGGATCGAACAGGTATTTCTCCTGGGCGAGCAGCTCCGAGGAGTAGAATTTCGCGAGGATGGTGTTCAAAGTTCGCCGGTCCCATTCGTCTGTCACACGTCCGCCGTAATTGCATTCGCCTGGGGGACAAATTCATTACCAATTGGATCATCGAGTGGCCCAAACTTCCTTGCACGATCGCTCGGGGCATTGCATCGAATCGGTGCATTACCGGACCTCGAACTACGGTGCAACTAACCGGAACACTGTGGCGAACACCGCCGAAATCCCGACCAAAATTAATACTCAATAATACACCCCCTAGGAGGTGACAAATATTCATGTTCTGGGTTTTTTTGCAGTCTTAAATACAGTGAAGTAATTTCTGTTATAATTTCTTTATCGATTAACCAGCTTTTTGTGAATTTTTTGGGCTCAAGATCCCGTGAAAGTCTCGATATTATAGGTCATTAGATTCGTCTTGGCCTCGGCTATCACGCCGTGGTGATGAAAACGTGTAATCTCATTTAAAAAAATTTGTATTACCTTAATACCCCTTAAAGAGGGACCTTGAGAAAACTTTTTGTCTACTATAATATTTTGTCCTTTGAATCAAGCACTTTTGTCCTTCGACGTTTCTTTCTATCACGAATTCTTAACCAGCGTCGAGTGAACAACAATTTAATACTTGAGAGTACCCGTCAAATACTTGAGAGCAGTGAACTGCACGTCGTCGTACTGATCCAAGAAGATCTTCAGCTGCAACGCGCTGATCCTGAGATCAGTCTCGTTGAACTCGTACTGATTGTTCCATCCAATCGGGCCGAACTTTCTGCGCTCTTGTACGATCGCGTGAAAGAAGCACAAGGAGAAGAGCAGCTGCTTAAAGACTCTCTTCTGCTTGCACGTCTCGAAGAACTCGTCGTCGGATATTGGATCCTGCGTAACCATGTTGTTACCGAACACCGTCGCAGAATAACAATAATTATATATGTTTCTCATTATCACCTGCAGGAAGGATCTGTTTATATTCGCGCGGAGTCCCTTGGGCGGCTCGTTCGTCATCTTGACGCCGTTCTGCAGGATGCTGACGGGGAAGTGGTCGACCGGATAACTGGTCAGCCATAGCCGGAAGTCAGGATGCACGGTTTCCGGGGTGAAGCTCTCGCAAATCTGCGCCGACAGTGAAAGAAACTGAACGCTGCTGACCGAGAGGATACCTCGAGAATCTCGAGGGGCAAGTTCCCCTCAAGTTTAATCCCTTTCCTTTTTTCTTTCCCCGGCGAAGTGGCGGCTCGGATTCCATTACGAAGGCGTCGGAAATGAGACGGTTAAAAATTCATTCTCCTACCTTCTCCAATTGGGGCATGAAGCTCTTGGCAAGATGACAATTCTGCAGGACCACCCAGGTGCCGTTCTTCAGCCCGTCGTCGATCAGTTGGGCGGCGATCACGCCCTGCCCTTGACCCAATGACAGCGAGAACAGCCTGCTGGTGCCGAAGCCTTGATCGTCCGCGAATTTCAGCAGAACCGCCATCGGATCCGCGCCAGGTGTCAGCACGAATATCAAAGGTATACAGGAGTACGAGTCCGCGAACGATGACAGCAGGTCGAAGGGCGGCGGCTCGATGTACTGGCGTCCCATTTGTTCTATCAGGACCGAGGAACAAAGCATTCTTATGGTAAATTCATTTTCTTCAATTATTTCTAACGCTCAATCGACGACCTCGTTGAACGACCTCGGAAGAACGTAACGTTTGTACATTTTGTTTTTTCAATAGAAAGGAATGTCGCATGATTTGAAGATTTTTAAGGTAAAAGCACCAGTAGTTGACCATGTACCAGTAGTTGACCATTTTATAGAAAAACATAAAAAATAAGGTTTTTATAAGCTTTGCACTTTTGATGAAAGTGAACCTCGGATGCCATGCCGTCTGTTGTTTAAATTTCAAAACAATAAGAACATTTTAAACCTTATTTTTTATGTTTTTCTATAAAATGGTCAACTACTGGTACATGGTCAACTACTGGTGCCTTTACCTTACCGTGTCTTTATTGTCTTTGAAGTAGAATGTGTGCAAAATTTGGTTTCCAAAAAATGCATACACTCGACACAATAGCGTGAAAAAGAGATCAACCCTTATGCACCTTTCAAGTAATTGTTAGCTAGAAGTTACTGTATCATTATTCAAAACACTGTTTACATTATTAACTGTAACTACCGAACCCGTCAAAATTATTGGTTTCATATTTTTTCTTTTACAATTCGTGTAGGTATAAAAATATTTTCTTGAGAAAGTATTCTCCTTTGTTCAAGTAAATCTGAATATTCTGTTATTGTTATAATTAGACATCGGATGTTTATGCACAATTTCCAATTTTTATAGAAACATTTTAAGAAAGTGGAATGAAATAAAATCCTATTTTTAATGGGGACAGCCTTTGTAGATCCAAAGCAAATAAAAATCGTGTTAAATTCTCTCGAATTTTATATTATAGCATTTTTTTAACATTTCCATAAGCCATAAATGCATAAAGATCCGATGTCTAGTTATAATATATATTTCGGTCCCGTGTGGGGCTGGGCAGTTCTACCGCTAAATTGTTTGTATACATTTAAGTATTGTACAGAGGAATTGGAGTCGGAATAGCTCCGAGTGCGAAGGGTTGATATTATCTGAGATGTAGATGGAAGTCGACGTCGGAGTTGGATAAGCCAATACTTGGGGCGCATGGGATTAAAGTATTGTTCGCCTAACATCTTAAGAGCCCCGTACCTTCGACGAATCTCTGCACGGCGGACACGAGTTTGTCAGGACGAATACATCTCAGCACGAGCATTCTCTGGAAAGGGTTGAGCTGGCTGTAAGGCTCGGGGAAATGCAAAGTGTGAGGCTCCATGTGATCAAAGACGACCTTCCAAGCGTTCAGGTTCTCCGTGAAGGAATCTTTGATGCCCTAAACACAAAAACACCTTGTACGCGGCTCGGCTACGAGGTCTCTAACGATGAACCCTACAAGGGGAGAGTATTCCCCTCGAAGAGGTAGCAGGAAAACCTTTCCGACGCGCGCCGAAAAATGCGAACGATTTTATTCGTCTACTAAAAGTCAACGTGATCAACTTTTTCAGGGGATTTTGCTTGATTACTTGGAATCCGGGAACGTTGTCCAATCGACACAGCTCGTCCCAGGATTTCGACGGCAGCCACGGCGCGGGACTCGCGAAAGGATTATCGAGGCCCACGCCGCCAGTCAACAGAAACATCCATTGAGGTATCGAGATCTCTCCGCGCTTGTTCAGCAGATTCACCGAGAGCAGCAGCGAGAACAGTAGCTTGTCCTTCTCGAACAACGAGCGACATATGTTCACGTACAACGAGTAGGTGAACTCCCTCGTCAGATCCTGCAGCCGTTGCTGTATATCCTCCACCGGGTCCGTGTTGTCGATCGTGTTCTTGAAGAGATTCACGAACCAGACTAACGAGTACTGATACATCGGATCGATGTTCGCCAGCACCGCTGCGGAACATGAATATTCTATTTACACATCAATATTTCAAATACGCTGTTCCCGTTGTCCCGCAACACATTTTAAAACGTGCAACAACAAAAAAAAAACGAATCCGCGGCAGATTTTATCGAATCGAGAGAATTAAAGCAATTAGAACGTTTCGACTTTGGTCACGTTAAAACAAATTATTCGGCTCGCGGTTTACGCTGAATCTACCGGAAAATGAGCGACCTCGGATATTTTATTTCACAATTGTCGAAATTATTAATTTACTGGATAAATTACAACTGAGTAAACTCGAGGCAGTTTTTAGTTTAGCTCGGTAGATTCAGCGTCGAACCAGAGATAAAACTGCAAGAACGAATCCACAACCGAAGGGAGGAGGATTGGACAAGGGTTTTGTAATGCCGCGATCGATTTGTTGATAAAGACGAACTACCTATCGTGAAGAAAAGAACGGTGCTGTAAACAGCTATCGGCGTGTACTCTAATCTCGCCTCGTCGATGGACTTCTCGGTTATCTCCGCCGCCGCTTGCTTCGCGACTATGTCGTTCGAGAGATGTTTCGAGGAGCTCAGGATACTGATCGCTCTCTCGTCCTCGAGAATGTTCGCCTCGGACGTGGAGAGCACCTCCAAAATCTTGTCCTCGATTTCCTTCAGCATTCTGCGAGAAAGAAAGAAAATATAGCCGAATAAAAACGAATCCCTGCCCCGGAAACAATCGACATCCTCGATATTACTTCTTGTTAGCAGCTCCTTGGACGATCAGCTGATTCTTCTCGGCCTCCAGGTCGGGCCTCTCTTTTGCCACCACGATACCAAGAAGCTGATCCTCCAAGCCGATCGGGGTGATCATGAAATTCATCAGAGTCACCTTGACCACCACTTCCGGCAGATAATGGGGATTCCTTAGCTTGGTCGTGATGTAGAATCTGGTAATTAGAAACAGAGGTAAAAATTACTACGCTATAATTAACACGTTGACTGCCATGTCACCCATATATGGGTGACGGAATTATTTGTTCAGGCTTTAAAATGAATGTTTACTTTAACATATTCATTGTACCAAATTTGATTAGGATCTGTAAAATGCAAGAAAGTTGGAGAACTACACAATATCATACATTTAATTTTTTTCAATTTCTATTTTATTAAATAACTAGTTTACTTTGATTTCATGGAATTTTTTAGCTTTCTTGTTTGGCGATCAAAGTGTTAAAACCAATTTCTACGTTTGTCTTTGCGTTCAACAAATTGCTAAACGCTCGAGTGTGATACGAGTAAATATACATTATTTCGTAAAAAATATTCTGTGTCTGATAAAATGCCTGAAGACAAAATGGTGTCAAGTGCAAAGGTAGGTTAATGTAGCAAAGAACGAAGATCCTAACCGGAAGTCATCCGAGTACTCGATAATCGAATCTCCGATCTTGATGCACATAGTACCGCCGGACCTGAAGGTCTGTTTCATCAGCAGCGGTTCCAGAGCGGCGTCCAGCTCTTCGGCAACGTTTTCCAATAAAACCGGCTGACCGAACTGTACGGCGTTCTCCAGTACCCTCATGTAATCGCTCTGGGACAGCCTGATCACGTTAATATTCGCCTCCTTCTCCATGTTCTTCACCCATTTGTTGGCCTGGCCCTGGGGATCGATCATCAACGGCCACCGTCGAGAGTTCGCGACGATGATCGCGTTATCGACGGAGAAGAGGTCGCTGGGCAGGCCGAAGATGTTCCAGGATCGGATCAGAACGGGATCGCCGAGGATCTGTGTGAGCTGGAAGTCGGGCGTGCAATAGACGTCCAAATCGGTGCAGATCTTGATCCAATTATCGATCTGCCGCTGTCTGTACTGAGTGGTGAATACCCCTAGGTAAGCCACGATGCCAGACCCGATCAGTATGTCGCCTGTCAGCTTGTAATAACGTTCGCCGAGTGCTTCGGCCGTTTCCGACCACCTGGTGTATTCCCCGCCCAATCCGCCGATCAGCTCCTCGGCCCTCCTTAATTTCTCCTCGCACTCGGTCACCTCATCCATCATCGCCTGGTAGTCCGCTTTCCTCTGCGTCAGGAGCGCCTCCAGCTCCTCCAGCCTCTTCCTCACCTCTTTCAGCTGGTTCCTCTTCAGTTCCAGCTGCGTCATCGCCGCGGTGTAAACGGACTCCGCGGCGGCCAAAGCTTGCTTCTTCGGGGCCACCACTTTCGCCACCTTGTCGTACTCGGACAAAGCGAACACCCAACGACAGAGACCCTCGCAGGCCGTCGACACCTGTCTGATCCTCTCCGGATCGAAGTTCGGGTTCGTTAAGATCGTCGTGCGGATCTTCGTCATGATCCTCTCCGGGATGTTGTCCTTGTCGAACAACAACAAGTTCTCCAGGAACTTCATGTCGCTCAAAATTCGCATAGAAGCCTTCCAATAATCCTCCATCGGTCCGTCTGGCGTTTGGACCCTGTCTGGCTTCACGTCCTGACCAAGTACAATTTCTCGGTTAGAGAGTTTTCATGTTTTCAGGATCGGTGGAAGGGCGAAGCGTACTTTGAGAATGCAAACCGCTTCCATGACCAGTCGAACACCTGCTGGAGGACGCTTCATGGATCTCACTATCTGGATGTCCTGCGGGGTCAGCGTGTTCAGAGCCGCGTTCGCCGCGTTCAGGATCGGCATCACTTCCTGCAGGTCGGCGTCGCACTCCTCTCGAATGGCGTCCGCCTCGCTCGCGACGACCTTGAAACGCAACGAAACCTTTCAAATTGCGACACCCTGTACAGTCGAGTCAGAGTTTTCTAAATGTTGGACGACACTCTCGATACGGATAACGTGTCGCAAACTTTTTAAGAAGAACGACAGAACAAAGGGCAACGAAGAAACGACGAGGAGGACTGTTTCTAAAAATTAGCTTATCGTCTTATCAAACGCAACGAGTGGAAACTTCAAAGTGGAAGCCGAGGGAGGGGCTGTAAAGCGCGAAGTAAATATCCTCGGAGTGGTTTCTACGAATGCCCGAAGTTAACGCGGGTTAATGAAGTTTCGGTGCGAGGCCCTGCTAAATCTCATTAACGTTAACATGCCGCAAAGCGTAAGCGAACAACGTCGAAGAGAGGCCTGCGGATGACGAGAAAGCATCGAGTCACAAAGAAGCCGCGGGCTGCGAAACAAAATCGACTTTGATCTCGAAACCGACGGCGGCGGCGGCGTACCATAGCAGCCTCCTCGTCCAGTTTGACGACTTGCTCGATGGCGACCGCCTCGTCGTTCTGTCTTTGAACGTCGAAGAACATGGCCTCGACGTCTTTGGCGGCGACGAGTAGCTTCGGCTGTAGCGCGACTAGCATCTCTTGCATCTTCTCCACCTGTTTGTGAGTGCTGTCCAACCTTTCCAAGCCGGCTTCGTACCGCTTCTTTCCTTGAAGCGCCTCTTTCCTCTTCTTCGCGAGCAGATCCTTGAAGGTCTTGATGAGCTCCAGATAGGAGGTCGGGGTGACGTAGTTGTAGCGTTTCGCTTTCCTCGAGAACTCGTGCGTCAGCTCCTGGGTGGACGTGTGGAAGAACTGGCACATCTCGATGCAAGCGTCGCGTTCCTTCTCGGTGAGATCGATCTCCCCGAGAAATTTGGTAGCCACGGCCAGCAGAGCGTCCTCGGGCCAGGATTGCAGCCAGTCTATGGTGCAGCAGTTCACCAGGGCCGGGAACTTTCGGATTCTGACCCGGAAACTGTCGCCGATCGGGGACATGGTGACGACCACGTGCAGATGCTCCCGAACTGTCTGCACGAAGAAGTTGAACAACGCCACCGGACTCCCGTCGGTCTGCACCGACCTGTCCCTCTGACGATCGATCACCCTCATCTTCTCGCAGATATCCGTCATCTCGTCCGACGCGAATATGTTCGGCACCTCCCCCGAATTCAGCAGATTGCTAATGTCCTCGAGGAACGACTCCTCCCTCACCTGCGTGTCCATGAACAGGAACACCGTGTGCAGGTCGCTGGCCGCGCTCTTCCTCAGGATGTCCTTCAAGTCCTCGTGCCATTCGTGCATCCCGTACTGCTGAGACATTTCCACGCTGAACAGCTCGTAGTCGGAGATATGCGCCGCCAGCTTTGTCAAGGACTGGCGACCCGAGCCACCCACGCCGATTAACAGGGCGTGGCTGCGAGGCTGCATCATCACTCGACAGATCTTCGATAGATGCTCCACGGCGAATCTGTTTGATGCACAAAATCATTTTGGTTCTTTCGCTCTGGAAACGTTGAATTTAACGCTTTACCCAGTAGAGATTAATTAAGCATTACTTTTAAATCTACGACTCGCAGCTGAGAATTATTTAAATGACTACCTTAGTTTGTACGAACCTCCAATAGGTGTAACGTTAAAGTGATCTATTTCGGATTCACTGCTTCAAAATTATATCGTAAATAAGGATCAGCTGATTTACAGAAGCAATTGATAACTGTAGCAATTGATAAAGTAAGAGATGAACCTGAAGAGAACGAGATTCATCGGTGTCCTCGAAATGGAATTGTATTCTGCCAGATAGTCTTCGACTACCACGGTAAGATCGTCCAAATTAGCCACTTCTACGTACAACTTCTTATCAGCCAGAGGGTCTTGGTAGTCACAGTAGATTAGGTTTCGAAGTTCTGTCTCTGTTACCTATGGATACGTGAAAATAGTCACTGTTAATGGATAGATTAAAACTTTTTTGATGTGTATATTTTACAAGGAAGGAAAGGAAATTTATATTTACTGTCTACCCACGTGGTAGATGAAGCCTTCATCACGAGTGAGACTCAATATTATAGTACAAGGGGTTAAAGACGCTTCACCCTCCGAAGCTGACGAAAACTTACCACTACCTCTTTATCGCCAAGCAAATTCTGAAACATATGATTCAGGTCATCATCTAAATGAGCAGTCACGGTGGCTCGTATCTGCTCGACGAGCCATTTAACGTCCGTGTCGTCCACCAATCGATCCCCATAAACGCGGAGAACTTCGTGAACCCATAGCTTCTTCATGCCGACCTGAAGAAGGTAAAAAGAACACTCGTGGAATCAAACTCCAACGAGGAAAACGGTATCCAATCAACGAAACTGAAGTTATCGATCTATTATTAAAGAAATAATGTTCTAAAAATTCGATGTGGAGAGTATTCACTATGGCGGCCAGTGGTGTGCCTCTATAGGAATCGGCACGTGTTGTTCCAAAGAAACTAAAGCTAACTCGACACTGATTTTTCCAGGAAAATAATGTAGTCTAATGGTTAGACTGTGGACTTTATGCATTTATAAGAAAAATGAAAAGATGATGAAGAGAAGTAACAAATTTCTACTTCACTTCTGCCATTTGGAATCGATGCAGAAAATTTTTATTTCGCATGAAGATCCGCAGTCTACTAATGACTGTAATTACTTTGTCGGCTTACAGGTTCGGCAATAGTCTCAGGCGTGGACAGCAGCACTCCCTGTATCACTCTCGAGAAGTCTCTCAAGTTGAACAGATAATGACACTTGGCCGGAGTCGGCAGAAGATACTTTCTAGTTTGTTTATAAATGTCCAACGTCCCGTCGACAACGTAATGGACGCAGGTTTGGAAAAAGATGGAGAACTCTCGTCTGTTCAGGTGCCAGGTCATTATGGTGCTAAATATGGTGGTCAGAACATCGTCGGAGAACTCGGAAATGCCGAGAGTGAAGAAATGCCTCTTGAACCTCGGTGTGACATCCAGACCGCTGGACGGGGGACCCATGGCGCACACCAACTGCACGTCCACCAGTTCTATGGGTGCCACCTCCTTCAGATCGTACCAAGTCCGATGATCCAGCCACTGTCTCAACAGTTCTATAGGCGGCTGAGCTCCGTACGTTTCTTTCTGCGGCATCGACAAATCATCTACAAACACTACCCAGTGTTTCCCAGGTGGTGCGCCATAGAGACCCTTCCTCCTTCTATCCAGCTTATTCATGATGATCTCCTGGGCCTGATTAGCAGTAGTCTGTGCCGAGAATATCACGAACAGAGGCTTGTACGTGTCCGGGTCGTTCTTCTTCAGGAGAAAGTCCATGATGTACACGGACTTGCCCGTCCCAGTTGGGCCAACCACGAGGACGGGTTTGTGGTGGCAGATGAGGAGCTTGAACAGGTGAATGTAACGAACAGTCTCGATCGTTGGAACGATCACCTGGTTGACCGGCATGTCTTTCGGAATAGGCGGGAGGTCTTGAAGGTCCTCCACCCAGGGCCTCCACTTTCCTTTGCCTTCCTTGACGAACTTGTAATCGAAAACCAGACCAGTCGAGGGTATATTCACCACGTAAGGCTTTGCCGGGTCTGTGGTATCTTCCGAGATGTTAAAACGTTCCCTGATGTCCTCGGGAAATTCTCTCTGCGTCAAAGCTCGGAAGAGGTCGCTGAACAGCTCTCGCGAGTCCGCGCTCAGGGTGCCTCCCATTGCCCAGATGCAGGAGAAGAAGAAGCAGCCCTGCGGTAGAAACGGGGTGTTAGAATTTTTTTCGGAATTCTCAAAGGACTCCTAACAATAATCCCTGAAATTTTCGAGAACCCCCAAAGATTCTCAGGAATCCTGAAATTTTCGATTACCTCCACTTGCGCTCGCACATCTAGATCGGACAACGTCAGAAGATACTTCTCGTCGTGGAAGTCGTCGATGAAACAGTCGAACAGGTACGTCACCGATCTTATTAGATTCGCATCGGGCATTGTAATCAACTCCTAAGGGAAGAACGGTAAGAAGACGCTCGGTTGACGGTCGTTTTATCTAAATTGATCGGTCGAAATCGTTCGAACCTTGACTCCGCCTCTGCGCAACAGATGGAAGAGGGGCGGGCAGAATCGCGTGTACATGTCGCTCAAATGATTCTTGAGGTGCTCGGTGAGGGTCGACGGCAGCGTGTTCAACCAGGAGATCAGAAGCGGCTTCCAGCCGAGGCTGACCGGCTCCATGTAGATCATGCCGCACCTGGACACCGTGGCGGGCGAGGCCACCTGGCATTAACAATTAGAATTGAATCGTGGCTTTTATGAGAAAAATCAGTCGATCGAATGCGAAACGTGAAGACTCGAAAATACGACTCCGTGAGATGGACAAACAATTCCGTCGTCCGCGAATGATCGACATGTAGGACAGGAAGGGATGGAATGTGAAGCACCCTCACCTCCAGATCCATGGGCTCGAAGATCAAGTTGGTGGTGGGCGCGAGCTGGATGATTTCGCCGGAGGTCAAGCAGAGCTTTTTATTGTCGTCGAGCACGGTGTTCATGTTCTCGATCCAGAGGGCATCGACGGGTCCATCGAACACCAGCCATTTCCTATTCTCGTTGGTGGAGCTCGCGAACGCTCTGTAACTGACAGCTAGGACGCCGTCGCTCCACTCGTGCGAGGCCGGGTCGAACTGGCCGTACAGTTGGCCCATCGTGATCGCCTTCGGATTAATAACCGTTATCTCCACCTGGTGCTCGTCCATCAATTGCCGTTCCTCGAGCAGGGCCAAGCACTTCGCCAGCATTCTGTACGCAGACGTTTTCCCGCCGAACGGTAACCCGACGATCATGAACCCGTGCCTGACGATCATCATCTCGTAGATCTGCTGGATCTTCTCGAGGAAGAAGTCCGTGCACTGGATGTTCGCCTCGGCGCAGGCTTCCCTGGTGCAGGCGTTCAGGTGAGTGTAATCTGGAGTCGGAAGGACAACGCCCGGGAACAAGTCTGAAGCGATTCCTTCGAAGAGAGGGAGATCGTGAACGAGGAACTTGGGCAGGTTGACGTCGAGGATGCTCCTCAGCATCAGGATATCCTCGGACTCCTCCGGATACCTGAGCTTCAAGTTGCCAGCAGCGACCAAAACGGATTTGACCGCCCTCATGCCATAATCGTAATGACTCTGACTGCTCAGCTGTTCCGAGCAGAGCTTGTATGCAGTAACAATCTTCACTGCCAGCGGCCTGCCATTGTAGAAACCGTAGGAGTACAGAGTATTCTCAGCGATCAACGCGTAATCCGGCACCATCATGGCCACCGGCCGGAATAGAGCCTTCAGGTTGTCCGGCAATTCCGATCTGCCAGCATAACCGGGGTTCATAGTGATGAAAATGGCGCAAGACGGATCCAGGAATATTTCCGTTCCCTCGAACACCATCCTCTCCGCGCCGCTGTTGATCGCTCGTTGGATCGTCAGGATTTGTTGCGCCACCACCGATAGCACTTCCAGATCGATTCGGTTGAACTCGTCGAAGCAGGACCAGGCCCCGCAGGAGGCCAAGCCCTTGAAGAACTTCCCTAGCGCGAGGTAGTCCAGCCCTTCGGAGCAGTTGAAGACCACGCACTGTTTCGCCACAGCTTTTGCGAGATCCTTCGTCGTCTCTGTTTTGCCGGTTCCCGCTGGACCTTCCGGTGCACCGCCCAAGTGAAGGCTTAGGGCTCCGAATAGGGTCCGGTAGCATCGATCTGTCAGAGGTGTGATCACCAGCCGGGAGGAGTTGCCGAGGTACTCGTACCCGTATCTTAGGCGCGAGTTGATCATGTAGGACCACATGTTGTCTTCCTGCAAAAGACAACGTTTGATAAAGTTTGATTTTGTTGAACCTCGAAGACCTAATGCTTCGGCGAAAGAATTCTGAAAATTATTCGAACCAGCCAGTAATAGCGTAGCTGGCAAAGCCATCTGAAGTCGGTGTTCTTGGTCACCTCTTGCTCGCAGAGACCCGCCAGCACGTCTTTCCCGTGGACATCGAGGGTGACAAGAGCCTCTGAAACGATTAACTTAGTCTTGAGAATGATCTGTCCAATTTCTAATTATTAGAATGCGGATTTTATGCATTTATAACGAAAAAGATTTAAAGAGTTTAAAGCTGTTTCTAGTTGACTCTCGGTCACCTGCAATTCTGGCAAGTAATTTTCGCATAAAGATCCGCATTCCGCTAATTGTATTTATTGCCCAGCATCGAGGGCTAAGACCCGGGTGATCACCTAAGGTAATACGGTTCTGCTTTGACAATTTGCCCCTGATCAGCAGAATCACCTCGTTCAGCTCCGTCTGGCACTGGTCGAAGTACCTATTCAAACCCGCAGGACCGTGCAACATGGACTCCTCGATACGCAAAGTCCAATACATCTTGCCAACGCAAAGAATCGTTTGACCCGGCCATTCGAGCACCCAGTCCCTCCTCGGCTTCCGAGGATACGCCTGTATCGCCCCCTCCACCACATGCCGAATGCTCCGTCTCATAATTATTTCCAGTTCGACGAGCCACTTCTCCACTTGTCCTCTGGCCGCAGAAGTGGATATTATATCCACCAGGTCCACCACTTCGTCCTCCGTCGACCTCATCGCCAGCACTTCCTGGTCCTCGTTGAACTTCAGTCTGTGGATACCCTCGAAACACTTCTTCAGGTGCGGCTGGACACTGAAGAAACATCATTTAAATAAATCGCGTACATTATATCGGGATTTCATTGAATCCTTCAAGATTCAGACAGTGGGAACCGTTGATGAGGCAGTGTAATTTTAACGACTTGGGTAATTAGCTTGATAAAATCCTGCTTCGTTAAACGGCTCAACAGATCTGGCCGTTTCATCTAAATGCGGCCTTGCGACTCGCCGTTTTCGCGAAAGATATATTGTTCGCGTAAATATGACGAGCCTGCGGATTTTATGCATTTACCAGAATTCTTTCTTACAACCTAATGAAACTGGTAAAGAGAGAAGTATACTCCTATTTGGTTCCTGTGTCCTGGAATTGTATTTTGCATAATGATCCGCAGCCTCGATATCACGCAATCAAGAATCTAATGATCGATTGGACTTGCAAACTGACTGCAAACTTTGTAATAGAAAATCCTGTTCATTACCGGGTCGGGTCCTTGGTCTCCGACAAAATTTCCAGCAGCTCGTCGTTAGAGAGGAAGAAGAACCGTGGGAAGAAGAGTCGTTTCTTCTCGAGGTAATCATTCAGCCCCTTCTGAATGTCCTCGAGCAAGCCGAAACTCTTCTTCAGCTTCTCGAGCATCTTATCGATCTCGATCACGGAGAGGACCCGAGGATCCGCTTGGACGGTCTTCATGATGTCGCGCCATGTCTTGTCCACGGCAGAGAACTTGCGCCCTTCGTCTGGCATCTGCTGTTGAATATCCGGAGACGAGAATATCGGCTCCAGGTACATCCAGATAGCCTGGACACGGAGCCACTGGTCGAGGATGTCTTGCAGCAGGTACATCTTCCGCTCCCATGACCTGTTTCGTCATCAAACATCACCAGACTATTTCGGATCCGTTCCACGTAGCTTTTACAATTTTAATAATTTGCTAACAGAATTCTACTCTCAAACGGCTTGATATTCGGCGAGTTCTTTATAGTGACGGTCCTGATGATATGATCGTCCAGGAGCAGCTGAATGTCATCCACGCCAGCGATGACGTAGGTCCCAGTCTCCTTGAAAGGATTCACGGTGAACGCCAGATCGGCCCAGTCCTTCTCCATCTTGTCCATAGCCCTCTCCAAGGTGGCCTCTTTCGAAGCGTTGTCCGAAATCGTTTCGAACTTGCTGGCCAGCGAGTCCAAGCCCATCTCCAAGATCTTTGCCAAGGTCAGATCAGCGTCCACCTTGATGGGAACGCCGATGATCT
The DNA here is from genome assembly GCA_913789895.3 of Seladonia tumulorum. NCBI lineage: Eukaryota > Metazoa > Arthropoda > Insecta > Hymenoptera > Halictidae > Seladonia > Seladonia tumulorum. Next base: position 6,392,268 of record OU565274.1, read on the forward strand.
CCGATATCTGCTCCCAGTGGCGATCCTTCAACCCTGGGTTGCCCAACGTGAAGATGATCGGCATGCGTTCCCTGAATTCCTCGATACTCTCGCGGACGCTGCCTGCTAGGTTCCTCAGGTCCGGTTCTTGGAAGGTCTTCTCCAATTTGTAGATCGTTCTAATCGATTCAAAAAGTTTAAACGTATTAGTCCATTAGCTCACTATCTTGTCGAACACCTACGGATATTAACCTGTACGCGTATCCGACGTCGTTGTCGATGTCCTCGGGGCTGTAGCTGCCGATCATCGAGTTCAACCATAAATCGTGCTTGGTCATGAAGTCGCAGATGGCATCGAACAGCTGTTTGAACGGCTTCAACTGGTCCGCGATCAGTTTCCTGCGCGGATACTGCGTGATCTCCCAACCGAACGAAGCCTCTTCTTCGTTAAACTTGTCGATCTTCTCCATGGCGGCTATCAGCCTGTTCTCCAAGGTCTGAGTTCTCCTCTGGTACTTGTAGACGTCCGCTATGTCGCCCCAGTATTGAATGTCGTCCACTTGTTTGGCGTAGGAGTCCAATTCCTCCTCGAACTTGATGTACCTGACTGTTGGACGAGGAATGTTAATCGAATCGATCAAGAGTTAATAAAATAAATAATAATATTCCCAAGTACTTCGCAGAGCCTCTTGGAACTCCACCGTCTTCATGGCCACCAGAGTCTCGTTCTCAGCCAGGATATCAGGGATCTTGTGGTACCATTGAAACGCCACGTTGTTGGAGTGGATCTCGGTGCCCGTGAGGACATGATAATCCGACAGAAGGAGAATGTGCTGAATTATATCGTAGAGGTCAGCCTCCAACTGCTTCAGAGATCCGTCCACGGATCTTCTAATGAACGCGATGAGGTCCATCAGGGCTGCTGTGTCGGCAGGCGTGCTCAAAGCCCGTTCTGCTATGGTTTCGTATTCCTCTGCGATTCTACACCAACAATTACTCCTCGATCGCTTTTTCCTTTTGTCTGGCCGTCACTTTTTCAGACATTAGTGGAGTCGCGATTGCACACAAGACAATCCCTCGACTTTACGCAAAACTGCGGATCTTTTGCGCAAAATAAAACTTGTTGGTATCAATTGCAAGCAAACAGTAACCATACAGACTTTTCTTCTGTAACAATCTTAACACGCGTCGAAGAAAATATATTTTAATGCTTCTGATGTTTTAACTTGCTCAACTCATTTCTGCCTTAAATGCATAAAATCCGCAGTCTATTCGTCAGCAATTACTTTACCATATTTTTTAAACCAACAGAGCACTTCAGTGAACCAATCCGTGCAATTATCTACCTCGCCGGCTACTTGTTAATTACCTGAAATCTCGAGAGCGAAAATTTTACCTGGCCGCAGCTAGCTGATACTTGTCGACGAGGGTATTGATAAGAAGATTCTGTATCTGATTGACGTTATCGACGATTGTCTCGACAAAAATTTTTCGGGACACTTTGAAGATGCCGGTGAACGCTGTCCTCTCGACTTTCACCGGGATACTCGCCATAAGCGAGCGATAGCGCTTCATCATCCCCTCGTACTCCTCTAGCGTTTTGCTCTCGTCGCTGACGAACCTCTGCACCATACCGTACTCTTCGTTGTTGTACAAATGTTCGTGCCTACAACGAACAAACACGATTCCATCGATCGTTGGAAATAAACGAGTGAAGCGAACGACTGATAATTACACTTCCAACGCGGTCATTATTCTCTGCGGAATGATCTTCTCGCGATCGATCAGATCGATTATCTCCTGCTTCAGCGCCTCTACCATTGAATAGTCAACACTTGGCTGTAGCAGGAAAATTTTCAAACTATTACTTATCCATTTATAAAGAACAAATAATAACGATGATTTTCAATTTACTTCTAAGACATCCAAAGAGCCCGACCAATCCAGATAAAGCTGCGTCTCCAATGTATTGAATCCCGTGACAGCCTTGCACACGCGGTCCAAAATGAGGCAAAGTACGTCTTTAAATTCGTCAAAGGACGGATGAAAGCTCAGAGACTCCGATGTGACAACTATATCCACGTGAAACTCGCATTTACTAGGCTAAAAGTAATAAACGATTATTCATTTCTGCCGAACTGATTTTTACAGAACTGAATTCACCTGGCCTCGGACGATCAAATTCGTGAAATCTTTCAGACTGTTTTTGCACAGGGAAAGAAGTTGACCCTCCATTATCTTGGCTACGCAGCCGAAGAATCGTTTGAACTTTTTCTTCTGTAGAGGACTCGGTACTAAACCTTTTCTGTTCCTCTGAAAAAAAAATAAATTGATTATAAAATTGTTAATGTTCTGTTTCTGTTGGAACGAAGAAAATTTTAATTTTAATTGATTAAAATCTTCATTTTAGTGAAACAATGTAGATACCGTACCACGAGGAATATATCCTGAATTCCACTGTACCAAGAGCTCTTCAACACGATCCTCCCCTTTTCGATTTGACGGGAAAGCACGGTTTCAAACTCCCCCAGGTCCCAGCTGCCCTCGTGTCCCACGATTTTTCCGATATCGACGAGCCGGAAGTCTCTGGAATGTAGTTGATCTATCGAACACGAGTGCCGCGCTGGAGATGAACAGTTCCGTACCGAAATTTGTGTATCCATTGATCCAGAGTCATCTTCATGCATGGATTTATCAGGTACAGCGTGTCCTGCAGGGCTGCAATTCGCTCGCGAACCTGGCCCACTAAGCTGGACAGCAGATGAGCATCTTCTTCCTATTGAAATTGCTGTTTGTAAGCTCTAACTTTAAAACAAAAAAGTGAAATGCAGAAAGCGTTTCGAAATAAATTAATTCGATTGTATTTATTGGTCGAAGTGTACTTGAAGAGAACGTTCTATATAGAATATTGATCATGCATCCACCTCCTGCAACTGTTCTTGAAGAGGATCCCGCAGCGCGAACTCCAATATCGCTTTCTTAATATTGGTAGTGTATGTGTCTTTGATCTCGAACAGTAGATCTTCCGTACAATGGTAGAATTGATCGCGCAGACTGAACGGAACTAAATATAGTATGTTCTCAAGAACGTCGGCGTGAATTTGGGTCGTATGAAAGGTGTCTACCCCGTTGGAAATATAATTATAATAACGATTTACGTCCTCATCCGAGCTTAAGTCTACATCCAACTTCGGTAATTCGGGTTTCACCACTAGACCCACCATGAATCTACAACGAAATTCCTCTTTAATTAAACTCAGCCAGGAAGTCTTGCAATTTATGCACAATGTTTAGGAGACTGATAATACATCGATAAAAAAAATTCTTTTTCTAATGTATTTTCAATGTAGAACGATGCAAATTGTGACGACAAAAAAGAAAAGGTTCTCAAGTGCATTATGCAGTATGAGAAATTAATGATTCTGCATTGACCTGCGGAAATTCTCCGTTTTTAATCGTTTATCGGTGTAGGTCTCTTGTAATCTCAATCGTTTTCGTGCGTCATCCTTCCTCCTGCATTTTGGGCAATTTTTAAAAAATTCTTCTGGCAGAGAATACAATGGTTCAACCTTCGAATCGACCACTCTGCTTATTTTTGCGCTAGTTTCCGCGCGCTTTTTTTTAATTGACCGTCCCGGAAGCCCTTCGCAAGATGTGACTTCCTCGCAATCGCATTCCATGTTGTACCCGAGGTCCACGGAAAGCCCTCGTAAAAATGAAATTTGTTTTACATCTAAAAGAAGCGATATGAAGCGGTACGTTAAGAGATGAAAATTTCTTTGAAGCGTTCGTCAACTTAAAATCGTTTACAGGTCATGATTCAATGACTACATAACTTACGAATTTCAATCGAAAGTTATCCATCTCCTCTACTACTTTGCGGTCGAATTTTATACCGTCACAGAAGGCGCCACTTTCGGAATAGGTTTTGGTTTATCAATTGTTACCAGAATCCGTTTTTTAAACTATATTCACGGTAAGTATTGAAATAAGGAATCGTTTCTTCGGTGTAATCAATGTTTTGAGTGAAAAGTGATCGTACAGTACGTTTGTTAGTCGTCAACGAAAGTATCTTAGCCATTTGCGTTTGCCATCGTTAAATCGCAAATACATTGACACTAGCTACAATTGACTGCAGTTTCTAGGCAACGAATTAATCGATCCGCAGAAAATGTACGGTATTTCTTAATCTAATGCTTTTCGCACGGAATTGAGACTTTACTGTTAGTTAGATTTAAGATGCTGTTCAAAGTGGTGGTCGAACATTTTTAGGTTAGGTCTCCCCAAGATTCTTGAACAAACCAGTCAGTATCTATTTGTACATGTAATGACAGAACCGATGGCATGTTTCAGATGATTCCACGTCAGCTGTTTCGTTCGATACACGCAAATTATCTGCTCTGCTATTCTTCCAAGAAAACATTATTGTCAAAGTTGCGTAAGAAAACTGGCTACACGTTTGTGAACTGTAAGAAAGCGTTAGAGCTACATGATAATGACCTTGAAAAAGTAAGAAGCTTCGATTAACGCTATTAATGATTATCTGCACAATAATATTGTTAACAATTATTAAATGTTATAGGCTGAGGAATGGCTGAAGGAACAAGCTCAGGCACAAGGTTGGTCTCAAGCAGCCAAATTACACTCTAGAGCAACTACTCAAGGATTAATAGCAGTGGTAACCAACAATAATTATGGAGCACTCGTGGAGATCAACTGCGAGACAGATTTTGTTGCAAGGAATAAAAAATTTCTTGAACTAGCAGAGATCACTCTGTCTACTGTGTTAAAGCATGGAATGACAATGGAGTCACATTTGCCTGTATCTAAAAATGTACTCTTCACAGATTGTATTAATTCTTTGCCAGTAGGTGATGGCAAGAATCTTGGTGATCATTCTGCTCTAGCCATTGGAAATGTTGGCGAAAACATTAAAATAAGACGGGCATTATGCATAAATGTCCAACCAGGTGTGCATCTCTATGGCTGCACTCATCCCACACCTGTTAATCCAGTGCCAACATCGTTTGGACGATACGGTGCCCTAGTGGCCTTAAAATCCAAACAAAAATGTGCCACTCTGGGCTTGCAGCTTTGTCAGCATATTATTGGTAATTATACTTGCTCTGAATTCGCATAAAACTATTTCATATATTTTAAATAATATGATCCTCGATATTAGGAATGAACCCATCCAAAATTGGAGATCCACATGTGGATGAACCACACTGCGATGTGGAAGAAGAATCGGTTATGCTGTACCAAGAATTTCTGCTCGACTCCACTGTGTCCGTGCAACAGCTATTGCAAAATAAAGACGCAGAGATTGTAGACTTCGCACGATTCGAAGTGGGTGAAGAGGTCGAATCAGAAACACAAAAACTGCCATTGGACTCCGTAGAAACATGTGGTTGAAATAGAGAATAACTCCGATCTGATGGAAAAAGACCGATTATAAACTACATTATTGTATTCATTTTATTCGTACTTCGACAAAAACGTATCGTTATCTTGTCGAGATAAAAGTAAAACATGCAAGCACGTTAATATTTTATTATTTATTTTTGTTACAGATCAAATTCTATAACTGTTGCAATTCGTTTCTAAGCGTATCTCAAAATAATAAATTGGAAAAGTGATAGAAAGAACAGAGATCTAATATATCTCAATGATAGACTTTACTTATCGTCTAATGCAGAATACATACGTAGAAAAATAGATTCGATTTAAAATAACAATGCGAGCAGTAAATACAACGGTCTAAATGCGAACAACTTTACATCCGAAATTCTAGATCGACAATCGGATTACTCTTCTTCTTCAGTTTCGTTGTTCGTTCCGCGCGTTTTAGTAGCTATAATCTCGTTTCTTCTTCGCATGAGTCTGATAGATTTCCAGAGCCACATTCGCGAATCCTTTTTCCAGAAACTAGCGATGTCTTCTGGTGGATACCTAACACCCTAAAAATTTGTCAACAGCTTAGCGCAATGTGTATCTGAATAGTCGGATATCGTACTTGGAAGTATAAAATGTCAGGATGATGAAGAACTTGTCGACAGGGAAGCACGTCTCTGGCATTCACACTGTACAATTCTTGTTCGACGTCGTCAGAAGGCTCTGTCTGAGCATCGCTCGTTCGCCTAAGCGGTATCTCATTCCTGGCTTCAAGTTCCGCGTCTAATTCCAAACGATCCAGGACCGATGTGAAGCTCTTTGATTCCTTACATTTGCCAAGATTCGCCTGTTTGCAGAATAATTCAGGGTGAGTCACCTAACTCTGCCACCTTCGATTATTTGCTACATAAAACAATGTTTTAATCTTTTTTCATTAAGATATGGAGATAAACTAACTTTATCACCTTGAGTTGCTTGTAAACTATCTGTTATGAAAAAATGTCACAAACAACAAGAAATGGCAAACTTGTTAGCAGAAACATTTACCAAAAACTCAGTTCAAGCTATGACCTCACAAATAAAAACAGATCAATTATGATAATGCATAGACACCTGTCTCGGACCAGATAATACACCCAACACATATCACTCAAACCTACCCTCTTTAATGGTACCAAGTACTTACTAAAAATGTATAACACCATTTGGAAAAATGGCTTATTCCCAGAAGAAGGAGGCTAATATCATACTGATTCCTAAACCTGAAAAGGATCCTATAACATCTGAAAGTTATCGGCCCATTTCACTTACCATTACTATGGGAACATACTGGGAAAAGACATGACATAATATCCCCACAGCAAAGTGGATTTATACAATACTACCATGGACTTTAGACCACATAATGGGGTTCATTATACGTGCTCATTGTAATATTATTTCCAATGTCAATTGACAATATTCTCTACCAAACACTGTTACCAATCAAAGCCTACCTCTTCACAGACGATTTAACCATTCTATAGAAGGCTAAATACCAAAACCTCACAACATACACTTTAAAGCACACTCGACAAATAACAAAAATGGTCAACTAAAAAACAACATTAATTTCTCCGAAACAAAAATCAAATACTCTTCTCTTGAATACGCACCTCATTGAAACTAACATTATTGCTTGGAAACTCAGAATTCGGAGGAGTAACCTCAACAAAATACCTAACAGGCATGAAATTCGACAATAAATTAAACTGACACGTCCACATCGCAAACCTTAAAAATGATCGCAATATGTGTCTAAACATCTTCAAAATGTTATTGGCTAGTATTTGGGGGGCAGATATAAACGTATGAATTAGGTCCTGTAGATCCATTGCGTGATTCATGTGCGACTAATGGCTTAATTATTTACGTCGCAGCAATCAAATTTATCCTTTTGAAAAGCTGAATTCCATACATAATATCGGCATGAGAATAGCAACTGGAGCTTTTAAAATTTGTCGCACCTTCGATACCTTTCGGTGTTGCATACTTTTGACGAATGGATCACGCGTGCGCTGTATAGTGTACTGTTTATAGCATATCTTGACACTGAATATTTTTAAATGCGTGTAAACACGACCACAGCGCTCGCAGAAACCAATTTCTGAGACGTGTATACACGTCCGCAGCACCGAAAGCGTGCAACGCCTCAAATATTTTTAGTAAAAAAACGGTTATAAATACAACATGCAACGTTTGATTTTTTCTGAATTTTACTGAATTAGACGAATCGTAATTCGTGTAAGTTCGAGGGAGGAAGCTACGGTGAAAAATGATTGAAACCTGAACTCCTTGGGAACACACGTTGCATCCTATAGCACCGGACAGGCTCGTGTCGCTCTTGTTCTTGGACCAAACATTTTTTTCGTCCCACGTAAAGTTTTCAACTGTTCGTAAAACGAAACGTCTGATTTCATTATCGATTGGTACGATAATGATTATTCGTACACGAAAAACAGCCACAAACCGCTCGAATTATCGGATTCATCGTTTCTCCAGTCCATCGGCCTTTTCCTGGACCATGTAAAACTACCATAAAAAATAAAAGTTTCTTGTATCTGTCAGAGTCAGCTGACAGACACTGATCCTGTTCCTCTTCGTGCGAAGAAACAACGTCCTCGAGCTATGTTCGAATAAATGAACGGCTTTCGTGGAACTGTTCACGTATCCTCATATACCAGGTGGCATGGAAACATGAACCTTAATTTATTAAGTCTACGTTGCAGCCAAACGTTACTGGAACAATCTTCTGTTCCTATATAAACATTGTTAATCGAGAAACGTTACAGTCCTTTGAAGACTTCAGCTACTCCGCTCACGAAGTACATACAGACGAGTCTCTGTATGAATAAATTAACACGCATACACGTTTCTGCACGCTTTATTCATTTCCTTTGTACAGGGCGTTTCATGCGCGATGGAAACTCAAGAGGCGTGCCGAGCAAACGATAAAATGATAGGAGTCTCGCATTTTCGTATATTTTAACGATAAAGTAACGCAAGTGGAAAATAAGATATAAATTCAATTATAAATGTTTAAAACGTTTCCTTGTTGGAGTGAAAACCCTCAATCACTTGTTATCCGCTCCAATTCGCGGTGTTTCGTGGTGCAAGACTAACAACTGTATTCATTTGGCAGAGCCCAACTAATTAACTATCACAGGAAGAAGTATTTATATCTTAGAAGAGAATTTAAATAACCTGCTATATGAAAAGAGGGCTATGCAGCAGAACAGGTATAAGCGCAAACGTGTATTATGGCTGTTTGCCCTGGGAGCGTTCTGCTTTGCTCCTCGGGGCAAATAACATCAGGGAGAGGAAAACTTTCAATCTTCAGGTGGCAGAGGACTATCTATCTTGCTGTCTCACTATAAATTACCCTGAGAAGGCATGGTTTTGTTGTTCTTTCCGGAGCAGGGATAATGCCGCACAGGACAATCGGTGTTTAAACCCGGACTCGAAAAATTTCTGAAGACTAAAATGACTCTGCGGCTGAAATTTCTTTGCTTGAAACAGTTCTTCTCCGACTCTACTCCCTTCCAATTACAATTAACGTTTTATCTACGGCAAATCCAGACTTCAATAATTGTGCTGTACTTAAAGGAAGTTTAAAAATCTTCTTTGACATAATAATCCAATAAAAAGGTCTATCGTTAAAAGACGTCTAAAAGTACCTATTCCAGCCGACAGAAGCTCGCAGTAGTTCCAGACTGGCCAATGAATCAAATAAAACCGTAACGGCGGTAAAACCGGCCGCGTCGTCGGACGTTTAGTGCTTGAAACCGGGACGAATTGTTTTCCTCTGGGGGGGCGGGGTCAGGAAGAGTAGTTCATTCGCGAAATACCTCGTGCTCGCATATTACACGCGGAAAGGCGCCAGAAGCGAGTCTCTCCGAAGGCAACGCACTTAATCTTCCTTGCGCGGTGTCTAGGAGACCGTAATCTCGATCGTTACATCGGCATCCGTTATTCGAGCGAAGACAACCGACGGCGACGGCGAGGAACAGCCCGTAGAGAAGGAAGAAGAGGAGAGTAAAAAGGGGGGAGGGAGAAAAAGGAACAGGAGCACGGATTGGATAGGGAAGCGTCGTCGGATAATGTTAGAAAGGTAGAGGAACAGAACAGGTGCGATCGAGCGAGATGCGTGTACAACACCATAGAACCGATGCCCGTATGGCTCTCGCCGCTCGTATTCACGAGGTACCCGTTGGTCACGGGTGGCCGGCCCGGGTTCCGGGCCCACTTCCGGACGAGTCCGCACCGGTACGGTTTCTTTTTAGTCAGGAACGCATCGTATCAGTTGTGTTCACGTACAGTTAGTCGGTGTTGCTTCGTGCCGAACGCCTTCTCCTGCTCCTTCGCGCATATCGCCCACGGAATCGTTCCCGCGCCGATTCTAAATGACGTGAAGGGATCAACAGGGGATAAACACCATGGATTTCTCGAGACGGGTGAGTTCCACTGCCAGGAACCCCTGGGAAAGCTCCAGGAGTCGCTACGGGATCCATCAATCCGGTTGTCGTCCTCATGTCTCGAACCCTTCGCTGCTCTTTCGTCGACAGCTCGTTTCAATTTTAAATATTTCCATTTTTCTTGTTCGTCAGAGACTTGTTAGACTTGTTGCTTTCATTGTAGGTATCCTAAGTTTCTCCTGTAGATTTTTCTGACGAGTTAACTCGTCGTTCCTGTAGATTTTTCTGACGAGTTAACTCGTCGTTCCTGTAGATTTTTCTGACGAGTTAACTCGTCGTCCCTGTTCGGTTATGACGAGTTAACTCGTTGTCCCTGTTCGGTCTTGACGAGTTAACTCGTCGTTCCTTTAGATATTTATGACGAGTTAAGTCGTTGCTGTTCGGTTATGACGAGTTAAATCGTTGTTGGTGTTCGGTTATGACGAGTTAACTCGTCGTTCCTGCTCTATTACACCTTCTACCGATTCTTCAGTTTTTGTTTCTCGCCAAATTGTTGAATTCAATCGCGTCGAGGTATTTTTATCAGCATTGCTCGCATCTCCCGCGAGCCTCCTGCAGTCGGAAACGGTTGTTAAGTGGTCGACAGTGTTGCTAATTGTATTAAGTTTCGTTACGCAGCGCTTTTAACACCTCGCCCAGTCCCGTCGTCGGGATTTCGTTTCCGTCTTCGAAGGGGATGATATTGATTTCCATTTGCATGGTCATCGTTCAGTCTGAGAGTCTTGCAACGTCTCTCCTCCTTGCGATTCATGTGGTGCCTACAAAGTCACTGTCTGGAAACGAATAATTAGATGTTACTGGTTTTTTTCCACGATAAAGAGACACCGAAACGCATACGCGTCTGCAATTCACCTCGACTTACCAACCGGTCTATCAAACGCGAAATAGGACGAAGACTGCCATCCACGCTTACAGACAACCCGTGTGTACGTGTGTGTGTGTGCCATAAATGCATAAAATCCACCGTCCGGTAACAGGAAAGCTATAAACCGTGTGATATTATTCAGTGTACGGTATTCAATGATTCCGCTACCGTGCAGTTCGTTAATTTTACATTTCTCAATGCCGTCGATGCAGTATTCTTAACCAGTGACCCCCTTGCCTACAGACAAAATTATTAAATATTACAACCCGACTTTCTAAAGTTAGCAAACCAAGGCTCCGTCCGGTTGTGTTCGTCTTAGGGGTTTTCACGACTCAACCACAGTTTAATGTCATGAACATTATTTTCAAACGGTATAAAAATTTCTTTGTAAATCGCTGGAGGCTCAAATTTCGAAATACTCAGACTTTCGAACAAGAGGTCGAAGATCCACTGTACTTGAATCGGTAGGAAGATTAAAACAATTGGAGAGCATCGATCTATTACTTTAGAGCTGCTGAAATTGTTTAAGAGGAGAAATTCTTCGTTTCGTGTAAAGATCCACAGTCTATACATCGCTGGAGGGTTTGAAGTAAAGGTCAGAAGTGCGGACAAACGCATGAAAGTCTGCGTCACGGGACAAGTGCTTTGTTGCGACCAGACGGGGCCCGTGTAGAACTTCCCGAGGTCGAACGGTCGCAAATTTTCACCTCCCCGCGAATCGGTACACGGAAGATCGGCGTGGACGAGCAAGTGGGCGTGCAGCAAGTGCAGTCACCGCTTCCTGCCGCAAATGATCGTCGCGGACCACGCTCGAGCAGCACGTGTGCACGCGTATCGTTCGCGACACGCATACAATTTCGCGAGAGCCTGTTCGAACGCTGGGCGTGGGCATGAATGGGCGCGTGTGATACGCGTCCGCGAAAACAATGAGGATCGCGGAGCCCGCCGCGCTTTACTGCACTTTGCTGCACCCACACGGGCCGCGCGACCAAGCCGAAGTTAATACCCTGTTGCGTCACCGACGCTGAAATATTTCTGCACGAGACAACGGGCAACGGAGCAACCGGCAAACTGGGAAAGCGTGGAGCAATTAGCGAGCCATTCGTCAAGTGGAAACCTCAGGTCGGAACGAGACAGTCACGCGAGCAGAAAAAGTAGGGAAGAAACGAGTCGACACACTCGCCGGAGAATGCTAATGCTATTTTGTAGCGTCGTTGCAAGCGTCTCGGCAGTCCACCGATCGATTTTTCCGATCTCCACCGATCAATAAAAATCGAGATATTTTTTCTTCTCTTTTATTTCAGTACTTGGTGCATTAATTCAATCATATTCCACTGCTCTGCCAGCCTATGTAGAACAGCGGAAAAATGGTATCGTTGTTAAGTACCATGAAATTGTAGCATTATGGATCTAATTTAAAGCAGTAAAATAAGCATTAGACGTATGCGTATTTTACTTATTATGTTAGACCATAATATGGATCTATTGGCGCAGAAGTTAATGTCAGGTCTAGCTCGAAAGGGCCTACCGAAAATAAATTGGTATTGTCAGAAAATGATAAAAGCAATCGTTGAATTGTTCTATAAAGCACTTCCACGATACGTGAACATACTCTTACATGTTCGCTAACAGCGTCGCGGCGGACGCTGACGCGACCATTTTATAGCGTCGTTACGAAGACCTTGCACAGCGTATGGCCCCAATCGATCGGTTTTTCTTTTTCCAGCGGTAAAAGTAGTAGTGACAAATCAGATTTCTGAATACAAATGGTTAGAAGACTATTCAAACAGTGTCACAAATAACTTCTCCGAGAGACCGTATTCAAAAAGGATGATTCAGCCCAATTAAAAATCCTTTTCGCATTTCTAGGTCGAAAGATTTAGCATCAGGGAATTTGTAATTCAACGTGTCGTTAATGAGAGCATTTCGAAGATCGTTTTTCGTACCCAAATACATGCGGAAAATCGAGCGCGAATTCATTTAAACCGAGCCACCGTGCCGACGCGCGTACACGGTTGCATATTTTTACGGACACGAAAACAATATATGCCCGTTTCTCCGTAACACTTACTCCGACATCCTGTTACAAGGAAACATCGTCAGCCGTGACGCTAACACGGCAATTAATTTCTGATAAGACGGTGATTCTTTCCAGAATTGTGTTCTCACACGTACGGTCGCGGCTCGGCTAGAAAGGAATGTGAGTAACTGCATTCTACGTGGGTGTGTTTTAGACTGATACGCACAGAACAATGGCACTTTTTCAACGAAATTTTCGTATGTCGCACACACCATAAAAATACGTATCTCATTTCTACATCGTCTTATTTCACAGCAAAACCATTCTCTGTTCTGAAAAATTGTGTACCCAGCACAATAAAAAACTTTCTGACGACACTGAACACGATAACACACTCTTGAACGTAACGAAAGAAAACATGATCTCCTTTTACGTTCTCTTTAGTGGATAGAATAGCGTAAATCAATGTTACAGGTTACAGTCGACTGCCTATGTACGAAATCTGCGCGAAAGTTTAATACGAGCACAATATTTTACGACAAAAATTGTATAATCCTTTTTCATGACTAAAATTCAGTTTGGAAGGGGCGAAAAAATTGCCAGTTACATTTAAAATGCTCGTCGAAAGACAGCTTGAACAATTATTTGTACTAATTAAGTAGCTAAATACATGTACAATTGTCTGCAGGACTTCCTGTGAATAAAGTTGATGTCGATGGACACTCGTCTAACTGGGAGTGCAAAGGTTTGAGATACATATGGAAATTTGGAAACGTATTTTATATTTTTTCCTGCGATGAGTCAGCAACTATCGTCACTATCTAGAAATAAAAATTTGCATAGGCGTTGTTAAACAATTAGTCGAGCGTCGTGGAGGGACTGGCCTGGGCGAACCCCGAGCGAGAGCGCTGGATCGTAAGATCGTGGATCACCTGTGATTAAGTCCTCCGGAGGACCTCGCTCTCGCAAGTTCCCATACCCTAGTTTTCTGCGAGCGCGCGCGGTGTGCGAGCACTGATCGCGTTTCTCCGTTGCGAAATTCATGCGCGCGCGATCGTGCCGCGAGGCTAGGCACGATCAGAAAGGATCGAACCGGTGTTCGTTCAATTTAAAACGTTAAATCGATCGGGACCAGCTGCGGAGTGTTCCCACCGGAGGACATCCTGGATAACGGGTCGAGGAGGATCGAGAGGACAAATGTCGGAAATATCGTCGAGGATCGAGGAGTCGGTGCGTAATTTCAAAGATACGGCGGGGAGAAAAACGCAAGATAAACGCAGGAGGGAAAGCGTGAGAAGAAGGACGATTTCCGGTGATCCTGGGCAACGGTATCGCACCCAGCTCTTTTGAAAATCGTGGAAGAACCGTTCCTTGCCGGTCCTCCTCTCGCTCGCGTCGCGTCGACCGAAATGTACCGTTCCACGCCGAGAATAATCGGCCATGTAATTTCGTTAATTGATCTTTCCCGCCCCGCCGATTGTTTCGGATTTTTGCTCGATATCGCGCCTCTTAATTGGAGTTTTACGTCGGAAACTGGCAAATTGGTCTACGTATTAAAGCCCCGGAATTAAAGTTCCTGATAATAACGATACGGTTCGGGTTTTATGAGCGCATAAAGGGAGGAGAGTGGTATATAAAGCCCCGCGGAAGTTCGCGGAAAGCTTAATTGAAATAAGGAAAGCACTCAACGCGGCGTCGTCGTCGTTTACGAGTGATCAACCGGCATCAAGGGTCTCGATGATTTTCTTAGAGGATTCTCTTGATTTCACGCAGGACGACAGGAGCTGCCGTTCCGACGACTCCAATGGCGATATCTTCAAGAATGTCCCGAAGAACAGCACAACCTTCCGCGTTTGGAAAATCGAGGTAATCTTCTTTCTTGCTCTGATGTCTTATATTTTTGAGATTTAGCACGGTTCGTCTAGAATCAGCGCAAAAGCGTACTCGCATGTTCCACGATTTAAACAAGTTCCGTTTCACAGATTTTGCTAAATATAAATATATCTGTTATAATTAGCCTGCGGATTTTATGCATTTATGAGGAAAATGAGTAGCTCCAATTTTTGAAACCCCTGAGTAGCCCCTGTCCCTTACAATTGATGCGCAAAGTTTTTATGTCTGCATAAAAATCCGCAGCCTAGTTACAATATTTACCTCTTGTACGTAATATTATCACCAAGAACATAATAGAAAATTACACAGACTCGAGGAGTACAGCAGAGTTAAAAAAATTCTGCAGGACGATTCGTTGTTAATGGTGCGACCAACAAAACGACCTTTCCCAGTCTAAATATAAAGTGAAACTGTGAGACTTTTTACAGTCGGTTTCTCAGGGAATTGTTCGTCTTACTTCTTCATAAAAAAAAAGAACGTTGTCTCATCCTCATCTCCTTGCCGGTCGTTCCATGAATAACGAATCACCCTGTAGACGGGAATCGCGTGAGTTTAATACACTTGCATCGACTGTTCGAGAGATTAAGAAACATAACGAGTGAAAGTGTGAAATACGAAATTACATTTTAATGCCGGTGCAACAGGGATTACGGGTCGCAGCCGTCACCGGAAGTAATATGGGATATTTCCTCTCGGAGCTGGCATACATTATCTATGCGGTGTCGCCGAAGGACGGTCCGCTCCCTTATCCTGGCATGCCGGTAATTAGCCTTTATTATCGATGCTTCTATTGTTACCGCTTCCTTTATTTCACAATCTACCCTGTCATTCTTGAAAAAAAAAAAACGTGAGAGAAGCCTGTGACTTCCTCACAATACAACAAAGGATGTTACGCATTTTTTACACCCATTATGAACTAATTTATCCCCTATTTACTTGCGTTTTTTGGAAATACTTAGTAAAAATATTTAATAATCATCACTGGATCACTTATTGCTTTAGCATGTGTATGCAAAAAGATTAACGAGTAACAGTGTCCTACATTCTCTCACTTTTTGCTTACACTTGCTACCGTGCTTTAGAACACCGGGTACAGTATTCGAACGAATCAATCCTCATCGTGAAAATTATTCAAACAGGTTAAGGACCTGAAATCGGGACCGGTAGTCCGTGTCATTCATTTCTGGATTGGATCAGCATGCGACTCGACGATTTCCGGTGCAGCCGCCCTCCGAGCTGCAGAACTGGACTCTCAGATATCCGCCACGATTCTTCTGAGAGAGGCGCAAGGCCGTGAAAGTCCGAGGTTTTTGGCGTACTTCCGGCAGGGTCTCGTCGTCGAGAAGTTCCATTTCGAAACACCGTCTTGCAGTCTGCACAGAGTCACCGGCGTAGCGTATCCTCTTCTAACGGAGCTCGAAAAGGTCCATTGGGATCAGTTTAGCTCGCGCGACGTGATTCTGGTGGACGTTCTATTCAAGTACGTGCCAAAGAAATTTAGAGGAACTCTCCATCCAATAATCACTCTTCGGCAAGTGTTACTACACTGCGAAGATATATGCGAAATAAACATTCCCTTTCGTAAATGCATGAAATCCGCTTAAAATAAAAAGTTTACTTAGATAGTCACATACCCGTTAGTTTTCTAAAGTTATATAAAATTTTAGTGCTGAGTAAATCTAGTATTAATATGGTATCTTTATAAAATCAGGGGCATCATCTTCCTCTGGTTAGGATCCTTAGCCGATCCCTTGCACAAACGACACGCGGTGGCAATTCTGGAGACGAAGAAGGAAAACAACAATGGCAGAGTCGTCATCGTTGAAGATGGTTACGAGCAGACTCTGGCTGACGATGACAGACACCTATTTGCGAGCATTTTGGACCCGTCTACTAGGGTGGTTCGTCCGGATCGTCCTCACAGAGTAAACACCCCAGCTCCAGTCAAGCTGTACAGGTGCAGCGAACAGTCTGGCAAATACAAAGTGGCGGAGCTGAAGTCTGGGCCTATTCTACGGTCTGATCTAACGTCTGAATCGGTTTACCTGATTGATCGTGGCGAGGCCGGTGTGTGGGCATGGGTCGGACACAACGTCAACGCTAGGGAAAAGCTGGAAGCTGTCCGCAACGCGCGTGGATTCGTCAAGAAGAAGAACTACAGCAACGGCGTGTCCGTTGGGAGAACAATCGAGACTTACGAGCCGACAGAGATGAAGACTCTTGTCAGAGGCTGGGGACCCTCGAAGGCTAGACCGCTTTCCCTACCGCCCAGCTTTGAACCTGACTACATGAACGAAAGACCCAGGATGGCTGCCGAATGCCAATTGGTTGACGATGGATCTGGCGAGAAGACCGTTTGGAGAGTGGCTCAAAAAGAAGGAACGGTCCAGATCGAGGACAAAGGCATTTACTATGCAGAAACCTGCTACGTGATGTGCTACAAGTACGGGCAGGGCCGCAGGAGCAAGTGCATAGTACGTAATCGATGTCTCATACGTAATTTAATCTTATAATACCAGAATTTAACTGGCAACGTTGTAGGTTTACTGCTGGGAAGGAGTCCATTCTGTAAAAGTAGACCGGGAAGCTGCTTTGGAAGCCGCTTGTCGTCTATCAGAGGACAACTCTGCACAACTGGTGAAAGCCTGCCAGGGTAGAGAGCCACCTCATCTGCTTCAGATTTACGATGGAAAATTAAAGATACTAGCTGGAAGACACCGAGACTCTCGTTAGTGACGTTTCTGAACTTTGATTGGCCAAAGCAAAATTGCTATTTAATCATTTTGCTTGCAGCGCCAGAGAAGTATCTTGTCAGAGTGTTCGGGTCTACACCTTATTCGTCAAAAGCGGTTGAACGTCCTCTGAGATCTAGCAGCCTCGATTCCAGCGGAGTTTTTATCCTATTCTCGGACATGCCTGTAGTGTGGTGCGGTGGCAAAAGTACGGGCGACGCTCGACAAGCGTCCCGACGCCTAGCGCCTAGAAATGCGCTCCTGATGATTGAAAATAAAGAAGACAATGATTTCTGGGAAGAACTTGGAGGTAAAGCGATAACTCGAGTTATGGGATAATCTTGAAATTTGTATGTGAGAATATTGAAAATCAATGCTACCTTTCAGGTAAAGGTACTTATGGCACAGAGACCGTCGACGTCGGAGAGGAGCTTGAGAAACATTTATATCAGTGCGTGACGGAAGGAGACACATTCGTCGGTGAAGAGGTTCTTGGATTTGGACAAAGCTGCCTTCTTCCAGAAGCGATTTGGCTGCTGGATGCTGGAAATGTGATATGGATCTGCATCGGAAAGTATTCGACGCCCAAGTCGTTAAGAGAATGTGTGCACGACGCTATGGTATTTCTGTACACTCATCCAACTAGTCGAGATAGAAATACCACAATTTCTGTGATCAAACAAGGTACAATGACGGTACACTCTTTAACGAAGAATAATTATGAATTTCTATTAATTGTCCCTCTTATTGGTTTCAGGTGCGGAGCCTTCGACGTTCATTGGACTGTTTGACAATTGGAATTACAATTTATTACGGGATTACAAATCGTTTGAAACGTTCTACACGCTTTCGCAAGATAAAGAACCGTTGACAAAGATACAGACGTCTTCGAAATCATCGAGCGATTTTGATAATTACGTGAAATATCCATTTTCTGTATTGAAAAGTGATCCAGAAAATTTACCAGCCGGTGTTGACGTAGCTCGCAAGGAGATGCACCTTACTTTCGATAACTTCATCGCTGTTTTTAAAATGGAGCCGAACGAATTCGTGAAACTGCCGCCCTGGAAGAGGCAAAGACTGAAGCAATCCGCAGGTCTCTTTTAACTCATAGATCTCTGTCGCAGTTATTATAATAAAGTTTGTACGATAGTCATTATAAAATAATCAAAATATAAAAATATATACACCTTGTATTTTATTGTTTGGAACTAAATTTATTAATCAAAAGAACATAAGGCCAAAGGCTCTGGCTGTTTAAAAAATTTGCATACCATTTCAGCTTATACTTAGAAGTACCTAATTCACATTTCAAGATGAAGTATCCATTGTTTCCTCAGGATGTCTACGAATAATTTCTTCCTCGATAATTATAGGATGTACTGTCTTCTTGAGTATAGCAGTAGTACCACGTTTGTATCGATAGGATATTGAACGTTCACCCTTTACATTGGCGACATCATAAGGCCGCAAATATTCAACAGAACCTTTCCGTATGACGCACAGATCGACGTTGGAACCAGAAGCCAAATCGTTGAACACACCAGCACGAATTGCATCTGCTACGAGTTCTTTAGCCTCCTCTTCCTAAGTTCGATGCAAATATATCGTTTAATAATCAAATATAGGTGTAGTCACATGACTGGTAATCGTTTGAAAAAATGTTTGTCCTTACATTCATATTAGGTTTCCATCGACTTTCAAATACAGACATTGCAGCCAATGATCCACTACCCATAGTGGTGTACATGTGCTTGTCTGTTGACCCATGCGGATAAATGCAGTATAAGTGTGGACCATCTAAGTCACAGCCTCCTAACACTAAAGCTGCTCCAATGTGGCCTTGATAACGAAACAGTAATTGTTTGATCAACGTATTAGCAGTGCAAACAGGCACCAAGCGACCTGTATTCAAACGGTGCAATTCCAACTGGCTGGATATCATCTGAGTTGTCATCTCAGTGTCTGCAGCAGTTCCTGCACCACAGCAACTTCGAAGGAACAATTAATCAGTTATTGTGTAAAATTTTAACCATTTTAGTCAAATAGTGCTAAGCAGTGCAATCGCGCTGTTTTTTTAACTTACTTTGCAGTTTTCACATTACAATTAAGCAGCAATAATAATTTTCATGTGAAACTTACTACATATTTTCGGCAAGATAATGAATCTTGCTGCAATTTTTATCAGCTACAATGGTGTCTTCTGTTGCTCTCGTATCACCACCAAGGATCACTCCATCCTTGTAAACCACTCCAGCAATTGTTGTTCCTGTTTTAACAGCCTTAGGTGGTTGGAATCCTTTCTTGATCAGAAAATTATTTCTGTAATAATATAAAACTAGATTAAACACGTAATTCTTTCAATTTTTAATAGTATTATAATTCTGTCCTCGAATTTGCTACTGTAGTTTGTATGAAAAAGTAATTATTATTTAAAAAATGACACAGCACTATTAACCTATGATAGGTTATGTATACCGGAATATTACCATCCATCTTTATGATTATACGTTTTATTAATATGATTTTTATTTTGGGATAGACTTTATAACAATAAATTACCTTTGACCAAGTTCGAATGAAAATCCTGGTGCAGGAATTTCTGGAGCAAGTAACGAAGACATTGTTGAATCTTTACACTCTGCGCTGCTATACAGTAGACACAATCAACAAGAGCACCGTCATGAGAAACGGTTTCCTAAATTTTGACGCCTGCCAGAAGATGGCAGTTCTACCTATTATACAGGGTGACTCGCAGAATACTGTAACATTCAGTCTTATATTTTCGATCTTATGTATGTAACAATTAAAAATAACTTATTTCCTATTAGTTGTATCGTGAAACATCTTAAATGAATTGTATTGCATTTAACACCATTTTTAAAGGTTTACGGTTAGGTACAGAAAATAATTCGGTCTGAAAATGTAATACATTTATTGAGGAACAAACCAGTATATTAAAACATAACATGCTTTGTTTCGATGCAAAAATGATAAAAATTAAAAGAGTGCGACAGAACCTTGAAAAGTGCATTCGTGTTACATAAATTTTGCTAAAATTTATAAGTCAAAGACATTGTAACTACACAATAAATTTAGAAAAAAGATTGTAACATGCCGTGTATATATATGTACATCATTGTAAAAATTGGTGTATCGCTTGGCTAAAAAAATATGTTGCGCCTTCTGGCACTCGATAAAGATTAAAAACATTAACAGTCAACCTAACAGATGACATATACGAATTTCATATGAACATATTTATAAACAGGAGACATCGCTAATGATCTCTACCATCATATTTTTGTCTTGCAAAGCTGCATCCAATTCTTCTTGATCCCATTCCAAACTGACTTTCGATAAACGGGGTTCCTTTTTAGTCATCAATTTTAAGATACCTCTCGTTTCTATCAACGAACACAAACTTACAAATTCGGAACTGTCGACAGCATGAATATTTCGTTTCTTGCAGACCTTTTTATAGACTTCATGTAACTACAACAAAATTGCAATTGTGTCAGTTATAATTCACTATTTAGTCACAAATGCGTTATCTTCGCGTTATTAAAACTTACTCGTCCCACGGTCACATCCTTATTCCGCCCCTTGTTTAAAATGAGCAGAAGAGAGCACAATAGCAACTTTTGTTGCAAGGGAAACGTGCTTTCTTCCTTTTCAATATTCTGAGATCCTCCATAAACTCCATTTAAGACTGTAACAACTTCCCTCAAGTCAACTGGTTTGTCTGCTGCAGGCTGCTGTTTCTTGGGGCTCCTTGTATTTATTTCTGCAACAAAAATATATAGTTTTAGTCGCTTTTCTAATACAATGTCCTTTTAGAATAGTCAGAACAACATACCGTTGTTGTTTGTGGGTTGTAAAACTTGTACTAATTTTTGCGATTCTGCAAGCTCTATTACTCTTCTACTTATATCCAAGGCTCTCCTAATATCTCCAGAAACGGCAGCGACTTTTCCAGCTAACAATTGCACTGCATTTCCAGTAAAAAGATCTGATACTTTGGCTTCATTCAACCTTTCAGTTATTATGTTAGATATTTGTTGTTTGGTATATGGTGAAAAATGCATTAACTTTGGTTTTAGCTCACATCTAGCCTGTAATCTGGGTAATATCCTATCCGTCAAGTCTAGAGCATTAGCAATGCCGACAAGAACTAACTTTGAATTCTTTATCAGTGGCCATTCGAATATAGAATACAAAACAGATTGATTCTTGCTCTCTAACTGGTCCAATTCGTCCAAGACTAGCAGCAACATTTTATGCTTGGAAATTAAATATTTTTCGATAATCGTTTTACTGCTTTTCCCGGTCTTTCCAGCAGATAGGCCCAACTCCTGTACAATTTTTCCATAAATTGTGACAGCAGACTTCATGGTTGTACAATTAACGTAAACTACTTTAAAGTTTGATTTAAACTCAGGCCTCAGCATGAGTTTCGATAGACACGCTGTCTTCCCAGTTCCTGGAGGCCCTGAGATGTACAAGGAGGCAGACATTTCATTCTTTAAATGTTCCTCCATAAATTCTTGCAACTGTGTCAATTGAGATTCTCTGCCAGGTAATGTTTCAGGTACTGAGCTGTGCAAAGCTTTGCGAGCATTACGATACTTTTCTGAGCCAAATAATTTTTTAGGAACTAGCTTATCTTCTTTGTCCGGTGAAGAAATTAAATGCAACTTATCTAAAAGTGTAGAGGGTGAAGGACATGTAACTTGTTCTATTTTCTCTATTCTTTTTTGTTTTGGTGGTGAGGAGCCATGATCTTCTAAAACGAGAAAGAAAATTTTGTTGACATAATATATTAATAGAAAATTAATATTAATGATAAATCCAAGTTACATACTGTCAGATTCGCTGGATTTTCGGACACGTCGGGGAGTCCTGACGGCTGTGCATTTCCCAGTGACTTTCACGTTATTTTCGATCAACGAATTCTCCATATCTGAATCCGAATCCGATTCACTGCTACTGAAGGTAATCACCTTTTTCACTGTTGGCGTGTATTTATACGAAGTTTCTCTGGTAGTCGCGTTGGTGAAATCTTGTTTCGCCACTTCATTTTTAGTCCCATAAAACGAACACTTTTTCCGTATAGTAAACGGAATCGTTGTCTGGATGCTTTTCATTTTAACGAGATCTTCGTGCCAATAAAATTCTTAATACATAGAAATTTGATTCTTCTCGCACAAAACGTTTTCCTCGTCTAGAAGCGTAACTTGTAACATAAATCCTTTGACATCTCTTTTCACACTACTCCGATTCCCGAGGTTAACACCTCGAGGAGTTTTGCTTAAATTTAACGATTTAAGAATTACACTCGAACGCGTCTACGATATCACAGTTGTTAATGTTATTTCTTTAAATTAATCTGTAAATGTTGCAGTTTACGTGTTCAGCAGAGCAAAGAAAATACGTTTGTAAAGCGCAACAAGTGCAGTATGATGGTAGTTTTCGCGGGAAGGTGCTTTAAACGCGGGAAATCGAAAATGCGTAAACACGAACCAGATAAGCGTTTACCTTCGCGCGTAAACGTCATATTTCAAAAATTTAAAGGTTTATGTAAATGTGTCTACAACGAAAGAATTAGAGTATAAGTATTATACACTGTTTTAAGGAGAATGATTTATCGTCGCAATTATTTTGCTTTACATCTCCAAAATCTATTAAATTAATACAATAAAGTTAAAGTCTTGGCGCACAACTCTGGTGCCCCCTGAAAGCAAACATAGAAACTACACTGAACCGACGTTTCCGGAGTCGTAACGAAACCAGCGTTCCTCTTCCATATTGGTATTAGAAGCCGAAGGAGACGGCGGAATCGAAGTCCGCAAAAATCGAGATAATCTAGGAGAATCTAGAAATCTCGTAAATTTAGGATGAGAGCGAAGGTAAGATTATATTAATATCTTCTTATTTATTCCAATATTTTTCACAGAAAATTAGTAATTATATGTTTTTCGGGAAGTTGAACTTATGTTGTTCTTGGCTACGGTGTGCGTGATTGCTTGACACAATGTTGCAGACGCATTGCGTTTTCTGTTGTAAAGATCTTATTTTGTTATTATTTTCAAGTCTTTTTAAAGCGTTTAATTTGTTTGCTAGATATACAATTGTTTTGTTTCATCTCGTACTATAGAAAGTAGTTAATATCGCGAATGGTGCAACTTGACGAAGTGAGGTTAGTCAAATTTCTTGTTAACTTTCAGTGGCGTAAGAAGAGGATGCGCAGGCTAAAGCGTAAAAGGAGGAAGATGCGTGCGAGGTCCAAGTAAATTTTGTACACACGATCTCTGTGAGTATACATTTATATTTTTCACGTATTTAATCATATACCATGTTAATTCTTCTATAGTTTAACTAATTCAAAATGAATTCCTGTGGAAACGTGTCTCTATATAATGGAAGATATTTTACATTAGACACAAAAATTCCTGTATGATTATTAGTTATTAAGTTTACCGATTATTTGTTTCAGCTGTACAATTGTAACACCAGTTCCGACACAATCAAGTTTGATCAACCTGAATGGAGATACATCAGCAGTTTGACACATACTTTTATTGTATCTATGCAGAGAGTTCTGTTTTATTATGTACGCGTCTCTTGTACGGCTAAATAAACTTCTTAAAATACATAAAACTACTCTCCTCTTACTACCCAGTCATTTGCTAGAATTTAATGCTACAATTAATTGAGAAGAATTTTCAAAATTCTATACATGTTTCGTACGTATTATTCGAGTTACATACCGTTAATATTTACATGCTTATAACTAACAATCACTATAGTATAAGTACAGCATTAGTGAAACTATATATACATACACGTGATTGTAAACATAACCTTGTTTATTGCGTGTACAAGATGCGGGGACGGTTACAGTCAAGCCTATTACAAACGAGAAAATTGTTTTATGAATATTTTAAACCTCGTGTAAATAATGTAATTACATATTCTCAGTTGAGACAAGTTCGACAGTTTTCAGTAAAAAATGACGAAGAATTTAAAATCATAGAAAATTTGAAAAGTAATTCAGGTAACCTATCCGGCTCATTTGGTAGCACTTACAAAGTTTTCGACGAGAAAGATGCAGAAATTATACTGGATGTTAGCGAGAAAGAAGAAACTATTCAATTGGAAGATTTACAATTTGAAGAAGAATATTATGATCCTTATGTTGGAATCAATTTGAAACGTAAGTTAAAATAGAGGTATTACAATGGCAAAAGTGCAGAATAAGAAATTTTAATGGAAAGGGTAAATGAAATATCTATTAGGCGGAGTCACTGGAGTATTTGAAATAGAAGATTTAGTATCCCTGTTACAAAAGGAAAATGCAAAGAACATCTTTGTAGCAGTAGTTCCTCCTGAACTGTCGTATGTTAATTACATGGTCGTAGTCACAGGGAAATCGCAAAAACATATGAAAGCCCTGGCTACTTTTGTACGTAAAGTGTATAAATTAAAAAGGCATAAAACAGATGCAATACCAAAGATTGAAGGAGATAAGTCGAAGGATTGGATAGCCCTAGATTTAGGTATATACATTTCGTTGTAATATCTTATACATTTATGAAGTAATTTAAAAATGATATTTACTTTGCTTGTCTTACAGGCAATATTGCATTACACATTTTCTCCATACCTAAAAGAGGATTATATGACTTGGAAACATTATGGGCTGTTGGTCCTGAATATGATAGTAAGATTAGAGAAACAGGTGATAAAGATGATATTATGGAGCAATTCAATAAATTTTTATCTGATATGGATCCCATTGATGAAGATGATAATGTAAAAAATAAGGAATAAAACTATGTTAATATTTCATTATGTCTTTTTAAATACATAAGTATGTAAAATAATTTGATGGATTAATTCCTACTGTCTAATATACACAATCCATTTGTAACTAATATATATATATATATATATTATACCTATGCTTACACTATGAATTACTTATGAGAAAAAAAATTGATTGCAAGACATTACAAAGTTTCCATCGTTTTACTTGAAAAGAATTTTCAATTTTAAATACTATTTGTGACATGTACATGCATATTTTTAACAATGCACAAGTTGTTCACGAAATGCATGTGGATCGAGATTTCTCTCATACATGCATACGTACACATACATACATATATGTACTCTCATAAAGGGAAGGGATCCTCCCACTCCTCTCCTCACACTATATAGTTTATGATTGTCCTTTCAATAATTCGCTCAGGGAGCGTCCATATCTGAAGACGCGCTATCACGCATCAGAAAAATGAAATCTTATCGAACTATCTACTCTGTTTCACACGCTGACTAATCATTCACTATATTTGATACGTGTTGTAATCTTTACCTTCATGTTTTGTGTATCAATCCGAACGTGGTTATAGTACTGTACCACATTACTGTACCATTTTTCGAGAACAGCATCAACACATCTGAAGTTTACTTAAAACTTGTAAGATAATAAATACATCTTATATTCCAAAAACATATTCTTTCACTAATACATTTATGTAATTGACGTCGTTATAAAAACAACGTTATCTTCCCTTGCGAATAAAGAATGAATTAACTTTCAACATTATTTGGGTAATGTATGTTAATTTTTCAAAGCGCCTACTTTTTAGACGAAAATGCAACATTTTGCTATATTTCGTTATCTTTTATTTTAGCGCATTCCATGACCGTTAAATACTTAAATGGACATTTAAATACTGCAAAGAATACCTATAGACAACAAGGAATGAAATGGTGAAAATAATTCACCTGATCTCAAAAAATGGCAAACACTACACAGTCAGTTTGTAAAAAGAAGTCTACGCATTTTTTACAAGTCCCTTTAAAATCAACGGAACAGATCTATCTTGTCTTCTTGATCCCAACATTAATCGCTTGTTTTGTGTATATTATCCATTTCTCTGCTGACTTGGTAGTCGCAGTGCAACATTTTAGAGAAGATAATCCATTATGGGGATATTGTACTATTGGTTTCATGTATGCACCAGCAGCCACATATTTTATGCTTACTGTTTCGAGACCAGATTGGTGGATGACGGATGATGATAAATTGGCTAAAGGTGTCTTTGTTTGGTTCTGTCTTCAACTGTGTCAGTTGATTGGATTTGTCTTCTTTTCACTATATAGGTATTACTGTTTTCTTTTCTATACAGCTTTCATGTTGACTACCATGTGAATTTAATAATAATTATTATTAGTCACTCAACATGTTAATCAGTTTGCTTAAAGTAATTAATGACTTTATCCAGGTATGCAAGCCTCATTGTGCTATCTGTGGATGCTATTATATTATCTGGCAAGGAGAGAACTAAGACTCTAGATATAGCAGCTGCACCAGCAGCTATAGAACTATACCTTTTTTTACAAGCTTGGTTCCAGGCTGCTCCTCAAGCTATCTTCCAAACACATTTACTCTTTCGTGAATCATCGTACCATCAGAGTCATCAGTCTGGTATTTTCATTTATTTTGTTGTGTATAGTACATATAACAACAATTATTTTACAAAAGTGAGAGTAATAGTAATTGTAATAAATACTTCTCTTTTTACAGTTGTTATTAAAGTGCTTTCCATTCTTATGTCCATTGTGATAGTAGCTATTCAAACTACCTCCTTTCAAAGGTTCGAAAGCCAACGTGTTAATGGTAGGAAATTACCATGGGCAATGTGGTTAAAAAAATACTGTGTTCAGGTATATTAATATATTCTACATAAGTTTGAACCAGAGGTGTGCGAGAACCTAAAAATGTCTGTTCGGGATTCCTAAGCATATTAGGGTTGTCGTATATATGGGGATTCTCGAAAATTCTCAGGAATAATCCCGAAAACTGTCCAGAATTAAAAAATTTTCGAGAACCCGACTTCTCTCGACCCTACCTGTGCCAACCATCGGGTACCCGACATTTTCGGGTTCTTGCACATTTTTAGTCTCAACAGATTGAATTATTTTCTGAAAATACATACTTTGTTTATATAATTAGGAACTTTGTGATCTTGAAGAAAAAACTCCCTTAAAATTATCCGATGTAAAAGAAGAAGACAATGTCCATGCGAATAATGTGACAGAGGAATCAAAGGAATGTAACGAATCTACGAAAGAAGATGAGAATAAGAAACAAGTTGATTCTCACATCTCTTTGGACCGTCAAATATCTTTAACACCACCGTTACCACCAAAAAACGTGCAGATTAAACCACCTCCTACGCCGTTACGAGGTATTACCACAGTCACACCTTTACCTGTTCCTGATGTACCAGCTCCACCAAGGCCAGATTCGATTTGCACAATAACAGAAACAGAGCCTGAAAATGTACTTACTAAATCTGATGAAGAAACAAACAAAGGGCCGGATACGTTGCACAATTTAAAAGTTCCGCAACGAAGGTATACAAAGAAAGGTTTAGAAGAGGATGACCCTGTAGGGAAGTTTTTATGTTTCTTATGGTGGTTTTGTTTTATTCTAGCACGTATACTTGCTATTACCGTGTTCTACGAATTTTATCCAATTTATTTAGCTATTGTTATTACTATACATTATGGTATTATGTTGTTGTACCTTTTTTATTATACGAAATATTACGATGCCATCACTTTTTTTGTTAACTTATGGCTGGGATTAATTTATATAGTCTGTTTGATCGAGTACAGAATCAAATTTAAATATGCAGATAAGTGGCTGTTACCGTACTATGTCTTTGTAATATTACAAAATACGCTTATAACATTAGCGTGGTACTTTTATGCAGATTGGGATGGATTTTGGTATTCATATGTATTTTATGTAATATTTGCAAGTATGGCGCTTTGTATTTCATCGACGGTGATTTATTGCGTTCTACTTAAGCCAAAGAAACGTAGAATATATACCAGTTGACAAACAGTTAATGTTATTTCGTGGTAGAAATTTCATTAAAATGTGATTTTAAGAATGCTTTAATCTCTTTTTCAATTGCATTAACATTATCGGTTTTTGTATTTACGCGAGGTTCACAGTTTCATTTTCTATGCAAAGTTGCATTGAAAAATTGTTTAGTAACGTGATCGTAAAATAGTTAATATAATTATAATTACTAAAGAGTAATTGTAATGTAAAATTAAATACATTAAGGACTGATAACAACTACTAGATAGTATGTTAAAAATGTGTTTATCATACATTATTATAAATTACAGGTAGCTATATCTATGTAATATTTATAGAAAAGTGATTCTTTTAAAAAAGTTTTACAAATGGTATATTCGGCAGCATTTGTTCTAATCTGCGAATTTTATACTTGTACAGTAGTATTTACAGTACTATGCATTTATATACAATGATAATTCTAGATATCTATACGAATACTTATAAGTATTAAAATATAAAGAATATTTGTTATATATATATATAATATAACATAATATTATATATTAATAATATATATATTATGATATAATACAATATAATAATATTATATTATATTGTGTTTTTAGTTTTGAAGACTTTTTAGACATTCGATTGAAATACTTATTGTTCGACTGAAGCACTATACTTGTGAAGCAAACTAAAGAATAAGTACATCACATCGTTTATATCTCGCTGCTCAATCTTGGCAGAAAAATCACTTTAAAATTATTATCATTAAAGAGGTATAACGATACAATTAATAAAGAAGTATTAATAAATTTGATTTGATATAAAATATATGTTTCCTAACATTTCCCTATTCAATCTAATTCACATCATTCATTTACACATAAGTATTCTTTGGGCAGGAGAATCATGTATCTCATACATGTATATTAGAATCTCTGTGAAGGTTTCCCAATTGTGCTTCAAACAGAATATCATTTAGTAATTTCTCAGCTATAATTCTTTGGTCTAATCTCATATTCCTAAGTTTTGCTGCTACATTCCGTCCAATCGCATCAAACTCATCTTCCACTACAAATGAATTATTATGCGATATTTTCAAGAGATCGGTAGATTCACCTTCATCAGACTTATGTCTACGAATTAATGGAGATTCATTCCATTCATTAGACTGATCATATGTCTCTTCGTTTCCTGGCTGATAGTCCTACATAAATAAAGTCTTTAATTTTAATGACATTTTAATTTCTATGTTAAAAAAATTTTACAAATAATTAACTTACGGATTTATAACATTTTCTGTACCCTCGTTTCGTCCTAACAAGTTCAGGACACTTGTCACCTGATAAGTCAATGTATATCATTGCGGGTTTCCTTTGATTTGATTTACATTTGATTTTGTCAACCATAAATGGATGCACTCTCTGCAGAACACTTAAATTAATGAACAAAATCACTAAGTCGGAACTTGAACGTTCTAAATATTACAATGTCTTACTTTAATATGACTTAAAAAATTCCCTGTGGACTTTAAATTTCCATTCAAATGTTTCTGGCACTGTAAACATCTTACTGTAACATTGGTATCTTCAACTCTAATTACAGTAAAGAATTCTCCATCAAGAATAGCTGGCAATCGAATTGGAGTAAGAGTCATATTTTGTTGAGCGTTCGATTGAATTGGTGAAATCTGATTCGTTTGATCTTGATGTTGTTGTGGTGACTCTTGTTGTTGTTGATGTAAAGTAGGGGTTTCATGATTCTCTTGATTCCCTACCTCGATACTTTGAGAAGCTTGTTCGCTTACTGTTTGCGATATCCCTTGCTGTTGATTTGTAGTATCAATCATGCATGTTTCAAAAGATTCAATTTTGGTCTCGTACCTTTGCGCAGGGAATGTATCCATGATCTTTAATAAATGTAAAATTGAAGGTATCAATTGAGTAAATTGTGCGAGACGTTTAATAGTTTGATAAATAAATTCTATACATATAATGTTTCAAATGTGTAAAAAAAAAAATCAACCATGATTTTTGCTGACAACAAAGTAAAATACTATTATTTATCTTGGCTTCTTATTGAATTTTAGATAAGCTGTTAGATAAGGATGTCATATACATAACAAATCTAGATCAGATAATAGATGAGACTGTGCAGAGGTAGTAAAAGAAATATTCGTGTTTACATACCAACTTCGTAAAAATATGCTATTTCAACGTAATACATAAATTTTCTGTTGCACAGCGTACTATATCTTCACAATAATAAAATCTTCGGTTCATGTCTTCTAATATCGTGGATTCACCATTGAAGATATCGCGAGATACGTGTGTGTAAAACTAAATACTTGGTAACACTGAAGTAAATAAACACATGTAAAAAATTATCAATATTCAAGCACATTTTTATGTGTCGCTGAAAAAACTTGTTTAATCAAAATTATCACCTTGTAAAGTGTTTGTCTTTTTCCGGAAGAATTTATATAATAAACATATAATGTCTGTACACATTAAATACACTTGTACCTCACTCTTTCCATAATTTCTGTATCACAACGATAATTTCACGTATTATAAAATTTTGCACGAATATCACGGATATATTTTATACGTAAATTATACGGAGATTAATCACAACATTAATGTATTATGAGAATATTTAATTAATCTTTGTTGCAGGGTAATTTTATAAAACATACATTACGTTGTCAGCATTGATAATACCGGTCCGTTGCGTTAGAAATAAAGCGAGGTTGAGGTTGAGGTTGAAGCTTAGTGTAGGCGCTGCAATCATCGTGTTACAACGTGTTCCAAGCATATTATTACAAACATCATTTGTTTTTGTTTAAACTTGGAATATTGTAATGTTCCATGCAAAAGTGTTTACAGTACAACATCCTTCAGCGTACACAAGCTTTGATTAAGATAATATAGAAATTGTATCATAAATTTTACCCGGGATTGTTTTGTACATTAAAATGTTTGCCTCTTGTACTGAAACAACAAAGGAGGCCAAAGAAAAACAAGATGATGTATCAACAGAGCAAGAATCTGCAAAGCCATCGATCGAATCTAGTTCACAATCGTCTTGTTTGAAAAGGAAACCAGAAACAGAATCCATTAAGGTAATAAAGTGTGACCATGGACGAAATAGTAGATAAAAATGTAAAAATATACAAAATATTTGGCAACAGGTGGTAAAAAATTCAAGAGACGATTTATTACGACAATGTTAGACGCCAATCAAAAATAAGAATGTTACTCAGTTCAACGAAATCGAAATGTAAAAAAACAATAAAAGTTTTTTCGAATAATATTTTAGTAAATTAGAGACATTTTTAATTGCTAATAATAAAAAGAAATAATCATCTCTTTAAATTTTCTCTCATCTATAGTTTAATACCCTGTCCCTGTTTACATAGCATTTTATTTATGCATTAAATATTTTCCGTTTCATGAAACACAATTTTTAAATTACAGCAAAACAATACTCCTTCAGATTTATCGAGTGGCAGCAGTAGAGACCATACGATATTAGTTGCAAAGCATTATAACTCTATAGAAGACAAGGGCCTGTCGTCCAGGAATCAGAGTCGCATCCTATATATGAGGAATTTTAACAATTGGATTAAGAGCATGCTTATATGTAAGATTCTGATTCTTATGTGTTTATAAGAAAGAACTTTGTTCTTCTCAACCTATAATAAAAGTCATTTAAATTGCAGCTGAATATTTTAATAAGCAGGATAAAGTGCACGGGTCTTCTTTAAGAGTATTAGATATATGTTGTGGGAAGGGAGGAGATTTAATGAAATGGATGAAAGCAAACGTAAGACATGTGATTTGTGCCGATATAGCTGAAACTTCTATTGAGCAATGCCAACATCGATATAATGACATATTAAACAGAAGTTCAAACGACAGAGGATTCGATCCTATATTTACCGCAGAATTTATAGCAGCTGACTGTACAAAGGTATATCTTCTTGCGTAGAAAAATGTACATTTTTCTTTTTACATCTTACCTATGGAAGTTCTCTATAAATAAGTGTTTCAGGTTCGTTTAAGGGAAAAATATAAGGATCCTAGTATACAGTTCGATTTAGTCAGCTGCCAGTTTGCATTACACTACAGCTTCGAGTCTTTGCCACAAGCGGAATGTATGTTGAGAAATGCTAGCGAATGTCTTAAAACAGGAGGCTACTTTATTGGAAC
Organism: Seladonia tumulorum; assembly: GCA_913789895.3. NCBI lineage: Eukaryota > Metazoa > Arthropoda > Insecta > Hymenoptera > Halictidae > Seladonia > Seladonia tumulorum. Next base: position 6,424,773 of record OU565274.1, read on the forward strand.
TATTCCAGATACATATGATCTAGTGTATGTTTATCTTTGCTGCACATTAACAGTTGCATTGTAACACTATGCAAATGTAATCATTATTTTCTTTCCTTTACTAGTTCCAGGTGGCAGAAAACCGATGGCAATACATTCGGAAATGAGGTTTATAACATAGAATTTTTATGTGATAAAGAAAAGCCACCATTGTTTGGCGCTAAATACAACTTTCAGTTGGAAGGTGTTGTCAATTGTCCAGAGTTTCTTGTTTATATGCCTCTACTTTGCAAATTAGCTGCGAAATTTGGTTTAGAATTAGTGAAATTTGAAAGGTAAACGTAAACTCTAACGTGACAAAGCATGTAAGATTACACGAACTAAACACCAAATTAATAAATTAATTAATTTACAGATTTGATAGCTATTACGAACGTATGAAATGCGAAGGTAGATCATTGCTTGGCACAATGCACGCTTTAGAAACGTATCCACCGTATCATGGTGTGCCACTTCTTGGTCAGCCTACACAGGACTATCAGCATGCAGTGCAGTACATGCAAAACTTGCCAGGTCATCGTAAAATCGGCACTTTGACGAAAGCAGAGTGGGAAGTTATTTGTTAGTATATCAGAAATCATTTCTCTTACATATGAAAATTAATATTGTTAACGCTGTTCTAATATTAATTGTATTATTTTCAGCACTGTATGCCGTGTTTGCTTTTAAAAAGACGAAAATGGTAATGAATAGCGAGGGAAAACTAGAATGCGTAAAATCATAAGAATTAAACATTAATTAGGAACTAAAAGTACTAGGAATAGTTTGAAAATTAAGTTTAAACAACGTATTATAATTGACTTTGTATTGTACAAACTAGTCTGTTGCTATAGAGTTACATGCACTTGTAACTGTAGTATACAGTTAGTGATATTTTATATGATAATTTTTAATGGATTTCGATCATACGTATAATATGTACTATACATTTTCATCTGTATGACTATAAAATATAATTTATACAAACTGTTTATATGAAGGTGAAATTAAATCAATTTATGAATTTACTTACATAACAACACGATTGTATAAAGTATTTATCATGCATTAATATGTTTGAAATAATTTGATATATATCCATGTAAGACCTACAGAATCTCATTTAACAGCTAAGGTTAATAACCATTACATTTATAAGAAATAAATGTTACAGTTCTCCTGTATTTAATTTTCTATCAAGAAAAAATGTATCTGATCTACTGTATCAGAAGCTTTCTTAGGCGCAATAAAGTTCGAAGGAAATATACATTATGATAATAAACAGACCATCGTTACTGCGCCATCGCAGTATTAATATTTAATTTATCGTACTGGTACAAAACATCTTAACCGTGCACATACGACGAGCTTCGATACTGTTCGATTTCAAGTTATGGCAGTGTCGTCTGGCTGCAATCGAAGCTTGTGACGCACGAACAAAATTTGTAATCTATTTTTCAAAATTAATACGATATTTGACCGATGTTGGAACACGTTCGGTCTGTATTTCGATAAATAAGTATTCGATCGGGACGTTTACCATCGAAATTGTACGTATTACGTTCATATCCAATGCTACTGAGACGGAATATGAACGAATAAACAGTTAGAATTTGCGGGGCGAAGGGTTATATCGGGAATCGAAGAGGCGGAGCTAATGCGACGCATGCGCAGTTAGACATTTTCGATACTTAGACTGGGTCTCCTATACGCTCCAAGCGTTGGCTCCGTCTGCAGTCTCGCGCGGAGTGTATAGTCGAGTAGCGACAGACTGTTGTGTGTGTTCCCAGTTCTCTTTACTTCCCTCGCTTCTGTTAGACCTCGCGTTACCAGAGTCTATCAGTCGCGTTTGCACGAGAAATGGAGCTCGAGCAGCCAACAACGCAGCCGAATTCCGAACCAGTAAGTAATGATTCCGTGTCTATTCGTTTCGATGCGTTCACCCACGTGCATAGTTTTTCGATATTTCGCTTTGAAACGCCGCTTTCCTCTTGGGCGCAAGGCATAGCCGTGGACGCGAAATTTTTCTAAGTCCCAAAATGGCGTCTGCGACTAAGTCCTACCTGGCTCGCTTCGCATCGCCAGACGTTAAGTCCGATAGCACCACGAGCCTTAATATACGATGCGTCGCTCTTATTAAGGTAGCAATCTGATGCGAATTTCATTGTTTTCAGGAAAGAAAGACCAAGGAGATCAACAATGCGACTGGAAATCACAGCGGTAAGCGGTTTTATACGTGCGGTTTAACATACGTGTTCTGATATAGATGAGATTGGAACTTTGCAGCATAAAAGCTAAGTTCGACGCGACGATCAAAGAACTCGGGCTGCCAACAACCGGACCGGTCTGACACGTGTTTAGATTCGGTCGAAGAGACCGGACAATTTATAGCTTCCTGCGATTCGAATTTTATTATTATTGGTTTTTTAAATTGACACTTGTTTGCATTTTGTACTTTGAAAATTTTTCGAAGTTTTTCTCCCATGCAGGAATAACGCGAAATTTTTTATAAATTAATTGGAATTGAAATTTTCGCAAAAATGTATGAACATGAATTTAAAAAACGTGTTTATATAGTAATTGTTATAAACAAATTTAAAAGTTTAATTGCTTATAAAAAAATATATTTGCACAAAAATTATAAAATTTCAATATTTCTATGTTTACTAAAACAATTAATTTGTACTTAATATTTATTAATATTATTAATTTTTAATTAAGTTGTATATAATTATTTTAACAATTAAAAAATTATATTTTACAAATTTCTAGATACTCATATAAATGGCATGTCCAATGGGTTTGATAAGAAAAGGGAACATAAATCGGAGCATAAGGATAAAGACAGGGAACGATCTCATAAGTCGGATCACAGAGACAAAGAGAGGAGTAAGGATAAGGATAAAAGTCATAAAAGTGAGCACAGAGATAAAGACAAGGACAAGCACAAACACAGTTCCAGTTCTGTTAAAGACAAGGATAAACATGATGGTAGTAACAGTAGCAAAGACAAGGATAAGGATAGAAAGAGTAGCTCGTCCTCAAGCAAGGATAAAGAGCATAAGAACAGTAGCTCCTCGAGTAGGGACAAGGAGAAGGATAAGAGCAAAGACAGGGAACATCATCACAAATCTAGTTCTAGCTCTAGTTCCAAGGATAAAGACAGGTGAACGAACTTTACCAATTTGTTCTTTGAAAAAAAAAACAATTCTTTTTATTTATTTTTGTTGTTTTATTTTTACCAAGAAAAATATTAACACAATTTCAGGCATCATAGTAGTTCCAAGGATAAGGATAGTTCCAGCAAAGACAAAGATAAGAGCAAAGACCGGGACAAGGATAAACACAAGGATAAGCATAGCGTAAGTTCAAGTTCGCGGGACAAGGATAAAGATAAAAGCATATCCAAAGACAAGGAAAAGGAAAAGAAACATTCATCGGACAGAGATAAAGATAGACATTCAACATCTCATACAAATGACAAAGAAAAGCATCGTTCTGCTGAGAAAGATAAAGACAAGTATAGTTTATCTAGTAAAGATAAACATCGCCATGACAAAGACAAAGAACGTCATCGACACGATAAAGAGAAATGTTAGTTGTAGCTTTACAAAGTTAGTAGCTATGTTCAACTGTAATTGTATATTAATATTTCCTGACTTGCAGCCAAGCATAAGGAAGAGAAGGATAGAAAAGAAAAAGAGAAGGAGGATGTTAAAGTGAAAGAAGAGCCAATAGATGAGAAACCTAATCACATACAAACTGGAGAGTTCCAATATGTGAATGTAGCCTCAATTGTGAAACAAGAGATGATGAAAGAGGTATTACTTGTAGCTTCAGGTTTTTTTTTATAATTGTAACAAATTTTGAGCTAAATAATACGTTATAGGAGCCAGTTTCGCAAATTGAACCAGAAGATGACTATGACAGTGGTGGAGAACAACCATTGTACATTAAAGAGGACGACGAAGAAGAGCCTGTTAACGAGCAGGAAGCTAGTATGGATTCCACTGATGGAAATGATACGAGACTCTCAGACCTCCATAACACGACTATTAAAACTGAAGAAGATTCAGATGAAGATGTGCCTTTGGTAGGTAAAATGTATGCATCGACTGACAAGTATATTTTACACATCAATTTTATACATAATAAAAAATTGTATAGAGTGCAAGATCTGTGACCTCCGCAAGTATTAAAAGAAGTCTTGAATCCGATGAGGAGGAGGATGACGTTCCTCTTTCTGCGCGCAAAAAGCCTAAGAAAAGTGAAACAAAAACGAAGAAGAAGAAACGAAAGCACGAGGACGATGAAGACGAAGTTGAACAAGTAATGTATTCATTTGTGTATATCAATGTAATCATTTTATATTTCATGATTTTAATATATTAAACAATGTTCCGTTAGAAGCCAAAAAAGAAAGGTGCAAGAACATCGAAAGGGGAAAACCCAAGTCCACGAAAGAAGAAACAAGAAGAGGAACAGGAAGTTTGGAAATGGTAAACTATTATTATCGTTTAAAAATCCCGCGTCCATGTGGTGCACGAGGTTATGTTACCTAACCCCGTTTCGTTATATATGTAACGTTTGGAGTTTACGTTTGGAAATTAGAAAATGAGTAATTCATTTATTAATGTAGGATAAGATTAGCAATGTTTAATATAATTTCTAAATTAACGATAATCGTTTCCGGAACCTTAATTCGTAATTTTTATCAGAAACCAAACATTCGAAGTGCAATTCGTGAATGTATACGACCTTTAAGGTTAAGTTTGATAAAGTCTTTAAGATTTTCTTTTTTTTTCTTCGACTGTATTAATATCGCTACAATAAATGTTGAAACAGTCGAGTAAATTAAAAAAAAAAACAATCTGTCCAGGTGGGAAGAAGAAAAGAAGAATGATGGAACAAAATGGACATTCTTGGAGCACAAAGGACCGGTATTCGCGCCTGCATATGAACCTCTTCCTCCAGACGTTAAGTTTTATTACAATGGTAAAGAGATGAAATTGAGTCAAGATGCAGAGGAAGTTGCTACTTTCTATGCACGCATGCTGGATCATGATTATACTACAAAACCTGCATTCAATACTAATTTCTTCCACGATTGGAGAGAAGTAATGACCGACTCTGAGAGAGCTAAAATAGTTGACTTATTTAAGTGTGATTTCAAGCAGATGCATGCGTATTTCCTTCAAAAGAGTGAAGAACGAAAAGCAATGACAAAAGAAGAAAAGCAAAAAATAAAAGAGGATAATGAGAAGACTCAGAAAGAATATGGTTTTTGTACTATTGATGGGCATAAAGAAAAGATAGGTAATTTCAAGATCGAACCTCCTGGCTTGTTCAGAGGCCGTGGCGAACATCCCAAAATGGGTAAACTGAAAAGGAGGGTCATGCCTGAAGATATTCTTATCAATTGTTCCAAAGACTCTAATGTACCAAAGCCACCGCCAGGCCACAAATGGAAAGAAGTTCGACATGATCCTAACGTCACGTGGCTTGCTTCTTGGACTGAAAATATTCAAGGGCAAGTGAAATACGTCATGCTCAATCCATCGAGTAAACTGAAGGGTGAAAAGGATTGGCAGAAGTATGAGACTGCTAGGAAATTGGCACAATCTATAGATAAAATTCGTGCCGAATATAAGGAAGACTGGAAGAGTAAAGAAATGCGTATAAGGCAGAGAGCTGTTGCCTTGTACTTTATAGATAAATTAGCTCTGAGAGCTGGTAACGAAAAGGATGAGGATCAAGCAGATACTGTAGGTTGTTGTTCTTTGCGAGTAGAACACATTTCATTGCACGAACAAAAGGATGGAAAGGAGTATGTAGTTGTATTTGATTTCTTAGGTACGTTCATTTCCTCTTTAGTGAAATTATATAGATACATTCATTCGGTTTAATGTGTATGTACATTCCTGTACTGATTTGTTCGTAGGTAAGGATTCAATAAGGTACTACAACGAAGTGCCAGTAGAAAAGCGGGTGTTTAAGAATTTACAACTTTTTATGGAAAACAAATCGCCCGCCGATGATTTATTTGATCGTCTCAATACAACCGTCATGAATAAGCACTTGAACGAACTGATGGAAGGTCTTACTGCTAAAGTATTCAGAACATACAACGCGTCGTGGACGCTACAGCAACAATTAGATAAATTGACAAATCCTGAAGACACCGAAGCGGAAAAGATTTTGTCATATAATAGAGCAAATAGAGCAGTTGCAATCCTATGTAACCATCAGCGTTCAGTGCCAAAGACACATGCGAAATCTATGGAAAATCTTAAAGCAAAGATAGAAGCGAAGAAGGAAGCTATAGCTGACGCAGAACTTGCAGTGAAGGATGCTAAACGTGATGCTAAGCATGGCTCTGTTAAAGAAAAAGTGTAAGATACACGTAATTATTATTCATTTGATATTTGGAAATGAGAATTATTTTATTTTATGTGTATTATGTTACAGTGTATATGAGAAGAAAAAGAAAACTTTGGATAGATTAAAAGAACAATTGACTAAATTGGAGGTGCAAGCAACGGACAAAGAGGAAAATAAAGAAATTGCGCTGGGCACCTCCAAGCTGAATTATCTTGATCCTAGAATTACTGTTGCATGGTAATTTTTTTTATCTTACACTGTTTTTACGAAGTATGCGTTTTTTCGTAGTAAAACATCTGACTTAATATTTTTAGGTGCAAGAAAAATAATGTCCCAATCGAGAAAATTTACAACAAAACGCAGAGGGATAAGTTCAGATGGGCAATAGACATGGCAGGGCCGGAATATGTCTTTTAACCCTGTGAAGAACCAGTTATTTCACAAGAAAATAATTCCCTTTGATTGTATTTAGTGAATTTTTTGTTTTAATAATCAGGAGAAAAAAGTAATGGTATAATTTTCTATATTTACAAAATGATAAAAAACAAAAGTGAGGGACATATTTTATATAGGACACTGCGTTAAAAATTTCGATGATATTGTAATCGGTGTGTAATAACGATACATACTCTTAGCTCTCGAATTATGTAGTAATGATTGAGTTAAAAACAATTTTAGCGGTCGCATTTGCATATAGGCGTTGTTTCAATTGATCTTACAACTATTGAACATGGAAATTTAATAGTTTGACACAACTTTACATCCTTTAGATAGAAATTTCTGGTGTGTGTGAATTCTAAGAAAGGAAATATGAAAACAAGATTTCATGGAAGTGGTCTAAGTTTAGAGGACATATATGTATGGATTATTTCAATAGTACAAGAATTTCATGACCTTTAAATTTAGGAAGTGTACACAAGTACATGGGCTGTTGCATTGTAAATAGAATTTATTCGTGAAAACTTTGCCAGCCGACAAAGGAAAGAAGAAGGGTGTACGTGTATTAGATCGATAAAAAAATTAACGCGTCTGCCAAACGAGTAGGTAATTTTATATTCGTTTAATCTGACTTTTCTTGTAAATGTATAATATCATCAGTGAAAAGTCATTTACACCGTGCATTACAACATTCTAGAAAGTCTAGAATGTTTAGAGTATTAGAGACATGCGCACTATATGAATTTTTTTTTAGTGCCAAGTTTATTGAAAACGAAATTTTGGTTAGCAAACAGAATCGGAATATATAATGTCCCAGGAAATAATTATGATATAGTAATGTATTTAAAAAGTAGATCATCGCTTCTAGCGATTTATGTTTTATAAAACAATGTTTAGACTATAATAAATGTGAACACAGTGTATCTTTAGCTTTTTTTTTATATTTGTACACATACGAACCTTGTAATCGCCATGATAAGCTTCTTGAAAGAAAAAAAACTGTTGGTTTTAATATTTTAAAACCTCACTTATCGCGCTCACTTAGCAATAAGAAATTCTCAAGCGAAATTAGTTTTGTTTGAAAATTGTATTCGACGAATGATCGATGTGACTTTCTCGGTAGACATTGATACGTTTTTAGTAGCAAAATATGTAAATCAGTTGCAATAGTTTCCATAATTCTTAATTCTAAGGGGGAAAAAAGAATATCTTTGTTTATGTAACTAATGGGACTCAAGTTACATATGAATGTTTAAGAACATGAAGTATCTCACATTAATTTGTTACAAGCATAAGTAAATCATACTTAGAATAAATCGTGCTATTGTCTATTTAACTTGGAATGTGAAACAGCGACGAGTAATTTTTTCAATTAAAGTAACTTAACATGCTACTAATTTTAAATATATCGTAAATATCGATAAAAATTATTTGCTTAGATTTCTAATGTTTCGTATTTGTTCGTATTACCGATTGCTCGTCACTGACAAACTATTCCTATGACTATGTTGTATACATATAAATAAATATACTCGATTATTTACATCCATAATTATATATAGGTATATATATAAATATATATATACATATATATAAGTATATTTAAGAAAATTACAATAACAAAATTATACGAATGTATAATTAGAATGGTGGTTTCTAAAAATCCTTATGTTGATTGCACGTTGGCTTACTTTACTTGAAAGTATTCGGCATGAATTGATCCATTTCACTATTGTTATTATAGTCATCACTATCATTATCATCATCATCCATCAGCACCATCATCACTTCTACCAATATTACTAAAAACCACTATTCTCACGAAACTGCCAATCATTGTACGATTAATTGTATAATTTCATAGTCTGACATGCTACAGAACCAGTTTCTCAGATTAGATATAAGTTTTGTAATACCTTGAAAGTTCCAACTAAAATTCATAGCAGCTAACGAAATTTAATTTATATGAAATACACCATTGCTTAGAAATACGAAGATATTCAATTATCTATTAATTCATATTAATACTATCTCTAAGTATATTTCTTTTTCTTATTAACAGCAAAGAGAAACTTTATGTGGGCAAAACTGGTACTGTGTGATAGACTGAATGTTAATTTATATAATGACATAAGTAGACTGAATTTAAGATACACATATATGCATATGTATATCGCATTCTTAACTTACATATTGAAATTATTTGCAATATAGGGGTTAGCAATTACTTAATCTTATAGATTATTAAAACGAAACATGCAATCAGAGAGTAGGCCTTTGATATCGAATGTTTTATGCACGTAACGTCAGATGATATAACATTTTTAACTTTTACAAACTGTGAATGGCAAGGAAACGCAATCGATATATCTAGTACAATGTGATCTGTGCACAAATTGAACGTATATGTATATTTCGGACATTACCATTTCTATACGATGCTAGAATAATAAAACCTATAATGTCGACAGATTGGTTCATTTTTTCAATATGTTGCACGTTCTCTTACTAACTACGACGGAACTCTTAAGTTATCAGTATATATATATAAATATATATATTTCATATCATATTGTGTACGGAATTGAAAATAAACTTGATGTTTGTAGTACCTTAAGGTGCAAGAAACATAATCAAAAAGACATTCTGATTTTTATTGATTTATTACTAAAGAGCAAAGTACAATAATATAATTTATTACTGTAGTTAGTGGTAATAGAAATAAATTACTAATAATTTAATTCAAATAATCGTGAAAATTTGTAATAAATATTAAACGATGTAAAAACTTACAAACATAACGTCCCATGTGCGTGCAGTACGATTCCATTTCACATTAAATAAATAGATGAAAATTTTCCCTCTTGTTGATGTTTCAAGCCAGAAAACTCACTAAATGTTCATGCAAAACGCAGGAAAACAACAAAAAGTCGTTTAAAAAGTACAAACAATAAATAAGTGATTTAAATAGGGCGCAAAGAATGACATTGTAAAACAATTTCAAAAATGTAGAAATACATTTTCAAGTTACTGTATTCTGGCTAATGAAACATTTTCAATAAATATTACATGCTTAATTAAAAAAGAGGAGACATCGCAGTACATTATAATATATATTATAGAAGTAACATTTTATGCTTGATAAATGGCCAACAAAGTCACAACGGTGGATCAATTCCAGTGCTAAATCAATTTCTTAAAAAGTTGTGCAGCACAGTTAAAACTTATGATCCACACAATTGTGAAATATAAATGTCGAAAAGTGGAAAATATTATTGTTTTCATCTTTTTACATCATACTGCACATAGCATTACCGTTTTAGTATATAAAATATAAAATCTCGAGATTGAATAAAATCTTTTTTTGGTTGTTATGTCACAGCAGAATAATTACCAAATTGGTAGTTCCTACTTTTAAATAGGTAGACTAGATTAGGCTAAATCACTGTTTGTTTCAGTATCTGTTATTTTTGTTACAGTGTAACGAGAGTGTTACACAGAAAATTTTTTCTTGAATGTTTACGTAAATTACATTCTAAAATGGTCAATTTTAGTTCTACTAGAGGACCAGTGTCCATTATTTTTTGTTAGTGTAATTCTTGTTATCTTTTCTTTCGTTTTCTTCTCTTATTCAGAATTTATACCTAACACATTTAATTAACAATAATATTTGTCAATAAAAATGCTGTTACAATATTTCTGAACATATACTAAACGTATTTCATTTTCATAGGTTTTATGAATCCATTGGTTTAATCTATTATGCTAACATCGTACAAAGTGCTTATTGTCTTTCATAAGTATTTAAATAATTCTTCAAAATATCTGAGTAGCAATGTTGTTAACGAGACGCAAAGCGATACGTATATTTGGTATGCCGGATACCGAGTAATACGGTAAAAATAATTACTGCAGCTCACGTGTTCAATACAAATAAATTAACAATGAAATATTCTGAATTTGCAGTGTACAAATATATAATACAAAAGCATAAATGCTTAGAAAGTGTAATCATCATTGAAAGAAAATTTAGATATAAACACGCACAGATTTACAAACATCTATGGCAATATATCTGCTAGTTATTTTATATTGCTCTACTTGAATGGAGCAATACCGATTGTCTCGCTCATAATCATTATAAATGTTTGTTAGCGTTTCCATATTTGTTTACTGAAGAACAAATATTATACTGAACCTCTTTTTTCGATTTATCACAATACATCGAGACGAAAATCGATGTAAAGATTATTATTAATACATACGATTTCACGAAGATGAAAAGCGTTAAATTTTCAATCTCATTCCGGATCCGTTTCCCCTTCTCCAATGGGTAATACCGTAACAAGACCAGCAGCTGCTACCTTAGCTTTGTATGCTTCCGGTTCGAACCAGCGAATCGGTGTCTGTTAAATCAAATTTTATACATTTGTACAATAATTGACAACAATATCAAAAACGTAGCAGTAGATTTACATTACCTTAACGTGATGTTACAAGCAGCACGGTTTTGATTTATAAAGCAAGTGTTAAATGATTTACGGTAACGTGCATGCCTTCTTAACATACTGTCATAAAGCTTTTTACATCGGTTCATTTTAAAGCGAGAGAGGAATTCATCGCGGTTCTGTTTAAACACTGGTGCTACACGATATATTTCAAAATACAACAAATAAAAACGCTTTATTATCTTTGAAATCTTAAGAAGTTTTACAATGATATTTTCGTTTATAAATCATCTTTAATCTCTTACATCGTGTACAAAATTTAATACTTTTCTTGTAATACTTAATAATAAATAAAAAAAAACATAAGAATAGGAACACCTTCCTCAACTTCAATCAATAGTAAACTATGGAACGATTCAAACAATTAATAATACATACGGAGAACAAAAAAAAACGAAGTATATAATTTAATAGTAAGAACAAAAAGTCAAAGCAGTCTCGTAGCATAATACATCTTATCCACTTTGAATTTCTCAATCTATATAATTAACCATATTTCTACTTAGTTAGAAAAAGGAAATGTTGAGATCTTCACCAATTTAACAATATAAAACGGAAGTATGTCCTCAAAGATAAATTTTTTTATATTAATAAAATTATAGTATGCAATACGAAATCACGGTATAGCTACAGAAAACCGAATGGATTGTACTAATACAATGTACTGACATATATTAATATACATCTTATATTAATATAAATATTGACATATATTAGTACAAGTCCAAAGCGTTTTACCTTAGAATATAAAATTATTAAACAACGTAATCAGAAGTATATATCTTATAAGTATATAACAAATTTATCGTATAATACTGATAACACAAAGACTTTTTGGTAAGTGTAAGTATATAAACTAAGCTATGGTAGTAACGTGAAATCTTTGGTTTAAGTACATATGTCTTGCGCACAAATCCATTAGCGCATGCTTTTATGAATACATGATTTAAAAAGTCGATTTTTCAGCTTGATGTTAACTGAGAAAGTTAATAGTTAATCTCCATATCTTTATCACAACCTGCCCATACTAACGTAAGAGATTTGTTTCTGCCAAATCTTATCTTATCGTTATATTCTTTGTCTTCAATACTATAGAAATAAATATTGCAATGAGAGTATTAAAACGGACATAGTAGAAATATAACAGTCACTTTAGAATTAGCACATTTCCATGTCAAAAACAAATTATAACTTAGAAACATAGTTAACTTTTGGACGAGCATTATTAATTTCGAGTCATTTAGAGAGAAACCCTGTGTAACAAATCGAAAATATTTTAATTCGATAGTATTATCTTTAAACTACGTACCCTGAAAATTTCATTTAAATATTCATAAAATTGATTAAACGACGGCCTTCAATAAACACTGATTCCCGCAGTACTTATGTCGGCGTTTAAAATTTGAAACGCCGATTAAATGCCTTTCTTATAAATTGAATCTTTGATAACATTTTTTAATCGTGCGACTTCAATTGTATAATAAAGTATAGAATGAAACGACATGAAATGTATATATATATTATATATATACATATAAAAAAGAAATATCCGTTAACATGCCAACAACGTCAACATTCACACATTAAACGAATATTAATTTTCATTCGACAGTGAATATTTTTTTGTCGAGAATTCCGAATGATCACTTCATTTTAATTATGTTACACAAAGCTTCCTCCTTAAAGAGTATGAACGTAAAAAAATATTAGTAAGTAAAACTGTTGCACATCAGTTGTTTAGCATTCGTATCACGTCGATGTACCTTGCGAACAATGTTGGGACACTCCTTTTGAATTCGAGCCCAGTCCGCAGGCGGTCGCTTAGCATAAGGACCTGTTGAACACAGCAACAAAAACTCGTACGTGAGTTCTCTGACTTCTGGAACTGAATAAATGTTCGATTAAATATATAGGCCTTGCACAAAGTAAGTCAGGCATTCGACTATACTCGTTTACCTTCCTGAGTCAAAGGATTTGCTTCAGAAATGATATGTGGTTTATATGTTTCTTCGCTTTCCGAGGTGGCTGAATTGTCCATAATCAATTCTCGGCTAATCTCATTGGTAGTATTTGATATCAACGGTGTTTTTTGTGAGTTGGAAGACGAGACAGAATAAGCGGACTCTTCTTCGAAATTAAAGTATTCTATACCGCTCGTAAAGTTTTTTGAATCTCCTAAGAAATATTCATCCAAAACCAGCTTCGCAGTCTGATACATACCCACATAGTTTACATTAAAATATATTTCATAATGCGTTATTGAACGAAATAAATCGTGTCGATCGTGAACTTTTATGTAGAGGTTTAAAATTGAAAAATACGATTACCCTAACAAGATCCAGATTGCATCCTGTGATCTTCAAGGATTGGTTACCAACTGTAACCGTGTATTTGTATTCGCCTATACTGGCGTCGTTGGTGGAGAAGCTGTGGAGGAGCGAACGTGCGCGGGAGTTTTGTTGCTGTTGCAGTCGGTTGCTTTCGTCCGATGCACTGCTATTTAACGAAGAACTAGAACCTCCCATTGCTCCCTTTTCTCCTCCACCTTGCTCCAATCTCACCGGTGATGCATTTCGTTGAATCGTATCTTTTATCAAGTCCTTCGCATAACTGTTTCAATATTATAGTAGATATAAGTATTGCAAAGTTTAAATATCAACATTAAAGGAAATTAAACTCACTGTATCTTGTCCTCGGAAGTACCCGTGATTTGGACAAGTCGTTCTTTGGCTCCAGGGTTTACTACGAAAAAAGGAATATATTAGACAAGATGTATATTTTGATATTGTACGTGAAACTTTGTTATTACCAAAGTTTGTTTCGTAAAAGCGATCTGTATTATGGTTAATGTATCATGTATAAATATAGACACTTTCCAAACATGTCAAGACAAATTATTGGTGGATTAAAACATTAATAAGATCGGTATTAATTGTAGACGAGATATTCTGTGAAAGAAGAACAATTTAATATTCATGTGCATTGGAAACCATAAGCGAATATAAGCAATAACATTATTTGTATTAAAAATGTAAAATGCTGCTCATAACAATTTATTCTTATCTCAATATTTTTTTAATAAGCTGCGAACACAATGCATGATATATTCGGTGATGATCACATGATAATAATTGAAATTGCATAATAAAAAAATGATATGAGCAATTAAACTTCCGAAGCTCAAGCAGGACGGTTTCAATCACTTTTGCGTACGAATTTTTTTACAAATTAATAAAGAACATATGTTTCATGCAGATAAAAGTAAAAATACATGTTAAAACACAAATTAAATATAAATATTATATATGTATATACTGTTCAACAAAGTACATCTTCACTCTGTTTATTGCATTTTATGTAATTCAACTTTAGAAACAAACAATTTTTTATTTTATTATTTGTAAAATGTAATTTTGGTTGTAATGAGAATATTAGGATATGTAACGAACATTTAAAAAGTAAACAATTAGTTATTTCCGAAATGCATGAGCATAATGCTATCAAGCCATCTGCAAATTATTTGTTTACCTCGCTGGAAGGAGATGATTGTCTGGCTGAGCTCTTCGATCATGTGAACTCGCCGCCCTTTTATTCCCATCACTATATTTTTGTGCAAATAATTTAGAAGTAGGAAAATAATACTTACTACTTATAATAGCTACGAAAACCATGAAACATAGAAATATTGGAGCTAACGATATAGTGCATGATAACTTGAAATTAAATTAAATGATTTAGACACCAAGAAAATATGCCATGTACTACAATTTACAAATATTTATATGTTCTTTCTACTGCATTAATAGGAATATTCATATCCTATTAGGAACATTAAATTTTCTTTACCTTTGCCGGAATCACTGTTACGTATAACAACTTCATCTTTACAGTAGTTTTTCCCAGGAATACGTGTCGGTTTAACAAATTTCCCACTATTCTTTATAACTTCACCAGGACCCAAGATAGGTGCTGCGGTGGGTGAAGGCATTGCCAAAGGTGATGATAACACGTTTGTAGGTGTGTCGGGAGTTGCTTCTGCCTGTTAACATTATACGAATATTTTTAAGATACAGTTCACAATCAATGTATATATCAAAAAAGAAAAGTAAGAAAATGAGAAACATACATTATCCAGATGTGATAGTCTCTGAGTGTAATACTCATCCATGGAATCAGTGTGACGCCACTGCTTAGCTCTTAACTCTATAAGTTCCAGCAGGTGAACCCTAGTCGTCAGATCTAATTTTTCGTCCTGACTTCCATTTCTAATTGCCACAAAAGCTCTGTCCAGCTGATCTGTGTATCAACTCAGTATTGTTGGAAAAAACATCAAAGTGTCCACAAATCGATTAACACGTTGACTCCCGTAGCGGTCGCTACTGATCAGTACTGAACTCTCAGCCGAACTCAATAGACTTCGAGAACAATAACGTTTATAATTCTTTAATTGCAATTAATATTAGAATAGTGCTTTAAAATGATAAGTGTACATGCGAACATGTCAATATTTTGATTTTCAGTATTATAAACTCAAATATAAAATGCTCACGGCAGTGAACGTGTTAACTTGTACTTCCATTATAAAATCTAATACCTTTGTAAATAGCTTCTAATTGGTGGGCATAAAGTTTCAGGTGATTACACATTCTAACCACACTCATTTGCAGCGTTTGGTCATGGAAGACATTGGTTAGTCGCATTGCTACATTGTCGATTAAGGACACTATGTCCTCCACTGTTAAATATAATCGTTAAATTTAATGCAATGACTATAAATATACATTGGAAACATAAAGTAAAACTTACTATTCAGACAGACGGTCGAGTGGCGTTGATTGAGCTTAAGCGGCCGAGGTTTTTCGATTTGTTTGATATTTCGAGCCCTGTTCACCTGAGTATTGGCCATTGTGTATAATCTTTAAAAAACAAATAATAAATTATCATTATTATCTCAATAAAAATAAAAATGCGACATCATCAAAGTTGTACTACATAATCGTAAATTTTAAATGAATCTACTTTCACGCGGATAGAAAGTCTACGCTCCAGACGTGCCGTTTGCGAATGTATCACGAGCAATAAAATGATAAATAAGCGTTTTTCTAACCGATTTCTCCTTGAACGTTGCGAAAAGTTTTTACTACATTTTTTTACTACATTCCGATACGCGACAACGAAGCGGATGTGTTGCTGTTTGCTGAACTAATATTTATAGAGACATTGTTTACATTCTCGATAACTTTCAGTAATTCCGTAATTAAGATTCTTCCGAAGACCGTATTAGGATACATTATTTTTCATTTACTCGAGTTTTTCGAAAATATTGAAACACAATACAGTATGTTTGCCACAAATGTTATTCCAAGAACGGTTTTGTTATTACACAATTTTGTTTTACCGGTATAAATTTAAATTAGAATAATCCACAGCCTTGTTTGCTTAATTAAACGAGTTTCTTCCCATTCAATTTAAAAATGCTTCGATCACTTTGAAAAGAGCAATCTCCGAAAGTTTCGATGTATAGTTCTGCGCCGCGGGTGATTTAAAAATAACTACAGAAAAGAGGGTGGTTTGCGAAGGAAATAATGACCCACGTCCAACTAAGACGGGAATACCCGAGAATTTCGTGTAAAAATGCGAATTCAAAGGACGTTTGAAACATCTGTTGTGATGGTGCGAACCTTAATGCCTTAACAATGGCAGGTCATTTTACCGTAGTCCCAAAGCGATAAAAATAATTTATACGGTACCCATGTGAGCGCCCCTGGCACTTTCGACATCTTGTACGGAACGTTAGAAGAGGAGGGAAAACTCGCGAGAGACAAAGAGAGATAACAGGCAAAAGAAAGGAGAAAACCGTAGTGGGGGGAGGAAGGGCGGAAGACCGAAAAGTGTGAACGAAAAGAATGATAAAGAATAATTACGACGATGAATACTCGAACTTGGATGATTTAAGTACAGGTCGCGAGGAGAATGACACGGACGAACTGTCGTGAGCGTAAATTGCGCGAGTTTAAACAATTAGCACGTTTAGCATTGACATAAAATCCGAATCGTGGGAGCTTAACGATATATGTCATGCAATCAAACACTTGACACCTGGTATTTCACATGTTAACCTTACGCGACGTCGGTTGTTGACACTCGGATTTTTATCGTTAAAAAATAACTTACCAGCACGTCGGCCGTGCCACGGATCAACAACAGGCAGACCGTCCGAAAGAAATCGGTATGAGATGTGTCGTTGACATACGTTGCGAAGGTATACTCGGGTGCCTTAAATTTAAGACGGTGCTGCCAACGCAGTCTTTAAAAATTACTAGCGATCGGGATTAAAAAAAGAACCGCGAATCGAAATCGTATTCATAATTGTATATGAAAGCTGTATTTTTCAATTTTACTCATGTTTTTCGAATGAATGTCGAGAACAAATATTACGATATTTAAGAAAGATTTCTGATCAAGAAGACTCATTAAAAAGTGGTACTTCTTTGGGACGGAAATTGTATTTTAAATGCTACAGTGTCTCGAAGCACTGGTCCACCCTTATTAAAATGGAGGGTTGGGGTTTTATGGGAAATCAAAAAAATTATATTTATTATATTCTAATAAATTGTTTCTTGATGATTATGAGAAATTTAAAAATCTTCAATTTTATAATTCACATAAGACTCGTATTTTCAGATATGCATCGGTATTTTAAAGGTTTCTTTCTTTTTTAAGTTTGGAGCAGAAGAATCCCCGAAGTAAATCAATAATCGACATTGAAAACATTTTATTCAGTCAGTAAGAAGCATTCTACATGATGATGATGATGATGATGATGATCATAATGATAATGTAATAATAATCATAATAATAATTAATAATAATAATAATAATTCGTTTATAATAACCATTTGTAATATACAGGTAAATTCTCTCTTTTTTTCTCATTTTCGCTCTGTCTCTCTCGCTCGTTCACACACATTGAATTGTCATAGTACATAAATTATAGAAAATTTACCGATACAAATGAAATATTACATTCTTCAGACTATGAATGTAGTCAATAAACCATCCTTATCTCGTTTTTTTTTATTCTTGCTGCAAAGATATCTTGTTACTTCTTTTTAGTTTTTTTGTATTCGGCAGCGTTGTTGGATTTGAAGGACTACTTTAAAACTTCACTGCCCACAGTGACGTTTACATGCTTTGTGCTTTTCTTTGTACATTATTAAAAGATTCACTCCTGCTAAGCAGGCTCAGAGATAACAAATCCTAGACGCGTCTCTCCATAAGGCATAATATATATGTCCGATATTATATCTCGCAACAGAAAGGCTGTTGTTCAGTGAAATGTATAAATAAACGACAACACCAACATTGTAAACGTAACTGATGCAGTTCTATTATTGTAAATCCATATTACTATTGATTTGAGGTAGTGTTTTCAATGTAATCCTATTACTTTGCTGCTATATGTTGTGTGCGGATATGTGTCTCGTATGAATATTTTTCACACCCATACACTTTCACTATAAGTCCAAAATATGTAAAGTATATATATATACATGTATACACGTTGTATACATGTATATATACATGTGTGTGTTAGGAAACTTTGTACTCAATAAACATATACAACCATAATTCTTCCTGTTCGTTAGTCTCTGTAATAATTCTATTTTGTTGCAAACAACATGATATCTTCGTCTCATCGCTATTTATAAACAGTTCGTAATGCATACAAACGAAGAAATACGTGTCTATGTATATATGTATATATATAAATATACACACACGCAGATCAGTATTTTGGACTTACAGTTACACCAGTTGTAAGTGTGTTTTCAAAAATTATCATCTATTTATAAAGTATGAGAAAACCAAATGTCGGGCAAATTTTGAAACCTGCTTTGTTTTCTGATATCTCTGTAATTATTACTTTTTCTCGGAGCATGCCGTCTGTTAAACGCGCATGAAACTTCCATTTAAAAAAGAGTTACCTTGACATTAATCGTGTCAAAATCTTCCCGCTATTCAGTATTCCAACTTCATTTACCAAATACGACAAGGCTGCTGACATTAGGCTTGCTAGCACTTGTAAATAATGCCCAGCAATTGTGCTATTTTGTTAGTTTCATTAACTATTATTTCATGAATAATTTATCACATTTTAATCATCTTCACAGATTGAAAAAGAGAGGGCACATGTAACATCATGCATTACCAAGTTGGCTCAATCTATGAACACTTTTGTAAAAAATATAACATCTATGGATGGT
The DNA here is from genome assembly GCA_913789895.3 of Seladonia tumulorum. Lineage (NCBI taxonomy): Eukaryota > Metazoa > Arthropoda > Insecta > Hymenoptera > Halictidae > Seladonia > Seladonia tumulorum. Next base: position 6,444,385 of record OU565274.1, read on the forward strand.
TGAGCCCTTGGTTAGCATATAGCGAATTAGTACTTTTTTTTAAAGGTAATGCGGATCACTTCTGCAGGAACCAGCAACGGATATAAATATCCATATACGATCTGTGTTTAAGTGCATTTAACATTACCCTTCCCTTCACTTTAAAAGGAAACATTGCTTCTTTGGGTACCCAAGTAAACGGATACCCAATCTTTATATCTAATATTTAAAAAATGGAACCTATTTAAGCGCAAGAGACGGATACCTTTCCTGCAATTTGATTGTACAAACACCTTTAATGCTATTGCAGAAGTGATGGTCGCTCTAGTCTTCGTATATTAGTTTTTCTTACAATATCACACATACCCCCTCCCTAAGAAACTAAACGCAGTAAACATAAAAATAGTATTCGAGAAATCGACGACATCAATTTTGAATTTTGACACATTCGTGTTATCCTTATATTACCTTTAATATAAGTTAACGACTTAAGTGAAATTAATTCTCAAAGTGAAAACAACAAATGCAATGCACGAACACATTGTTCTTCTCCTCGTAAAAAAAAGTGAAACTTAACATAAAATATGACTCACATCGAGATATAATAGCCTCAACAGTTCACCAGGGGAAAACACAAACGAAATATACATATAATAGTAAAACTATTAACTACTTCACTACTCTAAAATAGCGAGAAAATCCTAAGACATGCGATATCGCACGATGAACATTATTCTTAGAAGTTGCAGAACGCTTTGCAATTTCTAGAGCCGCTTGTCCCTTATTAAAGTTTGAATTTTTCTAATGCTTGCACTGAATGTCTTGTGATTTTTACGCTTTTGTAACAATTAATTCAATATCATCCCTCCTGCTATGTTACCGGTTCTTTTTTTTCTCTCTTCTATAGCTGGAGAATATCTCAAAATAAAGCAGAAAAATCTTCTGCCTTCAACTTTTACGTTTAACTTACAATTTTAAATCTTGGAGCCGAAATCCATTATTTGATTAATTGTGTCACGGTTACACGTAATTTTCTTTTTTTTTATAAGTTAAGCTCGTATGTACCTTGACATTATTTTTTCATATATTGGAATATTTTCTTGCGATTCATGGAATATTTCAACTCCATAGATAAAAATTGATTTCAGACAACAATTAAAGGTTAAAATCATTATTAACTATAATTATCAATTACACGACCATTAGTATGTCTTATGCAGTAATAAATTACCATCGTGCTATTTTACTTCACCGTCGACGGTTGCTTTTTATTTTTAGTTACTAGATGTTATGAGTTATTTAGCTTAACTTATTAACGAGTATTAATGGCATCTGCTTTTGTCAAGAAGAATCGAAGTAAATTTTTTTTGCATTTTACCTTAATTATTAATGCTGTACGAAATTCAGCTTTTCGAACTGTTATAAAGCTGATATTTAGTGATGCCGTTTTTTCTTGAAACCTAAACAACAATTTCGATTAAGTTATATATACTGTATTCTGAGAACTGATATATCAATTGATTTTTCATAGAATAAAACTTACTTCTTTTAGCTTTACCCTTTTTCTGAGTTTTCCTCTTCTTAGCAGACACAGCAGATGACTCTCCGAAAGATGTAATTTCTTCTCCAAGTGTTCCAACTGTAGTCATCATGCGACGCCTGTGCTTCTCTTGTTTAGTAACTGGCAAACGTGTCATGTACGTTTCTTCGTATTCTACCTTTCGCTTATTTTCACGACCCAAACTGATTTGTTTCTCACTCAGACCATGAGAATCTTCAATAGGTGCATCTAAATATTCCTCTTTCAATTCTCTCAAAACAGCACCTGAGACTGCACGTCTGCGAGCTCTTTCACCAGCTTTACGCATTTTCTCTGCAACTGTCTCATCACCATCTACAATAATAATATTTTTGTTTAGTTGGTAAGAGTACATTGTTATGGATTACAGTATATATAAGAAACACAGATACTAACCATAGTGTACTGCAGCAAGTTTTGGTGGTACATAAATATTAGACTTCCTTGACTGTGTTGATTTAAAACCATCCATTTCTCCATCCTGATCACTATCGGATTCTTCATCATTGCTCTCAATCGTACCAATAAGTGCATCAGGATTTGCTTTAAAATTACTTGGGTCATCACTGTTAGTAGTACCAGTTACAGCAGTCTTAACAAGCTTATCTATTTGATATTTAAGTTTGTGATCTATTGGTCGGATTTTCTCTAGGACAGTTCTGATTTCAATTAAACGATCGATCGATGGATCTCCTTCTATACGTTCCCCTGAACATTTTCTTAAAACTATGTAAGTCAAATTAATCAAATAGGAAAGTAACATGTGATATTTCATTTCTAAGAAACTAAGACCCTTGTCTGTGGAAATCTCTCCATTTTTGACACGAACCAGCATGTTGTCTACAAGTTGGTTCACTTGTAGTACATTGGCATTCATCTCTCCGAGTAGGCGGAATGCCTGTGGGAGATCCCTTTGTTCCATTTCATCAATTGCCTGTAAACATTCGTTATTTGTGCATGAAAATATATTTAACGTCAACTACAATATTTGCAACAACGTATATTTATAATAATGAAAAAATATTTTATACCCTCATCTTTTGTCATACTTTAATTAAACACAATGAAACATTTAAAAATAATGTGTTCGCGGTCGACTCTTCATTCACAAAACATTAAAACTTTCGGATCGCGTGGGCCGGGAGTAACGTTTAACAAAGTCACTCGATATTTCTGTGCACTCATACACCGTATTTGACACAAGTCCGGCACATAAAAATTCTTTGATATTTCATTTATTTCGGCGTTAACTGTGTTTCATTGAGAAAAATGAAGCACGCGTTGAATTCCGTTCGTAAAACTGGATCGTAACCAATGTTTTCGTACGAGTTTCGTGTGAAAATTCACTGAAAGGCTTAATTTTAAGAAAAATGTCGGATCCGCGGATGCACTGGAAAAAAGCGCAATAATCTGCTGCCATCTTTCCTATTTACTAATGGATGACAGCGGAAAAAAAACAATCAAAAATTCCCAATAGACCCGATAGAAAAATGCACTGATTTCGGCGATTCCCACGGAAATTCATATATATAATATGCTCAAAAGTTTCCACTCACCTGCACCATTGTTCTGAAATAAAAATTAACGGAACAGATGCATATCTAAATAACGTAACTTGTAATTAAACGAGTCCCCACGTGGGACGATATTTTCCTTTTCGGGGGTATATTTTTTCGCTCGGAAAAGCCTGATCAAAACACTGACTGTTATGCGGCAAAAATGTTACTATTTTCTATAAGAAAATCGTTCGCGAATCGTTAATAACAAACGCTTTAATGCGTTACGAATTTCTAGAGTACTTTTTACGTGGATAAACTGACAGTTTAATAACAATCCACTATTATAAAAGACCCACTTCCTTTTCGTTTACGGAATAAAAAATTGCGGGAATTTTAAGAATAAAAGTAATGGTGGGTATTTTTTATTTGGTGATGAATAACTCGGATAAGATATTAATTGATTAGTATTTCGTTCCATTATAGTTAAAACAATTATATTTTATAATCGGCGCATAAATAATAGTTCAAAAGTGATAGAAATGTAGTAGCTATATATCTAATAAAACATAAATAAATATAGTATTTCACATTTCAAAACGTGTTTCATGTTATATACGTGTCTTTGTACTTATTTTAAACATAATAATACATAAAATTTTATGCAGCGCATAATTCAGTTTATATAAACATTAAACTTTCTTAATCTGCCTTATGCAATTGCTGGACAGTTATATAAAGTTTTAGTTGACAATAAAACCTTCGATAAAAGAATAAATTTAAAGGACTTCATCCCCAATGTATTTTAAAATTATTCTAATACATTTAACAAATGTATTCATCCTTGAATTAGACTGAACAGACCAATAAGTTATTTATTCGTACATTATGATTCGATCAATACTTAAACGTATAAACATGGACTTAATTTGCGTGTAGTATTTTAATATTGTAGTATCTGAAGAATTACATTTCCAAATATTAAATTATTTATAAATTACAGTTACATAAACATAAAAAATGCCGGATTCACATTGCAGTTTGTGAACACTTCGCGAACCATATTCGTTAGCAATATGGGCACTTTCGCTGCGAAAAAGTTAAATTAAAAGTAAAATGGTTAAATGAAAGTTCGATATCATCAAAGGCTTTAATTAAATTCTCTATTCTGCAATTGTTTGCGAAATGTTTGCGTGTTCCAATGTGGACGCAACACTTTAAACAGTTCACAAATAATTTTAGCCAGTATGAACCCGGCATAACGCTCCGAGTATAAACAGAGAGGAAATTTCCTGTCTAGTATAAACAAATATTCTAGGGAATTTCATAAGAAGCAAATCTTAATGTGTCTTGACTGGAGAATGTTTCTAGGCAAACTTCGTGTTAAAGTAAATTTCATTTTTGACGTGAACAGAGTGGGAACTCTGTGAATTGTAATCTGAAAGATTTCAGCACGGCGTGGCGCGCCTTTGACGAAAATAATATTATAAAATGGTACGTATTATTGGAGGTCGTACGTTACGAAAAAGTATTGAAAATTAAGTACCGTAGTATTAAAACTATCAATGAATCAACGTAGCGTTTAATATTTTCGAAGTCCACATCGGCAGTTTTCGTAAAGTACAATTTTATTAGCTCTTGACAGAACGTAATAACATTGTTTATCGCGGTTACCGTGAAATTGTTCTGAATATCGGCAACGTTACAAAATTTGCTCCTGTTTTATATAATTGTACATCTTCCGTGTCTCTTTCGTATTGTTGTGTGCATTTTTACGTGTTTATAAATAAATTATTTTTTAATGTATACCGGTTGACGTGACAGACGTGATATCGGAAAGTGTTATTTAATTTGATTACGAGAACCGTTTTCGTTCTGTTAACAGGGAAGATTAAGATGTAGCGCTGTATTTGTAATAATATCCTTGTTAATTGAAACCAATGGCTTCTATGTGCCTGGTGTTGCGCCCGTGGAGTTTATAAAGGGGCAAAAAATTGATGTCAAAGCGGTTAAAATGACTAGCACTCACACACAGTTGCCATATGAATATTACTCTATTCCATTATGCAGACCAAAAAGTGTTTTTGTTTACAAATCGGAGAATTTAGGAGAAGTACTGCGTGGTGATAGGTAAAAAGCACAGATGATGTCCTTGTTTTTATAGAATCTAAGCTGTTTTATATTTACGCAGAATTGTAAATACTCCATACGAGGTAACCATGAGGGAAGATGTAAACTGCAAATTGTTATGTCATGAACCAAACAGTAGTATGACATGGACAGAGGAGGAATCGCAGCAAGTAATAGAACGTATTCAACATGATTACACAGTGCATTTGTAAGAAAACATGAAGTCATTACATTGTCCATTGAAGCTGCATTACTAAAAAAACTAATTTCATTACTTTTACCAGATTAATAGATAATTTACCAGCAGCCACGAAAATGTTTGATAAAAATACAAACAATGTGATCGTATATCAAGGGTACCGTTTGGGTGGTGTTGTGAATGATCAGATTTATATCAACAATTATCTGAAGCTAGAATTAAGTTATCATGAATATGGAAAGTTAGTATTGATTATGTTATTGCAGAAATGGAGAATGTATCAGATTATTCAAATTTATTTTTGTGTTGTAGAAATGCATATAGAGTAGTCGGGTTTGATGTGAAAGCTCAAAGTATCGATGCGAGTCAATTGAAGTTTGATGGAAATACTTGTATATTGCCTCCAGATTTAAAACCACAATTTGTGAATCCTAAAGGAACCAAGCTTTGGTTCCTGTATTCTGTTAAGTGGAAGCAATCTGTTGTAAGTTGGGCTAGCAGATGGGATGTATACCTAGGAATGAGTGATGTTGAGATTCACTGGTTTTCAATCATCAATTCTCTTATTGTAGTCCTTTTCCTTTCTGGTAAATATATTAAATTATTCATATTTAATTCCTATTTTTTTTATGAGTTCATACAAACATTTTTTAATAAAATTGTGCAGGAATTCTAACAATGATCATAGTTCGAACTCTGAGAAGGGATATTGCACGTTATAATGCCGGTGAAAGCGATAGTTTGGCAGGTTTGGATGAGACAATCGAAGAAACAGGCTGGAAACTAGTCCACGGAGATGTATTTCGACCTCCCCCACATCCTCGATTATTTGCTGCCGTAATAGGCAGTGGAATTCAAATATTTTTTATGGCTTTGATAACAATATGTAAGATTCATGTTTCTACATGAGATACAGTTAACATTTTCGATATTTTATATTTTATTTTTGCGTGATTTTTAGTCTTTGCTATGTTGGGTATGCTTTCGCCGGCTAGTAGAGGCGCACTTGGAACTAACGCGATATTTTTATATGTATCTTCCGGGTTAATTGCTGGATATTTCTCTGCGCGACTTTATAAAACGATGCGTGGGAGGAAATGGAGGAGGACAGCATTGTTGGTAAGAATAAAAAATGTGTCAATGACTATTGAAATGGAAATCACTATTAAATCACTATTTTACTTTTACAGACAGCAACTCTGTATCCTGGAATTGTATTCACCACTTGCTTCTTTTTGAATTTCTTCATATGGGGAAAACACAGTTCCGGTGCAGTACCATTCAGAACAATGTTAGCATTGTTGTGTCTGTGGTTTGGCATATCACTTCCACTGGTATATCTGGGATACTATTTTGGATACCGTAAACAACCTTTCACACATCCCGTCAGAACAAATCAAATTGCTAGACAAGTTCCTGATCAATTGTGGTATATGAACCCAGTATTATGGTGAGTTTATAAAGTTCATAGACTTGAAGTCCCAACTCTGAATTGGAATAAAAATACATCAACGTTTTTACAGTACATTAATGGCTGGAATTCTTCCATTTGGAGCAGTTTTTATAGAATTATTTTTCATTTTGACTGCGCTATGGGAGAATCAGTTTTACTATCTCTTTGGATTTCTGTTCCTTGTATTCTGCATTCTTGTCATCTCATGCTCTCAGATATCTATAGTTATGGTGTATTTCCAGTTATGTGGAGAGGTAAGAAATCGATTCAAGTAGTTACGTTTCACAGTATTTTTCCAATATGTATATACATTGTTATTTTTCCCGTTATCAGGATTATAGATGGTGGTGGAGAAGCTTCATTGTTAGCGGAGGATCAGCTGTATATGTGTTAGCTTATTCAGTCTTCTATTTTATGACAAAATTAGAAATAACAGAATTGGTTCCAATACTTTTATATTTTGGCTACACAGCATTAATGGTGCTAACATTCTGGTTATTAACAGGTACAATAGGTTTCTTCGCGGCTTACGCATTCATTCGTAAAATATATGCCGCTGTAAAAATAGACTAGTCAAAAAATATCGTTGACGACGTCAATGATGATAAGAGGAGGATAATATTTTCAATTTACAAAGAATATTTAATTATTTTTAAATTAAATACATAATACCAAAACTGTACTATAATTTCCTTTCAGTTTCTATTAGCCGATCTATTTTTTTTTGTTTATTTACGAGTAGTACATCTACCAAACATTAATTCTCGAATATTGTAAAGTTATTTTCGGCTGTACAAATATATTAAAAATCTTGTATTAAGGAATGATTAGGGGTAAATTATAATTTAAAAAATGTACAATAATGTTCAATAATTAATGTCTTATTCAAATACTGTTTCTATTTCCGATTGAATACTAGATTTTTAAAAAATATTTCGCTGTTATAAAAAGTACTTATAATTCATAAATTCATGAAATGGAGTTCTACTACTCACACAATTCAGTAAAAGCTACGTATTAAGAATGTATATATATACACACACACACATCCATATACACACATATAAAAAGATATGAGCTGCATTGACTATATTAATATTATCGTTTCAGACAGTATAAAGAAATATGTAAAGATATAATAAATGTAATATTAGTTATAGTCAATGCCAGTATTATAGCTTACAATATTAATTATTATTAGTTCTTGTTTTATTACAATAAAATGACAAGATTTTACAAGTCGTATGTGCAAAAAATTGTTAATACACATACATGCATTAAATGCATTACATTGTAAGATTAATAATATAAAATTTATGTATTTACTTTGTACGTGTTGTGTGTGAACTTAATTCCTCAATACTCGGGTCATGCAATTTACGTATTCGTTATGCATAAATTATTTTTTGGCATATGTATGGCTTATTGATCTGTCAACATTAAATAAAATGTACAATAAATAAGCAACTTTTATACATGTTACCACGGAAATGTATATTCAATTTTCGATGTTTCTATATTCTCATAATTTCGAATATATGTACATGTCTTAAAAAAAAAAACAAACAATTTGGATATGTAAAAACAGTTTTTACATTTTCAAAATTTGAGAGCACTGGAAAATAGTATTGATCTGATCGTAATAATGGGTAACAAATATTTTGTACCCTGAATAGTGTAAATAATACGAAATTCATACTTCTAAAGATATATGAATGTACATATACAGATCTGTCTCTATGTTTTCAAATTTCAATGAAATTTCAAGAGATAATGGCGATGTTGTTTTAGTTTGCACTTTACGATGAAGTATATGAAAATAACAATTATACTGATAATATAAATTTTGATCTCTGTAGACTCCACAGGCATGTAACATTTTGATACAGAATAATTATTTGATGTAAATACCCCCTGAAATACAAGTATTATTTTAAGGAAGTAATATACAATAAAATTCGAAATCGATAGAGCTTTGACGTTTTTAACTTACCAGTAAGAGTGAAGGATTATCTTTATTGCGCCAACTGAACGATGGTATTGTAAATTCAAATATATCTTTTCTGTGTATCCTTCTACAACCATGATGAGTATGGCCGTTGACGATCAGTCTTGGTTTCAAAATATCTAGAAGCTGTAATTGAATAATTTTATAAATTTTTTTACTATCGATTATAACAATTCATAAGGATTATTCTGTATACCTGTTCAGATGCTTCCTTTGATAAACATTCCCATCTTTCTCTAAACTTGATATCTTTTATATCATCTGGTGCTTGATCAGGTTCATTGCAAATTTCATCGGATTCGCGATACATTGGAAAATGCTGTGATAAAAATTGAAAGATTACATGAGAATTCTTAGTTTTCCGAATGGAATCATTTACTGACCTGTAAAATAATCGGTCTGCTATATCTTGAAATAGCATTAGTTTTATCACAGTGATTTCCTGTACCCTTTGCACAATTTAAATGTGCTGTAAAAAAAAAATAAAAAAATAATTTCCAAATCAAACGAAGCAAAGGACATATCACAAGACATGGACATGGACATACTTGCAATTTTATTTAATGCAATCTCTGTAGATCGGCACAAGAAGCAACCATCTCCTTCTAGAGCCATGCTATTGATTAAAACAAAATGATTTCCCCTTATGCTAACTCTCTTCACGCTTGGTGCCTTCAGACCGTCCATGAATCGTTGATTTAAGAATGGCGTAATAACTGAATAAGAATTTGTCGTATTGAAAATGCTAAATAGTTACAAGGAGATTGCAGATTTTGAAATCTGTAATCCAACATATAAGAATTTAAAATGTTTTATAGTACCATAGTGAAATCCAATGTCATGATTTCCAGCAACAACGTAAAGATGAGTGTTTTTAGGTACAGAGAACAATGAGTGAAATCTTTGAATATATTGCTCAAACTCTGAAGAGCTACTCCATTGACCTTCATCAAATAAATCACCTGTTGACAAATATACTACATTAGTACGATGAATTATTTTTGGAAAATTCTGTGGTATGTAATCATTTACCTAGCACAAAGATTATGTCTGGTTTATGAAGTGCAACCATAGTCTGAAATGCTCTGTACATTTGCCACTCCCTAAACAAGAAATTTAATGTAACAGAAGAAGCTTAATCTTAGTGTGAATGTGTAATAAAGTATTAAGAAAGACTTGTATTATGAACCTTTTTAATTTGTCAAACCAGTGTCCCTTTTTGGAACCCAACAAATGAGTGTCTGCAATGAACATTGCATGCACAGGTAGTTCTTCTGTAGTCGGTTTAGGTATTGTCGCATCAAGTTTGTGTGGATCCAAAACAGGCCATGAACACTAGTAACAAGAACATGTAATTCATATAACACATGCGACGTTTATACGACCAGTATTAATAATTTACCTGAATAAGTACAACATAATAAAGTAAATATTCACAGAAAAAAAATAAACACAACAGAGCTATTGCAACTTCAGCGAATAATTTTTTATATGAAACCATTCTACCGTCTAACATTTTATGTAGAGTTTAATCTATAGCTTATAGATAACACATACTTTATAGATTATATATATAATAATCTATCACAGGTAAATGCATAGCACGTTTGAATAATATTTCATGAAAACATTCAGAACTTAGTAACATTGGCGACATCTGTAAATATTCGCAAACTCAGATATGCGTCAGTAAGCGAGGAATCTGCATGTAGCTGTTTGTTGATAAAGAAGGAAGTTCAAAAGTCCCTATGAAAATATATTTGAAAATCGACACATCCTCAAATCCTCAGGGAAGGAAAGGGAAGAGGAGGGGATCCAGATCTATTAAATTTGAATCACGAAAGGCTATATTATAGACATTTATCTTTATGACTCATCTGCACCTGCACATTGCAACAATCTATCATTAAAATTTTTATTATTTTTTTAGGGCGATTATTACTCTGTATTGGCGATTCAAGGTTTCTTCATGCGAAAAAAAATTTCCACAAGTTGTTATCATTTATTATCGGGCACTGATTGTGCAAAATATCTATTAAAATTATTTTTAAACACAGTAACTGCATCGATTTGAGGTCAAAGTCCTTGAGGAGTATAGCCAATTCTGTCGGTTAGGTCTTAGGTCTCTGTCCACTTGAAGTACTATACGCATGCGTATTCGTCCGTGATTCCAGTTTGGGTGCTGCTGATTCCATGTGTACAGTTTAATATTGTCTTGTCGGGCGTTTACGGGCAATGCATTAAAAATGTCGCAATACAGATTATTGGGTGCCGTGGCACGTTTATCTGCCATAAATAAAAATTATGTTACACGAACAGGTAATTACAATACTAATTACTATCTATATTCTATATCAATACATACGTGTCTTGAACCTTGCTCCCATATACCGAACTGACGAATTTCTCGCAAGTTGTATGTGAAACAATAATGAAAGTATGGATCAAATGAGCATCGTATGTGGCTATAGTTGCAAGTTTTAGAAGAGTCTACAATTCCATATTATTTTGAACAGTTGCTTTTACAAATGAATGACACTATCCATTACAAACACCTACCGTATTCCATATCATACAATAAACGTTTCTTTCAGCATTATGTCAAACAATGAGGACATTTGCAAGTGCAGCAAATACAAAACATTTGAAATACAAAGTTGTAGATAATGTAGCTGTAGTGACTATAGACTCACCGGGAGTCAAGGTAGGTATTATTTATATATTGTTTTAACAACTCCATTGTATTTATATATATAAATATATTGTTGTATACTTAGATTAATAAGTACATTTGTGTATAGGTGAATAGCTTGAATCACGAAGTAATGAAGGAAATAGTAACAGTGTTAAGAAATGTGGAACAAGATTCCTCTGTGAGTTCTGTAGTCTTAATAAGTGGTAAGCCTGGCTGTTTTATCGCTGGCGCAGATATTACTATGATACAGGGATTCAAGACTTCAGATGATGGTTATAAAGTATCTGCAGAGGGTCAACAAATTTTGAATAACATAGAGATGAGTACAAAACCAGTTGTGGCTGCAATTCAGGGAAGCTGTTTGGGTGGAGGCCTTGAGGTGCATAAGTTAAAGAATTCCTAATGTGCATTGATGTCCACATTTATCCCCTATAAAGACTGTTTAAAGACTGATTTAATTGCTGTAGGTTGCAATGGCTTGTCATTATCGGTTGGCTGTGAACGATCCAAAAACTACTTTAGGTGCACCGGAAGTAATGTTAGGATTACTACCTGGTGCAGGAGGCACACAAAGATTACCCAAATTAACTACACTTCCCAATGCATTAGACATGGTGCTCACTGGAAAAAATGTTAAGGCAGATAAAGCTAAAAAGTTGGGAATTGTAGACATGTTAGTGAATCGTCTTGGTCCTGGAATTGCACCAGCAGAAGAAAAGTAAGTAATACTATATTAATATTTACAAATATTATAATAAAATATATATCATTTTAAATTTTACTGTATTAATATTCACAGTACTATAAGATACTTGGAAGAAACAGCTGTTCAAGCTGCAAAAGATATTGCAAATGGAACATTGAAAATTGATCGTAATCCTAAGTCTATGGTCCAAAAGCTTATGAATTATGCTTTATCATATAATTTCGTTAAAGACCAAGTGTTTAACAAAGCAAAAGGTCAAGTGATGAAAATGTCTGGTGGCTTGTACCCTGCTCCACTTAAAATTCTGGATGTAGTACGCATTGGTCTGGATAAGGGACCAGCTGCTGGTTACGAGGCAGAAGCCAAAGCTTTTGGTGAGCTAGCAGTTACACCTCAGTCCAGGGGACTCGTAAGTTTATTCTTTGGACAGAATGCATGCAAAAAGAATCGTTTTGGCGCACCAAAGAATGCTGTGAAGTAAGTAGACGTATAACATGCTATGACCAGTGTGGCCAAATCAAGACTTGTTCCCCCACTCTAATTTCCCCTTCTACCGCGCTTCTACTCAAGTTTCCGACGCGCTTCGTCTCTGTCGTGCATACTCCGGTACAGTCAGAGAGAGAGAGTACTTTTTTCCCTCAATTCGCGCTCCCTCCTCTCATCTGGCAACACTGGCTATGATAAATGTGATTGAATGACAAAAGAATTAATTCTATATTCAATTTTAGGAAAATTGCGGTTGTTGGAGCTGGCCTAATGGGAGCAGGTATTGTTCAAGTGAGCATAGACAAAAGCTTCGATGTAGTCATGAAAGACACAAATGAAGCAGGTCTATATAGAGGTGTTGGTCAAATACAAAAAGGCTTGGATAATGCTGTAAAAAGAAAAAGATACTCTACGTAAGTCACAAATAGGTGTTCCTTTAAGAAATGTTAAAATGACTTTCGTTGCAAATCATTTTTTGGATGTATTTTCAGAGTTCAAAAAGACAAATACCTTTCCAAGCTGGATGCCACTTTAGACTATAACTCATTCAAGAACGCGGACATTGTAATCGAAGCTGTATTCGAAGACCTTGCGATCAAGCATAAAGTCATCAAAGAAATTGAATCGTGTACATCGCCACACTGCGTAATCGCGACAAATACATCGGCCATTCCTATTACTGACATTGCTGCTGGAAGTAAACGCCCGGATAAGGCTAGTATAGATTGTTATATACAGTTTAGTTATATGCAAATACTTGATTTGACATGGTATCGATTCCACAGGTGATCGGAATGCACTACTTCTCTCCAGTAGACAAAATGCAACTGTTAGAGATAATAACGCACAAGGGAACGTCGACTGAAACTATTCAGACTGCGGTCGATGTAGGTTTGAAACAGGGTAAAACAGTGATTACTGTGGGGGATGGCCCTGGATTTTATACCACGAGAGTTTTATCAGCCATGTTATCCGAAGTCATGAGGCTATTGCAGGTAATATTCGCAATGATTATTAAGACTAGATTTAAATTCTTGTATTAAATGATATAAATGCGACAATATAGAATGTTATGTGTTTGGAAAATAGGAAGGTATGGATCCGATAGCTGTGGATAAGTTGACTAAGAAGTTCGGATTTCCTGTCGGAGCAGCAACGTTGTCAGACGAAGTTGGTCTTGACGTTGCAGCCCATATAAGTGTTCATCTAGTAAAGGCTTTAGGTGAACGTTTCAAAGGGGGAGATGTAAACATACTCAGCGATATGGTCAAAGATGGTTTCCTTGGTATTTATTCAATTTCTCTATTATCGTATTTAGACGAGTATTTATATTTGCTACACTAATTGCTTCCACCAAATAGACTACGGATTTTATGCAATCGTGATATAATAGCATTTGTGTATATAATTTTTAGGCCGAAAGTCTGGTAAAGGTATATACGTGTATGAAGCCAATGTTAAGGACAGACCTGTTAACTTGAAAGCGGTAGATATAATGAAAAAATACAAGCTTGAACCAAAAGGAAGTACAACTGACGAAGATCGTCAGTTGCGAATGGTGTCTCGGTTTGTTAATGAGGCGGTACTTTGCTTAGAAGAAAATATATTGGCCAATCCGGTAAGTAAAATTTTGAATATATTACATTAACACATTCTGCTTAATATTCTTTTTACCAAAATTGAAATGAATGTTTTTATAGTTGGAGGGTGATATAGGAGCCGTGTTTGGATTAGGCTTCCCTCCATTCACCGGTGGACCTTTCCGCTGGATAGACTACTTTGGAGCCGGTAATTTAGTAAGGAAAATGGAAGAATTCCAGAGTCAATACGGCGATGCTTTCAAACCAGCCAAGACTCTGTACGATATGGCGTCCGACTCAAACAAAAGGTTCCACAAACACTGAGAAAAAGAATATAATGTCCAAAGGTCGGAATATAACTACAGTAAAAATCTATAACGAGATTTTTAATTTTTATACGTTTGTAATGAAGATAAGAATGTTGACCTAATGTTAAAAGTACTATATTTTTTGATAAGTATATACATACCGAGATTGTTCATACGATGGTTTGTATTTTCGCAACTATCAATGCAAATGTACTATGTATTTATTAGAACATTTTTATACGATTTATATCGCAAGATATCGTTCATATTTCTGTATCGCCAATGCTATAGTATTAGGGTTTATATTTTCAGAATAATATGGAAACTTATAATAGATGTACATATGTACGTACGTTGTTTTAAAAATGATTATATGTATACGGTTTATTGTTGCTGAAAGAAATAAATGGCATTTTTTTTTTAAACGGCGTTCTACTTTTTTTATGTAAGCAAACGACGTAAGCATCCTCCTTTGCAAGAATAACGGCAGTAAAGGTATATGAGCATAAATGTTTGAAACACATCATCAAGGTGTTCGGGAATAATTAGTACTGAATCACGACTGATAAGTATAGACGAATACGCTTATAGCCTAATTAAATTTTTTTGCCCCGTGTTGAATTATGAAAGACATAGGTGTGGAATTCTTGTACTTGATGCAATGTCCAAGAGATATTGCACTTTCAGATGCATGCTTATGTATGAGCGAGGAAATCACTGCATGTCTAACAACATTCACGAGTAAGGGAAATTTTCCGGACTACGGAATTTCAAAGAAAGAGTTGCTTTTTGAAATATTTATAATCGTAATGATTAAAATTTATTTATTAGCATGTAAAAATACCTCTTCGGCGGTTTATTCAAATAAAGTTGTCAGCTTCTACGGCCTCTCAATACAATAAGCAATAGTGCATAAATTAAGGAAAAATATTTAAGGAAATAAAACGCATACTTTTTAATAAAAAAAAAACATTGCGAAGTAAATACTGTCGATGTCTATAGATTTATTGTGAGTTTTTTGTTCCGTGGATTAATGCTGTTCTACCCGTGAAATACAAATAATAATAAATAATAATAATAATAATTTATTATGTGCCACACTTCCCAAAGAAACACAAATTTTAATAAAAGCAAAGGGTAATCAAGAGGACATTTTGCGTCATCTACCGGTCCCACACCTGTTTGTGACATTTACAATATTAAAAGAGCCGAGTCCTTGGCTGATGCAAGAAACTACGGTATTTCGTGAGAGTCCATTGCCGAGGATCATAATTTTAAGTTGTCCACTACGTTGCAAATATGTTAAAAAAGTACAGACAACGACCGAAAAGGCACAAAAGACGAATTTTCTGATCTTGCAAATAAACAATCGAACGTTTTCTCAAGGCGAAGCTCATCGGCCTGGTAATCGAAACATTATAATCATTATAATCGGTAGCTGCTACTCGAAATAATGACGAAAATTTAGTTTTTGTTTTTCGCCTCGAGCAAAAGGATAAAAGGATAAAAACTTCCATTGATTGTTGTCTCTCCGATGCTGGAGAAATCAAACTCAGTACTTATCAGGAACTTTTGTTTGATGAGATTGCCGGGTACGAAAATATACATGAAAGCATTCGCTCTCGCAAGCAAAATCGCATACTTTTGGGCATCCGACTCCTCGTGCGAATGTAAACGATCGATAAAAAAAAATCTTATCTTAATCTACGACCTCGCGAATTGTATGCGACGTTAACGCATAATCCTTTTTTTCGTACCGCGAACAGCACGATAATCTGCAATGGAATATTTTATTTTTGCACCCCTATCAATCCTAACAGTGTCCTCGTACCTATCGAGTCAAGGAACATCTAGACAGCGAGCCTATCTACTATAATAATCGTGTTCCTCTGTGTGCTTCCAAAATAATTCCAAGAATCCGCAGTAATCACAGAGGATGAAGCAGAAAATCCTGAAATCGGAACAAAATATTTTTAAGCAACATTATCAGAAAGTTTTCAAACAAAATATTATCCAAACACGAGCGTTACGTAAGCCGTTAATTGTACGTAGAAAAATATGTAACAAGATTTATAATTTTTATCACAGATATTCGAAAGATAAGGGGAACCGCTTCGAGGAAAGAGAATCGGCCATCTTCAATAGAAAGTATCTTTGCGGATCTTAATCAAGAGGAAGAGATTATATCCACGCGGCTCGACGCAGCTCTTCTTACTCGATGCGTGATGGAAACTTTTTGCTGTGATAGGATATTTGCCCACATTGCTTGTTCCTGTACTCGCATTCGAGGAATTCCACGCTAACGATTTAATAATTAAGTCCGTTTAAGAATCGGTCATTGCTTCGAGCTAGGTAAATCGTTGGGGTCTACGAAGTTTGAATATATTGTTTTGTTCGAATTCGTAAATTGCTCGGTTCGTTCGAACCCCTCGTGGACAGATAAGTGAAGCGTATGCTCATTGCACCGTTGTTCTGACGAAGATACATTTAATTGCGAAATATTCATACTGGGATATATCTTGGATTGGTGGTTAATCGTTCCCGAGCAATGTAGCAGATTTTAAAATTCAGAACATTAAAAATGTAATACAACGTTCACGCTTATTTACTGTTAAATTATCTTTTAGCGTATTTATTTAAATCGCTGCAGACGCTACGTCACGTACTAATGGTTCACTATCGTTTAGTCGTAGCGCGCATCCAGTTCTTCGTAAATAGAACTAGTCTTTTTCCGCGTCCTCGGTCATCTCGATGCATGACCTTCCGTATTAGTCTTAAACTCTTTACCGCACGCGAGAAAAACCTGACATCCGACGATGTTTATTGCAGTCTAGCTTCTCGTCATGCTTACGCAACTGCAACGAATAAAATAATACAAATTTTCCTTTACCGAGTGGCGGTAATATGTAAACAAAATTAATCTCATCACAATTTAAAAAATGTCGATACTAACCGCTGCAATTGCAGAACGTGTCTTGTAATGGGGTGTAATTAAACAGTCTATTGCAACCGAATCGTTAAAATTTAGGTCCGATTGTTTAGGAACGCATATAGGAAGGACATTGCGAAATTGGTCAGGATGTGAGAAACATCTACAATAATTTTACGAAAGTATAGAAGTCATTTAATCAATCTTTGTTCTTGTAGAAAAATCATTAACTCTTATCTTTACAGTAAGTCTTATGTTGTCCGGAAGGACTTCCTCAAGCGGACATTATATACATTATGGGATTCATAATTAACATGTAGAACTAGTCGGCAATAATCAAAACAGCATCGACTCCAGCCTGTTTCTTTAGCATAGCCGTTACGTACATAATTCATAAAGACTGTCTTTGAATTCTTAAATAAATACTCTTTTTCTCGGTCAACGCGCTTATGCATCACAGATCACAGACACACTTAGGTACTTGGTTCACGGACGGCAAAGAAGCCTCGTTTTCATGACTTATCACCGCTCCTCGTGCCATGAGGTCTCATTCTCATAAGTACGCCTCGTGTTAACATTCTTCCCCGCGAAATCACGATTACACATGTGTTACAGAGGCAAGTTGTTGAATCCTTGGTATCTCGAAGCGAGCATGAACCCTCCGACTATGTCTTGACGAGTTCGAGATCTTATGGGATTCCTCCGTTCACGGAGGACATTTGTCGCCACTCGGCCAAATTCATCCTCCAATTACCCATCAAGGGACACGACGGCTTCTCCCGACGACTTTGGAATGGTTTTCGATAATGCGATAATTAAAGCTCCATTCACAGCTTTCGACGCAGTTCAAGCAAACCCCCGGCGACTTCACGTCACCGTACTCGTGGTTTTTAAGCTGCCAATTGCGGCGGTATGATTTGTTGAGTGGGTTGCGTGAGTCGCGGCGCCAAAACGGGCAACAGGCTGACCCGCAACGGCGCGGACGTCACCTGCGCGATTGAAGTTTGAACACCGTTCGTTCCCACCGACGACGACCTGTCCCTGGTGTGTCTTTTCACGTGTTTCGCCAGATGATCACTCCTCATGAATCTTCTCTGGCAAACCGTGCAAGCGAACTTCTTCTCCCCGGTGTGGGTTCGCTTGTGTCTTGACAGTTCGTCGCTTCTGGAGAACCGGCGGTTGCAGTCTTCGTAGGGGCAGGAAAACGGCCGTTCTCCCGTGTGAGTCCTCGTGTGAGCCTTCAAATGGGACGATTTGAAATAATTCTTGCGACAGCCCGGATGCTCGCATTCGTAGACACGGCGTCTCGCAGTTGATTCCGGTGTTGAGATATTTGCAGCGGCGGTCGGAGAAGCGGTTACTAGCAGCAGCGGTGCTCGGGGTAGGACCAAGGGGGATCCCAGAAGCCCGGTTACCATGATCGGTGCTGGTTTTGGTGCCAAAAGGTGTAATTTTGGCTGGGTGGTCTCTCGGTCCGTGTTTTTGTTGTTCACGATGATCTCCTCCTTCCGCAAGCTCATTTTGAACTTGAGGCTCTTCAAAACATTCTCCGGCTCCACGGTGCTCTGGCGAGCGATTGGTTCAGACTGTGGACTGGTCGGCACCTCACGTGGAAC
The DNA here is from genome assembly GCA_913789895.3 of Seladonia tumulorum. Classification (NCBI taxonomy): domain Eukaryota; kingdom Metazoa; phylum Arthropoda; class Insecta; order Hymenoptera; family Halictidae; genus Seladonia; species Seladonia tumulorum. The sequence goes on from OU565274.1 coordinate 6,463,549, forward strand.
CAGTTGCGGAGTCGGCACCGTTGTTTTCGGCGTCAAGTTGGCTGGACTGCAGGTACCGTCCCGATTCGCACGCATTATGACCGACACTCGGGCAGGCTCGGGACTCGGAGGCGGTGTACCGTCCAGCAACAGCTAACACAAGAAAAACGATGCCTTTGAGCTTCATTTGTAACATGTATTTACCAGAGGTGTGCGCGAGAAGAAGAAAATGTCGGGTCGCGACGAAGCGAGAATTTTATTCGGGATTTCTAAGAATTTTGGGGATTCCCGAACATATTCGGGTTCTCGACGATTTTTGGGGATTCCCGAGCACATTAAGGTACCCGATGTGATCATCATTTTTGCAAAACGAAAGAAAATATTCAAGCTTGATTAATAATAATTGAAGTGCCATCTGTTTAAAGAAAAAGGTACCCGCCAAGCGTTCCACGTACTGATACCGTCAGAAGGTATAGAGTGTCCGCTCGAAGGATAAGCGACAAAAATGGTGTAAGAGTGAATGCACGCTGCAAACGGGGTCAACTTGCAAAACAACTGTGCAGGCGTCGGCGCATGCGTGAATGTATATTGGAGCGGCGCACCGATTGCGCGCGGAGAAAAAAATGAAAAAGAGATAGACTCGTCTGTATTTAAGATGCGCAGAAAACGGTTTCCAGATAAGAGACGGTATTTACCTTCACCAATTCGCATTGCTCCGTGCACCGTCGTTTTCGCAGAGGCTCGTCCTCCTCGGAATCCGACGGCTGGGGTGTGGGTGGCAAACCAGGTCGCGAACCCGCATCGTCGTCTTTCTTTCCATCTATCCCGGTGGTCTTCGCTTTCTGCAAAAGCTTGTCCCCGAGGAGCGCCGCGACGCTGAACGACGATTGCAAAGGCTCCACCTGTAACACAAACAAAAATCTCTCCGTAAAATCTCCGAATTTTCCAACGGGATCACAAAATCAACCGAACGATCACCGGAAAGCTAGATGCCGATCGTACCGACGCAAAATTTCACCAAAACAAACCGAACGAGGCGCGAGCGCGTATAGAAAACGGGAAACTAGAAGAAAAACAATCGAGAAAAGAACGAGCACGGCTCAACAATTTGAAAACAACAGGACAATCGAATCGAGAAACGAGGCGTACTTGGGTGGTCGGGACAGCTGCGTTCGTATTTCGCGGGCAGCCAGCCGCCTCTACGCTGGCGGTACTTTTAATTCACTTACATGTTTGAACTGGGGTGAGGCCGGCGGCGACAGTGGCGTTTGATTTGTATCCATTATTTCAAAGAGAAAGAAGCTTGGCGTGTTGCAAGGGAATCGCGTTCAAAGAGGCACGGCTCAAACAACGGGTTAAACGCAGTCTCTCGTGCGTACGGTATTACTGGTCTCGCGAAAAAACCCGCAAGGGAGGTAACCGTTGGACGTCTGGTAACGCAATGAAGCTTTCTCAGGTCGGCTGGCCCGACACGCTGTGCTCGTTGTGTGCGTGATCATGCGGCGCGCACCGCCGCGGCCAATCCTGATGAGGGGCTCGCCGTGCCCGGCCAATGAGAGCCGCGCAATCAGCCGCCGACCGCGTGATCACCGGCGTGCTGTTCACGTGCTCGCGGTCTGACTGAGGCCGTGATCGTGACGTCAGTCCGCGTGGCGCGGTCGGTCGATACGTCATGGTATCGCCGCGCTCCCCAAGCGTCATGCAACCAGCCAACCAACCCTCCTACACCTCACACATCCGAACCTATCCGATTCGCTTTTTCCGTTCCTCCGCCTTCTCTCGTACCAAACAGAGACCCCGTGCTCCCTCGTTATTATGGTCCGGTCGCCGTAGAAGAACGGAACACGATGTGCCGGGAGAACACGGCGAGCCCCCGAATTGTCCTTTCGCCATGATCACCTTTCTTTCCCCTCTTTGTACCGTTCCACGCGCGGTACACGTGTTTCGTAAGTGTATCTCGTAGAAACGCTCGTTACTCGCCGGCATCGCGATTTCACTTGACTGCTCGTTCCACGCCGTTAGAAACTTCTTTTCAACTGTCCATTTATTCAAGGCAGAAATTGCCCTACGGGATCTAACCCTCTCGAAATTGGGGCCGATTAAACAATGCTTATTCACTGCATTCTGTGCACAGAGAGACGGCGAGTGAGCTCATCGTAACATTTATTTTCTTTCTCTGATACGTAATACAGTTTTTCTCCTGGCAGTTCAGGTCGTTCCCAGGGCAAAGGGCGTGTTGTCAGTGTCTGCCACTGACGTCACGTTGGAAGACAGCTAAACGATTAGAAGAGACAGAACCGCATTAGAGGATCGCTTCTCTTGGTCCAGATAGTCATTTTTAGAGCTAATCTAGAAGATCTGGTTTTAATTTAAGGGTGTCACTTTTTGCTGTCTGTGCTCACCCCTCTATGAAACTGTCAGATTTGCTGGCAATACTCGGGAGTTAGGCATCCACTGTTCGACTATGATACGTCTCCTCGTGCTCGGCGGTTGTGCGTGTTAAACCGATCTGATATTTGCCGGTTTATCGCATCCTGGCCCCCGTCCGAGGCTTCCCTCGTCGAACACGCGCCGAGCAGCGCGACGGAGGGTATCGCGCGCGGGCAACTAAAAAATCTGGGGAACCGAGGTCGTCGGGAGGTCGGGTTTCAATGAGGAAGCATTCTGGCGCAGTCTGCCGTTAAATATACCGGCCGCCCACTTTGCGACTGGTTAATTCGAATCCAGCTCGTACGGTGCTGGTCTTTGACTCGTCTTTGCCCCTCCTATCCTCCTTCTCCTCCTCCTCGTTCCGTTGTCTCGTGGATTTTTCAACGATGCCCTCTCCGTTCAAACAAATTGGTTGTATGGCCGATCATCGAACATCTTGCATCGGAACCTCGACGCTCCGTTTATTTAAAGCACGACCGTCCGAAAAGATGACGGGGAGTTCAAAGATTAACCGGAGCTACAAGAATACCATAATTTCCTTTCAGTCTTGTTAATGTACGCTCGACAGCCGGCCGATACGATGTACGCACGATTGACCGCGTCGGGCGCCATTGCTAATCGCGAGATCTCCGAACGTGAATTTCGGAGATGTTCCCTGGCGTCGAGAACGAAGGACAAAAGCGCGAGAAAATATTGGTTTGCTTAATGGAGATTCCGTCGGGTTGGACTTAGAATAGAATTCGCAATAGAGATCGGGGAATTCCCTCGCTCCGCATGCTATGCCAGACCGCTAAAATAAGATGGAGCCGCGGAGCGATAAACCGATAGTCGGTATGTGATAGACGGCCTCGGCGACTGATGTTTATTGCTTCTCGTTAATCTAATCACCTGTTGTATATTGTCTTCGGTCTAGCGTTTGCCTTGAAGACGCACCCATCCCGAGAATCGCTATTTTCTATTCCGACCGCCTCGAGCGACCGATGCTTTCCACGATGTTTCGCGTCGCTCCGTGTCCGCCGCTCGCCCGTAACCGTGTAGCCCTAACGTGATTAGGGGCGCGTGAAATGTCCATTGATTTTCGCCGTTAACGTGGTTCGCACGGTGACGTGACCCGGTTACACGTGTCGCACAGCTTCAGAATGTAATTATCAATTTTCTCCAATTGCGACTGTGTCCGGCCCACTAAGATATGTAATGCCCCGTTCGGCCGTGTCGCATCCACTCGCTCGCGACGGAAAACCTTAAGTTCAAATGCTCGATAAACTCGATACGGCTACGGGATTTCCTCATCGAGTTTGTTTGTTTGCGCCACGCGAAAGAGACGGCGGACACGTCGAAGCGCAGCATCGTTAAGAAGCTTTTCTTCTTAAGGATCCAAGGATTTACCCGGCGCGAACTCTCGAAGCCTTTCGGGAGGAAAAGAGAGAAAGAAAAAAAGAAAGGAAACAACGTTCATAATCGGCTTTGAAAATGGAGCATCCCGGCAGCACGCGGTTACCTAATTGCGTTCGGCGCAGTGCAATTTATAATTGCGCCGTCTTATCGGCGTGACCGGAACGGTTTCGCGACGATTCATTAAGAACCGACCGGTTCCAGCGACGTGGCACGAATATAAACAACGGGTTAAAATATATCGTCGTGGCGCGGTTTCGTGTTTCGCAGGTGGACGCGCGAGCAGAGATCGGCGAATCGCTACATCCGACATCCATCCGCACACGTATCCACCGAGTGTTTTTATCGTCGGTTTCATTTTTTTCTTCTTCTCTCGAACGTGCCTGTTATCGCGCCGGGTAAGCAATCTCATGGAATATTACTATGTAAATTCTTTTTCTCCGATGCTTTCGCGTTTTCTAGCTGCTCCGATCTTATCGCATCAGTATCTTCCGTTCCCGTTGCACTATCGCGCGTCGGTTGCAACGCGTACGCATAACCCGTTCGAACCGACGCGACGTGACGCGAAAGGCGAGACGTGACGACTCGGAGTTTCGATATCCGTCGAAATCGGGGTGGCACGTATAAACATTTTCGTTCGATCGCGCCGAAGAAACCGTGATCAGTTTCATCGAGGGGGAATTCTTTTGATTGCTCGCGGTCTTTAATTAGCCGGTATTGATTCTCGTAAGCAGCACGCGCCTGCCGATTTGACGAATTCAAAGGCTACCAATGCTCGGCGATAGACAACAAGGGAATCATTCGACGGACTCGTGATCAGCGAACGCGGTGCCGGTGGTTGTGTGCGCGCCGCTACGCCGTTCACGCACAATCGCCCGGCCACGCGTTAACACCGCGAAAATGTCGCTAACTTTGTTTTTACCAGGCCGAGAGTATATCTTGCAACGCGTCCCGTCGTCGTACGTACATAAGTCCGTACATAAGTATGTACATAAGGACGAGCGATTACCAAAAAAATTCCCCGAAATCGCTGCCAGACGGAGGAAAGTGTATCGTACCGCTCGTGCAAAACATCCGTACGAGCAATCGCCATCTTCTCCTTTTTTTCCGCGGAGAACCTCAAGGTCGATCCACGGCCGACCTTCCCCGATCCACGGGAACGTGCCTCCGCGGCCGGCGTTCTGCGATCCGAATTAATAACACGACCGAGGTGGCTGAACGCGGCGCGCATTATCAAACCGTCTCCGTAGGAACAGAAACGGAAAACACGCCGAAGAGGCACGATCGAGACATGACTGTCGCATGTTAATGTAATTAATGGAGGATCGTAAAGCGTTTAATCGTCACCGAGATTTCGAGTCCGCCCGCACGGTTTCAGGCTTCAATAAAACGCATTAGATATGGTTTTAAAATACTTTCGTATTAATAATAGGCGACGTTATCGTTCCCGTTTCAGCCACTCCCGTGTGTCCGTAACGAGTTCAAAGACTGGCTGGACCATTGTTTGCAGTACGCGCATCGGAGTTTCACGTGGACGGCCGTTTCATGAACTTGGAAATAGACGGCGTCTTCTATTATTCCGTTATTTATAGCGTTGCGTCGGCGATACGGCATGTTTTCGACGAGCCGATATCTATCTGTACGCATTTTATCAGGCAATGTCGAGGATTCACCCACGTGCGGAACTCCTCGTATGGAAGTCCACAGGTGAGTTTCCACCGCGGTTAGCGTCATCGGGAAGGCTCGCAGGCACGGACACACGTGCATTCGATCGACTTTAAAAGCCCGGACTAGCTACGTCATCGGTTATTTCTTGTGCCGGTGCACGCAACTGTTCGCCGCGAATTTCCGCGAAAATAAAAACACCGTCGACGCTGGAATACTTCTGTCGCGTTACGCCGTCAGAAATAATTATTCGCATCGCCATCTTGACTTTAGATTTTCTTCGTTTTAAGATCGTTCTTCCTGCGGCCTTCGAAGAAACGCGCGACTGAATGACAAATCGTCTCTAGCGCTGTACGCAAAAGCCCCCTTGCCGATTGTTTTCGCGCAGGGACTGTCATTAACAATTTGATCGCATCATTTTTGGTTTTGCCGCTTCCAGAACGGCCTTCGCCTTCACGCGTCACCACTGGATCGTTTGACTCGAAACTGGCAGCGGTGCAAAGTCGTGATTCATGATGGTTGTAAACAGTGTTCGCAGATTCAACAGGCTCGAGAATAACGAAAACACTGGATATGCGATGATTCCTGTTTACCATTGGAAAACAGAGATCTTGTAAAATTAGCCCCTCCGAGGACCAAGCGTCGATGACGAGGCGGGATACGATCTAGCTCCTAGATCTAGCTTCTAGCTAGCTAGAATAGAACTGGAGTTTACGTTTGGCGGGGAATTCTAGGTGCTATGATTGTTTACACAGTATATCCTAAATATTAGGAGGATCCATAAGGAATCAATTATTTTGAAATCTAAAACAAACTTTGTATTAAATTCAGATTTCCTCCAATCCTCCTCTTATAGAAATCCAGGGTTCGCGAAGCAAAATATGACTCAAGGTGCCTCCTTGCATCTTCTACAGAAGCGAATGTTTTATTTCTTAAATAATGCTCCAGAGATCTGAAAAGATGATAGTCAGAGGGAGCAATATCCGGTGAGTAGGGGGATGCGGTAAAACTTCCCATTGCAATTCTTTTGAAAATGAAAAAGCATGCAATGACGAATATGATCCTCGGAAGGTACGGACGCCGTCATTTTGTTACAGGGTTGTAAAAAATAATTACACCTTTTAGAACATATTGAACACAGGCTGCTTTACCGAAAACTGTAAAAGAATACGCGTTTCCTCTTCAACACGGTAAAACAAATTTTTTGCAAATAATTGATTACTTATGGGTACCCCTAATATGTTGCATACTTGTACCAAATTCCGAAGGAATCGATTTTTTCGAGCAAAATTTAGCTATAGATTGAAGGAGACCCGAGTTTTGTTGTCGTACATGCCGTGATTTTCTGCATTTCACGACTAGTTGTGTTTTGCCTCGGATTCGTCGAAAGAGGATTACCCTGAGGCGCGAGTCGAGTTTTCTAGTCGCGAGAGGAAAATGTAAATGCGTTGTGTGCATAAGCCGTCAAGCACCGAGTGACAAGAACCATTGGAACATGTGTACCTCGGACTGTTGTGGCAGCCGCGTGGCACGGTACTCACGGTTCTGAAAGCGTGGGGCGTGTCTGATCAGTTAAACGGGTCAGAGCCCTTCACGGAAAGTATCACGTAAGCACGGCATCTCGCGGTTAAAAATACGCGCAATGGATGAGATTCGACACTTGTCGAAACGTTTGTTGTTCCGTGCGACGGCTCGCCCGAAACTTCATTGTGCCTCCCGTACGAAAATAGAACGTCCCGATAGTTGTAGCGCAAGAAGAATTACATTCCGACGTGTTTACATTCGGAGAAACAATAACAAATGAAAACTGCATCGAAAGTATGCTGTTGTTGTCTTCTTTTACGAGTGGTCGGAAATTAACTGGAAAATGCAGTGACCATAAGTTTGGTAAAAATAAACACGAAAGAATGCAACGCTGATGCAACGAAAACTGCAGCGTTGGAAAAGTCTGCCTGTTGACGACGAAACAAGGAATTCTTAGACCAAGATGTTTGTCGTAGACAATTAATAAGCCATTAGCAATTTAAATGATTATTAAAGCTCATAGGGTTCATGTTTCTGGACTTTGGTGGTGACGAATGCACTATTACGAGCATTCAATTCTAATACAGTTTTATTTTTATATACGATTATGTAACAGTAGTGTTACCGTTATATTACTGTAAAATTAAGATTAATTTACATTAGAATGTTTTTGGTAAGATGAGCATTTGTTGGTACCGCAGAGAAGGGCTTCGTTTATGGTCGGTCTGCGCGATGCCGTCCGTATCTACTGCTGCTAATTTCTATGGAGTGCCATCTTTGTTATCGTACAGGTATTAGAAACGATGCCTGGCAGTACAGATGTCGCTAGACAACGGTCAAAATTTTTGAGAATGCGATCATTCGACTTCAAACGTGATTAAAATCAATTAGAAGTCTGTCATTAATATTCGAATGCGTACTTGCAAACATTTAGAGGCATAAACTTGAGTGCAAGTGGTTTTTTAAGGTTTCGATACTGTGGAATCCAGGAGAAACAGCAAAAGATTAGTGGACCTCAATTTTTGTTTTGTAGAGGGCGCCAAGATCGTCCATTTTTAAAGATGCCGGAACGGCGCAAAGTGAGTGTTTACTGTGAACCATTATTTGTAACAAATTAGTGAATATCTTGAGTAATAGATCATCATGTCGTTGGAAAACAATGAACTCAGAATATTCTATGTACGTATGTTGTCTGTAAGTATTGTAAACGTTATTTAAAGAACTAAAATCAATGAATTGACTGTTTACCAATTGACTTTGCGAACAACTATTAACATTTTAGTCTTAACAGAGTGTTCTACATTTCAATATATATATTTCAACTTTGTAATTGTGTTTACAAGTTATTATATACATTAATCTAGCAACGTTTCCAGTTCAAAATAGCAATTAGAAATTAAAGGTACGTAAAAATGATTATAAAATAGTTTTTATTGTACTATATTTAACCTCCGAGGACGAATGTCGATGTTACTGAAATCACGACTACCCATCTAATTTATGAAGCTGTAAACAATTAATTTAATTACTCACATCACAAAATATCAGTACCTGTTTTTCTTTTCCCCAGTATTTAAGACTTTGCTCTATGATATAGTTCTCTGAGGGAAACGTTTTTAGTATTTCGAAACACGTTAATTCGTAAAGGGTTATTCGCAACATTTCGTTATTCGAAATCACATTTTCCCTGTTCAATTTCAAACAATTTCTATCCAGGTTTGCTGTCGCCATCTGGAGTTCCAAGGCGGCTCTCGGCCGGTAAGTGAGTCATTTAAAATTTCCCGCTTCGGGAAAGGGAACGCGCGTAGTAGGCGGAGCCAGTTCCCACTCCGTTCTCCCCACTCGATCCTCATAGTCACGCCGCGTACGCGGGAGTGGGGGTTGTTTGGTATCGCGTTTGTTTAGTTGCTCGCTGACAGCGGCCGCGGTACGAGCTGTCGTGGTGTGTGTATGCGTTCTCCGTCGGCACTTGTGCGTGGAAAACGCGATAACCGACCGTAAACCGCGGACAAGACACGAAACGGAAAAAAGGCGAACGTTGAGAACGGTCCCGGAAAACCGTGCAACGGAGAGAGAAAGCGAGAGAGAAAGAGAGAGAGAGCGAGAGAGAGAGAGAGAGAGAAAGATAGAATCGGGTTGTTCGTCCGGGTGGATTCGGGAAACGTTATTTTGTGCCTCGAAGTGTTTTTTTTCCGTCGCTGTTCTCGCAAGCTTCTGATCCCTGCCCGCATTTGTTGTCCCCGTACAACCAGTCTACCAGTTTGTTTCGTCTAAACGCTCTTTTCGTTCCCGTGTGCTGTGTCTCGTTTGTTATATGTCGACGAAGTCACGCCGATCTGGGACGGCCGATCTTCGTCTTCTCTGGTCCAGTGCCTCGAGCGATGTCAAGCATGTCGATGCTGCTGATTTGGTGATGGCCGAACGCAGAGGATGTCACGCCGCAAGCAGAGCAACCCGAAACCGCTGAAACGTGAGTCGTAGCCCAATGTGTGATTTTCTGTTTGCTATACCTCGCTTTTCCCGTATCGTATGTGCATCGGCCCGGCGCGGCAACCGGGCCGCCGCGTGTTGAATCGTGTTTGTCGTGCGCCGGGAAAACGGGTTTCTCGCGGGCGTGCTTTTAGCCGGTCGCCACGTTGCTTGACAGGTGATTGGGCGTCGTTCGCTGTCAGGCCGCGTTTCCACTTACCGCTCGCCTGCCATGCGAACTGTCTCGAGCAATTCGCGTCGCCCGTAATTCTCTGCCAACGTACACCATTCTTATCTGCTCGGTTCTATCCTCGCGAACGTGTTCGCGAACCGACATCCCCGGCCAATAGCGTTCGAACCCGATTTGGCGGGAATTTACTTGCAAACCCCTTTCGAACGGAGATGCTCGTTCGATGATTTTTGAGATTCTATCGATCGATTGGTAAGCGTCATTTCTCATCGGTGTAACGTTACCTGTGATGGAACGTTGACACTCGACAGGTACCGACTTGTCAGCTGACCTATCACCGTCCCTCGCGTGTCACGTGGTCGACCACGCATGCACCGCTTGACCGCGTGTACACGCCGCTGGCACCGAAACCGTCGCGCTTCCACTCGATCGCGATCGAATCTGTCGAACGCGATTATTATAATTAATCGCGTCCTTGATGCTTTTTTTCCACTCCCTATCGGAACACCCAATTTTTTCGTCTGTTAATGGATTGCGGATTAAGTTGCCGGGCTGACTGAAATCGATTTGCATTTTAAGCGGGAATATTTCAATCTCAAGGGTAGCTAATTAGAAAATCATCTAAATAAATCGCTCCGATCGGAGCGTTCTCAAATTTTATTACAAGCGTGTTCGACTTTTAGTAAACATGCACAGTCGGGCCTATGTTTATTTAGATTATTAACTTTTTATCAGACTATGTTTTTCTTGATAGGAGTTTGTTGATACTTTAATTTTCTTATCTTTGTTATCGAGCAACAACTGTCATGAAGTAATACGCTTGAGTAATGCATGTTCATATTATATCAGTATCAATCTAACGATTTAAAGTTTTAACACACTGATTTATTAATTAATAACGTTTGAAAGAAATGTCTTTAATGAATAATATTACTGAGGTTAAGCAGGATGTTTTAGTAAGATAATAATCTTACTGAAACAGTATTGCTGACAACTAAAGTGATTATTTTCCGAGAAAATATTGTTTTTCATTGTCGTGATAAGCAGAGCGTGGTTCCAAAATATTTTCATGAATTGTAATTAATCTGAAATTTTTTCACGAGTTGTTTTCTCAACTTTTACCATTACTGGACAAAGTAAACCGGCATTGTATTATTAGCAACGGTCTCGAAGAAAAATTCACTCGAAACCTGTTCGCGGCGTTCAAATTAAATCGGAGAAAGATTGAACTGAAATTTCCTTAACGGTGGTCGAATATGAGACTCATTGATATTATCCAATCTCGCGCAACAGGATATCGTCGCTAATTAGAATCTCCCGAAGACCGTCCGTCTGGTCTTTCCGAGTGTTGAGTAAGAGGCGAGCGACATAAACGAAAGGCCGGTAGACCCGGCTCTCGTTGCTTTTGCTCGTTATTAACTCAATTACAGGTGCTCCCAATTAGCGGCAACGCGCTCGCCCCGTCGTTCTCAATAATTACCGGGGACATTAACGTCCCGGTAACAGGGTGGACTGACGGGAGGAGAACAAGTTCGGCAAAAAAATCGGTTCCAAGTAGAACGGAAAGGGAGGGACCAAATCATAAAATACCATGTCTCTCGGAAAGTTTTGTGTTCAACAAAGTAGACTCCTACTTTATTACTACTTCAGGTTTTTATTTCTTTATTTTTGGAGCTTAAGTCTGTGTATTTGAACCGCTGGAAGCGGTTTTTCCTTTGTTAGGAAACAGTAGAATAGTGCAATAATCATTTTTTGTACTTACTTTTTGCAAGTTTAGCACATTTCGCTATCTGTCCAAAGTTAGGATTTTACTTGGAAACGACAAGTTTGTTAGGGGCGATAAGGAACGGTCTTTTTTATGAACTAAACGTGATCAGTTTATTAGTTTCAAAATGGCTTCCTGGTTCATTATGTTTCCGGTGCTTGTTATCCTTGACAATTTATGAACTTTTTACGAGAAATCGCTATCCATATCTGAACTTCACAGCCAGATCGAATACACATTTTCGCGCGTATTTTTATGCCACAAATATAAATCAATTTATAATCGTCCAATGACAAAACTTGTTACTTTTCGATGATTCTTTTATGATTTTCTCTCCGACATACTTGCGACATTTTTCTGATAAAATTGAGGCCAAACACGACATAATTCGAAGCACATTTCCGATAAGATCTACAGCGAGTCGTATACAACACGATTTACTGTACAGATAGATAGAAATTGAATTCAATTCATTTAGTTAAATTTCCCGAGAAAATTATGAATTAATTTTTTCATACCATTAGAAGATCTCTAAAGTACCTTATGCGAATGTCGGAGAAATAAATGTACAGAAAATCGTTTAATAAGACTGCACACTTACCTTCCTCAAAACAGTAGACCTATACCACAAAATTTAATTATATCAACACTCGTGTATTATTACGTTAACAAAACATTATATCCATAATTTTAATTATATCAACACAAATGTATTATTACGCTAACAAAACATTATATATATAATTGTACACCAAAAGTGGTCGCTAATGACCACGATGTTAATGCGACCTTTATAAACAAATAAATAAAAAAAAAATTCATTTAGTTGGACAACTGTTGTATTACGCGAATAGCTCGGACAATTCTACTGTAGCGTTAAACAGGTAAACACGGTCCAAATGGTGTCGTGTTTGGAGTAAATACAACGATATCGCGAACAGGTTCGTAAAATAATTCCTCGAAAGTTTCAAAAACTGACTTTGATAGACCGTAGCTCTAGCGTCCCGGTAAAGGTATTGCAAATTGGACTTTTTTCGGCAGAGGTAGCATAAGGGAAAAAGCCGAACAAAAAACGTCGCGACGGAAGAAAGAGACATCCGAAAGTGAAAGAACCACGTGAAAGTGCCCGGCGACTTTCGTGATCGCGGGCCACGCGATACCGGGCCGCGACAGAAGGGCGGGCGAGGGACGAACGATCCCGCGAAATCGGCATCCGCGATCTCGTCTGGCCTCGATCGTTTTACGCTGAGATCGGCGAAAAAAAGACAGGCTGATACGAATTTGTGCAACGGTCCCCCTCCCCCCTCCTCCTCCTCCTCCTCCCCGCCCTGTTCAGCGTGCACGATCGTATCGATCCGAGTCGTGGAAGTCAATGGCTTTAATTGGCGGGCACGATAACGCGTGTCGCTCGACGCTGCTCAAGGATTTATGTTAGAATCGGAGCCTCGAAAATATACGAGCAGTTCTTTCGTCGGGAGTCGTAAACGTCCGGTTCTTTACCGTTCCGTTCCAGATACAGGTAAATTTGTTATCTCGGGGAAGGAGTCTCGCGGGACGGTCGCAGGATAAGAACAAACGCGAGTGTCGCCGTTTCAAATGCATAATTGCGCCGCTGCAATGAAGCGATATGTTCACGGCCAGATGTTTCAGACGTGTTCCTAGTAACTGCGGTTCTTTACGCAATGTTCACGGTGTAGCTCCATTCCGCAGTTGTAACTTTTTAGTTGATCTTTCAATTTACATAGTGGAGCGTTAGTTAGAAATACGTAAACTATTCTTTAACACGTTGACTGCCACGTCACCCATACGTGGATGGCAGAATTATTTGTCCAGGTTTTAAAATAAACTTTTACGTTAATATATTCACTGTACCACATTTGATTAGGATCTGTAAAATGAAAGAAAGTTGGAGGACTATTCAATATCATACAACATAATATTTTTCAATTTCTATTTCATTATAAAACTTATTTTGATTGTATGGAATTTTTGAGGTTTCTAGTTTGGCGATCAAAATGTTAAAATCATGGTGGAACCAAGTGGGATTCACTAATATTCCTACAGAAGGAAAACAAGTAAAAATTGTTCAATTGCTCGATAAGTGCAAGAAAAAATTGTATTATAATGCTATTTAATCGTGTGCAACTCCATACAGAATTTAGCATGTTACCAATAAAGGATAGAGGCGTATTTTTTCATTTTTTGACGAATTCTTAATTTTGAGATTCCATTGCATAAAAGAGGGAATTGCAGAAATGCAAAATAAGAGATCGAAGAGGGCGAAATTAGTATTAGATTTATGAATTAAAATTTTTTAAAGGAACAATTTGCTTTCCCTTCAATCCTGCAATTTTTCAAGCCTAACCTTTCCGAGATAATGAATGCCGCAATAGCAATACCGATCATCGAGCTGCCCAGGAATCGTCCGATTATTTTGATTCGGCGTGCGCGTCGGAATCCCCGTGGAAAGCTATACAATGGGGGTCGTAACTCCAAAGAAATCGTTAAAATTTACGCCGCGACGGCGATACGTGCCTGAAATCCGCGACGGAATAACGCGATCGCCTTAAAGATTACGCTATCTCCGCGTTATCGCCGCGTAGGATTCTAAAGCGCGCGTACGAACGAGTGAGCAACCGAGCGAGCGAACGGTTGTGCAACAAAAGTTTTGGACGATTTCGGGCAAAGGACGTTTCCTCAGCCTTCGCGATTACGTTTCACGCTCGCAGATACGTCCTCCGCGGAAGAGGCACGGTCCTCGCCGGAGAATTCGCGATAAGCGCTCGTGCCGTACAGATTAAAAATAATTGACGTCAGTGCCGTTCCCCTCTCCCTCCCCCTTTTCTCTTCATCTTCTGTCGCGTTTCGATCTCCCGACGAGACGCAATTGCATTTTCGGCTCACTCCGGGACATAAAAAAATAAAATTATTTGTGCGAATTGTTCATTTATTGGAGGACCGTTCGATTCTCTAGAACTGTGATTACGTGTAGAAACGGATTAGAAATCTTAAAATAATTTAATGCCATTACATATAGATATTATTCGATGTTAGAATTAGATCTAGACGGGGGACTAGATCTAAAAACAATGGGCTGAATGTAACGCGAAATACAATTTACCACAATTTACAATTTTTATTTCGCGAAAGACTTGCTTAATTGTTCGTTGAAAAATTAATTACTTACTTTGTCGAACCTTTCAAAAATTTTCCAAGCTTCTTCTGTGTATTTATTCGCGCACTTTTAATGGCGGCGACATTGATCAGTGGAAATCAAAATTCATAGATTTATAGTATTCAGAATTGCACAGAAAAGCGTGTACTATCGGATGCGACACGAAAAATCGGTAATTTTTCACGGTTCCCGGCGAAGCAGCGAGCAAGGGGCGGTTTATCGCATCTCCGTGGTCTTCGCGGCGAAAACTGTTTTACCATTTTGGATATCGGTCCCCGTGATCGGCGAGTCCTCCTTATTACCGGGGCTAGTTCCTTATTGCGTCCGTTTCCATTCGGCGGAGATACGCGGAGTGTGTGTCGATCTTCTCGGGGTTTGGGTATCATTAATTCCTCTTCTGGTTCTTTTTTTTTCCTTCTTCCTCCCCCCCACCCTTCGGTTGTTCCTCGCCTACTGATACCGATATGGAAGAACCGGGGAAGCCCGAGGGAACTCGAATCGCAACCGGGTTTATCGAAAGCTGGTCCCGAGTTTCGCGGGACGATTCGGTTCGAACACGAGAATTCGTAATGGGGTTATGAAAAAGATACCCGCGCTGGAATTTGAATTAAATCGAGCTGGGTTGCTTCGCGATCGCGTGCACTCTTTCGATCCGCAAGACTGGTTCATTGGAACTCGGATCGATAACGAATTTCTTACACGATCGATCCGCCGATAAGGGATTCGCTGTTTTAACTCATTTGCGCGGCAACCTTGATTGCACGGTGGTTTTTTTTTCGTAGTGGAATGACGTCGCCGAGAATGCAGCGGAACAATCTCTGTAATGTTGTATCGTATGTACATCCGACCACTTTGTGTACTCCCGAAATTTTTTTATTCGGATATTCCGGCGAAGTGTTACACTATTAAACCTTTGCATTCGAGTGGTGACTGTGAGGCGCCACTAAAAATTGCTGTATCAATATTTCTTAGATTATTAATTTTGTTTGTATTTAGAAATCTTTAAACACTCCAGTATTTTCGTATGTATAACACGACAAAAAAAAATATATAGATGGGAAATATTCTAGGTCGGAAGAAATGTTTCGCTTTAGAGTTGAAATGGCTTCGAGTGCAAAGGGTTGATCTAACACAGGTATTCACAGGTGAAATCTAATCTGACTGCTCGATACAATTGGGAAGAATACTCGAAGAGTGCAGTCTGTTTTTTTAATGTGTTCCTTTTTTATTTAAAAAAAAAATTGAGAGTGTGTTTTCGTTAACCGTCCTCACAATCCTGGAGCACCTGTTCGCGGTTCGGAGCTTCGATTAGATTAGATCCGAGAATTTTTCTGTACCTCCGCGAGCAAATTGAAGAATACGAGGCACGTCAGTGTCAAGTTGCAAATTCGAAGTGAAATTGGTGCTCGCGGCGCGATCCCCTCGAAACGCAGGATCGAGGGTTGTGTCAATAACGAGGAACACCCCCTCGATCTTGATTATTTTCCGTTGAAAACGCTCCGTTCCGACGTTCTCGAGGCTCGGGACTAGGGTCGTGGATCCGCGTACAAGAAGAAGGAGGACGAGAAGGTGGAGAGCCTGGGTTCCCCTTGTATCGTGCCGGTAATCGTCGATGCCAGGGATAAAAGGTATCCCGCGGAGAGGCAGCAATCACCCCCCGCCGCGTTCACCCGTCAAATTAATAACCAATGACTTTATAGAATGTTTTATTGAATCGTGTTCCACCGTAAATAATATCTCCGCGCGCCATCGGCTTGTTTCGGCGAGATGGCGAGAGAACGAAACCCGGGGGAGGATCGTTTCGCGGGGCCCGTTCCCGTTGTAATCGTTCGCCGACGCGCTAATAGCGACGCCTTAAACCTCGCCTATCCTTTATCCGGTTGGTTCTCAAACGCTTCATACTTTTTTTTTCTCTCTCTTGTTCCGATGTCCTGACAGCGACATCCTCTCCGTCGAACCGCTGTACAACCTTCGATGTTTTCTCGTCGGTGGTGGGTGGAGCACTTTCTCAGAAACGATCCTGTGAAAATTGTCTTTGCTCGTTCGTGACTCTTTTGTGGTTTTGTGGAACGGTATTGGCGCTTCTGATGCATTTTATAGTGTACCTGATAGGACCACCGGCGAAGCATCCTCTGCAAGGTGCAGGAGCACATTCCGATTGGTTCGTTCGGCTCGAATCGCTGGACTTGTGCTCGTTAGTACGGAATTGTGCACCGATGAACTTATAGGAAAAGTTGCGTTACAGGACGATGCAGCTTGCTGAAACGCGAAAAACTTTTTTGGATCATTTTGGACTATCTTCGATAACAACCGAATTGCAATTCGGCTCGAACACACCTCTTTGTCTAAATAAATAAAACTTATTGGTCAAAGTAAGCTCTACTGTAACCGACGTATTCTGTTAATGAATTACAAGTTCCTACAGATTGCGTTATGCGAGTTTTATGGTCGCTCACTTTTCGTCAAGACTGCCATCTCTATTTCTGAGCTTTTTCATTCGTGGGAGAATAGTGCATTCATTTACCACCACATTATTAGGAATAATTACACAATACCATTGTACTTTTTCACTCGTATGAAAAGCAAGCAATGATATATAGTATTGATATATGAATTACATTTAAAAGTAAAGCTAGATATCTGCATGAATAATAATTGAAGATAGGACCTTAAAGATCAGCTTGGTTAAAATTGTATACCTAATAAACCCTGTCGACTATAATAATCGAACAGGGGATTTTATGTATTTAAGACAAAAATTGTTACATTATTTTCAGCCTATTAAACATACTAAAAAACAAAACAACTTTCTACTTCGTTCCAGTTTGTTGCGATTCAGGTAGAACATTTTCATCTTGCGTAAAGATCCGCAGTCTGAACATCTGAATTCCAAAATCAAAATTCTGCACCCTCTACAGTGACTTTTTTCGTGAAATGAGTGCTTAACGCGTTGACTGCCATGTCACCCCTATGTGGGTGACGGAATTATTTGTCCAGGTTTTAAAATGAATTTTTACGTTAATATATTCATTCTACCAAATTTTATTAGGATCTGTAATATGCAAGAAAATTGGAGGACTACTACAGTATCATACATTTAATTCTTTTCAATTTTTATTTCATTAACCGTCTGAGTCCCAAGCAGCGCGATCGCGCTGTTGAGATTTTATGTCGAGAAAACCCAGCACATTTCGAGCATTGTAGACAACTGACGGTGCGTTACCGATTGTCGAAGTCGCGCGTTCAGGTTAACTGACGCAAGTACATCTCACAAAGCTCCTTTTAATGTAAATAGTACATTTTACAATAGGTAGAACAATACTATAATAATGCAATAATACATTACAAAATAAAAATTCTCATTTAGAGAAAGCGCGGTTGCGCTGTTTGGGATTCTTCGACAGTGTTTTTTCAATACCCCCTGGGACTCAAACGGTTAAATAACTCACTTTGATTTTATGGAATTTTTGAGGTTTCTAATTTGGCAGTCAAAGTGTTAAACGTCAAGTGTGGAAAAGAAAATACTTTCTGGTACAATTTCTCGCGAAGAAAGGGTAGCATGGGGGAAAGGGTGCGTATTGTACCCGTCGTGCCCGCAGAGTCCCTGGTCCCGCCGGCGTCTAATTACGTTCCCCGAGCATATCGGTTCTACCCTCTGGAATTCGATCCGTCGGGGTGTAGATTCCCGAAATCTGCCTCTCGAATCTATCGGGTACAAAGGGGGCACGCTTCCTCCGACGGGCCCCCTCTGTGGTTCCCCCAGAGCGAAAGGCACAAAAGCGAAGTCGCAAATTCCGTCGTGGCCGGTTACCCGCGAAGAGTCGTTGCGGCTATCAGTGTCGATCGGCCGGCGGTGTGTGCAATGAGCGGGTGACGTGAAAGGGACGATCAGGGAGGGAAGCGGGGTAGGCAAGAATAAGAAGAAGAAGAGGGCGAGGAAAGGACAAGACTAAGGTAGAAAGAGAAGGATAGAGATAGAGGGTCACGAAGAAGAGGGAAAGCTGGAGAAGAAGAAGAAGAGGAAGAAGAAGAAACGTGGAAGGAAGGTCCATCAGCGTCCTTTATCTTCCTCGGCCGGGTCCCTTATTCCGCGCAAACGCATGAATCCAACCGCTGCAGATGTCTCTCCCCCCCGATGTTCTCTATCCCTCTTGTTCCCTTCTCTCCCTCTGGAGAGGCACGTCTATCCACCTTGTTCCACCTTACCCGAATCTTCCTCTCTCTTCGTCTTGCGTCTTCTTCGCCGGAGAAACGCAGGAGAGACAACTATCGCGGCGTTGATCTCGTCTAGTTAGCCCCCTTGGTTCTCCGTTGCTCTTTCAGCCTACCCACCGATTCCCTCTCGTCCTCGTGTGTTCCTCTTTGTTCTTGTTCGTCGTCGATCGGCGGCGTTGTTCGGCGGCGAGGAGCGCGCACACACCGGTCTCGGTCTCGGTCTCGTTCTCGTGCTCGCTCGCTCTTGTGTCGCGCGGGTACGCGAGCGAGCACGAGCGAGTGCAGGCGAGCGAACGCGCGCGTCCTTCCTGCCTTTAGCCGAGCGCGAGGAGGAACCGATACAGGCGTTCTCCGGACTCGGCTCATAAATACAAGCGGAGGAAGAGGAGGCGGCTGCTGGAGGCTGGAGGCTGGAGGCTGGAGCTCTCCCGAGAGGGAGACACACATGCGGGGAGGAAGGACGAAGGGCGAGCCTACAAATTGCTACACCGCATTGTGGTGTCACTCCAGCCTGTTACGACACGGCCCTGGCATCGCTGGAATGGTGTCCGCGGAGTTCTTCTCCTTCTTCTTCCTACTATCCATGGTTCTCTCCTCGCCTCTTTCCCCTTCCACCCCCCGTCGCCTAAACCACCGTCTTCCTACGTGTCCCCATGGACTTCTCTTCCGCTCCGTTCTTTCGCGCGCGCGCTCCATAGCCGCGCCGCGGTGTCAACCGGGCCTCGTACCAGCTTTACACGCGTGTAAACGCGGCTTTACGCCGATAACCGCGTTGTACCCACGATGCTGGACACAACTGGAACCGTTCCTTTCAGCCAGCCCGCCTCGACGATCCTCGGCCGTTTCGTTCTCCGTCTGTTACCCTCTTTCCACTCTTCTTCTCTACCCTCTTCTTCTAGCCGCGCCGACCACGTTTGTTCCCAGAACTTTTCGATAGGCCGACGGCGATAACGCTCTGTTAATAGATACGCGGATCATCCGGGCGGACGTGTGCTCGTATCTACGGGCCCGGGGTCTTCCCGTGGATTTTCGGGGATCGTTAAATGAGGAATGTTGCGGTAAAGTGCACTTAGACCTCCGGGATTCGGGTCGGTGTTTTGGGGGTCTTTGATGTGGCCCTTTTCCGTCGGGTTGCGAGATTGTGGCTCTTCGGATCAGCTGGCGATCTGGGAATGAACGGTTCGAGACTGTTGATTGTAATAACGGCAAGTCTGTCGATAAGGTAGACTCGAACTATCATCGTATGTACCGATAGTTCGTGTCGACACGTATTTTAGTCTCTGTACAATCAGACAACTGGAAAGTTAAATCCTGTGTGTGTGTGTGTGTGTTATAATAAAGCGTTAAGTAAAACCAATATTCATTTAACACGTTGACTGCCATGTCACCCATATATGGGTGACGGAATTATTTGTTCAGTCTTTAAAATGAATTTTTACGTTAATATATTCGTTGTACCAAATTTGATTAGGATCTGTAA
Source organism: Seladonia tumulorum (assembly GCA_913789895.3). Lineage (NCBI taxonomy): Eukaryota > Metazoa > Arthropoda > Insecta > Hymenoptera > Halictidae > Seladonia > Seladonia tumulorum. The sequence continues at coordinate 6,483,833 of OU565274.1, forward strand.
AATGCAAGAAAGTCGAAGAACTACACAATATCATACATTTAATTTTTTTCAATTTCTATGTTATTAAATAACTTACTTTGATTTCATGGAATTTTTGAACTTTCTTGTTTGGCGATCAAAGTGTTAATACTGTTCATCACAAGTAGAATAATACTGTAATTACAACAGAGACCGAAGAGGCGAATTGGTGCACGTGGTTTCCATCAGGGTGGTTGTTGCTGCATTTGTCTTGTAGTTTCTTCATTTGCATCTTTGGGAACCGTACCTTTCGGATTTCGGTCCGTTTTCGAAGGACACTGGGATCTGATTGTTGTACCGTTCTAGCTACCCAGATCATCATAATCGCAATTAGTCTCGGAATTGTTCCAATACCTTGCTAATCATCGATGTACCTTCTCAATTTGTTTTAGACATCATAAATTCCCTTTGTTTAACCAGAGCCGCTAAACTGCAGTAGTTGCTTTGTCGCGACCACCTTAGTCATAATCGTTGGTTCTGTAACCGATCCCTGCAGTTCCCAACGCAACGATTAGTGTCGTTTAGTGTCCCACTTTAATGCGTGCACCTATCGCTTTATGACAGCGATTTTTGAGAAACTTGCTCCGAGTGTCGGGAGCTCGATACCTATGACAGTTGAATAGCTTCGGTAGTAAAGTACACACATGCATTCAACACCGGGTCCAAAGTGTGCTAAGAAATATAATCGCGTTCCCCCCATGATACTTGACCTCTTTAGATCCCATACGAAACCAGTCGATCGCAGACCTTTGGATTTCGCAATAATCCACGTCTCAACCTTTTGCCAACACTGCGACTACCTCTACCAGGATATTGAGTGACACTGTTGCATTTGTCATATTTACACTCACACGGTGCCCTTCGTGTTCCGGATGGACAGCCAGCAAACTACGAACGTTAATCGATCAATAAACTATTTGCAAAATTAAGAAAACCACGTCCTGGACTTCAGCGATCTCTCTAAGGAACTCTTTGTATCTGCTGAATTGATCGATACACTATTTATAAGACACTAGACTCTAGACATAACTCTGAAATAATAGTTACCGCAGTGATCTCTCGATATATGTCAACAACACGGGCCTTGAAGCGTCACGTATCGTCTAGGAGACGTGTGGTGTTCGCGATTCTCAAATTACTCTCGATGAAGCTTTCCAAAATCCATCTAAAAAGAAGAACAAAAATATCAATTTGTATTTTTGTGAAGAGGTTCATAGGGAAGTCAAAATTGAAAGAAACTTTCTTACCCGTTGGATAATATTTTCGATAAATTAAAATTAAATATAAAAAGAATCAGTGAACTCTCGATATATGTCAACAACACGGGTCTTGCCAGTGTCATGTATCGTCCAGGAGACGTACCCTAGTCGTGTTACGTTTACGCTCCTCAACGTCCGAGGCCTCTCGAGCTTCGTGGCTCCTCACTGGGCATACTCCGCGGTAGTGGGGATAATTCCGCGACGATTATCGCCCAGGCCTTGGCGACATATATAGAGAAATCACCGTGTCTGCAACTGGTGCGACCTCGAAGGGTCCTTTTGTTTCAGATGCGACCGTTGGCTAAATTGATGAACGCACAATATTTACGAAATGAGGGGAGTCAAACAGTTACTGTTCACAGTTGTTGCCAGGGTGCACCTTCCCCTTTGTTTCAGCCTCGACCATCGGCTAGACCGCGCAACGGATAAAACCGTAGATAAACAGATGCATCGGGTCAATTGACAGGACACGTGACACGGTCTCCGTCGAATGTAAAGTCCATGGTGTCCACACGGTGCAGCATGGATCTCTCTCTCGCGAAACGAATGAAACGAGCCGTGTGTTACGCAGCTGCTGCATAAAATCAACGGGGACAAACGGAGCCCGATCGGAATCGCGGATACGATTTCGCGGTAGCGCGGTTATTGGGAATGGGCGAAACACACAGGCTCGGACACACATAGGTATACACGTAGGCACGCACACAGTGGCAAGGTTTGCAGCTCCAAAAATGGCGCGACCTCTGCACGTGTGCGCGCGCGAGCGCTGGAGATCGCGGCGGAGACACACAGAGCGCAAAAAGGCATTCGCGAAACGCGAGAGGCACGATCGAGATACCGTATCGGGCCGGCATTCCGAGTGAATATTAGCGTAATGAGCTGATACCCACCGATAGCAGATTTTAACCTGCCGACCGTCACGTTCGTACGATCCGCCGATCAAAAGCATCGCGACGACTAATCGACAATACAGCGCGACGGACGCACGTGGATATGAATAATCTCGGCCCTGCCACCGCGAGCCATAGCGCTCTCGAAACAATACGCCGTATCTGCGTTTGCGCCGCTCCCCTTATCGAACCGGGTTCTTTTGTCGTGATCCTCGTAGTTTCACCGAATCTGATGGTCTACGTACCGTGCTCTAATTACCGGCTCGGCCTGTCCCAGACAGAATTTCCAGAGTTTAGGGGACTCGTTCAAATTCGCCGACTGAGCTCGACGGTGTCGTCGATGACGCACGATGTTCGCCAGTCGTCATCGGAACGATCCCTTGGTGAAGCGTGCTGCTGCTATATACCGTCTATCAGGTTCCCTAATAAACATGCAGATCTTGTCTTGTGTCGCAACGATATTAGTCAGAGTATCATCGATACGCTTAAAACTGACTTCCAGTGAATTATTGCAGTCTGGTGTTGACATTTTAACCCTTAAAGGACCAATAAAATAAAATATAAATATTTTCCTTTCTGTACGCGATACAAAAATGTTGAGTCCACAGTTTCGTATGAAAAATAGCTTGGACCTGGTGGGAAGTAAACTTGAAATACTAAATCCGGATCGTTAAGGGTTAAGTCAAGTTTGTTTAAAGTATTTTATGAATTTGTTCATATGCCTCTAGACATCTTCTTCCTAAAGGCCTATTTAAATTAATCACTGAAAGTCGAGCAGATATGCTGCAATTATGAATTTTTGATCCTGACAAACATATGATGATCTCTTGCAATCTAATTTATAATAGTTGAACAAAAACCTGCAGCCTTTATCGGAGACTCTATTCTCACGATTGTAACGCAAGAACCATTTTTGCGTTTCACTTGCCGGCAACAGTTTACGAACGAATAAAGTCCACAGTTCAGCAACAAATCACGAGCATCGTCGAAGATATAAAATCGTCGGTAATAAATGCTTTACGCTTCGTTAAAAATTCACGGGGGTTCTCGCAAACAGAAATTTGATAATCTAATATTCCCGTTCCCAGCAGACCAACGACATTTTCGCCACTTCCGCCAATTTCGCTATCCTCGGCATTGCCAGCAGTCTGCCGAGATCGTAAGGTAGCGTCAGAGTCGTCAATCGCTATCGCCATCATTTTAATATTCATTGCTTCGCGCGCGCGTTGTAGAATCTGTTGGCTCAGCGTTCCTCGGCGTGCTAAGTCATTCGATCCGATCGCGATCCGCGGGAGGCAAGGACGCGCCGATAGTGCGTACGAAGTTCGCGTTTGCTATTCCGTAGGTGAAATATTCTCTCTCTCTCTCTCTCTCTCTCTCTTTCCTCTATCCTATTATACCGTTGTCTCTGGCCTCTGGTGGTTTTTAGGGCCCAGATACCAGCCAGATTAGCCCAGGGACGCGTATAGCGTCTGCGTTTTCTCAAGTCTCGAGATAAGCCGGACAGCGGGAGCAAAAGGGTGGTTGCTCGGTTCGTCCACTAGGATCGAGATATCGACTCCGTTCTCGATATATTGACGTACGGGAACTAATGCGGGCAACACTTGGCTGTATTTGCGTGCCGGTCGGAATTCTACTCTGCCGGAAAACCACGGTCTCTCTCGTCGAACGTGGCAATGCAGAAAAATGCAGATCGTGCGTTCCGGATATTCGTGCATTTCTAACGAATTCTGTCGCATTCTGTGATTACAGAATCAACACGGTATTATTTTCTTCATAGGTAAGGTAAAGGCACCAGTAGTTGACCATTTTATAGAAAAACATAAAAAATAAGGTTTTTATAAGCAGTGCACTTATAAGTGTACTTTTGATGAAAGTGAACCTCGGATGCCATGTCGTATGTTGTTTAAATGTCAAAACAATAAGAACATTTCAAACCTTATTTTTCGTTTTTCTATAAAATGGTCAACTACTGGTACATGGTGTGGTCAACTACTGGTGCCTTTACCTTACGTTAGAGCTTGTCTGTACTAGAAAATGTCTGTCCACGATTCCAAGTTGCAATTTACTACATGGTTTTCCGAGTCGTAGTCCTTTTTATAAAATTGCTTCCTGTTCCGTGACTGTCTCCAGTAAACTACAACGACTGGACAAACTAACAAAGGCATCATTGTTGATAGGTTAACGCTGAATCCACCACGGTCCTGAAAATTTCATTATTAACACGTCAAGTGCCGAATATCAACTGCAGAGATTCTTACAGAATCAGAGTAATTTCATTAACGAAAGCGAAACTAGAAATTTTAAAATTATTACAGGGGATGCTCAGTTTTAACCCTTTTGAATTCTAAAGATCTTAGTAAAATTCGGTTTTTATCTGGATATGTCACAATAAAAATGTTTAAACGTAGTCAAAAATCCCTGTCAGTCATATGTGACTGACATGGCGGTTGAAACACCAAAATAAAAATGACCACTACTATTCAAAACGGTTCCTACATTATGTTCCTAAGCTTTCAGGCATGGTATTTAACGAAGAAAATTAACACGGTCGAGGAAATAAACTGTGCTCCGTCTACCGCTAAAATTATTTAGAAAATCCCATCGATTTGCGGTAGTCAAGATGTTCCGGCAATTTTTCATAACAAGTTCGATTGGGCTAATTTATCGGTAATCCAGGGAGAGGATTTCGCAAAATCGAGGCGTTGCAGAATCGCAGATGGTAATCGGCAACGCGTCAGAGCGGACTATTGCACACATATGAAAGAACTGCAACGGCTGTGGCCAGTTTTGCCAGTCTTCCAAATATATCGCTCATTAGCGTTAACTGATCGGAACAACGAGAGTTTCTTCTTCTCGTGTCGTGGGGGAGAGCCACGAGAAGAGGATGAGCCCGGGGGTGGGGGTGGAGAGGTGGAGGTCTGTGTAGATCGGATCTGATCTCGGTCAGAACGATTTGGCCGTTGTTTCGTTCCGCGGCCGAATCAGATAATTGTCTCGCTTTCGCAAGTGGAGTATTCCGCGAACGATTCTTAACGATAGGTGGCATTCAGCTCCTTTTATTCCTCGGTCGATCCACGAGATGAGATACGCGCGGAACAGGAGTGAGAGAGACAGAGAGAGAGAGAGATAGAGGAGAGGGAACGTGTCAAAGGGTCTCGTTTTCAAACCAGTTTCGAAGTGAAATCGGACGGAATCAAACACGCGGCATGCACGAAAACCACGCGCGCTGATGACAAAAGTGCGCCGATAAGATCGGACACAACCTGTGATCAGGGAACATGGTCGCGTTTATCCGGACATTATCGCAATTTTGAGTAACGCTCTTCTAGTTTCCTGCGATACTGCCTTTTCCCGACTACGAGCGAATCATCGCGGGCAGAAGAAAACTTAGGCAAACGCATGCTCTCAGTCGCTGAAATCAGCCGTTATTCTTTATCGAAGAATTGTTAAAATAATTGTTGAAATAATTCTATTTAGTTCGAGTTGTAAACGAGGAAAATCTTGACGCACTTTATTTGACGCAACGAGAAAAATTGAGAAAGAAGCTGAAATAGTTGACTCCTTTGCATTTTACTTTCCATTCAAGACACCGTTTCATACGATTTAACTATTATTTAACATTTTTCTTCGCTACAAATTTGATTCATCTCCGCGTCAACGTTTTCCCTCGATGGTCGTTAACACGTTGACGGCGGTTGACACCATTCGGCGTCCTCGAAGACTCGGCATCCTCGAAGACTCGGCATCACACGTACGCTGCAACCGGTGTTACGGCCTGTCGGCTAATTAATCATTAAATTGCCACTTAATTTCGCCGAAGCGAAGAAACACGACATCTACGACGCGTTGCATTAGCATGCTGAATTCAATATTGCAATCGTGCGAGCGAGGCGAACCCGTTGACTGGTAATCGAACCGATGGGAAATCATCGATGAAACGCGTCGGATTCGCCAACGTGGAAACCCGCGTACGCTTGTGTGTCGGTGCGTGTGTCATTTCTGAACAATTTCTGGCTCGTCCCTCTCCCGTTGCTCGACTCCGTTGGAAACCTCGGGCCCCGACGCCGAGAGGTATCTCGAGTGCTCCTTTTCTCCTCAATCATCGGGCTTATCCGTGCCTCTTGAGATAAGAGTGGCGCCTCGGTCATTTTGTGGCAGTACCGGCCTCGAAATTCTCCCGATCGAGATAACGTAAAATTAAGGACGACCTTTCGATGGCAATTAAACCACGACCGAAGGCTGCCCGGGACGAATAAACACGTTCCACGGACGCGGCTCGGGCACAATGCGCGCGGGCACCTTTTCTCGCATAACTCGCTCCTCTAAGCATCCGGGAGAAAAGTTTTCCACGCGTTAGGCGAACGGGCTGGGCCACAGTCTGGCGCCGAAGCATTCTTCATTTCAATTTTAACACCGAACTTGCCAAGGATTAAAAGTATTTGGCAAACGTTACCTTGTGAAAATGACACCACTAAATGTTAGACTTTATTGAAATATGTGGTGGAATTCTACGATATTGCGTATACAGTGTTAAAGATATGAATAGTTGAGGACACACAACTCTATGACTAAAATACACTGAAATGGCTTTTTAGAAAAATCTGACGACGCGCTAGCTTGACGGTTTCCTTGTGACTGACTGCAGTCCTCGCTTTTTCTTCACTGCAAGGGTCGCTTATACGTAAGAACTGTAAACCGCCCATTAAACCTACGGTTATGGAAGTGGCAATCGTTGCACACCAACGCTAAATTTATTAACACGTTGAGTGCCAAACCAGAACCCTAAAAAATTCCATGAAACCAAAGTAAGTTATTTAATGAACGAAAAATTGAAAATAATTATATGTGTGATTGTTGGAATTCAACGATGCCATAGCGCTTACGCGCACTAATGTAAGGGATGGACCAGGTATAAGGGACGGTGGGACTCAGTCGGGGGCGTAAAGCTAAGGTCTTCGGTCAGTCCGTCTAAAGAATCTAACCCGTGCGGATCGCGCTAAAGTCTCACATAAAGTCACCGTGTCGAATACCGTTCGTGATATTGGGTAGTCTTAAAAATTCATTTTAAAACCTGAACAAATAATTCCGTCACCCACATCCGGGTGACATGGCGTTCAACGTGTTAAATGATTTTGCAAAAAGCAGAATAAAATGTTACTTTTCGAGGGAAGACGTTACCGAATGAAACACGAGAATCGAGCAGCGTTGGCGCCGCGGAAAGAGAGAATCGAGAAGGAATTGTCAGCGGCGATAAGCGTAATCATCGAATCACGGTGTCGAGGTAGCGGTTAGGCGACAATAGTGAGTCACCTCGTGCCCGTCTAGGCGCGAGACAAGGAGGAAGACGGTTTGTACGGCGCTGTAGGTGTTTGCCGAGCAAATACGAGCCGGGCAATTAGGTCTGTTCAGACACGGCGGCGCGCGTGCCGTTGTTTGTCCGGCTAAACAAGATATTATTACGGAGAGCGGCGTGCACTCGAGACGAGACACGAGCCACGGATCTCGTTCTCACCGGGCTTTCTGTATCGCTCCGAGAAACAAATAACCAGACCCGGCCCGTGTTACCGGGCGGTCACGATGCTCGTAAAGTTTACGCGACGGGCAAAGCGCTATGAACCGCGCGCGGCGGCGCGAAACTCCGTGCGGTTTCGCGATAAAGTATTTATGGGGCGACGACCTAACGGGAATTTCGCCCAGGTTCCGAACAATATACTTCGCCGTAAACCCTTCAACGTAAGGCCCTTCGCCTCCGACCGTGGCTTTCAATTTCGGAAGAAGCTCGTTAGGTCATTCGATGAACTTTATCAGCTGTTGCACGCTTGCATTCGGCTTGCGATCTTCTTACACCACGCCGTTGATGCTTTCTTCGGTGCGTGGTGCCTTTGGGAAAAAGTCTTCTTTGAAATTAGACAGTCAAGTTTTGGATAATAAGCCTGCGGATTTTTATTGACAATAAAAATTGCCTCCCGTTGCAAGAAACAGGAGCCACTTTGAAATTGCGTTCTTTCTTCAAGTATTTTAACAGGTCAAAAATAATCCCCGTTGATGCTTTCTTCGGTGCGTGGTGCCTTTGGGAAAAGTCTTCTTTGAAATTAGATAGTCAAGTTTTGAATAATAAGCCTGCGGATTTTTATTGACTATACAAATTGCCTCCCGTTGCAAGAAACAGGAGCCGCTCTGAAATTGCGTTCTTTCTTCAAGTATTTTAACAGGTAAAAAGTAATCCCCAGTCTTCCATTCTTTCTGTTTTGGCATTGTTTAAAACTGCAGCCATTTCGTTATAAATGCATAAAATTATTGTGAAATACTTGGGTCTTGCATTGCTTTTATTTGTTCAATATTTTAATTCTTCAGTCTGTATTATGAGGAGTCTATTAACAATGGGAAATATCTTTATAGACATCTTTTCACTGAAATGTGCTTTAGATTTCTTTTTCGAACGCTTTTCTATCGTCCACCAAGTCGAAATAGTTCTTTCTTCCAGTTTCAAATGTTCCTAAGAATAATGGCGCTATCTACAGTGAACTCTTAGCAATTTCAAAATTTTCCCACATCATTGGCAACTCTAAACTTCATAACTAGACTGCGGGTCTTTATGCAAAATAAAAAATACATTGATTGCAAGACACAGGAGCGAAATAAAAATGTCTTTCTTCTTTTAATTATTTTGTTCAGCTAAAACCGATACGCTGCTGCCCTTAAATTTGTCTGATATGTCCACTGCTTGAAATTGTGCTTTCCCATTTTTGTTATAAATGAATAAAATCCGTAGTCTATTCATAACCAGGCGACTAAAAATGTTTTCGATCGAATGTCGTCAGTTTGGGGAGTAGCTGCCGCAAGAACGACGTAGAAAATTGTTTTAGAAAAAGTTTCTGGCGATCGAACGGGGCGTTAGGCTTCCCGGGAAGAGGCTAATTCCTCGCAGCAAATTACCATGCCGGGGCGAAAAACTCCGTGGAACAGGTGATCGTGCCGAAAAATGCTCGCGGTATCCGGGCTCGGGTTCGATATCGGCCGTGAAATCGTCTGCTCGTTCGCCTTATGTCGGACGCATAAGGGCGTCACGAAACGTCGGGGGCTCTGTTTCCTTCGTTTTTCGTGAGGATGTATTCTATCAGCCCGGGACACCGACGCGTTCCTCCTGCTTTTGTGTTTGCTCTCGGGGACGTGCTCGCGCGCTCGCGATCGCACACGTGCACTCCTGCCGAGAGATGCATAGATAAGAGGGCGGAATGAGGTGATGCCGCTCCTCAGTCTTTCTTAAATGTCCTCCTTCTCTGTTCGTCTTTACCGACGCGGCGACCAGAGAGAACTCCCTTCCCCCTTTACAGTCTTCCTCCGCGGTACCCTCGTGGTTCCCCCTTACGGTCCGCCTTGCTCCCGGAGCCGACGTCTTTTGTCCCCTTCTGTTCCGAACCACCCACGTGCTCGCACTTTAAACGCCGCTCTCCTCGACGAGAGAGGAATGACGTGTCGCGTCGGGAACGAGGAACAGATCGCGTGGGTTACACGTAATCAGTCAGTCCGCTGAGAAATTGATATCGGGCGCCCCCTTCGATGGAAATTCGACGGGTACTCGGTTCCTGGATCCCTCGATCCAGCTGCTTCTCGGATCCGGCGGACGCCTTATCGCTAGGCTCCGGATTTTACGCATTCGGGGAAAAAATTAGCGGGCTCGGATTAACAGGTTTACAGAGCTCTAAAAGCCAGCGTTTCGTATTACCTTGTAAAAGCAAGTTTACCGCCTCTTTTTAAATATACGGTCAGGGGACAAAGTTAAGCGAACTTTAAAAATTCTTTAAAATTGAACCGAACGACTCGAGATTTTCCGAGGTTAGCTTTAGAAGGATTAGCTTACCAGGTAATGCGTAAAGAAATGATTTTTTGGAAATTCAACCGACCGTGGGGAAGGCCACGATTTTTAACTTTTTCATCTGTGCGCTGTAAAATTTGAAATACGTCCCGCAGGATGAATTTGATTCTCAAAAGGAAGATTTTGGAGCGCAGAATTTGTAACCTAGCCGAAACTGGTGGGATACGTGGGATAAAGTGGAACACGCTTCGTTAATGATTTTGTAGTCGAGGGGACGTAGTTCCAGGAAGAGACGATAACGATTTTCCGTCGTTTTTCGCTAAAAGAGTTCTCTCTCGGCTCGGTCCGGCTACCGTTCGGTGATCGCACAAAGCGTGCTGCGAGCGGTAGGCGGCAGAAACGGGCCGGTACGGAAAAGGGACGAAAGAGATCGCAGAGAAACGTCGAGCAATACGAGAATACCGCGCGAGGAACGGTGTTACCTACGCTCTCGACACGCTCGCTAATATCGTCGATAAGATCGAGCCTGCATGTCGATGCCGAGGCGAAAGAAGCTCGGATACGCTCGCGGCTGCTGGATGCAGGCTCTTGCAGCTAGGCCTGTTGGCGGCGTCGCACGGTTGCGATCGCCGGGACCAGGTAACACGGTCGCGCGATCCAGGACGAACGCGACGACGACGAAGACGACGACGACCAGGACGAGGACGCTGACACCTCGGTACAAGCGGCAACGTTCCACCTAATTAACGCCGTAACCGCGTGCAACGCCGTTGTCAAAATAACACGGCGATCGGTCTTGCCGATCGACACTGACACGTACCATTAACTCTCCCTATCGGGGATAGATCGATTAGAGGACTCTGCCCCGTTAACACCGTTTGCTTGCGAAACCCGGAGGAATTCTATATGTTAATGCGACCGATGACTATAGCTTTTTTTCCCCCCCGAAACCAACAGATAAATGAGGTGTTTCGGCCAACGTGCCTCTACATTTATTAATCGTTGCTCGTTTAGGTCCCAGTGGAATTCTTTTGGAGTTTGTGTTTGAGTTGGTGGAAATGGCAGAAATATATTGTTTGTGAGTTATGCTGTGGGTTTGTGAGGTTATGGTTGATATGGGATCGGATGCCTCTGATACCTACGAGGGTTACGTTTGAAGTCGTACTTTTATTAGACGGTGCTGTCCTTTATGTTTATTTTAAAGTGTAATACAATATTGTAGTGATCTTGTCAGGAGTTTCCGGGAAGATCCTCAGTGTTCCACTCTGTTTGCTTAGACAGTTAGTGGTCTAAGCAAACAGAGTACCAGAGCACAGTGGGGAAAGTGATTACAGAGTTTGGGGTCTCAGCCGTGGCCATTGAGAAGTTTTTGAATATTAGTCTTGAGGGTTAAAGAGCCCAAAACTGCTCCAATCTTGAAAATGACAGAGCTAAATATTGCCTAAATCTCGGAAGGCACAGAGTTCTTTCCAGAGTTCTTTTTCCTTAAGTCTTGAAAATTAAAGAGCCCAAAGCTGCTTCAATTTTGAAAATTAAAGAGCTGAAAATTGCCTAAATCTCGGAAGAGTCCAAAGTTCCTTAAGTCCTGAAAATTAAAGATCCCAAAGTCCTTTAAGCCCTGAAAATTAAAGATACCAAAGTTCCTTAACTTCTGAAAACTAAAGAACCCAGAGTTCCCTAATTTCTGAAAATTAAAGAACCCAAAGTTTCTCAAGTCCTGAAAAGTAAAGAGCTCAAGGTTCCTTAAGTCCTGAAAATTAAAGAGCCCAAGACTCCAGTCCAGAAAATGAAGAAGAGCAGTCCAGTCCAGTCTTGAAAATTGAAGAAGAGAGTCGAAATCTGTTTCAAAAATTAGAGGATCCACAGCGCTATTAAAATTGCGCAATTCTGAGAGGATATTAGGCTGACGGTTTCCTCGGTTCCCAATGTCCCCGAACCTGAAAAGTCGCAGAACGGGCACCAGGTAACCAAAGGGTTTTGAGCGTGGTCGCCGATATACGGGTACGGGGACGGTGGTTATCGGCCGCGAATCTCTCACGAGAAAGGACTACTGTCTTCTCGTCGGCCATAAGAAGATGCACGTCCCCGTGTGCAACCGCTCACCTTTACACGCTGCTCCCTGCCGTACGTGCTTGTACCCACTGCTAACCGCTTTGATTCCGAGACTACGATCTCGCCTGCGGATCGATAACCATCTTCTTCGTCTTCTCTCGGCTGGTTTCGAACCTCGGTTCCGGGGAAATCGCTCGCTGCTCCCGGATGGATATTGATGGACTGCCTTTCTTTCTCTTTCTCTCTCTCTCTCCCTCTCTCCGTCTCTTCGTCCTCTCTTCGTGAAGCCGATGAGAGTTTATTGGTGTTGACGGTTATGGTGTTGATCGGCGACAGCGTGGGAGTCCCGGGTAATTGTTAACCCGGGGAACCGAGCGAGTCGTGGCCAATTAGGCGCGGTTGCTCGCCCGGTCTACTTAGAGGGTGACTTGCTCGAACGAAAACTTTTTAGTGGACGTTGGCCTAATTGCGCCGCAGCTGGTCTTACGGTAGTCGGGTAGATTCTAACGCTGCCGAGACCGGGAGCGAGCTTTTAGCTAGCTGCCTAGGATCTTATTAATGACTGTTATACGAGTAGCGTGAGCTTTAATGTTAAGTACATTCGACGATACCTAGTCTGGCAATGAGTTTCGAAAGCTATACTCTCGCGGGACCCTAAATTCGAGGCTTGAGCTTCGAACCTTAAGAGATCCTTCAGTTTACATCGTTGTATTCTTTTCTTGCCCCAGACCTAAACTCTAAGAGATCCACAGTACTGTATTCCTTTCTTGCTATTCTCGTTTCGTTTCATCGATCTTGAATCGCTCCGCGTAAAGACAATAGACAGGAGATGGAGATAGTGGTATCTGAAAGCGAACCGACACGGGTTCTCTCTATCTTTTCGGGGACGAAGTATTCCCAGATCGATATTTCGGTATCAGAAATCTTTGGAAAGGGTACTCGCGCGATCGCCCAGGGTGTTCAGGAAGAATCCGAATTCGATTGTTATCGCGGCCGAACGCAAACACCGGCAGTCAGAAGCGGTTTCCGCGAGAGGATCAGAGCTCCGGGGGCAAAACTGTTCGTTCCGCCGCATGCGGAAACACGAGATTATCGCGGATAGTCAGAAACAGACGGACTGTGGGCCGCAACCGGCGCGAGGGGGTAGCAGTCGCGGGGGGTTGGCCGGGGGGACAGCGTTATCATTCGTAGTTTTATCAGTCTCCGCATCGTCTGGGGTTGCCTCTGCTCTCTCTCTCGCTCTCTCTCTCTCTCTCTCTCTCTCTCTCTCTCTTTCTTTCGTTCCTTCCTCTTCGACGGGCCAATCCCCTTGTGCTCTCAGCCCCCTCGAGGCAAACTCGGTCCACATGTTCTTTTCCGACGCGGCTACGGGATGTCCCCGTAATACGTCCCGGGGACGTTTGTCAACCAGGGGTGGATTAATCGGGAGTGACTCCGGCTGTCATATCGAACAGGTGATATTAGTCGGACGCCGTTCTGGTTTCGTTAGGGCTCGCGCCACGTCTAATTCGCTGTGACAAAGGGGATTACGGATTACCCAGCCCTTTGGGGACTCCGCTCTTATTGTTTTCCTCCTTTAGGACCGTTCGAAAATTTCAGTCCGCCAAAGCATCTTCTCTGGAATCGAGCATTTTCAACAGAATTGATCCAAAGAACGAAATTCATCGCTTTTCGTTTATGAAGAAGCATTTTCGAATGTTCTTTAACGGTGTCTTAACACTAAACCTACCAGACATTAACAGTATCTGGTAAATATTGCTTTATAAAAATGGTTATCCTACATTTATTAACGCTAGAACTACCAAACCAGTCAAAATGACTGGCTCCTAATTGTTTATTTCACGATTATTGAAATGATGAAAATGTTTTCATTTGAAATATTTGGACGGACTTCTTTATTAGGGCACACGTTACACTAAAAATGGTATGAGGTTTGAATAGATGTACTCTTGGCATTATTGCAAAGCAATATACACCAGTCGTATTTATTACTCGGTAGTTCTAGTATTAACACACTATCGGCGGGTAACCACATGAGCTCGACTCATACGTATAGCGGGCGAAAATTAGTGAAGTATGAAAAAAGTGCACTTTTTAGAAAACATGTGATATCTTCACATCTAATAGTAGGATTTCAATGAAATTTGGAAAATAGGTATCACATAGTATTTCGAAGATGTAGACGAAATGTAAAAAAAAATTCAATTTTTAATTTAGTTTTCTATTACTTCATTTAATGTACAACATGGACCAAACAATAATTGTTAATTTTTGAAAGTTTTAAAAGTTCATGTAGCAAGAGAAAGGCGTAATAATGTTTCGGAATATTTTATTATTCAGTTTCTTATATAGTAATTTTATTGACTTTAATATTTTTTTTTTTTAATGTATGGTATTTTTGAAAACACTCACCCCTATGAAAGGGAATCTGACAAAACTTACACATATAAGAAGTTAAACTTTTCTTTTTATGCACTGCACAAACACGACATTGTCTTTGTGGAATTTTTTTTTGCCACCAGTAATAATTTTTGTAGCTTCATGTTTCCGCAAGTCTAATGACAAGCGGTCCGCAATTATGTTTCTGCATAAGAGGTATTAATACCCTTCCCGCCGATAGTGTGTTAAGATTGTCCGTAATTGTCAATATAATAAATGCTGATACTCGCTGACAGGACCCGTGTTGTTGACATATATCGAGAATGAACTGTGTTCTTAATAATTTGAAATGAAACTATTCGAACAGCGCAGGACACTCCAGATGACAAATAGAGTATGTCGATGATGTTCCGGAAGGTTCGGAGATGTAGGAAAGAACGAGGTAACGATTTTTTCGTTGAATCCGACCCTGGGCCGCGCACGGTTTATTCTTTCTGCGGACGTTCGACCGTATGCATTCGCTTTTACGTGTCCGGTTCGCATGTGCGGGAGTCTCGGAGGTCCGAAAGAGAGAGAGAGAGAGAGAGAGAGAGAGAGAGAGAGAGAGAGAGAGAGAAAGGGAGAGAGCGCGTTACGGTAAGAAGAAGGGGGACAGAAGAGAGGCAAAGGAGGAAGAGAGGAGAGAAAGAGATGAGGAGGTGGAGGCAGAATCCTATCTGGTTAAAAATCGTCTGCGTGCCGCTCACTTGGTTCCATTCGCGAGGACGACGTCCGGCTTAATGCATTCCGCGAGATGGAAACGCGCGCCTTCGTCTTCCCTCCCCCTGTGTGTTCGTCTTCGTCGTCGTCGTCGTCGGCAGTAGTGGCGACGACCACGAAGAGACCACAACGACGACAACGACGACCACGACGAGGACCGATCGATCTGCCGAGCGTTGTTCCTCGTCGTCGTCGATTCTCACAGTTCGGCCCGATTCTTATCGAACCGGCGTCGCTACACGGAAAAGGGGACCGGGACAGACCGTGGTACAGGTGTGGTCGTTAAATCCGTTAAATTGCCATAAGTGATCGGCCTGGAAAGAAACGCTCGCGTCAGGATAAGGCAAGGAATGCCTCGGGCCATCGACAGGCTTATTCCCCCCTCGCTGTGTTTGGAAATTAACCGCGCGTTTGATCTTTCCCTCGCGTACTGATTATTTCCGCGCCTTTCTTCCAGGTGAGCAACTTTTTGCAAGAATTTATTATCAGCTCCCGTGTGTCATGGCAGTGGGATCACGTGTGCGGCAGCCCGAATGGGAACAATTTTTGTTCCTCTGGAGTCGTTCGGTGTTCTACTTTTTGTGTTTTTATGATTTGCGATTTTATGCGTCTGTGACTGAAACGAGTAGATGAAATACGACACAGTAAGGAGGTTAAAAACAAATTTGGGAATATTGCTATAGTATTTTCAATTCTTGTAAATTGTTGTAGGGAGAAATATGGTTCAATTTGGCTTTTGTTTTTGTAGTTTAACCAGTTAACTGTGGGATTTAATTTTAGAATTACACGTCGAACGCAGGCCAAATGCCGCTATTGTAAATTTTACGAAAAAACTAAAGCAAAGTGTGAAAGAATTACATTTTTATTCGATAAGAAATTAACAATTCATTAACGTTAACCGCACCGCAATAGAGATTTGGTTCGACGTGTATACACGTCAAACGCGCTTAACTGGTTAATAGTCACTTGGTCTTTGACGTTCCCCTTTGGGGGTGGCTTTTAATACTTTCAGTAGGAATTTGATAAATTTTGTAATGCTCAATCCGCTGTTTTGATAGCGTCACGATGGTGCTGCAGAGTATGACTGTAAAGTGGTGGGAAGTATTAAATTTTTAATAATCGTTTCCAGAGGGATCTTTGTTACAGTGGATGGTGGTAATCATCCCCTATTTTTTACATATTCAATTTCCTCCAAACCAGGATAAAGTTTGCTGTTGTCGATTCACCAGCATTGAATAGGGCACAGAGCCATACAATAAATATCAGTGCAAAAGTTCTTGTATTTTAAAATCGGAGACGAATTCTGGGATAGGCCTAATAAATTGTTTTCCTTCTTCAAGGGAATCGTTCCCGTCAAAGAAGTTCTGATCACCGTGACGCTTAAACGGATCACAGAGCAAGGGGTAGAGACCTGTGTGCTCGAGACCATCGAAATCCAGACTCACCCTCCGTTGGCCTGCAGTTCCAGCCTCGGGACCCCGAGTCCAATAAATACTCAATAACGCGAGCAATCTTTCTAAATCTCACGTGGATCTCGTCGCACGGAACAAAGACTTCAAAGGCGTTCGGAGCGCTGCTCCAGGGGTGGATGCGTTATTAGCGTTGCAGGCAGCGATGCTCGTATCGCTTCCAGCTCCTACAAAGACTTCGAAACCGTATCAAACCGAAGGGTTGCGGGGGTGCTTGGGGTTGTTCGCGTGGACAGACTTGCAGTTTAGTCTACGACAAAAGGTCTTGCCGCGTCGAGGAAGATAAAGGAGGACGGGGCATAGGTAGACAGATCAGGAGAGGAAAAGAGAGAGAGAGAGAGAGAGATCCTGCCGAAAGTTAAAAGGGAATCCATCCATAAATAAGCGCGGCTCTCTACGGGGTTTGCCTTGGCGAGCCGTGGAACGGGCCACGGATCAGCGCGCGATCTCCAACGGAATAATAATGCGGGTAAAATAAAACCGGCCTCCCCCTCGAACACTCAGACACGCTTACGCACAGGGTCGAACACGCGTCAACCGTTCCCCGTACGTGTAACCTGTGCAGAACCCATATAATACCCCCATAGAGAGATGGGAAGATCAAACACTGAAATTACAGCATTGTGAGCATTCTTCTTGCGGCCACTCTTCTTCTTCTTCTTCTTCTTCGTCGTCGTCGTCGTCGTCGTCGTCGTCGGTCGTCGTGGTCTTCCCGTGGTCTCATCGTTTCTTTTGCTCCTTGTTCTTCGTTCGAGTCTGTGCTTACCGATAACGGTCTCTCTTTCTATATTCGCTATCTCTCTCTGTAACGCGTGTACGCGGTGTTCGTTCGTCTCCCTCTCTCTCTCTCTCTCTCGATCCCTCCCCCCGGACTCTTCGGCTCTTTGCCTATCGCCCCTCACCCTGGTCCGCATAAACACACACTTGCCGCGCCTGCATAAGGCTCCCTTTATTATCAAAACCCGGATCGCGTGCATATTGCATCGGTGCACCGAGAGAAGACCGACCCGTTCGTTCGTTCGTACGTTCGTTCGTTCGTTCGTTCTTCCATCTATCCGTGCATATCGAAGTTGTAGCTCGTTCACTCCTCCCCCGGCTTGTTCCGCGTCGCTTCATGGCCGAGCCTCTTAAAGGACCTGCTGTCGTGTACACGTCCCTCGTTTCGGTGCAACATTCGGCAAAGCTTCGATTAAACGAAGGGGGAATGACGAGGCTCGATATAACCCGCCCTCCCCTCCCCTTTCTTTCCTCTCTCTATCTCTCTCTCTCGCTCTTTTTCTTTTTCTTTCGTTGCACGCAACAAAGTAACGATAGCGAGGGCGCACGGTGTCGCGGCATAATCGGATTCAGGATATCGGAGGGTGTGTGCTCTCTCTCTCTCTGACGCGACGCACGATGTTGCCCGTGATACCGTGGGATGGAAATGATTATTGGTTGCGCCGCGATTCGGCCCATTTTTGGTAACTTGTTTTTCGAACCACGCTTTTTCGACGCGCACCGTTCCGAGACGATAAGCGTCTATTCGGATGAACCTTGTGGGTGGAGGCACGGTTCTTAGGCACGGAGACAGTTGAACCCTGACGGTGAACCTTTAGGACCGTTTGCAAGATTGAAGCATTCACCCTTAGCACTCGAATGGCGACTGTAAGGCGCCACTAAAAATTGGTGTATCATTATACAAAATATTTTTTACATTATTAAATTTGTTTGTATTTAATAAATTACTAAACACTTTAGTATTGTACGAGTAAGTTGCACCATGTTAGTATGTATAACATGAAAAAATATTTATATGAAAGAGAAATATTCTAGGTCGGAAGAAATGTTTCGTTTTAGTGTTAAAATACCTTCGAGTGCAAAGGGTTAACACTTTGATCGCCAAACGAGAAAGCTAAAAAATTCCATGAAATCAGAGTAAGTTATTTAATAAAATAGAAATTGAAAAGAATTAAATGTATGATATTGTGTAGTTCTCCAACATTCTTGCATTTTGTAGATCCTAATCTTTGGTACAATGAATATATTAACGTAAAAATTTATTTTAAAGCCTGAACAAATAATTCCGTCACCCATATATGGGTGACATGGCAGACAACGTGTTAATTAAGCGTGTGCAGTTGTTGTTTCTTCTTTGAAAAGTTAAGTGATTACATATTGTCCGTTGTTTTGGAGTATTTTTTGGAATTGCCTGGAGTCTTTTGAAATTCATTCGACCCAGGACAGTTTTTGATCGAAATGAAACTGTGTGTGTGTGTTCACTCAAGAAGTTTCTAGCAAGTTTATTAAATAGTAACAAGAGGGGCCGTATAAGAATTGCTTGGAATTATGGTAAAATCATTTCCGTTCAAACAGTCTTCTCTCAGTTCAGGTTTGACCATTCAAGCAGTCTTCTCTCGTTGCTGCTTTAAATCACATTCTGGAGTTGCATCACTCCACTTTATTATCAATAGTTACAGTACTCCATTGTCTCACTCGAATTTAATCATCGCTCAATCAGTTTCCGGGCCGTCATTAACACTAGGTTTACGGGACCCGTCGAAATGACGGGTTCTAATATTTTTACTAAGATTCTATAGACAGACTCACGAATTCAATACATTTATTTCTTTGGGTACATGTTAAGAAAAAGGCTAAAAATTTGGGTAGCGCATTCTTGTTACTCTTATAAAGTAATGTAAAATAGACACTTTTAGCGCTCCGTCGAAACACCATGGCCAGGAGTACAACCTCGACGATAAACGACTCAAAGGAACGTTTCAATCATCGCCACCTAAGCGTCTTCATCGTTGCCACATTCCTCCCGATGACCCCGAGCCGTGATCTCGCGGAGATCTGAAACCATCTGACCGATACACCCAGCTCCGAATACTCGAGACTTCGGAGATTGAACACATTGCTGTAGATATCGTCCGTAGATTAGGAGGAAGCTGATACTCTCTAATATCCAGCAAGCTTTTTTCAAAGAACGTTTCTTCCCGAAGACAATTCTCCTTTGATGGGCTCTATCCACGAACTTTGCTCCGGTAGACGTAATCTTGATCTGGCGATACGTCTCGCCAGCCAAAACAAGGCCAATCTTGTTCCTCCCAGAAACTCCAGCTCACCACTAGAACCCCGGGAAGAAAAATCCCTATATCCAACACCGCACACAATGCCACACAAAGTAATATTCATTTTAACCGATCCTTGTGGAAATCAAAGGATATTTTCCTAGAATAATTCGCTCAATTCTACAAATTTGTGGTCCCAAATTTATTCATTATTGTCTTTGACCTTGAACCGGGGTCTGTACTGAAATTATCTCAGTTAGGATCTAGGCCTCACTGTATTTTTCAGATTGCAATGAATAGAACTTTCTACCTAGAAAAATTCACTAGGCTCCTTGAAGTGCAATCTATATCAAACTTATCTGAATCAAAGTGTTTACACATCATGCTTCATGAAAGAAAAAGAAAAGCTCATCAAGGTTTGGAGATCCTTGGCCCCCAATAATTTAGCTATCTTCTCCAACCTTGAAACGCAATCTTCATCAAGTTTGTCTCATTAAAATTATTTCTACACGATATTATATTCTCCAAGCTCCAAAGAACACAAATACCCACCAAAAAGAGCTCCCTAAATCCACAGAGGCTCGCTCCAAAAATAATTTCGCCACCTCCTCCGACCTTGAAGAGCAATCTCCGTCAAGTTTATCCCATTAAAATCATTTCTACAGTAAACTATATCCCCCAGACTCCGAAGAACCCCAGAAAATCTCACTAAATCCACAGAGGCTCGCTCGAAAATAATTTCGCCACCTCCTCTGACCTTGAAGTCGCAACCACCTCGGGCCTAGCCTCTCTAAAGCGTTTCTATGCCACGGTACAGTGCGGACGCTGCATACTAGAGCATCACGACGCGAAGCCAGACGCAGATACGGTAATTATTCCATCCGTCTCGTCTGGTTTCCCGGTTTTTTCGGCGTATCGCTCGGTCGGAACCAGCGAACGCGTCGCCGGCGAACGTTCGGGAAGTGAATTTGGAATTCGTAGAAGTTCTGCCGGTATCAGGCTGCTATCTCGGCTGTGGAGCGTAATCAGTCCATCATCCGGTCTCTCCCCCCCTCCCCCCTCCCCTTTCTCTGCCGCGACTCCTTTTACTGGTTATTCGCCCGATGGAAACTTTCCTCTCGTCGCTCATTACCACTATCTCCGTCCGGCTGACCATCAACTGATATCCTATCGACGACTAACAACTCGTAGGCCATTCGTGTCTTTCTTTCGTTCCTCTTTCTTCGTCTGTTATTTTTTTCTCCTTTGCTTTTTACACGAAATCCCGCGCGCGCACCCGAAACGAGACCTTGCGTCACAATTTTTCACCAGGCAAAAAAAAAAAGAACGGTCACGATCGAACAATCAATCCCTAGAATTGTGAGATTTTCGGGAATATAGGGAATTTTGGCGCCTCCCAGAATCCTCAGGAATATTTTCCCAATTTTTCTGCAGCCTTCGAAGTCTGAATTTTGTAGACTCCGAAGCGCTCAATTTGTCTGCTTTGCCGATTACAGTGATTTCATTGTATATGTCGCCAAGGATTGCATGATAAACGGTCGCGGAACTATCCCCACTACCGCGGAGTGTACACCGTGAGGAGCCATATTGGTATACAACGTCTCCAGTTGTTGACACCGCTTGTTATGCGAGATCCGGTACGTTGCATGATCAGAATAGTACGCACGATCTTTCCCGGCAGCCTGATCGATCGATCAGCTGCTATCGGTTCGGCAAAACACCTGGGGCTGCGATTTCTTACGTAGCTAAACGATCTCCAAGCGAGGAAACACGTGTTTTGCAGATAAGATCAGTATACTTTCTACGCGGACGAAGAGCATATCGGGAAAGTTATTAAATCGCTGTCTCCAATATTCCGGGGATATCGTCGCTTACCAATCGTGAAATCGTAGGCTGACTATCGATATGCGGTCTTATGGTTGCTAGGATGGGACCATTACGTGTTATTCGATTTTTTAAAAATATTTTAGCGCGACTCTTCATTCTCAAATCGAGTTTTCTCGTTGACGAGATTTTAAGGGTGCGTCTGTCCTCCGTATTTTCGATCGATCGATCGGATTAAGGTTCTCGAATGAACTTGGACGGACGCAGGCCCGACCCGGGCCCGAATTGGCGATTTTTCGGTCGGTTTTCGAGTCTGCAGCGAAACGCAACTCGATAACGACTGTTTTCCACTGATCGGACGACCGTTCGGCGCGCAGATTGCATTGTTGTCTTGTCCCAGAGATCACCGTCGAGGGTATCGGTCTTCCCCCGATATCGTTGGCAGAAAGTCGAAGGAAGACGAACAACCGCCCAGACGGGCCGCGGGTGAAAGCTTTCCAGCGCGGACAGAGAAAGCAGCCGGAGTAGGCGTCGCAAACGGGCTAACCGATAGGGTACTCTACCGAAGGGGGGATGGATTAAAAAAGTGAAGAGATGCGATGTCTGTCAATATTCCGCGATGCAGCTTATCTGTAGCCGCGATGCAGCCGGTCGCGCGAACCCGCGTGAAAACATCCATTAACACTGATTCGCTCTGAAAAACACCTTATCGTACATCCGCGATACTCGGGAGACACCGGGCTCGCCCATCTGTCTGCGCACCGCCAGATAAAGTCCTGTCGATCCGGCTCGATCGCCTCGATCCTTGGCGATAACCGTGGATCCTTCCCCGATTCGCGGGGAAAAGGAAACGATGGTATCGAGGCTCTTTGTTAACGCTTTATCGCTGTCTGCGAATTGTTATTTATTGGCTGGAATCTTCCGCCGTAGGGGATGAAGCTTGCGGATGATGCGTCTGGACACTGTCAGCCGCTACTACTTGGACACTAGGTTAGCTCGTTTATCGAAAGTCACACTACGTGGCATAATGTCTGAAAGGTAACTCTTCGAAAGAAAAATTAATTTCTTGCGAAATTAGGGAAGAAAATCATGGCTTGGTAAAACAGTATTTTATAGTATTTAACACATTCGTAGGAAGGCTTATTAATTCTTCGTTATTTAAGGTCATGGTACTGTTTAGACAGTCTACGACTTTCTTCTTAACAGTTGTTTTAATAGCAGAGGTACGTTGCACTTAACTTCTTAACCCTTTCGCTACGGCGGTTTAGTCCGCCGTAGTGCCACTCCTGAACGGGAAAAATTGTCTCCTCCCGCCAAAATTGTGCACATTGCGCGTAGATAATGTATTTTGAAAGAAAAGGGATTTTTCTTTAAAACAATATACTTGTAATATCTACATAAGATATAAACTTATTTAATGGGTGAAAAAGTCTCATTAACAATTGAAAAAAGGGAATAAATAATATATAATATACAGTAATAAAAGGGGGGGACTAGGTCGCGGTTTTATCAGCATGTTGGATATATCCGGCGTTCGGCTCCGCGGGTTTTCATGTGGATGACGGATATATTCGTCGTTCGGAGCAAAAGGGTTAAGTACTATAGAAAGCCACTATAGTAGTTACCGTGGAAAGCATCAGTTTGAACGGTGCGAACCACTGCAATGGCTTTTGCGCCTTACTTAACCACCAGTTAGCTGTTTTTGACGAGTATACTCGTCGTAAATAAATGGCAATATTTTGTGTCATGACAAGTATGACAAATAAATTCGTCAAAACAGCTATACATTTTTAACAGCTATAGCATTTTTACGACTCAATTTAGGTACACACATTTCTCAAAGAGGTCGAAACAGTTAACTGGTTAACGGGTTAACGAAACGTTTCAACAGCTAGGACAAGTATCGAAACAAGTGGCTCAACAAGGAACATGTTAAGCTATGGAAATAGCAACATATTACTAAAAACATTCACGGTACTATTCTGAAAGCCTACGGAAATGGATCCTACCTGGAGCAATGACAACGAGCGAAGGGTCGAAAGGGGTTGAAACGAGTAATTCCTGTAGATGCTTGGTTTTCAAAGCGAGGGGTGCGAAACTGATCCGCGAAGCTGTATTTTTCGCAATGGCGGGATGCGCCTTTTTGGGCTTTCAGCCCGGTGGCTTTCGCAGCGCGGCAGATAATGAACGAGCACCCTTGCGCGCCGGCTCTCTGTCTTTCTCCCTCGGCTCTCGGTGGGCCGTTGCCACACACAACCGTTACTTCTCTGCCGCCCCCTTCGTTCCCCGTCCGTCCCTGCGGCCACCCTCGATTCACCTCGGCCACGATGTCAACAGGTGGGCACGCGGATGCGACCTAACCAACGAACCTGGCCTGTCGATTCGATCGGCCACGACCTTCTCTCCGCCGGGGCTGTCGACACCCGTCGTCCCGCGCGATACCAGCTGCGTTCGACGCAGCCAACGCGACGTTAGGGGGGTCGAACTCGCACAGAAAGCGCTGGAGGTCTCCTAAGGGATCGTCGATTCTTTGGATCCTGAGGAATCCGTGGAAAGCCTGTCTGAAGTCCTATGAAATATTATCTAAGCTAAAGGCACCAGTAGTTAACCATTTTATAGAAAAACATAAAAAATAAGGTTTGAAATGTTCTTATTGTTTTGAAATTTAAATAACAGACGGCATAGCATTACTAATAAGTAAAACCTTATTTTTTTTGTTTTTCTATAAAATGGTCAACTACCGGTACATGATCAACTACTGGTGCCTTTACCTTAATATTGCATGAACACACATTATCAACAATAAGAACTCCATCGGAAACCTAAAACTCGATATCTTCGCACGTCACGCCACAGTGAAAGATGCAACATAATCGAGGAGGGCAGCGGAGTTAAGAATTAGCCCCTGAGCAATGTTTACTGTCGCACGTCGTAGGGAAAACTGTTATTAGTATCACGAACTCCCAAGAGCTGTGAAATGCCTTTAATAAAAATAGATTAAATATTTTGAATTTTCTTCTGAGACAGCTAACTCAGGAATTGTTTCGAATTACGAAGCTTCTTTCGGAAATCTCCGTAGCGTTTAGGTGTTACGTTAACAGTAGAAGCTGCAAAATCGACGGAGGTGGTTGCAGCCGACGCGACGGTATCGGCGTGTTTAAACGACGCGAGTGGCTTCGCCGGAGCCATAATTGTCATCTGGATTTCGCAGGAAACGAGTAAATAACCGTTATCGCGGATGCTTCGTCTTTTTCGGCATATCTCTCTCGCATGCACTTCTCGGTGCACGGATGTAATTGCGTCGAACGCAAATAAAAGCCAGATACGGGAGCGTCGATTCCAACCGAAAGAATGGCCGCAATTACGCTCGAAGGCCACCTTCCGGTATAAAGGCCGTCGAGGAGCTCGCTACCGAAAAAGATACCGATTTATCGCGCCGCAGATTGCCGTCCGAGAGAACCGCCTGCGACTCGATAAGCCCCCGTGGTCTTTGCCAGTCTCGAAACGTTTCTTCTGCATTCAATGTTTGCCCTGATGAAATCCTACGGTAACTTCATCCCCCACACTTTCAACCCCCAGCTTTCCAAAATTTTACTCCCCCATTTCTTTGGCGCTCTGGGTAATTCTCCTGCGATTAACATTTTCATCGGTAGGCTCAACAAAATTTGAGTTATTCTATTTTCCCTAGCCTTTTGCACTCCGGTGTCAAGTGCGAGATAGGCAATATTTTTTACTTTGATTGAGACGAGCAATATAGATGCGTTTCAAATGATAGGGTTGCAAAACAAAATTGCAACAAAATTCGAAACTGCAAAGGATTCGAGTTCAAGTGTCAATTTCACCGTTTTTATATCCAGAAAAAATAACATAGAACACGAAAAATACCAGTAAGTAAAATACCAGCAGCAAAAATCAAGCAACATTGACCGAGGCTAATCGTGGAAGAAAACTGCATATATTATAATTGATAAACAGGAGTTCAGTAACCCGCCAATTAATATTTACTTAACGCTAATCGTAACAGATTACACCGCAAACAAGACGCACGATTAACAAACAATTACGTATGTACACAAGACGGTTTAAAATAAAAATCCGTGTAAAGCGTGTGGGGGTGGGGGGTGGGGAGTGGTAGGGTGCAAAATGGTCGATTAAAAGTTCGTTTCCCGTTTAGCCGCGAATTTGTTGACGATCTTCGTTATCGCGGTCTCGTCGAGATCTTGCAACGGGAAGGAAGGGGTGGAGGTGAGGGGAGAGACGGATGACGAAACGTCGTTCGGAATCGCCTCGACGTCTGTTCAAAGGATGAGCGCGTTATCAGCCGGCTGGATTGATAACGCGTCGCTCATCGAAGCTTCCGAGGGAATCTTTCGCGTTCTCTCCCCTTTCCGTTCCTTTCTCTCCTCGGCGTCCAACGTTTTTTCCTCCCTGTTGCGCGCGGAATATCGATCGTCGTTTCGCTACAGTATAATCGCGGATGCTCGGCGGCCATTTAATCGGACGCGCTTATGTTTGCGACGAGGAGCGAGTGTTTCATTTTTATTTTCGCGCGACGTGCGCGATCTGCAATTATTTTCTATTCTGGTACATTTAGATTCATTTGGTTTATTCTATTAACAATATAGTATATCTGTTACGCCATTTTTGGTTTAGGCAATCTCGATGCGGGGGTGAGTTCAGCCCCTGCAAAACACCGCGAAATTTTAATTCAGTCAATTTCAGTTTCAAGTTCTAGATTAGACGTCCTACCTCATACAATTTGTTTTTATTTCAGGCAAAATTAACACGTTGAGTTCCATGTCACTCTTTCCGATTTTAAAATGAATTTTTACGTTAATATATTCATTGTACCAACTTTGATTAGAATCTGTAAAATGCAAGAAAGTTGGAGGACTACTGAATATCATATATTTAATTTTTTTCAAGTTTTATTTCATTAAATAGCTTGCTTTGATTTTATGGAATTCTTCAGATTTCTAGTTTGGCAGTCAAAGTGTTAAACAGTAGTAGGTTCCAATTTTTACAAACTGGTTCCACTAGTCCCGTAAATTGTTCATTGAAAATAAAGAAACATCAGGGCAGGACGAGACCCACTCTTCGACGGAGTGACTTGGTTTGTCGAGCATAAGCGGCCGATTAGAACAGTCGATTTCATAGCGATCGCGGCGGCGAACGCCATAAACTAGTCCCGGTGGTAGAGACCGGAAAACTAGGATGTTAATATCGGGGCCCTGTTGAAGTAATTACGGTTGATCGGTATCTTGGTAAATGCCGGCGAGCCGGCGAAAATAACAGCATATTCCGGGGGCTTGTTGGTGGCTGGCGCGAGCCGCGAGATTAATCGTCACTCGGGGCAGCGGTTTGTCGGTAGTAAATCGCCGATTGATTCAATTACACAAGGCCGGCGGCGCGCGATCCGTATCCCGGAGGCTCGACTTCTCTCTTAACCGTGGCCGGTTTTATTATTTCGCCGCGGACGGATAGATGTAACGGACACCTAGCCATTATAGGCGAGAACGCCTCGATGGGCCCGCGGATATCTCAGCTTCAAACCAGACGCGTGGGTGTTGCTTTCTTTCCTCGTCGCACCTGTCGCTTGTACCGGGTGACGTCGTCTCGTGAAGAGTGACTTTGATTTATTCGAGTCCGACACCTGCATTCTGTCAGATTTGTTCTCAGATCCTCGATTAACTTCGGGTTAATGTGCTCCATTGATCCTTCAAGCGAACTTTATAAATGTAAAAGTTTAGTAGACTGTGAATATTATGCATTTATAAAAAAAAAACAAAAAAAATGAATAGATCAAATGCAAAGCTGTAAAAGCATTTAAAGAATTTAGAAACATTATTCGATTATTCTCTCATCCAAATGATTAAAAAAATTAATAAGGGGGTAGAAAATTTCCATTTTGCATAAATCAGTGAAAGTGAATTTTGATTTGGTGCACTAGAAGCATTGTGAGATGATAGATTAGTCAGAAAACATTAAATAATTACACTTTTATATGTTAAATAATTATTCGTATGAAGATAAACTTAAGGGTCGAGAAGAACAATGCTTCGACTCTCTCTAAAATGTGTCTTTTGCGAATTATTTTTGAGACACATAAATTTTGTTGAATTTTGATCAACATGGAAATAGAATATACATATATTGGACCACTTGTGAGAATTCTTTCGCTGCAGAATACACGTTTTTAACCGACCTGAAGAGGTTCTTATAGAAATGTTGCTGCGAGTCGAGCGAGTCCTTATAGTTTTACTATTTTCAAAAGTTTCGTGGATGCGAATTGAACAATTTTTTAGTCTCTGTACAGTGTAGCTGTACACGTTCATGTTTCCATTTTTATTAAATGTCCATGAGATTAAGAGTCAGGAAGGATTTAGTTGATCCTGAAGAGTGCACTGCTCCAGACTAGCTACTTACGTTATCGGAGCTACTCATTGAACCGAAGACGCCCGGTCTAGGATTTCAGGATCAGCAGCATCAGTTTATTAGGGGTTAGCAGTTCCTCCAACGTCGGTTGATTTGTGGTTCTCCCGCTTAGGATAATAAAACAAGCAGATATGACAGGAATGTGGCCACCCTCCCCTGTTATTGGCTACTTACGATATCGGGATATCGATTGGATTAGGGGATACCGGGCTCTGGAGTTTCGAAATTAGTTGTGGGTAAACTATCGATGGTTACCACTGCGTGATTGGGATTCTTTTACTTGTAGCGGGATTGTTCAATAGCAAACATCGCTCATGCGATTCTCCCAATATTTCTAAACTGATACACCTCATCTGATCAAATTTGATCAATTCTTTAATTACCATTACCAAAAATTAACAGACTAGAAATTCCCTCAATACATTGTTCATGCAATTCTCAGAATTGGTATTTTTGCACTATATTCCAAAAGCTTCTAGAAACAACTACAGAAACCAATACAGGTACTCTTTTGTGTCACAAAATTTTTCAGCAATTCTAAAGTGAATTACCATTACCACAAAATTAATATTCCAAAGGTCCTTTTTGCAGATGAGAATTCTATGAGTTCTCAATGAAGTCAAAAGATTCCAAAAGCAATTTTTAAACCAGTACAATTTCACCCCTTCGTCTCATCAAATTCAATCAATTCGATCAAATTAAAAGACTACAAATCTTTTTAACACTTTTACTGCCAAACTAGAAACCTAAAAAATTCGATGAAATCAAAGTAACTTATTTAATGAAATAAAATTGGAAAAAATTAAATGTATGATACCGAGTAGTCCTCCAACTTTCTTGAATTTTACGGATTCTAATCGAATTTGGTACAGTGAATATATTAATGTAAAAATTCATTTTAAAACCTGGACAAATAATTCCGTCACCCACATATGGTTGACATGGCAGTCAACGTGTTAACAGATAAGAGTTCTCAAAATTCGTATTTTCATACGGTGTACGCGCGAAAGAAAGTTGAAAGGGGCCGAACGAAGCTGTGTGGGTTTATCACGGAGATTAGGCCTACAGGTATGTAGAATATTTAGCGCTTGCTCCCGCATGATTATCAAAACGCGCAGGTTTTCGTGGTCGTCGTACACTTTTCCGCCACGTCGTCAACTCGGTCGTTCCCCGAGGAGAGCGGGTTGATCGTCCCGGTTCCTCGTAAGAGCTTTAATTGTTCCCCTTTGACTAGATTAGCGAAATTATCGGAGCGTGTACCGGCCTGCGAAAGACGGACGTCAACCACCCTCGGCGAGAACTCGCGGCGACATAGGGGTGCGATAGGAGAACGTTACCGTCGTGGTCAGACCCGGCGATAGCGTCTAGAGGACGGCGATATATGTTTCCATTGCGAACGCTCTCGCACCTGCTTACCGAGAAGCGATTACGGGCCACGTAGTTTTTCTTTGCTGCGGACGTAACGAAGGGGTTGCCGCCCCACGGTTTATTGAATTCGAATTACGAACCTGGCGTTGACAACGTATCCGAGATAAACCCGCCAGATTTCCATTTTTATTTGCATATCCTCCTTCCTACTTCGAAAGAGACCCACGACTAACAACGTGTGCGATTCCCCGAGTCAAGTTACGACGAAAATTTCAGATAAACATTTTTTATGCGACGCTTGCTTTCGGAGAAACTTGTACCTAGGCGTTGGGCAATCTGTCTGACCAGTGGGGACCATTTCTACTTGGAATTAAATGGTTTTACCGCGATCTCAGTGTTTCGTGACTTGCAGCGTTCGAAAATTTGTTGTCTAATTCAACGGAAAGAAAGTTGTCTGATTTAAAGGAAATTGGGAAAGAAGTAGAAACAGACAGCCACGAGCAGACACATCGGAAACGCAGCGTTAAATTGCACAAGTGTTGGATGAAAAGCTGCAAAAGGACGATTACCAATATTCCTAAATATTCCTACATAAATCAAGTGTCTATCTCTCAACTCTCAGACAGCGGAGTCCGGGTCCATTTTGACCCAGAATATTAAAATCGTCACTGCTCGGTATTCGACGAAAGATCAACACGCCTTCGCGAAATATCCTTGGACAAGTGTTTTGGAAAATTGACAAACAAAGCAGTGAGTGGTCCCAAACATTATCAATTATATTAGCCGAGGGTTAAACAATGTACACCGATGAAATGTGTCCTCGCCGAATCGGAAGATGAATTTCGCAATATTTCGCAACTTTCTACCGTAAAGAGACGACCATAGTCGAGTTGCTCGAAATTTCTCGACGATTCGGATCGAGTACTTTCTTTCGATCCGGAGGAGCTGAAGAGGACACATCAGAGGTTCTAAGGCCAGTCCCGTTGCGATCGTCAAAAACGTTGGGAGCGAGCCGGGCAAGACACAGAACCGTCGTCGGTCGTGTGTCGCTTATCAGACACCGCGGTATCACATACGGGTCGCTAATGTCTCCTTATCAAAGGTACCTACCTATTCCCTGGGCCCTCCCCCCCCGGCGCCCCCGTCCCGTACACGTACACGCCGGTACCATTGGATTTTCAGCTACCAGCACCACTTACCTATACCCAGCTCTAACGTCACCGTTGCTTGCTATCACCGTCGTGGGACAAAGACTTTCTAGTTTCTCGTTTCTGTTTCCGCGCTTCCTGATACCGGGCGGCCGATAACGAGCGGCCTGTGCGTTAAAACCGGGCTGCACCTGCAGAACGGTTCCCTCGTCTCGCCGACGAATATTTCGCCCGTAATTACCATCGCCGATGCTCTTTTCCCCATTCTCCGAACGTGTGTTTCCACGTTTCTCTTTTTTTTTTCTTTCGTTTTTATTTTTTCTTTACTCATCTTTCTCTCTCTCTCTCTCTCTCTCTTTCTGTACGTTTTCTTTTTTCCGGGTCCTTTTCTCTCTCGTTCGCACCGATGACCACCGTCGAACCTGCCGAGGAGATAAAGTTGGCCGCGGGGGTGGCTGGGACGAGGATCCCCCAGCCTTATCGAGAGTTACGGGGCGGATTTATCTGCCGCTTATCTTGTATTCGCCGAATCGGAATTGGAAGTTTCCTGGACGGCGTTTGATAAGGGACGTGATCGAGGCGTCCGCCCTTACGCGTCCACCCGGGGCCCGAATTTGTCTTCGTCCGGTGCATTCGTCTTCCGACACTGATAATCTTCGCCCGGACAAAATGGCGGCCGATATATTCGATCACGTTTTTTCGTCCAGTGTCCGTCAAACGTTCTTCCACCTTCGATACCACCCTCTCGCTCGTTTCTGGAATCTGATACTCCGTTCTGCGGATTTCCAGAGCCTAATCTAATCGACCAAAGGTCCGAGACCACGAGCTATTCCTCAGGATACAGTTGCATCCAGGTTTTATCGTTTCAGAGAAAATTATTGACATTACAAAGCTAGTTTGGTAGAACGTTATTAACCCTTTGCACTCCGATGTCCCGTCTCAGGGGACATTGTGAACCTAGAATCGATGGCTCGGAGTGCAAAGGGTTAACCCAATGGCGACTCTGAGGTGTCACTAAAAATTTCTATCTCACTGTTCTAAATATTCTTTACAGTATTAAATTTGTATTTAACCCTTTGACTACGAAAGACGTATATATAAGCCCTTACAGTCTTCCAATATATACGAAAAGCGTAAATATACGCCATATAGGTGCGAATAACTCGAGATCCCAGTTGATGGATTACTCCGAGATCGCGCCGCAGTCGAAGGGTTAATAAATGATTAAATATTTATTCTGCCAGGTATTATATCAGTTTCATATACATAGAATGAAAAAATCCAGTAAAATGGAAATATTCTAGGTCAGAAGAGCGAAGGGTTACATTTTTTTATATCGTTTATTTGAAAGTGGTCGCATTAACAGCTAGGTCATTAGTGACCACATGGTTTACAATAGAGTATAGAAGAGATGGTTACGGTTAATATTTACATTGTGGTTTTAAATCGCACCTATTCAATTTCCGTCATGAACGCATAAAATTCGGTCTCCTTATATGGAACTCCGGACCAGTTGGTCCACCCTAAAATCTGCCCACCACCCTGGAACCATTCCCAGCTCGGTTCCATGTCGAGAAACCCTTGTTCTCCATCGCAGAAACATCTTAATCCGCCTGGAGGGCTGCAGAGTAGCCGAAACCCGAGCGCGAGGGGTTCAATTACAGCTTCACGCCCACCTTAAGTGGCCGTGTGCACGTGCGATGGTGGTGCTTTTCCGCGAAAGTCGCGGGTGAGAGAGAGAGAGAGAGAGAGGGAGAGAGAGAGAGATTCCGGTCCGGTTACGCGTGTGCGTGTACACTCGCGGCAAGAAGCGTTTCTCTGGTCTCTGTAGATAGGTGGAGGTTGCCTGGCTCGGAGTGGGGTGTAGCTAGCGTTGCCGGTAGAGGGGAGAGAGGGACGAGCATAGTGAAGGGGAGGTTGGTGGGGAGGGCGAGCCGGTGAGTGGGTGGGGGATGCCGAGCGGGGAGGGGAGAGGCAGAGCGTGAATTAACACCTCTACCGCGGCATCAGATAGCGCCAGCGACTCCCCTCACCCTCGGTGGCGATGCTTCTCCCCTCCCGCCCCTTTCACCGCCGCGTTCCACGGGGGAGGGTGGGCGCTGTAACGGGGGTGGGGGTGGATCGGTGGGCGCGGGGAAAGGGAGTTTATAATTGGCGGCGTGCGTATGCAAGCCGGAGGCCTTCTCGCCGCGAACCAAGGCACGGCAGAAGGCCGGCGGAAAGATGAGAAAAAGAAGAGGCGACGAAGAGATTTGTTACCCCGGCGATTCTCTTACACGCGCGCCTCTCCGAGCCGTACGCGCGCTCACTATGCCAGCATACTCTCTCTCTCTCTCTCTCTCTCGCTTTCTTTCCTTCTGTCTCTATCATTTTCTCTCTCTTTCTCTATCGTCTCTCCCGCGCGTTCACGCTTCGCCGCAGCACTATTTTTCCTCTTTCTGCTCGGCCCTTTTCGCGCGTGCATGCCCCGTCCACTTGTTAAGTCGTTAAGTGGCCGTTACTACTTGGCGGAGGGCTTGAATGGGACAACCTTCCGCTGCTCGATTTTTAGTTTCACCCACCCGGCCCGCGGAGAGACTCACCGCTTCTAGGAATCTTTGAGGAGGCGGGGCATGTGGCGAATTTTTCTGCGGATCGCGTTAACGTGTCTCGGTCCCGTGGTTTCAGCAACCTACGGCCACGGGTCTGGTTCCTGGATATTTTTTCGTGCACGCTCCTCACAGGATTCATCTACTTTTCTCCATACGAACGCATTTTATTTTTCTTCGCTGCTAATTCTCACGCAGTAGGGGTTCAACTTCAGAGGGTGGTTCAAAAATTTTAAATACATTCTTGCGAATTTCGACGGCACGGAATTTTATAAAAGAACTTTTCATTTACACAAATGTAAAACTGTTAACACACTATCGGCGGGTAACATCATGAGCTTGACTCAAACGTATAGTGAGTATGAATTAGTGAAGTATGAAAAAAGTGCACTTTTTAGAAAACATGTAATATCTTCACATCTAATAGGTAGGATTTCAATGAAATTTGGAAAAAGTGATCAAAAGAACAGCACATCTGCACCAAGTTCTTTTTTCTGTATCGTTACACGATCGGCGTTGTCAATTGTTTTCTTTTTCCCCTTATCTATACGCACTCTGATAGTACATGCAAATTTCTTATTATTACGTCCTGAAACTTTGTATTTTGTCATTTCCGTAAAA
This sequence comes from Seladonia tumulorum, assembly GCA_913789895.3. Classification (NCBI taxonomy): domain Eukaryota; kingdom Metazoa; phylum Arthropoda; class Insecta; order Hymenoptera; family Halictidae; genus Seladonia; species Seladonia tumulorum. Next base: position 6,517,512 of record OU565274.1, read on the forward strand.
CGACACGTATGCACTCGATACTTACAGAAAACTTAAACTCAATGCTATCAAAATCAATCAACTGAATTTACGCTACTTTGTAAGCACGAAACTTGCAGTGTCGAAATAGCACATTTCATAAAATTATTAGTTTTTCTTAAAAATTAATAAATTAAGGACTAAACACTGGTCAGGCTTTACGAAAAACAATCAAAAACATCATTCCTGCCCAAAAATTAGTGACAATGAAAAAAAAACAAGCATTGGTGAGTGTTTTACTAACACTTGGCGTACGTTCTGCATAAAAGGTATTAATACCCAACCCGCCGATAGTGTGTTAACAGCAACATACAGCAAACAGTTAACAGCATACAGTTGTATTAAAAGTATCGATTATCTGCCCCCTCCCCTTGATTCGCGGTCACTCTTCGGCTTCTCAAACGTCTTTTGGTATAACAGTTTCTCGACAACCCCTCACTTTTATTATTTCATGGCCTCCATATTTGTTCGATATTTGTTATGGCTACTTTATTGAACACACCGCTGTAAGAATATTGTATTTCGACCTCTTCCTTGTCAGTCTCCTATATTAACCTCTTGACCACCGTGCACTGATCTTTGCGAATTTTGAGAAACAAATTGGACCACAATCGGCACTCGATTCCGAACGATAATTTTCCACCGGAATGATTCATAAACACCGGGGAACGGTATCATCGGCCACGACCGAGGAAAATGTAACCTGTTGATCGGTCAGATTACCGAGACCGATTTCTGCGCCGCGACTTGAGCTCTCTCGCGTTCGTAACGCTCAACAGGTTAATCGCAGGGAAACGTTACGCTGTCTAGAAAATTGTTCGCGGGCATTTTTACGTGGAAACTTTCGCCGGCTGTAGAACCGACTCTTGCACTTATTCGATTACAGTGCTGTACTCCTGTTAACCCGCGAATAATTACCGAACTAACTGGGCTCGTACACGACCGAGACTCTGAGCAAAAGGAAATCTTTATTACAAAATATTCGATTCGATACTCGATCAAAGCCTGATATCTTCAGCATCGAACGAGGGACTTAGTTACGAAGTTTGCAATTAACACGTTGACTGCAATGTCACCCATACGTAGGTGACGGAATTATTGTGTTCAGGCTTTAAAATAAATTTTTACGTTAATATATTCATTGTACCAAATTTGATTAGGATCTGTAAAATGCAAGAAAGTTGGACAACTACACAATATCATACATTTAATTTTTTTTCAATTTCTATTTTATTAACACTAGAACCACCGAACCAGTCAAAATGACTGGTTCCTAATTTTTTCTTTCACGATTACTGATATTATAAAAATGTTTCTGTCAGAATTTTTTTAGCGAATATCTTTATCGAAGCAAATGTTGGAATAAAAATGGTATGAGGCTTGAATAGATGTAGTCTTGTCATTATTACAAAGCAATATGCATCAGTTGTATGTATTATTCGGTAGTTCTAGTGTTAAATAACTTACTTTGATTTCATGGAATTTTTGAGCTTTCTTGTTTGGCGATCAAAGTGTTAACACGCAAACCAGAAATTTCTGCATGGCGACGAACCCGAAGAATTGCTCGAATAATTAAAGACAGTTGGTATTTCGCTCGATTTCTCTCCATGTACGAGCACCGTTTGTTCCCGCGATAATTGTCGGGATCACGAGCGAACGCCTGGAAGGCCATCTACTCTTCACGCTATAATAAATTTCCACGCCGTGCTCCTACGCCAAATACGACGGGTCGAAACAATTTATTACGGCAGACGCCGCGCCGCGAGCCCTGGCCCCCGGAGTATTTCATATACGCGTTGCTTAATTATCGTCGTAAGAATACGTCGACGGAGTTCCGCGGGCTTGCGCCCCTAATTGAATAAATTCGTGTAGCCTTCGTTACCGAACCGGCCCGCGTAAATTAATTATTTCCAACGATTTGCATAGGGCCCGCGCTTGTACGCGTCGCTTAATCGCGATCTCGTATTCATTATCGCGGCCATCATCGCGCGCGTTCGATACCTTTTTATTTTTTTGTTCGCGCGCCTGGAAACTCAACAGAGTGATTGCCCGACTGTGATTAGAACTATAAACAACGCCGTTCTTCGGCCTCCAAGCTGTCTTACTCGTCGCGACAATGATCTTTTTACGATTTCGTTGGATTTATGGCGTTTCGCTTTCTACATTGTAGCTGCGGGAACAGGGTAAATATAAAACGAAGCCGGGGGATGATTTCCACATTTGTGTCGGGAGGGATGACAGAAAATAAAACAAATTAGGCGATGATTCCTGTTTCGGACATAAAAGGGAATAGGGGATGATTTTTTTATTTGTACGGTGAGGAAAGAGCGAAACTGGAATAGGTTAGGAGGGGATGATTCGTGTTTCTTACTACGAGAGAAAAGAATAAAAGTGAAACGAAGTAGGTGCTTGTTCTTATTCTTTACAGAAAGATAAAGGTATACGAATGAAACCAAACAGGGGATAATTGCTGACGAGGGAAGATTGTACACACGATGAGAAGAGGGTAAAAATGAAACAGCATGGGAATGATTTCTATTTTTAATTGTAGACGAAGAAATAAATAAAATCTGCAGTAAGGGTTGGCGCTTGGTTCTTAAGTTGCGAGGAAAGAGTAAAAATAAAACAAGGTTTCTATATTTTACATAAAGAAAAAGGAACGAAGATAAAACGAAACCGGGGATTATACCTGCTTTATTGGAGGAGAGAATAAAAATTAAGCAGAATAGGGGATGATTTCTTTTCCTGATGCAGCGAAGAAGTAATAAAAGTAAAATAAGGGCGTTCAGTATGAATTTCGCAGAAACTGCTGCTGTCTACATAGAGAAATAGTACAAATAAAATGTAATAGAGGATGATGCCACAGTGCAGATCTTCAACTCTCCAGAATAAAATAATAATTGCTTCTTGATCTAAAATATAGAACCCAGTGAATTTTTACAATTTTAAGCACCTTTGTCTCGCAATTGCACTTCTTTATTTCTTGTTTGGAAAGCAACGAGTGGGTGGGGGTGGGGATGGGTGCAACATTTCGCGGAAAAAGGGGCAGCTGGCACGGTCACCGATTCGTGATCAAGTCGTCGGACCGTGTCCCGTGACAAATATTACATCGGCAGGAATGAAATCATTCCGAGAGAGTCCTCGGAGCGGAAGGACCCTTCCCAGCTTTCTCTCTCTCCTTCTCTCTCCTCTCTCTCTCTCTCACTCTCTTTCGAAGATTAGACCCGGCGCTTCACTCCGGATGCATCGATACGATCGGCCTCTACTAACGAAGTCACCCGGTATACCTGCACGTGGAACGGGGGTGGGCAATCAGCGACGATCTCGTGTGTCTGTCCAGTGTACCAACTTAACGACCATATCAGATAATTTCCCGTGGTTGTGAGGGCACACACGTGTACACACCGATGGTGCCTTCTTCTTCGTCGCTGCGTTCATCGGTTACAATGAATCATTTCCATGTTTATAATTAACGTAGCCGCGTTTACACGGGGAAAAAGACACGGTGACAGAGAAATCAGAAAAATTTCTCGACCGTGTAAGACGATCCTCTCGAGAGGGGGGGGGGATATCTTTCCATAAAGTTGATTTGATTCGTTGCATTTTCCTGGTCACTTTGCGTCGCGCTCGCGCGAAAGAGCTGTCAGCCAGTAAAATAATCGTAAAAGCGCGACCACCGCTCGCTGTAAGCGTTTTAACAGTCCCGAACGACTGTACAGAGTGACTATCGGCTCTCGGATCCGATTACTGTCACTTAGCTAACGCGTTCCATTTTATTTATTCCCCCGGGGACCCTTTTCGCTCGGACATGCAATTTTACAAGAATCATCAATTCCCGATAGCGGTCTACGATTCCGGCAAAAGTACAACTCGGGGCTCGATTATTCGGGGATTAACAATTTAAGGCTCTTCGGCAGATCGGTATCGCTACGTATATTTTATTATGACTCTCGATGTTATATGGTATGTGCATGTGTGTGTCTGTGTGTGACGCAATGTCGCGAGTACGATAACGAGGTGAAAGCATCAGGTCGTATAAAACGATTGCCAGGCCGGGAATTAACATCGACGTCTGAATAAAGCTGCACCACACCCGCACACTCGACCTCAATATTATAATATTATCACCTCGAGAGCCCGGCTGTAATAAGTCGTTTGCATCGTCGTCACGTGCCGGGGGGATCTCGGTGTCTGCTATATACCCGTGCCCGATCGACAGTTAGGATAAGACGGAACGTGTCAGTTGGAAAAGCTCGAAGGCCAATGACCAGTTTCACGGGTCCCCGTTTGTCACTGCCGGCTCGTTATGCTCCTTCAAATATTATACTCCTCCTCCGCCGGCGGCTCCCCGATTTGCTGTTTTCGCCCTCTGTCGTTTTACAATTACTGACCGACCGTCGTCAGTGTTGGTTTTGGCACACTTGGAACTTCATATTAACACGTTGACTGCCATGTCACCCACATATGGGTGACGGAATTATTTGTTCAGGCTTTAAAATGAATTTTTACGTTAATATATTCATTGTACCAAATTTGATTAGGATCTGTAAAATGCAAGAAAGTTGGAGAACCACACAATATCATACATTTAATTTTTTCAATTTCTATTTTATCAAATAACTTACTTTGATTTCGTGGAATTTTTGAGTTTTCTTGTTTGGCGTTCAAAGTGTTAACCTTCTGTGGGCATTTTTCTATCGAAAGCTTGAATTTTCTTTACGAAAAATTGATATATAGCGTGTGGTCGAATAACAAGTGGGCAGGGGATGAATACGTAAAAATAACTCAAAAAGGGAAGTAAAATTTTTTTGGATAATCCCGCGACGTTTATCATCCAGGCGTTGGCGACATGTACAGAGAAATCACTGTATTAGTATATGCAGAAAGTAGAATTGGTTGGCCACGATCAGACGAACCCCATCTTTCAAGCAACCTTGTTCGCTGCGTATTCAAACTCGATTTTCTCGAAAACGAAGCTCCAGGTGAAAAATTTTATTCCACATTTTTTCATAAGGAATCACTAACCGACAAGTTACTGGAAATTTCCAAGTTCGTCCAACGTCTTTATAGCGTCCCTTTAACGCGTTGATTGCCACGTCACCCATATGTGGGTGACGCAATTATTTGTCCAAATTTTAAAATGAATTTTTACGTTAATATATTAATTGTATCAAATTTTTTAAGGATCTGTAAAATGCCAGAAAGTTGGAGGACTACTCAATATCATGCATATAATTTTTTTCAATTTTTATTTCATTAACCAGTCTACTGTGGCGATCTCTTTGCAAAGCGCCCACCAGTGTGTGTCGCGATAATCAAGCGATGACGGGTATAGTCGTCATATTTATAGTTATAAATCCAACTCAAATTATTTATAATTTTCATTTGTTTGTTTCATTTCGTCTTGACCTCTAAACATTTTAAACATATTAAAATTCTACGAATATAATTTAGTTTTCACCAGAATTAAAATTTTACGCATGACGAGTATACTCGTCAATACACAAAATCGTGCCACTTCTCCATGACGAGTATACTGGTCAATCACAGTTAACTGGTTAAATAACGCATTAATTCGATGGAATTTCTGAGGTTTCTAGCTTGTCAGTCAAAGTGTTAAAGGTTCAAATCCAGCTTCCAAGCCGAAGAAGCTCCATCGAATCGCTTCCGATTAACTTTTGCTCGCAGACCTATCGCCAGTAATTTCAATTGAAAAATCGAGGGCCCATCAGTCCCGAAAATCTCGAAAATAGAATTCCCGCAGTCACACTCCGTAATTCCTCTAGCGGAGCGTGGAGGACACCGGGCTGAAAGGCGGAGGGCCGGATTAAGGAAGTAGTTAGCGTGGACGGGGTGGTGTGAAAGGGAGAAACCGCGTGGCCATTTCCCGTTTATCTGAAGCTGGCTCGGGCCGAGGCAGTCTTTTCTGCGCGGGAGGTTTTCCTCTTTAAAAACAACGTCGGATCCTCGTGGAAGCCATTTACTCTCGAGCGGAACGGGTGTGAGGTACGAGGAGGCACGCGTGCGTGGTTATATCCGCGTTATAAACACCCTGAGCAGAGGCGAGCAGAAACAGAGCGGAGCGGAGTAGTCGCGTGCACGCATCCCGTCCACGAAAACTGAAGCAAAGAGAGAGAGAGAGAGAGAGAGAAAGGGGTGAGAGAGATGTAGGGGAAAGGGGGCAGAGAAGAGGGAGAGGAAGAGATGAAGAGGCAGGATACCAGGTTCGTTGTCATGCAGGATGCAAAGGGGGATGAACGGTGTCCGCCCCCTCGACCATCCCCTTGCCGCCTGTTCCCTTCCAGATGGCAAGCCGGCGCACTTCATTTCCGCGTCTTACAGCTAGCCGGCACGCCGAAGGAAATGAAAACAATGAGATACAGCGGTCATCCGTTACCTATGCTCGTCGAGCTGCGTCTCTTAACTCGCATTTATATTACTTAAGCGCCTCTAAAAGCGGCCGACCGTTCTCTCCGCCTCCTCCGCACCCCCGGAACCCTCTTATCCGGCGGCGGGCTCTATGGTCGGCTACGGTTTCCATGGTTCGAGCATTTCCCTATCCTGCCTCTCCTCTTCAGGGGCCGGGGGAACTTATATCCGCAATGGAATTGCGCTCCTTATGAATGTTCTTATTAATTTCGCTTAGCGCTGCTCCTTTATACGCCGCCCGCCCGCGATTGGTTCGCTTCTGCGTCCGGACCCTACACCCCCAACCCCCTTCCCCTCCCCTCGCCGAGCAATCTCTGTTTCTGGTCTCGTTTTGCTTGGGGATTCGAGGATGGTCCCAGTGATTGATGATACGGGCAAGGATCGCGTTGTTGAACGGCTGTTGCGAGGACGTCCAGTGTTTCTACCGAAAAGTCAAAGAAAATATGTTCTCTTAACCCTTAGCACTCGAATGGCGACTGTAAGGCGCCATTAAAAATTGCTGGATCATTATTCAAAATATTTTTTACATTATTAAATTCGTTTGTATTCAATAATTACTGAACTTGCACCATTTTCATATGTATAACATAAAAATATATATATAGAAGGGAAATATTCTAGGTCGGACGAAATGTTTCGTTTTGCAATTAAAATAGCTTCGAGTGCAAAGGATTAATAATTCGTACACTAACGCGTCATGATTCTTCTATGTCCTACATTCTTCTATGTCCAGGAATGGAATTTTAGAAAACGGCCTTGCAACGCAGTAGCATTCACCCCCTTCTTCTGTAGTTTGTAATCTTTGTTTTGTATTCTGCATCATGTTGCAATAAATCTCATGAGATTTTCTGTGGTAATAAAAAAAAAACGCAGTAGCATGCCTTCAGGTACGAACAGAGACACGTCGAATTCTTTGGTCTCCCACAACTCGAAAACTGGGGACAATCGGAAATACACGTTTTAATTGTTATTGTAGCGGGTAGATTCACTCCTGAAGGTATTGACCCGTGTTTACGTACCGCTAATAAATAAAATTTCTACTTCAACGAGTAGGATTTCCAATTCGTGACTGATCGGAGGCAGTTCCTGAGTTCTGAGCCAGCCCGTAGCTCGTAGGTCCGTCAAAAAGCCCTACGGACGGCGGCAGGATAAAAAGGGTGGCAGGACCGAGCTTATTTGTTGGCGCATCCTGCGGGAGCGAGGAGGCAGCTCTCCCGAAACGGTCGAAAGTTCATCCATCTCCTTGAGCCGAGAGCGAGTTCTCGTTTATCCAGGCTGTTCCAGCCCGTTCGGTGGAAGGCAGAAGCAGAAGCAGCAGCTCGTCGATGCTCCGCATTAAATTCCGGTGTGCTCGAGAGCAGAGCTCGGATCCGCGCCGGCCTCACGTCCCGCCTACGGAAATTATGAAATCAGAGACACAGAGCACGTACTAGCGCCCCGCTTTCATGCAGGACGACTACGGATCGTCCTTTGGCTTTCTCTCTCTCTCTCTCTGTCTCACTTCTTCCCTTTTGACAACGGTGTCATTCTCTCTCTCTCTCTTTCTAGAGGAAGGAGATTGGCAAAAGTTTGCCTGCGCGCGGATGATGTATCGTGTCGATGATAATGCTCCGCGCCTTCTTGCCCGCCAGATAAATGATCTCTCGGAGCGGGGTCGTTCCTCGTCGAGGAGATTCGGCGAAATCGACGAAACCATGGTTGCGAGGATCGATGGGGCCGGCATTTACGCGACGGAGGACAGTTTGTCGGCCGTAAAACGCGTCACGCTCTCGAGCGTGCTCGACTACGGAATCGGCGCCGACTCTGCCCGGCCGGACCAAAGCGATACACGTCATCGCTCGTTTCGATGATTCATCGCGACCCCGGGAATTTACATCGTTCCGCTCGACTATTATTCAACTGCGGAATCCGTGAACGATCCGGCGAGATCGCGATCGGAAGATCCGATCGGAACACAGGCGAAATTAGAACGGTCCCCGGGACCGAACCCGGGTTGCTTTTCATATGGAAATCGGGACGAGGACGAGCTGCGGTCATTAGGAGATGATTGCGGAGTCGATGGAACGGCTTTAGAGGATCTGCCGAATAATACTCGCTGACTGCTGTTTGATCGACTATGAGCGTCGCGGATTTTTTGGCGTTTCTTTGGAAATTTGTTCGACTGCGAATTTTCACTGTGAACCAATGAGACACTCTCTGGAGTCCAATCGTTTCCGGGTTGTTTTTCGGAAGGAAATTTTCGTGTTCTTTTCTGATGGAAAAATTATTGATGGAAAATATTGTACAAAGTCCGAGTCATTCAGGTATTGAGACCAAAACAGAAAATTTGAAAGCTATCGCAAAAATTGCTGCTTTCACTGGGGAAGCATTTTCAACCCCTAACTGTCGGGGAACATTTTTCCGCATCGCAGTCTTTGAATTCTCAGATCAAAATAACCAGTGCCCTTAACATTTCGTTTGCGGCTATCGGTAGTTCATAAAATTAGATTCCTATTAATTTTGAGATATTTCATTTGTTTGTGTACAAATATATAATAAAATCATGGCTTCATATTGGGTTCATATTGACTAGTTTTATGAAGTCTCGGAGACCATAGGGAGCAGTGTAATAAATTCGGTATCAATAATTTTTTGACTGAGCCCATGAACAAATGATTTGAGAGGGTTGACCTAAATTTTCTGTTCGAGTTGGGGATTGCTTTGAAGGTATTCCATCGCTCCGACACTTCTCGATTCCACGTGCCAATGGGCACGATTTATTTTTACCTGTTCGTAATTGTAGCATCTAATTGCCAACGTTAACTGGTTCGATGCCAAAAAGGGTACCGGTGGCAGGGGGACGGAGACGAAGGAGAGACCTGAAAAGAGAAGGGGAGCAAACGTTATCATAGGAAGGTGCTTCTCTGCATTCGCCGCGATGCGATGGAGAGAGGGGCTAATCAGATGAAAGCCTCAAAAGTAGCACTGTTCCAGTTTGAAAAAAGTTGCGCTATCCGGACGTGATTATACGGTAACGAAGTCAGGGACGCACCTTGCGTCCTTTTCCTCTTTCTTTATTTCACCCTACATTTCAACTGAGAAGACAATTTGAACTCTAATACCTAATAATAACAAATCCAATATCTAGAATTTAGCACACCTTTATGCGAATTTTAATCGTAACACAACCTCACTTTTTTCTGGAAAAAAAATAAGGGAACACAGAGAAGTTATAGATAAAAATGAAGAAGAATTAGCGAAGATCAAGTGCTCTAATAATTTAATTTTTTTAATAGTACTGAACAGATTGTCTTACAAAAATAATTTAGGAACTCTTAATCGAAGCAGATTCATATATTTCGACAGTACAATAGTTCCAGTCGAGACAGCCTCTGAAAAATACAACAAAGAATGTTTACCAGGACATTTTCGGTAGAAATTTAGCAAATAAAAATCCGCTTTTGCGACAGAACGCGGATTGTCAAAAAATCCCGAGTCGCACGACTTTATCCGGCCGGTATTCATCAGCGGATAATTATGCGCGGCGGAACGTGTAATTGTATGTATGTTAATATAATGCAAATTTCAAGACGGTGGTTGCATCGATGAAAATTTCCGGCTGAATTTCGCAATGGCCGACCCTGGACGCTCGGCCTAGAGGGTCGGTGCACGGGATAGAGTTTGATAGGGGTTGGGATTCGGGAGAGCGAGGAGAACGGGGGTGGTTTGCGCGGCGCGCACCTTATCACGCCACTCTGCTGTTTTAGTTTTTGTCCAGCACCTGCATATTCCAACTTTCTTCCTCGGCATTGGTGGATGCACTGTTTACACGTACGTCGTGTTCCACACACACGCGTACAATGTCGTTCGTTGCTACATACACGGGGGGATGCAACTCGTACCCCCGGCAGAGGATATGCACGCGCGTTCCGTAAATGAGATAAAATTTATTCCGCGACAGTTTCATCCAATTATACATCGAAAAGATTGCGCAGTCTGACCGGCGAGGCTGCCGAGGAAAAAATTCGAGGGGTTGGGTGGAGGTGTTGCTGAACATCCCCCCGGAAAGATATTTTGCGCAACAATTACCGGATAAAAATAATGTTAAACTCGGCGATGCATTCCCTTCGCGAGTTTTAACTTTTCCCACGATATATAGCAACCCCTTCTCGGGTCCCACAGTCAAAACCCGTACCACCCCTGGCAGCGTCACTGTCAACCCTGCGAATCTCACCGATCCACCGAAGCGTCTAGCCTAACACCGACGTTATGGCAGCGGAGCAAGCGGAATGTCAGGACTTAATGGTCGCCGGCAATCGATCAAGCAACCCCATCGCTCTCGAGCATCCCCTTCGGCTCGACTGCATTTCCTTGCTCTATTAAGCAATCGCTAAACCGAATTGCAGAGAACGCGTCTCGTCGCATGATCGTCCGAGGCGTCATCCTAGTTAGGCTTGTCCGCGCGCTGACCGCGCGAAACGTTCCCGATAAAACGGTCTGTCGTCTGTCGAGGGTTTGCGAGCTTATATCGAGGGAAACAGCGAGGGGTGGGAGGGTGGTGTTTCAGGACAATGGAGATGACAGGCGGAGGTTCCTCTACTTTCGCGCCTACGGCTCGGATAAAAGCGGTTGAGCGAGGCCGATTGAAAAACGCCAAGGGATCGGAAGCGCAGCCTCTCTTCCCTCTATCTGCTCTCTCTCGAGATGATGTCCTCTCTCTACCGTGTCTCTCTTTCTCTTCTGTTTTCTCGTGCCGCCTTGTTCGCCGACGGTGGCGGCTACCTTCGCGATATTCATTTGCGAATCAAAACAGCCTTTCTCTTCTCCCCGCACCACCGTCGGCCACGTTTCCTGCGAGCGTCGTTGTTCCGCCGACCACTTTTTACCGTTTTGTTAAATGTTACCGTACCGAGCGTCGCGCCGGCTCTTATCGCCGCCGCCGCCGCGACGCTACACGACGCACCTGCATTGAGCCACAAGCGACAAGGAAAACCTGGGCTCGACATTAACGGGGAAATTATGTTAATCGTGCCCGGAGAATTGAAATTTCCCGCCGCGGCACTGCAACGCCACCGGCCCGCCTAATCTGCTGCGGGCCGAGCGAAGGGCTCGTGATTAACTCCCCCCGGAAGGCTCCGGGCCCACAATTAATTTTTTACCACGGATAAGTTGTTGCAACTTTTACCGTGATCCTACGATTTCCACTCGGTTTGTGGGGTCTGAATGGGTTGGAAAAGCCCCTGAGAATTGTTGCGGAGAATTTTGCTACCCCTTGCCGATGAGCTCGGTTTAGTCAACAATAAACGGGGACGCAACTATTTCTTTACAATAATAGTCGAGTAGCCAATAATCAAGTCCTCAATATGTAATAGAGTGTTACACGTCTTCTGTTTCCTCGGATCGATTTGCCTGCAGATATTTTTCTCATCGATAGTTTTATGATTAGACCTCTGATTTCCTCATCGACTTCGTTAACACTTTGAGTGCCCAACCAGAACCCCCAAAAATTCCATGAAACCAAAGTAAGTTATTTAATGAAATGAAAATTGAAAATAATTATATGTGTGATATCGAGTAGTCTTCCAACTTTCTTGCATTTTACAGATCCCAATCACATTTGGTACAATGAATAAATTAACGTAACAATTCATTTTAAAACCTGGACAAATAATTCCGTCACTCATATCTGGTTGACATGGCGGTCAACGTGTTAATTCTCTGTAAACTAAACGGGAAAGGAATGAAGTAGACTAGAAAATAAAAACTCTGCGTTTAGTATGTAAAGAGTCTGGTCTTACATGATGAATGAAAAAAGTCAGAACGGTGACACGTTGATCTCATCGATGAGCAGGATCCTTAAGCGAACGGGTGGTGATGGTTCGGGAGGGTTGGAGGTGAAGTTTCGGGGGAGGGGTGGGTTTTCCGGAGAAGGGTTGGAGGGTCGGAGGGTCTTGATAAATAGCGAAAGTTATCGTGCGTTCATTTACACCCGAAAGCATCGTTTGTTTCGAGCCAGAAATCATTCGGTCGATACGGAATCGTCGGCGATATCAGCGCGCCCGCAGAAAAAAGCGCACTTTCCTCCACTATCTGGAGAACTATTTCTCCGGTGTCTGGAAAAGCATTGCCGCTACGATAACGACTGCGAGGGCGGCCGCGGAGAAAGGGCGAATTTATCGGATTGACGATGGCCGAGGCGGGGGTTGCTTTCTCTTTCTCTCTCTCTCTCTCTACTCTCTTTCTATCGCGCGCGCGAGCGCACATAGACGCATTTGTATGCAACGTGTACGTGCACGGGGCCCGCGTCCGGCCACACGTTCCCGATATGAAGAAGAATTGTTCGGACGTAGACATTGAAGGCTTTTTTCCCCGGGCGGACTGATAACGCGATAACGGGGACCGGTGGAGCGTCGCCTTTCCCCAATTAAACGGCGAACGCTACCAATGCTGCTGCTACTGCTGCTGCTCTGTGTCCTTTTATTTTTATCCCCCGTCTGGTACAAACTGTCTAGCCGTGAGCGATGTAAATGTCCTAATAAAATTGTTTTCTTTTTCATCCTCGCGCTCTTTGCCCGGCCCCGGCTTTTGCTTTCGATTGTTCCTAGTATATTATCTATCCCATTCTATAACTGCCTCGCGGTTCTCGCGTTTTATTAATATACCCCGCCGCATTGAATTGCTCCTCCACAATTTACGAAAAGTCTAGCAACGAAAACAATCTTCAACCCTCTTTGCCTTCTGATTACTTTCCAAATTGTTGTCTTCCTAATTGTAGAATTTAATTAGAGAAGCTACCCAAAAATTAGAAGACATTTTTAAAGAAATATCACTGTTAGGAATTGGTCCATGATTATCCTCTAGCACCTACTCGTCGGTATACCTAAGAGACATTAAAAAGAAACAACACAACTCTTAGGAAGAGTTCTAGAAAAATTTTTAGAAATTATTTCGTGATTATCCTTCCTATTAATCAGGCATAAATGCAAAGATACGTATATACCAACAAAAATAGACTGTACATCTACATTCTATTTTACATAGTACGAGGAACCTTATTTCAGATTTTAGAAGACATTTGCATCAAGATTTACCGTTTAAACATGCATTTACTGTTTAACACTTTGAACGCCAAACAAGAAAGCTAAAAAATTCCACGAAATCAAAGTAAGTTATTTGATAAAATAGAAATTAAAAAAATTAAATGTATGATATCGTGTGGTTCTCCAACTTTCTTGCATTTTACAGATCCTAATCAAATTTGGTACAATGAATATATTAACGTAAAAATTCATTTTAAAGCTTGAACAAATAATTCCGTCACCCATATATGGGTGACATGACATTCAACGTGTTAAATATGAATTTACTGTTTAACTCTTTGCACTCGAAGCTATTTTGAGTCCAAAACAAAACATTTCTTCCGACCTAGAATAATTCTATACATATATTTTCCATGTTATACATACGAAATGTTTGGTAATTTATTAAATGCAAACAAATTTAGTAATGTAAACAATATTTCGAGTAATGATATAGTAAATTTTAGTGGCGCATTACAGTCACCGTTCGAATGCTAAGGGTTAATTATAAGGGCGTGATGCATCGATATTGAGGAACCTGTACATCATGTCTGTAGTCACATTAGCGAGCTAGGATTGGACAGCGTTTTTATTGGGTTCTAAGAGGGTAAACCTCAACCGTAGGTTCAAGAAGCATCAGAGTGGGGTGTGGAGGAATTCTGGCGAGTCGGATGGCCGTTCAGCAGGGGTGCAGTTGTGTACGATGCACCTAGCTACACAGCTATTCTACCAGAGGCCGATAAGGGTGGCGAGAACGGCAGGCTGTAGCCCGTAAATATCAGAACAGGGTGGGCAACCCCAATGCCCACTCTGCACCCCCTTTCTTCTCTAGTTTATCGCCTGTATCGGAAGTCGCGGAACCAAAATCGCGCCAATTGTTTTACGGCTCGCCACCGTGTTCTTTCATGGGTCCCCGGGACTCGGGTTGTTTTTACAATTGCTATAGTCCGGTTCGACAGGTTCCAATGTTGAGTTGGACTTGGGTATTGGGACCCTGGGTCACGGGATTCTAATTTTCTTGAACTATATTATTGTGGATTTTGGGATTCTAGATCGGGGGATCTGGAAGTTTCACCCCTTTCAGAAGGGGTGTCATTTAACTTAGGAAATTGCTAGATACTGGATTGTGGAATTCTCAGTTCCATTTTTCAAGGTATTAAATATTAATTGACTGCCAGCCGTTAATTGGCCAGTATTTTCAGTAAATTTTCATAGCAAGGCTTTTAAACTCCAAAAATTCCAAAGTCAAGGTTCAAGTTCCCAAATTTCAAGTATCTAGGTCCCACAAGTCTAAAATTTATTTACAATCGTTTATAAACCTACATTAAGCTTACATTTTTATAAATGCTCACTGCATTTCTTACCAATCCTCCATTTGTTCAAATCATACATAATTCTCTCGAGATCAAAACCACATATCTCTAAATTAAAATAAAAAGTTTGGAGAATGTTAAGAAATCCTTTGCAGGATTTCTGCAGAGTTTGACCAACTTCTGTTAATTTTAACCCTTAGTACTCGAATGGCGACCATAAGGCGCCACTAAAAATTGCTGTCATTATTCAAAATATTTTTCAAATTATTGTTTGTATCTAATAAATTACTAAACAATTCGTTATTGTAAGTGTAAGTTGCACCATTTTCGTATGTATAACATGAAAAAAAATATACTGAAGGGAAATATTCTAGGTTGGAAGAAATGTTTCGTTTTGGAATGTAAATGGCTTCGAGTGCAAAGGGTTAAGTTTTTCACTCGTTTTTCCGCGGAGCGTTAACAAGGGCGGAAACGGATGGATTCAATTCGATCACGATCGCGAGGGGTTCCGGCGTTCTCACAGGGTTCGCGATTAAAAACGGGAAGGTGAGGAGGGCGCAGGGACGTATCGAGCACCGCGGGGCACCCCGATCGCTCGATTCAATTATCGAGATCGATATCTGGCCGGTCGCGCACAAACGGACGCGTGTACGGGACGCGATCCACAGGCACTCCTTAACTTGAAACACCTTATACGAGCTGTCCGCCTTCTCGCGATGACGCCGACGATCGCGATGATTAATGACGTCACCTGACCCGACGAAAGTAGCGGCCATTAACCACAAATGACGGTACAAATGTTTGGCGTAGGTCTGCGCCGCCGGGGAATAAAGGATCGAGAGAACCCCGCTGTTATTACTGGAACGATCCCCTTCGACCCGCGATGATCGACCGGGCGATTTTTAACACTCTCGATCCTCTGGAGGCCGCCATAATTTCGTACAAAATATTACTAGACTACGGATTTTATCAGAACAATGGACAAGTGCAATTTAAAGCAGTGCACAGGTTAAAAGTCCGTAGAAATAGTTTCAAAAGTGTTAGTTTCAGCTGATTAAAACAATTGAAAAAAAAACTACGAAAGGGCTACTGGGCTGTGGTTTGTAATTTATACAGACTATTTTTATTTTGCATAATGTTCCGCAGTCTAGTGGCCACAAATAAATTAAAAATTGAGTTAGCAGTGTCTAGCAATAATTTCTTGATACAAACGATTGGCGAACAGAAATGTTTCAGAGTTTTAGCATAAATTTTCATGTCGTCGTCTTTACGGTTACGATCAATTGGTCGAAGAAGAGAAATGAACGAACACCGACAGAATTTCCACGAATGATCGAAACGGCAGAAAGAACGAGAAACGGATACCGGTTTTCCACGTAGCATCCGGCAGCAGTGTGTGACACGATGAGTCAACGCAACCATGCTCCGCCATGAGTTGTCTCACGAGCCCGTCGATCCGGCGACTTTCTTAAGTGGTGTAATGGACGAGCCGTGTCTGTACTCCCTCATTCGTCGCGAACAGTTATCGGCCAGCGATATCGATACACGACGCCTTGCACGCCTATCTAGCCGCAGAACAGAGGCCGCCGGTCGGCCGCTCCGCCATTAATAATATCGAGAAATAATCCTCTATTATATCTGACAATGACGAAGGGAAGCCTCGTTTCTGCGAATCGGGTACATACACCCGTGCCTGAGAGCCAGCCACGGTAATCGCCGCGAAAATGGCGCGTTCGCGAGAAAGTGTTCGCCGGTGATCGAACGGCAAGACAGATACCTCGCGATAGCACTCGAGTCGGCGGGAAAGATAAGCGCGAAAAACGAGTATCAACCGAACCGACGGAATCCTTCTTCCTCTCGTTCCTGTCGGACCGCATTGCGCCGGCCTTACTCATACCTTGTATCGAAGAACCTCGATTACGCCTCTATACGCGTCTTTGCTGATTTTCCCATTTTTCGATTCCTATAGTGACGAATAGTCACCATTATATATATATATACAGGGTCATCCGTTTTTAAACGGCCAAACGTTAACCAGCTATAGAGGGCCCCAAAATGGAACAACTTTCACCCCTAACACTTTTCCTTTTTTCCAAATTTTTCGAAGTTATTTCATTCAGTCTGCACGGCGTGCCCCATGTCAAAAAAACCAAGATCCGAAGGTCATACAAAAAAGTTGACTTAATAAAAAAGATGCCCCTATTTATTTTAAACCAAACAAAGGAAAAATCATCAAGATACATAATTGCAGTCCTAATATATTTAATCTTAAGTGAACGCAAAAAATGACGGGTTTTTGCAATTATCTAAAAATCAAGACTGAATCAAAAAAAGTGTTAGGGTGAAAGTTGTTTCATTTGGGGTCCTCTATTGTCGTTGTGGTTGACGTTTGGCCGTTTAAAAACGGATGGCCCTGTATATTTCGCTCATTTATGGCGTACGCACGAAATTGTGCTTGTTCTAGTTTAATTTCGGAGAAATATTGTACAGATTTTAGAATTATTCTTCTCTTCGTTTCCTATCACAAGTCAACGTAGAAGAAGACACTCTTTCTTGTTTGATTTTTGTTGGAAAATTCGAAGAAGAAGTTGTAGCGTTTAAATTGTTCTTGCAGTGAATTCTTAATTCTTATATTCTTTTCAATATTTGAAGAAATGTACAATGGGAGAGGAAGGTCTGCGTGGAAGCACAAGAGAGTGGAAAGAGAAGAGAGTAGTGGATGAAAATATTTTATTGGAAAAGAATAAGGGGTCAAATAGAAAAATTATTTTTATTGGAAGACAGTAAGGGATGAAATAGAAAAAGTATTTTTATTGGGAGACAGTAAGTGATGAAATAGAGAAAATTATATCGATTGGAAAAGGGTGAGGGATGAAATGCAAAAAAGCATTTTCATTAGAAAAGACTAAGGTATGAAATATAGGAAATATTTTTGTTGCAAGGGAGTCAGGTATGAAATACAAAAAGCACTTTTATTGGAAGACAGTAAGGGTTGAAATAGAAAAGGCACTCATTGGAAGAGAGTGAGGGATGAAATAGAGAAAATTATTTTTGTCGAAAGAGAGTCAGGGATGAAATAGAGGAAGCATTTTATTGGAAGATAGTAAGGGTTGAAATAGAAAAGGCACTGATTGGAAGAGTGTAAGGAATGAAATAGAGAAAAATCTCCAATCAGGAAACAAGTTAAAATTTGAAATTAGAAAAATATTGAAATTTGTTAGTAGGAATGTAAGAGGTTATGTTCGAGTGAAGGTGTGAAGAAGAACCGGCGAGGAATGTAAAAAGTAGGAAGATCGGTGACGTGTAAGGGGCGAACGAGGAACGAGGGACAGCGAGAACGATCGGAAGGGTTGGCGCAAAAAGGACAATTATCGAGGATTAATTTCTCAATTAATGAGCTCTGACGAGCCGCGGGTAGAAGCGTCGCGGGTGTTCGCCGAACGATATTCGCGAGACGTACGCAACGCTGCGTACACCGGCAGCGGGAGTATAGTCTCGATCGGAGATAAGAGGTAAATTTAATTAAGCCGCGGCGGAGAACCGCTCCAATCGATTTGTGACAAGATAAACATTTCCAGCGTGCGCGGCTCTTGTTAGTCTTCGCGCAGTCCCCGTGACAACTATAACGACGTTTCATTAGCGACAGCCTGAACTCGCCCCGGCTAATTGCTGCGAATGTATGCACAGCATCATAATTACGAACGCTGAAGTACGGGCCGGCGGAATTCATTAAAAATTTGTAACATCGTTTCTGAGACCATCTCTTCTCGGTGGAGACTCGAGACTACCAAATTGAAGCCGTAACCACCCTCTGGAATTTATTGATTACGGTTCGTTGAATCCTTTTCTGGTCAATTATGTGGGGTATAGGCAGTGGGGATAGTTCTGGAACTTTTATCGGCTAGGAATTTGGGACATATATAGAGTAAACACTGTATTCAGTTAATATTATATAGAGTGGAAGGTCTTCTCAGGAGATTGACTCGTGTTTCTATAAAATGCTTTACTAACTGCTCTCTGCAAAGTCTAAACGTTAACTGTTCTTTGCCGAACGGATTATTCAAAACGAAGACTACTAATGTTTGCGGTTTTTATATCTTTGTCCTTATAGAGCGAGTCGTCGTCGATCAGTTATTGTGTGTCGAAATACGGGGCGACAACCGCGCGTCATAATATTGTTTGAGGAACAACACTTTTTACATGCGTGTATACATGATAGCGCAAGGTGTTTCTTTTACAATTAGAACTACCGAGCCAAGATGGGAGATTTCAGATTCTTTCTTTTACAATTCCTGAAGTTCTTCAGGTACATATTACCATAAAAATCCAATCCTGTTGTTATTATCAAGGAATTTATCTCATTCAGGGTTCGGAAGTTCGAGTGTTAATTCTGACTGCCGACTTTAGTGGTTCTTTTTACCAAGTATGTTACAAATTATTTTCTTCCAAAATGTCAGATTGGTACGTTCCTTTCTAACATAAAAAAATGTGGATTTTAAATGCAACGTCTTAACGCACAATTCAATACTTTCGGAAGAAGAAAGAAGTTTCACAAAGATTGCCCGAGGAATCTAATTCCGCGCGATCAGGCTATCTCAACAGGCATACAGGAATCGCCATAATCAAAGTGCTGGCGCCAGGGAAGAGGCATTTGAGGAATCGGCGATTCGATTCGTCGAATCGATCTTGTCTCCAGAATGCAATGCGGCTCGCGCGTGGGAAAGTGCCAGGCAAAACCGAAAGCTTCCGATGTTAGGCAGTGTCTTCACGTGGCGGTCGTTACAGAGGATCGTTTGATGCTCACCGCCTTGAGAAAACTCGAGCCGTAGGAGCATCAGCTGCCAATCAAGGGAGGCGCCTAAGCGTCAGGAATTTCGCGATCGCGAGCCACCTGTTCGCGGCTCGCATAGCAAGCGTGTGCTAATTGCCTTCGTCTTTCTCCATCTCTCCCTCCTCGGTTCGTCTCCTCCCTTCTCTCGCGGACGTCTCCGAGGTTCTTCAAGGATTCTGCACAATGATTTCCTGCTCCTCGAAGCTAACGGTTCACTGTCGACTCGAGGAGAGACACCGATTAATCCTTCGCCGGTAGGATTATGCGCGACTGTTAACTGGAAACGAGTTAACCCGTCCGTTTCGTTTAACAGGATCCTACACCCTGTTGCGGTGTCCTGCCATGGGGAAAGTGCTCTGGGAATTAGGTTCATTAAAGGGACAACCGCTTTTGACGATTATCATCGTTGCCGAAGATTTTGGGAAATGTTTCTGAATTTAGTAGATTGTTTCTAAATTAATTTTGTAGATTGTTTTGAATTTGAAAAATTATTATATGTGTTGAAACAGCTAGAAGAAGATATTTATTCAATTTTCTGGGTGGATCCAGGGGTAGTTTAATTTATATCGTACCCTCCAAAAGCTAACGTTTTATTTTTTATTGCAAGGCGAACCACTTTTGACGATCATTGTTATCGTTTGATTGCTAAAAGTTTTGGGAAAATGTTTCTGAACTGTGGAGAGATTTCCCTTTATTTTATTTATTGAGTTTTAAAAAGGATTGGATTTGTTAACATAGGGGCTGAGAGGTGTATTTAAATTTTTAATAGATCCAAGTGAAGTTTAACTGATATTGCACCATCGGTCAATTAATTTTAAATAGTTCCAAGTATTTTCATTTAATTTGTGTTTAGTGCCAATTGGCGCAAAATAATGGTCCACCATTTTTCTCTGAATTTTAGACATTTTCACCATTTTCTTTTGCCAGACGTCATTATAACGGGTCAAAGGGTGAACAGATTTTTGAGAGAATTTTTGAGTGAATCTAAATCCGGAAACGGGCATTAATAGAACCGAAACCGGATTATTTATCGGTGTACCTAATATATTAACGAACAGTGTCAATTTTATCGGACGATTATCAGAACAATTCATGTTTATTATCACTACAAATCACGGGAACGGCGGCGGGGGTGATCCAACGATATTCCATGCGGATTTCATTGGTCCTTGCAGGCAAGGATAATTGTTGCGCGAATTGCTTAGCAGATACCCGCGAGGAATCGACGATTAGCGTTTACTGTCGGTTGTTTCTGATCGCGTTTGCGGCGAACCTTCTACGTGGTGCGCATTCGGAACGTAAAATCGTTGCTGTTGCTCTTGGGTATGCTGCCTATACCGTGCAGATAAGCTTGTTCGGAGCAGGGAGTAGAATTTGCCGAATGACGATCGACGCTCGATCATTTCTTAAAATCTCCTTAACACGTTCTAATCTAAAAATATCTTCGTGACACTAACAATCTTCGTGGAAGTGTTTTCTTCTAAAAAAAAATTCGAGAGAACCCTTCCAAACATTCTTTTGTTCGTGGGGAATTAATTCTTTTTTACTGTTTTATTCACCGTTATAGGCAGCAGGTGTGTATAATTTAAGACATGTTTGTCCGAGTGCCATTTTTGGGAAAGACTAGTTACATAGCGTTAACACGTTGACTGCCATGTCACCTATATGTGGCTGACGGAATTAGTTGTCGAGGTTTAAAAATGAATTTTTACGTTAAAATATTGATCGTACCAAATTTGATTAGGATCTATAAAATGCAGGAAATTTGGAGGACTACTCAATATGATACATTTAATTCTTTTCAATTTTTATTTCATTAAATAACTTACTCCGATTTTACGGAATTTTTCAGGTTTCTAGTTTGGCAGTCAAAGTGTTAATCTAACTATTAAAAAAGTTTATTTTAGTTTGTTTTAGCATTGAAAAATGTGAGAAAATCCAAAAGGTGGTTAATAACTTCAGCTCGTGCAATTGTCTCTTGTCCAATTTCTAAGGTAGTGCATCGTTGGTGACGATGCTCGAAGCGCGTGTTAGAAATTCGAAATTCGAGTTGCTTGGAGTTCCATAATTTTGCTGGAGCTCTTCGAACGATATTGACACGTCGAAAGACGTGGTTGAGGGACTGGCAGCAGGCAGGATGACCAGCGATATCGGAAAAGACAGCTTTTCTCCCGCGAGCGAAGCAATCGGTTCGGCCGCGGGGGTGGCAGTGCAAGACCGCCTAGGAATACCGGTCGGGTTCGGGGAGGGTGGGAGAAGGGTGCGGGGTGGGCTAGGGATTGCGCAAAGGGAGCAAAAAGGGGTGGCTGGTCTTGTCGGACCGGGGGATCTCCGTCGGTATCCCCGCGCATCTGGGAGACGGCTATGCATTTATGCATGTTTTGCGGGTATCGCATGCTTCTTGCCAATAACGCGGCATTCTACGTGGCACACGACTCGCGCACACCGAGCCTCCATTTTCTGGCTTCCAGTCTCGATAGTGTCATGACGTTCTTTCCGGAGCGATCCGAAAATTTTCGACCTCGGCCGTAGAGCCGATCTCTAAAAAATTATTCGAAACCGTCGCACAAACCCGTTTTCATCTAAAATTAACTTCTGCATTCATCCTTATTCATTGAAAAATTAATTTTCGATTTTTATCAGATTTTTCTGACTCTGACGTTTCACAGAGAAAAATTATAAGATATTTCTGTAGGATGAAAAGATGTGTGGAATTTCGTGTAGAAACGATGCAGGCACTTTTCTTCGTCGAGGATGTTCAGAAACACATTGTAAAAAGCAGGAAAATTACAGATTAATTTTCTTAATATTTTTGAAGGAGAGATAAGTTAAGAGGACGTTGCAGCAGAGATCAATTTGTTGGAATTGATTTAAGGAGAGCGTTTCTTCGGTGTAGATAAACGCTCCGAGATTTTCTTTCGAGGACACCGTCGGCGCTTGAGAGTAAACAGTTTTATTACCGCAAGTGTAACGTCGTAAAGAATCCCAAAGGGCAGATGGACTGATCGTTCCGATACTTTTGAGGAATTCCGATGGGGAAAGTTGAGTTTTATGACGGATTGAAATCCTCTCCTCGCGTGCATGATATCGGTCCGTGGAACTCGTTTCATTATTGACGACGAATGAGCGCCACTTTATGTCAACGATGAAGAATTTGTGAGTCAGTGCCGATTGGTCTTTCGCAATCGGTTCTAAAACGAAAGTCGCTGTTAGAGACCTGTAGCTCTTCGATCGTCCTAATCGCTTTTGACCATAAGCGTCTCGAAAACAACGTCCCCCTTTCAATTATTTTCTCCTATGACACACTCCGTTTATATTAACACATCAGTTCCATCGTTTCATTTTATTCTGTAAAAATTGCATTTTATTTGAGAAATGTACAGAGCCGTTCAAAGGCACGATAGTTTCTTTGTAGAACAGAGGAAAATGGCGGTCTTAAGTAGCTTTTACGCTTTAAGTGGTTTTCGGATTCTGTTACGCGATTTGTTGAGCGCTCTGTAGGGCTCTTTTACCGGAACCGTTTGCGGCGTTATGAACCTCGTCGAGCAACCGTTCCGATTTAATAAGAGCGACAGAAAGAGGAGCAAATAATCGCCGGGTTTAATCTAGTCGGATCTGCGGCAGTTTCTTCTGAGACAGATTGATCGTACGTACGCGGAACGTCTCGAGGACGCGGGGTAATTCCGTTTAACGATCGAGCTCGATCCGCCGGCGATTTTTCAGGTGACTGTCATTTTTGCTCTCTCTCTCTCTCTCTTTCTCTTTCTCTCTCGGGTCTGATCTCCGAATGTCTTGCGCGCGTATCCGTCCGTACAGAAACACTTATTATACTTGGGAGCAGTCCGTAATACGCTGCGCCAGCCAGTAAAGTCGTAAGTGGGCCCCGTTAATGGCCGCCGCAGTACAAGATAAGGAATTATTGATCGTAAATAATTTTGTAATGTACGCGACGATAATGTTGCAATCGCTGCCTTTATCGACTCCGGCATTCCGTAGATGCGCGATCGGACGTAAAAACTTTTCGCGGAATTGTTTTTCAAGTCTCGCCCGACAATGCTGCGCGAAGCCCTTTCCCTTTTCGGCCCGTTTTTTCGCTATCTTGTTTCACTTCGAACGGGCATGCGATACCCCGATAACACTTATCGAGAATGATTTCTTGAAATTATTTCGACCGGCCCCGAAGATGTTTGACGAACAGCTTACGTGACTCCTTCGATAAACTAATCCGTTATTTTGTTCGGTCGGATACGGACACTTCGTGCACTCTTCAAGGCTGCATTTTTGGTTCGACGTGTGCTTAAATATTACAGAGGAATTAAAAGAATACGGAAATTTACACAAAGTTGATCAGTAAATTGGGAAATCTATATTTAGGGTAAGGGACATCTTTTTTAATATTGGTTTGGATTAAAAATTGGTATAATTAATATAGCTATACTAATTGGACCCCTTACCCAGACAAACTGAAATATTGCGCTAGAATTTCTTTCAAGATTCGCACGAAACATTTTTAATCAGTAAAATTAATATAGGTGGTGAATTATGATAAGAAATATCGAAATTTTGAGATTTATATTTTATCTGTGTTTTAAATTCTTGCTGAATAAATATTCGGTTTAATTTTATTGCCCTCTTTGAGCAACGCTCCCATTGTTTTTTTTATTAAAGTGAAGAACGAAAGAACAAATGCAAGGAAAGAGCCACTGGCTGAACTCACGAAATCCAAACGAAGAAAACGCGATAGTAAAAGAACGAGGGAAAAACGACATGAAATGCAGGGCGATAAGCATATCTTTCATTAAAACTCTGAAATCAGCGATCGTGACTGAAACGATTGCACAAACGATTATACTTCCCACACCATTAGCATCGGCCAAACAAGGGGCCATTTATGCGGCACTCATGCACTCATTACGGTCCGACTAGACTTGAACGCATTATCTAAAACAGTCCTCGTAGATCAGACAGTTTCCCGCGCCCGGAATGATTTCACATTGTCGGCCGAGAAACGCGAAAATCGGCGGAATAAATTTCGAGGGCTGTGTTCATTAACGTCCGAACGGAATCGATTTCGGGGGAATTTCGGATCGCAGGGAATTAAGATACAAGTGTGCATTTCTACAGTCTGTTACATAAGTTTCCTCAGTACCTTTAAAACAGCATATAATTCTTCATAGCCTTTTCAAATCTGTTAGAAAAATTAGTTTAGTGGTGCGGAAAAATTTTTGAAAAAATTGTACTCGGTTTGGAATCGTTAGGGAAGTACTATACTACCATATGTTGGTGCTTTGTAATTGTTTGATCTGTGTTTTTAGTGAAAATGTACTCTCGTGAACGGTGCCCGTTCAGAATCAGAGAAAATTGTGTTGAAAAAATTGTACTCGGTTTGGAATCGTGAGGGAAGTACTATACTACCATATGTTGGTGCTTTGTAATTGTTTGATCTGTGTTTTTAGGGAAAATGTACTCTCGTGAACGGTGCCCGTTTAGAATCAGAGAAAATTGTGTTGAAAAAATTGTACTCGGTTTGGAATCGTGAGGGAAATACTATACTACCATATGTTGGTGCTTTGTAATTGTTTGATCTGTGTTTTTAGTGAAAATGTACTCTCGTGAACGGTGCCCGTTTAGAATCAGAGAAAATTGTGTTCAAATTGTGTTGGGGGTGCGGCCGAGGATTCAAGACTTCTTCCAGGGACTGTATATTTCGGTTTCTCCTTCGGTTCACTTCGCGCCGGTATTAATCGCTATCAGATTTATCGAGGAGCCCATAATTCAGCCCGTCCACGTTGACACGTGAACGTAAGCCGGCGCGGCACCGCAACACGGTGCGTACACACGCGCCGCGGCACCGCACCGGTGTGCTCTGTCTATATCGTAATTTTATGCACTTCGGCGCGATGAATATGGATTCGCGAACCAGCGCGCCACTGGGTCGTCGATTTATGCAGCCGGCCCGGTAAACCACTATTTATCGAATAGCCGTGTAATCGAAGAAAAACGTGCACGGGAACGGGCCTACCCCCATCGATAGTCACGCGACAACCCCGTTCGATTTTCGAAGGAAATATGTACTCGACACCCTAATACCGACGACTGACCTTTCATTCCCGGTGAACATTTACGAGTGATACGCATCGAATGTTGCAGTAGGAATTCTTTTTCCTCTGTGACTCGAGGCTGGTTCAGCAATTGAATCGTGCCGCTGAGTTCGTATAAATCGCTGCGGAAAGTGGCACGAATTATTTGCCGACAGGGGGTGAGTTCGGTTTTATTTCTACCGGTGAACTTCGAAGTCGGGGAAAAAGATTTTATGTGGATGATGTTTGAGTTTTTCTAGACGATTTAATATGCAAGTGGAATGCGCATGCAATGTTTATTAATGATCCTATTTTCTGATTTTCTAGATCATTGCGTTCCTGCTTAACATACATGTTCGGCATTGTTGTAAAAATATCACGCATGATATTGTTTTTTTATTGCGCGCTGCGTTAATTGCTGCTCGAGCATTTATCGAGCGTGATGTAACGCTGTTAAGCAATTAGTGTTAACATGATTAGTTTATCGAGGTATAAATAGTGATGGGATCGAGTTGTAGCGGTGCTTTTGTGTATGACCTAGACACGGTTGATCAAATTAATTATGACTTAAATTGTTTGTTGGATCGTACATACCGCATAACCAAAAAAAAAAAAATTATTTTACTCGACTGCATCCCTTGCAAATTCCAAAAAGAAAATTTCGAATCACGATGCGACTTTTGTCCTCGGCAACCATTAATTGTAAAAAAGTGTCAAAGTTTTGAATAATTCGTTACCGGAGTGAAGTTATGGGTAGTTTGCTGGCACGAAAAGGCGGAAATTTAAAGATGGCGGAAGAGGAGAGGGTGTAGTGTCAATGTGGGGGTCCGTAGGGGGCAAGGAGGGCGTGGGGACACGGGGGAGGAGATCGAGGCTTAGAGACCGTAGGTGGACGAGCCGAGGGGGTCGAGGTGGGGACGCATGTGCTAATGAACGCCATTAAAAGCAGCGTTAATTAGATTGCGCTAATCAGATTGTCCCGTCCGTATCTGCTACCCTTTTTTTCGTACGAGCCCGCAACATTCGTAGCCGATGGTAGGAATGTTGGGTAGGCTCGCACGAAAACCTTCGCCGCGATTATTCGCTTTTTTCCGATTCGTCGACCCCGTCCCTCCGCCCCCGCAGCTCGTTGTTCTTTTCTTTTCTTCCGTGAAATACTACGTGTTCCGAGCAACGTGCTCTAATCTACCCCGCGGGATCTAATATTTCTCCTCCTTTGTCGAGAATCTAATTAAATTTATAGCGATCGCGAGCCCAGGATTTTTGAGACACGCGGATCCCCAGGTCTCGAAAGGTTTTTTCTTTTTTTGTTTTCGACGTCGTGGAACGCGGACCTTCCTCCGTTTGATTTTAAACGATAGTTGGACGGAGATCTTTTCTGCAGATTAACCGTTGCGTTGCGTGGATTAATTAGGGATAATGCGATTCGACGCGAGCCCGTTCTCTGAGAAGCTGCAGATCAGAATTGAAATTGGAGGCTTGTTGTAATTCATCTGATGAAGACTCTCTTATCTGGCCTTTTATCGAGTCTAATTGTCTGTATGTGAACATGGTCAGTACAATTTTTACCAGACCATTATGGAAATTGTCAGAGATCCTGTACAATTTTTTAGAACCAGGCTAGTTTATTTTATGTTGGGTGTAAATCAAATTTTAAGCAGAATATTCGTTGCCATGTACAATTACGAAATGATTATTCTACAGGGTAAAAAATATTTAATATTATTCTTAATACTATTCCCCATAATAATTTTTATTTTCTTATTCAATGTATTAGACACACTTTGACAAATTATCATGAACCTGGAGGACTATTTATTTATGTATGCCGAGGTACATGGCAAAAGAAATTCCACAGTATAAAAAGAAAACCAATCGAATCGCCCACTACTTGTTGCCTGTTATGCACAGAGCATAACTGGTAATAGAAATGTGTACAGAATCATCCTAAATGTGAGAATGAGTCGGAAAGAAAGAATACAATTTTTCCAATGAAAGCCTCGTTCAGAAGATAATCGATTCTGAATACCAAAGTAGAAGCGGCAAGCAATAGTCAGACAGGCAACTCTGTCGAATAGCACGCGCGTATTCAAAGCCGATTATGTCACTGCTCAATTACAATTTTTCTTGTAGAATTTTCATTCTACTATCACTAACGTTACATTAGGTTGTTCCAAAAGTTCGTTTCGTTTTCCATTAATGCAATTGTAAATTCAACCCAGTTTTCCAAGAAACCAAATTGGAAAATGATGAAACGTCAACGATGATTACTCTTTTATACATTTGCGACAATAAGATTAGCAAATTTTAAGAGTATTAATATATCATTTTTATTAAACTAAAATTATTAGTGACAAAAATAGAAATTTATATCTAGCTCCTGTGTCTTGCAATTGATGCAGAAACATTTTCTTTTGCACAAAGATCCGGAGTCTAATGATTGAAGTGATCCGGGGTCTAATGTTTAATCAGTAAAATGATTAATGCAACATTGCAGGCGAGTGGTGGCTCGATCGGTGGTGTTGTGGGAATGGTGATCGTTGAGGTTAAGCGATGTTGGTTGAGGCTCATCGAAAGGATGGGTGGACCGCATAGATGTGAACATATAGAGGATTGTAACCCTTAGGGGAACAATAATAAAGAATTGATTAATGCAACATTGTTTCCATGTGCTATTTAACACTTTGACTGCCAAACTGGAGACCTAAAAAAGTCCATAAAATCAAAGTAAGTTATTTAATGAAATAAAAATTGAAAAAAATTGAATGCATTACATTAAGTAGTTCTCCAACTTTCTTGCATTTTACAGATCGTCATCAAATTTGGTACAATGAATACATTAACGTAAAAATTTATTTTAAAAACTAGACAAATAATTCCGTCACCTACATATGGTTGACATGGCAGTCAACGTGTTAATAATACGGAACATATACAATGCGAAATCAACTTTTGGGCGTAATAAAATCCCAAAGTCCTAAAGCAGCCCGTCGTTCAAAACTAGTACAAGAGCTGCTCAACTATCTGTAACAGGTTTCTCGGTAATTAATTTACCGAGTCATTCTCGCGAGTCAAACAGCCTGAGGGAATCGTTCAACCCTGAAGTGACGCCGTTTTCAACGGGAGCCGAATCGGCATCGCGGTTCGGTATCCGACGAAAACGAAGTAATTAGTCAGGAAGTTAATCGGATTGCGGCGTTAACACGAGCGTTACAACAGCTTAAACCGAGTAATTAGTTGCTTAGTTCCGCCATGTTGGCGCGGTCAAACGATTATTAAATGTAAATCGAGCCGCAGCGCGGGCTCGAGCGGCTGCGTTTTCACGCGGGATAGCTGGAAACTAAAATGATTATTGGTATACAATGGAGAAAAAGAAACACACGCGTTACGTCGAAATGTGCTCGCGCGCGCGCGCGCGCTTGTTTCAATTGCTAATAAGATTAACGAGATACCGCGCGGGCTGTCTCGTCGAGGTCGTCGGCTCTTTCGGAGAGAAAGAGAGATTGAGGGATCTCAAGAACGAAAACAGCGGCTACGATTTCGAATCGGCCGGGTTTTGTAATCCGCCATTAGGTGAAGCGTCGTCGTCGTCGTCGTCGGTTAGGTGGATATTGTACATTTCGGAGGGAAAACGATATTAATACTGACCCGTGTATGGGAGTGCGTGACATTGTATGGATATTAGCCGATCTCCCGGCCGATAATCTGCCGGTGGCCGTGTGCCAAGGTATAACTATGCGGGCTCTTTACGCAAAAATCTTAATTCATGACGTCGCGACGGTCCTAAGCAATTATGACCTAGATTTTGTCTGGATCTCGTATTCCCGGCATCGCGCGGTTGCTTGCCAGGACACGAGAAGAATGCCGCCTTTTTAGATCGGTATCGTGGCCACGCGAGGAATATGGGAAATGCTGGGAACGCACGGTAAACGCGCGGTTTCACAGCGATCTCGTTGACAGTGAAGTGAGAATGGAAAGTCGAGCCCGCGTGTGTACGTATGTGTGTGCCGGTATGGAAGAAGTCTAAGGTCGTCGTGTCGGCCATTGATTTCCTCGCGAAGTCTCCGTATCCACCTTTTTTTCGGCCATTGTAATCCACCATTCTCGAATACTCGAATGCATATTCAATTTTTAATGGATTACGAGTGTGACACGCGAACCCTGGGAGCCGGAAAGCTTGTGTGGTGTACGGCACTGTGGAAAAGAAAAAAAAAACAGTTCAAGATCCATATCTCGCCCTTCATTTTCTTATGAAATCTTGATACCGATGGAAAATTATTTTTATCGCTCTGCTCTCGGACGTTGCAGCCTTTCCGTCTTGATACTTTGAATGCGGACTTTTTCTTTTTTAATGGAGTGCAAATGACATGCGAACCGTGCGAATGAAAAACTGTGCGCCGCGTGTACAAAAAAGATCACTATCCCGACGGTTGTAATCTTGCGAAATATTAATGTCGAGAGAAAATGATTCTTATTGCTACTTTCGAGACACGAGGAGAATAAAAATAGAACATTATTGTAGTGCATTAGCAAATTAAAAAATGAAGGTCTCTGTCCGTTAATTTTCTTAAAAAAATTTTTAACTTTGATTACTCTTTCAGAGCGTTGCAAAATATTCTTCTTGAAACATTGAATGCACACCTACTTATTTTTTTCAACAGATTTTAAACGGCTCACGAATATTGAGAATGTGAGATAATTTAGAGCAATTATCTCGACTCTGAAAATTATTTTTAGGCGCGGCAGTCTTGTGGTATCTCGGGTATGAGAGTGCAAATTAATTTTTTAATGGAACGCGGAACGGATCTTCGGGTCGGCGTTGCCGCGAGATAGATTAGCATTGAGGAAAATCATTTTTACAAATGAGTTTCGATGAGGGAAGGTCACACGCGATACGATTTCACGCGTAATGCTCGTTGCCAATCGTCCGACACGAAGGAACGGGAAACTTATTTGTTTTCGGCGCATTTCCGTATCTGTAGCCGGCGCGGCGATACCGATGCCCGATACGCATTCAAAATATTCGAGAATAATCGTTTCCCGATAATGAGTACGTGGCCGCTGACTATTAATTAAACACTGCTGCCTGGCGTGCTTGACCGTAAACACAATAACGACGATGGGAAAATAATAATCCGATCGGTGGGGGAAGCGTTGGCGTGTTCCTCTTGTGTGTTCCTTTCTTTTCTTTTTCTTTTTTTCCCCTCCCCCCCCTCCCCCATCCACCTTCGTTCCTGACATCGAGCGTCTGGCTCTATAGATCTCAATTTATGCACGCTCCGTCGCGATAGTTAATCTTCGAGTTCTTGAACCTCTTTGCCGTTGTTGCGTTCCGCGAAATCGTTTTCTGTCGCAATTGTTCGGTTTGCATGACGAAATTGGGACGCGAAACAAATTAATATTTAAGAGCGGCACCGATATCTTCAGGAAAATTACGAAAGAAAAAAGAAACGCTCCGTGGAACCTACCGAAGAAAACTATGCCCATGGAAATACGCCTAGTGCGGAACCTTGCGTTCGGTGTTCGAAACATTCGCGCGATAACATCTCCTTGAGAAATGGGATTTGGAATAAAAGAATTATGCAGGGGGGAAGATTAGTAAGGAAAATTCAGGTTGAATGGAAGACTGTTATGAAAATTCCACAAGCTGGAGGAAATACTTTCTAAAGAAAAGATTCACGTTCTGTTCTTCCAAAAACATTTGGTAATTCGGAGAAAAATTACTGTCCAAAAGAAAAGTACTTGGAAAATCTATCAAAAGGAAATATTATGCATTCAAAGAAAAAGCTCCTATCCAGAAGAAAAGTTCACAAAAGTCCATAAGTAAGCAACAGACGTTCCACTGGTTCATCTAAAGGAAAAATCCACAATGAAAAACAACATTCGAAAGAAAAATCTGCATCCAAAGGAAAAGCCTCCGTATAAAAGAAAATTTGAAAGCAAAATATTCAATGGCAAATCCACTGATGACAAACTTGTCCAAAGTAAAATTCTAAAACTACAAAATTCGCAAAATTTCACACGTACACCATGCTACCAAAAGAAGAACAATCTAAAGGAAAACCCTCTAATGAGAAACTTGTCCAAAGTAAAATTCTGCAGCTACAAAATTCGCAAAATTTCACACATACACCATGCTACCAAAAGAAGAACAATCCAAAGGAAAATATATCATCCAGAAGAAAATCCCCAAGAAAAATTCTATCCAAAGGAAAATCCTCCAATGACAAACTTGTCTAAAGTAAAATTCTACAGCTACAAAATTTACAATATTATACACATACACTACCAAAAGAAGAACAATCGATCCAGAGGGAAGTACATCATCGAACAGGAAATACTCTTGAACAAAAGAATTCCAAATACCTGTAACACACACGAAGACCGTTGGAACATCCAGCAAGAAAATCGGTCTCGGGTATAAAGCGAGTATCAGCGAGAAGATCAAGGCGCCAGCGAGGAGATCGTAGAAGAAGAATCCAAGGATTCATTGAATATCCACAAGCACGTATCCGGAGACACCTCCACAGGCAACGTACCGTAAGAGCCTCGTGAGAGTGTCTCCCAAACCTCGCTCGGATCCTCGTAGGCATGTGTGAGCTGGAGAAGGAGAGTTAGCTGGTCGTAAAACGGGGGTAAGTCACTTGTCCGCGTTGGGAATCTCGGTTGTACGAAGGTAAACGTCATTCGCTCGCACGGGCCATGCACAATCATTTGATATCCATACAATGCGAAAGCCCGCGAAATACGAACGGTCCCGCGTTCGAGCACACACATAGACAGAGAGAGAGAGAGAGAGCGAGAGAGAGAGAGAGAAAGAGAGAACACCATTGGTGTGTCTCGGTTCTTATTCGCCGATGGGGGATTTTCGTGGTGTTTGTGCACAGGTACTGGCTCTCGCTAGCGCACGTTCCCGCGCACAGATAAAGGTGGCAGAGGGGCAGGCACACGCACACACAGACACGGGAATACGGCTCCGAACGGCAGCGGAGATAAGGCATGGCACACGTTGCTAGATATGTAGCAGATATCAAGCGACGCCGTTCGCCCGGCTACGGCTATACCGAGTGTACGACCTACAACTAAAGTAGGTACTACCTACTAGGCCTACTACAACGTACCTACAGGGAGTGGTACAAGTACCAGACGCGATCGAGACATCCATGGGAGCAGTCGGCGGAGGTATAATCGTCCCGCAGACACACAGAACAGCTACTGTCGCGGATTTGCGCGATTCTACTGGGTGTCCTTGTTGCTTTCGTCCAAAACGACCAGCACCCTTGCAACACACAACTGCGCCGTCCGAAATCAAAATTCTCCGATCCGAATTTACCAACGCGGAGTCGCGGTTGCGGACATTTGTCCGAAGCTTAACTTGCCGAGTGGAGGAATTCGGGTAATTGATCTCTCTAGTTGTTTTCTTGTTATAATCTCAGTTTAAAAGGTTCGAGATGTTGCTCGAATTTTTTCAGATTTTTTTGGAGACTTTTACTCGCTGAAAAATAATTTTGTTTCATGCGTTTCCGTACCTGATTGTTGGGTAAATAGCATTCCGATAGAAATGTTTTCAGTCGTATGTTTTTAAAGATTAGGCACCCCCTGTGTCGTAGAATATATCATGCGTTTTGGTGATGAAGGATTCAAATTTTGGTACAGTTTATGTTTCCGTTTTTCACCGGTTGATGGAATCTTCTATCGATTACTGATTCATCAAACGAGAGCGATGAAATTGTAATCAAGCTATTTACCACATTACACGCTGAGATTCTCGATCTAATATATTCGGTAAACACGCGAGATTAAAAGTGACTGTATATAACACGCTCGATGACTAACCAATTACGCGGACGTGACTAATCATTGGCGGAACTATATGCGGACATAAAGATAAAAGTGTAGCAGAATCAGAGAGTAAATCTTCGTCGAAAATATTTCAGTCTAACCTCTTGCATTGTAACATCGAGTCAGACTCGTGACGTAGATTTCGAACCAACCAAGGTTTAAATAAATATCCAAACTGGGATGAATAATTTAACAAGTTTTTATAAAGTTGACCTTCACACGTCCTACACGCCTCCATCTACAAAAGAAAACTGTTGACATCAAATTATGTTCCCCTCGGTACCACTGCTTAACTTTTGTGTGGAACATTTTTTGTGGAACACCCTGTATACCCAGTGGAGACCACATAGGCACGCAATAAATACAATCAGCCTGCTAAGAAATTAGAGATAACAAAGAATTTCTAATTACTGTCTGTGTTTAAGAATTTAAAGCTTCGATCAGATAAATTGTGGAGCAATTTTATCAGTATTGTTGCCAGCGCAACAATAATGTTATTCACGGGTTTCAGGGATGGAACGGTATCCAACAACTCTTCCGGTAGGTAAATCCGGGCAGGTCGGTCGGTCATGTATCACTTTTAAGCGCATTCGATTTTCTATAACGCGAAGATCACCGCAGATACGCCGCGTCATTGATCTAATACGCGACGCGTCTTCCATCGCTCGGGCGGCGATAGATTCTCGCGACGGGGGCCGGAATTAAACGGACTATGATCCATAGATCATGGGAGATCGAGCGCGGCGACGAAGGCGGTTCCCCGTGCCTCCAGAACGATCCTACGTCGGATCCTGCTGCTGCTGCAGTCTGGGGTAATGACGTGCGAACAGATATCGGATCCCTTGCTCGCTATCGTGTCCTCGGCCCTCCACCAACCTCCGTCTACACCTCCGCCGACCGCCTCCGCCTCCTGTTCCCGCTTTAACAGGCTTTGCACGCATGATTTCACGCGCACGCACGCACTAGCCACGTCGTAAAAACCCCATGGGATGGTTAACTGTGACACTGTCGCTGGATGGTTAACAAGCACCTCGCTACGCTGAACCGGGTCCAAGCGCGAACTTCTAACGAGGCTGGACTGTGTCCTTCGTTTCTCGACTCTAGGGCACTCGTCCCTTTTCGTAAACCCGTCCCTATTAACGCTGAACCTACCACGCTCCACTCACCTATTTCGCAATTACTGAAATTAGAAAATTCACTACTTTATTTAATTATTCTTAGACTGAGGATTTTATGCATTCGTGACCAAAATGGGTAGGCGTATTTCAAGACAGTAAAAACATCAGGAAAATTTCAAGATACTGTCACATTATTTTCGACCTATTAAACATGTTAACGCGTTAAGTGCGAAAAATTAATCCCAGAGAATCTCACTTTAAGAAGTGTAATTTAATTAATGAAACCGAAACTAGAAATTAAAAATGTATCATAGGAGATGCTGTCTTAAACCTTTTGAATTCTAAAGATCCTACGAAAATTCGGTTCATCTGGATATGTCACAATAAAAATGAATTTCTAAACCAAGTCAAAAATCACTGTCAGTCATATGTGACTGACGTGGCAGTTAACGTGTTAAGAAAGAAAATAAATTTCTATTTCACTCGCGAAAATGTTTATTTTGCATGAAGATCCGCAGTCTAATTATTACAACGAAAACCGTACCAAGTTCAAGTAAATTTTCACTTCTTTAAGGCGTTTCAGTTTTACATGTTTTTTACTTGGTAGGTTTACCGTCAGTGTGCTTTCTGATTTAAATAAGCAGTAAAAATGAACTTGAAGAAGTAAGTGTAGAGGAACTATTTTTTTAAATTAAATTCAACTATTAATGTATATGCTAAAAAGTAAAATATTGCATTTTTTAACTCCCGAAGTATATAAAAAATTTCTCCAAAAATGCCTAATCAAAGAAGCTAAGGCCCGCCTATTTAACAGAATATATTTTTAACAACTAGAATAAATTTCCGTCTGACACCTGCTTGGCCTGAAATTTAATAATCACCATTATTTACAGTCTGTAATATATACATGTACAACACACCGCGAAGTATGTTTAATTTTCCGGTTCTTCCGCAAAATGAGTTCCAAATAAAATTTCGTAGGATCCTTTTTTCCCAGACTCGACCGCGGTCGTAGACCAATAAATCTTCTAACGATATTTCGCATCGAATACTACCGTATCGCGACGTAAATGCCAGCAATTAGGCGAGCGGCGTCGTGCGCTCTCCGTATTCATGATGAAACGTTGTTCGACACGAAAACCACCCTTAGACAAGCTCGTGTGCCTGATCGAACAGAGTCGAACGGAAGAGGAACAGGCAAAAATGTCTGATATCTGTGGGTGTGCAGGGGGTGAAGAGGGTGTGGGGGTAGAAAAAGAGGGTGGGGGGGCAGGACAGCGGGAATTCGCGATGATCGTGGCGATGTCTGTTCCAGCAGCGAGACCCAGGGCCGGCAACAATAATCGTCCCTCGTATCGGCGGTGCACGCCCGTTATCGCGGTTATCACCGCGTCCGGTCTCTATCGGCTATCTATGCAAATCGCAGCTAATTATATTTAATTAGATTCGACCACGGCGCTCCCACCGATTGCCCCGTCCCACTCTCCACGTGTACCAGCGTACAAGCGATCGTGTTCGTGTGCGTTCCGCACAGAGATACCCGTGTACATTGCGAACACTATAACAAGCCAACACGCGTGTCTACCTGTGTACGTACCCGACCGGTGCGCATATAAACCTGATACCGTGGATTTCGGTCCTCGATTCGCATTCGGGGCTTGGTCCGCGAAGATATCCGGCTTTAAAGATGTCCGAATTCTTCATTGTTGATCGCCCGACTGCGGATATTTATGCAAATTCGTGTTTCCAAGCTTCCATACATGACGAACGGGTCGGATGACGCTGTTCCTCTTTGCCAATAAATTCATCGAACTTGTAACTTTGAAATCTCCCCTTTTTCTCCCGTAATCCTAATTAAATTTTTTTGACAACTGATCCTCGTTTCAACCTTGTGAGATCATTGTAAGCGCGAAGTTACTTTAGCTTCCTACGAACTATTAGATTCTGTAGAGAAATGACATTTCTAAAATTTTACCGGACACCAGTGTATTTCGGTGAGAGTCCGATGCACATCATTTTTATTTTGCATAAAAATCCGCAGTTAATTGTAATTGACTTCTGTGTGTATCGATGAATGTGCATGTTGATAAGATGCAGATGTTTGCGGTAATTTATTATGAAATATGTGACTTTTCTTTCGACGTCGGAACGGTCTAATGTTTCAAAGTACAAGTTAATAATTTTATGGAGCCTTTCCGGTGAATTGTGCCATTTATGTTTTACGATAATCGTCGACACGAGCAACATCGAGGCATCCGTCGTCGAGATACTCATTTTCTCGTCTCCGTACTAATACACGGAAAACAAGAAATTCGTCTGGCCGCAAATAGAGACATTTAATCCGCTGGACGTTTAATTTCCTCAGAAACAGGTTTATCTGAAATTCGATAAAAGTAGCGCGTCCGATTGCTAGATTACGGATATGCAAATCTTACTAATCGAGAATCGGGAATTCGAGATAAAATAGACTACAATTTCCTGTGTTAGTGGCTCGTTATTAAAGTATGTACTCTATTCCTTTTATGCTCTATAAATGCATCAGGAAAGTCCATCGATAAGGATAGTCCATCCTTTTAAATTATCAACTTAAGCATAATTACTGGACTCCGGATTTTCATGCAAAGTAGAAAGTTGCGAGGCACAAGATCTAAATTTATATTTTCCAGTAATAGTTTTAATGCGTTGCAAATAATATATAAACACTGTCTTCTAATCAGTTTACCGTTTGAAATTGCAACTACTCAATTTTCTCATAAAATCCGCAGTGTAATAATTACCTAATTCTTCTATTGCACATTCCTATCGAAGAATTTAAGAAGAGTGAAAATACTTCCAATTTGCAGTGCAAAAGTGTTACAAAATTCGATGATAAAAATGTTGAATATGAGAAGATGAAGAAGAAAGAAAAGATGAGCTGAAAGAAATACTTTTCCGAGACGCGAGATCCAGAACGCACCGGAGCGAAGGTTAAAGCCTCGACGTAAACCGCGACGTTTCTCGTAAAGATAACGATTTAAAGAGAGGGGTGGCAGCAAAGGGGATGCTCTCGAAGATCACCCACCCTTCGAATTCTCTCGCCCAACCCCTGACTCCCTTCATCCCCTCCAAAGATCCTGATATCGCGGCGTTACATCGCACGCAGTGTCCCAGAACTGCAATTACATCGGCGAGAATATACAGTTATAGTTGCCCGCGCCTTTGCATCTCGACTCTTCCATTTGCAGGCATCTCGTTAACATCACACTGGATCTATCAATGCCTCAAATAAACACTCAGGCGCGTCCGATAGCATTAGCCAATCGAATTCCTTTCGCAATCAACATATTTGCAAAGGACAAGCATCAATTAACTCCTACATTCATTTAACCCATATGTCGACAACCGGAAATCCACATCCCATTTATTTTTATAATATATTTTTAGACAAATAATGCAATTATTTTTACGTTCTTGGACGTTGGCAGATTAATTTATACTCGAGGCATAAAAATATGCACTGAAACCCAGTTTTGGTTAAATATGAATTCATTGAAACTACGAATATGCTCTTTTTTGCGAATAAATTCAGATAAACTCGGATACACACAATAAAAATCGTATAAAATCAGACTGAACGCAGTCTCGTTCTTCCTGCGGTACAATGCGAGCCCTGTTTTGTATCGGGCACCTGTACCGTTAACCGAAGACCTTCGAAAATGCGGCACGTTTCCGCCGGTCGATTTTTATCGCGGAAACACAGTGAAAACGCGGAACTTTTTTAGTCTTTGTTTCGGGAGAAAATCGAGTTCGAAAGGGGGGTGAGTCACGCCTGCACTTGACTCGCGTGACGAATGTTGCGGCTGAATTGGCGTGCGCTGTGATATATCAGCCCCGCGCCGGTCTGTAGACCATTATTTTGTGAGAGATTTTTATTTATTTCCGCGCAGATTAATAATCCGTGCCAGCTTAGAATAATTGCAGGGGACGCGGGCCAGCGAAACGTGTCCAGTTTCCCGAGTGTCCGATTAATCTCCGCGTGTAACCATGATTGATACTCTTCGCGCTGCATCTCAGATGCTAATAACCTTCCGAATAACACGATCTGACATCTCGAATTTTTATAAAACTCAAAACGACGTTTTCTTGGCGGTATAACAAATTCCGACGAACTCATTAACACTATTCTACCATGGGTGGAGAAAGACAGTTTCAGAAATTTTTGATAAAAATTTACCGAGACTGAAAAGATGCGTTAAAGGGAAATTAGTCAGTAAATATATTTTTTGGGATACGAAAATAAGTCGAAATAGTTATAAACACAGCTACGGTAGAAGTAGTGTTAATACGGAGCTCCCGAGTCAAAAAATGACACGCATTAATAGAACTGCCTGAAATCATTTTGTGCGAGTGATTTCGAGGGTCGAAATGTTTGCCGAATTTTCGGAGACACGAGGATTGTTTTGGGACACCCTGTATACACAAACCTACCTGTTGGGTGCTCGACTGGAAGGTAAGGTCGGCTGGAATCGACCTCCCCCTTCGTCGTGACCTTCGAGAAAGTTTGATCGAACCCTGACCCCTCTCTCGATCCGCGGACGGATCTATCCTCGGCCGATCCGACGAATCTGTAACGCTCTCCTTCACGATCTCTCGTGACTGTCGCGCGTATTTAGGCGCTATGCCCGCCTGTAATTAACCGTCCCCATTCTAATTAGCCATTTTTTATGTGTACGATTATGTAAATCCAGCCACCGTTAATTGACACGGCTCGTTCCCCGCCGGGGGGAAAAAGTTCTGGGTCGGGAGACGTTGCATCTAAAAGGCCGAATTACGAATCTCTACTTTGTAATCTCCGCAGCGATTCATCAATTAGCTGAAAAATTATATCGCGCTAACGTTCCGGATACACGGAACCTGCTGTCATGTTTTTTTAAGACCTTTTTCTCAGAAAGAATCAGGAACGTAAATTATAGTCAATCCTTCGGTCAATGAAGAAAATGTTGAGAGTGGTAAGCATTGAGAATTACAAAAATTTATTGTGTAGAATGCTTTTGGAACAATTCAGCAATTTTGTGTTTATATTTCGAGCATATCATAGAAGATTGTTGTGAGGGATAAAGAAGTGGGAGTAGTAGTAAAGGAACAAAAGAAAAATGTATCAATTCAAGATTGAAGGAAGTAAACATTTCCATTCCCTCTGCGGAGCTATTAAAAATGACTGCATAAACATCCAATCAAAAAGCCGCAAAATTTTCCGCCTCAAAGGAAACGTTCGGCAATTTCCTCGCGGCGTGGTGCACTTATCCAAAGCGAGCATTGCGAACAGGGAGGGGAGAGTAGGTGGGTGTGTGTGTGTGTGTGTGATAAGGGCGATTCTTTGAACCCATGGGGACCCGTGAAAACGTCGATACAGAAACCGCGGCGGATCGGGGCGCTCGTGTGAGAATGCGTGCACACCGTGTCGGGGCATCTGCGTGTCCGGCGTGTAAGAGTTACATTAGTTATCTTTGTGCCGTGGAGGTGGTTCGAGGACGATAGGGTAGGAATGCAACCGTTGGTTTATCGACGAAGCGTGGGTTTCGGAGTGCCGTCTTCTGGTCCGGGAGAATGCAGGTGCTTTATCTCCGCGGCCACGTACGAAACAAAAACAGACGAGAGGGAGAGAGGAGCCGGCGAGAAAAACGAAAAGAACGATGATCCCGTGGAGGATTACTCCAAATAAACTTCTGTCGAGATGCGTTTCAAACCGTATTTAACGGTGATACGCCCGGGTGGAACCGGGCCCCGGGATTTTATATTTCACCGGCTGCGAAGATGCTGCCCCGGGTCCACTCCGAGCTTAAATAATTATCTGACCTGTAAATCTTAGATTTCTTAATCTCTCTGTCCACCGTTGAAAGGGTCTCCTCCATCGGAGCCTCCCTCCCCTCCCTCTGCCGCAGTATCTGGAACGACTGACCGCTGGAAACCTTTGTGTCTGGGACGAGACATTCCTCTTCGGGTCCCGTTTCGTCGAACTTTCGAACGGACGGGAACGAATCCCGCGATAACGCGAGCAAATGAATTCTTGACGGAGAAAACGAGTTTGTTTTCGAACGGGGAACCTCTTTTCCGTCGGCCAACGGTGGTCCGAATTCTTTTACGGCGCCCCGCGACCGACTGTTTCGTGCCTGCTGATCGAACATGATAGATGTTTGTGCAAACGGCTATTTTTATTCACCCACATCGATTCGGAGGTGGACAGGAGTTCGTGTATTGCTTGGATTTTAGGATTTTTAGACTTTAAATGGAAGAAGTAACTCGTCAAACTTCGTCAATCATCGTCAAACATCGTCAAACATCGTATGGGCTCATATTCTTTACCTTTGGTCCAATTTTTGTGGAAAATGACAACAATGAAACTAGTAGAACGTTGTGTTCTGTTTGTTTATAGTTCTTCCTAGCTCTAGATGGACTCGATACCTCTCCAAACTTCGTCAAACCATCAGCGCACCTTTGATCGAATGCTTATAGAAAACGTCGAGGAAACATCGTATACTAGTCTTATAATTCTCTTAGGTTCTAAATAAACTGTACACTTGTTCAAACTTCGTCAAACTTGATCCAACATCGGCACAATTCACAGAGTCAGCGATCTACCGCTAAACAAAATAAAAAATGTATACATTCCCAGTAGGAGAAACCAGCAACTTCCTGCTTGCAGTAGAAACGGTTAGCAAATACCAGACATTCCAGCGTTCACTGTCGCGCGCACTCTTCCATTCGACTACAGTTCTCTGAAAAAGAGACTGTTCACTGAAAAATGTTTTCAGCTTCCTAAAGGGGAGTACTGTTCACTGACAAGTGTCTTCAGCTTCCTAAAGGAGAGTACTGTTCAGTGAAAAATGTTTTAAATTTTCCAATGCATAGATAGTCCAGTGAATAATGTCTTTAATTTTCTAACGAAAAGACTGTTCACTGAAAAATGTCTTCGGCTTCCTAAAGGGGAGTACTGTTCACTGAAAAATGTCTTCAGGTTCCTAAAGGAGAGTACTGTTCAGTGAAAAATATTTTCAAGCTTCTAATGCGTAGATAGTCCAGTGAAAAATGTCTTTAGTCTTCTAACGAGAAGACTGTTCAGTGAAAAATGTTTCTAATTTTCTAATGCATAGATAGTCTAGTGAAAAATGTCCTTAAAGAGGAAAAAAATGTTTCCTGAAAAATGTCGCTTCACATTTTCTTTTCCGTCACCCGTGTGGTTGTGCCACTTTATGCTCGCTTTGTGCGAGCAATATGCCGGCAACGAGTCGGATTCCCGGAGAGACGTTTCTTTCTCGTTGACGATGAAAACAACGAGGTTTTTCGCCATTTCACTTTCGACGGTTTCGACCTAAAACGGGGTTCGAAAGTTGCGAAACCGGCGCGGCGCGCAAAAACGGTCGTTCACCCACCGGACAGGGAAGACAAGGACGGCAGGAGCAGGTGAAGAGCGGGAGAGGGTTTAACGAGGCAGGCGCTCAGCCAATGGCACTAATGACGCTAATTAATTGCACCAAAGACGGCGACCAACCATTATGTACTTCTCACGGGAACACGCGAAACTTCGAGGAAGTTTTGTTAACTTGCTCTCTCGCCTGGTCGTTACGTTCGCTGAAGAAATGCGGCTATTAGTGTCGTTACGTGCCCCCCTTTCCGAGTCGCCTAATCTTATTTAGGGGAAAACTACGGTGTACTGTTGCCCGGTTGCCCTTGGAACGTTCCCGGCTTCTGGATAAGTGAAGATAACAATTTTTATGCCGCGCGGATTCAATTAAAAATGCTCGGAGAAATGGAAGATAGAGATTTCGTGTCCGAGAGGAAGAGCAGGATCGTTTCAGGGGAGGAAAGGTTCGAGATTTGATGGTTATAAGAGATACTTTGCTTATCGGTGGTGCTACTGTGTAGTCTCCAGTGGTACTTTCAACTCCGTTTCAATTTTTAGCTTCGAAATTCTTGGAAACTCCCATTCCAATCCGCCGAGCACGCCACGACCGGCATTTTTCAATGTATCCTGTATCTACAATCAAACGTTGCAAGTCAACTTTTAATTGCTTCTTAAATTGCTCCCGGCAAGCCGGAGTTTCGAGCCGCGTGGAACGAGTTGAGTGATCGAGCATAATCCTCGGTTCGCTGAAGACGAATAAACGAAGACCAGCGCACGATGCAATAACCAAACGTTTAAATCGAATAGAATGTTGTCACTGTTC
The DNA here is from genome assembly GCA_913789895.3 of Seladonia tumulorum. Classification (NCBI taxonomy): domain Eukaryota; kingdom Metazoa; phylum Arthropoda; class Insecta; order Hymenoptera; family Halictidae; genus Seladonia; species Seladonia tumulorum. The sequence goes on from OU565274.1 coordinate 6,560,405, forward strand.
GGAAAATTGCTCAGCCTACGATCCCACGGAATTAAAATAATTTATCGAAAATACTTAAATCTACTTATTAACAATTTAATTAAAATATTCAGTTTGCTATAAATTCTTTGCACTTTTAAATCTAGTCGGCAACTTGGGTGTTCCTTTCGAACGGATACCAAAGAATTATAGAAATCAATTTTTGCTAGAACCAAAATCGAACTGAAATGCTTATTTCATAAAATCTGCATCAATAACTAGAGTAATCATTTTTTTTTTGTGAGTTGCTGGTAGATGATCCGAGAGAAGTCAATTGTAAAAATTAATTTTCTACTCCAACAAAGTTTGGTAAAGTGTTCAGTTTGGCGCTTAATGTGTTGATAACTCAGAGAGCGATGTTTTGAGATTTTGTGGAGCAAAGAATTTTGGTTTTGCGGAATACACGGGGTAGAAAATTCCCTAGATGGACACCGATTGGTATTTAGTCGCACGGCAATCCGGTCGCGTTGCACGCGGTCGATGTATCGGCAGCGAGATCGGGCCATAAACCCGGCCATTCATTCGATATCGGGGCAATAGCTCCGTGGGATGATAACAAGAATAGGTGAGCATAGGCCGGCCATTCTTGCCACGGCTTTTGTCCGACAACAACCCGGTTACGGGAGACGGAGCGGCGATTTTCTATAAGGGATGCTGCGGACGGTCAGAGCGTACATATTTACCGAGCAGATAACATCGATTGGATAAAGGGGGAAATTGGCGCGAGAACACGCTCTCCATTGGCTGTTTTTTTTCACGTCCGGCGGGGGACCGAGCAAGAAGAAGCAAACGCTCGTTATCGGGCTCGATCGGTGATCGACTCGTGGCCAGCCTTATGGTGGCGCGAACTATGAATTAAAATCCTTACCTGTCTACTCAAACTTGATAATTAGACTGCGGATCTATATGCAAAATAAAAATTTTTGACCTGAATTGCAACGAACTGGAATCAAATAGAAATTTATTTTCTTTCTTATCATGTTCAGCAGATAGAAAATAATATAGTAGTATGTTTAACACGTCGACTGCCATGTCACACATATGTGAGTGACGGAATTATTTGTCCAGCTTTTAGAGTGAATTTTTACGTTAATATATTCATCGTATCAAATTTGATTTGGATCTGTAAAATGCAAGGTAGTTGGAAAACTAATTTAACATCGTACATTCGATTTTTATCAATTTTTATTTCATTAAATGACACTTTAATTTTATGGAATTTTTGAGGTTTCTAGTTTGGCACACACACACACACAGTCAAGGTGTTAAATTTTTCTAATATTTCTGCTACTTAAAATTACACTTACTAATTTCTGTTATGAATGCATAAAATCCGCGGTCTATTGATAATAAAATTGACGATAGGAGGCTGGTAAAAGGAACCAGAATTTCAATAAAAATGTAGATTTAAGTTCTAAGGAATGATAAAAATCCGATTGCTCAGGCTAGAGACTGATTTTAGCTACCTCTAACGACCCCGATTCAGAAATGATAGTACAAAGAATGAATTTAATAAAAACACAGGAATCGTTCTAAGTCCCAGACAACCATAAAAACAGAAATAACTTAACGACAATTTTTCGATTCAGGAAGGATAATTTCATCGTTGGAACGAAACGGATCGGAAGCAACGAATGACGGAAATTTTCGCGGTTTTCTCGCCAGCCGGCAACTTCGACCATAAATTCGGCGGATGATGTTCGCGGGGGAACTACCGTTGTACGCCGTGGTAACCGAGCCTGGTATTATTTCCTACACGCGAGATAGTCGGCGCGGATAACGAAAAGTGGTAGAGACACGTTTGATCATCCGCGTTATTTTTACGGCCGGCGAACGATAATGCCAGTTAAGTCATCGGATTGATTGCTCTTTATGGAAGACTGCTGGCAAGAAAGAAAGAGGGGTGGTAGGGGTTTCGGGTGGGGGAGGAGGTAAAGGAACAATGCGGGCAACCTTATCGAGTATCGACCTCCACGACCTCTTATCGCTCGCCTCTCGATAGACATTCCGGGAAATCGCGATTCGAATTGCCGCGTTTTAAGGATTCCACGGATTTCGTTTATCCGCAGTTTCATGTCCGATCGGAAAATCGCGAGCCCTGCCTTGGAAACCTACAAAAATCCACCCCTAATACGGAGCCCCGGACACAAATATTCACCCAATGGGAATATTTTTATAAACGATGTTAAACGGTTCGAGTTATCCTTCAAACGGTATAAAGTAGAATAATGTGGATACACCGGTACAGCGTTTACTCGGTCTATGTCCAAAACTCGGGTCCATCCACGGACATAAATCGTCCAGGAGATGAAGCTATTGACCCTTTGCACTCGAAGCTATTTTTTAACTCCAAAACAAAACATTTTTATATATTTTTTCATGTTATACATACGAAAATAGTGCAACTTAGTCGTACAATACCGAAATGTTTAGTAATTTATTAAGTACAAACAAATTTAATAATGTAAAAAATATTTTGAACGATACAGCAATTTTTAGTGGTGCCTCACAAGCACCGTTCGAGTGCTAAGGGTTAATTTGAGCCGATTAAAATCGTTAAAGACGGACACCGTTTACACTTGGCTCCAGTAATTTGACTCTTTGTAACGTGTAATTTATGCAGACAATATTTATTTTGCACAAAGATCCGCAGTCCAATCACAAGGGTGAAACAGCCCCATGCGTGCTCCCCGAGGGGTTAATTAACAGCAATCGTCCGGAAGACGTCAGCAGGCATATTCGCAGGGTTGGAAGAACTCGGCCCACGTCGGGGGGATACAGGGGGTGTAGAGGAACCAGGGGTGGCTATCATCCGGCCGTTTCAGGTCCACGGGGTCGTTCTAATCCATCCGATAGCAAGAAACCAGCCCCCGAACGATTTCGCCGTGTCGGTGGTGGCAATCTCCGCTATTGAAATTTCCAGCGGGTCCGAAGAGCGAAAACGGGGGTGTAAAGGGGGTGGTTGCGCAGGGTCTCCGGAGGCCGGGCAGTGAGAGAGCCGACCTATATGCGTCTGGTGGTGCAGACACCTACAAACACGTACGCAAACGTACACACGCGCAGACATCGGGAGTTGCACACTCGTACACCTGTCTGCGAGGTACATAGGTAGATAGAGCGAGAGAGAGAGAGAGGGTGAGAGGAAGGGAGAGAGAGGGAGGCGGCAAGGGTCCAACGAGGGTTGCAGGAGGGGGTTGGTTGGTCGGTGGTCGGCGGCGGTGTTATCGCGTCGGCCCAGATTGAATATATTTCATATGTTTTCATAACTACCGCAGCCGGGCCGCTACCGTCCCGCTATCTGCTTCCACCTACAGCCAACCTACACCTCCTCTGCCGCTGGAGTCGCCTCCGCGACGGGGTGAGATGGGGTGAGGATGGGGTGAGAGACGCGTTCGCCGATGGGGGTGGGTTGGCCGCGCCGGGGGTGAAAAGCGGAGAAAAGAGGGAGAATGAAAGAGCGCCGGTGGAAAAGGCGTGAAGATAGAAGAGAGAAAGACGCGGCCGCAGAGGGAGAGAGACAGGGAGAGAAAGAGAGGGTTGAGGGAGCCACCGGAGAGGGATGCAAGGGGGTGAAGAACGAGGTGTGCAAGAGAGAGAGAGAGAGAGAGATGGAAAGAGAGTTAGGTTGGTTCCGCCGCGGCCACGGGAAATCAACCGTGAGGAGATACCGGTTGACTGATGTGCGCCTTTCTGTTGTAAAACGATAAAGGCGGCGTGGCATTGGTCGGGCCGAGGGTTTCCGATAGCCAACCACCCCTCTCCCCACCCCCTTCACCCCCTCGCTCTACCCCCTTGCAGCTCCTCTCGCTCTCCTTCGCCAAAGACCTTTTCCCGCCGGAGAGAAAAAGAAGAAGATCTCGTCCTCCTCCCCTCCCCCACTCCCCGTCCACTAGATGTATTTTACATTGTACACCGTGGAAATAGGCGAGAAGACGACCAGAACACCAACCACCCTGATCCGACGCCATCGGCTGAATATTCATCTCGCGTCGCGGCGCTGCCCAAGCGACGATAACGCCGCCGTGCTCCCTTATCGGGCCAGCTCGCTCTCCTTGGACGCCGGGGATGCTCGTCGAAAGCGTTTCAATTGTTCCTTTTTCAACTTTTTTCGTAAATAAAATTTTCGCTGCCGTCACTTCTGCCGCTGCGAGTCGCTTCCGCGTTCTCAAAATGAGTTTGCCGAGTGTACTAACCCTTTGAGGACGATTCTCGATGTACCAACGATATCGACATTCTGTCCCTAATTCTTAAAATTGCAAGTGAACAATTGATCTACGACAATCTACGTTGCACAAGATCGGTGCATATTTTCCTCTTCATATTTAACACTTACCGGCAATTTTCTAATGGTCCCTTTGAGCTCTGAGTGTTTCCTAACACTAAACCTACCACGGTCAAAACGACCGGGTCTCTATTACCACAATTATTGCAATTACAATAACGTTTTCATGGTGAATTACTGATCTGACTTGTTTGCGAGTGTCAATAGGTTAAACAATCCCCGCGTCAAGGTTATTGTTCATACGGCGACCCTTATACGAATTTATTTTCATTGCAATTTTCTGACAACTTTCAAACAATCTCAACTCCCCGACTGCAACGGTTCTTTCGCGGTCGCCACTAATCTTTCTCCTGTACCAGGCTTTCGAAAAATCTACGAAAATTCGGGGACACTTATCGAAGTCTCTATTTTAGTATAAAATCGTTGAAACGTCAAATGTTTGAAGCGTTGATGGGAAAATCTAAACATTGCTCGAGACACAACGATCTCGGCAGCCCACTGAGGGTTAATAACATTTACACCAAAAATTCGTGAAAATTCTGACAGAACCAGTCTCGCGTCCAGGTAAAACAACCCCCGCAAATTCCCAGGTGTCGGAGCCCGAACGAAATAATTCCGCTCCCAGTGTATAGCAGACAGGCTTTCGCAAGCGATGCTCTCCCTCTCGCTTTCATCCCCCTCGGTTCACCCTCGCGGAAAGTTATTCAAATCGCGATTCGGTTCGGTTCGTTCGTCTTCGCGCGAATTTCACCGGCGCGTACGTGGGGTTCTCCGGGCGAAGGCAGTGAACGCGGGTAACGACGAGTCACCTCTCGCCCTCGACGAGCGCATAATATACACGTACGCTGCTCTACGTACGTGTAACCGGTCCGCGATAGAGAGAGAGAGAAAGAGAGAGACAGATAGAGAGAGAGAGAGAGGGGGGGCCGGCGGCGAGAACGGGAGGGAGAGAGTTTGTTATCGTTATCGCGCGACGTGGCCGCGCGGCGATCGTGATAACGGCTCGCCACCGCTCTTATCGCCGCGCCGGTTTGCTTCGCCCCGTACGTATATTCCGTCGCATCCATTCCAGCTCGCTCCACTTCGCCCCGGACGACTCGTATTTTCGCGCCACTTCACGGACTCCGCCGTGAACAACGGAATTTTCGGCGCCGACCGATTTTTCCGCGATCCACGGATCCCAAGAGCCACGGAGATCCGGAGGCTCGGCTGCTCGATTAGCGCGATCGAGCAGTTCGATCGCCAGAGCCGATTGTCAATCGAATAGTTGAATCTTTATGCTAGTTTTTACTTTTCTAGGCTATTTTGTGGACTACCGGGTCAGGGAAAAATTGTTTTGTCGAGTGAAAATTTAGATGAAGCGTTCCTTAATTTTCCTAAGGACTCTGATCGGAAAAATTGAAAGTATTTGTCGCGAAATTATTATCGCGAACAGTTGAAAATCCGGGGTCCCTGGTCAGAGAGGGTTGAAAATTCGAAAGTTTTGACCCCCGGAAGATTAAAATTTGCCGCCTGTAATCCTCGAAGTAAGGATTTTTTAGATTCCCAATCGCAAAGGCTTGGAAACCCGGGGATCATGGATCCCAGAGATAGGAAATTCATAGACTCGACCCACATAAGATTGAAAATTCACCCTCCGCTACCCTCTACGCTCCACGCCCCCAGCCGTCTTTCATTCATGCAACACTTCCGATAGCGATGCAAATCCAGTCCGCAACGTTCTCACGTTTACAAGTACCGCGGGAAGTTCAAATCCTCGTAACCCTAATCTCGCCGGTCTATACGAATTCCAAGAGCCCGGCAACCATAATTCCCCACATTACATTACAACTGGATAATCCAATTACCTTAAGAATTACAATAATACCTAATCGGCCGGTGCCTATCAATCCGAAAGTCCCGACAAAGCCAGTTTTATCGACGTGCGGCGAGCGATTATTTAAAACGGAACCGTCCGTGCCTCGAACTCGGCAAATAATCGCGCGAATACTCGAGTCCCGGAGCGGAGCGGAGCCGAGCCAAGCGGCGCGGGGGCCATTATAATTATCTCACAAATTTCTAATCGGCCGCAGATTATTTGTCTCGATACGTTTTACAAGCGGCCCGCCCTGCCGTGTACCTTTGCCGTGGGTTCGTTTCGAGTAGGAGGACCGATAAAGAACCGTCTTAATCGCTATGCAAAACAGGAGGCCCGTACGTGGAAAAATGCTCGCATAATTTACTCCATCGATCCCTACGATCGGGAAGCGTGATCCATGCCGCGCCGTGCTCAACATCTTTCTCTCTCTCTTGCCTGCTCTGTACCTCCCTTCTTCTTCTTCTTCTTCTTCTTCTTCTTCGTTCTACCTCCCGCCACTCTTTATTCGTTTTTCTTTGCATCGTTTGACCGTCTCGTGAAGTGGCGCGAAAATACGAGTCGGTCAGGCGAAGTGGAGCGAGCTGGAATGGACGCGACGATAAGAAAGTCGCCCACTCGTTATCGCTTATCCTTATTCCAGTCGACCGACAGAAAAAAAAAATAGTATATGTATATATATATAATGTATATGTCTATGAGAGAGTACTATCTGTAATACGATCGATACCTATCTACCGACCGTATCTGGTTCGATGAAACGCGCGGCTCCCGAGACTAGCTCTCGTCTCGTAATTAGAATGGAATTGCCCTGGAAAAAGCGGGCCGCGCCGCGGTGATCTCGCGACGGAGAAATTGCGCAAACTTCACGCGGAATTGATAACGAACGGCGAGATTCGTATCGGGGCCGAACGACATTTGTCATCGTCCCGCGTTGCGGAATGAAAATGAAAATCGCCCCCTTCGGAAACCGAACGACCGCTCGCTCTTTACCGGCGCTCTTTAAACGCTTTTTACAGCCGTGCTCGAGACCGGCCCGGTTATTAATGCACTTTCGACGCGAGCGTAATTAGACTGGCAGATGCTAGGATCCCCACTTTGCTAGATTGTTTACCGAAACGATCGAAGCAACTCGGCTTCCGTCCTCGCGATCTTTTCGTTTCCGTCGAGTCGGGTTTCTTCGGAACGTTTGTAAATGTTAAGCCTTTGCACTCGAAGCTGTTTTAACTCCGAAACGAAACATTTCTTCCGATCCTAGAATATTACCCTTCTATATATTCTTTTCATGTTATACAGTGGCGTGCAAAAGTTCCCGGCCAGATGGTTTTTGCTATTTTTCTTCCATAAAAAAAGTTTTAAGAAATTTTTATTAGAACCATATATAAGGGCGTATTACGTGAAAGGATATTACAAAAAAAAATCAACGCTAATTATTTTTCTTACTTGTTTATTTGCAGAATAAGTAAGTTAACATGTTAAACAATTTCCGGCCAGTGTGTTTAACGAAAAAATTATGCTTGTTTTTCATTGTGTAACAATTTTGCAGTACATTATTTAACATGTTACGATTACTATTTCGTAGCCATGCCTTTTGCAGCAATAACAGCAGCACAGCGACGAGGCATGGACGTAGATCTGGCCGGGAACTTTTGCACGCCACTGTATATACGAAAATGGTGCAATTTACTCGTACAATATCGAAATGTTTAGTAATTTATTAACCGTTTGAGTCCCAGGGGGTATTGAAAAAACACTGTCGAAAAATCCCGAAAAGCGCAACCGCGCTTTCTCTAAATGAGAATTTTTATTTTGTAATGTATTATTCTACCTATTGTAAAATGTACTATTTATATTAAAAGGATCTGTGTGATGTGCTTGCGTCAGTAAATCTGAGCGCGCGACTTCGACAATCGGTAACGCACCGTCAGTTGTCCACAAAATGCTCGAAATGTGCTGGGTTTTCTCGACATAAAATCTCAACATCAGGATCGCGCTGCTTGGGACTCAAACGGTTAAGTACAAACAAATTGGATACTGTAAAAAATATTTTGAATAACTATACAGCAATTTTTAGTGGTGCCCTACAGGCACCGTTGGAGTGCTAAGGATTAACACACTCGAAGGGGTAAGAAAAGAGTGAAATTTGTCGAAAAAAGGAATTGTCGGGGTAGAACCTTTCCCTGGAAAAATCGCGATCCGTCTTCGTGGCAGTTTCGACACGGAGCAACGCGTGTGCCAGGTGCAGTTATGGCAACCGGTGCCGATGGAAACTTCTGAAACGGAAACGCGGTCCGATTCGATCAGCGGGGCGAGAGACCGCGGGCTCAAGGCGGATTTGCAAGGGGTAGGTCATGCGCCAAGGCAGCCCGGGGGGTGGGGAGGAGGTAGGCAGAAAAGGGATCCGTCTTTGTTCAGGATGGCGAGCAGCCAAGGGCTCGGCCGCGACCCGAAAAACCAGAGGGTTGCAAAACTAACGCGGCGCAATGGGGCGGCAGTCGCGTGCCTCGCATCCCCTAAACCGTGGATCGACGTGACTTCCACCGGGGCGGGGGTGGGACGCGGCTAGGGGTGAGTTTATGCTCGTGGCGGTCTACCCTCCTTCGCCGACACCTCGATCTTACTTAGCCGAGCTATCGCGATCTGTGATCCCGCCAAATCACCGGCGCGAATGCCGCCACGAAACCGAACAACCCTTGCACCGTGCCAATCCACCCTGTTCCTTTTTACTTTCCTATTTATTTATGGCCGCCCGATTTCCGAAAAAAATCGAGGATTAAATGCTCGGCGTGCGGGCAGTTGTCGGTAAAAGATAGAGGGGTGAGTTTTTGAACGGGCGACTAATCTAATCGGTAATTAGTGCAGCGGGGATATTTGTGCGATTATGGCACGTGTAGATTTCCGAAACTGCGGGAAACGTCTTTGGAGGAATTAATGGCACCCTTTGTTTCAGCTCGATCTTCATATCAGGGATCTTTTGTAAGGGATTTTTCGGTGGATGATAAACATTTATTCTAGGATTTTAATTTTCCCAAAGCTGTTAATTTGAATTTAACACTTGGGTGGCAGGATTCGCCCAAGGCACAATAGAAAGACCAATGGATCTAGATAAAATACGATTAAAAATATTTCTAGAAAAATTGAAATACTGCAATCTGTACGATCATCGAGAGCGTCCACCTGATGAGTTTTAATTATTTTTCTGTTTACTAATCAAGTTTGAAATCTTTTCAAAAATTCAGCTTGAAATCCACAGTCTATATAGAGATGAATATAATAAATAACTATTTCAGGAAGACAGTAATCTATTCCCTTTGTTATTTCGTTTGTAATATCAAAAATTCGTTTATTCGCAAAGCAAATCCAGTGTCCCAGTTTCCAGCAAACAATTCAGAAACACTGTGCAAAGAATCCTGCAAACGCGTTCGCAGCCACCGAATTTCTCGTCTGCAACAAGGCAGACGTCTCTGGTGCTCAATCAACGAGTGTCTGCCGGTATCAATTAACAATTCCCCGAACACGGAACACCAATTTAGCCTGAGCGGCTCGCGGCCGTGCAGTTCCATTCATTCATCGCGAAGAAATTCATCCGGGAGTCCGGTCACGTAGCTCGCAGGATACACTTACAGCACATTTGCGCTCGAGTCTGTAATTAACCCCGAAGAAGGAATAAGAATGGAAAGGGAACTCTGACGATGATCGTGTTTTCCCCGCAGAGTCGTTTCCTCGATCCTATCTCGCGGCTATAATCATCGGTAGATCGCACCGGATAGGTCGGGAGATATCGATCTCCGATCGATTAACACCTAGCCGAGATAAGAGGCGAAACACGCTCGACAATCTCGCAGGAACACGCCTTTGCGATAAGCAAAGTCGCTCACCCCGGCCTCCTCTCGATGAATTATATTACGATAATACGCTGTATTATGATAATACGGCGCGAGGGCCTCGCATTAACATATTAATATTTGCCAGGCAATAACGGGCGCGTGTAAAAATGCGACGCGATAATATTCATTTCTGTTCGACCCATTTCCACGCGTACACGCGTTAATCATACGTGATCGGAGCCGAGTCGAATGAAAACGGCTTTTCGCAGCTGGCGGTCGAACGTTTGTCTCCGAGTTTACCCCTAAGTGCTCGATGCTTTACGACCTGTAATTTCTCTCTCGTCTGACGTCTTTATGCTTTGTCAATTTTGCTGCAATCTTTTGTTCGTGATACGTTTGATATTGTCATTCTCTCGGTTACACTTCATTCTGAGATTAACAGATTTTCAACAGCGAGAGAGAAATCAAATATTTTGTAGTGTCTCAGGATAGGAGATAATTTTCATCCAAAAAATACCCGAGGGTTGAAAAGAACTATGGTGCACCATAAACATCCCACGCAGGTGATCAATCCCGAAAATAGGTTACTAAAACGAAGGGGTAGTTTTCTAGAATTAAAATCGCAGAGGAAAATCAATGCATCGTCGACAATATTAACAAAATATTTAATTGTCTTATTTCAAATTCAAAATTATCTCCAAGAAGAATGCTATTTTTACTTGACAGAGATGAAGGCATTATAAAAGTATCTTAACAAAAAAGGAAAGAAAATAAATGAAACGAGTGTCAGCCTTTCCCCCATTATCAATCAATCAATTCTTTATTGTTCCCCTCAGGGTTACAATCCATTATACATTTGGTAATTATTTACATTAGGGGCTTCCTCACCGATTTTGATGACCTTGAAATATGTTGTCAAGGTCATCATTCTGAACAACTTTTTCCTATACATGTTACAGCCACTCGGAAACTTCCGAGATATTCGCAAAAAAGTTTCAACATCTCAAAAAGTGATCGGAGTAGGTGTGTGCAGGACTGTGTAAAATAGTACTTCAAATAGCTGACAGTAACTTATATTTTTATGATATTTTGTTGCCTGTAATGTTATTACGATATTGTAGTCTGTTTATCAACATGTTACATACTCGTAATTAAACTACAAATAATACTTTACTAACTATTATAGCTTCTCATGTTAAAAATTATATTTTATAATATTAAAACTACTTGCTCAACTTATTTTCATTGTAAGAAAATATTTGAAATACAAAATAAAAATATTTAATTTTATCTTTCTCGTTATCAAAATTAAAATATTTGATTTAAAGTAGTATCTTATGTGAACCACATTAAATTATACTATATACCAAATCATTAATGATCGTTAATATACGTTGCACAATATGATAGAAAACCTTGTATCCAATGTTCCACATACGAATACTAATCCTACATTATAAAATACTAATGTAAAGTGTACTTACTTCTGAATCTTCTGTACCTCCGTCGGATCCACAGCACTCACGACAATAGGTCCGAATAAATGAACAACAATCACTAAACAACACACACAACACACACGCACACAACACATTTTATAAAATCGTGACAACAACGAGAAGATGTCACTCCGACCACGAACAAAATAACAATGTGATTTTAACAATGATCCCTTCCACGAAGGTGGTACGGTCAGGTTATCCTAGGTAGGTTAGACGCTGAGGGTCTATAAACACTAGATACAAAACCAAGGTAAAAAAATTATGGCGGGGCGCCGACCCTATTTCCCGGAATTCCCTGTTTTCGTATCACGCGTCCGTTGGAGGGGAACGGTTAAAATCGCAGTATTATTTTATTCGTGGTCGGAGTAACATCTTCTCGTCTGCTGTCACGATTTCGTTAAGTGTGTTGTGTGTGTTCTTCAGTGATTGTTGTTCAATTGTTGTTCGGACCTATCCTCCTGAGTCAACAATTGTGTGCTGTGGATCCGACGGAGGTACAGAAGATTCAGAAGTAAGTACACTTTACATTAGTATTTTATAATGTAGTTTGTAGTACATTAGTATTATATTTTATTATTCGTATGTAGAATATTGGATGCAAGGTTTTCTTTCATATCTTGCAACTTCAACGTCCCTTTAACACTAGATTTACAAAGCACTAAAACTGACTACTTAACATTATTTTACAAAAATAACAAGAACGTGTTTATCCACATTTGTATCAATTTTTTAAATAATATATACCCAAAAAAATAATTTTATTGAATAATTCCCCATGGATACGTCTTCACAATGTCAATAATTGTAAATTATAAATATTAGATCCCGTCATTTTGACAGGCGATTTCATTGTTTAATTATTTTTTAAAATATTCAAGGTTTATCAGTGCCTGATAGACTTACAGGAAAAATAGAACGTAATAATTTTAAGGTTAGCTTAGTTCTTCGCGGAAAAAACATCGAAAAAATCAGTTTTTATTTTTTTTAACAACGGCGCACCAAACCAAAAAATCTGAAAAAATTCATGAACAATACTTATGACAATATACCGCTACTGTAAAAATATAAATGTTGTCACTCTAGAACTTCCATGTGAAATCTGCATTTTTTCGATTTTTTGAGGTTTTTGATTTTTTACAAGCAGGATTTTCACTTTAAAAATTTGAAACCAATTGCAAAGTATGTATTAGGGTTCTTGACATGTGTCAGATTTTTCTCAGAATTTCTAAACGTTATTAACTAGGGAAAATAGGCCAAAAACTGATTTTTCGATTTTACCCCATAACTACCCTACCGATCGAGATACAGGGTTGAAATTTTGCACAGAATGTTTTTTTTTTGGTGCTCTATCGAATGGCACTTCGTCGATAAAATTCGGTTCAAGGGCATTTTTGACTATCTTATCCGGCTAGGCCCTTTCGTTTGTCTCGAGGCACGCACACGATTATGTTCCAATCTCACACACTGTACACTTTACATTAGTATTTTGTAATGTAGGATTATTATTTGTATGTAGTATATTGGATGCAAGGTTTTCTTTCATATTTTGCAACTTCAATGTCCCTTGAACACTAGATTTACAGAGCACTAAAACTGACTACTTAACGTTATTTGGTAATTATTTACATTAAGGGATTCCTCGCCGATTTTGATGACCTTGAAATATGTTGTCAAGGTAATCATTCTGAACAACTTTTTCCTATACATGTTACTGCTTCTCAGCTATAGTTTCCGAGATATTCGCAAAAGAGTTTCAACATCTCGCAAAGTGATCGCAGTAGGTGTTGGTTACATTTGAAATGAGTTAGATTTGAAATTAGATTTGAGTTAGATTTCACAACTTAAAACGACCAATTAGTTGAGACACACTGTCTTGTCTGTTTATTTTGACAGGTCATATACGGACATATTTCGGGTCATATTTCAAGGTTATCAAAATCGGTGAGGAAGCCCCTAATGTAAATAATAATTACCGTTGTTGATTAAGTTTTTCTCTTTCCACCATTAATGGTGAAGATATTTTTATCGTAGATTATTTAGGATAATTAAGCGGAAGGGATCATTAATGTGCGTGTCTTCGAGATTCAATTTGAAGGGTCGCTCTGTTACATTGGCGAAGGATTTATTTCCGAGCAAAGTGTCAGAGATAAACGATTACGTTGCCTAATGCCGAGGCTTAGTGTTCCCGGGGTTTATCCTCGGCGGGGATTTTTCGAGCGATCGCTGAGAGGAAAGTTCGCGTGCGGAGGCGTTCGTTTGACAGATCCTGCTACTTTCTCTCGCTGTTGCGAAATAGTTGGACGCTAGCGTTCACGGTGTTACGTGTCGATGTGCCTCGGTGTGCGTTTGCATACGGTGGTTTGCGAAGTAATGAAGTGTCTGGACTGCAAACCGCTGCGACTTGGAATTTTTCTTAGAGAGCGAAAATAAAAATATCTGGTTCACGATGCCATGATTAATCTCGACGATAAAGAACGGATCAAGAAGTAACCGCTGTGATAAACTTGAGCTTGGAGTTTCGGGTTCATTAACACGTTCGCCTACTTAGTTTCGCTGGTTAGCTTCCTTGTTACATGCCAGAAATCAATCCGAGAGATTCTTAGAAAAACAGTGTAATTTAATTAATGAAACCGAAACCAGAAATTGAAAATGTATTATAGGGAATGATATCTTAACCCTTTTGAATTCTAAAGATCGTAATAAATTTCGGTTTATCTAGATATGTCACAATAAAAATGAATTTCTAAACCTTGTCAAGAATCACAGTGTCAGTCATATGCGACTGACGTGGCAATTAACGCGATAAAACGATGTAATATTAAAACAATTTGGCAGTGCATTGATTCTCTTAATATTATGCTATGTACTATATGCATTTGAAGGACAAAACTGACTGTGTGTGAGTAAACAATTGACTCTGAAATGGACTGTTTTTAACACTTTGACTACCAAACTAGAAATCTCAAGAATTCCATAAAATCAAAGCAAGCTATTTAATGAAATGAAACTTGAAAAAAATTAAATATATGATATTCAGTAGTCCCCCAACTTTCTTGCATTTTACAGATTCTAATCAAAGTTGGTACAATGAATATGTTAACGTAAAAATTCATTTTAAAATCCGGTCAAATAATTCCGTCACCCACATATGGGTGACATGGCACTCAACGTGTTAAGCAAACAGGGAGATTCGTATATTTGTGGCGGTGGCGAATTAATTAAATGAGTTCCACTCTGCGCGATCTTTTGAGATGGTGATTGGACAGTGAACGTGTTAACGAAGCAATAATCAAGTAAATGTAACCGTGGCTACAAGCACTGATATTCTCATTAACACTGCGAATTACGTGCCCGAAAAGTATCTACATTCGAATAACGTTCTTCGCATCAGCATTCAGAGGAAGCTAACGAATATCATCTCGAGGAGGAAACGATTCTCGGGGATCTCTAAACTTTACTTCTCGCTCTCCTTTCTCGGATTTTCTCGCTGTTTCTCTCTCTCTCTGTCTCTCTATCTCTCTGTCTCGCGAATCTCCAGGTCGCCGGAGTTTCAGCCGACGGTGTAGGCAGCAGGCAGTAGGTTGTGTTGCCGGAGATACGATCTCGACAGCGCTGGTCATCGAAGCAAATCGATTAATTGGGAACGAACGCGCTCCGATCGCCACGCTCTGACGTCTAAAAACCAGCTCGACCGTGTTTACCGCAATAACGCGAATATACGGCCGCCGTGCCGTGCCCGAAAACGAAAAAGAAGAGAACAGGCGCGCGCGAGCGCGAATGACCGATCCGGACCGCAGACACCGGGCTGGATCGCCTCTGCTCGATGGACCCGATGGACCCGATGGACCCGCCGAATCAATCGGTCGCACCGACCCGGACGCGTTCTTTCCTATTTTCGAAACATATTTTCACTACGCCGAGAACGGAGTGATAACAACTCGATAAAACCCACCGAAAACACGCCGTTCGCTTTCAGGAGCGACGCTTTTCCCCGGGACCGGTTGATTTTAACTTCGATAGTCTTGCTGTTCCCGCTCGTTCGGGTTTTTAATAAATAGTCGATCTTTATTCGAAATAACAATTTTCAGTACAAATTCCACGAAATTCGAGTAGCAGTCGAATCTCATCCCCTCCTTAACACGTTGTCTGCCATGTCACCCATATGTGGGTGACGGAATTATTTGTCCAGGTTTTAAAATGAATTTTTACGTTGATGTATGATATTGTACCAAAGATTAGAATCTGCAAAATTCAAGAAAGTTGTTGGAAGACTACTCGATATAATATATTTAATTTTTTTTTCAATTTTTATTTCATTAAATAACTTACTTTGATTTTATGGAATTTTTGAGGTTTCTAGTGTGGCAATCAAAGTGTTAAACCTTCTGACAACCACCGATATTTTCTACGATATTGAATGAGGTTGTACTTTTTAGTCGCAACGCATACTTTAATGAAATTAATCTGTGATCATCCGAGAAGAAAAAAAGAAGTCAAAAAAAGAGAACTATTCAAAACAAAATTGAAATTGTGTACCCGGTTATTGACACACGAGCTGATCACTTCAATCAATCTCAATTACAAATTCAAGAACCTACTCATTCTTGTAATAATTAGCGGATTTTATGCATTTACGACAGAAATGAGTAAATATAATTTAATGCAGTGGACAAATTACAAATATTTAAAGACATCAGCGTGTTCGTTTCAGCTTAAAAAATCAATTAATAGAAGAAATGATTTTTATTTCGCAAACGCAAACATTTTTTATTTTGCATAAAGATCCGCGCAGTCTAGTGATAATGTATGATATTCCTATTGATATTTATTTGTGCGATTAATCGTAGTGATATCTTTAAGAAAATGTCTGTACAGGAACCAGATGGTTATAAATTGCATCGAGTACTGCAGTTTGCGAAAAAGGGAACTCACATAATCATTTATTTAAGGACAAATGATCGTTTTACCCGTGCGACGTAAAAAGTGGCAGAAGAAAATCACGTATACAATCTCTGGCGTTGGCAGAGGTCTCGCTTTTACGAACCGTAAAGATTCACCTGTGAGTCCCAAGCATAGCGGGCCTCGAGTATAGCAATTTCGCTAGCGGACAGTGCCCATCGTCCGCGATAATTTGCTCATTTAAATTCCCGGGGATCTTATCTCCGATCGTTGTAGCACACACTTTTCGTGGGCTCGATACCGTCGGTTTATCGGCGTCGAAAATAAACAGCCGATTCTTTGGGCGTGTTCGCGCTTACGAAATTGCATTCCGACACGACACATTGTCAAACTCTGTTCTGCTCAAGAAAGGAGAGAAGGAGAGAGCGAGAGAGAGAGAGAGAGAGAGAGAGAGGGAGAGAGAGAGAGATGGTTGTTCGGACGAAAAGTCAGTCGGACGTGTGCAACAAGCACGCATGAATGCGCGCAAGCCTCTCCCTCGTAGATCCGGCGAGATCGAGAACGAAAAGGGAAAAGATCGAGAGGAAGATCCGTCCCGGGCTCATTGAAACGGAGCGGCCCCGGATTCCGGGCAACGGGCTCGCGATAAAAAACACATTTTTTTCCCCTGGTCCGATGAGAAATTCGATCCCGATCGTGCATCGGGGCCTTTTTGCAATTCCTATCGAGTTTCGCGTCGCGGGGACCCGGCCAGCGGCCTCGCCCCGCCGCCGCTTAAATCCCGATTTAATCTCGATCTACCGCCCCCTCCGATCCCCCCTCCAGGATTTTTCTTGTCCCTCGAAATCCTTATATAACGCTTGCAGCGGTCCTCGCGAATTTCTACTCCCACTCGCCTTCAGCCTGTTCATCATTAACCCCAAACTCATTTTTCATTGACGTTGCAAACTGAAATATGAACGCGTTTTAGATCTTTTAGTAGATACGCGAAATAAAATAAAAGTAACAGAAAAATGAGTCAGACGAAAATTAATTTCTTCCATCACCAACTCTAATTATACATATTACTCACGCTTACACTCTTACATTCTGCTAATCCTTTTCAAAGCCCAAAATTGACAATCTATTGGGATCTGACACGGGATCGAGGACAATATTATACAGCTAATCAATATGGCGATGAAGCGCTTGGTTTTAACATTGTGTTCTTATATTTTCTGAACACATTAACTATCAAATATCACTCCCAGAGATTCTTACAAAATCGGAGTAATTTAATTAATGAAAGCGAAACTAGAAATTTCAAATGTATCATAGGGGGTACTGTTTTAACCCTTTTGAATTCTAAAGATCTTAAAAATGAATGTCTAAACCTAGTATAAAATCACTGTGTCAGTCATACGTGACCGAGTCAACGTGTTAATCAAAATGTTTTTAAGTACGACTGAAATTAGTGAGTGGGCGGGTACAAATCCTGTAGAAAGAGAGCTTGCAAGTGCTTTTTATTTTTAGTTTAACGCTGTTAGTTTACGCACCGAGTATTTCTACTTTTCAAAATGTTTCAAAATGTCAGCTCCCAATAGACAATGTAGTCCCCACGATGTGCTCCAAGAACAGACGTGTTAACACTTTGAACGCCAAACAAGAAAGCTAAAAAATTCCACGAAATCAAAGTAAGTTATTTGATAGAATAGAAATTGAAAAAAATTAAATGTATGATATTGTGTAGTTCTCCAACTTTCTTGCATTTTACAGATCCTAATCAAATTTGGTACAATGAATATAGCACTCGAATATAGCACCCTTAGCACTCGAATGGCGACTGTAAGGCGCCACTAAAAATTGCTGTATCATTATTCAAAATATGTTTTACACTCTTCAATTCGTTTGCATGTAATAAATTACTAAACGCTTCAGTATTGTACGAGTAAATTGCACCATTTTCGTATTTATGACATGAAAATAAATATATAGAAAGGAAGTATTCTTGGTCGGAAGAAATGTTTCATTTTGGCGATAAAGTAGCTTCGAGTGCAAAGGGTTAACGGAAAAATTCATTTTAAAGCCTGAAAAAATAATTCCGTCACCCATATATGGGTGACATGGCAGTCGACGTGTTGAAAGTCGAAAATTGTATCCGAAAAATTTTTGGCCAGTTCGGTTGAGACTAGGAAGATATATATATGTTCGGAACGGTTTTCCGAAGAACCGGCGTGGAAAGCGAGGGGAGGGAGAACGGAGTTAAGGGAGGGGGGAGAGAACGAGCACCTCACTCTCGTAAAGCTTATCGGCAGCGTCGCGAACGGCGCTTGGAAACGAGCTGTTTCGTCAGCAGCGATTTTTTCCGCGACGGCTTCCTACACCGTGTCGCCCAGGAAGGAATCGTTTGGCCGCGATACACTAACGACGTTTCCGCGAACTCCGTTCTGGTTCCGATCGTTGCCGTCGCATAAATATTTTTATGCCATAAAATTACTACGGGGACCCTTCTCTCTTGCCTCACACGGCGCAAACACTCTGCTGTTTTTCTTACAACTCTTGGGCATTTATATTGTGACATCTTTTAACAGCCGTAAAAGGAACACTATGAATATTCATGGTACATATTCATGACTGCATCTTGATTAGGTAGAGATAGCGAGGGATTACAGAGTGTTCTATTAAATCAGCTCAAGGTATCGTAGCTGCAAGATAAATTTAATTTTCTGTACATTTATTTATTTCTTTGATTTCTTTACCGATACTAGTCGTGTTTTAAAGTAGAATCTTTTCGTCCGGCGAATTTAAAAAAAAATGATTTACTTATTTATTCTATTTGTTTCGAATGGTGGAACACAAACTGCACTTTTATCGGAAGGAGAGAAAACGATCCTCTCGGTGGAGGCACAGGTTAATGGGTGCAAAATAAATTTAAGATAAAATAAAAGGAATATAACGGTGGTGAGACGTTGTACTAATTTTAGCTTCAGTAAATTAAGCTTCACTAATTCGGTGATTGTTGATCATGGGAATTTTATCGTTCGACAGAAAAATTTAATATTACTGTATAAAATTAGATTCTCGTCTGTTTAGCACATTCAGCAAATTATTTGGCGATCGGTAAGCCGAAAAATTCCGAGGTTAGTAATTCCTCAGGCGATGGGTAGAAGCTTGTTGAGAATCGCCGGAAATTTTGAGTCGATCGGAATATTTCCGATCGAGCGATCTCTCGCGACGCAGTAATCTCGAAAGACCGGGGCTGCCTCGGTTCGATCCATCGAGGTTTCCCGAGCACCGAGCGAGTGAGCCGGTCGCTCTTAATTACAATCGATCTTATCGCACGCATTGTCCGTGCCGGCGAGCAAACAAGCTCTCGCGACGATATAAATAAGTCGAGAAAATGCATCGGCGAAGACACGTCCCCGGCCCGGTCGCCAGATAAACGGTGGAGATGTGGTCGAGGGCCTGGGTCAGATGAGATTGCGCCCCGCGTGTGTATCGTTCGTTTTCGAAGCTTATCGCGCCGCGTGATAACACTTGGACGCCCCCAGATCACTCGATAACCACGTTATCGACATCGGCCTCGTCCATCGGTCATCACTGACTGCGAGCCTGATGGAAAAAGACCAGGTCCTCTCTCCTACGGAGCCTGGCAACGATTATCGGCGCCGAACCCTGCGCAGGGGGCGTGCAACCATACTCTCGTTTATTGCTCCTGTTTGTCGCCAAACTGCCGGCCAAAAAAAAAAAAGAAACACAACCGGAGAGACTAAACACATCCGCGAACGTGCCTGGAAAGTTGCAAACCTGTGACTCAAGCGAGGCCAAACGGTGCACGAGCGTGAAAGAAAAAACAATAGTTTAACACTACTTCTTGTGTTCTCTCACATTCGTCGGAACCATAGAAATGCTCTCTTGCAAAATTTTTTTATCTAAGCACGTATTATATTCTATTTTATTCTGATTATAAAGCAGTACAAAAGTTTCATATCGTTAACAGTAAATTAAACGGTACTTAAACGGTGTATAATAAAATTCGGTGTTTTAATTGTAATAACCCAGTTGTGGGAAGTATTTCTGTGTCCCATCACGCACCGCGTTCGTGATAAAGATTGATATTGCGATTATCTTTGGTGTAATTGCTACAATAATTATAAAATTGAAATGAGGCAGCTTTATATTCGATTGTCGTTGCTGGTGAAATCGCAGACAAAATTGTAATTGCTTGTTCGACAAATTATTGGACGAAGAAAATTATCGGCACTTCGTTTGCAGTTCTGTAACGTCAAGAAGACAGTTTTGATCGTGACAATTTGAATAAACAGTAAACGAAATGAATTTTCATTTTATTCGTCGAATATCGCATTGTTAGTATGAAAACTTTCTTCCTAAGCTTGTAGTGTCCACTTCGTTATGGTCGCACTCCCATCCCCATCACTTGATTCTAAGTTGCGAGATAATAGTCCATGTGTTGTTCATGAGTCAGTCTCGTTACTGTCCAATGAGTGAAAGGGGAATGAGACATCATTGATCAGACAAACTTCTCTCGTCCACTATTCGTTGTAGAATAGCGATTGAACAGAAAGGTAATTAATTCCACAGCTTGTTCTTTTACTGAGGACTTCAGAGACCCTGCACACAAGTTTTTGGGATTCCAAAAAATACAAAAGAATAACATCCATTTTGATTCATAATTCCAAACGTGCCATCTAAATATGAAAAGTCCATAAATTTTCCAACGCTGATCTCGAAGAACTAGGTTCAACAATGTGTGAGAGGAAATTGTTTGGAATGGATCCAGCAATTATTTTAGAATCTAGAAATATTTCATATTAAAACAAAAAACAGTATCAAATAATCAGCTATTTACATAAGATTGACGAAGCTTGATCTCGATGAACCGGGTCCAAAAATCAGCGAAACAAAATTGATTCGAACGGCCGATTAACACAGGACCTTGAAGCGTTCGTGTTTCTTGAAAAATAGTTGGAGCCCGTATTATTCCAAATTCGCGTACGATAACGGTATAAATATCGGTTTCATCATCGATCTCAGCGAAATTTGCATCATCGCGATCTCCCGGCTCGATTCTTCGAAATCGTTGCGCGAGCCACATCACAGGATCGCGATACGGGACCGGCTTTATCGGCGGCTCGCCTCGGTATAAATAGTTCCATTACGATATTTCCAGTAATAAATCGAGAAAGCGCGCCCGCGCCCGCGCTCGCGCTCGCACGCGAGAGAGCGTACGAGCGGGCACAGGCACGAGCGTGCGGATGTTTACCAGCGAGCCCGGGAACACCGAAGCGACGAGGAACACATTCACCCGCCGCCGGGATTTATCTTTTTAAAGTAGCCGCTGCAACTGCTGACGATTACCAGAGCTTTCTGCCCGCCCAGATAAACGCCGGTTGCAATTAATGCCGGCTGTAAATTAACGAAACTGTTTCGCCGGGGAAAGTTGCCGAACACGGAGCCACCGAGCCGTTTTCCCGTTTCCTTCGGGGTGGGGGGCGCGGTTATGCTTTTTCGCTGTGACGTCCTTCCACGTACCGTATCCTGCACTCGTTTACGCGAACGACAGAAATCATTTTGATATTACGTGTACAAATTAATCCGGAGAACCTGTACACACGATATCCTCTTTGATTTCTTCATTGTAGCTTTACAATTTTTCTTTCTGTTCTATTCGTTTAATTTGAATAAACTGGCACCTTGATTACATGCTGTTTTGTGAAAAAATAACAGACTGGGAAACGTGATTTTTAAAAATATCCAGAACTACACATACAGCTCGTATTTCTACGTTGAATAAAATATTTTGTCTTCCTAAAATAAAGATCTCTCTACGTTGCACCTGTGTACATATCTCTGTTGAGTATTTATCACGACGTTACTGAACCACCTCAATTCAAGGCTCTTACATTACAATGCATTAATCTCCTAAGTTACGTTCCGTACATGTGAATCCACAATTACTTCTTTCCCATGGTGCTAGTGACGTGATTTAGTTCCTACGTTTCCAATTCAATTTCAATATCTTCATAAACGATATAGAATTTATCGCTGACAATTTTTAATTAAATTCATATCATACTGTATTCTTCGTACACGAGAAGACGGTCACGGCACAGAGAATCTTGTACTTATTAACTTATGTACGTATGTGGTAACCCTAAAATAAAGATGACGAATAAAATTGGAAAAAGAAGAGGACCAAACGCGTACCCAAAAGAACGAACCAGCAAGTACAGCGTCGTGTTCAAATTGATAATCCCGACGATGTACAACAAAGAAATAAACAATCGCAGAAAAGCATACCGAGTCAGAAGAATCGGATAGAACGAATAGAATAAATAAATCAGAGGATGAGAGGACCAACCGTGCAGGTAAAAAACGGGGCGAGCAATTACAGTGTCGTGTCCAAATGAAGAATCCCGGCGCCGATTATCATAAGCGGCGGTGGTTAGATCGCATGAATGGCCGCGGAGATAAATGTTGCGGGCCCGGTAGCCGTTCGAGGACAAGAGGCTCGTGTCCGGCTGTTTTTCCGCGGCGAAAGCGCCCGTCAGACAGATACGGTAGAAAAAGGATGACTACGGCCCTGGCATTCCCCCGTGGCGGGGCCCCGTTCGTATCGGAAAGCCATGGGAAAGAAAGAATCCGCAGGAAAGTCATCCGGCGCGATGGGACCGTCCGATATCGCGGGCCTCGCATAAAACTCGGCTATCTTCGCAATCTGATGCCGCACGAACCAGTTTTCGGTACGGGCGAGGATCCGCGAGGATCTCCGGGGCCTGGACGAACACCATCTCCGCCGGCTCCCACCTCCTCGAAGCCCGCCTTTATCCGCCTTTTATCCGCCACGAATCCTCCCGGGCCAGCTCGGGCCTGCTCGGGGCCCCCGCGAGTAGACTCGCCGCGCCGAGCCGAGCCGAGCCGACTTGGCTCCTCCGGGGCCTGAGAAAAGAGAAATATACTGCCGGGGATCGGTGTACCCGGGCCGATCGATCGAGAGAGGAGAAAGCGAATCGTGCGCGTTCCTCGCCTCTCGAAAGTCGAACGTGCTTAATTGAAAAAAGAGCAACCCGAAAAAGAACAGCGAAAAACACACCCAGGACCGAACGGGCCGCGGCGTGATCGCGGCTAATCCGGCCCGCGGGCCCGCCGATCAGGATCCACGATACTAATCGCACCGTTTCCGAGGCGACCACTTTTTCACACCTGCGAGCCGAGAACTTGTTAAATAATCGCACGATTTTCGGTTTTTCCTCACAGGATCATTAGTGAGCTGCGGATGAAAAATTTGTTTCATTCGATGCAAGAAACGGGAGCGACATTTTGTAATAATTTATTGTATTTTCACTGTTCTGTGAATACTATAATACACCCTCTCTCAGGGAGAATTTTATTTTCATTTTTCGAAGCCCATGATCCATAGTAAAGGATTTCTTAACACTTTGACTGGCAAACTAGAAACCACAAAAGTTCTATAATCAAAGAAAGTTATTTAACGAAATAAAAAATGGAAAAAAATTAAATGTATAACATTGAGTAGTCCTCAAACTTTCTCACATTTTACTGATCCTAATCACCTAATCTTTGGTGCAAAATTTATTTTAAAACCTGGACAATTAATTCCGTCACCCACATATGGGTGACATGGCAGTCAACGTGTTAATACATTTTTGAACAGCAACTGTACACGTGCAGACTTTGGTTGTATAGAAAATGCTTCTACTAACAGATAGTAGAATTTTCTATTGTATTTAAGAAATATATTTTCAGGCCTCTTTTTAATACAATACAATTATTGAGAATGTTTCCTGGCAGATTCATTCTAGTCAATGTACTTCAAAGAGGGATTTAAAACTCGAAAATTGAAACGCTCCCGTGATTGTATTCAGAGCTCTACTATATTTTAATTGAAGATATTCTTAACTGAACGAATAGAATTTTTTATTAAAACAAACTTTGCTTGCATTCCCATCGAATATCTCACAGTTTCAGTCCGAGTTAGTCTGAATCGATTATGGAGTTGAGCAAACTCTATGAATGCCCAAAAAATTAGGCAGTGTATAAAAATGATGGTTGAACGTTGATTTCACTGAATCTAACTGTAAGGATTTTGACCCCATGAAAGTTTCACGGGGCCGCCGCGCCGACACCCGTGTACCGTCTTCTCGAACCAAAATGTCAAAGAGCGCAATTGATTGTGTGCAAATGAAGAGCGAGGCATTGAGTTGTATCACCTTCTAACTGCGAGTGCAGTTTGTACGATAGCGCACCGGTACGCTAATCTCCGAAGACATCGTCACTTGCGTCACCAGAAGTGTTGTTTGCCCCAGCATCGTTTCGATCTCTCTTCTTACCTGTACAGGGTGTTCCCATAATGAAGAACGTTATCTCAGGATCTGTTAGAATCATTGCAACTTTTTCTATCCAGTACCCCAAGTTATTTTTTTATCAATAAGTTAATAATCTTTCTCCCGGTATCTGCCGAGGCGTGATCCATTTGCTCGTGGATCCCACAGATTCGCTGAAAGGTTACGAAAATAGTAAAACATATTTTTGTTTAACCGTTTTAGTGCCAGAGGTTTTTCAAAATCCATGTCGAATTGTGCCATGAAGCGCGATAGCGCTTCCTTCATATGTCTGCGAAGAATGCCTTGGGACTCAATGTGTTATAGAAAGACAGCTAATTACGCATGTTGTTTACGATTATTTGAAAGAAAATTTGTAATTACGAGAGGAAACTCTCGACAGACTCGCGACAAGATACATCCTGAATCGAGCGCGTTGCGAATTGACGATCGTGATCAAAAATAGCGACACGGTTCACCACAGTACGCGAACGGCGCGATCGAGCTGCGTGGCACTAAAACGGTTAAAAAAGAACTCTGTAGTTTCCTGGAGAAAATACATTTCACTCTTCAAATAATGCTAAACGTTTTTCCGACGAAATCAGTGGAAAGTCTTCCAATTAAAAAAGAAAAAAAATTCTCTAAAAGTACCTGGAAAGCGATACTTCAGAGCAGAATGTAGGTTCGATTCCTCGCTCGACTCGATGTCCCATTACGATTCGATTTCCCAGGCGCATTCCTCGCTGAAAAGCGGCCGGAAACCGTGCGCGCTTGCGTTCGTTGACCCTCTCGTTTCCATCGACCGCATAATCGATCAATCGGCTGTCCGCCGACAATTTAAATCGGAGTGTCGAACTTCATTAACGTTCTCGGGCGAACCCGTGCCCCGTTGTTCCCCGTTATTCAATTATGTTGCCGGTAAGATCACATTGTGCCGCCGTAACTGTCACCGCGATCTTCTCGAAACCCGAGGAAAAAGGAAGAATCCCGGAGAGAGGAGGAGAGGATCGAATCTAGAGGAGAGATCTATTCGATTCGGTCGTTGGGCGTGCAAATATTTGGGCCGTTTAGCGCACCTGTCCGGGATCGATTAACGGGCTCATGATCGATCAACCGATCAGCCGGACGCTAATCTGCGAGAAGGACGACGACTACAACCTGTAAACCGCCATTGCTCAATGGCGTAATTATGCGACGACAGTCCGCTCGAATTTTACACGGTTCGGGGAATGATTTTTTGCGAATCGGCGACCGGGTAAGCGGGCCTCTCGTCGGCGCTGTAAATCGCGATCGAGAATCGATAAAGCAGTCGTGTGAAACGATTGAGAGCCGGTTTCATTGTGAAATTTAATCCCGAGGGAAGTACGATTCCGAAAATTCCAAACGATCCGAGGCCAGAACGAACGAAACAAAGTCGAATTATTTCTGTTGGGAGTTCAGCGAGAACGAGTTCGAAGTTGAGCGAACGAAAAAGAGAAAGAAGCCACAACACCGCTCGGCGCCTGATAGAGTCCTCGCGTTCGAAAGATCGCGAACGGTGTTACGTGTTGTCTGATCTCTGTTAGCCTGCTGGCCCGACGGGAAGAGCCGTGCGCGGATAGAAAGGGAAAGAGGGAGAAAGGCAGACACACCGGGGGGCGCAGAAGGGGGCAATCAAATTGCGGACGAGCGTAAACAAGCGGGCGAAATTAACCTTCCAATTTCTGCGGCTTGTTGCTAAATAATCGATTGCCGCGTACCGAACTCCGTGCCGCTTTGCTGCGGCGTTGGCGTGCGGCAACAGGTGTGAGTCGCACGGCCGATGTTACACGACGCGGGCCTTTGCCGTTGCTTCGAACACCACAGATTCCTAACTTTCCATTCATCATACAAATTCGCAACACGAATCGATCTCTTACGACACCTCTAAAGTTGAAAAGTAGTCATCGTTATTATATTTTTTAACTATCATACAAACACGTTATCAGACCACATCTGCATCACACCATCATTCAATCATATTGTCATACTACTTTACTACTATTCCATCATCCTACTGTTACATCTTCATTACTTTGCTATCATAATATTGCTTCGTTACCATTATTTTTATTATGATCATATCACCGTGCCACCGCAGTTTCATACCATATTGTTAATAACATATCACCATATCGTATTGTGCAGTCATTTTGTCATGGTATCATGCATCATACCTTTTATCTTACTATCATATTATCATCGTGCCAATATACTATAATAGCATCGTGTAACCTAACATTCTCTCACACGATCACAGGGTTACATATGTAAGTAGGATAGTATGGTCACTTGATGTTACGATAATAAATAGTACAGTGACCTAATACCATATTAACATAATTTGAGAATGTGATAGTATAATAGCATGATAATATGAGGTTACGATAATAACACTAGTATGATATGTAACATAATTGTACGAAAATATGAAGCCATGCTAAAATGGTTATAGTACAACAGTGCATAATCATACCAAGGTATGATAAACACATCAGGGCAGACCAAATCGGTGTTACAAAAACCAATGACTGATAATTTATCACCGCATACCGGTTCTAAATCTCCGAATACCGTACGACATTATTACCGCAGAGGATGTATTTTATGATAGCATCAACGCGTATCCTAAACAGCGAATAGCATCACGATCAACTGTATAATGCTTTCTAACAACGATAGCCCTTATCATCCTCCCGTTTTATGCTCGCGGACTGTCCCACAAGATCGCGCGTCGCGATCTAGAGTCGAGGCGAAAGCCCACGCGCGCGCGCTCGCGATCCAGTGGATCGTTCAAGGAAAACGCCTGCGAACCGATGCCGTGCCCGGTACCTAGGTGGATCTCGTGCGCGCAGCCATAAATCCGGAAAAGCCTGCGGAACGAGAAGCGTTTTCGGATCCATCACTCGCGCGCGTCGATTCAATTCGAACGGTCTTTATCTCCGGGTGCGGAACGGATGCAAATACGCGGCGGGGGTTTGAAAAAAAAGTCTGAAAAAATTTTAGCGGTGGAAAGAGAGAGAGGGAGTCTATCCGACGAGCGGTGTAATCGGCGTCGAGCCGGCGTCCCGACGCATCGTGTGACGGGGGCCCGATCGACGCCGGATAAGCCGCGGCAACTATTTCGAGTTATAGCTCGGCGAGAGAGTTACGGGCCGCTCGCCGGATTTATTAATCGCGGCAACGACTGACTCCAAAACCCCTTTCCCTCCCCCCCCTCTCTCTCTCTCCGTCGACTATGTTCTTTTTTTCTATACCCGGTCTTCCCTCGATCATTTCGCTCGAAATCGAATTTAACGACCGGGCCCGCGAAAAAAATCCGGCTTTAGATCGGCGGATCGATCGGAACCGGGGCCGAACAACGAAAAAGAGCGTCGCCCGGGACCCCGCTCGAGGAAATATGTTACCGGCACGGTGCAGTTGTATCTGATAGTCTTCAGGACGCCGCGCCGCGGCGCCGGAATTTATAGCGCCGGCCACCGCCTTGATGGTTTTATGAAACGCGCGATGAATCTCGGTGCGGGTCTCGGTCGCGCGTAATTAATCGCACCGTCGTACTATCTCATTATTATACTACTTTACCATCATCATAGCGCCACCTTATCGTAGCATTTCACTATCGGCCCAGCATAATCTCATCATACAACTTTATCATCGTCACATCATCATACTAGCTCGTTATCATACTATTTTTACTATAACCCATCATATCGCCACACAATCACATTACTATCACACACCATCGTGCCATTACTCTTTTATACAATGATGCTATTATCATACCATCATATACTATTGCACTATTAGAATATTGTCATCGAATCATACAGGAAATTTCATCATCCTGCTGTCCTACTATTATATTATCATACCAGCACACTATTATACTCTAATTGTATCAGCCCGACAATATACTATACAGAATGATATTATTCAACTACCATCCTGTTACAATATTATGCTATCATAGTATTATAATAATAATTTCACCTAGTACGATTGTTTTTATCGCGCTATCATCTCATCATTCTATAATAATATCGTATTATAATTTCGACAGCATGAAAGCATGATAATATGATCCTCACACTATATAGTATAATGACGATAGTAAATGACGATGTTTTGCTAACATCGCTATCATTGCTATCATTTGCTAACAGTACTATCATATTAAAATCATGATGGTATGTTAACATCGCAATACGATAGTAAATTGTATAACAGCCTGAAGTCTTGTTAGTACCATAATTCAATGACATAATTGTACAATGGTTTGTAAATATGATAGCATCATAACGAACTGGTATAACAGCACGATAACTGGGTATAAAATAATTACCCGACAATGTAAAGCCATGTTAGCACGATGGTATGATAGCGCAACATACTATGATACAATAGAGGTATGATAAATACATCACGCCACGGAATTTATAGCGCGAGCCACCGCCTTGATGGTTTTATGAAACGCGCGATGAATCTCGGTGCGGGTCTCGGTCGCGCGTAATGAATCGCACGCGGCCTCCATTATAAATATGTTCGCGGATCGCTCGTTAACGAAATTCGACCCCGTTCCGTCGAGAACCGGGTCGCCGACGAAATCCCCGCGATAAGAGTCCCAGTTTCGGGTTTCTACGGCAAAATTTCCCTCGGCCGACGTTTATCCGATTCGATCGCGACTACGCTGAAACATAAACAGCCGGCGATCGATCCGACAGATTCGCGTTTCGTGTCGATCGCAGATTATTGCTGTCGCGGTACAGTGTCACTGGATTGACAGTGCTTATGCGCGTGTGGATTTTTCTAGAGTTTTGAAATATAAAGACGCGTGCTTGACCTGTCGATCTTTCAACGATTCCGAGATATGCACGGAAGATCATCGAGTAACGAATAACGCTTCCTCCATTTGTCCACTTTCTATTCGCAATAGACAGAATTATAAAATTCTGCAAAACCTAGCAATTCAATTTCGAAGACAACAAGTGACAAAGAGCCATCGAGACAACGTACATACTCGTTTATTAACACGTTGACTGCCATGTCACCCATATGTGGGTGACGGAATTATTTGTCCAGGTTTTAAAATGAATTTTTACGTTAATATTTTCATTGTACCAAATTGGAATAGGATCTTTAAAACGCAAGGAAGTTGGAGAACTACTCGCTATCATACATTCAATTTTTTTTCAATTTTTATTTCATTAAATAACTTACTTTGATTTTATATAATTTTCGAGGTTTTTAGTTTGGCAGTCAAAGTGTTAAATATAATACCTTCGGGGATCGTCTAACGAAGTGGATCGGTTCGATCCACCGTCGATTGACATTGATCGAGAAGAGATCGGACATTCAAAGTGCTAAATCGACGTGATACACGTCGATCGCGAAACGACGTTCTCGCCCGATAAGCGTAAGAAAGAGGGAACGGGAGGGGAAGAGGAGGGAGAGACGAGTCGTCTTGGCTGTTATCGATTATCTCGCGGCTCGTAATTAATGTCTCATTAATATGAGAAATCGACGGACCGTTATCGATATCTTGCAGGCCGGCCCCGCGGTCGCGTCTTCTGTTTCTCGGAAAGCGTTTCGTCATATTTTATCCGCTTTATTATCGAGCGGTATCGCGCGCCTGGCTCCCAGTCGATTTTTCAACGGGCGTCGCCGGTATCCTTCGGCCGCGTTTCCAGGCCCCCCGATATCTCGTCGCCAAGGTGTGCACGCACCGTATCGTGTGCGCTACGCCTAACTTTATCGTCTACCTACATGCGTTTACGTCCGGAGGACGTATAGACAGCCGGCTTTCCACGCCTCGCGAACCGCTTCTATCGCCGCGGAGTCCTCGGTATGCGGCGCAGATTACGATTTGTCGTTAGCCTCGCGATAAACTTTATGTTGCCCGGCCCGATATCGGCCCGATTCGAAGCGCATAAAACACTCGCCGCGCACGCGGAACCGAGTGTCCGGCCTCTGTGTGATCGAAGGGCCGCCGATTGTTCGCGGATCCTGGATTTTGCGCGATCTAAATTGCCACGTGTCTCCTTCGCCTCGGAACTGTGTCAAAAAATTATTCGTCGCAGACCTCGGACTCGAAAACGTTGCGTATCGATTTTCCTAGGGGCGTAAACTACCCTCGGAGTATCATAGAGTATCGTATAGATCTGAAAGTACGGTGACTCTTTGCACTTGAAACTATTTTATTCTGAAAGAACGCTCTCTCCCACTGAAACTGTCACTGAAAAATCTTACTCGCATCGTACAAAAGTAATGAATAAAAATTAGATCCGGTAAGACTCGAGGAGCGTAGCAGAACCAACTTGGAGACACTTGCGCAAACAATTTATGAAAAATGAACGGCGTTTCAATCATCTGCGACCGCCAACCGAGAACGGCCATGAACGAAAGCACGTTTAATGAATCATTGGATGTTTTCGCTTCTCGGTAACGATAAACTTCGCCAGAGAAAGGAATGTGTGCGCGTTCCTGGTATCAAGAGACCTTTATGTAAATTCTAATTCATAAAAGCGGGACTATACATGGAAGCCTTTTCCGTCCGATTAACCGATAAGAATGGAAATAAATTGCGGGCGCGTAGAAGCGCGGTTTATTAACGTGTCCAATTATATTATTCCAACTTTGCTCAGTCAATCCCATCGGCACCGGACGCGATGCGCTCATTATCTCGTCCCCGATAGAGATCCGGAACAAGAGCAACACGATCTGAGAATCGCTGGAAATGAGTTAACAATCGATTCGTGAACTGCGAACCGTTCCGGGAAAATATTTATTTTCTCACAAAACCGGTCGCAATCGTTATCGGTATCGCGTTTGCCGAGCTACTCGTTACATTCTTATTCAACATTACGTAATAATAATATACTTTGAGATATCGGCAGTTTCCGTGTGTGTATCTCTTTCTCTCTTTCTAGATCGTATATATGCGTGTGCGTGTGCGCGCGTGTGTGTGTTCCCGCGCAAACCGCGTCGGTGTGCTCGCGCTTCACAATATGTCCGATCTCGTAGATAACCGGCGGCTTGAAATGCAAGCGCGGTTCGCTCGTCTAAGTGGCGGGTCCGTTGTCGCTCCCATTGTACGACGGGTCGATTGTTTCTATTCAGGTTCCCGTTAACGGTGCGTATCCTGACTCTTCCTCGGTGCAACGTTTTCCTAATTGCACCGCTTGCTTGCTGCACCGCTATCGATGCGCTCGCCCGGATCGCTCGCGATTCGATCCCTGCACTCCTGGATGCTGCGAATCGCTTCCCTCTCTTTCCCAGGATGACTTTCTTCGTCCCTTTCGACATTCGCTTCCTTCGCTTTGGACACTTTATCCTGAAGAGAAGCTAATGCTTTCTTTATTTCAAGCATTTCAAGCCTTACATCTACGTTACGTCTTGTTACGTTGCTCATCTGAAATTTTCTACAGTGATTTCTCTGTATACTGTATGCCTGGAGGATAAATGTCGCGTAATTAACCCCATCACCGCGGAGTTATACCCCTCGAGGGGCCCCGAAACTTGACAGGACGATATAGGGCATATATTGAGAGATATTGAGACGTTGTTGACATAAATCGAGAATTCAGTGCATATTATGACTTATACATAGCAGAAGTCTTTTGCTCTTCTAGCAGGACGCATAGCAGAAATATTGGAACACTCATCGTCCCCCGATTAAATTAATTCCGCGCATTATGAATCTCCCTGTAGGAATTCTAAGCGCCGAATGTCTCTAGCAGCCGGTTCAGCGGGGCGATCACGATCATCCGGGTGAAAATTAAATAAAACTCGGGATCGAGGAGCGAGCGATCGTCCTCGTGACCAACAGATCTGATTAACGTGTCGGTGGGCTAGGAGAAATGGATATGAAATCATATTCTGTCTCTCTGACGCGACAGAGAGAGAGAGAGAGAGAGGGTGGAAGAGAGAGAAGGGGGCAGTGCGAGGCGGAGAGAGAAAGCCCCGGCGTTTACCATCGATAGAGGATATATCGAGGACGGCGTGGCCACGTCAATCGATAGCGGCCGTTCGATATCTCGAACCGGGCGAGCACCCGAGGGCGAGACCCCACCTCCTCCGCCGCGTACTTCCATCCGCGCATAATCATCGGCAATAAATCTCGGGTTGCATAAGTGTAACGAGAGATACGGGATCGCAACGCACACAGCCTGAAGCGTTACCGTTCGAAGCGGAGCCCTGGCCCGGCTGCTGCCCGGCTACCCAATCGTAGGCCCCGTCCGAGCCTTCGATCCACGACGATGATGCGGGAAGCGTGAGACCCGCCGGACCAATGATCGAGACCAGTTTGTTCTCGATAACCGGCCACCATTGTTACTGAGAGTTCCGCCGATTTTTCGGGCCTACACGACCATCCTTTTCCTGCCCGCCCATCGATACCCGATTCCTCTTCTTCTTCTTCTTCTTCTTCCCATTCTCGTCCCCTTACCTTTTATTAGTTTCACTCGTCCGCTATTTTTTATTCTACGATTTTTTCAAGTCCGATCTGTAGACTGCGGATTTTTACGCGTTTACGAAATTAACCGAGAACGCTCTTTAAATCAGTATAAGTTTTTTTTAAGCTGGATCAAACGACCTGACTTTTTAGAGGAGTTAGAAGAACTGGTTTTCCAAATTATGTGCAAAAAAGATTTTGAAAAAATTGCAATTGGTAAGAATTACACGAGAAAATAAAAATGGCACTTCTCACAACTTTTTTATTTGAACATGTAGTGAAATTTTAAAATATGCGTTTTGTAGATATATGTTAGTTATATACATGCTGAAAATTTCATTGAAATCGATTGATATACACACGAGCTACAAATAGTTAAAAGTGGTGACACAAGCGTAGATTTTCACGACTTTTGGTCAGTTTCTGCTTAAAATCATCAGATTCTAACATATTCCGATGCGTGCCATTTTTATCTGCGTCAGCCGATTTCAATGAAATTTTCAGTACTTATTTAACTAACACAGATCTACAGAACTCATATTTTAATTTTTCATTACAGGCTCAAATAAAAAAGTTTTGGAAAATGCCTTTTTTATTTGCTCTTGTAATACCGATCTTGAATTGAAATTTTTTTTAAATCATTTTTGCACGTCATTTGGTAAGCCAATTCTTCTAATTGCTCAAAGAAGTCAGGTCGTTTGGTCCAATTTAAAAGAGTTACACTGTTTTAAAGGGCGTTCGAACACTTTCGCGAGCCAGTGTATAAAACAGTGGAAAATGTAAAAATCGAAGAATATTTTTACGTTCTTGGCAACGTAAAAAGACTGTTAAAGGCTGAAATGAATTTTTATTTAACCACTGCTTCCCACGACCGATGCAGAATATTTTTTGAATATTTGCGTAAAGGTAATCAACTTAGTAGGGGACTGACAAATTTTGGGGATTTTGGTTTTTAGCTTCATAGCGAGACAGACAGTGCAAATTTGTCTTCCTTCGATTTGTTACGAAACTAACTCTACCGACAAGCAAAATGATAGAATAATTCGAATACTAGTTTAAACAATGTACCACCGTACAGTGTTACTTTATTTATAAGTTTACTACTTTAAAACTGCTGGAACATGATTTTCCATATTTCCATGAACCATTAAATTTAGATACAAAGGCTTCCATTGACAGTTTCTCTGAAGTAGAAGTTCCTGCATTATTCTGTAGCGTGGACGTCTATCAATTTGAAAAATCTAAAAATAGCGAAACGGCGAACATAAAGGTATCGCAGTGTACGAAAAGAGAAGAATGGATTATGTCTGTTAGTCTGAATGTCTTCGTAACGGGGGAAGGTCGTTGATCTCGTTTCCTTCGAACAGCTTGTTGCCAATTTAATGAAACGCTCGGCAACGATAAAATTCAGGGTAGTTAAGGAATACGGTTCGGATTTAATGTATTCAGACTCGTCCGGAACGATGGGATATCTATGCAGGCCAGAGAGCGCGGGTTGCGACGACCTCCATCTCTGCCTGCATCGTGTTTTTAATTGTACCAGTTAATTTTATGCCGGTTAATGCCGGCGTACCGTAGATATCGAACGGCCTGTTATCTTCCAGATCTCGATTGACGTTGCAGGGGCGTCCCCCGATATATCTTCCTATCGATGTTATCAACGATGCGCCGCGGCTCTATCGTCCGACGACCGGAAACAAAATACGATCGAGAAACACTTTTCGTTGGCGCGATCAAAGCACTTGTCCGAACCATAATTAATCGATCTCCCCGGTTGTCTTGCATTCGATTAACCCGCCGCGCCGATTGCATTCTACTTTTACAACATATTATATATGTACATATATATACATATATACTTATATACACGAGCGTTACCGGGTTACTTCATTCGCCGCATCTTAGTCGATTATCGTTTCATTAATTCTCATCGCGTAAGCAGCCTGCCGCCGCGATGTTTATGCAAATTCAATCCGTATTTTGCGAGCTCGTAATTTTTCAAACATATTCACTTACATGCTGTGCTTGTATTTTCGAGAAACGATTCGAAAACTTGTCGCTATGGTCCTTTCAGAGGAAACTTGGATCTACGTCTGGAATTTTTTTTTTTTTTTTTGTGGAAAGGACAGATTGAGATGGGAATTTTTTAGCAGGATTTCGAATATAAATCTTGGAGAACGCTAAAATATTTTTTCCCGTTTGCTAGTGTCACGTCCGGTGGTTCGACCGCCAATGATTAATCAATCTAATAAAGAATTATTGCAAAGTCCGATAATGTCACGAGAAAGGTGGTCGAACCACCGGACGTGACACTAGTTTACAAAATGACTGTGGTACAGACGCTTGTCTTCAGATGGTCCTTTTGGGAGGCCGTTTGCGCAGTGTTTGTACGCAACTTTCTATCGAATTTATTTGAAATTTGGCATAGTTACCCTGTGATGGATACAATCTGAACAATTACTTACAGTTAAAATTGTTCTAAGAAAATGTTAAGCGGAAAGTAAAAAGTTACATCCTACTGAAAATCGATTGGTTTTAAAGACGTCTGCCGAAGCAGCAGCTTGAACGCAGCCATTTTACGAACAAAAAATGTTTTAAATAAATATTTTCATACGCTTTAGGATTCATGGAGCACAGTGCACTAAAAAATTTTACCTTCTGTTTTCTTAAACATGAAAGAATAATTCCAAAAGTACGCACAATTTTTACCTAGTCTGTGAAACTGGCTACAGCGCGGCGATTTTGAAAAATATTTTCATACCCTGTAAGATCGGCGCAACAGATTCGACTAAAACGTTTCCAGTCGTTTCTTAAAAACAGAGGAACAATTCTAAAAGTAGGTGTCGGTTGCGGTCTGCCTTCAGGATGTGCTTTCGATCGCGATCTCCGCAAATACTTGTGGCACACGTTTAGGATCGGTATCGGTGCAGCTCTCTCCGGCCGGCTGTCAGCTGCGGCGATCGGCCGCCTCGAAGCGCTTTCTTGAAACGACCGTTTCGAAAAAGCAAATGAAATCGCCGCTCGTAATATCGCGTTACAAACTGCGGCGGCGCGTGTATCGCGCGAGATATCGAGGCGTATCGCGCTTGTAACCACCGCGGCGTTACGTCCGCGCGTTCCTACCGATCTGATACGCCGATCTCTCGTAAATCACGGGCCAAAGAATCGCGGGGAGGGGGGGAGGAGGGAAAATCGAAAATAATTACACCGGTGTTCGGACCGTCCGTGTTTCGCGGGGTAGTCGCTAGAAATCGGTATCGATCCTGGGAATCGGTCGATCTGCGGCGTCTCCCGAGGAATCTAATCTATCGATAACGACAACGATGTGACCCGACCTCCTCCGCGGGTCATCGTTGAAAAATTCCGACGACGCGTTGCGCAACCCGCTCGGTTGAGTTGCTCGCGATTAGCGCTCGGAAAACCGCTTCGTAATACGCGATTTTAAATCGAACGATCGTTATCGGGGCCGCGCATCAACCGTAATTACGACGCAGCCTGGCTCCCGCGACGGTTTTTCTACGAACAAAAAGAGAACGATCGATCCGAGATCCTCTCCCGGCTCCCTTCGCCCCCCCCGAAACCGATCTTAATTTGTCGTTAATTATTCCAAGGAGACGGCGCGCGCGTTCATCGCCGATCCCGGCTCGACCGGCTTCTTCGTCCTTTCCCGGTAGACAATATTCGAGCAAATGATAGGGTCGACGATCGAACAAGATCCTGGGAGATCGAGCTCGATTATTCAATCGCCGCGATCCGACGCGCCGGCGTAAATTGGTTTTCCTTGAATCGTATAATCGTACAATGTATCTTTACGCGAAATCGTTGCTCGAAGATAATCATTCGACGGATACTAAAAATATTTTAATTGGCTCGTAATCGCGGATAGATTCTGCGAGATTTTTATTATGCGATGATCCCGCGGAAATTTAACACTTTGTTTATCGAACTGCGTTCTGTTAGCCTCTCCGTCGTGTTCAACTGTTTTGAAAATTCTGTCCGAAGGAGAAAATAATTGGCAAGCTTATCTGTCCGTAATTGCGTCGTGTTCGCAAGTTATAGACAACAAAGTGAAAAAAATAAGTGAACGGTTAAAAACGATGCTAAATGGTAGCAAATGCTGTTCTTGGTTTGAGAAACTACTTACGAAATAAATAAGCTGGCGGGTCCTCCAGAACGAGGCAATAAAAAACATAGTAATCGAGGTCCCAAAAAATGTTTTCAAGAAAAATTACGATAATGTAAATTTCACCATGAGTTTAGCAAGTCCAGGACTGAACAAACCAAGGAAAACCACAGAGCCATTAATAG
Source organism: Seladonia tumulorum (assembly GCA_913789895.3). Taxonomy (NCBI): domain Eukaryota; kingdom Metazoa; phylum Arthropoda; class Insecta; order Hymenoptera; family Halictidae; genus Seladonia; species Seladonia tumulorum. The sequence continues at coordinate 6,597,905 of OU565274.1, forward strand.
TAACTGCAGATGCACTTGTTAGAAAAAGAAAGAATATAGTATATTTACAATATATTTTCGTTCAGCTTCTGTTCCTCGCAAACAACTGGGACCATTTTTATTCTGCATAAAAATTCGTGGTCTAAAAATAACGAGTCTGGAAGATCGACGACCAACGCCGGGTCCAAGATCGCGGATCCGGCACAAGGATCTCGCGATTTTTCAACCGATACAGGGTCTATCGTTAACGAGCATCTCTCTTAATGCCTCTTCCTGCTCTCCAATGTTTTATTACCCTCCACCTCCTTCTGGATCATTTCTTTTTTTTTTCTCGTTCGTATCTGTCGTTCTCGAGGCTTCGCTCGCTCCCCGATCATCCATTCCGGCGAGCTCTGCTCTCGATCCCTCGATCCCCGGGAGCGTTTCGAGAGTCCGGGACACGTTTATCTCGGCGGCCGATCTCCGGTGCCCCGCGATAATTGTGAAATATTAATAATAACGAGGAAACGGGTCCGGAGTATGGCGGCCGTTCGCGCGACCGAATCGCATCTTTGAACGGCGTCGACGGCCGTTCTCGCGATCCAGGATGATCCAGAATGATCCAGGGATCGAAGACGACCAGCTGCCACCCCGCACCCTGGTTATTTAGCCGCGCTAATAATATCGTTATGCAAATTCGCACCGGATCGAACGATTCCGGCCGATTCGATCACCGGATCAACGTAATTCAATCCTCTACGGCTCGTGGCGAGAATAAATGTCGGAAAATTAGAGGTCTCGACGGTTTCAAGTGGCCGCGCGAGAAGATAGTTAATTGAATCGAGATCTGGCAAGGGCCCGCGATTTTTTCCTTTATTTTTTGAGTTTTGTAACAGGGCCGTCTGATCGAGTCTGATTACAGTGCGCTCCGGTTATTGCCGGCTTTCGTGTGCCTCGATTTGGCTCGTTCTGAGATCATTTTTGGCTGATCAGGAGGATACATTTTATGGATCTCGTTTGATAAAATTGTAATACAAAGTCTCTGAAATGAATTTCTTCCGAGGATTATAGTTGATGGTGTTGGCTGTCTTTGGAGATAGTTAGCGATGTGTTGGAAATATTTTCTTAGTGTACTGGGCGATGAGGTCTAAGGAGTATTGAGATTATACTTTAACCTGATGGCAACACTTCATTTTGGCAGGAATTTTTCAAATGTTTCGATGAGAAACTGTTTTAGCAGAAAGTGTAAGTAGAAAGTGCATCTTTATACAGACATCAATTTCAGACATCAATTAGATTTATCCTACTTCCAGTAGAGAGAAAAATTTTTTTTTAAATATTAGACTCTGTTACACCGTAAACCAGGTAAACATTCCATAAACCACATTCCGAAGTTAAATAATTTACAGTAATAAATTTTGGAAGACGTACACATTGCGAATTTCTGTGCAAATAGAAATCTATTTTATATTACAGTAGCTGTGCAACTATTGTCATGAATCCTAAATGTGCCTAACAGTCTCTGAAAATCATTTACACCAAAATATAATATTTTTTATCTCGCCACGTGAACTTCCGGTTCCGATTTCCCCGATTTGCATTTTTCGACAGAGAATAAATTTACAAACGGACTTCGCTCGAACGAGCACCTGCTTAATAATAAACACAGCCGCCCTGTCGACTTCATTCGATTCGATTCGATTCGACTGGTGCCATCGAGTTTTTCGCAGAGGAGCGTATCTCACGCGGCGAGGTCTCGGACGTTAAGATCCGGGGAGTTAATAAATTGATACCGAGGGTAAGGTGATTTAACTGGTAATTGGCTGCGAGTGGTTCGCTCGATGACTCCGGTTATCGATGAGAACCCGGTTTTTTTCACCCGCGGGCTGTTTGTCGAGTAACTATTCAATTAACGTATCGTTCCGTCTCGGATGGACGTGCAACGGCCGCCATTGCCTCCGCACAGTTGTCTCTTATTCGCTGGTCGACGGGGTTGCCGATCTTCTCGGCTCTCCGATCGATTTTTCAGTCCTTGGTCTTCTTTCCCATGTTTTGTTACTCGAGGCATTTTTATTGTTCAATGCAAAACAAAAAACTGAATGATTTCCAAACACATAATAATCTTCAAACAAAGTTGATGAACGGCTAAAGACAATTATACTTTACCTACAATGTTTCATTACCAAATGGTGTACGCACACTGCTCAAGTGCTCGTCATTTTGCAAGATAAACGACATTGTATCATACCTTACAGTTTAACACGTTGATTGCCATGTCACCCACACGTGGGTGACGGAATTATTTGTACAAATTTTAAAATGAATTTTTACGCTAATACATTAATTGTATCAAATTTTTTAAGGATCTGTAAAATGCCAGAAAGTTGGAGGACTACTCAATATCATACATATCATTTTTTTCCAATTTTTATTTCATTAAATAACACATTAATTTGATGGAATTTTTGAGGTTTCTAGCTTGGCAGTCAAACTGTTAAACACTGAATAATGTTTCCCTCCCCAATCCTTTATCAAAACTACCCCTTAACTAGTCAACTGTAGAGTTTAATTTTAAAAATCCCTCTCTCGGGCACCGAATTAAAATCAAACAATAACAAGCATACACGTCGAACGCAGGTCAGAAGCCGCTATTATAAATTTTACGGAAAAAGTAAAGTAAAATGAGAGAGAATTACATTTTTATTCGATAGGAAAATAACTCGAAGCGATTCGATTTAACGGAAAGACTCCCAACGCCAAAAGGACAATTACGCTACGATTCCCAATCATTCCCAGAAACTTCGGAAAAGATATCCTTGCAGGATATTTACAGGACACATCCCGGCGCAAGGTGCTCGCGGGAAAGAACAGAAAAAAGCGTATCGCGATGAGAGAACAAGTAAATCGGTCTCCGAGATTGCCATTCGCGTGACTCCGGCTGCCGGGGTAGCTTCGTTGCGTATATGCGTGCGTCTCTCCTGAATAATGTAGCCAACCTTTATCAGCATAACCTCGAACGAGTGGCGGCCGGGCCCGAGGAGCTCGCAGATACTTGGCTCATTCGCGGAAGATCGCCGAAAGATTAGGTATATATCCTCGTCCCCGTTCGACTTATCGGATCGCTGCTTGGTTCGCCGCAGATTCTCTCTCTCTCTCTCTCTCTCTCTCTCTCTCTCTCTCTCTTCTATGTTGGATTCGTCCATCGTTCTAGAGCTCGTCGAAGATTTATCCGGTGGACAGCGTGTGCTCTCCATCGGTTTCCCGATCCCGTGGATTTCCTTTGTCCTGGAAACCGATCTCTGCGTGTTCCTTCGATTTCGATAAACCGTGGAATTTTGTTTACGCGTTTCAGAGACTCGGGAGATGTCAATTGTTGCGGAGAGTTTAGGGTAAATGTTGATAGGGAGGCATTTGGTCCAGAAGTGGGCATTTATGCAGGATAAAATGGAGGATGTCTAGGTAAAATTTCTTGCCCCTAGATTCTAGAATAAATTGTAAATGCACTGATACCGTTTGCGCCTCGGAATAAACAAATGACCGTCCAGTATAAGGGGCGTGTCCGGTCTAAATCGAAATGAATTAATCCATGAAACGAAATTATACGCAATCTATTATAGAAGATGTAGGGAAAAAAACCTGTACTCCTGTACACGTACTAAACACGAAAGTGTTTTCTGAGCAGCTGTGCAAACCCCCCGTTCAATAATGTAAGGCGTAATAAGTAATAGGCGTGACGATTTTGCGTTGCGTGTTTCGTTACATCTTTTATGAAATCACCCCCCATCTGTAACACACTTCTCTCTCTCTCTCTCTCTCTCTCTCTCGAACGAGGAGTCCCTTCTCGAAAGATTTTTGTACTTTTTGCCCGTCCGTTTACCTTTACCTTTATGTTCACCTTTTCTTTTCTCTACTCGCTTTATGACTCTGTCGATCATCAGTACCAGGTAACGGATTACTAGGGTTAGGGAATTTTACCTGGGACGATTATCGTCGCGTAACACATTTCCGTTGCATATTTCGTTACATCTTTTCTGAAATCAGCCCCCATCTCTAAAACACTTTCGTGTTAAAATAGGAAGATAAACAGATAAACGAATGTATTATAGATGGAACTCGTATTAAAAGGACGCGGTCTCTAGAGCGCAAATGGCGTCCCGAAACAAAGGACGCGCGACACTTTCGGCGAAGGAGCGCGTTTCATCCCCGTCTCCGATTTCGCGTGGCAAAAACTCGAGAGTCTCTTATTGCGAGCGCGGAATTAGCATCGGCGTAATAAGCGATATCGCGGGATCGAGCTATCATAAATTCCTCCGCGGCCGTAGATAGCTCGGTTCGATAAAAAAGGTGTGCAGAGGCACATGTACGCACACGAACGGATCCGTCCGCGACGAGTACAACGCGCGGCGGTACTACGCGGGCCCTCTCGATTGCGAATAATTTTCCCTAGGCGTAGGACGAAAGGGCGGGGACGACAGGAGTGAAACAAGAGGGGTGGGAGCAAAAGAGAGAGAGGGAGGGTGGGCTCGATTTTTTTCTCTGCTGTGTCGACGAGCTACTAAGCCGACAGGAAACGAAGCGGGAGATAGTCCACGAGCGGCGACGCCATTGCAGCGAGATAAAACAGCGATAGGGAGATCAATGAAGGCGATAGTTGAAGTTATTACCGGATAGAGGAAGCGGGCCGGGACGAAGACGGAAACGGACGAAAAAGAGAAACAGACCGACCAGTTGGACGTGGAACCGACGAGGAACGAGCCAACACGAAACCCTGAGGAAAGAGAGAGAGAGAGAGAAAGAGAGAGGGAGACCGATTGTGGGACGAAGACGAGGGGAGAACTCTCGGTGACAGAGAAAGAAAAACGATGCGTTCGAGTTACGGGACTGATAGAGACGGATAGATGGGGTGGACGGGGGGTTGGAAGAGTTCTCGGTGCTCGCACGGAGACCCGATAAGCAGAAACAGTTATCAAGGAATGGAAATGACTGATAAAGCCACCGGCGAGCCGGCGCTGGAACGTTTTTAATATTACATTAAGGCGGGATCGCAACGGCCGCGACGGAATTCGCCGGGCCGGCCGCCCGGTTGACGCATCGTTCGCGAACACGCGAAATTTCACGGCTCGCCGGACGATCCGCGACGATTTAATTAACAAGATCGACGCCCGTTCGCCGGCTAGATAAAACGGGATCTAGGGAAAAACTGGCGACGCACGATCGATTACAGGGATAGCCGCCGCCGTCGCGACGTTGAAGGCTCGGCGTCGAGTACGTAATTTTTAATCGTTGTCGTTCTAGGGACAAGATCTAATGTACTCGCAACTACCCCTTTATGCTCTGCAATTTTTACATTCATTGGGAATTGTCTTCAGAACTACATAACTTGACTGCAACATTGATAGAATTTCAGAATACATTATTTTTACTTTATAACTTGACTGCAACAATGGTAGAATTTCAGAATACGTTATTTCCACTTAATTAACCCTTTGCACTCGAGTGGCGACTCTGAAGCGACACTAAAAATTGTTGTGGCACTATTTCAAAGAAATCACAAAAAATATTACAAAATATTTGTTACATTACAAATATTTTGTATTTAATAGATTACTAAACATTTAAATGTTGTATGTGGAAATCGGATCAGTTTCGTATGAGTAAAATGTTAATATTCTAAGACGGAAGAAAAATTTTGTTTCAGAATTAAAATATCCCAGAGTGCAAAGGGTTAAAATTATTGAACCCTCATACGCCTCTCAGAACTAGTTCCATGAGAGATCTCAGGATAATACTTCATTAAATCATGCTATTGCGTTATGAGTAGACTGTGGTTTTTTGCAATTGTCAATTGCAATTTACAGAAGTTAAGTAAAAATTTATTTTGCTCATTAATAATTTTTGTATGTGAACACATTGTTGACCGGTCACGAGTTAACTAGTGTTTTCATGCCCAAACGTTGTTGGGACAATATCACATCAAAACAGAATATAAAAAGTTATATTACAGGTATGTCAAAAGTTTCATTTCAATGCATTATGTATGAATACAGTTTATTGAAGTTCACTTGTTAGATCGTTTTACTTCCACTTTCAATTAAATAATAGCTGGAAATAATAGGTGGTGACACGAGATAGCTTCTGCGTAAAATTGCCGGTCAACAATGTGTTAAAAATGGTATATCGACATTGTTAACCCTTAGCACTCGAATGGTGACTGTAAGGCACCATTAAAAATTGCTTTATCATTATTCAAAATATATTTTACATTATTAAATTCATTTGCATTTAATAAATTACTAAACATTTCTGTATTGAACAAGTAAAGTACACCATTTTCGTATGTATAACATGGAAAAATGTATATAGAAGGGAAATATTCTAGGTAGAGGAAGAAATGTTTCGTTTTGGAGTTAAAATAGCTTCGAGTGCAAAGGTTCAATGGTTCGAATTACACCTACTCATTTCTGTCCTAAATGCATAAAATCCTCAGTCATATAAAACAAGACATATAAACAACGCATCGCTATTTGGGTTCTCCACAAACGTACTTTGTTCCTTTCAAAAACGGTCACCTTAAATAAGGCTAAAACATGAAGGTCGTTCCAAGGTCACGGCATTACACACGTCCGAATATCATACCATCTTACGTAGAACAGCATTTCTGCTACCAAAATCAAAAATTGTCCAAGAGATCGAAAACCTGCTGAAGATTTCTAATCTTCCACAGAACAAATGGAAGAAAAATGAATAAAATGGTGAGCGCGTCCAACGATGAACTAAACGGCCTGGAAAGAAAGTTTTCACTTTTGGAAGTTTGCAGGCTGCATAGTGAGCACAACAAGGGACGATATTCGAGAGACAATTAGGCCTGGAACGGCGCGTGTCTTGGCGGGCGGACGGCGCGGCTCGGCGCGGAGTCGAGCGTAAAAATTCCTTCGGCCGGCAAGGACACCCTGGGACAGTTTGAAACAGCGCGATTCCCGTTTCAAGATACATACATACTGTACACAGGGACGCAGTTCCGCGGTCTGCACTTTCGACGGTGTCAGAAAGAGAAGGGCGGGGGAGGAGGGGAGGGCAAAGATGGCGGGCACGAGAAGGAGAGGCACGAGGACGTTGGTTATCTGGCGCACGTCAAAACGGCGCAAAGTTGTTCCGGCCGAGAGAGGCGTATCTCGGTCGCAGCAGGTTGTACGCTGAGAGACTTGGTGGCACAGATACCGCCGCCTCAATGTCAGAAGATAGCAGTCTGAGGACTCTCCGCGAGCACCCGTCACCGGGAATGACTACTGTGCGCCTTTGACTCTCTGTACACGTGGTTGCACCTCCGCGGACCTCCGTGTGGACGTCTCCTCGGGTCATCTTGGTAACCTCGATCGCGTTCTATCGGCCCCGTGACGCCCGCGCCTCGATTTTCTTCAAGCCTCCGTTCCGACGTGCTCCGATTTTCGAACTCGCAGAATTTCGTACCTCTCGAATCCGAACGTTTTTATCGCCCCGTGATAATTTGCGCCGCGCGGAAGTTCAGCTATTTATAGCCGACGAAACATGACCGAATGTAGGTTGCGCGATTTTGTCCTTTCCTGCTCGCCGAACACCGACTGTGAAAAACCAGACAGATTTTAATACCATCGCGAGAGAGATGTGAAAGGAAACCAGCGAAAAATCTAATTATAAAGCGTTGCTTTCTGGCGAGATATACTTGACGTCAGGATGCCGTCAACGGTACTGACCGTGAATTTCATAGTTTCGTCGAGGAGGGTGATGATGTCTATAAACTCTTTGGGTACTCCGCCGGCCAGCTGCGGTGGCGTTTACAATCTTCTATATCCCTGACCCTGAATAACCTTGAAAAAAATTATTAAAATCGTGTTAAAAGTCGCTAGAAAATAATCGTAGCCGTTACAAAATAAATAGTACATTTCAAAGGGCAAGAAGAATTACAGATAAGAGTTTAATGATACGTGTTTGTATACAGAAGAAAATTGTGTTAAAAGTCGTTACAGATGTAACCGTTATAAAATAAATAGTTCATTTAAAAAGGAATGGTAAGAAAAATTGCAGATAAGAAGAGTTTAATGCTAAGTGTTTGTACGCAGAAGAAAATTGTGTTAAAAATCGCTGCAAAATAATTGTAGCCGTTACAAAACAAATACATTTAAATACATTTAAAAGGGTAAGAAAAATTGCAGAATTAAAATTGTAACTCTTCGTATTAGATAAGAAGAGTCGAACGATACGTGTTTGTGCGCAGAAGAAAATTGCGGGAGCAGAGAGAATTGAATCCGCTGGAACACGTTGAATATGCTAGACAGCATACGGGGAGGAGGAGTAGGAGACGATTAGGCGAAAAGTGGTCCAGACGAGTCCATAGATATTCTGATATAACCCGGCATGGAATTCGGAGGCCGGAGAAGAAGAAGAAGAAAGACTGTGTGTGGAGGGGGGAAAGGGGTCCGGGCCCAAGACAGACGAGTGTCAAAACAGTTGGACTCGGATCTTTCAGACCGGCCACAATGACTCTCGGATCGTCTGTCGACAGGGCAGCCCGATCTCGCAAACAAGTTTCTTTGTCTACCTTGCGACGGGGAGAAGAGTCGAGCTACCTGTACCATCGATCGCCGATCCCCGATCTTTCCGACGAGATTATGCGGCCTTGGAATCGAAATCAAGTCACCACAATCAATTAACATTCTTGCCATCTGGTGACACGATTTTCCATTCGTCGCCGCTACCGAGACGGGCTTGAAAGCGACCTCTGCACCTCTTCAGCAATGATCGAGATCCGATCAATCTAATCGTTTGAAAATATTTCTTCTAAATACTTCTCACTCAATTTTTTACATGAAATACGATCTTATCTTTGTACCAGAAGAAGATTCTTCTGTTCTATCAGGGTCCATCAAGGATTAGAGGATTGCCATTGGAGGCAGCAAGGTCACGATTAGGTCGCGATATTGAGGGATGACTTTAAACAGAACGGAGGTTCTATGGAGAGTCTCAGCACGATCTTGTTGAAGTAAAAACGGGGTTCTATGGTGGGTCAAGCAAATTAAAATTACAGAATGGCTTGTGACTCCTAAATTACAGACACTCATTTTGGGCTATATTAAGCTAGGAGTAGAAAAGTTTAATTTAGATGTGTGTGTGTGGTAGCAAGCGATGACCTCAACAGGTCTTCTGCTACCATCAATCTAATCGTTTGAATATTTCTTTTAAATACTTCTCACTCAATTTTTTATGTGAAGTACGATCTTATCTTTGTACCAGAAGAAGATTCTCCAGTTCTATCAGGGTCCATCAAGGATTGGATGATTGCCATTGGAGGCAGCAAGGTCACGATTAGTGGATATTGAGGGATGATTTTACACAGAACGGAGATTTTATGGAGACTCTCAGCACATTCTTGTTGAAGGAAAAACAGTGTTCTATCATGGGTCCTCATGTAAATTAGAATTACAGAATGGCTTGTCATCTCTAAATTACAAACACCCATCTTGGGCTCTATCAAGCTAGGAGTAGCAAAGTTTAATTTAAATGTGGTAGCAAGCGATGACCTTAACAGGTCCTCTGCTATCATCTAGAACACCGATTTCGATGGTGTCGATTACACAGTTGTCAATCCGCTGAAGACAGTGTCCCAGCACTCTGTGAATCCTCATCCGCCTAGGATAGAGTCCTAGCGAACTCCTGCGGCCATAGTGTTCGCTTTAAACACTGACCAATCAGGCATTTACGAGGAAAGCAATCTTGCTCTATATCGCCGGCTGGAATAAGTCCCGCAGACGCTATCAAGCGTCGCCACGAGGGAGCAACATCAAGGCCGCCTTTAGGGACCATCAAGCGTTCACCTCGGCGAACGACGGCTACCGTCCGGAACAATGATCCCGGTTATCGTCATCGATTACGTCGCCGTGGTAGCGCGCAATTTGCCAGCCGGAGGTTGACGTTCCCGTCGCGTCGTCGTGACGGTGGGCAGAGCGGCGGTTTGATATCGGGTCACCCGGCCGGCCCGCTCGGTTTCCAACGGGGTCTCGGTTATCCGCGATTTTCTGGAGTCCGCGTGGGGGCAGCCGGCTTGAGAAACTCCAGGTAGCGCGCAGGTATAAAGCGATGCGCTGGCAGTCGTTTGACGACGGCTATGAATTATTCATGGACGGCGTTTCCTCATACAGCTCGAATGCTCTTCTGAGAACGTGGCAGGACACAGGAAAGCGACGATAACGATCGCTCCGTCCCCCCACCCACCCCCGTGGCCCCGCTGGTTCGCTCCTCGCCATCTCTCGCGGCTCTCTCGAGCTTCCTCCGACCGAGAGAATTCGAGAGAGAGAGAGAGAGAGAGAGAGAGAGAGAGAGTGAGGGACAGAGAGAGAGCAGAGCCCCTCTTTCCCTCCGAACAATCTGTCCTCGTCGCTCGCGGGCCCGGGCTCATCTCCGTCGGATCCGAGCCGAGCCGAGTTGTGAGTCGAGTTGTGAGTCGACTCGCGCTATCGAGCACGGCGGATGGCTCGTCACGATGCGTCAGTGCGTCAGATAAAGTCACCGGAGCGCTCCCTCTCTCCACGTCCATGAATCCGTATCCTCCGCGCGTCATTCCCGTTGTGTCAGGCCTCGCGCCGCGCCACGCCGCGCCACGCCGCGCTTGTCACGCTCTCCGCTCCGTGTCCTACATCGACGCTCATTCTTTCCCCCCTTAGAACAGCCTCTGCGCCACCGGATCCCGAAAATCGACCGATCCCGCCGATCTACCGATCCTCCGACAGATACCAGAGCCCGGAGCGCGCTTCCGGCTACCGAGCTTCCGAGCTTGACGCCCGCGTCCCGACGCGCGACTCGACGCGACGATCCCGCTTCGGTGCGCGAGACGCCGCCTTCACGTCAGGATGATCGACTTTTATTGGACACTTTCTGACACCATAGTGTCAGCAAGATGGATATCTGACCGTGATTATTCGTGTGCCAATTAATTCGCTGCCCTTTTCTGCACGAGTCTGTCGTGCATTGTTTATTGCTCGTGGGGACACGAAAAGTCGCAAACGCTTCTGCGGCTGGCATGCAAACTGTCCGACGAATTTGGAAATATCGTCGACATCATCAACGCCACTGTGTCTGTCGCGGTCAGTACCGTTGACCCCGCCGTGGCGTCAAGTGTTCTCTACTTTGCAGCGACACTTTAAAATCAAATTCCTACTCATTAATTTTGAGGATAGGAATTTAACCCTTCGAGGACGGAGTATCGTAACTAAAAATCTGTGACAGAATATAGATTTAAGTAACAGAAGATTAATAATTTTATCCTCTCCAGTATGTAAGGCTTTGATAAATGATCCAATTATCGAAGAAAAATGATTTTAATACTTCAAGAAATCTTCGTCCGCGAAGGATGATGATGAATAATGCAAAATTATGTAGATTTAAATGCTGTACGAATATTTTGGGACGTTCGTCCGAGTGAATGATATTCACTGCACCAGGACCACAATGTTGCCTGAACGATTAGGTGTATCTGGTCAGTACAGATTAATTTTTTAGTCAACAATTTTTTGCGACAAATGGTTGGACAATCACGTGGTTTATTGAGGTTAATAGCCTGTATTTACATGTTTTGAATGTTTAAATGCGCAATTAGATTGGTAACAGGTTCCTTATCTTTTGAATTGTAAATTAATGGGGCAGATGGAATGTGTGTGGTCACGTCTGGAAACCGAAGCGATCGGTTCTGATTCCATTTATTCGGAATTTAGTCCTGATTGTGAGTCCAGATTATTCCGAACGATGATGAAATTTCGTTAATAAGAAAGTATTTACTATTCCTGTTTATACTAACCGAGTGTTTCTCTTCTGTTTTAGGTAAGTTGAGACTGAAGTATCTGGTACCAATATTCCTCTGTCCGGTATTCGTAAGTGCGACATCTTTTTTAAATGTTACAGCAAATGAAAACGATAAAATATTAATAAATCATCATCGCTCTTAAACATCAGCTTGATGTTTCTACTGGATCGGGGAACAGTAGAATTATGGATTTAGAAATCAATACGACAAAATCACAAAATTTAATTCTCTAAGAAAATTTATAATAATATAATAAGTAAAATAAATTTAAGCAGCATATAAATTGGTTTGAAACAAGTTAGTACTACAATAAACGAGAATCAATTTTCTTGTGACTATAAGAATTTGAACAAGCAGAGAATATTATAAACAACGTTGCACCAGAGTGTACGGATTTAATTACATCTCCGGGAAACTATACTAAACAAAAATGAACGTGGATCGACAGAAATCAGGTCGGTGCTGCAACGTATCGCGCGTAACAAGTTTCAGCCCGCTCAAATTTTCACTTCACCGAAGCAGAAATTGCGAACAAGGCGACAACGTTCTCGGCCAGCATTTCTTGCCTGTACAATTTAATTCTCTCTTCGGCTTGTAATTAATTGGTAGGACCACGAGGGGTCGAAATTCTTTCCCGTTCCACCGGAAACGACGCTCGCCGAATGTTTTTGCTTCTTCGAAGGAACGTGCGCCGTCGTTTATCCGTACGAAAATCATACGTGCGCGATAGGCAAAGTACGCGACACGATTATCTCGCCGTTTCGATCGTGTACACACCGTGTGCGTTTTGCGTGTGCGTGGGTTCACGGGGGACACGCGTGTGTACCGTTCCTCCTCCTCACCCCCCTTGTCCCCCCTTTGGTTGCCCCCTTTTTTCCTCTTCCTGCTCTCGCGTGTATTACGCTCGCGCGTTTCTGCGCGCGCTCTCCGTACATACCGTGTGACTCGCTGAAAATCGACTGAATTTTTATCCGTGTCCGGTTCTATCGTAATCCCCCCCCCCCCATAATCCACGACGGATTATGCTGCATGAAATTCAAAATTCATAGCTGTTTGATAGTCACATTCGTGACGCTTAACAGTGGACACCGGCGCGTGTGCTGGCGTTGGCATTTTTTAACGAACCGAACGAACCCCCTTTTCAATGTACTCTCCACGCTGTTGTACGTACATGTTCTTTTTATTGTTTTTTCATTCTTGTTCTAATGCTTCCTCTTTTGCGTTTTTATACTCGGTGTTAGTGGAGGCTTGTGAATTGAATTATTATCACTGTTGATTGGATACCAGGATTTTAACCCTTATTTGCGTCATTACGTAGATATAATTTTCCTGGTCATTATCATTAACACGTTAACTGCCACGTCATTTTGACTGGGTTTAGAAATTCATTTTTATTATGTATTTTATTATGTGTATTATGTGATATCCAGATAAACCGAATTTTATTGGAATGTTTTGAATTCAAAAGGATTAAGACATCGTCACCTGTAATACATTTTAAATTTCTAGTTTTGGTTTCATTATATAAACTACTCTAATTTTATAAGAATCTCTGGGGTTGATGTTTGGCGCTTAACGTGTTAATCGTTAACTAAAAAATAGAAATGGATGGTGTTGTTGGAGATGAAAGTAGTAATTCTGATTTTTTCCTATAATGCTGAAATATGAAGTTAAAGAAAAATAAAGTTTGGTAAGATAAAGACCTTCTTTTCATATTTCCTTATGATGCAAATGGATTAATGATTGTGGTCGTTCGACAGAAGACGCTAGGGAACGAACAGGGGCGGGCAATGAAAATAGAAGGACACTTATAGTTTGAGTAAAACCTTGCAATTGAAGAAATAAATTCACATAAAATGTGATATAAAAGAATTTGTAGATCTATAGATTTTCCAATCGAAGTTTCTCTTTGTGCAACCAAGAGCGGTCGGATGTAAAAGTTCGTGTTTCAGGGCAGAGATTAGGTGTCGGACGGATTTTTGCGAGCCGCCCAGTAGAGTAGCAGCGGTAGGACAGCGTTTTGTCGTCGTCGTTACGCGGTGCATGAACGTAGAACATCTCCGTGGCCGTTCCTTTTTCGTCCTCCGTGGACGGCCGCTTTTTACGGCCGCTATCCTCCACCACGATCGCTGGTTAGACCCTAATCTATTTCATTTCGTCTCGTTAGTCGACGCTCCGGGTACCGGTGTCCCGTTCTTCCGGCCAGCTTTTTGCTAGGACTCCTCGAGGATATCAGAACCTAAGGAGATACATCGGACCGCGGTATCGAGGTCCGGATAACGGGATAACCGTGCGAGAGAGAAAGAGAGAGAGGGAGAGAGAGAGAGAGAGAGAGACCAAGGTTCCGATTCTTTGCCAAAAAGTACGTTAATTCGCGAAACCAGTCGTCCCCGGCACACACACAGACATTTATCTCGCGGACGACTGACTCGCCCGGGTCTCCTCGGGCTTTATCTTCGCGTTTGCCTAGACGGTATTGTCCGCCCGTTATCTGCCACTATTTACCGAAGAAGAAGTGGTCGATCGAACAGATACCGTGCCCGGTCATTGTCTAAACTCGTTCCCCGCCGATCTTGGATCTCTTTATAGTCCGTGGCCCCCGGTGCAAATGCCGACTTCTTTCGCAAGACAACATTGTAATGAGAAGAAAGTGTCCCCCTCCGGTCGATCAAACAGCCTGATATACCCGATACATACACGTCAGCGGGCTACGATACTCCTGGTCATTCAACCATCTGATAGATCGCTAACGAGATTGCCTTCGTCGGCGTCGTCCTGTTGTTCTTAATTTTCAGACGGTCGCCATAGGCGAGGCTCTCTGCTCTGCTTCGCTGTTTTCAATCGACATTTGTTCTACAACCGAAACCACATAAGACGTGTTGGATTATCAATAACCTCCAAGCACAATGAACTTATTGTTCACGAACGATTGAACCTTGCTCTTTCGAACGAGCCCTTCACCAGCGAGAAAATATTCTTGTATAAGGACGAGAACTTGGCGCACGTGAAACCATTTTTTGACGGTAATGTAGTCACTCTACCTTATCGCGAATCTATGAAGACCGGGCGAGAGGTTTCATTAGAAAGATTACAATTAAGAAAATTATGAAATACTATTTTATAGCAGCAGACGTTGTTTGAAGGTCCCACTGTGATGAGTATTATTTTTCCTGAGAATCATGCTCTCAGGAGATCATGGTCAACTACGGAACATTATCAGAGGTGTATCTCGTGTACTGGAATCATATTGTTATAAAGAACCTCTACAATAACATTGCATAGCAGCAGAAAATAGTGTTCGCTTAAGGTTCCACTATTTTAGATATAGTCTTTTCAATTCTTCATAACATTGCCTAGCAGCAGAAAATAGTGTTCGCTTAAGGTTCCACTATTTTAAATATAGTCTTTTCAATTCTTCATAACACTATATAGCAGCAGAAAGTAGTGTTCACTTAAAGTCACACTATTTTAAATATAGTCTTTTCAATTCTTCATAACATTATATAGCAGCAGAAAGTAGTGTTCACTTAAAGTCACACTATTTTAAATATAGTCTTTTCAATTCTTCATAACATTGCATAGCAGCAGAAAATAGTGTTCGCTTAAGGTTCCACTATTTTAGATATGGTCTTTTCAATTCTTCATAACATTATATAGCAGCAGAAAGTAGTGTTCACTTAAAGTCACACTATTTTAGATATAGTTTTTTCAATTCTTCATAACATTGCCTAGCAGCAGAAAATAGTGTTCGCTTAAGGTCCCACTATTTTAGATATGGTCTTTTCAACTGTTCATGAAATTCCATAGCAGCAGAAGATAGTGTTCACTTAAGGTCTCACTATTTTAAATATAGTCTACTTAACTCTTCATAACATTGCCTAGCAGCAGAAAGTAGTGTTCACTTAAAAAAGGTCCCGTTATTTTAAATATTGTCTTTTGAACTTTTTAGCATCAGAATCGCGTCCTCAGGAGATATCGATCATCGTTCTATTTAGAATATCAGTAGAGGTGTGTGTGTGTGTGTGTGTGTGTGTGTGTGTGTGTACTCGAATCGAGTCAGAGCGTAACTCGCGAGCATCGTTTCATCCCTGCAGAGATAAGTTTGCGGTGGAGGGCCCGCGCGCCCCGTTCTCGCGGCAGTGTTCTTCGAGTTCTCAATAAACCGTCGCCTAAACGTGTTAAACGAATAGAAGCAGCGCGGCGGGCCGGTCTATCGCTTGTCTGCCTCGCCTCTCATTTACGTCGCTGCTGTCGGGAGCAGCTAAGCCCGAGCGCACAATAATTCTATCTATCTATTTATCTTCTTCAGCCTTCAAAAGAAGAGAACAATGACGCAGCTCCGCGAGACGTTCGGCAATTTGTTGCGGAGAGAGAAGGCGACCCAATGCGAAACAGCGTGAGAGAGACAGAGACGGAGAGAATGAAAGAGAGAAAGAGTGATTAGACAGAGCAGGAGGAGGATGGTAAACAGAGAGAAAGCTTCGGGAGTGAATGATAAAAGGGACAGAGAAAGAACGAGCCAACTGGCGCGACCGAAACAGATAGAGATAGAGAATGAAAGAGAAAGAGAGAGAGAGAGAGAGAGAGAGAGAAAGAGAGAGAGAGAGACGAGTTGTACGCAGTCGAGGTAGCCTCTATCCACTGCTGCGATCTAATCTCCCTCGGGAATCTGGCATCCTATACCGGTATCGTTCAGGGAATCTCTCCTCCTCCGCCTCCCACTTCTTCTTCCTCCCCGGCCACCCCCACGTATCTCAGCGCTGACTATGTCCTAGTTTATACACACTTCGATATCCTTGTGATAACGCCCGTTTCTACCCCTCCCTCTCTCTCTCTCTCTCTCTCTCTCTTTCTCTCCCCCTGCCACCCCTCCTTTCCTCGTCGTCTACGGTGCTAACGTCGGGCTCACAGACGCTCGCAATTTCTCGAATGGTCCTCCCTACACCCCCGCCCCTTCCCCCTCGCCGACCACCCTCGCCAGCCGATACTGTTGACAGATAAAAATGTTTCGTGCACGGCTATCGATCCTCGACGAAGATCCCGCGATCACCGGCCGCCCGATAGAATCGGAGATCTAAACGATTACGCGCTGCAGACTTCGGGGGCTGATTCTGATAGGGGTTGCTGGGTATATACATTCGTCGATCGATGATTTTTTGAGGTTGCTAGACGTTCAAACACTCCCCTTTTTTATAGCATTTGTATTTCTCTGTTTACGCCCAAACGAATTTTGAATGCATTTTGCTTCGTTTTAAGAACGAGCGCTTGTGTGGTTAATTATTTTTAAGCTCGCATCATTTTTGTGCTTTTTACTCTCTTACAGTTTATATAATGTCAATGTTTTTCCTACATGAAAATAGCTACACGGTCTATGTCACAGTACGGACCTGAGGATTGGGCTTAGATCAAGAATTTACTGTATGTTGTCGTCAGATAAAATTTGCTGTCTTTTCGTGACGAGTATACTCGACACAAACGGTTAACAAGGTAATTTGTTAAGCGTCCTTACCAACTACACTACACTAAACCTACCAAACATTAACAGTATCTGGTGAATATTGCCTTACAAAAATGGCAACCTTTATCAAGATTGTCCGTGATTTTCAATGTGATAAATGCTTGGACAAGGAAATTTATTCCACTATTTTCCATAAATGTTTGTAATAATTTTTTTAATTGAAAATAATAAGAATTTTCCGAACGAAGGCTTGACAGCAGCGTCCCAATTTTTCCTTCATCGTCGGACAAGACAATATCGACCGGGGCATGCGAAGTCAACAGTCTGTCACTGTGAATTTAGAACGCGAGAATGAACGGTAATTTATTGAGCCCGCCCTCCAACCCCCTTGGACGCTAAAGGAAAACCCGAAGGCAAATAAGGGGTGGGCGGCCGGGGCGCACGTTGAACAAACAAACCGGCTTGAAATAACGCGCTCGCCGCATCGGCATCGAGTTGAATATTCACGGAACAGCGACGCGAGGCAGATAAGGAAACGTTCGTGATCTTTCGACACAGATAACGGGACGGAACTATCGATGATCTCTCCGCTGGATATACATACATACATACGTCGATACGTAACATATTTTCCACGACCGGCACGCGGTCGCGTCTCGCCGCGTCTGATTAAAGCCTGTTTATCTTTATTGTAATCGGGCCGCTCGTAAAAGCCCCGATCGCACGGCCACACACCGGAAATGCTTCTGTTCGATTCGATCGATCAAGAAAATGGGGCACCCTCTGCATCCTTTTCGAGGGGGTTGCATCAGTCGCAGAATCAAATTTTTCATTTCAATCGAAAAAATGTCTAGTCTTAATTCGTAATTTGTTCAGAAAGAAACAGCAGCAGCGGGCGAAAACCACCCTTTAGATTAAAAGCGAAAATAGTGAAGGGTTGCAAATTCTCTTTAAAATATTTAGGAACTCTGCTGATCATATGACAGATGATAAATTCATAGCAGATTCGTTGAGGGAGAATATTTAGAAGTAGCAGTAGGAGTGAAATCAACCCCTTCTCGCGAAAAAAGAAAATAGTGAAGAAGAGTTGTAAACCCTCCCCAAAACCTTGACCAAAATTAGAGACAATTTGTTCAAGTTTCAAGACACAGATATTGCGAGGATGAGACCAACCCTATAGAAAATGAATGTTTCAAAAAGCGTACAAAAATAGCGAAACACTACAGAGATAAAAATCCTGCTATGACAAAGGGGTCTGTTCCGAAGGGAGTCAAACATCTCAGCCCAAAAATCAGTGAATAAATTCATCCCTCAGGGGTGGCTTTAACCGAAAGCCGAACTTCTCCAAGACTTTATCCTTCTATTTCAAAATAATCTTAAGCACAAAAATCTTCGTATTCCAGCCTGCTTCAAAGTGCCAGCCGCTACGGGGTTCGCAAAAAAGCCCAGAAAATTCACCCTTGAAAATCGAATCCGCTTACAATGCACGATGCGAGTCGTTCGCGATTCGAATCGGGGGGGACCGGGTCCGTGAGCAAACTTCGCTCGAAAACACAGGCCTCGAAAGGAAATAGAATGCCCGGTGAGGGGAGTGGTGGGGGAAGGGGGTAAAAAGATCGCGGAACATTTCGCAGAAAACGAGACCGGCGTGAGGGGGAGAAAGAGAGAGAGAGAGAGAAAGAGAGAGACAGGATAGAAAGAGAGGAGAATATATACGAGTGGTGTCGAGGCTGGAAAGCCTTGAGAGTTGCGGCGCCACTGGATGGAGATAAGGGAGCGTTATCGGCTGCGCGGTGGCTCTTATCAGCGATCGCGCTCTCCGTTTGCCTCTCCCACCCACCCCCTCCTCCCTCCCCCATCGCTGTTCCCCTCCTCTCTCACTGTTTCTCTATCTATCTCGCTCGTACCCCCGCTCCCCTCGTATAGCCTCGGTTCGCGGCTCAGCGATGCTATCATCTAACTAGCTCCAGCTACTGATTCTATCTCGCGTACCCACCCAGCAGGGCCGCCAACCGAGACCAGGGACGTCGCACGAAAATCTGGCGCCCGATCCGCGACGTCTTTATCGGCGAGACGGCTATCCGTTTCCCACCGTCTGGATCCTCGAGTATCCGATCGATATTGGCGACCTCGGAACCGATGCTCCTGGGAATCCCCGATCCTGAGGACCTTGATCCACCGACAGTGACTTTCTATATTTTATTTTTTAAGGTTTCTTAAGGTTAAGGAATTTTTTAAGGTTTCTGCTACTTATCTAGCGTCGTTAGATAAGGATATTTTGTAACCTCGCCGTATTTAGGGAGTTTTCAGAAACCGGAGCTGAAAGAGAATTTTTTCGAGGTTTTTGTTGCTCGGAGAACGGAGTCCAGCTTGTGTCGAACGGTCGAGTTGTCAGATAAGGATCGTATTTTGCAAGCTTGTTTTATGTGTCTCTTAGAATATCTATGACCAGAGAATTTATTGTGGTTAAACGACTAGAAAGGTGGATCGAGAAAATTGGGACAGGATGTCGAAGCGTATCGTCGCGAGACAACGATCAAATTTTGTTTGCGAGTCCTCGGCCTAGAATCTGAAAATACCCGTAATCCAGAAAACGGGGGGTTCACATTTCTGACAGTAGTAGTGTGGCTCGCCGATAGGATCTGTAGGAACGAACAGGCTCGATAGAAATCTGCTAGACCGTTTTATGCAAAACAGTTGCACGGAACCATCTCAACGGCAATTATTACTCAATTAAAACCGTCGATCTTCCCGAAGACCCTTTCAGGTCTGAAAAGTCAGCTTTATCAACGCGATGTCCGTTCCACTCGAAACGATCGGGCCGCAACGGGCCCGTTTCTCCCGAGGCAAGACCGAAGTCGACTTGTCAGGTTAACGATCCCCAGCGTCGCCACGCTGCGTTGGCTCGATTATAAAATCGACCGGACCCCCGGCATGCTTGTCTTCCTCAGATAGCGATCGCGATCGTCAAACGGACAGAACATTACAAAACGTACCATTACGCGATTTCATATAATCGGGTTTCAAACTCACCATTCCGTGCGAACACCGCGGAAAAGAGAGTATATGTACTTGCTCTCTTCGGTTGTGCTAATTACAGGACTATCTGCTCCCCTGATCTAGTTACAGGACCTACGTACTCGGACGTTCCTTACCCCGCCGGTGAAACTAGGCACTCATTAAATTTACGCGAGTCTAGATTTTTATTTCGAGCACGCCGGTGTATCCCTCTTTGTAAATTTTCCTCGTCGGTACGCTCTTGTATTGTCATTTGCGAGAGCATCGTGGGACACCGGGCATTGTCGGCAACCATCGACAAGGGAAACAATCGTTGGAGCTCTTCATAATCAAGCTGTAATTGCCTGTTTCCAATCTCTGGCGGTTTTTATTTTCTGCTAAGTTACGCCGTGAATTAATCACTCTATCAGTCTTTATACCTCGTGTAATTAGACACTGTTCCGATCTTTTACCGATCTTTATGGTTTCCCAAAAAGAATCTGCACTCAATACAAGCGAGCTCTAATAAATTCTCAAAATTTTACATTGCTCGCCAACAAAATTTCCTAAAATGACGAAGAGAAGTTACAAGAAGGGCCAAAGACCTAAGACAGCTTTCGGTGCAGCGCGAGGGCGTAGAAAACAATTTTCCCAAAAACAGGAGGTCTCCACTTATCAAGGTAAATACAATATGAACTCTTCGAAAATTCAGAAAAATTCATATGTTTGTAAATTGCAAGCAAAAAAGCTAAACCCATGAAGAATAGTCCCCGATAGAGTCAAAGACCTAAAGCTACATTCGGTAGAGTGTAGAGAGCCTAGAAAACAATTTTCCCAAAAAGGGGAGGCCTCCGCTTATCAAGGTAAATATAATATGAACTTTTAAAAATTCACACAAAATTCACATTTTTGTAAATTGCACGCACAAACGAGTGAACCCATGAAGAATAGTCCTCGATAGAGTCAAAGACTAAAGCTCCATTCGGTGGAGTGTGAGAGCCTAGGAAAAAAATTTTCCCAAAAAGAGGAGGTCTCCACTTATCAAGGTAAATATAATATGAACTTTTAAAAATTCACAAAAAATTCACATTTTTGTAAATTGCAAGCACAAATGAGTGAACTCATGAAGGATAGTCCCCGATAGAGCCAAAGACTAAAGCTCCATTCGGTGGAGTGTGAGAGCCTAGGAAAACAATTTTCCCAAAAAGAGGAGGTCTCCACTTATCAAGGTAAATATAATATGAACTCTCCAAAAATTTACATGTTCGTAAACCCGCGAAGAAGAGTCTCCAAAGAGGTGAAGGGCCTAAAAAGGATTTTCCTGGAAGCGGTTTCCCCAAAGGAGAAGGTCTTCACTTATCAATCGGTCGGGAAGAGGAAGGGATCGGAGGGATACAGGATCGTTTTACGACGCGTCTAGTTAGCATCCAGGTACGACTGTAAAGCCGCGCGAGGAACACCTGGCGCGCGGCGTCGGCCGGCAACGTCTTCATCCGCTAATAGTCGTCGGTCTGAGAGAGCAGTCGGCCCCGGTGTTACGAGGGGCGATGGTGGTTTTACAGGTTGCGTGGCGCGCGGCTCGGTTGATCTTATAGTGTCATTTCTTTTATTAGCACACCGTGCCGGCGATAAGCTATCCCGCGAAATGCGTTTCTGCAGTTTCTGCCGGGCGGTGCGGTGCGGACGACACGGCCGTGTTGCGTCTCTCTTCTTCTACTACTTTTCTCTATTCATCCTCTCCAGGGACGTCCGTTCCTCTCCGGCCGCCATCTTTGTTGCACTCACAGCGGCCGGAAACCATCCGAAGAGAGCTCTTTTTCACGGTTTCGTTGCCCGCGTGGTTCGATGCCGCGCGCATTAATCCCGGGGCCTCGTATCGCCCTCTCGGATCTCAGAATTCTGGGAATGTCCCGATAGGAAAATGAAGCCTTTATGGTTAATACACGGACATCGTGGGTTCGTGGAACACGCAGGAAGCAGCGCGGCGATTTCGAGGGAACGGCGTCCAGAAAACGTTTCGTATCGTCGCTTCCTCGGAGCGGACGATCTTTTGTCGGGGACCCCGTTTAATTGACGGATTTAATGCGAGCTCGAATTGCCGTGAGTGCCTGTTTATTTTGCCGGGGAGGGCCGCCGATGGAAACGACGCGGCTCGAGGCGAGTAATTGGTAATTAGAGCGCCGGCAATTTCTGCGGGTTATAATTACCCCCGACGCGCCGTTCGTTCGACTTTCCATTCGTCCGAACGCGTTTCCTTCGCGTTTTTACTACTTTTCGAAAGTGTCGCGATACACTTTCTTTGTCCTCGCGTTGAATTTTGCCGCGGATCTGGTGTCGTTCGTTTGTATCATTAACTGACCACGAATTTTTATTTATTTTCCGGCGTAAGTTCTAAAACAAGCTTATTGGAAAACGGTACGATTTCTTGGAAGAAATTTGTCCCCTTCCGACAAATGAACTCTTCGAAATATAAATCTGTAAAACAGTTTAACGATCGAAGACACAAATTTCACTGTAGTTTAAATTTACCAGGCTCGTACAGTAATATTAACGATAAATTCCATCGATGCTTGAAAATGGCTATTCTAAAACACACATTTTCATGGTGATAGATTACACTTTGAAGAAATCATATTTTGCAGAATCTGTTCGAATCTGTTACCATTAAAATTAATGCTAAAACTCGGTTCTTGGAATTAACTACCCGGAAACATATTTTCATAATTATAAATGCATTCTAAAGAGATTGAACAATTTTTAAAAATCGTACTTTCGTGACTCTGCTAACATTAAGAAGAGAACGAACACTCCGAGACCCAGAACAAAAGAACTTTTGTCGGAGCTCAGTGTCGACACACTTTGTATCACAATAATTACCGTGCAATGAATTACGGCGAACGATCTACCGTACCGTTAATTATTTCCATCCTGTATCGCGTCGATCTCGATCGCAATCGGCCGAGATCCCTTTCACCAGAAATTTCCTATAATCGATCACCATCGCGACGAGAAAAATCGCGCGCCGGTCACCTTGTTAGGCCGATGTCGGACTCGTAACTCACGGATGAAGTGAAGCTATTAGAACGAGAAACTGGACCCCGGCGACTGGCGATCTAATTTAAATAGAGTGCACTCCCGCGCGTTAGAAAGAGAACAAGTCTCGCCTGGGCGCCGTGGAAATTAACATATCTGACCGATAATCCTTGACTGCCGCGTGCGCTCACCCACGAGAGGAACCTTTGTATGTGTAACCGACACACGGCTCCCCCCACGTATCACCGTACTCATGTAGGAGCGATTTAATAGATTAACGATGTAAGAATGTTAATGTCTCTTTGCCGAGTTGCATAAAGCGGCCGGGTGAACGTTTCAATCGAACGGAAAATTGGAAAACCGATCGGCCTGCTTTGAAACGATTATCGTCATATTTGGTATCATTTTTATTGGAAAAATCCCACAAATGTGGTGGCGAGAGTCCCATAAAAAAATAAAGAAGTTTCGTTATTGAATTAGTATCACTCTCCTCGGATAATTCCGCGACATTTATCAGCCATACCTCGGCGACATAAATAGAAAATCTACTGTACTGTTGGTTATCTGGTGCGGGAATTGTTCAGCCTAAAAATCTAAATTTGATTCTACGTTAAACCAACTTATACATAAATGTCACCAATCCTAAATGCACTCTTGCGATTAATTATAATCATACCTTTCGTACGACGTTTATTGCAGAGTGTCAATGAAATTGCTCGCTTTGAGATCGCAGTGGAACTAAAATAAGATTGTAAAATGAAAGTTAAATAGCGTTAACGGTTCTAACAACATCAAAGTTGCATTAGCATGAGTTGCAGCAGACTTCCGGTGGGAGGAGGGAATGCGAGTAAAATCGCGTGGAAAGGATTCCGGTAACCGGGGCGCAATTATCAGCGGGATTGAAGGATCGAGATATCGCGGCGGCGGCGGCTGCACCTAGCGGCGATCGATAGCCAGACATCTGTATCGAGCTGGCATCGATTCGTCGGAAGAAGAGACAGCCAGCCGTTGCGGTTTGTTTCTATCGGCTCGACTCCTGTCGATACACATCCTGGCTGCGGAACGGCCGAGCTCTGTCGCCGCTGCTCTAAGAACGCTCGACGCGCTGAAATTTCCATACGCTTTTAACGTCGGGCCCGCCTCGCTGTACTTTGTGTTCCTGCGATCCGTCGATCGACACAACGCGCGGATTGAATTCTAGATAATTTAGCATTTCAAATTTCAGTGGCGCGAGCCCCGGATAACAATATTGCCGAGACCGCTCCGCGAAACTAGCTGCGTTACCACCGCTCCTATGCCCCTCGAAAACGAGATTCTGACGTATTTTTCATTCATTTTTCTTTCGTAAAATTAGATTAATTTGTTTTTATAATCTCTCTGAAAATATAGGGCATTTTGTGACACGAGAATTGCAATATTACTTGCAATATTAATTTGGTTCTGTTTATAGTTTCTTATTTTGAAAATACAGAGAATTTTGTGACACAAGAATTGCAATACTATGTTATAAACGAATAAAAGGCGTTTATTTCAAGTTATATGCCCTCGGGTTTACTATGAATACCCGGGGGTGCTACAGTGTTGCCTCTGACGCTAATAATTCGGGGAGCCTCTTCAAGAACCTCTCCCCCTAAGATAATTAATTTATGGAGGCGGCTAAACGTTCGTCTTTACTTAATAAATGAATAAATAAATACCGCTCCTACGCGTCCACAGATACGTCGGATTAAAAAATTCTTACAGCCCCCACGGGGCCTTGTCGAAGTAGTTTTTCAAATTTACAATACATAGGTCCAAACGTAATCGGACTACTACATGGTAATCCATGGATAAATGAAGTCCTCAAAAATACTGATTTTTAGACACCAGAGTTTTACGCGCGACTGATTGTTCAGTAAAGGTGGACTAGAATCGTTTCTGGCGCCAGAAGGGTTAAATTTCGGATCTCCCAGTAGCCCGTTACATCTTCAGGATTGAATTCCAAGTACTTCGGGCGGGTATCAAGCGACAGGATCCCTGTTCCGACGTCATGGGTGCATTAGCCCGAGAATTTGCTCGGACACCCTCCGGATCCGAGCGCGTGTCGCCGAAGGAGGGGTGGGTCGAGGGTTGGCGAAGGTGTCGAACTGGAAAAAGGAATCCTCGTTGCCGTTCCAGGCAGGACGGGCCACTTTTTTTGCCCGGGTGGACTCCCTCCTCACCCCCTGGAACCCCCACCAGACGGCCAGCAGACAATATAAATGTCGCGAGGGTGGAGGACAGGCAGAAAAGGGGTGGCTGGTCTGGGGTGGCTGGCGGAGGTGAGTGGCTGGCTTCGAGGGTGGATATCTGCTAGCGAGTTAATTCCGCCCCCAGGGTTTGCGGCCGTGTGAGTGCGTGCGTGTGCACGTCGAGGAGAGGACACGGATCCGAAAGGAGGAGGAAAAAAAGAGGTAAAAAGGCAGAGCGACGGCCGCGAGGGGGGTGGGAGACGAGCCGCACCAGGCAAGATAACACATTTTGACGGTATAAAAATGAGTGTTTTTCCCTCCCCTATCTCCATGGAGATAGCGCACCTCTGGAGAACGAGAGGACGGCGAGAGGAGCAGAGCGAGGGAACTGGATTTTTGTCTCTGCTCTCGGGGCTTGTCAGAACGAGGCTCCGCAGCCGCCCGGAATCGGTCAAAGAGCCAGGATTATTGGAGAGGAAACCAACTCCTCCTCTGGAGCCTGTCCAAGGAGATTCCCAGCCTCCTGCTCGCAAGTGTCCTCTTTCCCGAGGACTCTTTCCCAAAGATGCAACGGAACAAGCTAACTATCCAGGGTCGGACGCCTCTCGACCCTGAGGATGTGGTTTCTGTCAGACTATTGGACAATTAGAACGATCCTTCGAAACATTGATAGAGGATTGGTCCCAGGAAGCGATGTGTCTCTTCTCAAATTCCCCCTTTTCAAGCTTCTTAAGCAGGCATTAACCCTTAACGGTCCGAAGAGAAACTGTGGACTCAACATTTTTATATCAAGTATAGAAAGGGAAATATTTATATTTCATTTTTGCCGCCATATACACTACCGCTCAAAAGTATCCGGACACTTATAAACTCAAATATCTGTGTTATTTCTAAAGATACGTAAAATATGGTAAAGACAAAGTTGAACGGTATAATGGGGCTGACACGATGCTATAAAAAAATCTTGAATGACCTTGGAATAATTATTGTCACTGAATTCCTAATGAAAAGGACTATTATTGTAGGTATTTAAAAAAAGGGTGGTTCCATTTAAAAAAGGCAAGGTGACCTTGATATCTCTAAAAACATGACATAAAAACAACATTTTTTTATAGCATCGTGTCAGCCCCGTTGTGCCAATCAACTTTGTCCTTACCAAACTTTACGTATCTTTAGAAACAACAAAGATATTTGAGGTGCAAACATTAGGTGACTCACCCTGTATATACGTAATTTTTAATTTAAAACGTCAGATATTTCAGAAGAAACTAATAAAAATCGATTTTAGTCACTACTTTAGGCACTGAAATAACTTTTGAGCGGTAGTGTACAACGCATTGGATCTAGTAAGTAAAAGTGAAATACTTTTGTTTCCTGCAGTCCACTTAGAATGTTTTTATTTTGCACGAATAATTAGATTAAGAAATTTTTATCTTGTATGAAGACCCGCTGCCTACTCATAGCACAGCCTAATGTCTTGATGCTATTTGAGTCCTTAGCGAAGGATCATCGATGAGTTTTCGTAAAACTGTGTGTTAACGATCTTCCGTCTAATTGTTTTACGGCGATCGAACGTTTCTCGGGAAGACAGTAGTCGAACCGAAGTGCAGAGAATCGCGGCGGAATTCGGATCTTCGTTAAGAGGGATGGATCCAAGATCTCGGGAGCGTTGAACGAAGTTCCACGTCGCTCCATTTCGCTCGGTTCCGCTCGCGCGACCGTCTGCCAGCGGAAAGTATAGACCCATATCGCGAAAACGTTTCCCGAAGACGACAAACCTCCGCATCACGGAGGGAAGAGGCGGCTCCGAACTTGCCGCAGAAATCCATTATGAGCCGGCGAAGAGAAAATGGAGGAAGGGTGGGGCAGAACGAGAGATTCATTAGGGACGATAATAATTAAATGAACGTCTGCCTGCCTGCCTGCCTGCATGCCTGTCTGCCTCGTTGCCTGCCGGCTTCGCCTCGAACTGTACGGATTCTCGATTAAGGTTTTCGTCGAGCCGATTCTTTTCCCTCTTCTTTCAATTCAAGGCGGACCTCGACAGCCTGCCCGACGGAAATTGAACCACGAAATACACCTGCTCTCGCTGGCCGCGTGGAAAACCCCATCAAACCACCATAGTTAAACTCTGCATGAAGATCTGGAATTTATTGGAACCGTATTTTGTCGAATTTCTTCGTCGTCGGATCGTCGATTCAATTTTTCTGGAGAAAATGGTATTATATTCTTTTTATTAATTTTCACTCAATTCTATTGTGGAAGTATACTGAAATAATAGGTGCAGTGAATCCTCCATGCCTGGGTTAAAAATGGTACTTCACTCTTTCCGTTAATTTTCTTTAACCCTTAGTACTCGAATAGCGACTGTAAGGCGCCACTAATCATTGCTATATCACTATTCAAAATATTTTTTACATTATTAAGTTTGTTTGTATATAATAAATTACTAGAAACTTCAGTATTGTATGAGTAAATTGCACCATTTTTGTATTTATAACATGATAAAATGTCTATAGAAGGGAAATATTCAAGGTCGAAAGAAATGTTTCGTTTTGGAGTTAAAATAGCTTCGAGTGCAAAGGGTTAATTTTTATTAAGCAAATTATCCTGAAATAATTCAGTGAATCCTTCGTGCCTTGAATAAAAATGTCGCCTCGTTGTTTTCTATCGCTTTCGCTTTACACTTTAAATAAAAAATATGTCGTAGATTTAAGCGCGTTTTTAGGATAAACATAGGTTAAGCAATTGCCGTTGGAAGTTGCCGGAGTCGGTTGCCGAGTGCTCGCGCGTGTATTTACATTATAGCGCGGCCGAGACGTTTGATCGGCCGCGACAGTTGGGATCGGTTTCTCTCACGCACGGCCGAAACGTTTGAGCGGCCGCGACAAACAAAATCGGCTCCTTTGGAATGCGTGCACGTGGACGGAAGTGACACTGCGGAGTGCGGGAAAATGCGAGGCAAGGCTCTCGATGGCCCGAGATCGGCCGGCAGATTTTGTTTAGCACTCGAACGATCGAGATCAGCGTCTCCGCAGAATCAAACGGTCAGGGCACTCGACAACACGACACGCTTGAAACACGCGTGAACTCCGGGACGCACGGGTCGCGCCAGAATGTTCGCGATACGACAAATATATGTTTCATTTATAGCTTCGCATTTAAAAGAAATACGCCTGAAAATACAGACAGAAAGGGGTTAAATATTCTACATAACATTATTTATTTTACATACGTTCTCGAGGAACGTACGGGGGTTGAATCTATTGCCGATTGTTTGGTACGAGAATTAACGCTTTGATTGCCAAACTAGAAATCTCATAAATTCCATTAAATCAAAGTGTTATTTAATGAAATAAAAATTGAAAAAAATTAAATGTATGATATTGTGTGGTTTTCCAACTTTCTTGCATTTTACAGATCCTAATCAAATTTTGTACAATGAATATATTAACGTAAAAATTCATTCTAAAATCTGGAAAAATAATTCCGTCACCCACATGTGGGTGGCATGGCAATCAACGTGTTAAGACAAGAAAGTAACATACTGGAAGTAGTATGAAGGGACTGTAAAGATACAAAGGGGACATCGAGAATTTAGTTCGTCAGCCACCACCCAGACTCACCCCCTGAACAGAAAAAGTGTCAAACGAAGAAATTAAACCGCTTATCGTCCCCGCGGTGACCTAAATTGCGGCCCGTGACAAAATGGCAGGCAGAAAAGAAGAGAGCCGAGGGATGGTTGCTGCGGGTGGCTAGGCGGGGGTGTGGATCGGAGGGTTAATGTAGACAAGAGAGGAGACTCGAATTAATCGGCCGCCGGAGAAAGAAGACTCTTCGCGATACCTTCGGAGCCACGACGGAGTTTCGGCCAATTTGTCATCCTTAGGAAGTTCGAAAGTATTTAAAAAGTTCGCCTCTCCAGGCCCCCGGGCCACGTCCTGCCGTTTAATCGTCCTCCGGTCCTTTCTGACCTCCCTCCGCCCTCCTTATCCGCTCCCCTAACCGCCTCTTCTCCTGGACCGTCACCGGTGACGCTGTCACGCTTCTTAACGCTCGTTTAAGTTCCTCTTCTTGCCCTCACCCTGTCGCTCGTGGCCCGCCCGTGGAAAATCGTTGCCCGTCACAGAGCAATTTGTAATTTCGTACAAGCCCCGGTACATTGTGCGGAAACTTTTTATCCTGGACGGAGGCTCCGAGGCTTTTTGTATCTTCTATACATATATCTATAGCCCCTGGATCTTCTCTGCTTTTTTAAAAATATCTGTTCCACGCATCCATTGCGCCTGATGGCATTTGTTCGATTCTGGCAAAACAGAAGTTTGGCGTTCAGAAGTTCCTTCGGAAATCGTGTCTATCAGTTGACGAACAATATTACTTTTTGAAGGAATTATATTTTATACTGTTGCAACAGTTTGAGAATATTCATTCTCAGAAGCATTTCTTCGTTAGGTATTTTTCTATCACACTATAGAACTCGATCAAATGTTTTATACATATTTTTGTGTGACCGTTGTTTCATACCGAAAAGGTGAAATGGAGGCTGGTAATTGACCATTTTTCTCGGAAACTATGAATCGTATGAAAAAATGTTGTAACCAGAATTTGTGTGTTTTTCAGTGCTGAATTCGCCCAGGTAAAGAGATTTTTAATAAATTTGTTCGTTCGAAAAATACACGGTATATACGCGAGGGTCAAGCGACACGAATTTAGCCGTTCACGGGCCAGCGGCGCGCGAAATCATTGTTCGCGGGATCGTGATCCGCGAAATCGGGCCGATCCATCTCTCTCCCCCTGGATCGCGGCTTTCTCCGCGCGCAGATCTCCTCTGCCGAAGATACGAGTCATCGCGCAGATCGGATCGAGGGCCTCGGTTAACTGTAAATGATAATTTCGAGCGAGCACTTTTCCGCGGGACCGGCGAACTCTTTCGATCTCGACTCCTACGCGAACGGTTTTAATCGGCGAACGATCTGCGTCTTTCGATCGTTCACCGGTTGTTCTATGATTTTTGATCGCGAGACCGTTCGTTCGATCTCTGTCTTCCGCGGCTAGATCGGATCTCTCTCGCGCGAGCGCTTTACCCCTTCTGCCCCCCTTCTCTATTCGGTTTCTATCGAGATGAATCGATCGGATCCCGCGAGAAGAAGTGCCGGACGATGAACAGAGCAGAGTATCGATCCCTCGATCCTCCGTGTAGGATGTCTCCGGGCGTGTTACCAGCGAGGAAATGATTTAGAGACTGGCCGTCGGGCGCGTTTAATAATCGAGGGCCGAGGTGTTCGACGGAAAGCTGATTCACGGCCCGATAGATATTTATGTGTGTCGGCGGTTGTTTATAATATTGCTCGGGACACGCCTTGCTCGACACGTTCGTTTGCCTTCGGAGAAATATCTATATTGAGAATAATGTGCTGCGAAATTGCTGGTAATTGCCCGTGGAGATTAAACGCACCGTCGCCGTCCGGAATCAATTTTTCCCGGCTGATTTTTTATGGACTCCGAAATCGGGGACCCACGTTTTATCATGTAACGAATTTTTCTTGCTTACGCATTTATGACAAAAATTGGTAAGCGCGATTTAAAGCAGTGGACATATTAACCCCTTGCACTACTATTTAATTTGTCATTATAATGATTAGAAATGCTTCATCGTTCAGAATTTCATAGAAAAAGAAGATAGTTTATATTTGTTGTATGCCTATGTTTTTTCCAAATGACATATATCAACTACAACAAAATAGAATTTTATTTCGGTTTAAAGGAAATTAATAACGTTCACATTTATCAGACTCTATTCAGAATCTTCATCACGAGTCTGGCTCGTTATTGTAGGGCAAGGGGTTAAGCAGAATTAAGGACACCAGCGTATTGGTTTTAGCTTAATAAAATAATTGAAAGAAGAAAGAAATTACTATTTCGCTCCTGTGTCTTGCAAACAATGCAAATATTTTTTATTTTGCATAGAGATCCGCAGTCTAGATATCAGTGCGATCTATGAAGCGTACGTACTCAGTTTCGTTTCGTTTGATTTGTTAAATTGTACTCCTTTAGCATGAAATCATAGAATATTTGATAGAAATTAAGTGCAAAAAATTAATTAACATTCATGAACTGAAATTAATGAACACAATGTTATAGCAATGATTTCATCAATTTACTAAGTATCCTTTGGCACGTGCAAAGATAGAACGCCCGTTTCTGAAGGATTGAGTCTTTGACAGCAACACTCGACAATTATTTAATATTAATATACCGGGTCAGATAGAACAACGATCCGAAAGCGAACGCGAGCTATAATGATTCACGAGGAAAACAGCCCTTACAGGCGAGTCTAATAAATTCCTGGTCGCCGGAAATATTCAATTACACGATCCATTCCGGCCTTCAGCGGGTTCGCAACGTATCGCGATCCAACGTAACTGGAACATTTTCAACCAAACTCAATCCATTATTCACAACTAATCGCTCATGAATCAATAGGCAGGCACCCGGGGATCGCGAGCCGCCGAAACGAAACGAAACGAAACAATCACGCACGTCGGCCGGTTTGCGCCGGTGTACGGAGGGGATTAACACCGACGGATCTAGCATTTTATTCCCCGACAAACGAGCGGCCGTATCTTTCGAACAAAAAGCAACACGACCCGCCACAGGACGATCTCTCGGCGATTTCCATTCCTGGTCGAGCGTAAGGCTCTTTCACTGTGAACGCGATGTTGCTGCTGCTGCTGTTGCTGATGCCCCCGACTACGAAACTGCCTACTCTCTGTGTACCACCGCGATAATAACCGGCGTTACAAGATTTATTTCAACCCCCCGCCCCGTAACTCTCAAACCACTCCTCCGTTTTATTTTTTTTCCGTGAATCGCGTTAAAGCAGCCAGTTCCTATTTCTCGTTCCCGCGCGATTTGACGAATTGTCACACTGGAGCTTTATTGTTTCGCGTCGTTTATTTTTTGGGGGACCGAACTTTGTACTTTTTCAGTACCTGTATTTGCTACGTGGAGAATGAAACCCACTCGTTCATACCTTTTTTATTTTTTTTTTAACCTTCTGCTAATCGCGTAGGCGGTTCTTATTTTTGGTTCCCGCGCGATTGGACGAATTGTCACGCTGGAGCTTTATTGTTTCACGTCGTTTATTGTTTGGGGGGACCGAACTTTGTATTTTACCAGTACCTGTATTTGCTACGTGGAGAATGAAACCCACTCGTTCATACCTTTTTTTATGTTTTTTTAACCTTCTGCTAATCGCGTAGGCGGTTCTCACTTTCGGTTTGATGCGATTTGATAAATTGTCACGTCGAAGATTTATTGTCTCAGATTGTTTATTTTTTGGGAGGTTGATCCTCGTGCCATTTGGACTTGCGCTGGTTACACAGACGGTGGGTGCAACTCGTTCATTTTTTCAAAAATTTTTATCGAAAGAAAAACAGAGGTAGAATGAGGTGAAATTTAAAGAATATTATTCTCTACAACTTAACTAGTTTATAGCTTTAACTTATTATCAGACTGCGGATCTTTATCTAAAATAAAAAACGTTTGCATAGACTGCAAGACGCAGGAGCGAAATAGAAATTTATTTCTTCTTTTAATTGTTTTAATAAGTTGGAACCAATACGCTGATATCCTTAAATCTTTTTAACATGTCCACTGCTTTAACACGTTGACTGCCATGTCAACCATATGTGGGTGACAGAATTATTTATCCAGGTTTTAATATGAATTTTTATGTTAATATATTCGTTGTACCAAATTTAATAGGATCAGTAAAATGTAAGAAAATTGGAGGGCTCTGCTGAATGTCAATTTCTATTTCATTAAATAATACTTTGATTTTATGCAATTTTTGAAGCTTCTAGTTTGACAGTCAAAGTGTTAAATTGTGGTTACCCATTTTTGTCATAAATGCATAAAATCAGCAGTCCACTCAACAGCAAAGTTCTCCCATCGTAAAATTTGAAAACAATTTAATAAAGGAAAATCACGAACTCCCTGAGTATTCTAATGAATACCAGCGTGTGTATAAAATTGATTCGGGATTTTCACGTGTCCCGACAACAATAGTTAGCACCGATCTTCCAACAGCGTCTCAGGCAGAGATCGGCTAGAAAGGCAGCCGTCAAAGGCGAGGGAAACTCGCAGTTCCTCCGGATCTGTACAATCGCGGAAAATCTATGTGGAAACGTTTCCACCTCGGTTCGACTGCTCGCGCGTCATTTCCATCGTTGTTCCTTCAGCGGCGGGGGAAAGAGGCGGGGTAAAAAAAGAGGAAAGAGGACAAGGAAACGGTGGAGCTATCCAGTGGGCGCGCACCGCTCTGGAACAGACTCCGTGGAAAAAAAGAACCGAGGATCTGAATACAATCGTGAGACATTAAGGCCGGCCGAGTGCAACATCCGCGGGCCCGGCAGAAACCCGGCTTATTCGCTCGCTCTCGTGTACGTACACGCCGCGCATATGTACCGCTTTTACCCGCTCGCTCTCGCACGCTTCGTGCGTGCGTAGGTGCGCGTCGCGTATCACGATAGAGATAGGGAGACGGGGTGAGACCATTTAAGGGCATCCAACGTGCCACCAAAAACGGATAGGTGGCGTGCACCGTAGGGAAAGCCTTCCTGGTGAAATCGTAAATCTCGTTTCCGCGGCGGCAGCGGTAATGGCCGGTTCCCCTCGACGCCGGGAAATTCTTCCTCGTTCTATTCACTGTTTTCCGCTTTTCCACGACCGGTGCGCGCAAGAAACGTCCTCTGTGATCGCTCTAACGGGCGTACCATCGTGTTTCATCGACACGAGTTTATCGAGCCCGGTCTCGAATGATAAACTCTTGCTGCAACCCTTGTTGATCCTCCGAAGAATGCGAATGATCATGAAAGATGATCTCGTTCCACTGAAAATTTGGACGCATTCATGGCCAACCATTTTCCCAATACGTTTACTGCTATGTTTGATGTATTAATTCTTTGCACTCGAAGCTATTTTAAATCCGAAACGAAGCATTTCTTCCGACCAAGAATATTTCCCTTCTACATATTTCTTTGTTCACGTTATACATTTACTTACTTTACATACATTTACGTACTTCATTAAATACAAACAAATTTAATAATGATACAGCACATGACAAAAACCAATACACCACATGGCCCCGAACATCCACACACATTCCTCTGCGAAACAAAACACTATTCAATACAAACAAATTTAATAATGTAAACAATATTTTGAATACAGCAATTTTTAGTGGTGCCGTACAGTCGCTATTCAAGTGCTGAGGGTTAATATGTATGGACAATTTATTTTAAAGAATATTACGATCACATTCATTGCAAACAATTTTTCAGTATCACTATTCGTTTCGTTGTGCTTGATGTGCTAATTAGGTCGGTTTATTTTATTATCCTCCAAGTGTACCTCCAACAACCAGCATATTCGCCGAGTATAGATTGTACAGTATAGATTGACTAAAAACTATGAGTCTACTGCAGCTGTAAATCTCTTCAATAAAAAAAAGTATTTACATTGGTAATACCCTATGTGCACCAATCTGTAAATTAGGTCCATCCTAGACGACGGTCCAAATTCACCTTCAGTAACCAGCATATTCTCAGACTAATTACCAGTACAGATTGCCTCAAAACTACGAGCCTACCGCAGCTATAAATCTTCAATAAGAAGAAGTATTTACATTGGTAATACCCTATGTGCGCCAATCTGTGGATTAGGTCCATCCAAGACGTCGGTCTAAATTCGCCATCTCGCGAGAAAGAATGGCCGACCACACTTCCCCAATTCACCGTACGACTAGAACCATCGAGGAAGCTGGTTGCCAATAACATCGAGCAGAATCCTCATCACGGCGAACGTGCCAATCCGACGAGCCGGCCCCATCATCGAGCGCATCAGCTGAAAAAGGTGTAATTCAATCCATCGCGCTTTCCACCGGTCGGGTACGGGGGTGGTTGACGAAGGGGTGTCTCCGTTGGTCGAAGACAATCGTCAGGGTTTCTCGAAGCCGATCGATCTTCTGGCGTGCACATTTTTCTCGGCGTTCCGTTCTTCGTTCCCCCCTGGCGTCGCTCGTGTGAGAAACGGTGGGAGAGAGAGGGGGTGGCATGGCAGAGAGAAGTACGAACAGGTACGAGGTATGAAACGACGAAGAGGAGGATGAGGTTGGTGCACGACTGGCGCGGAGCTAATCTCTGGCCGGAGCTAGCAGAGCTGAAGTAACGGAATGAAAAGGAGGAGAGAGTGTAGAGTAGGCATGCCGAGTGGATGTATCGGCAATAATCGTTGGCCGGGCCTCCTCTCGGTCGGCTCTCCTGCTCCCTCGAGTGGGCGACGGCAAGAGAGCGAGAGCGCAACCAAGGGACTTTGTGAATAGGCGAGCGTGCCGGGGGGATGTAGATACGCCATGCTCGACGACGCCGGGGCGTGCGATTCGACGAACGGGATGCTCCTTTGTCTTTCGGCTCGTTTCGTTTCGAAGCGAAAACCGGTAACCACCCTCTCTCGCGCGCGCACACCGCAGAGAGACTCTCTTTTGAGAGGCTGGCTGACTAGAATCGCCAGAGCACCGCGGCCGCCAGGGCAAAGTCGCCGCGCCGCGGTTTACACCCGCGAACGGTGGTAAGCAGAGAGAGGGTGAGGGCTCCCGCGGTTAGGGGGGGGTTGAAGCCGGGGGCCAACCCCCAGGAGGCGGACGGGTGGACAGAAGGGGGCCCGGCTCGACGAGCACGCCTGATTCAGACAATTATTGTCGATTCGCGCTTGGAAATCCATCCAGCCGACGCCAGCAGCTTTTTCACTCTCGTGGAGCCGACCGACGGGCTTGATCTTCATCCCCTTCAAACGACCAACCCCTCCGACACCCTACCCGCCAGCTGTCCCTCCTTCCTTTTTCCAACACGACCACCACGCGGTTTGACGTTTTTCGAGTTATCGCGCCGACTTCGCGCGCTCTTCAGAGATGCTCTGCTCTGCTAATAGGGGATGCTTTTCATTTCTTCGGTGGGGAGAGTGGAGATTTTATTGATTCTGGGGGGATGAAATTGCCGCGATCATCTTAGGTATATGGATTCGATTCGTGTATCGTATGTGGTATTACAGATTCGAGATGTTCGGTTGTCTCAATCATTTTGCAGTTCTGTTCGAGTTGTGTAGGGTCTAAGGCATTGCCACCCCTAATCCTCTGGTCAGAAAGAATCACGGTTATGATTACACTGCCGATCTTTGTGCAAAATCAAAATTGTCTGCATGGATTGACAGGAACCAGAAATTTTTCTTTTCCTCTAATCATTTTTAGAAGTTGAAAGTAAGTGAATAATAACAACGCTTAAGATTGCTGACTGCTGGAACAATTACCATGTGTACAGACATTACTGTATAGAACTATGTAGAGACAATTTAAAAAATTGTTGAACGCTGGTAACGCATCATTAAACCTTAAGTAGGCGTATAGGGTGAAAGCCGCTTTAATTGCTGCGTGATCAACACCAACTTTACGGAACGCGACAAAATGACTCGTTCCACTATTTTCAATTCAAGATTATTCCATGGGGAATTATTAAAAAAATTATTTCTTTAGATATATATTAAGGTAAAGGCACCAGTTATTGTTATTGGCTCCTTATCGTTTTGAAATTTAAACAACAGGCGGCATGGCATCCGAGGTTCGCTTTCATCGAAAGTGCACAGCTTATAAAAACCTTATTTTTTATGTTTTTTTTTTATAAAATGGTCAACTACTGATACGTAGTCAACTACTGGTGCCTTTACCTTATCAAAAGGCTAGAAATTCTGAATAGATATATTCTCTTTATTTTTATAAAGTAGAATAGTCACTTTCAATGCTCCCTAAAGCCAGCGTTAATGGTTAAAACAAAGTATAAAAATGTGATCAGAGGTTCCACGACACACGCGTGCACCTTTTGCACGCCAAACTGTAGAGTTCTTTAGCGTGGAACATTAGACGAGGTCCAATCGTCGGCCACACAAGAGGGGCCGGTTTAATTAGGAAATGATGGTAATAGAGGGCGAGCGAAACGATCCTCGGAGCTAATTATCCAAGGAGGATTTTTCGGGACCAC
Source organism: Seladonia tumulorum (assembly GCA_913789895.3). Lineage (NCBI taxonomy): Eukaryota > Metazoa > Arthropoda > Insecta > Hymenoptera > Halictidae > Seladonia > Seladonia tumulorum. Next base: position 6,635,483 of record OU565274.1, read on the forward strand.
CCACCGGGCATCCTTGATAAATCACCGCGTCACCCGAGCCCGGACGTGGATAAGGAGGTTCGAATAAGAATAAAGTGTCCTCTAGACGCTGGGCCGGGCGCGCGGCTCGGCGTCTCGCATTGTGGATTCCAGTCACGTGTCCTATCGGAAATTAGAGCCGCGTCAAGTCGAGCGAGCCTGGGTTCCCAACCCCCTCCCCCAATCCCTCGCCACCCCTGGCACTGACTCCGAAGTTACGGGGTTGCGAACGACCACTTGGTCGGAGAGACGTGAACACCTCTTCCGCGCCGGTTATACGATCCAGATCGGTTTTCTCGGGCCGGGCCGTCTTGCGCTTACTGAATGAACCCACTCCGGGACCTCGAAGAGGGCTCCATCCCTCTAGACCGCTTCCTGTAAATCTTCCTCCGGGGAAACGTTTTATCGATCACCGGGCTGTTGCGGGTTCTCCACTTTTTCCGCTGCTCCTACCGCTTCTTATTTCAATATTTCTCTTCGGAGTTTAACCCCTTTCATCCCTGGGAATCCGGGGCTAGGAAATTTGCTGCCTTTTATTTACGTAAGGTCATTCTACAATACATACCAGGTCGGTGTAAAAACTATAGACAGTTTCCAACAGCAATTTTGAACTGAACTCCAGCTGGAATTATTTAACCCTCGCCTATCCATCGTGCAGACTTGACACAATTATTCACTGTCATCGAAAATAAACTTTCTTTATTTAACCCCCTGCTTTAAAATGACGTTTCAGAGCCGTCATTAGTTTTAAACTAACGTATGTAATGGCAACTATTTTACATTGATTTTGAAGCAATTCGATCCATTTTATTTTCGTTATTTGAGCCGTCGGACGAAATAAAATTTTAATCTGAGACCTAAATTGTAAGACAAGGGGTTAACGTCTAAGATCATTTACCGCACTGCACAATTTAACACCACATTGGAAATTACATAGAAATATAGTACATCTTTTAAGGACCCCCCTTGCCATACTAATGAATTTCTCCCTTTTGTTTCAGGTAAGTGGCAACAATCAGTCCTAACGGCAATTTCTGCGACGTATCAATTCGAGAGGTGCACGTGAGTACGATTTTTCCCCCTAAATCTGACAATTAACCGTGGGGGTCAGTTAATAAATCGCGATCGCAGCGGATAAGTCACGATCTACCGCAGTGCCGAGGAAAGAAAAAAAAAAAAACAAAAGGGATCGCCCGGTGAAAATGAGAAAGTGGCCGGCTGGATCGAAAAAGCATCGGACAGGACATCGGCTCGTTCTTCACCGGGTTTCAGGGGAATCCGCCTTAAGAAATCGTTCCGTCCCTTATCACCATAGAGCAGGAATCCTTCTGGTGCAGCCGCGCTCGATCATCGCCTGGAGAGAACACCGGGCCAGACAGTTCGAGCGATTTGTAACGCCATAGAATGTAACGGGGGGGTTTGGTCGCGCGTGGGTGGCCGTAGGGGGTTGGTTACAGGCGACGATGCTCGATTTATCACGGCTCCGTGAAAATAATAGCGAAATATAAGTGACGGAAAATAGAAAGATGAAGAAGCCCGCTGGAATTGATTCCGATGATCTATCTCTCGGCTTAATGCGCGAGAAAAATCGCTGAGACTTCTTCGAATTTGATTAATTTCCTTCGTCCGCCATTTCTGCAAGATTAGTAGGCTATTGTAATCACGGTATAATTCATTTTGGACGTTCACGCAACCGAGAATCGTAACAATAGAAATTAATAAGGAGTTGTGTCTCTTTGTTTGATCGATGGTCGGAGCACGGGGGCGTTGAAAAGTTGTTACAATTTTCTTCCGTTCCATTTTTATTGTTGATCAGCTCATTCTACAAGGTTCGTAGGTTACCGTAATTATGGTAGTTATGCTTTCATATCGCGAGTTAAAATTACAAGGAACTGTGTTTCGCATTTTCACTTGATCGAGGGTTGAAGCATGGGGACGTTGAAAACCCACAGAAATATTTTCGATTTGATTTTTCTTGGTGACCCTAATCTTTCGTAAAGTTATCAGGCTACTCTAGAATGAACAGTAGACAAGAATTCACCTTGGAATATTGCGAATAAAAATTCTGAAAATGTGTACCCCGCTTGCTGTGCTCGGGGAGGTATTCCATGATGCAGTAGCAAGTTTACTTTCCTCTTTCGGTACATTTAAGTTAAGTTAAGTAAGGAAGAATGAGTTAACAAAGTTTTCGAAGGACCAACAAAAGTTTAACACGTTGACCGCCATGTCACCCAGATGTGGGTGACGGAATTATTTGTCCAAGTTTTAAAATGAATTTTTACGTTAATATATTCATTGTATCAAATTTGATTGGGATATGTAAAATGCAAGAAAGCTGAAAGACTACTCAATATCACGCATATAATTATTTTCAATTTTTGTTTCGTTAAATAATTTACTTTGGTTTCATGGAATTTTTTAGGGTTCTGGTTGGGCACTCAAAGTGTTAAAAAAGCTCAATGACAACATTTCAAAGTGTATAAATATATAGTCTTCTATGACTTGTAACCTCCGGTCACCTAAATTGCCTTAAAAAAAGTCAAAGAGATTCAAAGAGATTGAAAAGATTCAAAGATTTTGAAAAAGTCAAAGAGATTTATTCTAATCATGTAACCAAGAGCCCACAAGCCTTCCAAACTGGAAGATGAAAACACCCTAACTTCAAAAGTCCTAGAATATTGTAGAGGTCAAAAAGAGCAGAAGGCAATAGAGAAAACCACCCCTAAATTCCAGCACAGTTCACCAGAAGTCCATGGGGTGTGTGCCAACGAATTCCGAGCTATCAGACGTTTCCCATCGAGCATCCCCTCGCGTTCACCACCCCATCAGGCCGAAAGCCGAAGGGTCCCGGTGCCGGACCCGAAAATCAGTGTCGATCCTCTAGGACGCTCGGAAAGACCGCAGAGCGTCGCGGCGCGTTGCGGCGCGGCGTCTGAATCGTCGAGAGACGTCCAGGCCGCGGCCGGGGGTTGAAGAGAGAGGGAATCAGGGGCGAAAGAGGAGCAGAAGCGTAGTACCACCCAGGAACCACCGACGCCGCCGCCCACTCGTGTGGAAAAATGATAGCAGCGTACTGACTGAGTGCCCGTGCTTCTATCCCCCTTGCCGCCCCCTGCTCCACACCCCTTTCCAAGCCCCTACGGGGGTGGCTGAGGGTGGACTGCGGGGCTGGCGTGGGTGGAGAAACGCGGGGAACGGGAACCGAGGGGGGTGAAGGGGAGACGAGATGCCTGCTCCCGATTCCCTTATCGCCGCGGCACAGTTGTGTGTGCCTTTATGAAGATCTGTCAAACTCTCCCTCTCCCTCGTGCCAACGTGCACCCCTTCGCGCTTCGTCTCTCTTGCGCCTTCCAACCACCGCGCCGCCAACCCTGCTCTCCTCCCTCTCTCTCTCTCTCTCTCTCTCTCTCTCTCTCTCTCTCTCTCGCTCTCGGGTGTTGCGGACCTAGGTGTAATGACGTATCGCGTATCTAGCGCACGTCGAAGCCAAACGCCGCGTCTCTTATCCCCTCTCCTCCTTTCACTTATCTGCCGCGTTAAACTTTTTCGCGTTTTGTTTCAACCCCCCCCCCCCGATCACCTATTTTTGGGTTTCGGAGCCTGGTCCTCGAGTTAACCCCTCGTCCTACGGTTTCTTCGGCAGTCTAGCTTCTAGTTTACCTGCGAATAGAAACAGGATTGACAAAACTTCTCGGTCATTGTTCCTTTAGTGGTATTCTTGTAAATTCTGCCGCGTTAAACTTTTTCGCGTTTTGTTTCACCCCCCTCCCGATCACCTATTTGTGGGTTTCGGAGCCTGGTCCTCGAGTTAATCCCTCGTCCTACGGTTTCTTCGGCAGTCTAGCTTCTAGTTTAGCTGCGAGTAGAAGCAGTAGAAATTGACAAAATTTCTCGGTCATTTTTCCTTTATTGATATTCTAGTAAATGCAATCGTTCGCTAGACAAGGGCTTCCTGTCAATTTCATGTCAAGTGAAATCCGTATCCGGAAAGCACCGGGAGAGGATGCAAGGTCGACGTTGGAAGAGAGAAAAGGGAACCGCTTAATCCGAAATATTCAAACCGCCCACGAAATCCAGCCTTATCTGCGGCTGAGAACTCGAAGGGTGTCTTTCGCCGTCCCCACAAACACTCGACAGAGCCGTAACAGCCCGGTGTCAAGCCACCCCTGAAACATTTAGGCGACCCCGAGATGGTGTCGTCGAAACCATCGCTCAGAGGGTTCGTCATCAGTCATTCGACGGTTCTCTCTTGCCGGCGTCATAATCCGGTCGAAAGATTCTCTCGGCTCGAGAGCAGAGCGCAAACAGGAAACCGTTATCGTTCGCCGATCTGTCGTCGTCGGTATAATATTCGCGGCGGTGGCAACCCTTACAGTCGAAAGGAGGATGACGCGTTCTTTGCGAATTGGGAGGGATGGGGAGTGGAATCTTCTAGCAGCCGAAAGGGGTATATATCGGCAGATTAGGCGACGACTTGGGGACTCGGTTCTTGGCAGAAGTTCGCATTATCGTGTTCGGATTCATTGATTCCAGGGAACGTCGCGCGGATGGGGTGCCGGAGACACAGAACTTGCCGCCATTACGGACCCCGTTATCTGAGCATTTGAATGAGACTGCCGATGTCCTACGACGTGTGATATCGACACTCTACTTTCAGCTAGTTACCGATAGCTTCTACGCGGGTAATTCGCCGCGGCTGATGCCCGAGATTCGATCCTGATACCAAGTTACCCTCTTTGATGACGCGCCGCAAATTATTTACACGTGCTCCGCCCGGAAATTTCAAATTCGCTCGAACGCCGAGCGGTTACCATTATTTATTCTTATTGAAAGTTATCTGGGTCAATGGAACTGCTGGCCAGTGCGAGTCGGGATTATTAGTGAGTTGGACCTTGAAATTTCGTAGACGATTTTTTAAAAATATTTACCCTCCGCCGGCATTAGGGACCCTTTTAGCAAACTTCCACTTTTGTTCGGTCTTCCTTCGAGTTTTTTTTTTCTTTTTGTAAAATTGATTAAGCATTTATTTTAACTACCACTTCGTCGGCACATTAAAAGCATCAATAAGTTCAATCAGAAGCATGTTTCAAAATTGACTTGACATTTTAACACTTTGAACGCCAAACAAGAAAGCTCAAAAATTCCACGAAATCAAAGTAAGTTATTTGATAAAATAGAAATTGAAAAAATTAAATCTATGATATGGTGTGGTTCTCCAACTTTCTTGCATTTTACAGATCCTAATCAAAGGTACAATGAATATATATTATTAACGTAAAAATTCATTTTAAAGCCTGAACGACAGTGACATGGCAGCCAACGTGTTAAAATGATGGGAATTGTAAAGAATAATTCATTTACAACAAGTAAGAAAAATAATCATTCTTTCAGAAGCTAAAGAGACGTATAGGCTGTAAAGAACGAACATTTTACGATTCACCCACCGAAAATTGATTGTTAAAATATGTACATATATTGTGGAAGAATCTCAAGCGATCGACATACAGTACCAGCTATGGTGTTTGTTCCTGCAGTCATATTTTACATATACATTTTCAAGAAGGGATCATACCAAACAATGTATAGAAAATCTTTTTTCAATTTTTCGTGGAAAAAGGATCAAGTTGAAAGGATCATTCTAAACAACGTGTGACATTTTCATTCATTTTAAAAAAGACAAGAGATCGAGTTGGAAGTATGATATCCCACAACATGTAAAATCTTCGTTGACCTTTTTCGAGAAAAAGAGTCAAGCAGAAACGACCATACCGAACAGCACATAAAATCTTTGTATGGTATATAACGTTCGGCACGCTCGCGAGAGCATTTAAATGCCGAAATTTCCCTAGACCGTAAAAGGGTCGTTAGCCAGATGACCAGTTAATAACAGCGTGTCCCCCATCCCACGACCTGAAAGAAGCGTATCCATCAGCGCTACCAATCCCCGGGAACGGCAACAAAGTCTCCGAAACGACCCCGACCCACCGCGTTAAACAAGAAAACAAATTGGAAGCGGAGTCGAGGGGGGCACATAAACTCCCCCAAACACTTCATTAAAGACCGTAGGGTCCGCGAGAGGGGTCCTGGAACGAGCTGGCGAGCCCCACCCAGTCAGGTCCCATCGAGTCGTATTATATAATTAGCCGGCGGAAAGGGGTACGGAGGAGGGAAGCCGTGAAATCCGTAGGAATTCGTTCACGGGGCCCCGGTTTCACCGCGCGGGCCCCCCACCTTTCGAGACCCCGGTCCCAGTGTGCCCCGGGGCCTTGATCCTCGGTTGTCTGACGGGGAGCAGAGCAGAGAGGGGTAGAGGAGGAGGGATGGGGGGAAGGGGGGGGCAGCCAGAAGATTTCACGATCGCTAATGAGATTCCGAGTGTCAAAACTCCGGCGGGCCCCCCGTCCTACCCCCCAATCCCTTGGTTTTTCGGTGGGGCACAGGCTCGCTCGCGCACACGTACAATGTGCCCACCAAATAACGGATCGTGGCGATTAGATGGCGCTGATAAAGGTGTCCCGAGGTGGCCTGCCCCGGGGAACAGGTATAACCTGCGTCGTCTTCCCCTCCTCCCCCTTCCTCCTCGTCCTTCCTGGTCGTTTCTCCTCGAACCCGTTCCCCGGGAACCCTAGAACAGGGGGGCAAAGCGAGGGACGAGCAGGAGGGGCACACACCGAGAGAGGTGACCGGCGGAAAAGAGGCGGACGAGGAGGCGGAGGAGGACGAGGCCAGAAAAGATAAAGAGAGGACTAAAGAGCGGAGATTAGCGCTAATGCACCATCGAGGGAATGGGATGGTACGGGGGCGAGGTCCGTCGTATCTCTCATATTTCAGACCCCCGTGACGTCCTACGAGATACCGAATCATTCCCACCTAGAGTCGACCGTGTATTTTTAGACAGTCTCTTTTCTTTCGGGCTCCCAGCCGCGGTCTTCCTGGTCCAGAGAACTGCACCGTTTTTCGAGCGTTCGCCACGGAATCAGCTGTGTTTGTCCATCGTAAAAATTTTCCATTTTCTGCCCGAGCCCCGTGTGAAAAGTACAGAACATTGGTGAAACGGTATTCACTCGTTCGTAACTCTAATTGACTAAACTGTCGTGCGTAGAAATAAAGATGTCAAATAAAATCACGACCGTAATTGGAATCACTTTAACAAGAAAAATGTTCTAACTTAGAAAACAATATTCTAGTAGCAAGTAAAACAATTTTACTTGCCATTGAATCGACTAATTGAATCATCACGGGATCCAGAGTATTCCGATCGCCATTATTAGCTCACAAGAGATCAATTTCTACCGAACTCTCGGTTTTCTTTTTAATTTATGGTTGTATGTCGCATCAACTGCCAGGTTATTGGCAACATCGTAAAAGTAACTAAGGATATATTACATTATTTCTTCTTGAAGCTAGTCTGCAAAAATTCGAATTTGTACAAACGTCTGCAGTACAGTTACTACACCTGCGATCCCATTTCACAAATGCACGCACATTGTACCGCGTTAAATAAATTTTATCGATTAAACCAACATGAAGTTGCGGTTTTTTAATCGAATAATTGAACTGGATTCGCATGGAGAAAGGATGTTAATAATATGTCAGTTCACTGTACCTCACAATACATACATAATTCATTGTATTGTGTTGGTCCAAGAGAAATTCTTTTCCTGTGCGAATTCGCTGAAATGCAACATAACGAAAAGATCAACGACATTTGAATACCGTGTGCGGCTTAATCAGTCCCCGAGCAAGAAGCGTGCAGCATGCAACTTCATCGAGTTTCTGTTTTCTTTTTCCACGGCGCGGGGGAATCGTGGATTTGCGTAAATACCATCGGTCTAATTATTGGTGGCTGTTACGTAGTCGAAATTGTTGGAAATATCACGTCGCGGCAAGATGTCCGCGTTCGCCGGCCGGCCTGTAAATCGTCCTGCATAACGTGCGCAGAAATTAACGACGCTTTCAGCGAATCGTTATCCACTCCCGCTGTCTGCGCTATGTTTTATAGCATTACAAACTTCGGGACCCCGGGCATTATCGCGGAACGTTCGATATCTTTGTACTTTGTATTTCCCAATCAATCGTCGGCGGACCGCGTCGATCAATTTTCCGGTAAACAATTCTTTTCGCGTTTCACGTGCACGCGAAACTAGTCGGCTTTAATGCCACGCCTCCCTCGAACCGAAAAACGTTCCAACGAACGATACTCTCTAATAATTCTTCGTAAAAAAAAATACAATTTTATACGTGCGAAGAAATACAAAATTGAAAAAATAAAACTTCTACGTCTTACAACCAATTAAACTCCTCGTTTTCATCGTGATACAATATTTTATGACTAGCCTGTGACTGTTGCACTTATCATAAAAATGAAATAAAATTAAAAATTAATTCAGACTCGTAAGTGTCTACGTGGCTCCTGTATTTTGCAATTTAGACAATTTTTATTTCGCATTAAAATCCGTAGTCAATGACCTAGTTGAATCCACATTTAGCTACATTTTCAAAACTTATACAAAATTGCTTAGCTCAATAAGTACAGTATGAAACTAGTACACTATGAATCCAGTAAAAAGATGGAGATTAAATAAAAATTGTTTCTAGAGAAGAAACAAAATTGTGTAGTAAAAGAATGACGAATAAAGTTTCTGTTGAGTTCAGTTTTTGGGAGAACTTAATACAGTATGTATCTAGTAAAAATTGTTTCTAGAAAAGAAAGAAAATTTTATAGTAGAAGAATGACGAATAAAGTTTCTATTGAGTTCAGTTCTTGAGACAACCTAATACAGTACGTATCGAGTAAAAAGCTGGAGATAAAATAAAAATTGTTTCTGGAGAAGACAGAAAATTGCGTAGTAAAAGAATGACGAATAAAGTTTCCGTCGAGTTCAGTTTTTGAGAGAAGTTGGTACAGAATGCATCCAGTAAAAAGCTGGAGATGGAATAAAAATTGTTTGCAGGAGAAATATTTCATTTAAAAAAAAAAGTGATAAGTATGGTTTGCGTTGAGAGCAGCTTGTAAAAGAACTTTCCGGCATAGCTGGCGTTGTTTCGCAAATTTCCGCCGTTTTCAGGAGAAGGTTATCCGCGATCGATCCCGAACAGTTTCTGCCGGCTTGCGATTTTTACGGGGGATAATTTTCCCAACGATCTGCCGATGCAGAAGACTTGTAAATCACCCGGCGCGCGGTTGCACGGGATACATACCGGCTTAGCTCGCCGATATTTATCTCGTAGAAACCGAGGAGAAGCTTATTAGACTCGGATCCATGTACCTTAACAGACGTTCCTTATCTCAGGTGTCGACGCCTCACGCGGAAAAGGTTAACGTCGAGACAAACGTTAACCTCCGATTTACGGTCCTGCACTTTTCGCCGATAAATAGCGCCGCGTGCACGCGCGCGATCGCACGCCTATCGCGCTTGCAATTAGGATCGACCCGAGGGAGCACACATGCGCTTGCGAAATTACGCTTCTTCCTTTTCCTTTTTTCTTTCTTCTTTCTTTCGCCTTTTTTTACTGAAACGGCCGATCCTCGGGTCGCCCTTTCCAATATGCGACGAAATCACGTTCGCCTCGATTCGTTCTACTCTGATTCGTTAGCTGCTTCCATCGCGGTGTACCATAAACTCTGGAAACAGGAATTACCGAAAGATTTTTATGCATATTTTTGTAGAGTGACGATAGATTGAAAAATCGTTCCAGTACCTTGCAAACAAAATTGAAGAGTAGAAAAGACAAACAATCTTCTCATAATTTTCTTTAATGCAATATCAATCGTACAGCGACCAGTCGTTGAATTAAAACGGATTCAATTGTTATTATTTTGAGAGCATCATTACTTTGAGAGCAAGAACGGAATGAATTTTCTAGGTATAATGATTGCACTATTGTACAAATTTAGAAAATATTTCTCGTATGTAGTGAGGTGGTTGCAAGACTATCTGTAACATTTTTACACAGTAATCCTAAACTAAATGTTGGTTCAAACTAATTCATGTTAGTTTAGACTAATTCTGTCGAAGGATCTATTCAAACACCGTGGACCATACTCTACAGAAGACCAACTAATTTTAACCTTGCCAAATAATTATCGGAATAAATTTCTGCAGATCTGCAACGACCCCAATAATTTATTTAGGACTTAAAAAATACAAGAGACTGCTCGTTTTACAATCCCATATACGGTTACATTCCCAAAAAGTTCATTTCTAACGACGCTTCTCGCGCGACACCCCTAATTATCGTTGCGTCGAACAACGTTAATCGAGATCGATCGAGGGCCCACCCCCGTTTGGCAGTGGCTAATATCGGCTCATAAAAAAAAATCATGTTATCCGTTCACGCGTGCTGGCTTACACGGTGCATCCGTTTTGCCAGAGGGTGTGGGAGCGATGTCCAAGCGAGAGAAGAGACAGGGGATGGTTGTCGGGGCGGGGGTTTGTTATGGGGGTGGGAACAGGGGTTGGGGGACGTCGAGTGGAAACGAAACAGAGTCTCGGTACGAGCGTCAGCAGCCAATTCACGGTGGCAGATAACATCGAATATTTTTCGAGCGAATGTTAACGAAAAACAAACGGAAAAAAAGGAGGAGGAGAAAGAGAATTCGCTGATCGGCGAGAGAAAGAGAGAGAGAGAGAGAGAGAGAGAGAAAGGGGTGAAAGAGGGTGGAGAGAATAGAGAGGACGTGGGCGGAGGACACTAAAAGGCCCGGTCCGAACTTTTCGACAATAACCGGCGGCGGGCAGGCGGTTATTGAATTTTTATTGGCGACGACGAGTCAATTTGCGATTAAACCCCCGCGCGCATACACACACACACACACACACACACACACACACACACATACCCAAGAGCTAGAAGCTGCAGGCCAGGCACGAGTTCGACAGTTTGTTCGAAGGAGGAGAGAGATTCTCGGCTCTCGATCCTCTCTTGTCCATCCGGAGAAGGACAATCCCATCCGCTAATGCGAAACTTCTCTTCCGAGGGATGAAGGAACGGTTGAGGGACACGAAAATTATTACGTCCGTCAGGGAAATCCGCAGGATTTCGATGACGGGCCACCGTGTGAACTCCTTTCGATCCGTGATTGCGGGATTTCGACGAATCAAGCGATGATTAGTCTCTGACGTGATACGTCTTCAAGTTGGAGATGGATCTTCGGGAGATTTTGCTCGGAAGAGATGTCTCGAGCAGAGTGGAGAATTTTTAAGTGATTCCTACCCTGGGAGGAAGCTATGAGGGTTGATGAGCCCCGACCTGTGTCGTCATCTCACTTCGGTTTTGAGGAATTCTGATTGACGAGGCCCTGCTACGTCCCTTGAATTTTTTAAGCAAATATAGAGATAGTATAACATCTTTTGTGAAGACGTGAAGGCTCACCTAAACTTTTAAAATAAACACTGAAGTAGTATAACATCTTTTGCAAAGACGTATTGCTTGAAGAAGTCGTATAGGCTCACCCAAATTTTATAAATAAACACTGAAGTAGTGTAACATCTTTTGCAAAGACGTATTGCTTGAAGAAGTCGTATAGGCTCACCCAAATTTTACAAATAAACACTGAAGTAGTATAACATCTTTTGCAAAGACGTATTGCTTGAAGAAGTCGTATGGGCTCGTCTAAATTTTTTAAATAAATATCCAGATAAGGTAATGTCTTAAAAAAAAGGTGTATTGCTGGAAGAAATCGTACAGGTTCACCTAAATTTTTTAAACAAATATTTAAGACAGTGTCTTTCAAAAATTGCTTGAAGTAGTCGTGTAGCATCACAATAATTATTTTAGGTCATCTTCCCCTAACAGATTAAAATACGTTTAGCAAAGTAGTGTGATTTTTATCAGTGTGAAATATTAAAATGAATATTTAAGAAAATTAATACTACGTACACGCAAAATAAAGTGCATAGCGTCACGTGAAACGTTGAAATAAAAACTTCCCTGCTCTAATACTTTTTAAAAACCTACTGCTTGCAGAAATTGTATAGTGTCGTAATAAACATTTAAGTGCTGTAAAATTCCCAAAGCTACGACGCTAGGAGAACTTATAATGCACAGTATCACGTGAAACATTCAAATTAGGATCTCGCGAGATTTGCGAAGTTGTGATGCTTAAAGAAATTGCAGAGTGTCGTAATAAACAATTAGGCACCGTAAAGTTTCGAAAGACGTAACGCTAGGAGAAATAGCACGATGTCACGCGAGATATTAAAGTAAATATTCCAATCGTTCCGACCACGTAACGCTCGAAGAAATAATATCGTTAAATTAAACCGAATAGTTTACCCACGGGGCCACAGTGTTGTAAAAATGTTGGAATGAAATCCGGAGAAATCGGTCGGCGCGCAAAAAGACATCTCGAAGTCGTTGGGGAATTAATTGCAGAAAATAACCCGTTAAATGTACAGGCGGCAGTCATATTAATCTCGCGCGAAGCTGCAAAAGGATTTCCAGGATCGCCGGGGTCGTGGCCGCAAAAACCGATCGCCCGAGAGTTGATTTATCTTGTCTCGTCCTGAACGAACGTATCGATAGGCGTATTCATATATCTCTGCCTGGGAGCGTTATCTCCGCGAAGGAAAAGGTATCCGTAGAGTGGCCGTGTGCTTGTTCAAAGTGAAGACGTCCTGCCACGTGTTCGGGGAGCCTAGCATTATATCCTTTCCGGGGTCCGCTTAAGGAAACAGGAACGGCTCGCGATCGAGAACCGGAAGCAGCACGTGCAGACTTAATGGACTCTTCGGGTATGGCACTTAACGGCTCGTTGCGTAAGAGGCCACGATTCTCACCTGACTGTTGGGCTTAGGGTTACTCTTCGACGGCCACGTGGTCGCCGTGACAGGGTGGGAAATTTCGCGGTTCGGTCGATGTAATTGCTCCCACGTAACCATTACTGTTTCCTCTCCGAAGGAAAAACTCCGTGCAATTATCTTTATTAATTATGTGACGCGGGGCCATCCGAGTCAAGCGATTAAAGCCCTAGGCGTTTACGTTGCGAGCGTTTTCACGACACAGCTGATCTAATTATACGATCGTCTGGGTATCTGATTAATTCAACTCTTGATTTTTTAATTGACGGATCGTGTACGCAATGAAAATTGAATTAACGCGTTCGTTAGCGGCGCGTCAGCAACACTCTTCACGGTTATGTTACTGTAACATCCGAAAAACGAGGTTTAACTAAAAAATTCCATAGAATCCGTATTATATTTTGTTGGGAGTGATTAAAATTCTTCAGGGTCGATTTTAAACAGCTAGTTATGCTATTGAGATTATTTATGTGTTACTTTTTGGGCTAAATCATCCGATAAGATGTTTATAATCGACACGGAAGCGACTCGTGCACGCGAATTGATTTTGGAGAGGATCGATGCCCACCTGTCGTCACAAAAGGGTGGACATGTGTCCGGGGGTCGAAAACTGCGGTATTAACAGGCGTGAGGGATGAACCGCGCCTCGTCGACCTCCTGACACGATCCATCGGGGGTGTTAGATCACTCTTGACGGGATTTCCGGTTGTTTTGCGAGCGATGCGTAGCTCTTCTGCGTGGAAAATCCAGAAAAATCTTCTGCCGTGACAGTATCAGCTCCGCGAAATAATGCACCCTGTCGTATTTTGATGAACATCCGTGCTTCGCGTGGAACTGGTCCAAATACATATTTACGGGCCAATTAACCATTTCCTTTATCAAATTTTTACTAACATATTCACGGTTGTACTCCAAAATAAAATATAATTTCATACGACCTATTTAAAAATTTTTATCAATGAGTTTCACAAAATGATTTCGTATATTTTAATCTTATAATTATTCAATATAAAGACCAGGTTTCAGAGACACAGAAAGTCAATATAAAATATAAAATAGTATGCGAAGAGAGGAGGAATAAATAAAGGTACTTACTTACAGTAGGGAATTTATTTAATCCCTCACCGATTTCAGCGACCTTGAAATAAATAATTTCGTATAATTTATGGAGGAATGGTAATGTATCTGTCCTCAACAATTCATCAATACTTTTACCATTTATTGTTTTGCATGAAGGACTTAAAAAAAGATGGAATACTTTAACTCTGTAATTGCACAGGATAAAGTGTTTTCAACGCTCAGAAAATCAGTATAAAATATAATCGAGGATCTAACCGTAACAATGCAAATGATCTGGCCATCTTTAATAATTCTTGCCGTTTGAAATTTCTTTGGTAAAACGTTCAGCGGGAATTTTGATGGTTTCGTATCGCAGTAATTCGGTCCGAAATCGCATTGGTACGTGATCCAGGCGGTCGTTAGATCCCGGCGACCTCCGGCCGGCCGATCGTCGATCTTTCCCTCGGCCTTGGCATTTGCGAATAAATGGATCCACTGTCCGACACGCGGCGTGGAAGGACTTGACGAAAGAGGACGGTCGAAGAAGAAACTAACGCGAGGCGACACTACGCGACGCGACAACGGAATGAGGGTCCCCGTACTGATAAGATAAACGGGCCCCGTTATCAGCGGTTGTTTCGCGATACCGGTCGCGCTTACCGCGGAACCGATTGCAGAAGGAGCTCCGAAGACCGTGTAATTGTTCCGTGTAGCGACGTGAAATGTTGCTCCCGTCGCTGGAACATCGACTCGCCATTAAGCCATTAACCAACCGAGTGGCTTTGCGAAAATGACCGACTGCAGGAGACCTTGCAACCGGAAATCGCGGACAATCGGCGAAAACTGCCACTTAGCAAATTCGAGTGAACCGTTTTCTATTTAGATATGCGAGTGGACTCTTTGGAATATTATTCGAGAGCTTGAAATATTTTTAGAGGGCTCTGAAGAACGGGAAGTTGAGAAATGGTTACCGAAAATTGACCTTTCTGGTTTGCTGATTCTAATACAGTGCTTATCAATTACTCTGAAGGGTTCACAACTCTTTGAAACTAGAAACCGGAAGTTACGGACAGGACGTTGAAAACAGATCCTTAAAATTGGAGAATTCTTTTAACCAGTTAAGCGTGTTTGACGTGTATACACGTCGAACCAAATCTCTATTGCGGTGCGGTTAACGTTAATGAATTGTTAATTTCTTATCGCATAAAAATGTAATTCTTTCACACTTTGCTTTAGTTTTTTCGTAAAATTTATAATAGCGGCATTTGGCCTGCGTTCGACGTGTATATTCGTCATTGTTTGATTTTAATTCCGTGCCGCGAGGGATTTCTAAAATTAAATTCCACAGTTAACTGGTTAAGACGAATATCTACAGCATCAGCACGAAAAAGACAATGTAAAAATGTGTTAATAGTTTGTGGAACGCTTCTGGAATGTTTTACACTGGCCTACTTCCACATCGTGGAACCTAAAACGATGGAATACAATTGTTCGTTTCGAATTTTCCCCGGAGGAGGCCACATTCTTCCATAGCCAGCAAGAAGCAGAAGTCAAGAGAGGATGGATTGCCAGATCCCGATCACTGGCCAGTTCAGCGGGACCGAAGCGTCCTCGAGATAGGAAGCGATTCTTAGGGGTTGATCGACGATTTGTCAAAGTCTTTCCGCGTGACGT
The DNA here is from genome assembly GCA_913789895.3 of Seladonia tumulorum. Taxonomy (NCBI): domain Eukaryota; kingdom Metazoa; phylum Arthropoda; class Insecta; order Hymenoptera; family Halictidae; genus Seladonia; species Seladonia tumulorum. The sequence continues at coordinate 6,651,037 of OU565274.1, forward strand.
ACGGAGAAGACAGTCTGGACGACAATGCCTCTCCTCGGGCTCGATATTTAACGCTGCACCGCAAAAAGCCCGCCTCGGCTCCTGCCTTCAATGGGGCCGGCAAAAAATCGATCCTCCTACGATCTATCTTTGTATATTCTTTCCACAATGCTACAATCCCCGTTTCTAGATATTCGCCGACATTGCTGTCCGAAAAGTAATACCCAGTGAACTGGAAAGTTATCGATGGAAACGATACGGAATATAATTTCTTTAAAATATAAATTATTTTTTGGAGGCTTCTACAGGTCACTATTCTTTACATTAAAATCAGAATTGAGATATACCATTTTTAATTTCGAATAATGGAGAACTAATCCTCACACGCATGTAGTCGGTACATATACAGTGAATACTCGATATATGTCAACAACACGGGTCTTGCCAGCGACATGTATCGTCCAGGAGACATACTCTATGTTATGTTTACACTCCTTGACGCCTTCCGAGCTTCGTGGCCTTTCATGGGGTATCATCTAGTGGGGATAGTTGCGCGACGTTTATCATCCTAACCTTGGCCACCGAAAAGGAGGTGATTCTACATGAAAAAACAAATCGAAAATACGGAATAAAATCTTTTCATTTGAGGTTTCGTTCTCGAAAAAATCGGTTTTGAATATTCAGCGAGTACGCGTACACTTAATTACGGCCTAGATAGATGGATCTCGATACAGACTTTTGTTTATGTCTCCACTTCTGTACATCTCTCTTGACATGACGTTCTGAGCACTTCTCACAGTTTCATTTGGTGCCTATTTCGGTTTTGACTAACAGTTTCTATCAATCGAAAACGTACCTCTAGCTATTAGACAAAATCTCATTTTCCAACATGATGGTGCCCCACCACATTTTTCCCGAGAAGTTAAGAATTTATTAAATGAACTACACGAAGTTTGGATTGGCCGTGGTGGTCCAATAAACTGGCCACCAAGATCCCCAGATTTGACACCCTTTGATTTCTATCTATGGGGTCATGTTAAATCAAAAATGTACGAGGAGGAGATTACAAGCCTTCCTCAACTAAAAGCAAGGATCGTTTTAATATTTGAAGAATTAAAGGTACAGAATACATTAGAATGCGTTCATACGAATTTAATTCGGCGAGTACAGTTGTGTATGCAGAACAATGGGCAGCATTTCCAACAATTTTTGCATTAATAAAGTAAGTTAGTAACAAAATTACATGTGTCTTATTTTCATTTAAATTCACTCTAAATCCATAGGCAGAAATGAGTAATACAGCACATCATCTTGATACTAATGATATTAGTACTACTTATAAGTGACATATGACTTGTATCGGGATCCATCCATCTAAACTATAGTTACGTGTACGCGTGCTCGCTGAATATTCGAAACCGATTTTCTCGAGAACGAAACCTCAAATGAAAAAATTTTATTCTTTATTTTCGATTTGTTTTTTTTTTATGTAGAATCACCCCCACCTTGGTTGTACTACCGATGCTGGGACACCCTGTATAGAGAAATCGGTGTGGTCGCGCTGCTGGTCTTCGCAAAGTATTCTCAAAGTATTCGAGTTAGAGAGCTCGAGCGTCCAAGCGCGTATTAAAAATCTGGAAGACCGATCTCTTTCCGCTCGACTCTCTTCGGCGAGCGTAACAGCGTTTCGAGGTCGATTAGTCGAGGAGCGCATCAGTCGCGTAGGACAAGGTAGAGGGCCGGGGTTGCAGCGTGCACTTCGTCATCGTCGGACGGTAGCCCGGAGCCGGGTGCGGTGAAAAAGAGCCGGACACTTTTTATCGTGGCTCGCAATTATGATTAGCTACCGGGCGCGGCGGGAGACGCGTCGCGACGCCGATTAGGGCAGAGTTCGCCTCGTCAAAACCGCCCCGCGGAACAAATGGTCGCTTTACGCCATCCCCCGAGTGGTGAGCAGCTCGCGGAAGAGCTCTGCCCCTTTCTCTCTCTCTCTCTCTCTCTCTCTCTCTGTGTGTGTGTGTGTATGTGTGTTCTCCCTTCGTCTCTCTTTCTCTCGGACTCTCCCCTCCTTTTCTCCGTTCTATCTGGAGCACGACGAGGAGGGTAGCGAGCGCGGAGATTACACAAATGAGAAATGACCATCAGGCTATCGGAGAACTTCGGTGCCGGCTGCTAGCCGGGTTTTGCGACATCTGCGCGAGCGGGGGATGTGCGCGCCGCGCCGCGCCGGGACGACTATCGCAGGCAAGCGGAGGCTGTGTGGCGTTTTTAATGCGGAAAGAAGCGGCTCGCGCACCTGGACGCCACGCAACGTCTGGGGACATTTTGATACCGGTGTTACCGTTGCCCCGCCACGGTGTCCGACCGGCGTTATGACCCCGATGAAGAAGAATTATGCCGCGCCGATGCCGCCCTCCTACTGCCCCGCGCTCTTATCTTAGAGGATTTAAGGTCCGGCGCTCCTGACGTCACAGTTTTATGGAAACGACACGTTCGAACCTCTGACTTGCACAACTCCGTTCCGAGCGACCCAATCGATGCGTTTTGTACAGTTCAAGATGAAGAGATTGCGGGAAATCCAGTACACCTCCAACGATATTCAAAATTGTTGGATTATTAACTATTATACGACCACAGCGACAAAGTACTGTTGTCACATGAGAGGTGACTTACAAGTTGAGGGTTAAATCGTAGATGGAAGATTGTCGTCCTTGAACATTTTGTTTTACGGTCCACGTCAGTACACAGGGATGAAGTAACTTCGATTGAATTTTGTCGAGTGCTATCCTTCAACTAGCAGTACTATGAATTTTCGTTGCAAGTCAGTTGCGAGGTTCCGGCGACTGACTCTTAGACGAAATCTGAGGTTCTCGCCGAGCGTCGCGCTTGCAATACACAGAGCAAATCTAAGAGTCGAAAACCTAAGAGTCACATCGGTCTATAAGTCATAAGCCTGTGATTATTAACCGATAGTGACAAGAAGACAGAGAAAATGTCTGACAATGTTGCACATAGCACGAGAGACGGAGAAGTGGGGGTAGTTCCACTGACTCCAAATCGTAAGGTTGGCACTGACCCGTAGCGAGAATTCACTGTACCTGTTGAAAAATCGGTAATATTTTATGGAAACTAATACAACGTTCGGAGGATCTTCCCTGATCGTCCTTCGCAACACAGTCTCCCCGAAAAGATGGAGTCCAGGTCCGCGTTGGACCTGGAATCATCCATATTTTCACGAATCAGTGGCCGTGACTCGGACACGAGCGGCCAGCCACGATATCCCCGTCCATCTCCTCGGACAGATGAGAGCAGCAGCAAGATAAAAGGAGGATACGAGAAGTGTAGAACCCAGGAAGACGGAGAGGAAGAGACGAAGAGAGAGTGAGACGCAGGCTGTACTTGAAGAGAGAGAGAGAGAGAGAGAGAGAGAGAGAGAGAGAGAGAGAGAGAGAGAGAGAGTCAAGGAGAGCTATCTCTCGCGTCGTCTAGACTCGAAGAGCCGTTCCTGGATTTGCTCCCCCGGGACCCTTGCCGAAGAGGGGAGCAGAGGAACAAGAGAGAATCTTGCGAGACAGTGAGACCACTGTTGGATCTGTTTCTCCCCACCAGTTAGCCCGGAGGATCTTAACGAATAAGATAACACGGCGCCAGGGAGCTATCCCCGATCCCTCTCTCTCTCTCTCTCTCTCTCTCTCTCTCTCTCTCTCTCTTCCTCTCTCCTTCGGTTTGCTTTCAGCGTTGCCTCTCTTCTTCAGCTCCGCTCTGGTTCGGGCTCGGGTGTTCGAGGTACTCGAAGAAGAAACGGTCACCGACACCGCGTCGATGATCCATCCTGGGCCTGTTCAGACGTTTCTCTTGCCGCGATTACGCGGAATCTCTTGTCCCCTCAACGCTTCTTCTTCTTCTTCTTCTTCTTCTTCACGCTTCGAGGCCTGAACTGGTCGACGTTGAACAACCGTGTTTAGCAATGCTGACTTCGCCGCGCCGCGCCGTGGACCCGTCCACCGTGACTCGTCGACGGGCTACCGCCGTTATCGAGAACAGCTTGATCTTTATGATGTATTAATTGCTGGCGACTAAGTGGGTGGCTGAGGGTTGTCAGACTGCCACCGCTTGCAAATCATTGCTGCCCCTTCGGGCTGAAACGGGCTGGTGACAGCTGCTTCTGGTCTCGGCGCGCGTAATTGGCAGCGTCATTTTTTTTAGGAAGAGGCCTCCGGTACATTTGGGCTCTGGGACCAGGGTCTGGGATGGTATGCCCTTCTGAACTCTAGGCTTCAGACTTTAGTCATCTATACTCTTCTGAACTCTAGGCTTCAGACTCTGGGCTAGACGATGCTATTTCAAACTCTTCTGAATTCTAGACTTCAGACTTTAGAGACATCTATACTCATCTGAACTCTAGGCATCAGACTTTAGAGTCATCTATAATCTTCAGAACTCTGAGCTTCAGACTCTAGGCTACACTATGCTATTCAAGCTCTTCTGAACTCTAGGCTTCAGACTTTAGAATCATCTATAATCTTCTGAACTCTAGGCTTCAGACTCTAGGCTAGACTATGCTATTTCGAACTCTTCTGAATTCTAGACTTCAGACTTTAGAGACATGTATACTTTCCTTAACTCTAGGCCTCAGACTTTAGAGTCATCTATACTCTTCTGAACTCTAGGCTTCAAACTCTCTAGGCTTCAGACTTTAGAATCATCTATACTCTTCTGAACTCTAGTCCTGAGACTTTAGAACCATCTATACTCTTCTGAACTCTAGGCTTCAGACTTTAGAGTCATCTATAATCTTCTGAACTCTAGGCTTCAGACTCTAGGCTAGACTATGCTATTTCGAACTCTTCTGAATTCTAGACTTCAGACTTTAGAGTCATTTATACTCTTCTGAACTCTGGGCTCCAGACCCTAGGCTAGGCTCTTCCAAACTCTTCTGAATTCTGGGCTCCAGATTGAAGATTAGATTATACTCTTCTGAATTCTAGGCTCTATACTCTAGGTTAGACTAGACCCTCCTAAACTCTTTAAACTCTAGGTTCCAAAATGTAGAGAAAATTTTGCTCAGCTCTAGACCCTAGGCTCGCAGTAAGTGTTTATGATAGCAAAAGATAAGTTCTTCATTAATTATATTGGTACATCCATTGATGCCTCGTACCGGTTTGTTTATTGCAAAATAACTCAGTACCAATATTTGTTTTTTGTCCTTTAACGATTCTAGATTTTTATCTGAATGAAACGAACATTCCGGACCAACATAAGGAGTTAGCTAATGATTAGACTGCGAAAAATCGTGAAACATAAAATAGGAGAAACATCGGATGAATTTAATATTACCGGTATTTCATATAACTTTTGTTGTAACACTTTTCTCGTAATTCGTACAGACTTTTATTTTGCATAAAGATTTGTCTGTCAATGATCTCATTAGCGAAGTGATCCCTCGAAAAAATGATTTACTCCCGAAACATACCGGTGAACGTCGATCGGTCGATCGGATGAGAGATCCGAGTCGCTCGCAGTCGACGACAATTACATTGTACAAGTTTGGCGCGGCGTATACTATCGGAATCAGTAAGAAACTAATTAACCGGTAGTCCGAAGTGACCGCGGCGGTTCGCGCGATCATAAATCATTCGCGGCCGGTCTAATTAAAAAGGAGTTCAACAGGCGCAAGTTCGACTGGTTCTCCGCGACGAACCTGCGCGAGGTGGCTGTCGCCGATAATTTATTGGCAGGTAATTAGCGATCGCGCGAACGATAATTGTCCGCTTTCGCAATCGTACCGGAATAATAATCGTCGGGCCGGTGCTCGCGCGGCGGCGGCGTTACGTAACTCCTATGCCCGTCGATCCGTGCGAAAATCGAAATGATAAATGCCCGACGGCCGATACAGAAAATCCCGTCGGTGGGAGAAAGTGCCGAGAGATAGGTACACGCCTATTGGCCGGCCTGCGGGACGAACAAATCGGGAATGCAATTAAACGTCTCTGTCAATCATCGCGCGCAATTGAAATTATAATTCCCGACGCGGCCCGGTGCCGATTCGTTTCCCGCTGAATAAATCAATCCTTGCACCGTGTTCATATTATATTTATTTCGCCTCCTGACACAGGCATTCACCCGTTAGGGCCTAGTCATTAGGCTATTGGGTTTAGCGTAAAGGCGACTTTACACTTCTTCTGGATGCACGATATTGTATATCGCGGATTAATCGTTCACAGTGAAAGATAAAGGGTGATGTACTTTTTCAATCGTTGAATTTAATTCGCTATGCGTAGCGAAACGGAGCGTTGAAACTGAGCGATGAAAGTGAACACCGTTCATTTGTTTGGAAAGGTTTAGACTTCTCAAGCCGCACTGTTTCGTTGCGGCTGAATCATCCAGTCGATTCATCAAAACTAGAAACTGATCCCACCTCGTTCGCTGATCGCTTTGGTGGATCGTTTTCGATGAAACACGGCTGAAAACAATCTTTATATGTTCCTCGTTGTAGAAAAATCCTCCGGGATGTACGTCCAAAGTGAAAAGTCTAAATTCGCTTTAACACTTGTTATTCTCTTGTATTATGTCAATAGACTGCGGATTTTACTGCAAAATAATGTTGTACGTAATTTAAAAATCATTGAACAAGCGAGGCTGTCTTTATCGATACAATTCTTACGTCCATAATAACGTATAGTAGAAGCAATTTTGTTCATGCATTTATTACAATAATTTGCAGAAAGTGCACGAAGGAAAAACCATTGCGACCAGCATTAAGTCGGACCTATTGTTATAGAGTACAGCAGAACAAATTTTGTATAATATTAATAAAGATACAAACATTCTACATTGCTAAAGTATAAGCATCAATACGAACCAATTATTGAAGAATATGTTGGAACAAATATTTTATCACGTCTCAGAAGTAGTATTATACTAAAGATGAATTAAGAAAAATTGAAAAGAACTAGAACCATATCACCATTGCTAAAATACCAGCATTAACACAAACCAGTAATTAAAGAATATAATAGAACAAATTTTTATCACGTCTTAGAAGTAGTGTTTTACTAAAGATGAATTAAGAAAAGTTGAAAGGAAGTAGAATCGTATCAACATTTCTAAAACACAAGCATTAATGCGAACCAATAATTAAAGAATGTAATAGAACATATTTTGATCGCGTCTCAGAAGCAGTATTTTACTAAAGACGAATTAAGAAAGAACTGGAACAAATTGTGAAAGCACGATAGAAGAAAAATTAGCCCAGTTGCAGCGACATTATCTGAAATAGAAATTAGGGTTGAAGACAGCGTTGTTCGTTAAAATTCGCGCGGCAGGCGATGAAATCGTCAGGAAACAAACCGCCATCGGAGGGCCGATTTCCGTTTCCCGGCGATAAGGAGCCGCCGGGTGGAAAAAAAGTGCGGGCCCGGGTCTCGTCTCCGTCGATAAAATTGGCGAACAATCGTGCGATCAGCGTCGAAAAGAGCGCGTCGCTTCGGTCGGACAGCCGGCAATTGAAACAGTCCATCGGCGAGTCGCGCCGGTAAACAACGTTCCCATTGTGCTCGCGTTGCTCTGCTATCAGCGTATCCGGCTTCTCGATTGCACGAATTACACGTCGTCGAAAGAAGGAAATAGAAGAAGAAGAAGAAGAAGAAGAAGAAGAACGAAGGAAGAGAGGAAGAAGCAAGAGAAGAAGCAAAAGAAGGAAGAGGGAATAAATATTGTATATGTAAGAAGAGGCGAGGCACTATGAACACGTATATCGGCGTCATTGGCAGACTTCGGGGCACCAAAGCCACCTCCTGTCACTGCCGTCACGAAGCTTGAACTTCGCCGATAGCGCGCCGCGATAACGGATAACGATAACGGGGTGGCCGGGGCGATACTCGTAACGCGGCACAACGGGCTCCGTGACTAATGGCGATAACGATAAGGACGATCGTAAGACACGTAGGGAACGGCCGTGTATCTAATAACCGTACTCTTTGTCTCGCGATTCGGCTATCGCCGACGGCCCGTTTCGCCGCTCTCGCCGATTAGATTTTACAATATTCCCGACGCGACGTGCTGCAGCTTGCCAATCCGCTTGCGACTCGCACCGTCAGACCTGTTTCTCTCTCGAAACTTATCCTCTGCTGCTACCAAATAACAATTATATTCTACCGTTAACGCATACACAATTTTAAAGAAATATTCGTAACCAGAGTGTGCAGTTTTACATAACTCGAGACTTCTCTAGAAAAATTCAGAGGGAAAGAGTGACGGAAAAATGTTGTTCTATGGTATTGGTAAATCAAGAATATTATAAGTTTTACCGTTAACGCATACACAATTTTAAAGAAATATTCGTAACCAGAGTGTGCAGTTTTACATAACTCGAGACTTCCCTAGAAAAATTCAGAGGGAAAGAGTGACGGAAAAATTTTGTTCTACGGTATTGGTAAATCAAGAATATTACAAGTCTTTTTTTCTTTTTTACAAAATTGTCACCTACTGTTATTAACACTTGAATCACCGAGTCATAAATACGACGGATGTCTATTGCTTTGTAATAATTACAAGGCTACATTTATTCGAAACTCATACCATTTTTATTCCAATACGTGTTTCAATAAAGAAGTTGATCCAAACATTTCTGTTGGGAACATTTTTATAATTTTAGTAATTGTGAAGGAAAAAATTAGGAACCAGTCATTCTGACTGGTTCGGTAGTTCTAGTGTTAACACTAAAAATTACATTATTTTATAAAAATAACGAGAATTTATCTACCGAAATTTTTAGCTATTCATTTTTACAGTGTATCCCCAAAGAAATAAATTTGTTGAAAAATTTCCCGCAACTTTACAGTCTCGGTAATTGTAAATTAAAAATATCAGAACCCGTCATTTCGACCCAGTGTTAAAACACTCATTCCAGTTATATTATATTGTTACTGTATACAGGTTTTGAAATTTTTTTGGTAGATTTAAAGAGAAAACAAACGAAGAAGAATTTTCATTTCCACGCTATTGCAAACACTGTTGCAAGCAAATTTTGTTTAAAACTGATTCGAAGTCTTTTTCAAATCACTGTTACGTCTTCTTTGCTTTCACTGTTGCACCTGGTAACGAGCAATCGGTGGTGAATTAATTATCGCGAGTACGTCCACGGGCTCGTATCTGTCAATATAATAATGCTGATACATTTGTAATGCGGATCGTTAGTGTTTTCTGTAAATAAATTACGGTGTAACGTGGTCAACCGGTGTTGAAAACCGATAGGGAATTAAAAATACGAAATAAAAATACAATTCAAAGAAGTAATACAGCCAATGTAGTCTTAATTAACATCAACAAGCAAGCAAGCATCATCAATTTTTACAGAATTTCAATATATCGCGTTTGAACTCCTTCGATCTGATTGCAGGGCATTGGCAATCGAAATTTTTACGATTTTTCACAATTTACTCAGGACTGCAGGGAGTTCCAAATCGCGCTGCAGCAAAATTTAATTACAATAATACGCAAATGCCAGCGAGAAAGAAAACAGTATTTTTACAAAAGCAAATAAAGGCTGCACTTGGAAGTGGATTGTGGGTTAGCGAAACAGAATCCGAAAAACCTGGGACAAAGGAGCGGCGGATAAACGCGCTAAACCACAATATTTATCGGAGCGAATGGTTCGCGCCCTGTCCCGAAATACGGCATGTGTCCCGCACTCGAATCCGCTCGGGCCGTGTCGGGCCGGCCGCTTAGACGCGAAAGGGAAAAGCGGAATGTTTGCCCGGCATTATCGTGAGGTAGCAGAACATGAAGAGCGGAGAAAGAGAGAACGAGAGGATCAGAAACGCGGGGCTCCGGGACGGGGACCGGCAGAGAGGAGAGAGAGAGAGAGTGAGAGCGTGAGAGAGAGAGAGAGAGAGGAGAGTGATAACAGGTAGCCATTGCTATGGGTCTCCGTGCCGCTTGGAAACCAGTGATAGCGCTTCCCCGCAGGAGCGAGCATCTCGCTGCGGTTTCGTCTTATATACCCTCGGCTCTTAAACAGTCTGTCGGAAGGCGCTTTCCGCCTCGACGACCGTGCTCCGGCCTACGCGAACTGCCAACTGGGATCCAACCAGGACGGCCGGGGATCTAGCTGCATCCCAGCGCCGCTCGGATCGTCACCCCACCGCCGCGAAGAATTCTCGCTTGTTGGTTCTAAAGAACGTCCAGACCGCGTCCGTCCAAAAGTGATTTGGGGACTTTCAGTGACCCAGCGACTTTGATTCACCGGTGATCTAGAGACTCTGTGGCGATCTAGAGATCTTTGGTCTTGCGTCTCTTGGCCCGACTGGTTGGGAAACCACCTGGGAATCATGATATCGAGTCACAACGAAACCTGTGTGTAAGATAGTCTGCAGGATTTAGCAGCGATCTGGAATCTTGGATTGCAAATTTGAACTATGATTGCTGGGTAGATAGAGGATCCGCGAAGGTCCCGGAACTGATAGGCCCGATATCTACATCAAATTCTAATGAAACGGAATTCTACTCAAACAGAAGTGTTTGAACAATGTCACGAAATCTAAACACAGCATAGGAGCACGATAAACGTGGAATAGTACTCGTGGGACTTTCAGACAGACTGTGGCCAAGCGTTGATCCCGGTGAACCTAGGCTAAGGGAGCCCATGATCAAATAATTCAGTTCAGAAATGTCTAGGTTTTAGTTGCCGAATGAATTTTTATTCGGTTGAATTTTTGATCGCGGTAACAGCGGTCGAAAGTGTATAGTGTAAGTGTGTATGTTCCTTTGTGGGTGTGTGTTGGTGAACGGTGCAGAAAGGTAGCACCACCCTGGGCGATAAAACAAGGGCGATTCGTCTCGTCGGAAAGTTGCACGGTGGTATCACGGAAGACAGCGCCGGGGATCGTTTTATTTTGTAAAATAAAGAAAGTTCGCCGCGAATGGAGATCACGCCGATGGTAAAGTAAGACGGCCTACGGGGTTAGGGTGCACACGAACTTATTCCAGGGAATTCATTGCAATATTCATAGCACGAAAGAAAAGCATGATCGGTCTCTGTTATTTTCTGAAATGGAGCGCGATTTACATTGGCAGCGGACGATAGAGCACGGACGGCTTCTCCTATGCTGAGGCCCAAGGTTTCGCCTATTCTGGGCGCTGAAGTCAGCGTGCGAACATTTTTATATAAATATATTGGCCATAGGAACTTTAAACAAACACTGGGAGAAATTAGTGTCAGACACAAAGAGTACAAAAATTCGGAATCTCTTCAAAAAAGTATCGCTTCACCCTCAATTTTAAAATCAATTCTCACTCAGGGTTAACATCTGCCATTGACACCTTCTAAAGTGAGGGTAGGTGCGCTAAATATTAATAAACTACTGCATAGAAGGCAGAGAGTCATCCTAATCAACACTTATTCAAGGCTCGCAAACTACTAGATCGAAAGACACCCCTAAAGCAAGGGTAGTTGGATTGAACCCCCATCTGCACATACGTAAAAAGCAGAAGATCATTCTAATTGACACTCGCTCAAGATTTACACCTACCAAATTCAAAAACGGTAAGGCAAGGGTGATTGCACTAAATACCAATAAATTATTGTGTAAAAGGCACAGGATCATCAACTATTACTCAAGGCTCGCAACCACTAGACCAAAAGACACACCTAAATCAAGGGTACCAAATCCAAAGACACTAACGCGGAAGTGGTTGCACTAAATACTACACAGGATTATCCTAATCAAGTCTTACTCAAGGCTCGCAACCTTCATCTGCAGTTGCATAAAAGGCAAACGATCATTCTAATCGACACTCGCTCAAATCCAAAGACACTAAAGGCGGGGGTTGTTTCTTGTACCCTCACCAACTGTTGCAGAAAATTTCAAAGGATCATCTAGGATCATTCGGTATCTCGAGGTACCTAGAGATCTCGCTTGTCCATTTTAATCAACAACTGAAGATTCGCACTTGCCACCAAGGCCAGGACTCTGAAGATCGTCCGGGATCGGAAGATCTGAGGATTTTTCGAGAGATCTCAATTTTCCTCGGTCAGGGGTGACCCGGAGCGGGGGTAGGAAGCAAAATTAGCGGTCTCGTAGCTGCTAACAGCGGTCTCGCAATTAGCCGCCGGTTTTCCGGGCGTCGCGCGTGTGCGCGATCGATAAGATGCCGATCGTGCCGGCTTATCGGGCAAGCGGCCGATAAGAGTCGGACCCCGGAGCTGTCGGAGCGAGAGCGCGGGTCGGCCGCGATACGCGGATTATCCGCACGGCTCGTTTATTCCCGCGTTCGCCGTTGCAACGACGACAATCGGCCTATCGGAGCCGCTTCGTCGCCCCTAGTAGAGCTGCTTCCCGGTCGAAATTAGGATCGTTGCTCTGATCCCCACCACCGGAACCGGGAGCTGGTCCAGATTGCGTCGGAGTACTCTGGAGTTTCACCGGAACTGGTGGACACACCCTTCGAACCTGTGAGAAGCAAGATCGAAGGTCATTGAAGACAATTGGCACGCGAGTGCTGAATTCATCCTCTAGAGGTGACGAATAGCGCAAGGTTCTTAAGAACACCGAAAATTTATATCTTGGTCCCTTATGTTTTGACTTTATTGAAATACGTAGTGGAATCCTACGATATTGCGTGTACAGTGTTTAAGGTATAAGTATAGTTTAGTACATGGAACTCTGTGACAAAATACACTGGAATGGCTCTTTAGTAAAAATGTGTCGACGCGCTTGAGTCGATGGTTTCCTGAAGACTGACTGCAGTCCTCGCTTTCTCTTTACTAAAAGGGTCGCTTATACCTAAGGGCTGTCAACCGCCCCTTAAACCTACAGTTATGGAAGTGGCGATCGTTGCACACCAACACCTTAGTTTGGACCCAATCTATTGATCTAAGGAGACCGAGGATAACTTGTCTGTGTGTGAAATTCACTCCCTGTGACGTTGTGAGGATGCACGAGGAACCTTGAAACCGCTGGAACGTAAACTCTCGAGCCATCAATTTCAGCCATCAGGAACGTTGATCGCTATTTATTTAAATACGTGGAACTCAAATATGTAGTTTTTAAACATTTTTTCATCGTCGAATTTTTCATCGCTGGTGACCAAGGAATTGGAGAGAACATAGACCTCGATGGATCATGCCCTCTTTTGAAAGGAGTTCGAAGGGAACGAGGGAATGCAAATGAATCAAAGAGATGATTCGCGAACGATTTGGACTTATGCTTCTCTAGCTAGATTATCGAAGATCAGATTAGGAAGCAAACTGAGCAGTCTTATGTAATCCGTCGGAAAACTAGAAAAGAATTTAAAAAACAACAAGAGATCGAAGAAAACAAATATCGGTATCAAGATCCGGCGTCGCCGTAAAAATCGAGAAGCGTTGACGCAATCGATCCGAAGATAGACCACTATCACTATCATTTTAACGCGTTAACACTCGCGGAACACCGGCAAGAATAAATTGCATTCCAGCCGGTCGTGCTTCCACCAATTAGAATCGGCTCGCGATAGATCGCGTCACGCGGCGATACTTAATGAATATTGATCGATGCGATCGAGATAACGATAACGCTTGATGGAAGTCCACAGGAGTATCGCGCGTAATTTGTCGGATCCTAATGAGCGTGGAAACATAGAGGCCGATCAGGAGTAAAGGGAGTAAAGCTGAATCGATACGAAAATACCGGAGATCTGCGATCGATCGAGACAAAAGGAGCAGTCGATCACAGCAGTGGGATCGAGGAAAATCGCCTGATCGATCGAGATCCGTATCAAGTCGAAGACGGGATTTATGCGGAAAAGCTACGGAATCGGGATCAATTGGAGATCGATGCAACGGCGGTGCAACGATCCAGGATCGCAATCGGGACCAGCGATCGCGATCGATGGTACGGTCCGCGACGAGCTCGTGACGATAACGTGCCAAGGCAATCAGCGGCGGGATCTCAACAACGTGATCAATCTGATCGACGCTGGATCGGGCCACCTTGAGAACCGAGAGCGTGTCGAGGCTGACTCACCCGAAATCGCGTGCGGATTCGCGGACGCGCGCCGGTAAATTAAAAGCGGGACAGACCACCGCGGACAGTCAAGACGAAAATACGATGTTGCTCGTCGCGTGTTGCGAATTCATGCGAGCCGCGCGATTCCCGGAACCCGCCGGATCCGCCGTGTGAGTGAGAACCGCGTATAGTGATCGCCAGCGATGAGCATACTACTCTGGAGGCAGCGCAGAGCCAGCCAGCTCAGGGCGGAAACCACCCTCGCGCTGACAAGTAAGTGCATTCTCTTCAAGAGCTTCCTTCGGGAGCAACTTCCTTTCAAATTGCTCGACAATTTCAAATTGCTTCTAGGAAGAGAATACGTTTGGGGAGGGTGTTGAATTTTTAAGGGGAGACTTACGTGTTTCGTGGGGTGCAAAATAAGTGTACACTTTTCAGGAAATTTTACACACCGATACACTTCTTAACACTGGATTCTAGCAAAGCTGTCAACACGCTTTTTTTAAATATTTAACACTTTGAGTGCCACACCAGAACCCTAAAAAATTTCATGAACTCCAAAGTAAGTTAAGGTAAAGGCACCAGTAGTTGACCACCATGTATCAGTAGTTGACCATTTTATAGAAAAACAAAAAATAAGGTTTGAAATGTTCTTATTGTTTTGAAATTTAAACAACAGACGGCATGGCATCCGAGGTTCACTTTCATCAAAAGTGCACTTATAAGTGCGCTTATAAAAACCTTATTTTTTATGTTTTTCTATAAAATGGTCGACTATTGGTACATGGTCAACTACTGGTGCCTTTACCTTATTTAATGAAATAAAAATTGAAAATAATTATATGTGTGATATTGAGTAGTCTTCCAACTTTCTTGCATTTTACAGATCCCAATCAAATTTAGTACAATGAATATATTAACGTAAAAATCCATTTTAAAATCTGGACAAATCTGGGTGACATGACGATCAACGTGTTAACACTGAACCACCACCGGTCAAAATGACCGGTTCCAGATTTTCTATTTTACAATTACTGATATAATAAAAATTATTTCGTAAGAAATTATTGCATAGATATCTTTAGTAGAGCATGTGTTACAGTAGGTGCCGCACAAAGTCTAAATAAAATCAGTCTTGTTATTTTTATATGAGAATATGTACCAGTTACTTTTGAGGCTCGGTTTAGTGTTAATACAAATTTATTGAGCATATAAAACCGCGGTAGAGATAGTGTTGAATTGTGCCTGTTTATCTCAGTGAAAAAAGTTATTTTCTAAACGCACGGTTTTAATTTTTTAAGGGCGTACCACACACAGTGCACTGTCTATGATTTAAATATTAAATATTGAATTTCCTGTTGGGTATCACTGTTACGTTTCGTACTCTAGTGAACACTGTTGCGTGTTATTTAGAAACGCCCAAGCGTGTAGTTTACGTCAACGGACAAACAAATCGCGAGCTCAAAACAAGAAGTTCCTGTCGATTGCGTTGTCGATTGATTATCGCCGTATCGTCCCCGCCACTATCTCGTGTAAACTTCGAAATTTCCCACTTACACACGGCCATGCCTCATTACCGTTGAGCCAGATACTTTTTCGAATTGAAAAACATCCAACAAATATTGGAATCGCACGGTAAAGTACGAAGAAAGACGCAGCTGCTTCGACTTGCTTCACACCTGTCAGCAATATTAATTAATTAAACATTACCCGCGACTTTTACGCGAGCAAGACACGGAAGGCATGGGAGAGAATGCATGCTGGGTAATTATGCGAAAGCAGATCAACGCGATCCATAATTTCGAACGCCGTCAGTTGTAAAATCTATGAAATTAAGATCGCAAACATTCTGGTCAAACAAACGATTTATCCTACTGTTCAAATAATCTAGAATTCGTTTCTGACTACTTCAACTGAATCATTAAACCATCTTCACAGATTGCAACAATGATTTCCCACGTTACTTCAATGTATTCATCCTCCCTATAATTATAAAAGATAGTCGAGGATCGTAAACGTTTTCTCGGATTAGAAAAGCTCGAATCTTTGGTAGAAAAATGATTTGAAAATCTTCTTTAAATTATTTCAAACTATTCATGAAATAATATAACTTATTTACCACGTTATATTAAATTATTCATCCTCTCTCTCTCTCTCTCTCTCTCTCTCTATATATATATATATATATATATATATATAGAATAATTATATATTAATAAAGAATATTGAAAGCTTTCCTCGATTTAAATTACTCATTGCGTGAATAACGAAAGAAACGCGAAGATCGAGGGCAAAGGGCACAGTAAAGGGACTGTGTGGCTACGAAACGGCGTAGAGGGGATCCAGTTCGGATGATTCTCGCGTGATCGATCGCTGGTAGCGAGATTTCGCTACGCTCGTTCCCCGATTCGACGAGGGTGATCGAAAGCAGGCAAACAGAGAGAAAAAGAGCGGGTTTCGTCGAACGTTAGCCGGTCGCGGCCTCGGAGCGTTAATGGGAGGAGTTCATTAAGATCGCGCGATTACCGGCTTATCGCGGCTAAGCGAGCCTCGTTACTTTGCCGTGACGTCACTTCCTCCCTGTGTCGCCGGCGTCGTCGTGCGTTGCCTCTTTCCGTCCGTGCTTCCAGCTTTCTGCCCGCCTCTTTTGTTCCTCGAATTCGTGCATGCGTTATTCCTATTGCTATCTGCTCGCCGTTGTTCCTAGATCATTGCTGATCCACCGAAAGAAATCGACTCGCACGCTGATCGAAAGCGTAGCACCAAACTCTCGCAACTGACAACGAAATTAACAACGGAGAAAATTATTTTAACAGCATTCGGTAAATCTAACAACTTGTCGAAAGAAAAAATTGTTAGGTTATTTTGGTTTCAATTATCAGGCGTGGAAAATTGTTTCTCTTTGAAAATGGAAAATCTCAAACCTCTGCCGATAAGGATTTCTCGAGACTAGATCATGAATCGAAGTCTCAAATATTGGGAATAATGAATGTTTCATGTTTGGGCTTCCATCTTGCAACATCGTTCAGGGAATAGAAGATTTGAATTTCCGTCTAGACGGAATAGATCGTTCGAAATCAAAGATCGTCGGGATGAATAAACAGAAGACGAGACAAAGTCCAAAAGATGATAACCCACGATGAGGCCACGATATCGATCAATGACCAGATCGATGACATCTAACCTACTCGTACATCTAATCGCCGATGTAGGCGCGACTTATCGAGCTTTTATCGTTCCTCGAGAGATCTTTTTTTCTTTCTGTTCCGATGGCATCGCGATAACCGAGTCAATGATTGTGAAAAAAAAAAAATACTATGGAAGATTCGTATCGGGACTTGGCGTCTCTATTTTGTATCCACTCGAGCGATTAAGAGGAGATAAATCCTCGATGCTTAAATCAAAGTGTTCGACAAAACGTAAAGGGTTGCAAACGCTGTGCTTTTATCGTCTGTAGATTACGAAGCAATTTAAAAATATGAACACTTGATGGTGAAAATATTGTTCATAGAAAAGGAACATTTTTATCCCTGTTTACTCTCTTAGATCGTTGCAGCGTCCATGTATGAATTAATTGTCTTTATAGGATAGTCAATTTTTAAAAATTATTTCTCTTGTAGCACGTCTGTATTTCTCCATACAAATTTAATGATAAGCGTCTTAAGAGATTGTGACGTTAATTAGCTAGAAGAGTGAAGTAGACGATACTAAACAATTTTAAAACTGAATCCATATCATTGGAAGAAACAGCAGAACCGTTTCTGTTGTATCGAATAAATTGCTTTCATTGTGTGGCATGATTATGGCTGCACAGTCCGCGTGTTAACCCTCTACGGGCCCGTGTAACTTTCAGGTCACGTGCTAATATATCGACATTTTACCAAATAATTTTAGTTTTTTCACAAGATGACGTATACGTCTTAATTATATAATGTCTCTGTGATAACCAATAACAATATTGATGACGGTTAGCTGCACCAACAATTTGGAATATAAAAATAAATGCCTTGCAAGTTGCCTGCAAATAGAAATCAACAGAAGAAAATTCGGCCCATATAGGGTTAAAGAATCGTGCGGCTAAGTACCCAGAGCTGTAAAACAGAATAAAACCTCGTGGAAAATTTGTAAAATTATCTGACGACCATAGAATTTTGGAGCGATCAGAGACGAAAGATCGGAGTCCCGAATGAGATTAAAAAATCGAGCAATGGCGGTCCGGCTCGCGAGTTCCATGGCCGATGGTCCCGGTTCGAGCCGTGGTACTCGAAGCCGATGGTTGCCGCGATTTCGAGGACAAGGGAAGAGAAGGCCGAGGAAAGAAGAATGAGGTCAGAAGGAGGGAAGAACGAGAAGGAGACGAAGAAGGAGGAGGTGGCGCGGATGGTTCCACGAAAGGCAAGAACGAAATAAACGATAAGAGGGACGCCGGGTTAACCAACAAGCAAATTAACACGTGGGAGGGTCCGATCGGCAAATGAGATAATTGTGCAACGAGGGGCCCCTCGGGGCTTTCTCCTTTCTCTCTCCCTCTCTCTCTCTCCCTCTCTCTCACTCGTACACACACACACACACGCACACTGGTCCACCATCTCCTTCGCACGCCGGATCGTTCCAGGACGATTCGCTGCTCTTCGTTCATCTCCTCGCATGAGGTTCGCCATCCACGAGACGATCGGGAGAGAGAGAGGCGTGTTACCGATGGATGGACCCATCGATGGATCGATCTATCGATCCCCGCACACTCGCAGGAGACCCCTCTTTACCCGCTCCACCGTTGTTCGTGCACCTCGTTGCCATTGAGATTATAGGTGAGCACCGACAGCCACGGGCTTCCAATACTTTGTAAGTTTATTTGCGATCCGGCTGTTCGTATCTTTATTTATGAAATCCTGGCCGGTGGTACGGCCGACGTGCGCACCACTCTCTTTCTCTCTCTCTCTCTCTCTCTTTCTTATTCTTTCTCTCTTAGAGTGTACCTGTTATGCTCTCGTTCGAGCTACGAAATTAATTATACCGGTGACGGAGGGGGCAGCGACGTTGCCGATGGATAACGAGCCCCGTCAACGCCGATGAACACCGCCGGGATCCTCGGAGTTTCAGAATTGATAGCGGCCGATGCAAGTTTCCCACTTTCGTTTTCGCAGGTTGATCCGATCCGGGCCTCTGTGCCCTTAGTTTCCACGGACTTAGAATTTAGAAGGGCTTAGAAAACGGTTGGCACGTTTGTTTTTCGAATATCATAGTGTAAATAACGAACCGAGTTGATCGTAGAATTTCTTGTGTCACCAACAGTGAATTCTGTTCGTGCTTTAATCAATAATTAACACGTTGACTGCCATGTCACCCGTATGGGGGTGACGGAATTATTTGTCCAGGTTTTAAAATTAATTTTTACATTAAGGTAAAGGCACCAGTAGTTGACCATTTTATAGAAAAACATAAAAAATATGGTTTTTATAAGCGCACTTATAAGTGCACTTTTACTGAAAGCGAACCTCGGATGCCATGCCGTCTGTTGTTTAAATTTCAAAACAATAAGAACATTTCAAACCTTATTTGTTGTTTTTCTATAAAATGGTCAATTACTGGTACATGGTCAACTACTGGTGCCTTTACCTTAATATATTCATTGTACCAAATTCGATCAGAATCCGTAAAATTAAAGAAAGTTTAATGACTACACAGTATCATACATTTAATTTTTTCCAATTTTTATTTCATGAAATAACTTACTTTGATTTCATGGAATTTTTCAGGTTTCCAGTTTGGCAGTCAAAGTGTTAAACGTAAGAAATGAAAACTCCACACAGAAGTGTCCTTCTCTAACTAGAAAACTTCTTACGGTAAAAATAAAATAATAATGGTACTTCTTTTCGTTCGGTAAACTTGTCAGAAGCGAGTCTGAGGGTAAGGGAAAGGGTCGAAATCATCCCAAAAAGCTGCGAGAATCATTTCACGAATGAAACGTGTGAACGGTGAACGGTGAAATGGGATCGCCCGAAAGCTCGCCGCGGTTCGATCAATAATTAATAACGAAACGAGGGAAGGACGGCCAGAAAAAGTCTAGGGCCGCGAAAGAAGTCCGATAAACCGTCCCGATATCGTCGCTCCAAACATTTGCCTCGCGATAAGATCCCGTATCTCCTGAGAAAGCGGGGTTTTTATGCTCGAGCACGTTCTCCGTGTCCGTTTCTCCGCGAAAGCACCTACCACCGACGCGACGGTGCGCGAGAGAGACGCTAACGATTTACCAACGTGAGAGAGAGAGAGAGAGAGAGAAAGAGAGAGAGAGAGCAGGGAACTACGTCTGGCATGGGCCCACGGTGTTGCTGTAGTACCGGCTTCAGATAGAGATAGCTATTTTTAATGGAAGTTCCTTCGAGTGCTCGAGTGCCGATAGCCGACCGCCTATCTGCCGGCTGATATTTTTAATATCGGAAACGGCCAGATGGGGTGGCGGAGGAGAGAGGCTCGCAGATAAGTCTCTCTCTCGGTCGGAGAGCCAGCGATAGCGGGTCGGATCCATGGACGGTGTCTATCTCTTTTCCATCCATTTTTCCCTCGACCATCTATCGGCTGCCTTCGCCCCGGCTTCCACCGCTCGGTCCCCGCTTTTTCTCGCGAGATCACGATCTCCGGGGGATCAACCGGCTTGATCACGCTGACGGCCTCCGACGTCACGATGATTTTTCCTGTTTCGGAAAAGCTGATCGTCGAGATTCCGGACACCAGGATTTTGGGGCTGGGAGGAGAAGAAGATAGACGAAATTAGCAGGGTGAACATTGTTTCGGATATAGGTCGTTCAAGTAAAACGTTCTTTCATAATTGTATTCTAGAATTTATACGGAAGATCGTAGGAGAAAGATGTTTTTGGTTTTGCTTTGATATGAAGATTATAGAAGAGGTATCTTCCTGGAGTTTAAATATAAATCGTAGAAGAATGTCTTATTAAAAAGCATGAAACATAATTTTATTCTAGAGTTAAAATAAAAATCATGGAAGAAAGATTTCTTATTCTAGAGCTAAAATAAAAATCATGGAAGAAAGATTTTTTACTCTAGAATTAAAATAAAAATCATAGAGGGAAGATTATTTGTTCTAGAATGAAAATAAAAATCGTAGAAGGAAGATTTTGTATTCTAGAATGAAAACAACAGTCGTAGAAGAAAGATTTTGTATCCTAGAATTAAAATAAAAATCATGGTAGAAAGATTTCTTATTCTAGAATTTAAATAAAAATCACAGAAGGAAGATTTCTTATTCTAGAATTAGAATAAAAATCCTAAAAGAAGGCTCTTTTACTCTAGAACTAAAATAAAAATCATGCAAGAAAGATTTCTTATTCTAGAATTAAAATAAATGTCACGGAGAGAAGATTTGTTATTCTAGAATTAAAATAAAAATCATGGAATCTTTACTCTAGTCTTTATTCTCTTTATTCTCTCTATATTTATTCTCTATTCTTTACTCTAGAATTAGAATAAAAATCGTAGATGAAAAATTTATCATTCTAAAATAAAAATAAAATGTATAGAGACCAGATAATACTGTTACCCTTAACTCAAAATAAGATTCACAAAAGGAAAACGAATATTTCGCATTGTTCAGAGGACTTCGCAAAGGGAATTCGCATTGTTCAAAGGACTCCGAGGGGAGGATTGTCTAATAGTCGCTGAAATAAAAGAACGATTTTTGTCTCATCTTACATCGATGACGTTTCGCGGGTAAATTCGAAGAGCCGATGAAACAGCAATTGTCGCTAGGCCCCATCAAAGTCCCGTAAACCACTGTATCGCGGATCTAGAGCCAACAACAATTAGCCGGGGGGTCAGAGTTCGTAGCTCGGTGCTTGGCTGCCACGATGGGCGGGTTTGCATCGCATCGAGGGCGATCCGAGTAAACAAATCATAAACGGCCGACGTGGAAGGCATATTCTCTGCGAACGATCTCCTTCTCCTGCGAACCTGTTCCCCCGACCTGATCGCCATACGGTTTTGCGTGAGCGATCGTAGCGAGGCAACGTGTACGAAAGAAATTTATGGCTGCCGCGACTGTTGCATGTTGATCATGCTTGGCCTGGTCTGAATGGTATGTTGGAAAAATAAGGATCTATTCAACTCTTTCGAAAAGGGATCGATATGCAAAGGATGGACGTAATGCGGACTTAAAATCGCTGTGTTGTTCATTTCTTGATTAATAAAGATTAACCCTTTGCACTCGAAGCTATTTTAACACCAAAACGAAACATTTCTTCCCACCTAGAATGTCTCCCTTGTATATATATTTTTTTATGGTATACATATGAAAATGGTGCAATTTACTCGTAAAATACTGAAGCGTTTAATAATCTATTACGTACAAACAAATTTAATAATGTAAAAAATATTTTGAATAACGATACAGCAATTTTTACTGGCGCCTTACTGTCTCCATTCGAATGCTAAGGGTTAAATGGACGTTTGTATAAATGTGTTCTAATGTAGAGCAGTGCAGAGGGGACAGAATTAATGTTACTCTTTGAAACTATTGATTACGTTAGAATGTTTATTTTACTGAATATCGAGAAATATTTTATCTTAAAAAACCCCTGCTGTATAATTTTCTTTATGGCTACAGTGATTAGATTTATTTCTCGGTTAATTATGCTTGTGTAAATGTACCTTTTTGTAGAGTAATGCGAAGAAGATAAAATTAAAGTTTGATATACTATTTACTATATTAAAATGTTTCTTTTTCTGAACTTCAGGTACAGAAATATTTTATTTTAGTGAGCCTTTGCCGTACGATTTTCTTTGTGGTTACAATGTTTGGAACGTCTTTAATAGTTTCATGGAGGAAGAAGAAAATTTATATTTATTGTATATCTACATTTTGGTTTCTGGTCAATCCGTTTTTATCCCTCGAACGTATCGTCTTTCCTCACCGAATTCCACCTTGCTCGATCCTCTCTCTCTCCCTCTCTCTTTATCTCTCTCGTTCTCTCTTTCGCTCTCTGTTTTTCTCTGTTGCGGCGTGTTCTCCATGTTCGGTCCACCTCTTATCCTTCCGCGGGACGAGAACCCGAGATGCCCTCCTACAGATACAAATGGGTACCTATGCCAACGGCGCAACCTGTTATTATACATTCCCCTATACAAACAACGTGTTAATCGGGCCCGCACCCTGGCCGCGCCGCGTACGAGCCTTCCCCCCCCCTCCGCCCTTCCTCCCTCCCTCACCCCCCTCCATCGCGAGCAGGATATCGGATACGCGCCGTGGAAACCGATTTATCGATCGTTCCGCGTGCGCTTCTTCTCCTTCGTGGGCTGGTATCGCGACGGTAAATTGGAATACACACCGCACCTTCCCCTCCCCAACCCTCCCCCGATCGTCTCCCCTTACCCCCTCTTGCCGCGATTTCGAACGTCTGAACAGTGTTTCCGAATGTTTTCGACGGTATCTGCCCTTCCACTTCCCTTTTACCTTTTATTTTCCAAATGGTTCCGCTATGGTTCTCATTCGCGGACGCACGAATTCTTATTTCCTAATTAACTTGTTCTAGCTAATTAGGTGTTTCATTTTTTGGTATTCGCAGATAGTACAAGGGTACGTTTAGCCCTTGGTAGATATTAGGATATATATTTCTAGCTAGGAAAATTAACACGTTGATCGCCACGTCACCCATATGTGGGTGACGGAATTATTTGTCTAAATTTTAAAATGAATTTTATCATTTTTCAAATGTCAGTATCAAATTTTTTAAGGATCTGTAAAATGCCAGAATGTTGGAGGACTGCTCAATATCATACATATAATTTTTTTCAATTTTTATTTCATTAAATAAGGTAAAGGCACCAGTAGTTGACCATTTGATAGAAAAACATACAAAATAAGGTTTTTATAAGCGCACTTATAAGTGCACTTTTGATGCAAGTGAACCTCGGATGCCATGCCGTGTGTTGTTTAATTTTCCAAACAATAAAAAAATTTCAAACCTTATTTTTTATGTTTTTCTATAAAATGGTCAACTACTGGTACATGGTGGTCAACTACTGGTGCCTTTACCTTAACTTACATTAATTTGATGGAATTTTTGAGGTTTCTAGCTTGGCAGTCAAAGTGTTAATATAGATGCAAGCTTGTGTTGCTTTCTTTGGCCATATTGAATATTTGAATATTTGAACACTTGAATACTTTCCGCTTAATGTATTAACCCTTTGCACTCGAAGCTATTTTAACTCAAAAACAAAACGTTTCTTCTAACCTAGAGTATTTCCCTTCCATATATTTTCTTTTCATGTTATACATACGAAAATGGTGCAATTGATTCGTACAATACTGAAGTGTTTAGTAATTTATTAAATACAAACAAATTTAATAATGTAAAAAATATTTTAAATAATGGTATAGCAATTTTTAGTGGCGCCTTACAGTCGCCATTCGAGTGCTAAGGGTTAAAGTATAATTTATAATCTGTTTTCACCATCATCGCTATTAGATTTTACTCTACTTAAGAACAAAATTGACCAAAAAAGAAAGTTTCGTGACTCCAGAAACACTGAAATCACAACTCGCACCGAAAGCGCGTAAAAAATACTTAAAATCAATCGTTCTGTAAAATTCTAAATTTCGATAATACGGACGACGAACCGACGGAAAAATAAAATAAAAACGAATTCCATAAAATTCCGCCATGAAGTTCCGGGCGAGGAACACGATCCTCGTCGAAGGGAGACGACGAAAGCGACAGAGTGAGAGGAGGATAGGAAGGGAGGGCAGAGAGGGATGCATCCGACGGTATCTGCATTGCATCGAGGTTGCACGGCGCTCGTGGTCCAGTCTCGATGCACCTGGTGCGCATCGTCTCGATCTCGATTCCGCCCCCCGGGGCCCGACTCCCCCTTCACCCCCCTCACCCCCCGGCCTGTGGTCCGTTCATCTTCAGAATCGCCCATAACCACCGCTACCCTCGTAAGCGTCGATCCCGTGTGGCGAGCGGACTCGAAACGCCCTGAAAATCCACTGTGAAACCGTTCGAGGATCGATCTCCGGGTCCTGATCCACCGGCGATAAGCGGCCTGCACGCCGCCACGAAACCCCGGTGCATTATGAAAAGCCTGATGCAGCCCGATGCTGCCTGATGCGCTCTCTCGCGAGAGCCGCCGGCTGCGTCGCGGCGTCGAGACGCCGTCGAGCGTCGCACGGTGGTCCCGAATCAGGATTTCGCGGCTTAAAATCAATTGAATATCCAAAAGATCGATGAAACTATCGTTAGACATGTCTAAATAATTTTTCTAGTTAGACATTGAATATGTAAAAGTAACGAGATTGAAGTACTCGAATGGTAATTGCTCTTTAAGAAATTTTTACAGATGCATTTTTTGTGGCTTCAAATTTGTTGTCGAAGAGAGGAAATTTTTAAAAATTAAAGGGTGACAGAATTAATGAAGTGTGGAAATTTCATTAAAATATAAATTGGAGTAATAGAATTCTCTGTTTAGAATTTTTGTTCGCATATTACTTTTAGTGTTCTCCAGTTCCTCGTGTAAATTCATCCCTTCATTCGCAAAGCTCTATTAACCACTTGCACTACTATTTATTTTGTAATTATCGTGATTAGAAATTCTTCATCGTTCACAATTTCATAGAAAAAAAAAAATAAATGGTTTATATTCATTGCATGCCTACGTTTTCTCCAAATGGTACATATCAACTGCAACAAAATAGAATATTATTTTGGTTTAAGGAAAATTAATAAGAAACATATTTATTCGACTCTGTTCGGAATCTTCATCACGAGTCTGACTCGATATTGTAGGGCAAGGGGTTAAATACAATCTGCGTAGCTTTGTGACAAACACTGTCAATTATTTAACTTCCTTCCTGACAACCATGTCTCATTGTAATCCTACCTCCAGTCTCGTTTATGCAAAATGCAACGAAGAAATGCACTTTTAACACTTTGATCGCCAAACAAGAAAGCTCAAAAATTCCATGAAATCAAAGTAAGTTATTTAATAACATAGAAATTGAAAAAAAAATTAAATGTATGATATTGTTTAGTTCTTCAACTTTCAAATCGGTACAATGAATATACAGGGTGGGGCACCACATTTTGCCCATCTAGATTTACGTCATTATTATTACGCATAGCAAACAATTTTTTAGGTGAAGTTGAATGGTTTTGAGAGGGGTACGTTCTGATGGTACATTTTTTGTTGTAGGTGGACGTGTAAAGGACATATGAAGGTCATTCATGTTTTTTTAAATGGAATCATATATTTTTTATTACATCAGCTGATGCTCCTTCATATTCTTTAGTATTAATCTATTTGTGTAAAAAAATCATTAGTTTGGGAGATATTTAGCTCAACAATAGGAGATATTTGTGCCTTTTGAGTATGCGTAAAATGCTTTTGCGGCTAATTCCAGCTTCTCTTTCGATTTCGCGAGAGCTAACGGATGGATTTAACGTAATTGCGGCTAACACTACAATTTCGTTTGCTTCATTTGTTATTGTTTTATTACGAATTGCCTTTTTACGTAATAATTGCCCCGTCTGGTGAAATTTTTTAAAAACATAATCAAAGGCACGGCGTGATGGATGATTTCGTTGAGGAAATCTATTGGCGTATAATCATTCTGCATGTGCAGCACTTTTCCCAGCTTCAAAATAAATTGATAACATGTCTATCTTTTCTTCTTTAGAATACTTCATTATGAAGTGATTCACTGTATCGCCGTATTCACCGTATCGGAGACGTAAAAGAGACTAAATTTCACAATAAGTAGGAGAGCAAGAATTGTCAACACAGAAAATGTAAATATTTACATTGGTAATTCTTGCTCTCCTACTACATTATCACATTGAATGCATAATATTGACCAGAAATTCGAGGTTTCCTAACAAATTAGAATTAAAATATCTCCTAAACTAATGATTTTTTTACACAAATAGATTAATACTTTTTTGTAAAGAATATGAAGGAGCATCAGCTGATGCAATAAAAAACATATGATTCTATTTAAAAAAACATGAATGACCTTCATATGTCCTTTACACGTCCACCTACAAAAAAAATGTACCATCAGAATGTGCCCCTCTCAAAACCATTCAACTTCACCTAAAAAATTGTTTGCTATGCGTAATAATAATGACGTAAATCTAAATGGCAAAATGTGGTGCCCCACCCTGTATAGTAACGTAAAAATTCATTTTAAAGACTGAACAAATAATTCCGTCACCCGTATATGGGTGACATGGCAGTCAACGTGTTAATATGAAGAATTAGAGCGGCTTCGCGCCCTCGTGGTTTAAGTGTTCGCGCAATATCCACCTTTTCCGTTTGCGTTTCTTTTCCATCGAACTTGAGGCGGCCATAGTCCGCGATAAATCATGAGACTCGTTTCGGTGGAGGGCTGAGCCACTGGAATCGTCTTCCAGAAAAGATACGGAACAGAGAGGTACACATCGGGGGTACAATAGTGAGATACGGTTGCCGCGTCATTACCCCGACGCCGAGCGACGAGGAACACGACGTAGACAACCGACGTCGCGCACTTTGTCAACTTTGTATATCAATCAACCGGGGTGGGAGGGAGGGGAGGGGAGGGGGGTTCGGTAATGCTCCCGGGACATGGCGAACAGTCGATAAAGGACATCGATGCATGAAGCAGAGGCAGCCGATGAGCCGAGCGCGGAGATAAACTCGGGGCCAGGTCTCGCGTGCGCGCCGATATCCTCCTCGATTTTGTTTTTCCCATTGAAACTTTCCTGACTTTCTACTTTTAATCAGCTACCGCCATTTTTTAAAATGCCTCCACTACACCGGCCCTTCGTGGAAACTCACTGTGCTGTACACTGTGCTATACACAGTATTCCCGAACGTCAGACTTTTTCCTGTTCACTTGAACTCTTTGTACGAGAAAGTAAATTGTTCTTTTTGCGTCTCCCGAACTTTTGTAAATTATTATTTTTTACTGTTTGGCGCCTGCTTGTTACACATTCATAGGCATACTTTGTAAATTCTGTTGCCACGGTTATTGTGGAATAAAGGAAATTGTTCTCTCAGCGTCTCCTGAGCTTCTGTAAATAATTATTTAACTGGTTGGCTTCTGTTTGTGACACATTCATAGAGATACTCTACACATTCTGTTCCCACAATTATTGTGCAGTAGATTGTCGATTTCTATGTGCGTATACTACCGAGCTTTTGTAAATAATTATCTGCTTGGTTGGCGCCTGCTTGTTACACATTTATAGGTACACTTTGTAAATTCTGTTGCCATAATTATTGTGCAATAGATTGTGGATTTCTGTGTGCGTATACTACGTACAAAATTGTGCGCATATAGACAGGAATTAATCTCGATAATGTCCGTCTTTCAATTTTATCAGAACAAACTGGACAGAAATGAGTAAAGAAGAGATTTTTCCTCCGTTCCAACGTGCACCAAATAATTTTCAAGAATACTGACCACGAACCTCGGAATAAAGTACAGTGTTTTATAAAAGAAAATATTAAAAACACAGTATGGAGCTCACAATAAAATTCAGTGTATCATAAAAACGATGAAGAAGCTCAGTCTGAAGCTAACTTCGAGCGAAAACTGTTACAGTTCCCCGAAGAGTGAATCGCACAAAAAATGCATACCGATTCCGCGGCAGCTCCGTTACCCAGAAGCCCCTGAAAAATCGGCTCAACCTCTCGACCGCAACTTGGTCGTCTCTGATCGAAAGCGGAACGCGTTTCGATGCACAGGTTGCGGATCGGTGTAGAGGGGTTGCGGAGGGGTTGTTTCAACGAGCGTGAAGTTCTCCGTTGGCCAAAAACGGAGCAATTATCGGCGAACGATAAAACTCGGCGTGCCGTGGCGTCGGGTCCCGTGCGTTTTGAAAACGGTTAGGCTTGCGGCGCGGCGGCCGCGGCCGTGTGCGATTCGAACTCGTTCGCGCACGAAACCGAGCCTGACGTTTCCTGTTCCGCAAAAACCGGGCAATTATCGGTGGGGGTCTGCGAGTGGGAGGAGGGGGCGGCGGCTATGTTTGAGATAAGACACAGGCCACAGGGCCGCGAGAGAGGGGGTGGGGGGCCACCCTCGTCGGCAGGGACCATAAATAAGCCCGCACCGAAATCCTCCGGATCGTTTTAAAATTACCCCGGCAGTTAGCCTAAAAGCAGAAGGAGAACTCCGATCAGATATATCGCGACGCGAGGCCCGGGATAAAGATAACGGGTGGATCCGCGATGCGCAGAGATCGATCGGCCCTGGGTGCCGAGCCTAACCGATGCACACCCCCGAAAACTTTCGCGGGGCGAGAGAGAAAGAGAGAGAGTGCTTCCAGGATGACGGTGAGCAAGTGGATGGTTCGTGATCAAGGCGGTTCTCGCTAGTGTGTGTAGAAAGAGAGAGAGAGAGAGAGAGAGAGAGAGAGAGAGAGAGCTTGTGATGCCTGCTGCTGGCCTGGTGGTGGTTTTAGGGGTGGTTTGGGGCAACGGGAGGGGCTGTTGGTGCCGGCTGGAGGAGCTTATCGCGAAGCGCACGCGGTCGCCACCGCCAGTCACCAGCCGCGGAATTCCGAGGAATTCGAGGGGGTGAGAAAGGGTGCCACCGAGCCCCGACACTCTCCAATGGGGGGCCAGGAAGGGGTGGGATGTACACCGTCGTTTAGCAGAACCAGCTTTTCTGATTGCGATGAATTTCTTTGCCGGGTGGGAACCGAGCATCGCTGCAGGCTCGATAGGGGTGGCGACCATTGGCTGTCGTGTAATAAGGCGCCTTTGCTCATCGATATCTACGGCCAATCATTATTGATCCCTGATCGAATTTGGCGAGCTGTTTTCCTGTTCCAGCGGCTTCAGCGTTGAACATGATTATTTGAACGTTCAGCTACCCCAACTCGCCTATTTAATTTCCAGACCAAATGTTGATTTATATTGATTATGGAATTGTGCTTTTGGCTTAGGTAGATTGTTAATCTGCCCTCGGAATTCTTTGCTTCTCTTGTGCCTTCGTTTGTTTTAACACTAAACCTACCACCACCGATCAAAATGACCGGTTCCAGATTTTTTATTTTTATTTCACAATTACTGAAATTATAAAGGTGCTTTCGTGGGAAATATAGTTAGGAGAGCATGTATTCGAATCCAAATAAATTAAATCTCGTAAGTTTTATAAAACAACACGCGTTAGTTTTGAGCTTTTAAGGCTCGGGAGGTTTAGTGTTAATATTGACAATGAAAACTCAATTTTGTTTCGATTTGAAGGAAAACAGTAACATCCATATTCAGTGGACTCTCAAGATATCATGGTACGATGGTTCAACTTTTTCAGGCCGAATGCCGAAATATTGACGACATCGATATTATAATTTGACTGTACACATACCAAAATTATAGAGTACACATTTTCCCATTGTTTAAGGGTTTGGTGCATCAACTACTTCCCAGAAAGGATCTTTACACCCTCCTCTCACAGGAAATCGAATATCAGCGTCAGAATTTCGAGGCTAACTATTCCTAACTATTTAAAATCTTGTGGTCCATTTTGCGGATGTACGGATGTCGATCGAATAATGGTAACAAAGTAACGCTCATTAAGACCGCGACAAAAGGCAGTACAAGATAACAAGACACCATGATCAGCTGCGATAAATCTGCGGACACAACCGCGCGACGTTCGCGGCCGCGGCGCGATCTGAAAAAGTAAATTGGCTCCGGAGGGGGAACAGTATACTTCCCCTACTTAACGATCGTCAAAATTTACGCGGTCTTATCGTCAATCTACGCTTTCGCCCGTACGGGCACAAGAGCCCGGCCCCGGTTCTGTGTTGGAGTCGCGCGGAATCGCCGGGTATCGGCGCACAGCGTATCTCTTCTCTCGCGACCCGGTTCTTTCCCGGCTCTCTCTCTCTCTATCTCTCTCTCTTGCTCTCTTGCTCTCTTGCTCACTCGGTCTCTCTCATTCGCGAAACCGGAGAAATAAGAGAGGGGGAGACGCAGCGCTTCCTTATCTCCCGTAACGACTGCTCGTTATTAATCGGCGCGCGCTGTTCGAGATACCGTTCCCTACCGCCACCCCCGCACCCCTCATTGGTCCGCCCCTGGCTCCGTCGAACCCCGTGCAATTTCCACCAGTCAGTGTTTCCTGTGCGTCCGTGTGCACCGAACATGCGGCAGAACTTGTTTGCTGGCGAGGAGGAATTTTTTGGGGATGGAAACAGCAATTTTTCTTTGGGGGTTGTTCTGGATTGCTGGAGAAGAAACTCGAGCTCGAAGGGCGGAAACTGCTGGACATTGTTGACTAGAATAATTCTTAGTAGGATCTTCAGTATAATAATCCCTTTCTGTTTGAGGATAATAGCGTACTTTTTATTTTGTACTGGAGTTTTGTATATTCAAGTCATTGAGAAAGTTCGAGATTATGCTTGAGCGAGTGCATATAATTATTAAAATAAATGTGTTCTCGAATAGGAGTGTTGAGGGTGAATGGAGGAAATATTCATAAGACGGGATTTAATAATTGTAGTAATTTAGGGGGGTTCGGGAATCAACCCTCTCTTATGGACCCGGTAATATTGACTGAAACAGTTGTAGAAAAATTACTGTCATAAGATCTAATAGTATTACAATTCTACAATATCGATCGAAACATTAATATTCTTTTTTAAAACACCCATTCGATTGAAGCATCAATTTTATTCATACTCGCGATTTAATGGAAACGATACTTTCAATTCAATATATGAAATACTGTTCACATCCTTGCTTTATTTTTGCTACGAGAAGTCCTGTATTTGTCGAGAATAATTTTTCCAGCATTTTTGTAAAACGTTCTACGGAAATGTTTTTGGGATTCGCATAGCGGGTCCGTTTATGAAAACTAAAATTAAGTTTTCTTTCCGCATTTTCCGACTCTCCGCTTTCTTTCTGTCGTCCTGCCACCCTCCAACCCCCAGCACCACCATTTCCGTATCGAGTCGCGATACCGGAGAAATCGGCAATGCATGTGCGTCTCGCCTCTCGTACACAGGTTGATTTATTATTTTTATCTCGCCTCGGTTCCTCGCCTGGGCTACCACGAAGGAGGTGTCAGGGGGTGAGGTTGGGATCGCATGAAGATGTCCCGATCGGGGGAGAATCATTGCGTTCAATGAAATTCGAGAGCGGTCGAGGAATTTGTTTTCCCTTTAGCTTCGCCCTATCTTGCCCGTTTCTACCCGAATCACTCGATTCGAGTCGATAACGAACGTCAATCATTTACTGCGCCACTTGCAATTCAATATTACAATGTCTCTTTCAATCAACCCTTGGACTTTGTCAGTTCTTGGCTGCTATATCTATTTACCAAAATTTGACTTCACACTTTGTAAATATAGAAATAGGTTAAATTGAATGAAAATTGTATGAAATATTATTGTAGTTAAACTGTGAGGACAGGAATAGGTTAAATTGAGTAATAGTATCTAATATTGTCTTCAGAAAAATTGACCTTCTCCATCGATCACCTCCTTGAGAACGAGTTTAAAAATGAAGCTACAAATTTTTATGAAATCCTCGGCAAATAAGATGTGAATATAAATGATGGAGATCAACAAAATTCTCGCAAAATTTTCCCAGATAGAAAATACAAAAATAAATCTCCAATTGAAAGGAATTAATGTTTACACAAAGATCAGCTACCTTACCCCAACTATTGTCTTCAGAAAAATTGTTGTATTACCTCCTTGAGAACGAGTTTGAAAATGAAGCTACAAATTTTTATGAAATCCTCGGCAAATAAGATTTGAATATAAATGATGGAGATCAACAAAATTCTCGCAACATTTTCCCAGATAGAAAATACAAAAATAAATCTCCAATTGAAAGAATTAATGTTTACCCAAAGATCAGCTACCTTACCCACGTATCAACTATTGTCTTCAGAAAAATTGTTGTATTACCCCCTTGAGAACGAGTTTAAAAATGAAACTACAAATTTTAATGAAATCCTCGGCAAACAAGATTCTAATATAAAGGATAGAAAATACAAAAATAAATCTCCAATTGAGAAGAATGAGTATTTACGGAAAGATTGATGGTTCGAAATGGCAGGCAACAAAGCAACAGCCCCTAAACGCCTAAATTAGGTGTTTGAATCGTCGGGGAAGCTTATCGCAGCCCGACAACGTAGCCCCGTGCAATCGTCGCGGAGGAAGCAATTAGACTCGGTGGGTTGCAAACCGGTTAACGAAGAAAGAACCGTGGGGTGCACGGGGGTGAGAGTAGTCGGGCAGGAAATACGGCGCGATTCGCGGAAGCTGTAATCGGCGGTGATCGTGTGTGCCGGCTTGCGGGGGTGGTTTTAACGCGATCGCGCGTCGCATTAGCCCCTGACGGAGTGTAGAAGGCACGATGGCGTGCGAAACTGGCCGATAAGTCGTCGTCGACGGTCGTCGATTCGTAGGGCGGGAGGGAGGGAGAGAGGGTAGGTAGGCAGGGGGTTTAGGTGGCTCGGTTATCTTCAGACGTGGTTGCAGTTGCCCGCTAACTAACGGCTCGATGAAAAGCTCGTCGTCCTCGAGGATTTCCGGAGCGTGTGCCGCCTCGCAGGAAGAAACCGGCCGCCCGTCGGTTCGAATATACGATAACGCCGATTTACCGCGAAATACCCTTTGTTAAGCCTCATTTATTAAAATCGCCGAGCCCCCCTCCGCGAGTTAAGTGGAACGATTCCGGATAACCGGCCAGATCCGTGGAATTATGTGACCGCGGTATCAATAATCGATTAATATCGCCGGTTAAATACGATCCCGGGCCTCACCCCCCTACCCCCGGTTGTCCGCCGATAAGTCCTCGATAACCGGCGGCGGAAGAAGTCGCTAACTAACGACTCGATGAAAACCTCGTCGCCGACCAGCCTCCGAACGATAGCGACTCGGATAGATATTAACCCGGGTGCGCGTGGCAGCCGCTAAATTCTTCCCCTGATTGCTAAGAAATTACCCCCGAAACGTACGACCACCAGGGGGAATCTCCCCACCTCGCGACTTTTCGCGGAGTAAATCGGTGAAATCCGGTGATTTAGGGGTTGGGGTACCGATTTCGGGAGAGTTAGGGCCTGCTGTCTTGTGAAAATGATTCTGCGTCCCCTTCCTACTTTTTTTCAAAATTAGAAACCGGCTCGTTCGACCAGGTATAGGTTTGTTTCTCGCTCGCTACCTCTAAAGAGCACACCACCCTTTCGCGACCTCTGCCCCATTAACCCGCGTGTCCCTCGAACCCCATCGAAGATCGCAAACCATCACCGAGGACATCGCAAACCACCCTCCGGCGGCATAACTCGCCCCTCGTCGGCCCCCCTGGTGTTTCTCCACCCCCTGGAAGTCAGACGACGGTGGCAACCCCATTGGAAAAATTGAAGCGAGCGGCTCATTACGGGTAATCAATAACCGATACATTATCGGCGTAGGAGTCGGCATCTGCGAGGGGATGGGCTGCTCTCTGCAGCTCATCTCCGAACGCGGGGGACGGTGGAGGGTGGGTGGTTCTCTGCTGTTCGACGGGGGACGTTCGCGGGTTCCGATTTACACAAGTATATTGAATTTATTGAGATGAGCCTAGGGATAGCGCGGCCAGGAGGATATTAGCTGCCTACCAACCGCCCCGACGTTTCATACGATCCGTCCTCCCCCTTTCGCGCCGCGTTTCAACCCCCCCCCCCGGCTCAACCCTCCCCCGTCGTCCCTCTCTCGCTCTTCATACCACTCCCCCCGTCGTCGAGCTTCCGCGAACCCTCCAACCGACGCTCACCGTCGGCTACGTCGTCCTCCGCGCATTTATTAAGATCGCGGGGCTGATTTATGCCAGGCCGATAGGAGGCGGCTGACTGCGGGGGTGGGCCTTGAATGCGATTCAAAGCAAATCTAATATCGACTTCGGCGTCGATTATCGGCGGACGCGGCGAGGTCGTCGGGCAGGATCCTACCAGCTGAATGCCGGAGGATTGTACTCGCGAGAGGAGAGCTTTTCAGCGATGTTTTATTAAAGCAAAAATAGTTCGCGTCTCCGGGAATGCGAAGCTTAAGTAGGTTTGCCCTTCGGAGGATTTATACTGCGTTAGATCGCTCGGTACTCTCTCGGTCTTATTACCGGGACGCAGATTTATACACTAGTGGATTTAACTGCTACGACTATTGGGCAGTTTTTTCGAGAAGTAACCACGAAATCTCCTTTAAAATAGTACAGTAATTTCTCTACATATGTCGCCAAGGCCTGGACGATTAACGTCGCGGAGTTATCACAACTACCGCGAGGCATAACCCGTGAGGAGTGTAAACATAATACGGCTAGGGTGACGCTGGCGAGACTCGTGTTGTTGACATATATCGAGAATTCACTGTACACCCAGAGGGTTAGGTATGTTACGTTTCTAGGAGTAATACAGTGGTTCAAGAATTATTAAGAATTATATTACGTCACTGTAGTAGCAAATTAATAAATAAGGGGGGAATACAATCACGTCTTGAAGTTGTGCATATGTTTAACAGGATCAAGTATTAATTCTAGCACTTAGGAAATATACAGGGTGTTTGGTAACTGGTGGTACAAGCGAAAAGGGGGTGATTCTACATGAAAGAATAAGTCGTTTCAAATCGAGTTTGAAATGCAGCGAATACGCATGCTATTCGATAGGAATTGTCTGACGCGTCTGATCATGACCAACCAAATCTACTACCTGCATATACTAAAGCACACAAACCTGACAGATCATCAAAGTCGATTTTCTCGAAAACAAAGCCTCAAACGAAAAATGTTTATTCTATATTTTCGACTTATTCTTTCATGTAGAATCACCCCCTTTTCGCTTGTTCCACCAGTTACCAAACACCCTGTACATTTAATATAGATATAGATAAATACACCCTAATGTATTAATCTAATGTATTAATGTAATATGTATTAAATAAATACAATACTAATATCTATCACTTAGGAAATATAGATTTAATATAGATATAGATAAATATTAAATAATTAAGAAATTTGAATCTTTCTAATCTTCAATTTCTTTCTTGATCTTTCTAAAAAAGTGAAATTTCTGTTACAGGTAAGTTCGCAGCCGTCATCGAGAATATCCTCGCCGTTTTCGTAAGTGGCCCGTCCAGATCAACAATTTCCCGTGTACCTAAATGTCCGAGAGATCGGGAAGTATCGTAGATTCGGGTGTATCCGAGATACTCGAGCGAATAGTCGCCGGTTGCTATATTGCCAGGCAATTTCGCTGGATTTTATCAGAGATTTTTCGAAGCGTGCACAGCGAAGGGGGAAGGGGTGACCGGCGCGAGGCGTCGCGTCGACGTCGCGACGATCCTCGGGGGTAATCGGTACGGCAGGCTGAGAAGTCCTGCGGATTCTGCGGCTCTGCGAGAGCGATTCGGGCTGTCCTTATCATCGGCGACCAGCCGTGGTTCTACAACTTAACCCTTCCAAGGCAACACGGTGCAGAGATTACCTTTGCAACCCCCGTCGTCCGCTTTACCGCTCTTTCCTGCCCGGGAATCCACCCCCCGGTCCGCACCCTCTTCGGCACGCTACATTCTTTCGACCGTTCTCCATTTTCGGAGGATCTCCTGTAGCCATCTTTGTCGGCAAATTTCGGTTCTACGGGGAGAAATTGATTTGGACCAAGGTACCCCGGGAAGATGTCATAATTTCGCCTAAGTTCCGCGGACTCTGTTAAATCCTTCTTGGTAGATTTTAGTTATTAGTTAACACACTATCGGCGGGAAGGGTATTAATACCTTTTATGCAGAACGTACGCTAAGTGTTAGTAAAACACTTACCAATGCTTGTTTTTTTTCATTGTCACTAATTTTTGGGCAGGAATGATGTTTTTGGTTGTTTTTCGTAAAGCCTGACCAGTGTTTAGTTCTAAATTTATTGATTTTTAAGAAAAACTAATAATTTTATGAAATGTGCTATTTTGACACTGCAAGTTCCGTGCTTACAAAGTTGTATAAATTCAATTGATTGATTTTGATAGCACTGAGTTTAAGTTTTCTGTAAGTATCAAGTGCATATGTGTCGTTTTATGGAAATGACAAAATACAAAGTCTCAGCACGGATACCTCGGATACCTATTTTTCAAATTTCATTGAAATCCTACTATTAGATGTGAAGATATTACATGTTTTCTAAAAAGTGCACTTTTCTCATGCTTCACTAATTTTCGCCCGCTATACGTGTGAGTCAAGCTCGTGATGTTACCCGCCGATAGTGTGTTAATAGGGAGTGGTTTGAGGAATGGTGGTTCAAAAATTGCAGTTTTGTTAATTTGTGTCAGTTCTGAGAGAGTATGGAAGTGTTTATAAACTTCTAATGGCTCTTTCCCGGAAAATTGGATTTTATGTTGGAAGTAATTAATTGAGAAAAAATAATTGCAAGACAATGCTTTGTTGACTGTTTTAAATTGCAGGATGTTCTGAGCACATTTCTTTACTTCTTTCCGTAGATTGTGACGTTAAGGGGGTTCAGGGAAAAATTGTAAGAAAATATTTCGATCTGCCGATTTTTCCCTTTTCTTAGAACCTCTGGGAGATCCTCCCGGCTCCCGGTTGAGCTCTCTCACTAAATTTGGGTTCTACGTTGGGAGAAATTGATTCTGGAAAGAGAATCGCAAGAAAATCGCAATTTGCCAACCTTTCAGAACGATCCTGGTAGATCTCGGTGGATCTTACTCGCCTATTCCAGTAATTTCCGGACCTGAACTCGTACAAATTGGTTCAGAAAAGAAATCACAAATAATTTCACTCAATAAGACTCAATAACTCCACATTATTAACACGTTGATTACCATGTCACCCATATGTGGGTGACGGAATTATTTGTCCAAATTTTAAAATGAATTTTTACGCTAATATGTTAATTGTATCAAATTTTTTAAGGATCTGTAAAATGCCAGAAAGTTGGAGGACCACCCAGTATCATACATATAATTTTTTCAATTTTTAATTCATTAAATAACTTACATTAATTTGATGGAATTTTTGAGGTTTCTAACTTGGCAGTCAAAGTGTTAAATTACAGAAAATTGCACTGAACCTGGACACTTGATTTCCGTTGTTATACAGCACATGAAAATTCCAAATCTCCGACAAATAAAATTTTGTTTCAAAAAGAGAGTCAGAAGAAGAAAATGAAAAAATTAAGGGCAACGCAACCCGAAAAATATTTCAAAAAATGACAGGATCGTTGGTTCCATCGGATCCTTTCACTCTCGAATTAAAAATGCGCGGTTCAATTATTGTGCGGGGACTTTCCATTCTTCCAACGACACACCGCACCCCAATTTAAGAAACGGCGCGCACTCGCGCGACAGAAATATTCCCGCGAGGGGAATGCCGCGCGCAAACATAATTTGATTTATTCATGGATAGGTGGCGGAGCCTCTCCGCCGAAAAATGAATATATATTTCCCGGAGAAAGATATCGAGCGCGAGAGAGGACGCTCGATAAGCATCGGGAATAGAGTTCGGTGCGCGGCGCGATGCCACCCTGATCGGGCAAACATATTTTTCTCGCATCCCGGGGAACGTGGGGTGGTGCGTGCATGATTGAAAAGGAGCCGCGGTGACAAGGAGCTGCCTCGGCCCGATAAGCAGCAGGATAAGCGAACGTCGGCGAATATGAATATGAAAATGGGGTGGAAGGATCTCTCGGATCTTACCCGCCCACCCCTTACGCAAGGGAAAGTCAGCCACGAAACGCAACAGTTATCTGCGACAATGCAGTGTACCGCTTTTTTTCATCGAAAGCACAATACTTGTCCTTTAACGAAAACCGCGGAGAAACGGGGATGGTTGGAGAAAGTTTCGAAGGGGGTGAACTTTATTTTTCACACTGTGAGACAATTTAAATCGATCTTTGTACTGAGAATTAGTCGAATCGACAGAAAGAAGTGCAGATAAATTGATCAATCTCGAATATTTGAAATAACAATGTCTATTAAATTATATTGACTTTCTCCGTGCTGTGAAACGTTAGTAACAAACAAGTTAATAGCCTCCTATCGCTTCTATTAACAAAATCATCAATTTAAATCGATCTTTGTACAGAGAATTAGTCGAATCGACAGAAAGAAGTGCAGACAAATTGATCAATCTCGAATATTTGAAATAACAATGTCTATTAAATTATATTGACTTTCTCCGTGCTGTGAAACGTTAGTAACAAACAAGTTAATAGCCTCCTATCGCTTCTATCAACAAAATCATCAGTTACGAATGTATTAAAACATTATCCAAGAATTTTTCCGATAAGCGAAAGTTTCCCACCCTTAGGAAGAAAACGATTATTTCCCGAGATAGAATCGCGGTAAACTAACGCGCATAAAAATGCATTCGGCCTTCTTTATGCAACAAACAAGCTGCGCAACGTTCGCAGCGAACGAGTTAACGATCTCGTGAAGCTGTTGGCCCCATTAGCACGCCATCGTCAATCACGAACGCGTTAAGACACTAGCCGAGAGTTTTCCGATGAATAGATTAGCGTGCCGTCGATAACGGTGGCAAACAAATATTTTTCCAGATAAAGTTCGAGCGAGATTTGTTGGTCCGCGCCCGGTAATTCGGCCGGGGGATTAAAACGCGATCTATTCAATTTCCGTGCGGCTTGGTTGGCTGGCGGCAGCCATTGCCAAGATAAAGACGCCGCCGGAAGTCGATTAAGCGTCTCGCGGCGGCTTTTTCGGCGGCGGGTCGCCATAATCATTTCATTAATATTCGCTGCACCAATAATCGCGGGCCGCGATTCGGCCGAGTACACGTGTGTGCGACACGCACACCGTCTCGCTTCTGGATACACACTGTAGCAGCTAAACGTGCATGTACCGTCGTATACGTAAACAACGGGCGCGGGGGTGGCGCGTTATCAGCGACGCGCAGCGTCGCGTCCTCGACGGGAGCGTCGTCTTTATCTCGCGCGCCGTGGCGTCTTGTTATCAGGCGGCCATTAGAATATCTAAATACCACCCCCGCGCGTCCGAATCTCCCTGCCGACGTCTCTCGGGGGTGGGGGCTAACAAGCCGTCTTCGAAACGCCTCTTGGCAGCGATTTTCGATCGATTGTTCCCATTCTTTTTTTTTCTGCCTCGATTACCAGCCCGCTCCGACCCAATTAGCAACGCCAGTTTACTCATTTTGTTACGTCTTTACCACTGATCATTTTTACTGTCTGCGTAGACGCATCAAACTAATGTATTTGATCGTTGCATAAGTTGGTGCCGTTTACTTTTTTGGCAAACACATCGTACCGTCACTATACAATTTCTGCGGTTTTTCATTAAAATACTTTTCAATGCTGAGTAATATAAACGTATCCAAATAATTAACACGTTTGCGACACGGATACATGAGCCCGATTAGGTATAATCCTGAATTTTGGAAAGTTTTTGCTACAAATGTTGGTAAGGATGCAGGGCTTACTGTTTATACTGCAACCCTTGATGCGAGGGATTGCTTAACATATTCGCAACCATCGTGACAGATGTGTGACGTCCACAATCCCAGTATTTGCTTAAAGATAGACAATTTTCTACATTTCGTTGTGTAAAGTGATAGTTGGACTGCGGATATTATGGACTTGTGGTAAAAACGAGTAGATGTAGTTTAAAGCAGAAAATAGATTAAAAGAATTTAAGAGCCTCACTGTGTTGCCCCAGCGTATTAAAATTATTAAGGGATGAAAAGAATTACAGTTCGGCTCCTGTCCATTGTCATCGATGCAATTTTTATTTTGCATGATAATCCCCCAGTACACAGCGTAACAAGAAGTTTTCGATAAAGAATTATTTGATGAACAAAATTGAATACAATATTCCACCGTCTCCTACTTCATTCCAACATGATGAACACTATATTAGATTCTCTGCTCCTCCCGCTTATCATTTTCCCTTCTGCCGCGCGCATAAGCTTCCCACCTGTCCCGAGACGCAACACTGCCAATTTCCATCCCGGAGTTCCATTCCCGCGGGCCATTACGCAAAGCCAAAAATCAAAGAATAATTTACGGGGTCTATTAAAAGGATCATTAACTCCGAAACAAGATCGCAAGTTTATCACGGCCGTTCCCATTATCCTGCACTTAGCGCGATCGCGACGAACGCGCGTGGAGGCTCGCTCGTTTACGAGCGCTTAAAAATTCATTAACCCGGTACCCGGCCGCGTTCCGGATAGCAATCTGGAATCTCTGGCGAGGCTGCATCCGACGATACCGATCCCAGGATCGCGAGCAACCTTCTCCCGCGATAACGATCGTGAGGCGGCTGCGAGAGGGGGTTAGGGTTCCTCGGCTGGGTGCTCGACTTTCCCGCCATTTTGGTGTCGCTTATCTGTGGGACGCGCGAAGAAATCGGCCGGTGTTATCGGTCGGGCAGAGGCTGCAGGCGTCTCTGATTACCAATAGCGATCGTCCACCCGCGATCCAGTTACCAGCAACTATCCTGCTGGCCGAGTCACGAGTCACGTGCAAACCGGACGCGCAGGATCGAGAGTCCTCGACAAAGGACTCCCTCTCCCTCTCTCTCTCTCTCTCTTCGTCTTTCTCTCTCCGGGCCGGATTAAGCCTCCGTGCACACCCACGTGCAGCGAAACGTCGCGCACCGGCCACGGGAATAAAGTCCGTGGCTCGAACGTGTTGAACTTATCCGGCGCTCGGTGTCCGGCCGTAGATATGTTAATCAGCGAACGGTGGTGCAAAGCGATCCAAAGGAGTGGACGATAGTTGCGTGCCCGGCATCCCGAAGTTCCAACGACTATAATTATAAATCAGCCTCCCTTATGCTAATGCCACTGTCTCCGGGCACTCGGGAGAGCGCCTTTCGGCGCGGCCGCAACTCGCGGAACGCGAACAACCGCGCGCGAGCGCACACGCCTATACACGCCGATTCGCCAATTAGGCCGCGATACGCGACTGCGGTAGTTATGGGCGACACCGATATACTCCGGCCTCGAGCTTCTAAAATTGCAGATCAGGATTTTCTTGCCGGTATCACTCGGGCTGTCCTGTTTTTTTAGGGAACGGACGCAGAGGGTGTTCACCCTTAACGCGTTGACTGACACACGAATTTTATTCTTTGCATACAGGGGAAAGTGGGGTACTTACGAACACTTAAGAAAAAAAATTCAAATAAAACGATAGCTGAGTATGAAACGAGTTTATTTATTCTTTATAATTATAGTTAAACTATTTATTTGTAACCTACAGTAATCAGTATTGATAAAATTTAAAAATAAAATATACTTTTAATAAAAAAACGAAATCCTTAGTGTTCGCAATTACCCGACTACTGAGAGGGTAATCACGAACACAGCAGCATATTTTATTTCAGAGATTAAAAACGTGCAACAAAAAATTCGTTACTGCCAAAGTCTCGTATATGAATCGTATTTATAACTACTTATATATATCTCGATCACTACTGTATCACTGTCACTACAGAGGCTATATGACAAAGTAACATCACGAAAAATTATATAAAAAGTAACAAAAAGTTTAAATTGTATTTACGTTAAACCGCGGGTCCTGCTTCTCTCTACGACTTGTTGTCTGACACTGAACGCGTTCGGACCTGTCGATTTTCGGTTGGGCATGATCTGCTTTCCTTTTCTAATAGACTGAAATATCTGCGTTCGCGTTTACCCCGCGGTCGTAATTACCCCACTCTCCCCTACAGTGAATTCTTGTTAGGAGCGGCCTGAGCGATGAACATGATTATTTCAACGTTCTACCCTTAGCTACCCCTTCCTATTTAATTCCCAGAGCAAATGTTGATTTATATTGATTATGGAATTGCTTTTGGCTCTTTCTGAATCTTTCTGAATTCTCGTTATGAATCAGTAGCAAAATTACGATTTGGAGTCAATGGAACTATCCACATCACCGCGGTGACTATTGCAAGTGGCTAAATATTCTCTCCATTAGATTGGTTTAATTTGTTACTGATTGTTTGATGTGAATGAGAATTTATAAGGGATGCAAATTTAGTGAAGATGCAGGACTTTCTTTTTAGAAATGTATATAGCGGGGGATGCTTGTTGAATTTTTCCTTTTGAGATACTTTTTGCAAGTGACTAAATATTCTCTCGATTAGATTAGTCTTTGTTACTGGTTGTTTGATGTGGGTTCGACGGGATTA
Source organism: Seladonia tumulorum (assembly GCA_913789895.3). NCBI lineage: Eukaryota > Metazoa > Arthropoda > Insecta > Hymenoptera > Halictidae > Seladonia > Seladonia tumulorum. The sequence continues at coordinate 6,694,159 of OU565274.1, forward strand.
GACAAGGAATTCAAATGTAATGAGCAGACTGCGGATTTTATGAATTCATAACAAAAATATGAGTAGGTGTAATTTAAAACAGTAAGAACATTAAAAGAGTCAAACAATGCCGATATACCGTTTTTAACATATAAAAATTATTAACGAGCAAACAAAATTTTTCCTTATCTCCTATACGCTTACAATCGATGCATACAAATTTTATTTTGCATAAAGATCCGTACTCTAATAACGAGGATGGGGGAATTTCTTTTTGGGAGTCTGGGAGTTGGGAATTAATTTGAGTAATCGCAAAACAAGGAACATCGTACCCAACGTTCCCAGAAGCAACCCTTAAGAGGTACGACGATCAAGTCGGACCACCGAATCGGCACGGAGTTGGGGTGGGTTCGGAGGGGGTAGGTTTGGAGCGAGAGGCAGGTTCGCGATCAATTTTCGGAAAAAGGAGGCCTCCGCGGGGTTGAAAGGGGGTGGGAATAGTCGCGCGGGGTTAAGATCTAAATCCGCGTTCTGGATGGCGCCTTCATCCCCCCGGTTCCAGAGAGTATATTCGATTCCGGGATCTATTTCCGCAGTCAGCTGGTCCAAGGATTCCGGTCGAAGGAATCGGGAGGGGGTTGGGGGTTGGGTTCATCCGGCGAATGAAAGCCATTTTCAGCTGGTGAATCCGCCGGCGTTCAGCCTAACGCCTCCGGAATATGGAAACAAATAATCCAACGGAGGGGATCCGCTCGCGCGGAAAGCGGTCCTCGAAGATCCACGAGCTGCTGGGTTTGCGCATCAGAGAGAAAGAGGGGGAGGAGAGAGAGAGAGAGAGAGAGAGACTGATATACACACAGAAAGAGAGATAGAGAGGGAGGGAAGCTAGGAAGAGAGATCATATCGGTGCCATATTAGAGGAAGTTATAAATCGCTGCGAATCTAAAATTGATCTTTTCTGCAGCGAGTAGGACGACCGTGTCTGCGTCCGCGCACACATCACCGGAAGACGTTCTCGCTCGCACCCGCAAAGAGCAAAGAGCGAGAAACCGTGGGCGTTCTACGCGCGACACCCCCTTCAGGGGGGTGGGTGGTAGTCACCTATCGAAGAGAGCCTCCGCGAGATATATCGATTGCGACGCGTCTGCGAGTTCGAGATAAGCCCGATCCGCATAGCTTCGGCTGTCGAGCCGCCCCTACGGTTACTTGCACCCCTTCCGACCCACCCCCTTCCCCCGCAACGCTGCACCAGAACCCCCGGACACCCATCCCGGAGCCGACTTCCCCGAAGAATCAACATCCGACGACGATTTAAAGCGGACCCTACCTGCGCGAACTGGGTCGCGGCTCGTTCCCGTCATTTAAGATGCTTGATGATCGCTAGATCATAGTAGTTCCTTCAACGAACCTATCACGATCATTAAAGATTTGAATCCTCAGAGACGAACGCCTGTGTTCAATTCCACTGGACGTTACGAAGGAAGATATAATTTTATAATTTTAATTTTGACCAAGTTTCTCTCTCCTTGTATCGATCATTGTTGCATCTAAGCTCTTAAATGATTGCAAGATGAAAAACTTGTCCGAGGACCTGCCAATTGTCACGAGTATCACGTCCCTGAACGCCACCATGGTCCTCGGTGACCGGAACTAGATAATATTGTTATGAAATTAGTGTCACTTTTTTCTTTTAATATTTATTAATTCTAAAATTAACTAGATGGTAATGTTGAAAGACAGCTGACCGGTGAGAGAAGCTCGAGCAAAAGCAAGGCGGATGATAGAAAAAGGAGGAACAGGGAAGAGTGTGGGCAATTGTTATCGCAATCGGGGATCTCCGTAATCTCGTGACAAAGAGTTTCATTGGAACGGAACGTAGCTGGGAGGCAGGGGGGAGGGGGTGAGAGACGAGGCTTAAATTAATTTGGGACTGGAGGACCGAGGGCCTGTCCGGTTCCAACGCGGGCCAGGTACAACTTAATTGGACGCAGAAACTGGTCCCAACGGTGGGCGAAAGGAACGAACGATCCCCGGGCATGCGCCTCGGAAGAAGAGAATTTTAATTGGCGGCAATTTGTCGAGGCTCGAGAGGGTGGAATCCCCCGGGGTTCGGCCGACTACTTAGCTTCAGCCGAATGACCACTTTGTACGCCGTCAGTGGAGTCATTTTGAAGGGTTCCACCAATGGGACTTGTTTCATCGCGATCCTCGACGTTGCTGGCCCTTTTTCGCGGTCCTCTGCACTCCCAGAATCAGTTCGCGACCGGTTTTTATTATGTCAGTTGCCGACATCGTCGCCGGACGCACGTGGAAAATTTGTATCTTTTTAAATCTGGCTGCTGAGAATGATACCTTGTTATGGCTGTGAGTTACTAACGCTTAGTATACCGCGGATCTGCATTTATGGCTTCTGAAAATGTTCAAAATATAAAATTCCATAGAATTTAGTACGATTTTTATTTATTCCAGATCTACAAAGGTTACTACCACTAAAAATTAGATTTTATTTGTTCCCACTTTCCTACAATTTGCTTACAAAAATTGAAAATTGCATAAGTCAGTCATTTTCTAATGATCTTTCATTTTCATTCATAATTCAACACATTGTTAGAATGTTGAAGGAGGTCATAATTGGTGCCTCATAATGCAGATTGGTGCCGTAAGGGATATCTAGCAATTCTAACATTTGAATTCTACCGTTTTATCTCTATGAAATATCCCGACGTAAGCCAAGTATAATTCTAGCTTACGTTTGACCCACATTCTAAGTAAATTTAACACTGATTAACCTATATCTGATTCGAACAATCTTCTGGCTTTAATCGAGGACTCGACTTAATCGATCCGAAGAAGAGCAGGCCTTTTCGTCTCCTGAACTTGAAAATGCCCTTAAAAAATCAATTCTTGGCATTGTTGCGAAATAACGCAATTGTCAGTAAAAATTTGAATAGAGCCGTGATGATCTCAGCAGTCCATTTAAAAATTATTAAGAAGCAAAGGATGATACAATTCCTATCATTTAACACTGTCAAAATAGAACTACCTGTCAAAATTACAGATTTCAGAATTCTTTTTGTAAAAATTCGTGAAGCTTTATTTTTATATTTTCGTGAGAAATTTGTTATTATACTTGTTTATTCAAGTACCAAATCTGAATAAATTCGGTGGTTCCAGTATTAAATTTGCTTAGGATTCCAATGACAACAAGGAATCCTAAGCATTTAAAAGCTAGAAAAAAAGACAGGTAGCATTATTTCTATCTTATGCTTACAAAATTGTAAGAAAAATTCATAGCTTCGTGGCTCCAATTTTGAGAACAATTTCTACCCCCGGATAAGTGACACCTCAAAGTACGAGCACAGATTTCGTCGAATTCGATCGTCAATATAGCGTTTTGTTAAAATCGAAGGGGTTTCGCTAGAAAAACGAACGGTCTAATCTAAAAAGCGATCGTTAGATCTATTCAGCGGTCGAAGTAGGAGGAAGCAGAGGATCGGATAGGGATCACCGACGCCGTCCGGCTCATTATATTCCAGGGACGGCTCGTGTCTCGGTCACGACGTCGCGACGACTTCCAGCAGGACGACGATCCATCACGTTTTCACGCGAATTCCGTGCACGATCCTGTCCGGGCGTGCAATTAATGCCGGTGCATCCACGAGCCGAACGTGTCGATGACAGGCCTCTCATTCTCGGCCCGCGAATTTCACCGGGTTGTAATCATCCGTGAAAGAAAGGCGAAAAACAAAACAGAAACAAAGAGAAAAACGTTATTTCGCGAAACGGCATATTCCACGGGCGCAGCGGGCATACCTTCCAGGAACGTATTTTCCCCGGGTGTGATTATTAATTCATTCGATCCCCGGGGATAATTTATTCCCGAGTTAATCGTCCCGCGCGCGCCTGCCTCTTCGCGCGTTCCGCTCCCTCTTAAATATTTCGTTCCGCGGCGATCGTCGGGCCGCCGCTCGGGTTTATTGGCCGAGCAAATTTACAGAGGCGAGTTTCGGCGAGCGGAGACGACGTTTAGCGCGAACCGGGCCCCCGGTTTAATGGAGATGCATGCGCGTATGCAAATCCGTAATTGAATATCGAAGCCGGGGCGGGACGCGCCAGTTAAACGCCACTTTTCGCCCGGCCGGCCGGAAGCGTCGCGTCGCTTCAAACACACCGGTTTCGGGAAGGTGTTCATTTACCTGGACGAGTCGGTTCCGGTTAATGCACGGTTGCGACAATCCCGGAACGGCCGGCTACGAGATCACCGGCTCCGAAGATCCTCGGATATCGCACGTCGCCGCCGCAATTTTCGCGAAATTCTTTTCACCTCGCGGGACCTCGAAATCGTTTCCCCGAATACGCTCCGAAACTTATTATGAACCTTTTAAGGCGACTCTTCGTGTAGATCATGCCCCGATAACGACCTCGTCGTTTCTTTCGCCGCGGCAACATTTTGATATGTGCCCGACCAGCAAAATTGTGAACAGCAAAATTTATCAGAAGGTATTTTAAAGTTGTTGTATTGCAGTGAATTCTCAAAGTCACACGTATTACATAGTTATTCATATTCTCTGCTGAATTCCAAGTACCAACGTAACGGTGAGGCTAACAATAAGCTTTATTTAAAGTTCGTTACAATCATCGATAATAAGTGCGAATTTTCTGCGTACATGAGAAAAATGTGTAGGTGTAATTTGGAACAGTAACAACATCAGAAAAATTTCAAGACACTGTGAGAGAATTTTCAATCTATTAAACACAGTTAAAAAGAAATTAAATTTTTATTTCACGCCAGTTTGTTTCGTCAGTTGTTGATCCGCAGTCTAATATTAAGTATACGACAGAAATGTATAGTTTACGATAGAAATGTATAATAGAAGAGTATGGTCACGTAACTTTCAAATAATTAAAGTTACTAACCACAGAATTAAATTTCTATTTAATTTCGGTTGCGTAGAAACGATGCATAAATATTTAATTTTGCATAAAATCCACAGTCTAATAATAAGATACGACCCCTATAAGCGCCTTCAGTTCACGGCGACACGACGCGGGCGCCTGTAGGTGTCGACGGTGGCAACGAAAAAGGGTTAACCATAACCGAAACGGACTCGAAAAAGCGAGCAGCCTAAATTAGAATCTGCGGGAATGTAGACCAAACAATAAAGGGAAATATCTCGCGGATCGAGGTGACTCGAGTGACTGCAAATAGCCCTTTTCTGCGAGCGGCACGTGATCGGCTCGTTTGAGCCGTGCTCCACGACTACGCACTGATTGCGCCCGCAATCAGCCGCATTAAAATCCGCCTAGTTTATCGAACTTATCGGGCAAAGATCGCGCGGCATGCAACGCGCAAAAATTACGGATCCGTGCACGCTCGGCCCTCGTTCTTTACACGCTCCCGTACCGTTTGGAAATCTCCCGCGAGCCACACATAGTCCCGCCAGGAATCCAGCATCTGAGAACCAAGGATCTAGTCGTGCTAGATCCTAGGCAAAAAGATCTTTATACGACAACGGAGAATTTTATTATCCTGTAAATTCTTCCTCTGACCTCCTTAGCACTGGGTTTATGGAGCGCTATATGGAGTGACTATATGTTACATTACCTTTGAAAATTAACAGGACTCTAAATTTTCTTTTTTCATAATATAAACATACTAAGGTAAAGGCACCAGTAGTTGACCATGTACCAGTAGTTGACCATTTTATAGAAAAATATAAAAACTAAGGTTTCTATAAGCGCACTTATAAGTGCACCTTTGATGAAAGTGAATCTCGGATGCCATGCCGTCTGTTGTTTATTATTCAAAACAATAAGAACATTTCAAACCTTATTTTTTGTTTTTCTATAAAATGGTCAACTACTGGTACATGGTGGTCAACTACTGGTGCCTTTACCTTATATATAACCGAAAATATTAGAGAAAATTATTGAGTACTAAAATATTGGTGAACAGAACTCTGTCCAATCAAAATTTTCATTTTTCTATAATATAAACCCAGTATACCGGGTGTTTGGTAACTGGTGGTACAAGCGAAAAGGGGGTGATTCTACATGAAAGAATAAGTCGAAAAAATAGAATAAAATTTTTTCATCCGAAGTTTCGTTATCGAGAAAATCGAGTTTGAAATGCAGCGAATACGCATGCTATTCGATAGGAATTGTCTGACGCGTCTGATCATGACCAACCAAATCTACTTCCTGCATATACTAAAGCACACAAACCTGACCTGATCTTCAAAGTCGATTTTCTCGAAAACAAAGCCTCAAACGAAAAATGTTTATTCTATATTTTCGACTTATTCTTTCATGTAGAATCACTCCCTTTTCGCTTGTACCACCAGTTACCAAACACCCTGTATATAACTTCTGACCTTAGCACTAGGTTCACGGAGCACTAATTGTGACTATATTTTACATTACCTTTGAAAATTAACAGGACTCTAAATTGTAATTTTTTTATAATATAAACCCACTATATGTGACCTAAAATATTAGAGAAAATTATTGAATACTAAGATATTGGTGAACAGGGCTCCATCCAATCAAAATTTTCATTTTTCTATACTGCAAAATAAATTGTAAAGCGAAATGGGCCCTTTAAGGGCCTAAAGAGCTTAAATAAAAAAAAATAAATAAATATAAACCCACTATACAGGGCATCCGTTTTTAAACGGCCAAACGTCAACCAGCTATAGAGGGCCCCAAATGGAACAACTTTCACCCCTAACACTTTTTTTGATTCGGCCTTGATTTCTTGAAAATATTTTAAACAATACGTACCCAAAAGATGTATTTAAAACCAAGATCCGAAGGTCATACAAAAAAGTTGACTGAATAAAAAAGATGCCCCTATTTATTTTAAACCAAACAAAGGAAAAATCATCAAGATACATAATTGCAGTCCTAATATATTTAATCTTAAGTGAACGCAAAAAATGACGGGTTTTTGCGATTATCTAAAAATGAAGACCGAATCAAAAAAAGTGTTAGGGGTGAAAGTTGTTCCATTTGAGGCCCTCTATAGCTGGTTGACGTTTGGCCGTTTAAAAACGGATGACCCTGTATATGACCTAAAATATTGGAGAAAATTATTAAATACTAAAATATTGGCGAATTAAAAATATTAGAACATTTTGGCGGGTCCTGTAAATCTAGTGTTAATCTGACAAGCTGCTAAATGATGGGTAGATGAGATGTCTCCTATGTATAAATGGAAATTATCAGCCCAATTGTATAATTTTGTACTCAAAGACGAACTAAAGCTTGCTTTCATCGGTTGCGCTAGATGCTCGGGGAAATTTCGCCAAGAACAGAAAAGGAAGAAACGAAGCTAATTGTTTCCGGGTCTACGAGATAGCCTAATCGGCGAGTCACGCGGAAGAGCGTGTTCCAGCTACGGGAGCAGATGAGGGCCCGTTCGCAGCGCGCAAAAATGACGGGCCACTCTGGCTGTATTTAGCTGCTTTTAAAAATCCGCTCGGCTTCGGGGAATTCCGGTAGGAACCCGGTATCTCGTCGCCATAAATAAAGCGCGGTATGATATTAGCTTCGGTGGTCTCGCACAATTAATTCCGCCGAAATTCCGTAGCGGAGGAACGAGCTTTTCGCGAGACGTTCAATTAACGCCCATTACGGTCGCCTCTGCCGGGCACAGCGCCCTTTTCTTTCGCGTCGTTACGGTTAGGCGGAACGATTGCGTAATCACCGATCAGGCGTGACAATCCGCCGCTAATAAATTCGTGCTCGGGCCGAGGCGATGGCTGATGACCAGGGCCCGGCAGCCGGCAGCGACCAGTTTCATCGCGTGCGTACGTGCGCGCGCGCGCGCGCGACGAGCACACCGATCGGTATTCATTACGTTAATATCACGTCATCTGTGGCATATCCTGTAATCAAGCGGCTCGCACCGCCTCGCCTCTGCCTCGGCTTCCTCCGACAGGCTGGCCACCCCCCGGAGCGAAGAGCTGCCAACCCACCGGGTGTGTTATTAGAAGAGCATTCAGGGAACCCGGGACCGAGAGTAATACGGTAGTGAGGCCACCGTCGAGATTTATGGTGGACCGACTACTCTAACTGCACCTGCGCCTGCACCTCGTGCCTCGTAGACGGACGGTCGCGTTTCGTCTTCTACCGTGACGACTGACGCATCGCTGCTCAACACTTTTTCCACCAGCCGCTTTTTTACCAACGAGAAATTGCCGTTCACCGATATCACAATTACCGGCCGCGAGTAATTGAGACCGCGCGGGCCCACCGAGATTTGTAATCGATGCGCCCCTGAGAGGTGGTCCCCGGGAGGTTCCGTGGGAAATTTCTTCGGGTTCGCGAAATTAGTGTCCCGCGATGGTAATTGACAGCTCGGTGAACGGGACCGACGATTTTAATCGTGGCCCCGAGAATGATATAGCGCGTTCCAGAACATGTGCATCGTATTTGGCATTTTCTCCGCGATTTTTTGCGACCTCGAAATTACCGTCTCGCAAGGATCGAGTAAAATGGTAATTCGCGGTGGACACTTGTAATTGAGCCACTGAACCGTGCGAAGCGCTGCGCAAACTGTAGCATCTGGAATTTTCTCCGCGAGAGCGGGAATTAAGAGCTTATGAGAAGGGATCGTGATTGACACCACTTTTAATGGAGTGACCTGTATTAATCGAGGCCTACGATCTGTGAAATAATACAGCTTGGGCATTTTTCCCCGCGAGAAAGAGACTTTTTTGTCACCGCGAAATTACTATCTCGTAATTTTTTCAACGATTGAGTAAAATAGTAATTGAGATCGTGGTGGACACTTGTAATTGAGCCAGTGAACCGTGCGAAGCGCTGCGCAAAGCGAGTGCAGCGTCCGGGATTTTCTCCGACACCACCTTTAACACGTTGACTGCCATGTCACCCATATGTGGGTGACGGAATTATTTGTCCAGGTTTAAAATGAATTTTTACGTTAATATATTCATTGTACCAAATTTGATTGGGATCTGTAAAATACAAGAAAGTTGGAAGACTACTCAATATCACACATATAATTATTTTCAATTTTTATTTCATTAAATAACTTACTTTGATTTCATGGAATTTTTTAGGGTTCTGGTTTGGCACTCAAAGTGTTAATGGGGTGACCTGTATTAATCGAAACCTACGATCTGTGAAATAATACTGGTTGGGAATTTTTCCCCGCGAGAAAGCGACTTGTTTGCCACCGCGAAATTACTATCTCATAATTTTTTTTAACGATTCAGTAAAATTGTAATTGAGATCACGGTGGCCAAGGTGGACGCTTGTGTAATTGCGTCTCCGAACCGTATGAAGCGTTATACAAAGTGTCCTAAAGTACGTGGAATTTTCTCCGCGAGAGAGCAACTTTTTGCCTCCTTACGGTGTTATTACAAAGTATTATTTCTCATGGTAATTTCGATGGAGCAGGACGAGACACCGGTGATTAGGTCCTGTAGCATGTTGAACATTATACAGAGTGTTTCGAAGCATTTGGCATTTTTGCAGTTTGCTCGTTATGCAGAGCAGCCTGATAATTGGAATCCCTGGACGGGATAAGTCTGTTGTAATTGATACCCTGCGAAGTGTCAAGAATTATTCACAGTATTTCGTACTGTGGAGAATTATTTTTTAGGCCTCGAAATTGCTATCTTGCGGCATTTGGGTATTAATTAATTCCTGACGAGAAAGACACCGGTGATTAAGGTCTTGTTCGGAGTGAATTATTATGGACAGTGTTTCTATCAGTAATTTTCTGCACGAAAAGTTACCGTAAAATTGCTGTCCCGAGGCAGGTGTGTGTAATACCGTTAATTGGAGGAACTTTTGCATGCAGCAAGCATTAGTCGTTGCTAAACAAGTATGTCCGATCTTTTGAAACCGTACCTGTTCGTTATGTGTACCCACTCTTTTTCTAACATGGTTAATCCATCTAAATTGTAAGTGAAAAATACAAGAGTAAATCGTAAATCCTTTCCGATAGGACAATATCGGTAAATACAAAATCGTATTCCCCAGAAATTCAATAAAACAGTTCTAAAATTAATCTTCTACGTCCATTAAAACATATTAACATCCCCCAAAAGCAAGAAACAATAGCTCGCGGTCGCCTTCAGCTCCAAGCTCAACCCAAGATCGAAACTTTGCGAGATCTCGCGAGAACAATTAGATTCCCGAGCAGATAGGGAAACAGTTACGGAGCCGGAATCATCGGGCGTCATTTCGCGGTAATTATAATTCCGCTGCTCCCCGGTAAGGACAAGGAAGTATCGGCGGGTCGTGCCGCGTCACGATCAGATGAAACGGCCTTCCCCAATTTATTTAACCGCAAAGTACACTCTTCTTCAACCCCTAATCGTTCCATCAACCATCATCACCGGCGGTGGGGAGGGCAGAGAAAAAGAGGAGGAGAGCACCTAGGGATAAAAACGAGGAGAAAAGGGCGAAACACGGGGGAGGGAAGGGCAACGAAGAAAAAGGAGACGGAAGAAGAAGAAGAGGAGGTGGCCCGGCTGTATCTTGATACGAAGGGAGTTCAGGGAGAGGAGAGAGACCAACGAACGATTGGTCGATGTGGTACCAGAGTGGTACCGGTCCCGACCAATCGGCACCGTCGACCTCCTCCGATGCCTGGTCCCATTCATAGATCAGCCTGGCCAAGAGGAGGCCTTCGAACGGTCGCCAGGATCGGAAGATCCTTGTCGATCCTGTTCTCTCTTCTCCTTCGACCTGCGCTTCTCTCGCCTTTCTCCTTCCTCGTCCACCTCCGTGCACCGTGCATGGCGGACACGAACAGACTCGGCCAGCGATCCGCCAATTATCCATGCACCACCTGGAGGAACGTGTCCTCCGGCGACCAGACCCTAATCCCGGTCCTCTTTCACTTAACCCTACCTCCTTTTTTCCCCGACACCCTCGTGACGTTTCAACTTACGCTAATAGAATTACCTGCGAAATTCTTACTCCAGCGAGCAAAACTAAAGCGAGGAACTGTTTTATTTTTGTGATACACGCGTGTATAAAAATTGAAGTTATACCGGGTGATGTTTCTTCAAGTATTTCTGCAAGTATCCACGTTGCGAGATCTTTTTCCAAGCCGTTCTTCAAGTATTTCTTTGTTTCACCGTTGACACTAGGTTCACGGGGTGAAAATTGTAAGTTAAGCTGTAACGGATCCGCCACCGTATATTTTGTTCATATAAATAACAAATATGTTCATGTTATTGATAAGCGAATCATCGCCAACGACAAGCGAACGTGTCGAAAAATTTAAAAAGGAACGGGATGAAAAAAGGACGAGAGCAGTCTCGTCAGGTCCGACATCGGAGAAGGACATATTAATAAATTACATACTGTCTGCTTTAATCCCAGCCATTCCTTACAAATTCAGAAGCGGCAATTCTAATATTTTTAATTTTTAATTCGCGATAATTGAGATTGCAACGACCTATCCATGGGGAATCAAGAAAATTAAAAATCGTTACACTAAGGGGGACATCTTCAATTTGGAGCTATTAAAAATTCTTGGGATTTTTCTATTTTTCTTATTACCAGTTCCATGAGAATAGAGTTTAAAAGGAACCTGTGAACGGCAAAAGCGTTCAAAGAATCTAGAAATATTGTTACATTACTGTCAACTCTATAAAATTTATCTCCTTCTCAAAATAATTTTCTAGAGTTGACAACAATGTAAACATATTTCTAGATTTTGTAAGGAATGGCCGGGATAAAAGCAAACAGTTTATTATTTAATTACACGTCCTTCTCTGGTGTCGGACCTGACGAGACTGCTCGTCCTTGTTTCATTCTGTTCGTTTCTTTTTTCAACACATTCGTTTGTCCGATGAATCGTTTGTCTTATCAATAACATGAACATATTTGTTAACAACATGAACAATATATACAGTGGCGGATATGTTACAGCTTATCTTACAATTTTTTAAACGCTTTTACTGTTCACAGATTCCTTTTAACACCTTCACGACGGGGCCGTATTTTGACCATTGTATTTGTACCACCGGTGGTACATCCCGTCGTGAACATGTTAACACGTTGACTGCCATGTCACCCATATGCAGGTGGCGGAATTATTTGTCCAGATTTTAAAATAAATTTTCATGTTAATATTCATTCCACCAAATTAGATTAGGATCAGTAAAATGTAAGAAAGTTGGAGGACTAGTCAATATCATACATTTAATTTTTCTAATTTTTATTTCATTAAACAACTTGCTTTTATTTTATGGAATTTTTCAGGTTTCCAGTTTGGCAGTCAAAGTGTTAAACTCTATTCTTATGGATAGATAATAAGAAAAATCCCAAGCATTTATTTCCTTCTCAAAATAATGTCTGCTAAGCTTCTGTGTCTTGCAGTTAATACAGATAATTTTTGTGTTGCATAAAAATCTGTCTTATTCGACCCATCGCAACAACATTCCTGTCAATAATTTCCCGATCGAGAGCAGCTCGCTATTTATGATCGAAATGGAGCCGGACTCTTAGGACATTACCGAGATCCTCTAAGCCTGTCCGCGAAGCCGAGCGGAGCGGTGCGTTGCGCTTGTATATCAGAGTTTCTGCATCTGTCGCGCTTCCCGCGGCGAAAGGAAGAGTCCCGGGACAGTTTCGCCTTGCTCGCGGGGCCCCGGAGATCAGGATGGAACAACTTGCCATGTTTGGCGGAGGAGAGCCCCCCATCGGCGACCCCCTCCCCTCCCCCGTTTTCCCTCGTCAGCCCCCCATACGCGGCGGTTTCTTTCCTCGGAGCCTCTTTCTTTCCTCGCATTCCCCGGCCATTAGTTATCGACGAGTTATTACCCGACGCGAGCACGCGCTTTGCATCCCCGGGGATCTCTCGACGCGATCGAAATAGGGAAACGTCGCTGCAGCATCGCCGTAGATCGCTATCCTCCGCGATCGCCGACGAGTTACGGGGTGGCCGGAACAACGTGAGAAATTGCCAACGTCCTCCGCGATTTTATTAACCCCCATGCCCTGTCGCGAACATGGACGAAGCGTAATGCTTCACGCGTCTTCAGAGATTTCTGGATTCCACCGCTTGACGCGACGCTTTTACTATCCAGGCTTTTCGGAGTAATAATACCGAACCCGAAAATTCAAAAATTTGTGAAACTTTGGGGATGTATATAGTAGTCAATCTTGTAATAGCTCCTGTGTCCCGTTACCATCGGCTTCTTAAAATTATTTTCTATTTAATACCCACACCTTGCAATTAATGTAAGCAATTTGTATTTTGAGGAAAGATCTGCAATCTACTTATAAGGGTCCAGAAAAATTGAACCGCATCAGTACCTCTGCAACTCACATTAAACCTTGGGGATATGATCATCAATCTTATAAGTAGCTCCTGTCCCCTTACCATTGACTGGTTAAAATTATTTAGCAGCCAAATAATTTTCTATTTAATACCCACTCCTTGAAATTAACGTAAGCAATTTTATAAGTAGCTCTATGATCAATCTTATAAGTAGCTTCTGTCCCATTACCATCGACTGGTTAAAATTATTTAGCAGCCAAATCATTTTCTATTTAATACCCACTCCTTGAAATTAACGTAAGCAATTTTATAAGTAGCTCTATGCTAAATCTTATAAGTAGCTTCTGCGCCATTACCATGGTCTTGCTAAAATTATTTAGCAACGAAGTAATTTTCTATTTAATACCCACTCCTTGCAATTAGCATAAGCAATTTGTATTATATTTTGAGGAAAAAACTGTAGTCTACTTATAGGGGTACAGAAAAATTAAATTGCATCAGTATGGTACCTCTGTGACTCACACTCAACTTTGGGGATATAATCATCAAGCTTATAAGTAGCTCCTGTCCCATTACCATGGCCCTGCTAAAATTATTTTCTATTTAATGCCCACTCCTTGTAATTAACGTAAATGTATATTTTCAATAAATACCGCAGTCTACTTGTAAGGGTCCAGAAAAATTGAACTGCATCAGTACCTCACATTATCGCGAAGAACCGAGAGCGAGCATTAATTTTCGGTGGACCGCGGTTACCGACGTTGCGGCCGCAATTTTTGCAGGTTGTTGCGAGAGGGGGTAGAGCGTACTTCGCGAGGAGAAGTACGAAAAATTATGGGCCTGCTGTTCGAAGCAGAGTGCACCCCGTCGATCGGGCATCGTTACACGCCGGACCGCGGCTCGGATCGGCTATCGAGCGAACCGGGGGATAAAGCACCCGAAGAAATTTCCGAGCGGCCTGGGTATTTGTGTTACGCCGGCGATTCCATCGCGATTCCCAAGCCCACGAAAAAAAGGAAAAAGAAAAAAAGAAGAAGAATAAGAGAAGAAGAGGGAAAAAAAAGAAATCCACCGCCCGGCGTGGAACGCGGCGTTTCACCGTCGAAGGGAACAAATTGCGTACAAGACGAGGCGTGTGCACGCGTTACGGATACGATCCGGCCGGAGATCGAGGCACGCAAACGTAAAAGGGACGACGAACGAGCAAAAATCGGGCCCGGAGGGGGGGAGGGTTGGCGAAACCGCTCGTATATCGCCGCTGATCAGCCGCGTATTTCCAAACAATGCTCACGCGAAGCCGGCCGAGGGACTCTCCTCGCATCATCTTCGAGGGAGAAGCTGCATCATGCGAGGGGGTGGTGGCCGAGGGGGGACCAGGCTCGACGAAGATGGCCTTCTCTCGAGTCATTATCGCCGGGAGATCAGGCTAAATCAGCGTCTCCCGTTTTTCATTTTAATATTGGTTCGTAGAATTGTGGGAAAATTCACCTCTGGTTCTGCAGCTTGTATTCTTGTTTCTTTTTGTTTCGAATTTATTAACCTTTTAGGAACGACGCGCCACTATAATGGCTTTCCGTGGAAAGCATCAGTTCGAACAGCACGAACCACTATAGTGGCTTTTTTGCCTTCCGCGGCTAGGCGCGCCGTCCCTGGGAGGCAGAGTTGCGGACAAACGCGCCGTACTTAACACTAGATTTACCGGCTATTTAAGTATATCTATTTCTACCAAGACCAGGCAGAACGATAAACGAAACAATAGAGCACTTCCTCGTTCCAGTGCATATCGAACAATCAATAATCGCTGTTAGAGCACTAAATATTATTCCCAGTCGATTTGTCAATCGGAATCTTGCATAAGTGAACGTTGCATAATTTCCCGGCAGGAACTTTCAGCCGGTAAATACCACGCGATGCGCATTAAACGAAAATCAATTAAGACTCGATAGATTTCGCGATCTCGAGCACGGCTCGATACCGAATCAAATCGGCGCGGCGATTTCGCTAATTGAATTTATTTGAACGTTCCCTCCAACAGTTCTAGCGTAACAATGACTAAAGTCAGCGGCTTTCACACGCTTCTTCGGCAACGTAGTCTTCGGCAAACGGTAGAAGGAGCGGCGGACGCCGTGTCGCGGCGTTCCCTTCACCCGCGTCAAACTCGGAGGACCTTTTCAGGACCTTCTCGGTCTCCTGTGAGTTCGTTTCGGGCACACGGGAAGAGGAGGTCCTTCTCGCCGTCCTTCCTCCACCTCTGTTCGCGGACCGAGCCCCGATAACGAGTCGGCGAGTAAATTTGCTGCCATTAGCCGCGCGAAAATAAAGGACGAGGGAGATATTAAATTAGCGGCTCGTCTGCTCGACGCATCGCGTGTCTTCGCCGTGCCCTTGCGAAATTGAGCCCCCGGAGTCTGTTTGTGTAACCTAATCGCGTGACTATCGTTCGGACAATTCCGAGCCTAACCTTGAAATTGACGGAGCGTCAGGAAAACCATTGGGGAAATGGCCCTTCGAGTACTCGAGGACTGCAATGTGTTGGACAACTGGTCTCTTTGAGGTCCTACACCTACTCCGATCACTTTTTGAAATGTTGAAACTCTTTTGCGAATATCTCGGAAACTAAAGCTGAACGGCGGTAACATGAATAGGAAAAAGTTGTTCAGAATGTTTTCCTTCATAACATATTTCAAGGTCATCAAAATCGGTGAGGAAGCCCCTAATGTAAATAATTTACTAAAATATTTTCTATATTGATACCATTTTTGAAATTAATATGATGAATTTAGTCGAGCTCTAGTACTAATACTGTGCTAATAGTAGTAATTATTCACAATAGGGAACTTTCGGACCATCTCAATGGCCATGAAATGCGCTGCCAAGGTCACCATTCCTTAAACGAATTCCGTTTAAAGGGACATTCGTCTCGCTAGGCCCGTACCAATTTTAATAAATTTGAAATATGAAAGAAAACCTTGTATCCAATCTCATACATACGAATATTAAGTCTACATTAGAAAATACTAATGTAAAGAATACTAGTCATGCAAATAAATTATTTTACTTATAAGACGAAGTTTTTGAAATATTACTTAAAAATTGTATTTTAATTGGAAAATATTGGAAATAGTGAGACTTATTTTGTAGGACTGTGTAAAATAGTATTTCAAATAGTTGACAGTAACTTATATTTCTATGATATTTTGTTGCCTGTAATGTTATTACGATATTGTAGTCTGTTTATCAACATGTTACATATTCGTAATTAAACTACAAATAATACTTTGCTAACTATTATAGCTTCTCATATAATTTATAATATTAACTACTCGCTCAACTTATTTTCATTGCAAGGAAATATTTGAAATACAAAATAAAAGTATTTCATTTTATCTATCTGGTTATCAAAATAAAAATATTTGATTTAAAGTAGTATCTTATTTGAACCACACTAAATTATACTATATACCAAATCATTAATGGTCGTTAATATACGTTGCAAAATATGATAGAAAACCTTGTATCCAATATTCTACATACGAATACTAATCCTACATTATAAAATACTAATGTAAAGTGTACTTACTTCTGAATCTTGTGTACCTCCGTCGGAGCCACAGCACACAATTGTTGACTCACGAGGATAGGTCCGAACAACGATTGAACAACAATCACTAAACAACACACACAACACACTTAACGAAATCGTGACAGCAGACGAGAAGATGTCACTCCGACCACGAATAAAATAATACTGCAATTTTAACCGTCCCCCTCCCACGGACGTGTGATACGAAAACAGAGAATTCCGGGAAATAGGGTCGGCGCCCCGCCATAATTTTTTTTTGTTGGTTTTGTATCTAGTGTTTATAGACCCTCAGCGTCTAACCTGCCTAGGATAACCTGACCGTACCACCTCCGTGGAAGGGATCATTGTTAAAATCGCAGTATTATTTTATTCGTGGTCGGAGTGATATCTTCTGGTTCGTTGTCACGATTTTATAAAATGTGTTGTGTGTGTTGTTTAGTGATTGTTGTTCAATTATTCGGACCTATTCTCGTGAGTGAATAATTGTGTGCTGTGGATCCGACGGAGGTACAGAAGATTCAGAAGTAAGTACACTTTACATTAGTATTTTATAATGTAGTTTGTAGTACATTAGTATTATATTTTATTATTCGTATGTAGAATATTGGATGCATGGTTTTCTTTCATATTTTGCAACTTCAATGACCCTTTAACACTAGATTTACAAAGCACTAAAACTGACTACTTAAGATTATTTTACAAAAATAACAAGAACGTGTCTATCCACATTTGTATCAATCTTTTAAATAATATATACCAAAAAAAAAATAATTTCGTTGAATAATTCCCTATGGATACGTCTTCACAATGTCAATAATTGTAAATTATAAATATTAGATCCCGTCATTTTGACAGGCCCCGTGAACCTAGTGTCAAATTTCGTTTGTCTCGAGGCACGCACACGATTATGTTTCATCTCACACACTGTACACTTTACATTAGTACATATTTTGTAATGTAGGATTATTGTTTGTATGTAGAATATTGGATGCAAGTTTTTCTTTCATATTTTGCAACTTCAATGTGCCATTAACACTAGATTTACAGAGCACTAAAACGGACTACTTAACATTATTTGGTAATTATTTACATTAGGGACTTCCACACCGATTTTGATGACCTTGAAATATTACCCGAAATATGTCCGTATATTACCTGTCAACATAAACAGACAAGACAGTGTGTCTCAACTGATTGAAGTCGTTTTAAGTTGTGACCGTGGCCGCCTTATCGGCGGCCACAATTTCAAATCAACCCACACCTACTCCGATCACTTTTTGAGATGTTGAAACTCTTGTGCGAATATCTCGGAAACTAAAACTGAGAAGCGGTAACATGTATAGGAAAAAGTTGTTCAGAATGATGACCTTGACAACATACTCCACAAACGGATCATCCACTAAATCGAGACGATTCTTTGGTGCAACAGTCCCAGAGAACCTTACGAAGGGCCATCTACTCCAACGTCTAGCGTGAAGGGTCCACGTTTGTAGACTCTAGGAAGGTATCTTCCAATAAATCGATAGCGTTTCGTCCGATAGTCGTTATCGATGATCGCGGCGGCCGATTCGTTGTGTACATACGGCTCCGCATGAAAATTCCCGGTGGCCGTGGCAGAAAAACGAAGACGAATGCGGATCGCGGGCGAAACAATGCCTCGCTTTGTGCTCGGGGAATGCGACGGGTCGGTGGTTGAAGGTGGTGGGCGAGCAGTAAAGTGGCCGAGTCAAAGGGATCGTAATCGGCCGGCGCGAAAAAGCGGCTGCAAGTAAAAAGAATAATAATCTCCCGTTGGAAAGGCGGACCTTCCGAGCCGAGCCGAGCCGAGCCGGCTGGGTTTTCTAGAGGCGAGGAATGGCAGTTGGGGAGCGTGGCGTGATAACCCTTTCGTTATCGGGGGTTGAATAGGGGGCGGTCGGGAGCTTAGCAGCGGACCAGGCGATCCCAGACCCCGATAACGGTCCGATGTCTGATAACTCACACTCTACATTATAATGCACAGCACCCAGAGCAGGCTCGCAGGCTTCCGTTGTTGCTGTTACTGCTGCTGCTGCTGCTGATGTTGTTGGTGCTGCTGCTGCTGCTGCTGCTGCCGCTGCTGATAGCTTTCGCGGTAGGGATGAATGGGGTGAGTTCTACAGGGTGATTAGAAAGTATGCGCGTTCGTTTCTTCTCCGATGGATGCCGTGACTCGAAAGCCCGGGCTGAATAAAAGGGCTCGGCGACGAGGCTGTTTTTCCTCCGTGCCCCTGTGAATATTAATAACCGATGGAATCTACGAACTTTTGACCGTTCATCGGCCCCCATTTTCTTCCAGCCGATCACGGAAATCTGGTTCAATTTACCGAGATTTATGGCTGCTTCGGGGAGCACGGTACGATCACTGCGATCCCTGATCCAGGAAAGCGATCCGCGGTGGGTTTCGCGATTGATAGCACCATGTCGTGTCGCGGCTGATAACCAGATCTATTATCGCGCGATTAAGCGCACGAATTTTACACACGAATGGCGAAAAGAATTTGATAAATTGCCGCCGAACTGTTACATATTCAGGACCGATGTTTTATCAATCACGAAGTCAGATGATTCGTGCCGCACTGTTCGATGGCCGACCACCAAGGTCATTGTCTCGTTGTCCACAAGGAGCACACAACTCCTGGATGAGAGGTCTTCAGGGTAACCATCCGTGCCCTTTTCCTATTTTTCGCTATTGGTACCTGGTGTATATACAGCGAATTCTCGATATATGCTAACAATACCCAGCTCGTGTGTTATGTTTACACTCCTTGGCGTCCGAGGCCTCTCGAGCTTCGTACCTCCTCACTATACCCAGCGGTGACATATACAGAGAAATCACTGTATTGTCATATCAATTCTAGAAACTCAGCAGTCCTAAATCAGTCGCATCCGGTTCCGAAACCCTCTCGTCCAACATCTGTCGAACAGAGACGCGCCATCGTGGTAATTCTCGAAAATAACTTGTGAATAGGAGAATAGATTAAATATTATCTTGAGAATAGATTTACACCTCACTCAACTCTTATGTTTCTCATTGAGACCCTTATTCTCCTCTTCATTCCAAGACTCAAAACCTCCTCTGCCACCAATGTATATACACTCCCGTCCATAAGTCACCGGACACTTACTCGCTTTCGTCGTTTTGTACCGAACACCTAAAATTTCGACTCATTGGTCCACAACACCTTTTCCCAATCTTCAGCAGTGTAATCTTTATACAATTTTGCCTACTGCAATCTTTCTTTTCTTATTTTGAGTCCTTAATAACAGTTTTTTAACTGCAACACACCCGCGAAGCCCTGCTTGCAAAAGACGTCGCTTAACCGATGTTGTACCAATTGGATCCTCTCGAACTTTGTTAACTTCTGCCGCAATTTCTGTTGCTGTCATCCTCCTGTTTCGTTTACTTAACGTTTGTATATAGCGGTCTTCATTTTCTGTTGTTTTTTTTTTTTTGGGCCGTCCAGTTCGTTTTTTATATTCAAAAGTATTAGTATCTGTTAACTTTTTCACTGTATCATGCACTGTTGATTTCGGAGTTTCAATTTTTATCATTACTCTCCCTTAGCAAGAGTAATAATACTCGAACGCTTTTGAACGGATAATTCTATTCTAGAACTGCTGATCACATGCACTGTCAAACTTGAAATGAAGAAGCAACAGCGACTCCGCCTTCGCAGCTCCATGCTTATCTCTGTTTAGTCTAAAACTCCTCTTACAGTGTTTATAAACTCTTTATAACGTTCCTCTGATGGTTGTGAACGTCCAAAGCGAACAATATATCCCAACATGTACCGAATGGAAACCTAACGAAATGAGTGTTTACGCGTGCGGTTCCTTTTTTAAACGTTTATTCAAATAACTAATATTTATTTCTATTTTTACATACCGAAATTATCGTAAAATAGCTAAATATTACAAGATCGGCAATAAAATCAAGCTAGAGAGTTGTATCTGTGTTTTAATCATTCTTTTGCTGAAAACGAGTAAGTGTCCGGTGACTTATGGACGGGAGTGTCATTGTACATAAAATACTTAAACAGCTGCTGTTACTATTGACTTTACACCTCACTCAACTCTTAATCTTGAGAATAGATTATTATATATTAACTTCTGTGCGATCGCTGCGAGCCGGAGTCGAGCGGCACGAAGCAAGCTCGGTCGGTCCAGCAAGAATCATTAGGGCATTCTAGCGGAGGAAAATCCTAGTGGCCGATAAGCCCTCGAATAAACAGGCCTGTAGCCTAACCCGAGTCGGATTAAAAAGCTCCAGTTAGCAGGCGGTTAGCGTAGAGAAGAACTCCCGGAGACGAAGGACCGGGGAGAGAGATTCCGTTCGCTTAGTGACGTCCGGTCGGACGTGACGTGGCCACGTCAAGGGTACAGCAACCCTTTGAAGGGAATGTGTGGATGCCGATCGCGGGATCGGTGTCGACCAGGCAACGATTAGCGCGAGAAACGGGTCCGCGACGTGCGAATCGGCCTCACGTGGTGGTGCGCCTCCTCGACCGATGTCTCGGCGAACTCGACGATAAATCCACCGCAGGGAAAACGTCTCGTTAGTCGCGGAGAACCGCGGTCTGGAGAGAAAGAGAGAAAGAAAGAATGAGAGAGAGAGAGAGGGAGAGGGAGAGATCTTTCGGAGATCGAGCTCGATCCGAGCCGAGGTCATCTAGGAACCTCGTATACCCGGCCTGGCCCTCTTTTTGCCTGTTTTATCGTGTCCCGATTGGTCTTGTTCAGCCCCGAGCCAGAGATCCGTTGCCCCGTTTTGCTCCGAGCATTGTTCCGACGTCATTATAGTCGCCGAGTAATTGATCTGTGGTCATTCAGAACGCTCGCGCATAAAGGAACACGTAGTTCTTTTCGTACACGTTCTGCACCGTTCGCAACAATTTACGTTCTCTTCTTTGTTGGAATCTGTGCATGAAAGTCATACGCAGAGGAAACCATGGTCGAAACCAACACCGTAAATAATTCACAATCAGCTAATCACAAAAAGCTATCATCGAATATTTTGGATATGTTATGTACCGTACCAGCACATTGCTGTTTTAACACTTTGACTGCCACACTAGAAACCTCAAAAATTCCATAAAATCAGAGTAAGTTATTTAATGAAATAAAAATTGAAAAAAAAATGAAATGTATGATATTGAGTAGTCCCCCAACTTTCTGCATTTTACAGATCCTAATCGAATTTGGTACAACGAATATATTAACGGAAAACTTCATTTTGAAACCTGGACAAATAATTCCGTCACCCACATATGGGTGACACGGCGGTCAACGTGTTAATCGTTTCGTTTAAAAATGCACTAAACAACGCAATTTATCCAACAACTTTTGGAAGAAAAAAGCATCAAATACCTATAAATAACGCACTCTGTTCCCTTCCATATTTAACAGCGTATAAAACAAACAAAAATTAATGTATCCTAATGAAACTTTTTTCTAAAAATGCCTGAGATATCTCTCACCTGATACCATTTGCTTTCAATCATCCTGAAATAGTCAAACTTATCCTAATGCCACCTACAGAAAAACGGCACGAACTTTCCGGACAACCCAATATTTAATAGCCAGAGGATTTTATGCATTTATGACAAAAATGGGTAGGCGTAATTTAAAACACTACAAAATTAGAAGAATTTTAAGATACCGTTATATTATTTTCAGCCTACTAAACTTATTAAGAAAGAAAATTTTCTATTTCACTCCAGTTTGTTGCAATGCCGGTAGAAAATTATTTCCCATAAAGATCCGCTGTCCATTAATAAACTACTAAACATTTCACTATTGTACGAGTAAATTGCACCATTTGTATAACATCAAAAACATTTATATGGAAGGGAAATATTCTGTGTTTCGTTTTGGAGTTAAGACAGCTTCGAGCGCAAAGGGTTAATAACTAAAACAATACTCGTCGCAAATAAAAAATACGTTAAGTAACGTCAGACGGCCAACTGATTTAGGTGTACACATTTCCGTTGCGAATGTAACAATTTCCTTGTGATCGTAGTCCAAAGTGAAATTGTTACGTTCGACCCCGGTCTCCCCCGTTTCAGGGGCAAGCGCGCAAGTGCATCGATTCGGTTCGAGCCCCCGGATAAGGGTTGAAACGGGAGCAGATTCCAAGGGGAATCGGGAGAGCGAAGGGTATTCCCGATCTCCGGGAACGAAATGCCGCGAAACGGTGGTTCCCGCGACTCGCGCGAGAAATCCTCTCGCGCCTCTGAACGAGCACACCGGAGGCCAGGTTACCGCCGAGAGATTCCGGAGAGAGAGAGAGAGAGAGAGAGAGAGAGGGCTTTTGCGGAGAGACTCGAACGCTGGACCCGTTTGATAACGGCTGCCAGCCACGTATCTTGGACCCTGCAGGCTTTATTATAAACCTCCTCCTTCACCGGCTCCGGCAACCCCCTTTTCCTCCTTCTTCAACCGCGCGGCGGCGGCTGCTCGCCCCGCTTCTCCTACCGCACCGGCTCGCTTCCGCCTCGAATTACGAGCATAATCCTGTAAATAGAAAACAAGATAAGGTGTAGGCAAATGCTTTTAACGACCGCTTAAATCGGCCCCGGCGACGGAAACGATGATGATGTCAGGGAATTTCACCCCCCGCTGCCTTCTTCCAGAACCGAAACGATTCTCCCTTTTTGCTCGCGATCGTGTTCCTTCATCTTTGGCCTTGGTCATCTTTCGGCTGGCCAGTTGCGCGGGGTGGATGCATTTTGCGAGTGGAAGTCGAGTGAGATGTTTTGGAAATTGCGAAGAGCGCAAATCTATTAGCGAAACAACCCAAATTTTCGACAATAGCCCCGAGGAAGCTTGTGAAGTTCAATTTCACTTTCTGAATGAGGAGTTCTATCCATGCTACAGTACTCTAAGTTTATGAACATTTGCAGTCTGGGAAATCTAGTCTAGCAGACTACGGATCGCAGGAGCGAAATCAAAATTTCTTTCTTGTTGTAATTATTTTATTAGAGGAGTTCTATCCATACTACAGTACTCTAAGTTTATAGACATTTACAGTCTGGGAAATCTGGTCTAGCAGACTACGGATCGCAGGAGCGAAATAAAAATTTCTTTCTTGTTCTAATTATTTTATTAGAGGAGTTCTATCCATGCTACAGTACTCTAAGTTTATGAACATTTACAGTCTGGTAAATCTAGTCTAACAGACTACGGATCACAGGAGCGAAATGAAAATTTCTTTCTTGTTTTAATTATTTTATTAAGCTGAAACCAATGCGCCGGTGCCCTTAAATAAACTCGACCCCTCATTTTTATAAGACGACGCGGTATCAGTTAATTTCAAAGCTCGGTAGGTCTAGTGTTAATGAGACTTCCCACTGTTTCCGTCGATGATTTAGAATCGACAGATGCGGAATGAAATTATTTGAAAAACTTATCCGTGAGCACTGGTGAAATAATGAACAGTCGGTGGGAGAAGCGCTTATCGGGGAAGAAACTCGAAGAAGCTCGAAGTAGCAACGGGGCTATCAGCGCAGCGCGAAGAGCAGAAGACAGAAGACACCGGGAAGACCGAAGATTTGTAAGAACAGCGAAGAGCAAAGCAAGGAACAACCGAGGGAATAAGAGATGGAAGAAGAGACAGAGAGAGAGAGGGAGAGGTCGCCCGCTAAAAGGCGGAGAGAAAAGAGATACGGCAGAAGAAGCGAAGAAGTAGTGGTGCAAGAGGAAGAAGAAGGAAGAGGCGAGGGAGGAGGAGGAGAAAGAAGGAGGTGTTGCAGCTACGTATGCCTCGCGAGAAGGTCTATACGGTGGTGGGACCTCTTTATCGTGATCCCCGTCCTGCAGCTCAGCTCCTCATTAGCTTGGCCGCTCATCAATCACTCGTCCACGACCACCGTCTCGTAAAGTCTCGGCCCCCATATCGGCGCAACCTGGGTACCCTGGTTCGAGAGCTATCTCACCGGGGCCACGGTAGAAAAAGAGAGGGAGGAAGAAACAGAAGAGGAGAGAGAAAGAGAGAGAGAGAAAGAGAGAGCGGGGAGAGGAGGACGTCTGTTTCGTATGTAAGCCGGTCAACGTACACCAAAGTGTAAACCCTCTTTCTCTTTCTCGATCTTCGAACGTCCTCTTTTTCTTCGCTCCTCTTTGTCCGGCTTTCCTCGTTCCTCCTTCTCTTATTCTTGTTTCGCCCCGGTTCGATCTCGCCTCACCCCTCCACATCGTCCTCCACCTCCGTGTTCTCCTCCCCCCCTTACGTTCGCGGAGGTTGGATCCCCAACGAAAAGAGATCCGGTGTCCCAATATTTGGACCGTGGATCGCGGGACCTGTCCCTTCCCCGGCCCCAGATTCGATCGACGGACCATTCCGACGTCTTGCTTCCCTCCCTACACCCCTCCCCGGCCGGCGAGATCGATCGAGATATCGACGTGAGAGGCGAACCGAGGCGGCTCGTACCGCTTTGGTAGCTCCAGGTCCACGGGACCTGCCACGGAAATTCGTCTTCGTCCGATCGCCACCGTCGATCCCTCCACCACCAAGCCATTGTCATTTGTTCCGAGCAGAAGCTACCCTGAACCTCCCCTTGCAACGGGGGGCGAACTCTCTGGTCGTTAAAAGCCGCACTTCTGCGCTTGACGCGAGCACGTGGAGTTCGTGAGCATTGTTTCCTCGACAGATCTTATTTCATGTTGAGAGGTTATGTGTAAATAATTATACAGGGTGCTTGGTAACTGGTGGTACAAGCGAAAAGGCGGTGATTCTACATGAAAGAATAAGTCGTTTCAAATCGAGTTTGAAATGCAGCGAATACGCATGCTATTCGATAGGAATTGTCTGACGCGTCTGATCATGACCAACCAAATCTACTTCCTGCATTTACTAAAGCACACAAACCTGACAGATCTTCAAAGTCGATTTTCTCGAAAACAAAGCCTCAAACGAAAAATGTTTATTCTATATTTTCGACTTATTCTTTCATGTAGAATCACCCCCTTTTCGCTTGTACCACCAGTTACCAAACACCCTGTATATGACTTCTGACCTTCTTAGCACTAGATTTACGGAGCACTAATAGTGACTATATGTTACATTACCTTTGAAAATTAACAGGACTCTAAATTGTAATTTTTTTATAATATAAACCCACTATATGTGACCTAACATATTAGAGAAAATTATTGAATACTAAGATATTGGTGAACAGGGCTCTATCCAATCAAAATTTTCATTTTTCTATAATATAAACCCACTATATACGACCTAAAATATTGGAGAAAATGATTAAATACTAAAATATTGGCGAATTAAAAATATTAGAACATTTTGGCGGGTCCTGTAAATCTAGTGTTAATCTGACAAGCTGCTAAATGATGTGTAGATGAGATGTCTCCTCTGTGTAAATGTAAATTATCAGCCCAATTGTATAATCTTGTACTCACAGACGAACTAAAGCTTGCTTTCGTCGGTTGCGCTAGATGCTCGGGGAAATTTCGCCAAGAACAGAAAAGGAAGAAACGAAGCTGATTGTTTCCGGGTCTACGAGATAGCCTAATCGGCGAGTCTCGCGGAAGAGCGTGTCCGCGGCCCGTTCGCAGCGCGCAAAAATTACGGCCCGTGTCCACAAGCCACGGACTATTAGAACTAACGCCCAAAACGCGAGGACGGGGGTGCGTACCTTCATACCTGAAGCGAGGACGGCATACTATAAAACGAAAGGGAATCAGGTATTTCCCAATATTTCTAGGACGTGGAGTTTTCCACAGAGTACAGTAAAAAGACCTGACATTTTACTTTGACATTTCTGTCAAAATGGTTGGAAATTAAGTATCTAGGTTTCCTATTTTGAACTCTCTTCGTCGTCTATGTTCCCCTTAGATTAATCTGTTTACACTTTGTGTCGATTATCGATTGATCTGGTCTCCTATCCTGTACTCTCCACTATCCCCTTAGATTAATCTGTACACCTGCTCGCATAATAAAGAACGTAGACAACAAAAATTCGTAACCTCATCGCGTACCTTGAGTTACTAAGCAAATTGTTAGTTTACCCCGAAACCCCGTGAAACAATGGATGAAAATCGTGCGTCAGAATAGCTCGAGGTACTTGAAATCGGTCCATCGTCGGGGATTAAAAGTTCCGGCAAACTTTTATCGAAAAAACCGACTGGTTCCGGAGTCGAAAAATCCTCGATTGATTCGAGAGCGGATCTGGGTCATCAATTGATCAGGCCACCCAGGGGTTGGAATGTCCCGGAGTGTGGAAGAGAAAAAAAAAATAGGAACGCAACGAGCAAAGGGGAGCAAGTTTCATCAAGTTTCTCCCCGAAGTACCGATACTCCTTAATCACGGTGGCGCGTTTCCCTTGCCGACTGGCTCGCCGACGGCCAACCAACCGGCAGCTTCCTCGGAATACGTCCAAGACCTGGGGGAGAGCCGATTCTTCGCAGATACCAAAGTATCTTCTTGCCAGAGACGCGGTTAATCTTCGGTCGGGAGTCGTGGCCCTCATATAGCTCGATATTGTTTAACTTGCCTCGTTATCGCTAGATGCACTCTATAGCCATCTCTCCAGGGGTGGAAGATAGCGTGCACCTTCGAACGCCGTCCCGCCAACCACCCCCTCGCGTTTCCCAACCCCCTCTCTAACCCTGTCTTCGTCGCTCCTTCAACCTCCCTTTTGCACCCCTCTCCTCCTTCCGCCGAGTTGCCAAAGGGGTTGGGGGCCTGGAAGGGAGCTGCATCCAGCTGATAACACCTCCCGGACTGATAACGAGCCGGCCAGGCTCTCGTCCTACGTACACTCCAACCCCCTCAAGACGCTACCCCCGACCTACCCCCGTACCAGCACGCTGTGTTTCTACGACGTCGCGAATTCCCTGCGAGCCTCTCACGACTTCTTCTTCGGGCTCCCTCTCTTGCGAAACTTCCGCGAGGATCGCCTCCGCCAAAGAGATTCTTCCGTCCTCACGGCCAATGGGGGTGTACCCGTCACGGGACTTCGATGGGGCTGTTCCCCGAAGTTGGACCGCTCCAGGACCAGATTTTCAGAGTTGCGAAGAATTGCAGTTATTGGTTGCCGCGTTTATCACGCGTTCCTCGGGTGCTTACTCGGCCTCTTCAAGGTAAACTACCCCTCGGGACGTTTGGCGGTCGTTGAGGAGTTCGTCTTCGCTCTGGAGTTTGTCCGTGTTGACTAGTGCCTGGGTAAACTGACCTCTTTTTAATTACAAATACAGTTGCAATATTTTATGTAATTGAAAACTGATCTTTGTCACTTTCGTTTGACGTCTAATTCCGCGGTTCTTTTATGAAATTATTTTACCGATTTTTATTTTGAATCGCAGTCGCCGGACAAAAATATAAAATGAGGGTAACTTAATAAATAAAATAAAGACGTTGCTTGCAGGGGGTAGCAACGGTGAATTTTTTAGTAAATTTTTGAATGGCGACAGCTGCTATTTTTAGGAAATGATCAAGTTATTTGTAAATTTTTGGTATTATAATTTCAGAGAAAATCTTGGAGCCTCTTTTGGAAATAGCAAGCTAATTAAACATCCTGTTAACTAAGCTCACCATCGGTCAAACTGTTAGTTTATCGCTTATAAGAAAGGTAGACACTGCGGATTTTATGCATTTATAAGAAAAGTTAAAGCACAGATCAGCCACAATATTGGAAGCGTTTAACCTCTTAACTTAACAATTATTTTAAAAAATTTGTATGACACCAGAGGGGCAAATTTGTATAATATTCTCGGGCTTTTAAGGTTATTGAAACAATTAACAAATTAAATCATTTTGTACTGATCTCCCGTTTCTTACGGGAACTTTTCATCGCAGAAAATGTTTGTTTCCCGCAAAGATTCGCAATGTATGAGAAACAGTAATTGGAAACGTAATGTTTCTAATTAATTTCTGGACAATGGTGCAACTATAACAGGCAAAAAGAAAGAAATACATTGAATAAAGCGGAGTAAAAGAGGTTTGATGTGCATTTGAAAGATTTCCAGCCAGCGGAAGGATTTCTCGGAATGTCTGGTCTTTTTCTAGATCGTTAGAGATCATTTGCGAGTTTATTCAAAATTTCGCACAACGGAACCATTGTGCCCGGATATCAACGCGTTTTCTTATCGTCGTCGACGGCGAGCGTCCAGACGCTCGTCTTTCCTCGATTCGTCGACTGCGTCCTCTCTCTCTCTCACTCTCTTTCTTTCTCTCTTTTTATTCCGACCGAGGAAGCAGTCTCGCCGCGGCGGAAGATAAAGTCGGCGATTAGACGGCGGCGGAAAAAGTTTTCTAATCGACGGATAAGAATTTCGCGTGACTCGCCGGCTTCTCGCGGATTATTTCGGCCGGTGGTCTCCCACTCTTGGCGACGTGACGCCGGATGTCGGAGTTAATACCACTGTACGCGGAAGTTGTAACCGTTCCCCTCGAAAGTATTAACGCTTTATCTTATTATTTGCTCGTTCCTTGCTCCTTTCACCTTTCCCCGCCGCGACAAAAACCGTCTCACGTGATCATCGGGCTTTCCGCGAAATTGCACGGGAACTCGGCCCGCGCAATCTTTTTCTGCCGTTTGCTTAACGAAATGGGACACATCGGTGATTTCCGGACACGTTGGCGAGCACGTGCACAACATGACCCATTAGTTAAAAATTGTTCCTTTTAACGCTTTGAGTGCCACACCAGAACCCCGAGAAATTCCATGAAACCAAAGTAAGTTATTTAATGAAATAAAAATTGAAAATAATTATATGTGTGATATCGAGTAGTCTTCCAATTTTCTTGCATTTTACAGATCCCAATCAAATTTGGTACAATGAATATATTAACGTACAAATTCATTTTAAAACCTGGACTAATAATTCTGTCACCCACATCTGGGTGACATGGCGGTCAACGTGTTAACACGTTCGCACCGAATGACACGCCTCTAGATTTATCATGATAATTAAACATACGAATCGGTGAAAAAGTTGAAACGGTTTCTGTCCCTGTGTCAGAAATGACCCTGTGTTAACATAATCTTCAAAGCAATCGTCTCTGCTGTAATATTCGACAGAAAATCGGGCTAAAGAATTTTGCCCCATCATTTGCAATAACAGTGATCGCAATAACGTAATCGTTGCTGTTGCGCCGAGGAAAGCCGAGACAAACAATTTTTTTGTTTTGGTTACTCAGCGAAATCTTGTCAATAATAAAATATAAGACAAGAAGAAGCACCAGTAGATCGGTAAATAATTTTATCGGCCGGTTGTAGATTGTTTATGTTAAGTTAATCGCGTATCTTCGAGTTTAATATCGGCACGGGATTCGTCAGATTAGTTTATAATGAAGATTACACGCTGTTGTGTAATCTTGGGTTGCGTAACCGTGTGAGATGAAGCGACTATTTGGGCTGTGTCGTGGATTATGCTGAGTAGCCGCAATTTTAATTCCGGAAGAAATTGATTCTATCAATTCTGGGAATCCGTATATAGTTCTTAATATGACCACCAACCTGTTTAACAAGTCCAATAAAAAACAAATCGAACTCTTCACTGACCCTTCTCGACAACTCGATGCACTGATTTAATTACTCGAAAAATTCTTAGCCAATTACTCTACTTTCGAACCGATCGATGCAAATGTCTTACAGATCTCTGCTCGATCACTCTGCTTGCAAATCAATGGCTAAAAATGTCTCGCGCGAGCAACAAAAATGCAATGAAAAATTTCTGCATGGATTGCAGACTCGTAGAACATGCTCCAAATATTCCAAACAAGATGGACGCCCGTTCCAAAGCAGATTTTTTTCTTTTTTTTAATTAGGAAATCTCATGAGATTTATTACAACATAATGCCTAGTACAGAGTATTACAAGGTATATTGTATGGTATAACAAAAATATTAGTTACAATATAAAAATCGAAAATCCTTAGGCACGTAGGTTAAATGTATTTAAAAAGGCTATCATCTATACGCAAGCAATAATATTAGGTTCAGCTATTAAGCAACCTATGTCCAATGGCAATTGAAAACCTGCTCTAGTAAGGTTCCAAAGCAGATTCCCACAGAGAATGATCGAGCTAAAATTTCGATTCCAACAGATTCTCGAGATGGGTCCCCGGATTGGCCGATAGTCTCTCGACTATCAAAGTTCCCGGGCGGCAGATTGCGCCTCGAAGTGCAGCGGGTCGCAATACTGAGCGTACCGATGATCGAAGGTCGGTCTAGCAAAAATAGAGCGATAAATCGGCGCGATATCAATGGCCGGCTTTCGCTCGCGCGTGGCTCGCCTCGCTCGCTGGTACAATTCTCGTCCCTCGGCGAGCGAAAGAGAAAAATGCCAGTCGCACACACAATCGTATTTCGCGCGCGAACATCTGAAATATCGTGTGCGAGCGCACAGGTCGCGTTTGCTAGAAAGACCCGAAGAAATAGTCGGCCGATGAATCATTCTCGTCGGGGAGAGAAGTTCCTTCCATCAGTTGCCCAGACGATAATGTATCCCGTCTGGGGGGGGGGAGGGAATGAAATTTTATTTCCCTCGTCCGGAGATACCGTAATCGGCCCGGCAATTGCTACCTCCGCCGCGGATACTTCATGGTATCCCATGGAATTCCATGAAACCGTAGCCGATTTTCTTTGTTGGACGCGCATGCGACCTCTCTCGCCTCTTACTCTCGCACTCTCGTTTTCCATCAGAGATTGATAAAAAGTTTATCGCTCGGGTCCCGACGAATCCCGATTTCTGTTCGGGACGTTCCCTCTCTCTCTCTCCCACTCTCTCCTTCTTCCCCTTTCTCTATCTCTCTCGTCTCGACTTTTTCTCTCTGTTTGTATCGATAAGACCGAGAAATGTCGGAGCGCTCGACCATAGGAGCTTCGAGGAAAAGAATGTTATCTTGATCCCTAGAACCTCCATTTTGTTGAGGGATACGCTCCCGGTCGAGACACCGAGCGACGTTCTCTGGAAGCGGAATATTCGAATTAATCAAAAATAGGAGTCAATCGATAAATAAACCGTATTTCAAGAAGTAAATGAGGTGACACATCCCTCGAGAGCGTCGAAATTCTGGTTGAATCGGAGAAACAGGGTGGAAAAAAGATGGAGGGGGGTTTCGGGGAGGAGGAAAGAAAGCGGCAATCTCTGTTGCACGCGAGGCGTGCGGAGGTAAAAATCGTCGAAGCCTTTTAGACGGTTTACGAGCCCGCGGACGAGGGCATATCTCGAAGGCTGCCGAAGAGAAAGGCGGACTTACGGCGGGAAGAGGCGACGAAGACGAAGACGAAGAGAGAGCCGGAGCGAGCGAGGTCGGCAGATACGAAACCGTCATCATATTGAAAACCATAATTCGTGGGACTGGGGGCCCCAGGTACGCAGCGGCCGCAGCCAGTCGAGGCAGGGGCGTACCGTGACCGCTATCTGAATCGCGTCACAATAAATACTAATTCCTGGAAGGTGGCCCTTGGCATTATCTGAGGACCGTGTGGCAAAGTCACTTATACTTACTTATACTCCCCACTTTCTGCTCCCCTACCCCTCGCACCCCTACCCGACCATCGTCATCCCCCTTCGATACTCTTCCTTCCTACCTTGCCATCGAGCTCGCTCGATAGAACGAAAATAATTATTTCCGATAGGTCGACGATAGTAACCCGGCCCTCGTTATTGCTTATGCTTTATGCGCCATCCCTCTTCGTCCCTCTTCGACGGTCCTTCCTCCATCGGGTTCGCCTCTTCTCTTCCCTTCTGCCAGGTCTGTCGTTCTCCCTCTTATTTTCTTCTTCTTCTTCTTCTTCTTCTTCTTGTCCACCGTGTCCCGTTGTCTCGGTTTCGTAGTCGGGATCGCTCTTTTGCGTTTCCTTTTGCGCCGTGCCTCCTCCGTTTATCCGGGGAAGCCTAATCGGGGACCATCCGTCAGTTTAATGGAGAGTCGATGGGGGTGACTTCGCTCCACCGCCTCGTTAATTGTTCGGCCGTGGTTTACTCGCGAGTATCGCCGCCCCGAGGAGATTGTCGAGAGCCGATTTTTCGAGAGAGAAAATTAATCTTCGATTCTGTCCTCAATACAGACTCGTCGACCATTGCACTGCCACGGGAAACAATTTCTCCCCGATCAACATTCGAGTTTAGCAAAGTGGATTCTTGAAGCCAAAAACCAACATTTTGATGGGCTCGCAAGAACTTGCAGACTTTGAGGAAACTGAAAATTGCTACCAGCAATTAGAAAGATTTCTTTAAAAAAATTTGATAGGCTCTCAAGAGCTTGCAGACTTTCATGAAACTGAAAATTGTTACCAGCAATTAAAGATAATCTTAAAAAATTATAATGGGTTCTCAAGAGCTTGCAGACTTTCAAGAAACTGAAAATTGTTACCAGCAATTGAAAAGATTTCGTAAAAAATTATGATAGGCTCACAAGAGCTTGCAGACTTTGAGGAAACTGAAAATTATTACCAGCAATCGAAAAGATTTCTTAAATCAGAAAGCAGATTTTGGAAGGGCCTGCCAAGGGATTTTTGAACTTGAAAACATTGCTGGAATTTTTGGAATTAACAGATTACGAGGGTGTTTCGTTACGAAAGAGTTTTGGTTAGAGGGTTTAGGGGATGATATTAGAGCTCGCGAAGCGCAGCGTCCCTCCCGCTGATAGAGAAATGGATTACGATAAGGATAGAGAGACAGTGCGCTATCATCTGTACGTAAGCGCGAAATATCGCGACATCCTGGCGGCTGTACGGTGTAAAAATATTTTAAGCGGCTCCCGAAGGCACGGTGCACAGGTGCACGGGTCCGGGGGGCGGTTTAGTGGCGGCGCCTGAAAAAGCACGATTACGTTTACGACTTTCCTCTCCGTCTGTCGACTCACCCCAGGGTAGCTGCAATTTTCCCACGAGGTGCGGCCGTTTCTGCGTACGATGTCGCGTGCTCGACAAATTTCCTATCGGTGCCTGTTTCTTCCTCTCAACTGCCGAGGATACCTGCAAATGCATTTCGAATTAATTTATGCACTTACAAGCACGATCCACAAAAAGATAAAAGGTGGAAACAGCAAGTGAAATAAAAATATTAGCACTTCAAATGAGAGGTCCCATGAGATCCCATGAAAATTGAAATTAATTTACAGTGCAGTAGAAAATGCAATAATTTATTTGCCGAGGATATAAAATTTAATTTACTCTGTACACTGGAAACAATGGACAGGGGTGGTTTTTCCAGATTAAAAATCTTCAAAAGAAATGTGAAACTTGATGAAATAAAATGGGGTAGCCGTCTCGTAAAATAGACAAAGTTAAAACCTTCGGAGCCTGTAACTAAAATTCGAAAGCAATAATGCGAAACAATGCCATTAATACCATAAACACCGTGTCGGCGGGGAAAAAAAGCACGATGTACGATCGACGAGAAAAAAACGCATCCGATTGCAGCATCGGCCGATTGCGAGTTTCGCAAATCGTCGAACAATTAAAAAAGAACCCGCCAGATAAAGGGGTCAGCCCACAATCCTGCAATATATCACGGGTCCGATGCGACCGACAGATACATAACTATTTTATCGTCCGAACGCCTCGAAAAGTAAGCAGGCAACGGTGGAACGCGTGTAAATCCACATCGCGCACCAATTTTATCGCGTTACAAATTTATGGCTGTGTTTCTCAATCGTTAACAGTGACTGAGACCACTGACAAACGGGGGATGAAGATATACACACACCGCTGGAAAAACGTTCTCCAAAAATGATTCTCTCTCAATCCTAAAATTGTTATCATCCGCTGCTAAAACGGTCCAAGGAAAATTACACAGTTCATGCTCACATTTTCGTAAATTCTTTCAACCTTCCCCCCGTTTTTAATGTCACCTGCTCATTTTTATCAGAAATGCTCTTTATAAAAATCTCGTCTCAGTTTTCTTCAGTTGTGATCAAATAAACACACTGTAAGGCCTAGTCTATCTAATCTACTGTAAAGACCGAAGTTAAATAGAATTATATTTTCTCTTGGAATGACTTTAAAAGCCGAGAATGATACAACAATATCCTTAAATCCTTCTGTCTCTATAATTTTGTATTTAACGTGTTAAGTTTTGTCATGAGCGCATAAGGTCCGCAGTCTGGTGATTAACATACTTGAAAAATTTGAAAATAAATGCAGATTCTCCTATTATCGATAAAATAAAAATATGTACAAGAATAAGAAGTTGTGTTGGTCCACTGTGCCACCCATCGACAAATTACGCGAGCCCCGTCTTATTCGTCGGGAAAATCGGGTTAAGGGTTCACGTCACGTTCGAATGGGGGACGGCGAGGGTTGGGGGGGTGCAGAAGGGGTTGCGCAGGGCCTTATTAAGAAAAACGGCGTGGCTCCGAGAAGAAGCAACACCGGGGCCGGGAGAAAACAGAGAGCGGACACGGCGTTATCTTCGTGCAACCCATTCCAGCGACCTTATCTACCGTAAAAACTTCGACTTTAACCACCGGGGATCATAATCGAGCTTATCTCTTGTCCCCCGTCCCACCCCTCTCGGTGTACCTCACCCTCTGTTTCTGGCTGTCTCTCCTCTCTCTCTATATATATATATCTCTCTCTCTCTCTCTTCTTCTTCTTTCTCTCGGGGCCGCCTCGCCGGTGCACCAAAGGCTATCTCCCCCTTTTGCTCATCTATCGCCCCCTGACGTGCTATCGCGGATTTTATCGCGAAACTCTGAACCGACCCGGATAGACGGAGATCGCGAGAAAGAAAGGAGCTGTGGATAGGGGTGGGGGTGGAAGGGAGAAGCACGGGGATTTTATTGTGCGCCGGCGGGGCGAGTCGCGAAAGGTGCACGTCTCGAAAAATTCCGAGGTCCACGGCTCCAAAAACATTTTTTTCAGAGCCCTCAAACCTTTCGTTCGAACTCCTCCGAGTCTGCCAATTTTTTACTACGGGCTGGAACGCCGTTAATTGGTCGAACACAAACATTCTCGTTAATTATATCCACAGAGGACGAACACGGAGATTCTTAGAAAAATTGCACGCCACCTGGCTGTACACCTGGAAACTAGTCTTTATGTATGTGGATGTTGTTTTTCATTACTTTCTTTGATTCTATTTACGAAAGATGAAAACGATGCCACCTGGAAAAATTGCGAGCTGTGAAATCTCTTCTCGAGATTTTTCTGTGACTTTCGTTTCTTTCGTTCCTCAATTCCACGACGTTTGTATCTAAAATTGGAAATATTAATTATTGCGTGAGCAAATGTCAGAATGACAAGCCAATTCGGAGAATCGACTGATAGAATTACTGCAGAAACGGTTCCGCTTCTAATTATTATTAGTATTAGTATAATCGTTCGACAATTTCGTTCAGGGGTACGTCAAGCATTTTTTTCCGAGGCCGAAGTGGTTGATTGTGCAAATATTTGGCGAAAATCGGGAAAATAAAATGAAATACGGCGCAGTCTGAGGGAAACCGATAAACGGGCGCAAAATTAACTTCCACTCTCGCCACCCCCCGGCGCCGACTTCCTCAGTCGTCCGATAAAAATCCATTTTCACGTATCTCTCCCCGCGCCTAGCGATTTACGGCTTTCTCGCCCCCTTTTCTGAACTGCGAGAGAGGCGGCACAACCCCACCCCCCGCCCCAATATTATCGGAATTGAGCGATTCCACCACCGACGGTCCCACCCCCTAAACAGCAAAGTGGCAACTTCCAGTCCCGTCCGTCTTCGCTAGTTTACACCCCCGGTGGCAAACGAACGTACGTGCCGGTTCCCGGAACGGTGCATCTGCATGCATAATGCGAGCTGCAACAGGAATATAATTTTAACGAGCCACGCACCCGACGACCCCTCGTAAACGCCTCCGGAGCCGATGCTCCGTTCGCGAATTTACGCCCGGTGCTTTCGGAACCGAGTGATTAGGTCGCGAGGAGAGTTTGCTTAGAATGGAGGAAGTGTTAACGAGATGCATCATCATCCCCTATCTTCTCACCACTTCAAGGAATTTTTTAAAGAGTGATTCAAGCGAGAATTTCATATTTTTCCGCTGGCACTAGGATTTTGTGAAGAGAGGGTTGAAAGATTTCTCAACAGACATTGCAATTTTCATCCCCTGTCTATTCACTGCTGTAAAGAATTTTTGAAAGAGTGATTCGAGGGAGAATTTCATATTTTTCCGCTGGAACTAGGATTTTGTGAAGAGAGGGTTGAAAGATTTCTCAACAGACATTGCAATTTTCATCCCCTGTCTATTCACTGCTGTAAAGAATTTTTAAAAGAGTTATTCGAGGGAGAATTTCATATTTTCCTAAATGCACAAAAATCTTGTGAAGAGGGGGATAACAATTTTTTCAATAGTAATAGCAAGTTTCATCCCCCATCTCGTCTATGCTTAGAAATTATTTGATGAAATGAAAAGAATTTTTGAAAGAGTATCCATGTGAAAAATGGAGGAAATTAATATTGAGAAATATTTCAGCCCCTCGTCTGCTTTCCTTCGAATAAATCGCAGCCCTGAAATAAAAATTCTTGGAGGGATAGAACCGTTAAAAAATGAAGGAATAAATATTTGTCAGGGGTCCCAAGTTTAGTTTCAATGGATGCAAGCTGATTTTTTGACGTATTTAAGGGTGTCTCGAAGATTTCAGTTCTCCCGAGCCTTCATGCTGTACTTTCACGGGCGAGTTTATGTGTCTCCATCTTTTTCTTTCGGTTTGCCGATGTTTATGGTCTGTGTACAGCGCTGTTAATACATTTTACCGGGAGCTACTAGATGTACAGACTGGTTATACCGAGATATAACGGGGCGCTTATTTCAGAGCACGTATACTGCTACGTGAGAGTTCGAGACACGGGGGATTGTTCTTGGACGTGGTCGTAAACAACCCCTTACGACGACATTCCGGTGTATTTTCCAGTATCGCTTTGTAAAACGATATTTTGCAACCGTTTCGCCGTAACTGTGCGACCACCTATTACTCGCAAAATTCACTTAGTTATTCTACAGGCCCTCGTAGACGAGTTATCAAACTATAGTGGCGTCCTGAAAGGAACTATAAGCTTCACCGAAGCAACACTCACCCCTGTCATTACTCGAGCCAAACCTATATCGCTGTGTACAACTTCTTCAACATCTTGAAATATTCTCGACCACTGAAAAATCGCTTCCAGTGAATCCACGTGGCTGTACAATTTTTTAAACGCCCCAAATATTTAACGGACCATCAGAAGACACTGTGTGGATCATCAGAGATCACAGAAGGATCGCAGTTTCGCGCTGGAATCCGTTTTCACGGGGCTAGACGATCGCGACACGAGGCGAGGTCCTCGTCGACGAGAAAGTAAAATCGAAAAAGAGGACTTTCTAGGTCCCTTGGTGGCGTGAGAGAGGGGGGGGAAAGGGGGAGGGGCAAGGTGGCGAGATATAGCGGGTCCTCCCATTGATAATTATTCATTCGGTCGACTTCCAGAGCGGTTCGATATCGATCTTAAAACGTCGACCAGAAGGTAGGCGAGAAGTGTCCTGGTCAGATACGGAATCTTGGTGTGTCGGTTCACCGTGGTCGTCGTTGTCTTCGTTGTCCTCCTCATCGTCCTCCTCATCGTCGTCGTCGTCGTCCTGGTCGTCCTCGTCGATCCCTCGCACGTGTACGACAGAAAAGTTCGAAGAAGAAGAAGAAGAAGAAAGAGAGAAACAGAGTCGGACTTAATATATGCACGGCGAGGTCCTGCCGAGCGATAATTGCCCGATGTGGCATTGCCTTCGTGGCAACGAGCATTGGTCACGTCTCAATGTTTAAGCCCCGTTCACAGCGCTACCGATCGCTGATCGACGGCGAAGATGTTTCTTCATCGACGTCCGACTCGCCAGCAGGCCGATCCACTCTCTCGGACGTATTAAGAGATCTTTTGTGTCACTCGGCGAGAATTTCCAGCGATTTTCTAATTGGAGGCTGATAAGCTCAATTAGCGTATTAAATTGTTTCATTTACTTCGTTCCGATCGACTCTTTTTGGGCCCTTGTAAACTGCCACGAATAGCAGGATTATGGAGATTTTGCGTCGAGACCCGCAGAAGTTCGTATAGATTTTTTAATTGGAGGCTGATAAGCCCAATTAGCAAATTTCCTAATTGCCTGACCTTCTTTTATCTCGTGTGAAGTGATACAGACAGGGGAATTATGGCAATTTTATGTCGATGCTTGGGATATTTAAACTGTAACAAACTTGCTAGAGATTATTATTATTGATCTGTATTTGAGCTTTGTGAGATTTGGACTTGTGTGGTTCGCAATGCCTAACTTATCTCACACACTCTTCTCATGCAATCTCACTCTTTCTTATTGAACCCTAACTTAAAGAAAAATTATTAATAAATACATACTGTCTGCTTTAATCCCGGCCATTCCTTAGAAATTATTGTATTAAATTATTCGAGTTGGTTTACCTTCTAATTTTTCTTTCCGCGTAAACTGATCCAAGAAAAGTGACTCGAAATATTTGTTGGATTTATCTGGATCGAAGAAGAAATTGTTAGAAAAATCTCTTTTTGACACAAAGAAAAATGGAGTTGATTTAAGGTGTCCTAGATAAAGAAGATTGGAAAAGATCCCGGGACGATAATTAGCACGTGTACGGGAACAGTTGTTCTTCTAAGCTGGTGAATGATGGGTTCTATTCAGGAGCCAATCATCTTATCGTCCATCGCAAACATGCCAATAGCCTAAAGCTTCTGCTGTAACCTTAATTGCCTGGTTCCGAGGCGGAATAATGATCACGACAAAAACAATTCGACGTGCAGCCCTTGTTTCTCCGCTCGTTTATTCCTCAACACCGCAACATTTGTATTTGTATCGTAAGATGAATTTCTCTAAATATCATGAACGAACCACGATTTATTACTATAAACTGTCAAGCTAAAATAAACGAAGGACTTATCCTCGGATTTTCAATAATTGTGTCGTACCAAAAGGAGGTTTCAGAATCCTCTTTTACATGATAAGTTGCTATTGCTGTTGAAAGTTCTATGAAAAAGTCCTTAGCCATAGATTGTCAAAAACTATGAAATAATCGCCGATGGATGACGAGTTAAGAATTAACGAGTTTGATGGCGATGAGTAATACAGAAAAGGAAGTTTCAGAATCTTCTTTTATTAGGTTGGTGCGTATAAAATGTCGGATTTTTAAGTGAATATATAAAACTGCATATCTTTTTTCAAAAGCTGTTTATTCAATCAAAACATGCTCCATTCGCTTCAATACACTTTTCCCAACGAGACTTTAAAGCATAGATGCCTGTTTTAAAAAAATTCTGATCTTTAGAATCAATAAACTCTGATATCGAATTTTTCAAACTGTCTTCATTTTCATACTGTTTAGCCCGTAAAAACAGTTTTAAATGTTTAAAAAAAAAAATGAAAGTCGGTTGGCGAGAGATCCGGTGAATAGGCTGGGTGCTGCAAAACTTCGTATTTCAATTCATTTAATTTCGCAATTGTTTTGTGCGATGTATGCGGCCGAGCATTGTCATGGAGAAGTAGTGGGCCATGCCGATTAACAAGCGATGGGCGTATAATTTTCAATTTTTCAATAATGCAATATTGTTGTATGGCCAACTTTCATCCTGGTAGCAAGTTCCATCGTGGATACAGATGGATTCGCTTCCACCAATGCCTTCAGATCATCATTTTTCACAGACGTTTTGGGTCTTCTCAAACCAACGCTGCACTTTTCGATCGTTAAGAGTATTCTCCCCAAACGCTTGGTTTATGTTGCGTGCAGCTTTTGCAGCATTATTACCAAGTTTATACTCATACAAAAAAATTACGTAGATTAATTAGATTACGTTCCTGGAACTTGTTGGTTTGCGATTGAAGTTGCTATTGCTGTTGGAGGTTCTATGAAAATGTCCTTAGCCACAGATTGTCGAAAATTATGAAATAAACGCCGGTGGATGATGAGTTAAGAGTTAACGAGTTTGATGGGGCCGCTAACCGTGTCAGCAACGATTCCTTAGCATCGGTGCCGAGGATGGCGTCCGTGCGCGGGCCGTTTCTCATGGCGTGGTCCCCGAGGAAATTTGTAAAGAGTCGAATCGACTGGATCCTGGCCGAACGGAGGGCCGAAAGGTAACGAGACTAAAGATTGACCGGATCAGATACGGTCGGGTAGGACCGGCCAGTCCAGATCCTCGTGATAGGAGAATTTAATAACCTGCTACGTGGCGGCGTCGGGAGGGGTTAGGGGAAGCATGGGAGGGTATGGTAGGGTGGTTGGCAAAGCGATGGGGTGGCTGGAAGGTGGTGGCGGGAGGGGGTGCAATAATATCGAGAGATATCGATCTTTAATTAGGCACGCAGCGCGGGAACGAGAGATTAGATCTACAGCTAGACGAGAAGCGGTTCTGGCCATCTTCTCTCGTCTCTCCTCTCTCCCTCTCACTCTCTCTCTCTCTCTCTTGTTTCTCTCTCGTCTCCCTCCGGTCCCTCTCTTTTCCACGGGTCTCTTCTTTTTTTTTCGTTCCCTCTGCTCTCCGGTCCACCGAAGATCTTTCGGGGTACCACGTCGCAGTATCCTCTCCTGCCACAATGAGACTCGATCCAGATCCATTTTCGTTGATTGTATCGAAAGAATGAAGAAAGGCCTTTCGATGGTATCGCCGGCCGCTCGCCCCGGAATATTTTGTGAATATAATTGCCAGGATTTGTTTTATTTTCCTTGGTCGTCAGGATCCACCGGGGCGGCCGCCCTCTCCTTTGTTGCTCTCCGCTGAATAGGTTTATCTCGCCTCGGTGCTCAGGCGTAAGAAAAAAAAAAAAAAAGAAAAAAGAACCGACGTAGTAGTAACCGCGGACTTGTTACGCGGACGCCGTTTGTTTGTTTAACAATAACTTGCCCGCCGGACCGTGCCCGGTCGCTTCCTTACGCGGCGCGGCCCGATCTTCTCGGGCATCTATGCGATTTCATCCGGCGGTTAGCCGCCGCCGTCGCCTAATTAAAAACTAAAGGAAACGAACACACAGTTTCGGCGCCGCTCAACCTCCGGACCGCTCGAGCACCGCTCGGCCCGGCATTGAAATCACCGGAACGCTGATCGTATCGGCTCAGCAACCCGCTGTTCTCTCGCGAGAAAATTATGAATAATTTACTGCGAGCTATTTGTTCCACACTCGTTTGTCTTCTGCGGTTGAGGAATTAACGCCGCGGAA
Source organism: Seladonia tumulorum (assembly GCA_913789895.3). Classification (NCBI taxonomy): domain Eukaryota; kingdom Metazoa; phylum Arthropoda; class Insecta; order Hymenoptera; family Halictidae; genus Seladonia; species Seladonia tumulorum. Next base: position 6,736,159 of record OU565274.1, read on the forward strand.
GGGTTTAAACAGGATTTTCTGAATTGTTTAACGCGGGAACCGACACCGCCGAGAGTGATCGGGATGCCTCGGGAAAATGGCTGGAATTCGTTTAAACCAGCCGCCATTTTTACTGTAACACGTGATTGGATAAAACAATTTATTCTGGCATTCCTCCAGGAAAGATCTGTATTTTTCAATCTGAATTTCTCAACGGGCCACGAGGAAATCCTTCTGCGTGTATTACAAAACTTTTTAATGAGATTGTCTGGTAAAAAGATGTATAAATATATAGATACATCGACGACCCACATCTTCAATCAATTAACACGATTCTAATGTGTTTCTACGTTTGAAGAAATAAAAGGACGATCGTTAGGCATTCGTTACGATATTCCCAAGTGTTCGATTACCGAATACAGTAAAACCTGTTTTTGTGCGGTCCTTTTTTATGCGATTTTGTTTTTGTGCGATTTTATTTTTGTGCAATTTTTTTCGTGCGATTTATTTTTATGCGGTATATGAATCTTAGCGGCGTTAGCACCAGTTTAATGTTTCCTATCAATGTACATATACATGTTGTGGACGAACTCTGATTACGTGGTCTCCTTGACAACGCTGTATCTGGACTTAATATTTTTACTCTTCTTTTTTTTTTTTAATTTTTTAATATTTTTACAATTTCTTTATGTCTAATTTAATTATTTAATTTAATTGAAAGCATTCTCTCCTCTATTTCATAAATCATTGATGTATTTTCTAAGTCCGACTTTTTTTATGCGGTCCCTATCCACCGCATAAACAAAATTTTAGGTAGAATATCGTACAAAGTTGTTTATTACGTGTAAGAATTTATAAAATTTTCGAATATTTTTTTGTACGATTTCTTTTATGCGGTCCCTATCCACCGCACAAAAACAGGTTTTACTGCATAATTCAAGGAAGACAAAACAGCGAACTAAGAAACTGATAATTCAACGTACTCCTAGCTGAATAACATAAAAAATATTTCTACGGTATGGGGAAATAAAAGGACGATCGTTAGGTATTCATTACGATATTCCCAAGTGTTCGATTACCGAATATGATTCAAGGAAGACAAAACAGCGAACTAAGAAACTTATAATTCAACGTTCTCCTAGCTGAATAACATAAAAAATATTTCTACGGTATGAGGAAATAAAAAGAGGATTGTTAGGCATTCATTACGATATTCTCAAATATTCGATTACCGAATTAAACGTAAAAGGGACCAACTGCGATCCGTGATTCGCCATAATTACCCGTACACCGTCCGGTCGCTCGATTTAAATTACCCGATGGCAAATAGGCGAAAAAAAAAGAAGAATCAGCGGAGCCGCAAAGGGTTGAAGAGAGCCCAAAGGCCAAAGCACGGCCCCAGTAGGCCTGAGCGCGAACGAAAAAGGAGAAGGTTTATCGGCGCGAGTGTCTCCGCGGTGTCAACGGCTGGTATCTCTTAATGACTGCCCCATCTTTTAAGGCTTAATCGTCGACACGTATAAACCATATCCTGTCCCCTGCATATTCAATGCGCGTGGTACACGGGCTCGTGCTGCGTACACGCGTTCAAAATTATCTCCGGGTCGCGCCGCCTCCTCTTTCGATTAAAATTCCGAATTCACGTATTCACCAACGAATAAAACATCCTGCCTGCCACAAGCACGTATTCCCTCCTTTTAAGGAGCTGCGAACGAACTCGGAATGGTGCCGCCTTGGTAGAAACTTGGGAAAAATTGCTATGGTTGAGACAATGAGAATTCATTGATGACAATTCGAAAATAATTCTTGGAAACCTACAAGTTTCAAATAAGTGTGATCCATCTGAAGGAATAATTAGCACTTTGACTGCCAAACTAGAAACCTCAAAAGTTCCATCAAATCAGTGTGTTATTTAATGAAATAAAAATTGAACAAAATTATATATATGATATTGAGTAGTCCTCCAACTTTTTGGCATTTTACAGATCCTAATAAAATTTGGTACGATTAATATATTCACGCAAAAATTCATTTTAAAACTTGGACAAATAATACCGTCACCCACATATGGGTGACATGGCAGTCGACGTGTTAAATAGAAAAATAGTTCGACCATTGGAACTTTGAACAATTTTGCAGCGAAGCTTCTGAAGGTACTGATTAATTAAAAATTGGAAATATTCGTTAAACTATTTCTCCCTTTTTTTAAAGGTTTGCTTTGTTCTGACGCGAATAAAAATTATATGGAGCTTACAGTAAAGGCCTGTCTTCGCAGCAAAGTTAGGTCCCTGGTTTGATTGCACTGTAAACCGAGAAATTTCAGATCATTTTCTGACCGAGCGTCAAGCCAGCTGGACGTTTGAAGATGCAGAAAGATTAGATAATTGCCAAGCTCTCCGAGATTCTTCGCCGACCAAAAATCGTGAGCCCGGCGATGTTTCCACCGGGGTTCGGGTTTCTGGTTTTCGCCGGCAACAGAAACAAAATCGGCCAGCAAAAGCAGTGAAAACCAAGTCCGGTGACAGATGGCGAGTAGTGATAACGTCTCTCGAAGGTCCTGCTAGCAAGCGAAACGACCTGCACGGATCCTGTTCCTGTCGCCCGATAAAAGAAGAAACAGCTGCGTCCCGGCGCTGATCGGAGATCGTTCCCCGTACCAGAATGCTTTCGACGTAGGACAATCGTATGGAAATTTATGGGGATCATTTGTTTATCTATTTATTCGCGGCCGTAATAGACAATGACCGAGACACTGGTTCGCTACCAGCGAAATCGTTTTAATGACGATGCATCGACGGCCTCGATAAACTCCGATCAAGATACCGCGAGCCAACGAAAAAGCTTGCATTAATCATTCTCGAATAATTCCACGCTGGAATGAAAAATATATTCAAATATATTCTCCTTTTAAAAACTTCATACGGCCTTAAATTCTTTTTACTTTGTTTTACTCGATAATCACAGATTACTTTAATTGAAATATATTACTTTATATATTATTTACTCTATTATATTACTTTATCATTACTGTATCATTGCATAGCGACTGATTCTTCAATGTATCTACCATCAAAAACACAGTTCCTTGTTTATTCGTGTCCCAATTTGTAGGTTAAAGTGTTACGTGCACGTGCGTATTTAGTTTCGTTGTTTTCGATATTTTCTTTGTCTCTTCCGGTCCATTGTTAAAGATGGAGGCAGTGGTTTATAGAGAAATTAACGAGGTACGAGCATTTGTACAGGCAGCACGCTCTTAATATTCCTAGTAAGTAATTGGCATGTATTTCGTGCGGCTCTAGCCGCGGCCGATCGAGTAATTAAGTGGTAATGGCTGAAAGTCGAAATGTTTCGGTATCTCGTCACGATATCGCCGCTAGGATTTATCGTCGCCCTTTAGCATAATTACTATCATTATTGGGGTACGTGTGTGCACGCGCACGCCGAGAGCGTAAATGCTCTCGCATGAACGCGCCAACACGCGACACACAACGATGCTTGCCGATCCTTTGGACGCGTTCAACGAAAACCACGGTCATCGGACGATCTTCGATCGAACCGCCGACCAGTGTAATTAAATTTCCCAGTCAATTATGCACGATCGAACCATTCGTTACATTCGACATTTAGAGAATTGATTGACCCTCGGCAGCGTCGAATTTCAATCGCACAATCATCGCTGAAGCAACCGTTAAAAAATTATTTTCTCACGAGGAATATATCTTCCAATTTTTCTTTTATGGGGTATCCTCGTAAAAATATAAAATTGTCTAAGTTTAAATGGATCTTGATAAGATCAAGAGAGATCCTCAAGGGATCCTCAAGGGATCAAGTCGGAATTACTTTCGTTGGTGCTAATTTTGAAATAATAATTCCCTGGCGTGCTACTATGTCTTTGTTAGGCGATCCGATCGACACTCGATGGATCGATGTAACCTACAGATCGATCGGTTCACCATCAACAATGATGTAACCCGCGTGACACGTTCAATCCGGCGTGGGTCAGCGGTGAGTCACGCTGCTATTTATAATTTCCCGCGTCGGCGACGCGATTCGAACACCATTAATTACAGAAGACGCGGAAATCCCGCTGAGAGGATTATCACCGTCCGCTAAATCCCTATGGGAACGGCAAAATTAATCCGCAGTTCATCTTTACGGTGGACCAATCCGTGACTTCTGGGTCCTTTTTGTAATTCTTCATCGCCGTCTTCGTCGCGAAGATCTGCGACTTCATCTTCTTCGCAGTCCTTCGTCATCCCTTTCGCCGTGAAGATCGGTCACTCTTCAGCGTCTCCGCTATTCTTCATCGAGCCTTCATCCCGTAACGGAATATTCAACGCGCATTTGATCGTGACGAAACAATTAGCTCCATTCTCTATCCTCTCGGATCTAATCACGATGATCGGTAACTTCTTCCCTCTCTTCGTGGCCGAACCGAACGCTCAACGACATACCGATTCCAAAGAAACAATTACCGAAGACCAGCTGATCACGATGATCATTGACTTGCTTACCTTCTCCGCGACGTTTCTTCCTCGTCTTCGGGATTCGATACGGACCCGAAGCGATCCAGCATGAAGAAGCAATTAGCTCGGTTCTCCGAGACTCCTAATCGCCGGAAATCTATCTGATCTGTCCGAGAGGAAGAAAAACCCTAAGCGACCGTCCCCGAAAAGCGGCATGAATGACCCTGGCATGTGAATGACGTTGAACAGCGGATTCCTGGCCATAGATCGAAGGCGACACGAATCGTCCGTGGCGGCGTCACTACACGTATGACGGCCACGTATAGCCGGCATGCGTGTTGATACGCAGATAGAGACGAAGGTGGACGGTAGTAAGAGCTTTGCATGAATAATGTGCTCCACGACGTGATCTGAACTTCTTGGAAGGGATGGACGAACGTGGACGGTCTGTACAAGATTCTCCCTTCGCCTCCACCTTCTCCTCCTCCTCCTCCTCCTCCTCTTCATCTCCTCCCTCTCTTCACCCCCGCCCGATACCGGAGGAAGAAAACGACGCGGAGAGCAGGTCCGGAATAAAGGCAGATCGGAGATATCGTATCGATCGGGTAGATTTGCGTTTTAATGAGGTGTGTCTGCGCGATGCCCGCTGAATCTTGAAGAGTTAAGTGTAACGGGACGAATTGAATTGATCGATTGCATCGACGTTTAATTGAATCGGGACATGGACGGGCGACGTTCGGTAAATTGTGGCCAATGTGTACTACATCGCGCCGATCCACGTCCGTCAAGCCCCTTTGTCCCACAATGCTCCCCTGAGGAGCTAGTACTCTTCAGCAAAACCCTCTCAACCTGAGGAAATTCAACTTCTAGTCCTCTATGTACTACTTTGTCTTCGTTGCGAATTCTCCTGTACGTGGTCGGTGAAAATTCGTTTGATCTTCAGGTACTACGTCTTCGTTGTGACTTGTCCTCCGTGTGGTCGTTGAAAATTCGTTTGATCTTCAGGTACTACGTCTTCGTTGTGACTTGTCCTGTACGTGGTCGTTGAAAATTCGTTTGATCTTCGGGTACTACGTCTTCGTTGTGACTTATCATCCGTGTGGTCGTTGAAAATTCGTTTGATTCTCAAGTATTACATCTTTGTTGTAACTTGTCCTGCACGTGGTCGTTGAAAATTCGTTTGATTCTCAGGTACTACATGTCCGTTGTGAATTGTCCTCCGTGTGGTCGTTGAAAATTCGTTTGATCTTCAGGGACGCGTTGCAGGTTCTTTCTTCGGTGGACTCATTGATTCTAAGACTCTAACTTAGAGGATCCGTGTCTTCGAAGATGGAGATTCTGCTACCAGCAGACGGTAGCTTCCTGATACGTGTTTCCTGACTATTTTAAGAGTTTAATATTCATCTCTTGCACTATCACAACTAGTCAAACTCGAAATAATGTCGTTAATGTACAGAACGTACCATGGATGTAAATTTTCTTCTTCTTATTCTTCTTCTTCTAGGAAATTATGAACTACAAGAAAGTTCTAATCACTGCAACAGTAAATTAAATCGTATTGCAGCGGGTTAACCGTGAGCAGTTGTTGAGTGGTCCACTTTTCAACCTTTTGTCCTACAATATCGAGTCAGACTCGTGATGAAGATTCTGAATAGAGAATGAAGAATTCTGAATATTCTATTTTGTTGTAAAATCATGAACTACAAGGAAGTTCTAATCACTGCAACAATAAATTAAATCGTAATCCAACGGGTTAACCGTGAACAGTTGTTGAGTGGTCCACTTTTCAACCTTTTGTCCTACAATATTGAGTCAGACTCGTGATGAAGATTCTGAATAGAGAATGTAGAATTCTGAATATTCTATTTTGTTGTAATCGATATATATATATATATATATATATATATCCTTTGGAGAAAACATGGGCATACAATAAATATAAACTATCTTTTCTGTTCTATGAAATTCTGAGCGATGAAGAATTTCTAATCATTACAATCACAAAATAAGTAGTAGTGCTAGAAGCTAGCTCTTTGTCGGTTAAAAATCGTAAAGGAACAAACGTGGACGGTTTGTATCCTAGATTCGTCATTGGTTCGAAAGGTTCTCTTCAGTTTCGATCTTGTAGTAACATCGATCCGAAGAGCTCTCCAAATAACTTCGAACAAAGATCGTGGATCTAGCTTGGCAACAAAGAGCAGCCAACCGCAGCCATGCTGGAAGCCAGCTTGTGGTTCCAACAAAGATCAGCATCGATCCCGGAGCCCGCAGAAATCGTTCGGTCTCCGGGATGGTTCTGCGCCAGTGGCAAGAGCTCAGCTGCTTCCTGCGGCCATCATCCGGGCGCGTAGCGATCAGAAGTCGAGTGTACACCGGTGGCAGGAAAACGAGCGCAACGGTAGCAGCTTCATCGGCGCTATGCAAATAGGATCCTGATCGTGACGCGGGTAGGCAAACACGCGACGTACAGGTAACAGGCAGGCAAGCAGGCAAGCAAGCAAGCAAGCAAGCAGGCAGGCAGGCAGGCAGGCAAGCAAGCAAGAGGGCTGGCGAGGAGGCCTGAGTGAGTCCTCCTCTTCTTCTTCTTCTTCTTCTTCTTCTGCGTCGTCTTGTTCTTCGCAAACGGAGTCGTATTATGGTAGTGTGCGCCCTCTTTTCACGGGGCCACGACCCATGCCAGAGATGCATGCCACTCGTACCGATGCATCCATGAACACTTTGCTTTTCTCTTTCTGTCCTCGCCGATCCTCTTTGTCTCGCCACGCCTCCGCCCCCCTCTCTCTCTCTCTTTTTCTCTCTCTCTTTTTCTCTCTCTCTCTCTCTCCTCGTCGCTTCTCTTCCCCCGTCGGCAGCCCCCGGTCTTTTTCCCTCTGCTCTACACGCTGCATCGTGGAGATATGCTAATGCAGCCGTCCCGATCGTGACACTGCGGCTGCTAAGTGAGAGCTCAAGTCGCAACCTTCTCATCGGCTCCTACGCCGCGGTGAGCAGCGCGCGCGAGCCTCCTCTCTCGGCTTCCTCGTGGCTCCGGTGATCTCGGGCTCCCGGGCTCTCGGCCGGTGTTCCGGCCCTGGAATCTTCTACCGACGTTGACGGTACACACCCCCGCCTCTCCGACACCCGGCGGCGGCCAGCTTCGAACGATGAACCCCGCCGGGGGACTTGTTTGGACAGTGGCTTGACACTGATGGGCCCCGATAGATCCGGCAAGGTGAAAACCGAGAAGATACCCCACTCCCGGAATGCCACGATCGATCTATAGACGCTCCGCCATGCCATCAGCGAGACCGTTAATGCTATGACCATCCGCACTGCAGAATTCATTTGCAAAGACAGTACCCTTGATACTCTCGCGTCGGTGGATTATCCCTCGACTGGAGATGAAGTTTCGTCTTGCGAGGACTTCGACCTCTTAGGTCCTGGTACAATTTGATAGATGTGCGCTTTAGGGGATTGTCAATCTTCAGACTTATAAGATAAATTTCCTTTTTAACCCGGCCGTGATTAACCTTCTGTCGGTCGGAGCATTTAGATTTTGTGATACCAGATGATCATACATCGTACGTTTCGATTCATATATTCGATGCCAAACGCTGCCTCGATTTCTTTATCAAGGTATCTTTGTACATAAAAAGAGTTCAATTTATTCTCCTGCTTCGGTGCCTAGGCTTAAATTAACACTAAACCTACCGAGACTTGAAGTGATACATGGTGTCTTATAAAAATGCTGAGATTAAGTTTATTTGGATTTTGTGCGATTCGTATTGTAATACATGCTCTGCTAGATATATTTCCCACGAAAGCATCTTTATAATTTCAGTGATGGTAAAATAAAAATCTGGATCCGGTCTGAATGTGTTTCTTTAATCTTTTGTTAAACGATCACGTGTTCCAACAGGTCTCTTGATAGTTGCTAACAGAGATTCGTTTGCTCTTGCCAGAAGAATTATTGTATTTTTGGCGTCTCGATCAGTGCTAGTGAAACTGCTAGCAAAACTGAACCCGCAGAAGAATGCGGGTAACCAACTGCACTTTGGGAAAATTAACTGCCTGAACGCTGCCTCTTGTCGCCCCGTGGATTCTCCCAAAAATGTCCGAGCCGATTATGGTAAGAAAGTCTGTTCTTGTAGGAATCACTACTCGTCGGAGCGATCCCGCACGCTCCGTGGTTTCGCGTACGTGTTCGAATAAACAACACCTTTTGAAATATGTAACTTTATTTACCGGAATAATCGCTAGAGACGATCGTGGTATTTTACAGAGTATTCAACGATGGTTTGTACGATTCTGCTGGTTTGCTCCGAGGTCCGCTTGCTCGTCACCTCGGTGGTGACGTGAATCTTTGGCCATGGGCCCGTTTTCTGGGGGAAGAATCATCCCCATTCGTTGCTTGACTTGAGGGAGGAGGATCTTCCGAACAGACCTCTCCGGTGGAGGAGGAAGTTCCCACCTTCAAGTCAAGAAGGGAAAGTTTTCCCAGGATGCGATTTTATGGGACCCCGGAGCCACGCGACGAAGGCCTAAGTGGCCCATGAATGCGTTATTGTCTCTCGTTTCGTCCGCGTGACGAAAACCAGAGACACGGTACTTCGGGTAAGCAAACTCGGAAAGGATTTATGATCCCGGTCGCTGCGCGTGGTGGGCCATGAGGCCCGTTGTATATGAAATCGGAAAAGGGGCTCGCTCGCGGGGTCTCGTAGTGGTGTCCGATGACTCGAAAGAACGCATATTTCCTTGGGGTCATAAACTACGCTACAATGTACTGCCGAGAACCCGTAACGGTGGGTCTCCGATTGCCTGAAAGCGGTCGAGTCTCGTTGTTTTTACATTTCGTATAATCGGGTGTTTCTAGACGTTACAGGCGGGACTTGTTCTTCACCTGACGCTAATTCGCATAATCGGGTGTTTCTAGACGTTACAGGCGGGACTTGTTCTTCACCTGACGCTAATTCGTATAATCGGGTGTTTCTAGACGTTACAGGCGGGACTTGTTCTTCACCTGACGCTAATTCGCATACGTGTGCACACGGAAGGTGGAACGTGACCTTCACCTTATCGTTTATATTAGTGTTTGTATTAGCTAGGTGGAACGTGATCTTCACCTTATCGTTTATATTAGTATTTATATTAGCTAGGTGGAACGCGATCTTCACCATATGTTTGTTCGCACGAATGTACGTGTATGTTGTAGGCGGTACGCGATCTTCGCCTTATTTGGCTGTTAGGCCCGTTCTGGTGTTACAATTGATTGTTGACACTTCGAAGTGTTGCGACGCGACAAAGTCTCTCGGACTCGCAGGCTTTTATTGTCGCCAGCAGCGTCGGAGCGTTCTTAATTGCGCGTGCATGCAAGCGTTCCCGATCGAGAGAGGGCTGCACCTTACTCGCCTACAACCACCTACAACTGCCACCAACCACCTCCGGGTGCTGAGGGTGTAATATATCTCGAAAAGAAGAGGGGGCAGGGGGAAACACGGCCGCCATTAACATATCCACCGGCTGATAAGCCTTTCTCAGAACCGATACCGCGCCCGTGTACACCTTCGGCCCCGCTTTATGCGAGAAACGAACAGCCGCGACCACGTGAGAAACGGGCTTCGGAAGCATCGCTCTTTCGCCACTTACGGCTTTGTTTCGCTTTGTCGCCGAGCTTGTTCCGATTGTTTTCTCGGCCGAATTCTCCGATCGCTTTGTAATAAAGATAAAAACGCTCTCGTTCCCCTGGGCAACCTGTTTCAACCGCCGAGCTCTGTTCAACCATCTTATCCGAAACTCTGTGTCTCTTGTTCCCCTCTCTAGATTTTGCGATCATCGAGAGGGATTTGATAGTCGATTGATTTGCTGAAATATAGGGCGCTGACAAAGTACTAGAACGTGGTAGAACCAACCTCTCGAGGTCTAAGAATTATTAGGAGGTTGCATTGAAAACCGCTGTTTTTCGTGTTTTTTGAGCATTTATTTCAATAATAAAATATGTAAAAGTATTAGTCGAAGTATTTGCCTTCGAAAGCTACTACTTTTTCCCACTTTTCTGGCAAAAGTTGAATTCCACGACGAAAAAACGGTTTATCTTTCGAGCTTATCCAGTCAGCAACCCAAGTTTCAACTTCTTCTTAATTACGGAAATGTGTGTCTTCCAAATCGTGTTGCATCGATCTGAACAAATGATAATCGCTTGGGGCCAGTAGGCTGGGTGGGGGAGAATCTCCCATTCGAACTCCATCAGTGTTTGTTTTACGGCTCTAGCAACATGAGGCCGAGCATTGTCGTGGAGAAGGATCGCTTTTCGGCGATTTGATGCAATTGATGGTCGTTTTTGTATCAAATTCTCACGTAAACGCTTCAATTGTTGGAGATAACGTTCGGCGGTGACTGTTTCATTTGGTTTTAACAATTCATAATATACGACAAGATAAGAATCGGCTCTCGCTGTCTACAATATACGCAGTTAGATCCACGTATACGTAAACAGCGGCTTTCAATGCAACCTCCTAATATTTAACACTTTGACTGCGAAACTAGAAACCTCAAACATTCCATGAAATCAAAGTAAGTTACTTAATGAAATAAAAATTGGGAAAAATTAAATGTATGATACTGAGTAGTCCTCCAACTTTCTTGAATTTTACGGATTCTAATCGGATTTGGTACAATGATTATATTAACGTAAAAATTCGTTTTAAAACCTGGACAAATGATTCCGGCACCACATATGGGTGACATGGCAGTCAACGTGTTAATCATCATTTAATGGTACCTGTTCCTTTGGAATTGAAGACAGACAAGCTTCACGAGAATTAACCCTTTGCGCTCGAGCGGTGACTCTGAAGCGGCACTAAAAATTATTGTGGCATTATTTCGAAGAAATTACAAAATATTTGTTACATTAAAAAATCTGTTGACAGACGAATTTCGTTTTTTAATCATTTTAATGGGTAATACAGTGGTATTTTTAAATTCTTTAAATCAAAAATGATCAATACGATAACGAAACAGTAAAAGCTGTTTAAAAGAAATAAAGAATATAAATAGAATCGACGTGGTTTTGCACATCGTTATGCAAAATAGAAGTTTTGTGCGCCAGTTGTAACAAACAGGAGCTAAATAAAAAGTTCTCTCCTCCTTCACTAATTTTAGCAAGTCAAACCTACTACGTTGATGCTTCTAAAATTCCTTAATCTTTCCACTGCTTTAAATCGTACTTATTCATTGTCGTCATAAAATGCACTACTAATTCGCATAACCAATGGTCAAACGCTATTGCTAATGGACTCACCAAAACCTGGAGATAAGGTTCGAAGGGTTCCTGAAATCGACGAAGCCTGTCAGCCAGGATCGGAGAACAGCGGCCCAATTGTCTTTCGATGCCCATTATCGCCACTTAGGGGGACGCGAGTCTCGGATCGGACGTATCCCAGGTAGCTTGTACGCGCGTGCAATTAAGAATGCTCGGAGGGTTCGGTACCTAGGGGGCAACAACAAGCAAACGAAGAAATAGACGGCGAGCGCGCGATAGCATTAGAAAAGCGAGAACGTCGTGGAAGTAAAGAAAAAAATAAAAAAAAGAAAGAAAAAAGAAAACAACGAAAGAACGGATCGGGAGGATGTGGACGAGAGGAAGAGAAAACCATGCTGAGGCCGAAGCCCGGTGCCGATCCATCGATGACCGCTTATTTACAGAGAGGCAGAAGGAACACGACTGAGCTGTAGATGCGAGCTCCGGATAGCCCAGAAGTGCGCTGCAACCCTTTGCCCAATCTCCTTCGGCATCTTTTGCCGCTCCCTCCCCTACCCCCTCGTCGCTGTGTGTCCACCCGTTTGGTTCCCGATCGGATAGACCTCTGTCTACCTCGTCTCGAGCCTCGCCCAAGGAGGCAATTAAAGCATCCGGGTAATTCGACGGACGATACGCGTGTCGTCTCGATTTCGAGGACAACCCACCTGGATCGCTGTCTCTCGCTGTGTCCCGCCGCTGCCTGGATATATCCTCCGGGATCGGCGGGACGGGAGGATTCGATGCTGCTCGAGGAGGTGTCGGGATGGTGTTACACCTCCTGGCAACAGGATATTTTCGAACGTCGAGAGATCCGACGATAGCACCCGCCTCGAGAACCTCGCTCGGACGACGATGGTCTAGTGGTTCGCTCGGTGCGATACTCGATGCCCTTGCTTTACCCTGAAGACGCTCGTGCTACCGCGGTTTTCCCTTGTTCGCGCGACTCATCCGCGAGATCCTATCGAGCAGCGGACTACAGTTTCTATTGGCTGGCGGTGACGCCTTGGATACTATTGGATACAATACCCGACGCACATGCGATGAGTTTTACCCTGAAGAGTTTTACTTTGAGACGGGCCAGCAAGTGGCACTCGCTTGCGACAGTTTAGAGAAACCGTGTAGAGTGAATTCTCGATATATGTCGACAACACGGGTCTTGGCAGCGTCTTGTATCGTGCAGGAGACATACCCGAGCCGTGTTATGGTTATCAAGGTCTCTCGAGCTTCGTGGCCCATCGCGGGGTATACCCAGCGGTAGAGGGGATAATTCCTAAGGGATAATATATAGCGAAATCAATAATCTGTATTTATAATATTTCTGCGAGTTGATCTCGCGAAAATTGCAAGTCACTTGCTAGTGTATTTGCGTCTCTCTCCCCGGGGAGAGCGGGGGATTAGTGATTACCACCAATAACAGCCCCAATCCACCACCAAAGTTTAGATGACGTTGAAGACGATGCAAGGAATACCTTCCGCCTCGAATCCTTGGCTGCGTCGTAGGTGCTTTAAAATCTCCAATCGTGTCGATCGTTAGCGCCTCGGTGCCGGGAGTAGATGAGCAAAGATAGAGGACGCAGATGGGAGATCGGGGCTATCTGTCGGCGGGATCTATTCTGGAGATGAAACAGAGATTGTCGTGGACGTGTTCGGGGCCAAGTTCTGGGAAAGACTGTTCCGTTTCACGGGACACCGGCCAATAAACCCAAACAACCCTGGCTGGCCGGCTTAGCCGAGATTTCGACGCAAGAGCAGCCCCTTCGGCGTCACCGAGCGACGCAAAAGCGACGGGACGCGAGGCGACGCGACGCTCTCGGCCGAATGGTGGGGACCCCGAGAGAGGCGTGCGAAGGGTGCAGCGGCGAGTGGGGTGGCATGGTAGGGGGATAGATAGATGAATAGAGAGAGATAGGTGGGAAGGAAGGGCAGGGAGAAGGGAACAGAGGGTACGCAAAGGCTGGCGTGGCGAGCGACCATTAGGGAGCCGAACGGCCATAGGGACGCATCGTTGATCGTGCGTGCCAGCTTTTTTCTTGTACTTTCTTCCGCGCCCGCCTCGACTTCCGGCTCCGTTGAAGCCGAGCCGAGCCCCACGTGGATCCGCCATGGTCGTTTCGCGAGAGTCGTTCGATCGTCGTTGGGGATCGGTAAAGAAATGTACGAGCTACTGTAATTTTTATTCTCGGGAGAATTGTTGATCCGGCCCGGTTCAGGATGTTGCGGACGAGATTAACGAATCTGCCCGGTACGCTAATTCTGTTTTTGCTATTTGCAGGGGAGGATGAGGAATGGAGCGACTCGGAGAAGACACCATCGGTGAGCAGTGGCGTGGACGGCGGTGGATCAGCGGTTTCCAGCCCGGTCGCGCCGGTCGTCGAGGAGGAATCGAGCCTTCCTCCTCCGCCCAGACTGAATCCCCCTTCCTCGGTCTCGATCGCGAATTCGACCGCGGACGATATCAGATTGAGGCTCAGCGTGCTCTCCGAAGACGCTCGAAAACGGCTGGCTAGTCTTACCGAAGATATCGAGGTGAGCGACGATCGCGAACGAAACTCGAACTCTACGCCACCAAGTTTTGTTCCAGATCACGAGAATGTTAATTTTGTCCGATTTTCTCCGTTGCGTTTCAGGTTACCAGAAGCCTGAGAGACCGACATGCTACCTCGAAGCCGAATCAGACCCGGGAGTCGAGTCCCAAGGACACGGACGAGGATGCGATGCCCGTGGTCAAGGAGGAGGACTGCCAGCCGCCGAGGTCTTCGTCATCCTCGTCCTCCTCGATCCGAAGGCGAGATTCCGTCTGCAGGAGAGACTCCGAGGAGTCCTCGAGGCGGTCGAACGCCGACGATCCGCCCTCAGAGAAGAAACTGAAGCTCGATGACGAAGCAGCACCAAGACTGAGACTCAATGCTAGTCTGGCGACGGATCCCGCCCTTCGACCCGCCGCCGTGGCCGCGCTCACCGTCAAACCGGAAAATACCTCGCCGCCAAACCCTGTTCCGCCTTTGCCTGCTGGCTTGCAAAATGGTAATTGTACATCGACCCCTCTTGATAGCCCTGATAGGCAATCTTAGTTAGCGCGATAAACATCTCGAACTCGCGCTGCAGAGTCAGCCAATGTCCAATCGTATTTTTTAGAGCAGTCCGCACCGAGGGTGATTCTAACCAGACTGCTCGTTTTTAAGCATTAGGTTGCTAAATGTCTCATTTTTCACAGAGACACCAAACTGCTTCACTTTAAAATTCCTTGACCAAAACTGAAAACGCACATTTCTTATCTAATACAATTTTTCTAGCTGTAGAGTCCGAGGTTAATTTCTTGTCTCAGTGATTATAATATTTCAACACTGAAACTAGCTGACTAGCTCCGGGCTATCTAGGCTAACTGCGAACTATCTAGACTACTGGGACTAGCTCTAGGCTATCTAGACTAGGCTCCATAAAAGAGTCCAACGTCCCAGACTAAAAACGCACATTTCTTATCTAATACAATTTTTCTAGCTGTAGAGTTTGAGGTTAATTTCTTGTCTCAGTGATTATAATATTTCAACAGTGAAGCTAGCTAACTAGCTCCGGGCTATATAGACCAACTGTAGACTATTTAGACTAACTCTGGACTATCTCTAGGCTATTTAGACTAGGCTCCGTAAAAGAGTCCAACGTCCCAGACTCTCAACATCGCCTAACTGTTTCAGCAATCGCATCGGGCCGGCTGTTCGTGCTGCCAACGGACGGCAAGGAGACGATCACGGTGGAGCCAGCAAGGCCCACGCTTCTGATCTGTCCGCCTTGCGGCATCCGTTTCAGCTCGGCGAGCACCCTCGAAGCCCACCGCACGTTCTACTGCGCGCATCGTCCTCGGCTAGAAGAGGAGGCCACGAACGATGAGGACGAGGAGAAGTCGAACAAATTCGAGGTCAGGAAGGCGTACGCGTGCCCGCATTGCTCGTACAGCGCGGACAAGAAGGTGTCCCTGAACAGACACATGCGAATGCACGCCGCATCCCCGGCGCCACCAACGATACCACCGGCACCAGCTGTCGCCGCGACGCCGGCGACCGGCGGCGCCGCGACACCTTCGAACGGGTCGTTGAACGAAGAGGCGGAGAGATATTGTAGAAACTGCGACATCAAGTTCAGCTCGCTGAAGACCTACAGAGCCCACAAGACTCACTATTGCAGTACCAGGCACGTGGTGAAGGACACGCCGCCGGCCAGCGCGACGTCCTCGTCGGTGAAAGCGTCGCCGCCGACGAGCGCGAGTCCTGGGGACTCACCGCCACCGCAACCCTGTCTCGCGCTGCCCACCAACCCTATTCTCATCGTGCCCTACTCGCTTTTCCGGGGAGCTAGTGTGCTGGCCGCGCCGACTCTGCCTGCTCCTGACACCGCGTGCTTCCTTCTGCCAAATGGTTTGTTGTATTCTCGATGTATTCTAAGAGTTGCTGAGGATTTGTGTAGGATCTAGAAGAATTCGAAAAGTAATCCTCGCGATGAGCTTTAAAATTAAAGTACCATGTCGATTAACAATCAACATTTTTAGCACCTCCTAAAGAAGGGGTGACCATTCAGAGTAGATGAAGATATTTTCTCCTGCCTACAGGTCACCTCCAGCCAATGACGAGAGGTCTCGCCACGACAGCTCCAAACACCGTGGTGGAACCTCCGCCTGTCCTCCGAGCAGCAAACAAGCCAACAACGCCAGCATCGGTTGTGGCGTCGTCTACGTCGCCACCTGGCTCCGTTCCCCTGGATCTGAGTGTCCGGAAATCGCCGGCGCATCAAGACGAGAAAGAGAACAGGGTATCGCCTGCACCCTCCTCTCTACCTCCACCACCTGGCAGCCCGAGATCCAGAGGAAGTGGCAGTCCTAGAGCCAGGTCGATCGCTTCAGCTCCAACAACAGTTGGTACTGTTCCACCACCCCCACCGACAGAGCTTGCTCTGAGACTAGCAGAGCTACCTCCGCCCCCTGTTCCCGGGGTCCTTGTCAAACAGGGTGTCTCGAGGTGAGTGGACACAATGGTCTCGAAACGCGAAGATAAGGAAAGTGGAACCGATCTTAATCTAACTGGTGAAACTTGAATCTCCAGGTGCAAAGAGTGCAATATCGTTTTCTGCCGCCACGAGAACTTCGTTGCACATAAGAAACATTATTGCCAAGCAAGGGAAACCACCGTTAGCAACAGTCCACCCCCGCCGGGCACACCCTCGCCGCCTTTGGTGCAGTTGATATGCGCCGCGTGCGGTATCAAGTTCGCTTCCATGGACAATTTGGTGGCCCATCAGGCGTTCTACTGTCCCAAGAGGCCAGAGCCGCAGGAACATCACACGAGATGCACCAAGTGCAAGGTTAATAGTTTGATAGTCACCCGTTAACACTAGAACTACCAAGCCCTAATAGAAGAACCGAATTTATTCAGATTTTTTACAGAATTTTCATTGTACTATGTATTTGAATAAAGCTTCGATAGCTCGGTAGTAGTCTAATAATTTTGTTCGAAATTAATTTAAAGATTTTTGAATTTCTCTTTGTTTAGGCCATAATTGAGCCTGGTTCCACCCACACGTGTACCAGTGGGACGACTGGGGGTTGGAGATGTCCTGTGTGCGGTGCTGTGAGTCCCACGGCAGGAGCTGCGCAACGTCACATGGACGCTCATCAGGGTGTCAAGGCTTTCAGATGCACGATTTGTCGCTACAAGGGTAACACGTTGCGCGGCATGAGGACGCATATCAAAATGCACTTCGAGAAGCGGGGAACCGACCTACAAGTAAGAGAGCAACCACCTTGAACACTAGCCTGACAAGAAAAGATCCTCAACCGTAGTTCTAATTAAAAGAAGTAGCTTTCTCTGTCTCGCTAGTTAGAGAAGCGAACAGATTGCCTAACACTTAGATGGCGGAATCCGGGTCCATTTTGGCCCTGTATTATAAAGGTACCTGGTGATGAATTTATTATGATGCAATAAGAAGACCAGAATGGATCTACATAAAATTCCATTAAGCATATGTTCGAAATAATTTATTTTTAAGCATTAATTACTAGAAATTAGCCGTCTAAATGGAATCAAAGATTGCCATCTGTACTATCATCGGTAACCATCCGCCTTCTGATTGTTAAGTAAGCTCCACATTGGGGACCTTCTCTTGTAAATCCATCACGATGGAAAACCAATAGACCTTTGTCTAATGTGACATTGCTTTATCAGGAGGAAAACTACATAACGTACGTGCTGGACGACGAGACGGTCCTGCCGAATCCGGAGCCGGCTCCAGCCACAACCCCTGAAGAAATTCCTGCGGAGGTACAGGTGAACGGCAAGACGGAGGTCCGGAAGAGTCCTCAACCCCCGCCGCCCCCGCCGCCTCCAACTGTGACGAACAAAGTGAAGCAAGAACGGGAGGACACGCCGCCTCCAGAGGAAAGTCTGGACCCAAACAAGAGCGGACCCCGTTACTGTCGGTCATGCGACATCAGCTTCAACTATCTGAGCACGTTCATAGCGCACAAGAAGTTCTACTGTTCGAGTCACGCTGGCGAGGCAAGCAACAACAACAACAACAACAATAACAACAACAACTCGAGCAGCCACGCCACGCCACCCCCGAGTGGCAGGACTGAAGCATCCGTACTTTAAGGACTCTCGTGATCCAAGGCGTCCGTGGGACCGCCTGTCGGGACTGTTAATTGTTGCCAGTTCATATATATAATAGAATTATCGACTATCCGTTTTAGTTGACTACCGTTGTGTGATTTCTGTTGATCCAGGGAATTGTTTGTACTTATAAGTTGATTCATCCGACGTGTACATACGCGTGCGTGGACACGAGGCTGCATAAGGATCAGCGAGATACCTTGGCAGCTTCAGTCAGCCGGTCGTGGTCGTGGTCGTGACTTTTTATTGTTTTTTTGGTAGTACGCTTTGGAACACGACTGGGAACGAGAGCAAGAATCGAGAACGAGGGATATAATTCGAAGTATACCAAAAAGTGAGACTGCCGAGAATTAGATACGACCAGTGTTGCGATTCTGCGTGGGATGCAATCGGCCTCGAACGCCACGGCCGGCTGTTACAAAAGGTGTGCAATCTCATGACTTTTCAATAATCTCGTAGCTGTAACTAATTAATCGACATACCTAGGGAATTACGGATAATAAAGATGAGTGTAAAATGTTGTACAGTAGATGAGTAGAGTATTACCGGAACGATAGCACTTATCCCGAATGATACCAATCTCAAGCTTGTGAAAACGCTAAGTTGCAATATGACATTTAATATATATAGATATATATTATATATATAAATCTATAAATACGGATAAAAGCGACTTAAATGTCCTGTGAATCGCGCTCACACACACATACACACATCCGGGGGGAGTAAGTACGTTGACGAATGTATCCATAGACTGCCATAATCGATTCGAGGAATGACAAACTATCTACCCGAGGATGATTCGGGATTCGCTGTACAATTGGATTCTTTCTGCCAACGCATTTGCTTTTCTGCAGACACAATCAAAAAAACGATGCATCGCGTGCACTTACTTGTTGTGAACAAGCGGACACGACTCGTTGCCGAGCGCGTAAATGTAAAAATTAGAATTAAGGCCAGTGTTACACGTATACGCAGCGTACTATTCATATCATATATAAACGAGTTCGTTGATGGCATCGATGTTTCTTCCTCGCGCGAGACCACACGACGATGATCGAAAAATGGAAACAAAAATGATAAAGAAGAAGAAGAAGAAGACATTGATGCGAGCGTCGTCGTCGTCGTTGTCGAGCCACGACGACATCTCCAAAAATCTCAGTTACATGTAAAATTGTTTCTCGTATTTCGACGACTAGCGTAGCCAGATAAACGCGTATACCGTTCGCGGATACTTTTATAAAAATAACTGTTATGTTATTCACCGGTCCCCTGTATTCTCGCCGATCGCTCTGTCTCCAGAAACGCGGGACTCACGATATTCCATTTAAAAATAAATACAAATGATTTGATAACGCATCACGAAGAACCTATCCTTTCATTCAGCCGAACACTCGTGTAAATCTCTATCCGGTACTTCCAAATGATTTGTTACACATTATAAATTCTTGGTGTATCATTATACGCCATATATCGTCGATGAAAGAAAAGAAAAACAGGATTCTTTTTCTAAACACCTATACACACCCTCCTTTGTCTCACTCTAACGACTAGGTCAGTTACGACCAGTTACTTTTGTTGGTTTTATTTTGATAGACGAATTTTACACGCCAGATATACTTACAATATGTAAGAAATATATAGACCTAAATAAAATTCTGCGACCTCTGTGACCCTTATTTCTACGCAATGGGAGAAATAATTTTAAATTGAACAAATTCTATTTCAAAACCGACTTTAATTACAAATTAAGACTTAAATTATGTGAAATTTACAAAAATAACTATAAGTATAATTACACTGAAATGAGACCTTTCCTGTTCATGCTGATACAGTAGAAAAGACTTATGTACATTTAATCTATACTTTGTATCTTCCTAATTTAAATTTCTATAAAATCACCAAAAAAATTATCATTAATCACTATCAGAATGAGATTCATCATCTGGTTCACCATACCCATATACTTCACTGTTATTGCTAGCATTAGAATCATCCTCATCTAATTCTTCCTGTATTTTTGCTTTATACCTTGCATATTTGTAACCATAAGCTTCTACATCAGCCTCATTCACCGCATAGACAAAATCATCTTCGCTAGACAAATCAGAACCATCCTCCAAAATCATATTCCTAACAGCCTCCCTCATATCACTCTCATCGATTGACCTTTCAGAATGATCAGAATCAGGATAATCATTCCTCCAGTTTGACTCAGAGTTAGAATCGTCTGATTCGCATTCAGCCTCTGGATAATTATCCCTATAATTATCAAACACCAGTTCCTGATCAAATGGATGTATAGACACCTTGTCGTCTATGTATACTTGATCGTCAGTTTGCCCATAGTATAAATCATATACATATTTATCATCCTGTGGCACAGTATTAATATTAAATAAGAATCAATTACAATAATAAAACTTACACTAATTAATTAACACTTACTTTGTCTGCAGCTTGCTGCTTTCCAGTGGCACACGAAATTGAGTCCTCTACGTCTATCACAGTCATTACCTTGTTTTCATTGTCTTTAAGTACATCGCTGTCCAAAGAGCGAAAACAATTAATTATTTTATAACGACTCTCCGCAGACGCTTGTTTCGTCTTTTCTCGAGCTTTATTCAAAATATCCACCGAATGCTGCTTGAAACTTGCTTTTAACTCGTCTTTATTCAAAGTCTGAATTAAATTTTCGACAGCAGTCGTTTCCTATATAAGTAAATTAAAATTTGTATAGTTTTAAATAAATCCTAAAAATATTAATGAATTATTTTTGAGAACTACCTTATTATTAACAGTTCCCGCGAACTTAACAAGTGTGGTTAGGGAATCGTTGGTCGCTGAATCTTCGGCTTCCTCATTTTCTGAAGTTTTCATTCGTTTACACGCAATTAACAATGCACTTAACGGCTCGTCATCGTGTCTACGTTTCACACGCAACACCGCTGCCATTTTTTCAATTTTTCGCCAAGAGAACACTTAAAAATATACACACTGTTCGATGTTGTTCAATGCTGTTCGACGCATGAAACGTAAATGCGTCTTTAACATAACATAACCTATTTGACTGACTTGCTCGGTGATGGCGCTGCGGTGCAACTGGTCCCAATCTTAGGTTAGAATCGTTCTCAGTAGTCGACATATCGATTATCATTCGCTGGTCTGGTCAGCAACAACGCTGCCAGGGCGTAGAAATTCTCGGTATGTTTTCGACTTGGTATTTCCTCGTTTTCTTCCCGTTGAACAACTCGTGAGAGGCCTGATCGTTGATTTCGTTGAAAATGAGTCGTTAAAATCATCGAATACCATGGCGCAATCGATTTTCGACGCTCTAACAGGTAATACTTGTCTATCGTAGAAATAGGTGGGGTTAACCAACAAGTATCCTATTTATCTTTCTTTCTGAGTGAAAATTAAGATAGCACCTGAACCGTTTAACTTTGTTGCTTTTCGTGTTTCGCAGGCGTGTCGCTGGACAGTCCTTCTGTACAATCATTATTGGAGTCGCAGACTCTAATAACTGAAATGGAGCAGTCAGGTAGATTTTTTCGAGCAGTTTTGATAACCTACTAATGGAGGATTTATTACCTCATCGTAGTTTTTCTGCAGTGAATTCGTAAGGTGACATCATTACACTTTTTTACAGCGATCGATCAGGACGAGGAAGATATCTTTCAGTGTGGAAAATGTAAAAGTCAGTTCACATCCCTGCACATGTTCGTATTGCACAAAAGGACTCATCAGAAAACGCAAGAGGAAACTATAGATTTGAGCCAGTTTTTGGTAAACGATGAAAATCAGACTGTTCATCCGGAAAACAATGACCAAGACACATCACAATACAATCCGCAAGAAACATTTGTTCAAAATGATCAACTTAGTGAGCCAATCATACTCGAAGAATCAGACATGCTTTTTAGGTTAGCTACGAATGATTCGTCAGTTAATGTAGAACAGGATTATACAGTGTACGATTATACATTCTATGATTTCCAGCATGGACCAAGAGGGTGCTAGTTACTTTACAACAGATTCCACGTTTAGTGTTCCAATTATATTGAGTTCGGAAAGTTTGGATACTTTTGCAAACTCAACTATTCCAACAGACAATGAGCCTATGAAAGATGATTCAAACGAAGTACCTCAAGTTTTACCAAGTGATATCTCTCAGGATCCAGCTAATGATTCTTTAGAGACGGTCGATATATCGGTAGCTAGCGATACTCCATCATCAGAATTAGATACCTCTAATAATCAAATACAAAATTTGAAAGTATGTTCTTCAGCAGATTTGTAAGATGCCGTTGACCTTGGACAGTCGCCCATCTCATTAAAACGTTTTGTTGCAGTACAAGTGTAGTTACTGTAACAAGCAGTTTGCAAAAAAATTTTATTGGCAGCAACACGAGCGTTCTCACACGGGGGAAAAACCATATCAATGCGTTGTATGTGGACGTGCGTTCGCACAAAAATCCAACGTGAAGAAACATATGTCATCCCACAAAGTGTGGCCTGGCACTGCTATACACTCCCTACCCCCTGAGGTATTGTCAACACGGTAGCCGAATTTAACAATCTACACGTATCTTTTTTTCTTTCTTATTAGTCTATAACTATTGTTAGGCACCACCAGATGGAAGCATAGATCGTACCTATCACTGTCAGTTTTGTAAAGAAATATTCGATTCGTACAAAGCTCTAAAGGGCCACCTTATAGTCTCTCATTTAGCTCTGAAAGTGTACAAATGCGTGCAGAGTAGTTGTAGCATGATGTTCTCCGAATTGGAAGATTTCCTGGAGCATACGCGTAGTCATAAGAGATCAGAATACCGTTGTCACGTCTGTGGCGAGGTGTTCAACACACTCTCTGATCTTGGACTCCATCAGTATGTCCACTCCGTCCAAAAGCAGAAAACGACAGAGAAGTATTACTGCTGCTCTGTCTGTAAGTCCTCATTCTCCAATCTGGAGGCTCTGCAGCATCACACGGAAACCACAACGCACAATTATGCTTGTGTACAATGCGGTAAAAGTTTCTTGATCGAACGATTTCTGCGGCGTCACCTGAAAACGCACTCCTCGTCCGCACGGTTCGCCTGCGAGGATTGCGGAAAGGCCTTCAAAACTGAGCAATACTTAGCCAATCATAAGTTAATACATAGCGAGGAGACACCGTTTTTGTGTCCAGTAAGTCCCTATACAGTCACGACTGCCCCTATAGAAACTACCGTGTAATAATTAGACTGCAAATGGATAATTTCTTGATCTTTTTCTAATTAGCATTGTCCAGCCAGATTCAAACGAAAGGATCGTCTGGGTCGTCACATGTTGATCCATGATCTCACCAAGAGGTTAAAATGCCCATTCAGAGGGTACTTAGGTTGTATGAGCGAGTTCTCGCGACCTGACAAATTGAAGCGCCACTTGTTGACGCATAGCAATATCAAAAGATTTAGTTGTAGTCACTGCAATCGCAATTTCCATCGGGCACAAGCTCTCAAGCATCACGAGATGAACAAGCATAGTTTGAAATGCGAAATTTGTTTGCACGTGAGTATCTCGTTGGAAGAGCAGCTAATATAACCATCGAAATGTTTGTTATATTATAATTTGATTTGCAGGCATTTAAAACTAAAGAGCAGTTACTGACTCACAATTGCGATCAATCGAGTGATTCCAAGAAGCACACGAGTTCACAGTTACCTAAGAAAGCTTCTGGATCGTTCAAACCAAGGAAACCTACTCCAAAGAGACAAACATCATCAAAGACTGCAATTGGACACGCTGACAAAGAGAAATTCGAGAAATTTAAGGCTGACGATATACAAAGAAAAGTAATGACTCAAAACTTGCGCTCGTTGGTGAAACAATTTTCGATAAGTCTTGTTTAATTAATTTTTTTCTGTGTGTGTTTAGATTACCTCCGAAACGATAAAGTCTGAAGACTACAAAGACGAAACATGTACCAAAAAAGTAGACAGTAATTCTGTATCGAGAGATATCGGTTCGGTGATCGAGGCATTCATGAGATCTGATGCAGCGGACAATGAAATCAAATGCAACATTGATACATATTCGGTACAACAGATAGGCGAATAGAATTTTTAAATATATTTTTTAATTGTATTTAAATTATAACAATAGTGTCTAGATTGTAGATAAGTTGTCATAGTACGTGCAATGGGATCATTGGCAAACTGCAAGTTGCATTTTATAATAGCATATAATATTTTGTAGTTTACATATCTGTGATAATTGTATTATAAAATATATTAATATAAGTAACTTATATCTATCTTAAGTATTTTTAATGTCGCCTTCCTTAGGTCGTTTGGAATTTATGGTTGTATGTAAAAGAAATGGTGTTTGTATTAATATAAGCATTGAATTTTAATTCACATACCAATTCCTAGAACCCGCGATACTTCCGTGATATTCTTTTTTATCTAACTCGGTTCCTAATACGATACCAATATACGGTGATATCGTATTTAAGGGATGTGGTATCCTAATTATAAGATAACTGAAAAGGAAGTGGTTAGTTGTACCGCTATCACTTCCTTCTTTCTACTGTACAGTAGTCTTGTTCATTCGGACCTGCCAGTTGCGCATTTAGTTCCCGTGAAAACGAAAAATCGGGTAAACCAAATACAAAGAAACGTGAAAAAGTATAGTTTTTAAAAAAATGCCATCGCGGGGATTTTATGAAGTCGCTAACGTGGAGGAGGGCAAAGTAGCTCATCGAGATCAGTCTTACAGAAGCTGTGTCCTAACGTTAATAATATTCTTGTTCCTGTGCATCGTGCTCATCGTCGTTGGTCTACTATTAAGAAAGAGTCACAGTTATCACGAAGATGAGGATTTGAGATCTGTAGAGGTAAGCTTTCTTTTAATTAACGCGTTCTCCGTCGGTGTATTGCTAAAAACACAAATCCGAATTTTTTAAATTAATTTTCCACCACCAAGCTAACGAGAATCAAAATTAACTAAAAGCTTCCTTTTTTGTACTCGATAAAATACTGTTGATAGTTGCAAACTCGTGAAAAAACGATTTAATATAATTAAATGCATAGGGCTATCGTAATCATTACGAAGATCGCGCAAAGGGAACGACAAGCACAACGGAATCATTACAATATTCTACTCATTCTACTGTTTCGAATGAAACGAACGAAATACAGCCAAAAACAACTACGACTACGATAGATGTCACAAACTGGACTGATACGTCGCATATGTTCGAACGACTTGAAAATGCAACAGCCACTGCAGAAACGGAAACATCGACATTTTCTGTAGCTACTACTGAATTAATAATTACTGAAAAAACACCAACGTCCTCGACAACTAATACTGAACTCGTAACTGACAAAGCAGAAACAACATCCCCAATCACATCATCCTCAACATCCCCAACTACTGAATCAGTAATTAAAGACGAAGAAACGTCAACGTCTGCTACTACTAAATTCGTAACTTTTGAAGAAGAAAAAACATCCCCGATAACTACTGAATCAGCAATTAACGCCGACGAAACGTCAACATCTTCTACTACTAAATTCATAATTGATGAAGAAACAAATACATCCCCGATAACTACGGAATCAGTAATTGACGCCGAAGAAACGTCAACGTCTGCTACTACAAAATTCGTAATTGATGAAGAAGAAACATTAACAACCCCAATAACTACTCAATCAGTAATTGACGCCGAAGAAACGTCAACGTCTGCTACTACTAAATTCATAATTGATGAAGAAGCAAATACATCCCCGATAACTACGGAATCAGTAATTGACGCCGAAGAAACGTCAACGTCTGCTACTACTAAATTCGTAATTGATGAAGAAGAAACATTAACATCCCCAATAACTACTGAATCAGTAATTAACGCCGACGAAACGTCAACGTCTACTACTACTAAATTCGTGACTGATAAAGAAGAAAAAACATCCCCGATAACTACGGAATCAGTAATTGACGCCGAAGAAACGTCAACGTCTGCTACTACTAAATTCGTAATTGATGAAGAAGAAACATTAACATCCCCAATAACTACTGAATCAGTAATTAACGCCGACGAAACGTCAACATCTGCTACTACTAAATTCATAATTGATGAAGAAGCAAATACATCCCCGATAACTACGGAATCAGTAATTGACGCCGAAGAAACGTTAACGTCTACTACTACTAAATTCGTAACTGAAAAAGAAGAAACAACATCCCCAATAACTACTGAATCAATAATTAACGCCGAAGAAACGTCAACGTCTACTACTACTAAATTCGTGACTGATGAAGAAGAAAAAACATCCCCAATAACTACGGAATATGTAATTAAAGATGAAGAAACGTCGACATCTCCTACTACTAAATTCGTAACTGAAAAAGAAGAAACAACATCCCCAATAACTAGTGAATCAGTAACTGTAGACGAAGGAACGTCAACATCCTCAACAATCACTACCGAATTAGCGACTAATAAAGTAGAGGAGTCGACTGTCGAGACTTCGACTACTACAGAAAGTACCACAGAAATCTCAAGGGTGACTACAGAAAAATCCGAAGATGTTACACATCTGGAATCTTCGACTACGTCGGATTCAGAATTTTCCACAGAAACGTCTCTTTCTACAACCGCTGCGGCCGCCATTACCGCGTCCACAACCGGAAGTGAGGAAGAAACCGCCGTTTCAAGTACGACCGACAGTGTTCAAAGTACAACAACCCATTCCGCGATTATAGTGCAGAGTAGAATGTCACCTAGCACATTCGACTATGAGAACGAAACGGAAGTGTGTACAACAGGCGAATGCAAAAACCTGGCTAGCAAAATGCTGTTTTACATGAACCACGCAGTCGATCCGTGCGACGACTTCTACGAATACGCTTGCGGTGGCTTCGAAGCGAATCCTCGGATCGGAGAAGTGGGTTTCGAGAGCGAAGCTTACAATCGCATACTGAGTACGTATTTTTCTGGTTTATAAAAAAACAAAGATTGACAAAAGTCAAATATTTTCAATTGCAAAAAAAAACTTTGACTTCAAAGCGAGCATGCTTCTTGACAATGCGAAGTGTCTGCGCGGTTTATGTGGACTACTCATGCACAAACTTCGTGTTCTCGTTAGGACAATTACGACAGGAGATTCGCGAGGAAAAATCGTCCCTGTTCACCACGTATTACGACAGTTGCATGCGTTACGAGACACTGATCCTGAAGGAGAAGATAGGTGCGGGTACGTGAAGGGTATCCGACCACACTCTAACTTGAATATAGATTTACTTGTATAATAATGAATAATACATCTTGTTTTTTTTTGTCTGTTTACAGCGAAAAAAGCGTTGATCAATGTTGGAAAGTTTTACACTACCGACAACTTGGATAAGGATCACAAGAACTTCACCGGTCTGGTTGCTCGGCTATTGTTACATAACAGGTATGAGATTTCGGACAGCAACGACTGTACAAAAATATCGCACGTTCGCCTATTCTTTATCTCTCTTTTTCTTTCATCAGCGCGTTATTGTTCGACGTGTCTCCGGAGCTTGACGAGAGTCACCCGATTCACTTCACCCTGAAGATAGGCCCTACGACGTACAAGAGTCCCTTCGAGGTTGACGGGACCGAGGATGATCCTTGTTACGCGAGTCAATTCGAGAGGGACCAAGAGACGGTGGATCTAGAGAAACTGTACAAAGAATACAAATCGTGCAAAGTACGGATATGTATACGGATCCGGTAGCCAATGGGACCAAGTCCAATATGTGCTCACGAATTAAGTATCTGTCGTTTTATTGGGTTCGACAACTCGACACTTATAAGCAGAATCGACCATAATCAACCACCCAGACACGCAGCATCGAACAACCAACGAAACAAACTGATTTTGCTTAACCCTCGGACGATTTGGGTCTAGATTAAAATCTACTTTGTTAGGTCTAATTAGATTGACGTGGAAGAAAATGCTTAAAAATATTTTCCTGAAAAGTTGACAACGTAGGATTCAAACGAATCGGGCATGGTTACCACGAAATCGTCTTCTAAGGGTTAATCCAACGATCCGCCCATCTCTGCTTATAAGTACTCTAACTCGACAAGTATCGGATACTCTCCGAGTTTATTCGAACGCTATTTTATACACGGGCAGGGCCGGACGATATGTAAAGCCGAGAGAAACGTCGCTCCACAGTGATAGTTTGGAAAGGCACCGAAATGAAAAAAGCCTCGAAATATGTTTAGTCTATATAGAAATTTCCTAAAAGTGTGGTCCTTTTTGGGCCACGGTTTGTTCGGCTCGGCCCTGCGCGGATGTACAGGTACGAACGTAAATAGTGTCTATACATATGCACGTGTATATATACAAAAAACAGCGAAGTACTTGTACAAGGTTCGAATATACTCTATCAGGCTTTGAGTGTACTCGTTGGTACAGGTTTGATTAATTTTTTTTTCGAAGTTCTCGCAATCGCTACCGCTAAAAAAAGTCTGCTACTCGAGAAGGGACAATGTTAAGTCGTACTATAATTGCGATTTTGTGGAGCACTTAACATTGCCCGTGAATACAGTTGTCTCTCTCTCTCTTATTATCGACAGAACAATACAAAAGAGTTGCTAAGTTCCATCGGGGAAGCCATGTCGACACTCGGAGCGTTCGACGAGTTGAAAAACAATTACAACATCTCGCAGCACATGAACACCACGGTCATCAACATCGATTTCGAAATCGTGCAGAAGTTCTTCGCGGTGAGTCGCGTCGATAACTTTCTTAACTAATCTCGAGAAAAGAAACGGCTTAACAATAAGGTGAACACGTGATTCTCGTGTTCCAGAATTTTCCGTCCAAGGACCAAATTCGCAAGGCGTATCTAATGAAAGAGTATAGCAACATTTCGATCACCGAACTGCAAAGGAACTCCAAAATCGTAAGACAAAGTTCCACGGTTGTAATTAGCACGTTGCCTGCCGACCGCTATCCCACAATTCATAAAACTTCTATATTTTATAGACGCGGACTCGAATTAACTCTTTAACAGTAGTAGCAAATGCCTAGTAACGTAATCTAAGAAAATATCTTGGGATCGTTATTTAAATAGATTTTCAAGCTCCTTTTTGATTTCCCGGCAGGTAAGGTGTTAATTCTAGTCGGATCGAAATTAACACTAGAGCTACCAAAGAAGTCGTATCGACCCGTCTTTGAATTTCTTTAATTTACAATTAGTGAAACGATAAAGATTATAACAATAGTCAACTAAAGCCCGAATTTCCGGAATCTCACAATTTCCAAGAAAACTCTTATTGCTCGGTAGTTCTAGTGTTAATTGACCGATCAAAACGGTGTCCGCTTCGGGAAAGATGGCGGTGCGTTTTGAGCGGCCAATTAAATTTAATCGAGCTACAAGCCGCTCGGCAAACATTATTCATTATGTACAAACATTACTTATAGATAAACTGGACGCAGCTGGTCGAGTATCTAACGCAACAAACCATTGCACCAGAAGTGTACGTACAGGTTTACTTTTACGATGCTCTGATCAAAGGTTTGAAAAACCTCGAGGAGTTCGGGGCCAGAAGCCCGATCGAGTTAAATAACGCCTTGCTCGGACTGTACGCGCAAACGCTTTATCAGCAGGTACGTCAGGCGCTGCTCTGCAATCAATTTTCTATTTTTGAGCGATCGCTTTCTTGCAGTTGATTCTACCGAAACACGTGGATCCGAAAGACTACTGTCTTCGCGTGGCTACCAATCTGCTGACCCCCGAAGCATCGAATTTATACATCTCCACTTTCTCGAAGCATGAGCTTGTGTACATGAATGACACCGTAAGAGTTCGCCTGCGTGCACCAGTATCATTTAAATCAGGGATATTCAACTTGCAACTACAGATGAACGTCCCTAGATTCGACACTTAATAGAGTATTCGGTAATGTAAAAAAAAAAATTTATCAGATACACAGGTTGTTCGAGGAGCTGAAGGAAACGCTGAAATTAAAAGTAGAACAGACAGAATGGACTAAAGAAGACCGCGTAAGGCTGGTCGCTAAGGTAGACAGTCTGAAAGTCGTCACACCCGATATCTCTTATTTCGGTCATAATGAATCGGTTTACAGTTCGATGCAAGCCGACAAGGTACGTGAAAAAAAACAGGCATGGGCGAAGCTTATGCCCTGGTTTGCCCCCGGGGGCAATTCTTCGGGGCAAATGGCGGCGGCAGGCTGTGTAGCGGGCCCTGAGTGGGCATGGTTTCGTTTCGACGGAGCTCTGTGGCCCCGCAGGGCAATCAGTGCCCATGCCTGACTTCTAATTTGATTCGATTGCAGTTAACGGACAATTATTTCGACAACTCTATCACCTTGATGAAGAGGTACCGGAAGCGGATGTACACGCAATTTCGTTACAGCCCGGGCGATCCAGAACAAATGTAAGATGCTCGTTTCACAAACCCGTACAAAACGTCCTAGAGTTATTTTCTATCCTGCGGTTCTATCGTTGCACAGTTGGACATACTACACGACGCCGTTTCAATCTAAGGGACTTGTGGTCTACGAATTGAATCTCGTCGTGATACCGTTCGGCGCGATCGACTGGTCCGTTCAGTATGACAAGCCGTCGTTCGATTACATCACATTGGCAACGATCGGCACCACGATAGCGCACCAGATAGCTCATCACTTCGACGCAAACGGTAATTATAATACGTAACAATAACACCGCTAAAATATCCGAAATCCATAACGGTGGATCTCGTCGAGGAACTTGTAAAGGATGGCGTCGTCTAATTGTCCAAATGACTTTTCACTGTACACCAGGTATATTCTACCAGTCTGGATCGCGACACAACACTCAGGTATTCGACAGCAGCGTTGCGAACTCGACTTTCGAGGGCTACATACGCTGCCAGGATAATGTTATTTATGATAATCCTTTGACAATGACGTTGCCGTCTACCGGGCAGACCGTGTCTTACGAGGTGAGGACCACATGCCTGCCTCTCTCTTTCTCGCTATTGAAAAGGACTATCCTTTCGACACTAACGAAACGTATTCCTCTCGGCATACTCTTTCAGATATCGCAATTGACGCTGAACGAACGGTTATCCGAGACGGTGGGACTCGGATTAGCCTATGACACTTTGGATCGATTGAGATCTAGTGAGGAAGTTCATCTTCCGTGGCTTGACCTTGACTCGAATCAGTTATTCTATCTCACATATGCTCAGGTACTCTTATTACAAGTGATGGCATTTACGGTTTATATCTACAATTATTAAGACGATTACCATTAGACAGAATTGTTTCTCGATTACTTCCCGAATCTGTTTTACAGATGCACTGTACGAAGCTACCACTTACGTCGTCGTATGTGTCATTGTACGAGGACGAGCAGTTACCGAGTCGCATACGCATCTTTGTGTCCGCGTCAAACAATAGACTCCTAGGCGAGGCTTGGAAATGTCCAGACGGCTCGGGGATATTTCCAAGCTATAGCTGCGACGTATTCCCGTATCTTCACATCGAAGAAAGTTGGCCAATATCATAATGACTGATTACGTAGTTTTTTGTTCTTTGTTTTTCCTTCACTTTATATATGTATATATATATAAGGAAGCCTGATATATTAAGTGGTAACAACATTTGTTTTTTCTTTTTTTTTTCGTTTTCGTCAACATTCACACAGGCAAACAAGACGCAATATGCGAATACCAGATCATACATACAGCAGTAGCCTAGTGAGACTTTATAATATTCTTTTGTCATGAGTTCTTTCCTTATAATGCGACTAGAATGTTCGTGAGTGTAACCACTTCACCCTAAGTCGTTCGTTTCTTGCTGTGAACTTGTTCACAATTGCTTCTTTTCCAGTACATCCACAGGCTCTGCAGAAAGAACCATACCCCCTAGAACACAGATCACGGTTGCTGAGATTGTACATTGTAATTAACGTTTGTTAGACCAATGATGAACTGAGCTGCGACTGTATTATATATATGTATATATATATATATATTTTTTTTTTTTGTCAGCGATACACGTACGAACATTGAGCTCAAAGATATCTTTGTACATGCAATGGCATTTGTATAGATATTTTAACGCTATGCGGATACGTATTAAGAAAATCTGTAAAATTTGTTCAATGTTGAGTACACGAAACAAATACATCCATGACACAATTCCTTCTGCTTTGATACCGTTCACGCCGATTATGTAATAGACTTTAGAATGTTTGGGTAGGCACTCTTGTTTTATATTTAGTAGTTGTTAATTATAAATCAATAGCTCAGTACACTATCGGCTTAGCATGAAATGTTATGCACACTTCAAAAGACTGTGGTAGACATCAACACATACCAGTGCTATGAATTACGTCCACATGGTTGTTGCCTAGCTGGGTAACTGACTGTTTTGTAGTAGCTTTCTTTTCAGTCTGGAAAGACGAGAGCCATGCAAAAGGCATAAAAAACGCAAATAAATCATACAGTTAGTTACAACGTAAACTGCTGGTGCTCCCACTCTAAAAAGAACTAAGGAAAGCAGAAACACATACCTCAAAGTATTGATGCCAAAGAACACAGCCATAGACACAGAGAACAGAGACTAGAGATTGGCAAAGTAGCCATAACAGTATGTTTAGTGCTTGCGTGCGCTCGAATAACGAGGCACCATGCCTTATACACAGTAATGCTTCTGTAACCATAATTGCACCGTACACCCAACACTGGGTGCCTACTCTACTGCATGTTGGATCTGTTACATACATGTAGTATTGCCTACAATTTACATAAAAACATTCAAAATAATGCACAGCATGATAAAAAAATCTTTTTAATGCCCATTTCACTAGTATTTGCATACTTGATACTAACTCTGTGTAATGACTCTTGCCTACCTAACTGACGGTGCAACTATTACTCCGACTAGTACCAATCTCACCACAACGAAAGGATGAGAGGGTGGGAACTCATATACGTGCTTCAAAAAGAACGTATTGAGCTCCGACACCTGCCAAAAAATAACCAACTGACAGAGAGCAACAAATCGCATATATGTACAAGTTGGATCTAGCCATCTAACAGCAGTCCAGCTGCCAGGAGTGAACTGTAACATGGCTCTCTTCAACTTTCCAGTGGTGCTCTCGATGTCTCTGATGCTTACCCACTTGTACTCACGCATTTCCAAGAGGGAGCATATCTTTAACCCCACCCAGATACCCAAACCGTTACAGACTAGAACGTCAAGTATAAAAGCATCCCACCAGCATTCCACAAAGTTTGGTAACAAGTGGGCAAATGCTATTTCCGTTACTTCCCACATAACACTGATGGCCCATAAAATACCAAGATGCCTAATTAATATAGCTTTGAACGTCCAACCCAAGAAATGGGCGACTGCAAATATGTCTAGGTGGTTCCATATCTTTTCTAATGTAATGTCTGAACAATTAACACCATATTCCTTGTCCATGTCGATGTGAAATGATGCCAAGGCAGGATCTACCCATACGAAAATTTTTCTAACTGTATCATAGTCTTGGAACAACAGAAACAGCAGTCCCATTAGATACAGCACGCTACAACCAAATACAAGTTTCCAAACAACTGGATGAGGCCTTGTAAATGGTCCATTTGGAAATGTAAGTATAGATATAATGAGAAAAAAGAATATGATGCAAAGTACGCCAGCCCAAATGTTATCCTCGACATTGGTAGTGTCCCTGCGTTAAATAACGATCGATATTGAAACTTTTATATGCATAATTCAAACGAGAGGAATTAAATATTCAATTACCTAGTGAATGCTGAATATATTACAGCGCCAATTGCGATCAGAAGCAACGTAATGCTGTGTGGTTTGTAAAAGAATTCGATTGAAATGTCTTCGACCGGCCTCTCATTAATGTTTGGAAAACTGTCCGTGCCATGTCGCAATTTATGCCCTTCGATATTGTCCGCGCTAATTCTCCGGCAATTCTTAACCTTGTCCCCATCACTCTTGACAAGCTTCTCTAACAGGCTATCACTACCAGACTCCTGTTTAGTTAACATGTTCGCGGAATAGTCAGCTAGCAGTTTCAATAGCTGGCAGTTTTTAAATTTGTATCTTGATCATTTCACGCGTTATCTCACCACGTTTCTATCCCGCGATATTTATGTACTTAATGCTACCACGCTATTGAAGAATTTAGTTGGACACTTGATCATAGAACACATCAGAGACACTGCGGTGTCTTCAAGAACTATTTTCCAGTACGCAGGCGTCTCTAAGTTCATTACGAATACGGCTTCAGAACTTTGCACTCGATGTGTACATAAATCTATCTTATAAATGTAGCTTCGTAATTACACGCATACCATAGTTAATACCATTTCTTACATGCTTTTTATTATTGAAAAGAAAAGCGAGGAAGGACCCGCCCAATCGGCTAACGACCTTGTCAGCTGATTGGATATATTATTTTGCGAGTAAGCCTTTATATGTATTAAACAGCTGTGCAGATGTCACGGTTACTTCCTCTCCAGAAATAGTTATCGTGCGAATTTGCTTGTTCGCTTTGTTATTATTCTTTTTGTATAATTCTTCCGGAGGCACCGCATATTTATTACAGAAAATGGCTGATTACTTGGACGCCGAAGCTGAGGAAAGTGAGGTGGGCATTGAAACGTTTAATACGAGAATACTAATTGAATGAATTCGGATAACCTAGAATTCTGTGGTGTTGTAGGAAGAAGAAGATCTCGATGTAAACGAAAGAAAGAAGCTAAAAAGGCTAAAGGCTATGCACGATAGCGACGATGAAGAGGATGATGATGAAGGCACGAAGAAACTTTACATATTATTACTTCGAGATTTTTTGAGAATATTTTTCAAAATTTATTCCTTTTTACCTTAAAACAGACTATTTTTTTTTACTGAGATTGTATCATTACATTCTGTGTATTCTTTGCATTTGAAGATGGGGAAGTTGATGGGCTCATCGATGATAATCCGATCGAAGAAAATGATGGTGAAGACAGTGATGCATCGGATGATTCTAGAAAACGTAAGAAGAGTGACGACGAAGAGTTTGATGACCGCTTAGAAGATGAAGACTATGACCTATTAGAAGAAAATTTAGGAGTTAAAGTTGAAAGGGTATACAGAGGATAATGAAAAGAACAATTTAAACCATAATCATAGAAGTCCCTTACATTATTTATTTTTGTAGAAACATCGGTTTAAACGCCTTCGTAGAATACAAGATGAAGAATCGGAAGGTGAACAAGAGGGAGAAGGAGACGATGAAAGAGATGCAATTGCTAATGAATTATTCCAAGGAGGCTCTGGAGATGTAAGTATTTAATAAGCCTTTTAAAGTAAGATTTTATCCTTTATGCATGTATTTTTGTGTTTAGGAGGATGACAAAAGAAGTGAAATTAGTCACAGCCAGAGAGCAGATGTGGAAGCCTTCGATGAGGAAGAGAGTGATGATGAAGATGATTTTATTGTGGATGGCGACGGAGTGCCCATAACCGAGAAGAAGAAGAAGAGGAGACCTATTTTCTCTGATGCTGCTCTGCAAGAGGCTCAAGATATTTTTGGTATTGATTTCGATTACGACGAGTTTGGAAAATATGGAGAGGATGGATTTGAAGAAGAAGAGGAAGAGGAAGAAGACGACTACCTTCAAGAGGAAGGAGATCGACCAAGACGGTCGAAAAAGCACTTAAAGAAGAAAAGTACAAAGAAAAGTATCTTTGAAATCTATGAACCTAGCGAACTTATACGCGGTCATTTTACCGATGTGGACAATGAGATTCGAACTACAGACATCCCCGAACGTATGCAATTACGATCTGTTCCACTTACACCGACGGTAGAAGGTTCAGACGAATTGGAGCTCGAGGCAGATTGGATCTATAAGCAAGCGTTTTGTCAACCGACAATTTCGGTGCAAGATGCTCACCTGAACGAAGAGGCCAAGGAAAGAGCAAAGAAGGGTCCGCAGACGATTGCCAAGATCAAAAAGGCTATCGACTTTATGCGTAATCAGAACTTCGAGGTTCCTTTCATTTCATTTTATAGAAAAGAATACGTCCTGCCGGAACTAAATATCAATGATTTATGGAAGATATATAAATTTGACGGGAAGTGGTGTCAATTGAGGCAAAGAAAGGAGAACTTGTTGAAGTTGTTCGATAAAATGAGAAACTATCAATTGGATGAGATCATGAAAAATCCCGATGCTCCGCTGTCAGATAATATACGAATAATTAAAGATGACGACATCGATCGACTCCGAGATGCCCAGACCTCTGAGGAATTCAATGATATTTATCGGCATTTCATGCTGTACTATAGTCAAGATCTTCCTGCTATGCAGGAGGACTTGCGCAGAAAGGAAAAGGAAGCACGCAGGAAAGCTAGAATCGAGAAAAGGAGGCAGCAAATTGCAGAAGCCGAAGAAAACGGAGAAGATCCTCCGGAAGAATTACCGGACATAGAAGAAATAGACGAAGAAGAAGGTGAGGACACGTTAAAGCAGCCTGTTCGAAAGGGCCCGTATGCTATTTGCAGGAAAGCTGGATTAGACGGACTTGCTAAAAAGTTTGGTCTCTCTCCCGAGCACTTTGCTGAGAATCTCAGAGATAATTATCAACGTCACGAAGTGGAGCAGGAACCTGCAGAGCCTGCTGTAGCAGCTGATGAATACTGTTCAGCTGTTTTTAAAACGAGTGACGAAGTTCTCAAGGCTGCGGAATTAATGGTTGCGATTCAATTAGCGCATGAACCGTTAGTCCGTAAATGCGTTAGGGAGATGTACATGGAGAGAGCAAAGATATCCGTGAAACCTACCAAGAAGGGAATAAAGGAGATCGACGAAAACCATCCACTTTACACGCTGAAGTACATCAAAGATAAGCCTGTACCAGATCTTGTCGGAGATCAGTTCCTGAAATTAATGATGGGACAGGAGGATAAACTTGTTACGGTGTCGTTTAGCGACGTAGTAGATGGAAACACTAGTAGCAACTACGTCGATGAAGTGAAGCAGCTATATTACAGGGACGAATTTAGTAAGAGCGTGCAGGACTGGAACACTCTAAGAACCGGCAGCGTCGAGATGGCTTTGAACCGAATTATAATACCGCAATTGAAAAAGGAACTGCGGTCGAATCTCTTAACGGAAGCAAAAGAATGCGTTATGAAAGCCTGTTGCCGTAAAATGTACAACTGGATTAAAATCGCCCCGTACACTTACCAATTCCCCGACGAGGACGATGACGATTGGGATACAAGCAAAGGAATCCGTGTGATGGGTGTCGCGTATGTACCTGATCAATCTCAATCCGCATTCACCTGCATAATCGCTCCGGACGGAGAATGCACCGACTACTTGAGGCTGCCGCATATGATGAAACGGAAGAACGGTTTCAGAGAAAACGAGAAAATGTTAAAGGAGGCTGACTTATTAGCAATTAAGAATTTCATCGCCACGAAAAAGCCACACGTTGTAGTCGTAGGTGGTGAATCTAGAGATGCATTAATGATAGTGGCAGACATAAAAGAATGTATCACTACTCTAATGGAAGAGGAACAATTCCCTCAGATCGAAGTGGAGATATGCGACAATGAATTGAGTAAAGTTTATTCAAACAGCAACAGAGGCGTTGCAGAGTACAGAGACTATCCAGATCTGTTGAGGCAAGCTATATCTTTGGCGAGAAGACTACAAGACCCGTTGTTGGAGTTCTCGCAATTGTGTACTATAGACGAAGAAATCCTGTGCCTTAAGTATCATCCTTTGCAAGATCAATTGCCTAAAGAGGATCTTATCGAGAATTTATATTTAGAGTTTATAAACTGCGTGAACGAAGTGGGAGTAGATTTGAACAGAGCTGTTCAGGAGCCTTACACCTCGAACTTAGTACAATTTGTATGTGGCTTAGGGGCTAGAAAG
The DNA here is from genome assembly GCA_913789895.3 of Seladonia tumulorum. Taxonomy (NCBI): domain Eukaryota; kingdom Metazoa; phylum Arthropoda; class Insecta; order Hymenoptera; family Halictidae; genus Seladonia; species Seladonia tumulorum. The sequence goes on from OU565274.1 coordinate 6,774,480, forward strand.
GCACAGTCTCTGATAAAGATCTTGAAACAGACTAATCAGAGACTAGAGAACAGAACGCAGCTTATAACGGCCTGTCACATGGGTCCCAAGGTATTCGTTAATTGCGCCGGTTTCATTAAGATAGACACGAACAGCTTGGGTGACAGCACTGAGGCGTACGTGGAAGTTTTGGATGGTTCGCGTGTGCATCCAGAGACGTACGAATGGGCTAGAAAAATGGCGGTAGATGCTTTAGAGTATGACGACGAGGACGCGAATCCTGCCGGTGCCTTGGAGGAAATTCTTGAATCGCCGGAAAGATTGAAGGATCTAGACTTGGACGCCTTCGCAGAGGAATTGGAAAGACAGGGCTTTGGGAATAAATGCATAACTCTTTACGACATAAGGGCTGAACTGAATTCTAGGTACAAAGACCTCCGCGTACCCTATCAGTCTCCGAACACAGAGAAGTTGTTTGATATCTTAACCAAAGAAACCCCTGAAACATTTTTCGTTGGTAAATTAGTTCTGGCGACGGTGATTGGAATCAGTCATAGAAAACCACAAGGAGAGCAACTGGACCAGGCAAATCCAGTTAGAAACGACGAGACCGGCCTGTGGCAGTGTCCGTTCTGTTTAAAAAATGACTTCCCAGAACTTTCTGAAGTATGGAACCACTTTGATGCAGGCGCTTGCCCTGGAAAAGCAACTGGAGTGCGCTTGAGGCTGGATAATGGTATATCCGGTTACATTCATATAAAGAATTTGTCTGACAAGCACGTTAACAATCCCGAGGAAAGGGTACACGCGGGCCAAGTGATCCATTGTCGCATAATAAAAATTGAGGTGGAGCGATTCAGCGTAGAATGTACAAGTAAAACTAGCGACCTTATAGATAAAAATCATGAATGGAGGTAATGTATCAAATAATACTCTTCTTTTGAAATTCAATCATTAACCTGACTAATAAACTATGTATATTATTTTTAGACCTCAGAAAGACGTTTACTACGATGTGGAATCAGAAGAAAAAGACAAGAAGGTTGAGGAGGACGCTAAGAAAGTGCAACAGAGGCAAACCTACGTAAAACGCGTTATAATTCACCCGAGCTTCCATAATGTGAGCTTTGCGGAAGCCGAAAAATTGATGCAAGCAATGAAACAAGGGGAAGCGATAATACGACCAAGTAGCAAAGGATCCGATCATTTGACTGTGACGTGGAAAGTCACAGAAAATATTTATCAGCACATAGATGTGAGGGAAGAGGGCAAGGAGAATACATTCTCTTTGGGTCGCAGTTTGTGGATTGGTAATGAGGAATTTGAAGATCTCGATGAAATTATTGCGAGACACGTTAATCCGATGGCGGCATATACCTCTGAACTTTTGGACTTCAAGTACTTCAAACCTACGCTAGAAGGCATCAAAGATAAGGCAGAGGAAATTATAAAGGAGCAGAAGAAACAGAACCCTGGCGGAATACCGTACATTATTTCCGCAGCAAAGGTAAAATTTGCTCCAAATTTGCTCTTTATCATTAATACCTTTAAAATTGTATGTACTAATTGGTCTTTTTTCATTTCAGAGCTATCCTGGAAAGTTCCTGCTCTCGTACCTTCCACGAACCCGTTGTCGCCATGAATATGTGTCTGTATCACCTGATGGATTTAAATTCCGAGGACACATGTTCAGCAGAGTAAGTGATTTGTTCCGTTGGTTTAAGGAACACTTCAGAGATCCCATACCAGGTCAGATTACACCTGGTACACCCCATGCTATGACTTCTAGAACACCATACACTAGTACACCAGCAATTACCGGTAAATTTTTGTTTTTATTCGACTAAAACATCGTATCATTTTCGTACTATAATAAAATTATTTTTTTCCAGGAGTGAATCCGGATGCTGTACAGAGAGTAGCTCAGAATATGCCGCATCACATGCTGCACAACCTCTCGAAGGTCGCAAGTCAAACTCCGCATTATCCGCCGCATACTCCAGGAGCCGCAAGTGTCAGTAACTATGGAATGTTCACACCATACACTCCTTCAGGCCAGACACCATTCATGACTCCGTATCATACTCCGCATCACACGCCTCACTATCCTCAGACGCCTAGCAATGCTAAAGGGCCATTTTTACAACCAATTCCTCCTGCGATGAACACTAATTCTCATAGACCTGCGAAATCTCAGAGACCCAGCTCCTCTGAGTTCGATGCAACTAATTGGTCGAAAGCGGCCGAAGCTTGGGCGCGTGCGAAACAAACCACTTCCAAAGAATCGTAAGTGAAACATTATTTTCAGCTTATTACAATCCGTAGTCTAATTATGATCATCAGAAATGATTAGAGATGATGATTTTTGTTTCAGAAATGTTACTCCACGATACGATGACAGCAGAAAGACACCGCGAAATCAAGAATTTCAAAATGATAGATCAACTCCACGGAATAGAACACCGTCGGGTCGCACACCGTCATACAAATCTCCCAGAGGAACTCCATTCACGAACTCTAGTCCCCAGAGTATGTCCCTCAGCGGAGATGGTACCCCCTTGTATGACGAAAGTTGGTGACGAGATAGCTAGGACAATTGACCACGCGAAACTATACTTTGTTTTATAAAGAAAAGAACGAGTAAGTTAAACTATAAGATGAACGATCTTTGTCTTCTCCCAGTGACATGGATCAGTTTTTCGTTCTGCTGGGAAGTATTTATTGCAAGTACAAATTATACATTCTTTTTCTAGAAATTTTACCAGACTTTGTATTGCAAATATTCAACGATGTCAGCATAAAAATATATTTTAGTTGCGCTAACTAGCGAAAGTGAAGTCAAGCGACAATCTTTTTTATATAATATAATATAGAACACTATCTCAGTTAAATGTAACAGCCCCCCCTTTTGTTACGTCAAAGTATGAATAATTTTGTTTTCCCTATCTTTGTAATAATTAACGTGTTCTACCTCAGTATAATTGCATTCTTAAACAACAATTGTGAACAATACGCCTGCCACACGTTTGCTCAAGACTTATTTAACAGATAATTTCGTAAACTATGATATTTAATTACAAAGATACTGCCGTAACCAAGAAGTAAGCATAGGTTTTATTTGTATAAGAAACAGTTTGATACAAATGTACCACATGCAACTTTGACATATATATTTTACTATGGAAGATTAGTAATATGAAATATATATCCATGACTGGAATATCCCTCGTTTTATTTATAAATCTTTCACTAAATTAGGGTCTAATTAATACTAAAACCGCTGATCGGAATGAGCGGTTATTAGCGAGAAAGTAATTCTAAGTTGAATTGTTGAAAGTGAAACTCGCAAGGTTTAGCTAAAACCTTAACGAATATATGGCGTCTTCTCGTAAAATCATCGGAACCAGTTATAACGACTCGACCATATTTGGAACGGATTTTTACGCTCGTATGGTCGCACAACGGTCACAGCTTCCCACACATATTGGTCGCACGTTGCTGGAGATGTAGAGACATATGATTCATCCAGAATGAATCTTTTTTAAACGGCGCGACCGTCTCGCGCTCGAAAATATAGACGCGCATATATACATACATATATACAAACCGTCGTCGCCTCCGTAATACAAGGTAAACAGAAATAAATAAACAGCCATGCGTAAATAAACAAAATTACATTAAATAAATAAATCGTACTCGTGAATAATCCGTGAGTCAAACACAAACTAATAAAAAATTCAAACGGTCTGCTTTGAATTTAAAATTTATTACCTCGCGTGCACCAATTTTTAAATTCCTCCTCGGAATAATAATAACCGCCATTGTGTAGCCGTCAGTCCGTGTCTCGATCTTCTACGACGCAGATAGAATCGATATAATCGCGCGATAAACAAAGCAAACGCAAAAAGCTACGGCTTCCTTCTTCAAACCCGCCCTATTTACAATCACCATACTTTTAAACAATGAAACGGTACTGCGAGTGCGTGGTGAAGGATCCGCGTGACACGTCCTGTTACGGCTCAACACAACGTTTCGAATTCAAATGGACGAATCGGGGCGCGCCGGTCGTCGGTGTCAGCCAATCGGAAGGCGCTGACATCCCTGGCGTTTCGATGTGTTTGTGTGCGTCATGCGTGTAGCCAAACGGTAACTGGTGTGAATCGCTGGAATACACAGGGATACTTGTATGGCGCAATAAAAGCAGCTAGCGAGTCCAGCAACCGTTCAGATCTCCTTGCATTATTGTAGAGTGTATACGTGATCCTTCTTGCCACAGCATTTCTATACGCACCGTGCGATCCCGAATACATCGTTTCTTTGTTCTTCCGAGGTGGAAAAAAACAGGTAAGTCGGAGCATTTACTTCGAATCGGTGGTGTGACACGTATCGCACATAGGGACGCTACCGATTCGAACAAAGAGACGCCGTGCCGGTTGCTCGTTTATGCATCTGTCCCCGAATCAAAATTCCTAATCTCCAACGGTTGACACACGGAGACAAAGAACGGTGCTCTCCGTTTCCCCATTTTCTTTTAGCATCAACGCACAGTGTTTTCCGCAATTCGATTTACGGTGTGACTGCGGTATGTTTTCTTGAACGTGATCATGCGTAGAAGTCAATCGCAGCCATTGGCTTTCCCCCGAGCACGGTTCAAACGAGTTTCTCGAACGCTCTTTTCTTAACTGTAGAAAAAACCATCGTAAATTCCCTTTTGCCCGGTAAACGACCTTTTGTACAAACAGTACAGTCCTTCGTGACACAGTGTCATTGCATATCGGGCTAACGTTCGCATCGGTTTCGTGTCCGTTTTTTTCCTTCCCTGCAGCTGCTCCCCTTACATAAGAACAACAACTGCGCGCCATATTTAATTGTAATTCGTTATTCACCTGCAATCTACCTCGTGATAAGATAAAAACAATGAAAAAATATGACACATTTGTACATACACGTGCGAGCGACTAGGTTTCTCAATCATTGGCCGATTAGATTGTTAGATTTTCGTGGAACGACGCAACTAGGTAAACATTGGTTCTTTGTCCAGGTTTCTTTGTTCGAAGAACGTAATTGTCGCGGGCTCGCGGAGTCGAGCTAAAATTTCGAAGTAGATAGAGCAAAAAGCAAGAATTAAGATAACGGGAATTTATAAAAATCGTCCCATTGTTTCGTGTACGGTTTTCATGAGATAAAGGTGTTCTCTTCCAGTGACCCAGCAATGGCTACTGCAACGGAATCGCCTGTCAACAATGAACGTAAGTGATGACATTTATGTACACGGGTAAAACAACTATGCGCTATATCTATATGCTCCGATGAATAAATAACTATCGATGTCACGTGAATTATGGTTCTGTCAATCTTAGATCAGCTATCAAATTTTCGTTTGACTTAATTTTATCCCCACCGTAAATATAGATTTATTTGTTTGTAATAAGACGTTCGCCGCACTCTGACATGTTTGTAACGGTTCCCTTTCTTGAAGAATTGATTCGGAGTTCGCGACAAGATACCGAGTCATTGTCAGTAATGTATCGAAATAGCATCGGACAAAGGAATTGCGAGCAGGATCGCGCGTATTGCGATTTTGGGCAATCCCGATGCGCAGTCACTGCGACAAAGGATCCTTAATTAGTAAGGCAATTTAGGTGACAGTAGGAACACACCCTAAGGCAGCAGAAAGTAGATAGTTGCTGAGAAGAGGTCAGAGCCCTCCATTGGCGTCCTCCGAGAAGTGCAGCCTGCACTTCGCCGTGGCAACTGCAGTCTGACTTGACTGCAGTGCTTGAACGCCTTTCAGTGGTTCTCAACCCCCGGAAATAATTCGCAGTTCCATCTAATCACAATTTAAATAATTACATACTTTTGTGCTTCTGCTACGAACATCTGAAAGCTTGTTAATTCGACAATTATAACTTTATAAAAAGAAGGTTGGTATTTTATTTTAAATGTTTTTTTTTAACTTAGAAAAATCCTTTGAGATTTGAAATCCTTGAGATTTGAGTTTCTAATTTTTAGTGGAATGACCCAATTTCAAAAGGCTGCATAGTTAATGCAGTTTCTGGATTAAATTGGAGAAATCTATTAGCTATTCCGTTGATATTGATTTTTAATAATATAATAGTAATATAATTACAAGGAAAAGGATATTAACTTTATTAGTCCTCGGAACTATTTTGGCTCTTTCTGTGAATTTTCTACTGCACAAAAATTTCTAAAGCAATTGTATAATTTATTTTTTGAGAGTACCACTCCAGGTAGTTTATGAGCTAGTAGACCAAGGTCGAGAAAGTGGACAGATCCGAACGATTGATCTGTCTTGATTGATCGAAGCTCGCGTCGATCGGGCACGGTTTCGCGGCGATCGGGAATTTCGCAATGCGAAACAATTGTATCGATCTCCCATTACCGTGGCCGACGGCCGGTCTAACGGGGCCCCGCATGGGTGTCGCGTATCGATAAATAATGCTATTTCACAATTCAACGCGGCGCCGACCACTAGCACGCGACTAGAGCCTCGTCGCCACGAAACGCCTATTTTTCGCGAACAATCAGACATTTCTCTTAACAAATATTAAAAATCTGATGGAAAATAATTTTGAGAGAAATTTCTCCATCGTCGGATGCACTCCATAACATTTTGACTCCCGTACCGGTCGTATGTGGTTTAGAAATTAATTTTGTTCACAATACAGTCGTTTGAACTGAACTTTATCGGGATTTGTACAATCTTCTGGGGGTAATTGTTCGGCAGTCAGAGTGCTAAATTTTTGTCTGGTCCGTGAAATGTGAAAAAATTTATAAATTAGTACCAGAAATCTTGATAAAAAGAAATATTCTTAAATTTTTCCCGATTTTTGTGATCACCGATCTTTCCAGAAAATGGAAAACAATGTCCAGAATTGGCACGTCCATTTTTCTTACTCGTCCCATTATGCGACGGTCTTTCAGCCCGAGGGACCGGTCGTTCGAGAATCGACCGTGTGTGCAGAACGCTAAAAACCGCCTATACGTTTGCCAGCAAACAGCGCATGGCCTCTGTGCACGTTGACATTGAAGTGCGTAGGTTAATCCGATTGTCCAGCGGCCTGCAAGATATACCATCGACCGCTGCCACCGTTTTTTCCATGGAGAGAGAAACTCTCTTTCTCTCTATCCTCTCCCCTCGTTCGGTTGAACTCTCTTCTGTCCACCTTAAAGGGTATACATCGATAAAGCACGTTTTCAAACGATGCATATTTACCAGGTCGAACGAGATCACTTCTCTCATCGACTTTTCTATTTCATCTTTTTTCCTACTCGTTGACGCTTCTTTAGATCCAATTAAATCTAACGAGCTGGCGAAGCTCATTAAACGTCTTGCCGGATCGAGTTCCGCAAATATTTTTACTTCCGGCCGGCCGGTTTCTTTTCTTCCGCTGACGAATGCGGTGCGCTGCACTGGACGATGACTTTCGAGTAGAAGGCTTTATTTTAGCTCTTTCGGACGTGAGTTTTGCTCGAGCTTCGTCCAAAGCCTTTTTAGCACTCATGAAACATTAGATCAATTTTGTATATAATTTCCGACGGTGTATAATCACTGTTTCGTAGCATGCATGTTTAAATTTGTTAAAACAGTTGTTCCTGATTTTATCCTCTTAATTTTAGCAAGATAAACGTTGCAAACATTCCAACTTGCTCGCCTGTTATGGGCTTGGAAAATATTTACACAACGACGCGTTATAAAGGACTATAAAAACAATCATTTTTTTTTCGCTAGCAGCGCACTAACGACTAGTTTCCATTATCTTTCGATCTTCGATAGCGACCAGTAGACTGCTCGTCGTCTACCGACATATACTGTGATCAGGGATCAAAATTAGGATCACCCTAAACTCTGACCCTTGCGCTACTCGCAAATTCAAAAGATAATCAACCAGCTGCGCTGTTCTCACGGTTAAAATTCTAACCCTTCTATACGCGGTTCCGGTCATTTCGCATACGTCTTAAATAATTCACTACGCAACATTTACCGTTATGTACCCAGTTAAATATAAAGCAACGACGTCCGTAATATCATCGATCGCCTAGTTTGTCTTTCAGTGGGCTCAAATATCGAGTCCTGGAGCGTTCTAGCTTAGGTTTCGAGGCGATTCCCATAATCGGACGATCCTGTCCGGTAGGGAAATTGGTCTTTCGCGCGCGCTCGGCCAGGCGACAGGGCTATCGAAAAAGTTCTCTGGAACCGTTGCCAAACAATGCGGTCGGGTTTCGAGCGACGGGTACCATAACGGGCGCCGTGGTTCCGATTTCTGCGCAATTTGCCGCGGTTCGTGACCAGTGGAAAAAGGGGGCGAATGCATTATTAACGTCGCCTCCTGTTTCCCTCGGTCGGTGTGCCGGCTTCTGAAAATATTCCACGGATATCGATCCAACGTTGGAAGATTCATTCACTTTGCGGACGTATCCTTCGCCCGTAATGCGTCACGCCGGTACCGGCACTGCGATTCTTCGATCCGCGGGAACGGAAAACACAGGACGGATTTCTCTCTCTCTCCCTCTCTCTCTTTCTTTCTCTCTCTCTCTCTCTCTCTCTCTCTCTCTCTCTCTCTCTCTCCCTCGCATTAGCGGCGTTCGACATTTCCGTGAACGTCTAGCAGTCGACGTTTAATAACAGGGTCGAAAGGGTTCCACCGGATAAGGGCAATCGGCCTCGGCAACTATTTTTAGCGATCATATTTATGGAGCCTAAAGTAACATTTTCGAAACTTTCCGTACGTACACTTACAACCCCGAAACCGGGGTAGAAACCCCTAATTTCATAACTGGTCCCCCCCGAATAAGATATTCGAAAAATTGTGCAGCAGTTCCTGTAGTTTTCTGAACTATAGGGTTATTACGGGTGAAATAGAAATGTTGCTTTGGGTGCTGGTTTTCAGAGGTCCTTCGAACGTATCAGAAATTTTAGAAAATATTTCGATTTACATATCCTTCTGTTCTTGACTGTACTACCCCTATATCGCTGCACTCTGTATATTAATCGTTAATTGGACTAATGGGGCTGTCGGAACCCTACTTAAATTTATGCTGATTATTATTTAATGCGCGTTGATGTAACTATTCGAAGATTTAGAGAGACGTTTATTGGCTCGCTACGTTCCCACTGGTATTAAAAGATCCTTATAATAATTATTTATCTTCAACCCGTTGTCGTACCGAGTCTGTCTCGTGAGTTCACACGGAATCTGTGGGTCGGTGTGTGATCATCGACAATGTTTACATCAACACCGCCTCGTCGACACTGGTTTCGACATTGACTATTCACCGAAACCTTCGAGTCGATACTGTTTTCCACGACACTCGTTTCGCCGTCATTATTGAAGGTGATCTTTTACCGTTACGTTGATTTTCCTATGGAGAGGAGAATTCCTAGTAATAATTAAACTGCGTCAATTGCACGAAACAGTAGCCATATGAGAGATTCTTTTTTCTTCGATAATCTGAATAAGTTGAACTCTTTTAATCTGTCTACCGTTTTAAAATGCATCAGCTCGTTTATATCATAAAGAATGGTAATAACTAGACTGCAGGTCTTTATGCAAAATAAAAATCTTGTGCATCGATTTCACCAAACAGAGGATAAATAAAAATTGATTTCGACTTCTAATCATTTCAATAAGATTATCACGATATTCTTAAATCTTACTGTTCTCTCTGTTTTAAGTTGCGACTAATTTTTCTTATAAATGTAATAGTCTTGCGGTGACTAATGGATCAGTTGTCCAGGGTTAATGAGCAGCAATCGAGAAGAGCACTTACGAAGTTAGGACCTTTCACCCCCGCGTATCTCTCGCAGGAGGGTGAAGAGATTCGAAAGTTTTCGCAACACTGTTACAAGCAAACCAAACAAAAACTACCAGAGATGGTGCGATTGCCCATATCCAGACCCTATGTCACGATATATTAAAACCCCGCGAGTACAAATATTCGTCTCGGAAAAAGGACGAAGGAAACGAATGGGGGATTGGGGACGGAAGGTCAGAGATCCGAGGACAAGGGATGAGTGCGGGAGAGAGCACGGGCGTTTTCCGGCGGGGAGCAATCTAGAGCAAATATAGACGCGAGGGCAGGAAGAAAAAATATTGATGAACCATTTCGGAGGAAATCGGGGAGTGACAATGGCTGAATTGTGCCCGGTCCGACCTCCGGAGGGTGGCTCGAGCCGCGAAACAATTAGAGGAACACTCTCACGGACAATGCGGGGTGATTCTGTCGTCCGGAAATTTGTTGGTAATCCACTCTTCTGCATTTTCGATAATGCAGTCTGGACCTTGGGTACCAATTTGGCAATCGCGTCTGTCGGAGGAAATATGAACGCGTTTTCGCTCCGAGAGCTTTTCCGAAATTAGCCAAAAACACTCGAAAGACCCGTTCGTTTATCCTTTTAACCGGGTTAGCCTTCAATTAGGAGACGAACACAAATTGCTTTGACGTTCTGTCGAAACAATCGTGCGTTAGTTAATTTGCATACTCGAATAATATTTTGTTCGCAACGCTAAGGTAAAAGACGTTAGTTGAGATAGTGCATGATGGCATCTTATTTCAAATAAATAATATCTGGCATGGCGGACACGACGCAATGAACCGAAAGAATTATTTATCGAATCAAGAGGGAAATGAAAGGACCCCGGGACACGAACGAATTAATCAATCATGCCCGGTTAAAGGTTAAACATCTGGCGTCTGGTAGGTGACTGAAGGTATCTGTCCTTGGGAAAAGAGATTAGAGGGTTGCTAAAGGAAGCACAAGCTGCTGGACCCTGTTATCGCCAGCAAGTCGAGGTGCACGTGCTTAGCGCAGATATTGGCACAGCCGGATGCAATGCTTCGAGGATTTCGGTAGCCCTCCGGCATGTCAACTGCGAAGTTGACATTTCGTACATTGCGTCTTCAGGTGACGTAAGCAGCCCCGGAGCCGAAGATTCGGCAGCGCGAAGGAGGGTCGGATTTGCAGTAGACGTGCCTCGCAAAATGGGCCACGGTTACGTAAAATCTTCGCAAACTCGAAAATCAATAAGCAGAGACCGGCAACAAATCGTTCGCCGAGCGCTATTAGGACTCGGACTACGCTGATACTATAATCTTCCGTTATACTCCCTTATTTCTAGTAGAGTCTAAGAACGTTCGAACAAAAGCCATACGCGCTAAACTCGACGGAGTTCCGCAGAGATAGACGTCCATTGATCAGAAAGTTGGCTGCCAGCCCGAGCTGGAGTAGTCGAAATTGGACGATAGTTTTCGGTAAATAGCACCCCCCCCCCAGAAAGACGTATTTTTCAAACAGTTAAAACGTCGTCGAGACACGAGATACGCCGTTTCAATTCCGTGTGTAGAACGGCGATCGATGATCCCCGATTTCGCTGCCATTCTTTCGCGTGACTCAGCGAACTGCGAACGTCTCCTCAACTGCGGAATTCCACGGAAAATCGCTCTAAGAAGATATCGTTCATTGATCTGGCTAGGGTAGCCGAGCCAAAAGTATAAGTGGTTCCATGGTGGCTGGGGTCGGACAGATGGCATTCGTAGCTTCCGAACTGCCAACGTATAATTAGGCCCCGATTGCTCCATATAAAATATCACCGTTCTCGACTCATCCGCTTTAACGTCTTCTTTCCGAAGACCTCCACTGATATCTATGTATCCACTTGACGCTCACCAGAAACCTAGACTGCGGACCTTCCTGCGGAACACCAATTTTCCGAGTCGATTCTCGGACACGGAAATTGAAAGACGAAGGTACTTCCTCTTCTCGTAATTTCACAATTTTAAATTCTATTTTCACAGTTTTGTGTTTCATCAACTCATTTATGTGATATTAGCAGATTGGAACTCGAATGGAACGTTTGCATCTCCTGCCATCCTAGAGTCACTCGACAGGGGAAGTTTCGCGCGAGAGGCGTCGAAAGAGTTAATTCGAAATTGATTGGAAGAAACGTTTTTCGCACATGTGCAGAGGACACCTCGATAAATGGTCCCGGGAAGAAGGCTCGCAGCCAAATTGTAGATCAATAGACGAAGTTGAATTATACAGAGCTCGTGTCGGCTGTTTCTTGCACAGCTTTTTGGGAGAATTGGCAAGAATAAATAATTTCCCATTACGTCTCCATTCGGCCGGCCTACTTAACATATGTAAATATGTTCGTTAAACGGTGGAATTCCTGAAGGAGTCCATTCATCAGACACTTGGCCGCGAGCCTGCTCGCTTATACAACCGAATAGCCCTCGAACAGATGATAGTTTAACACGACACGTGGCGATACAGATTCCGACGAGCATCCGGAACGCAAAGGCAAAAGTTTCTCGCGCAGATCTTCGACCGGAGATATCGTCAATTATTCAGCCGGGGGTGTAGTGGACTCGAGGGTAGTTCCGATCAAGCAGATACGAGTCGTCGCCCCTCTAGGGCAGCAGGGATGTATCAACGATACACGTCTACTTTCACGTTTCAAATTGGCCCCTTTTCACTAGGACGGGCCGCTCGAACACGCGCACAATTACACTCGCCCCGTTAAAAACAGAAATTCGAATATAATAGACGAAAGGGCGGTTCAGATTGGACAGATACTTGAACCCCCGGGGCGGTTCTTAAGTACCTGACACCCGGGTAAATTATTCATTTCAATTCGCCGCCACAAAGCAAAGTTGGAGCCATTTAGGGCGTAATTGAAGACCAAAGCTTCATCCCTTAGCAAACAATCGCGCTGGAGAACCATTATTTCCAGAAAGGCGAAAAGTGTGTGTTTCAGAGGTAGGCTTTTCGACGAAGTGATTTTTCGCCTGAAAACCTTGGATATATCAGGAGAAAATTCTTGACGTGGGAAAGGCCAAAAGCGTGCACTAAACTGGAAGAGGCCAAGGGTTTGACTTGACAACGACTGACTTACTTTGTGCTTCTCACCGACTGGTCGCAATGCGACGGAGTTTGCTCAGAGCACTTATGTTCGACTACTTTAAATAACAAAAATGTTAGAAGAAAGTACCCTGTTAAGGGAAGGGTTCCGAATATGGTCTAAGATGTATGCAAAATTTTATAAGTAATTACAGTGTCGCCTTGTAGCCTTAGCGCACTGACAGTCAATCTCGTGGAATTGAAGGCTAGAAAACTAGTGCGTTTATAGCTGTGTTTTATCATTTCTTTTCTAGAGAAAAGGCCTAGTTTGTCCTAGCAGGAACATTTTTTAATTTCAGCTATTTCGCAGAGAAGGGACCGCCGTGGCGCGTGTTATGTAAAGTTGACAAAATTGACATTCTTCGGGCGGAATGGCCCAGTGTGCGGCGCCGGGGCGTCTTGGTGCTGCGGTAGTTGGCGAGACCTTCGCCGAAGAAGCGGGGCGTCCATTGATCAGGGGGCCAGAGGATTGCTGGGGGCTAGATAGAGAAAGGAGCCGAAAGTGTAAGAGGTTCGGCGGGGTGGGACAGATGGTATTTTACGCCTCCGCGTAGGCTTCCACACGTGCCTAGCGACCGGCAGCCGGGTCCACGATATAGGCATGTTAAGCCCGCTCTCGGAGGTGGAGGTTGGAGGTTGGAGGTTAGCAGAGGAAGGTGGAAGGGTGGCTTGTCGTCGGGTAGGCTGCTCGAAACGGCGAGGGGGTGGTGTCCGCCGCGGCTACGGGGCGCAAGAGGCGCCGGTGGGTGGATATTGAGCGACGCCGGGCGTCGTGGCGCACTGTGCGGATCAGTCGCACTCCAGCCACCGCCCCAGATACGAGTTCAGCCACTTCCGGCCCTCCTGATCGCCAGTCGGACGTGTCCTCTCGCCCGACATCTCCACCGCTTTTTCCTTTTCGTTCCTTTCCTCCCCCCGTCGTAGTCGCGCCCCGGCCGCTTCTTCGCGCGGAGCTACTTTCGTTTTCGGTTTTTCGGTTTCGGAGAGGAAACGTTCCGACCAAACACGCCAGAAACATGCTGATCGGTCTCGTGCGCGACTCAGTGCTGCAGTGCTTCTGTCACAGCTGCAAGGCACCCTTGGGCCTCGTAGGTGAGTCCTCCAACACGACGTGCCCACCATCCTACACGAGATGCAACCGTTCTCCGCGAACCGCCCTCGGCACGATCCAGGCAAAACCGAGTATACATGGTTCCAAAGGGAGGAGTTGCTCCTGCCGGACCAACTTTCAAGACGATTTAGCTCCTTATATCTGATAAAACGTGAGTTCTAATTTGAGTTGCCGCTCAGTTTTGGCTGCGATCGGTGGTTGCGATTTTTTAAGTACCCAGATTGTTCTTGAATTTACCGGTATTGATTTAATTTTTTGTGCATAAAAGAGTCGTCATTTGAAGTCAATTCGATGTTTCTTAAAAAGAGAAAATTCGTAGATTTTTAATGATACGGTTAAAGTAATTTTTGTAATTAAGGAAGGATTATTTCTTAGTGCTTTATGTTCGTTTTAACGCCCTGCAGCCTATGCATTACGCTCCCCGAACTTGATGGCAGCCGTATTTTCACCGCAGTCGACGGTGGTCGATACCACGCTGGTATCGTATTATCCTAGACACCTGCAGTTCGATCAATTTCTCCGGCGTCCACCAATCGGTACTCATGGTGCACTTGTGCCTCCGCGGTGCCACCACCATGTGTGCGGATCGTTCGCCGTGCCGGTAGTCGCGGACGAATGTTTTATTTCCTCTCGATCGTAAAACTCGAGAACCAAAGGGATCAAAGAAACTGGAAACGGTAAAATTTTTCCCAGGGCTTTTAAGTCATGAATCTCTTTAAATCTGGTCGACTGTGAAGATTGCGAGGGTGGTTGTCACGCACGTGATCCACGGAAAACCTCCGCAAAACGATCAGGGTGCGGCCTCCAAGATGGCCACCGCAGCCGGCCGATAGCGAGTAGACGGTTGCATCGATTTCCCGATAATTAAAGCACGATCCCCGGTATTCCCTGTGGCCCTTGCCAGTAATACAAACCACCCTTCCTCTCTGTCTCTATCTCTTTTTCTCTGATCGATTTTAAATTTTTCTGAAGCGGGCGATAGAAGGGGCAACGCGCCCTTCAAGAAGCCGAGCGGCAAAGGAAAGCCGCGGACCAAGCAGCCGAAGAAAGTGAAGTTCATCAGTGAGTACACACACGGAAGCGCCCCGCCGCTATTTTTTCCATCCACCCTTGTAATTAACGAGCCCCTGCTCTTGCGTTCTCATTACGCGGCCGAGATCGAGCCCGCGCGCGCTTAATCGCCCTCGAGGGTTTATACGCCTCGTCGCTGCGAGCCTTTTCTCCCCGTCAATGATGTTAAAGTTGATGATCCGAGAGCCGCACCGGATCCGGCAAAGTCAAGGTAAACGGCGCCGCTCTGGAACAGGTAGCCCCGCTCTTGCTTGCTGCCTTTTTCGGAAAAATCGATCGACGACGGGAGAAACTCGCAAACCAGGGGCAGGAGGAGGGGAGGGAGGGGTGTCGGGTGACGACCGATCGAATCGACCCTCGATTTTCCGAGAATCGAGCGTGCCTGTGTGTGCTCGTGGCCCGCAAGGTGCAACGACCCTGGCCGCCGCGCGAACACTCGCCAATATGTCGCCGGGTGAATTATAAATCGACACACACCGGGCGAATATGTTGGAGAACATGCTCGTACTTCTCTCTTCGCTGCGGCGTTGTTCGTGTGGGGTGGCCGAGCTGAGAGGTGCGTGTGCCGACGCTAGACGTCGTGGCGCCTAGAGACAATCGTCCCGTGGGCTGATCGATCCTTCCTTCTCGCGTCTCTCTGAGTCATACTTCCGTAACCGACTCAGGCTAGACTCGCCGGGATCAGACACACGGGGATCGAGGAGATAGATTGTCCTGATGATGCTTTTTAATCACGGCCGGTAATTGCCCCGCTGATTTATCGGGGACATCCTGTCTCGACGCCTCGCTAATAGCCGCTGCTCGCTTCGGCGACGTTCCATCTTCGAGAAATTAATTAGCGTCTGGACTGCGGACCTTTATGCTAATTACGAATTCTCGGTGTTAATTGAAAGATAATGCAGTTAGAGACACTTGGTATTCTTGGTTCCACCTTTGGAGGGTGGACACTTTGAACAATTTAATCATTTGAAACGTTGATCCTTTTATTGGATCCTTTGATATAAGCAGGTAATAGTTTTAAGTGAATACCAGGAAATTCAGAGGAAACATTTGACATCTCCATTTTTATTGTGAATGCATAAAATTCCCAGTCCAATGATCTGCAGCATTTCATTCGCCATAGGGTAAGTGTGCCTTGCTTCAACCAATAGACAGCTTTCCTGAACACAAATTTCTTAAAAATCCTCTAACAAAGTATTTTATTAGGTCAGTAAAAAAACTCAGGAACAGAAACTTTTATACTGACCTAAGTACACACTTCCTGCCGCAACAGAAAAATCAATTCTTCAAGAAGTATGTAGTAGCAATTTGATTTGAAATCCCGAGAAATAGAACGTCGAAGAAATCGATCCGGGAGTAAATTGAGTTATCAGTGGTGTAGGGATTAGCAGGTTGATTTAATTAGACATCGAGAAGGGGCGTCGTTAGAATTCGATTGATTTGACGTCGGTGTCCCTATAGCGACCGAGATCCGATGCCAGGAGAAGTCGAAGGGTGGGCTGCGCTACGAGGTGATCTTGGCAGAGCCAACGGTGCCGAAGCGAGCCCCGTCGCCGCCACAGACGAGTCCGACTCAACAAGTCGCCATCGAGGACAAGCTACGAGCGGCGGAAGAGAGAAGACTCTCGCTGGAAGCTCATAAGCTCGCCGCCCTCGCCGCTAAGCTCAGCAAAATTGAGGAGGCAGCTCGCAAGAAAGATGAGCTCAGCGCGGCTTTCATCGCCGCGACCCGCGAGTCGCTGGACGCCAAGATGAACCACACGGTGGAGAAACGAGAGGCGCACATCGCCGAGCTGAAGAACAAGCTGAAAGAACACGTTAGTCCCCCGGCAAACTAGTTTCACCTCTGAAAACAACCTCAACAGGGTCATTAGAACTTATCTCTGTTTCGTTTTCAGTTTGAGAGTGTCGAGAAGAGCCGTTTGAGCCTCGAACAGCAGACCGAGGAGGTCCGTCTCGCCGTCGAAGAGAAGCTGAAGACCGCCGCTGCTCAGCGCGACGAGAACATCAAGAGGATGCTGGAACGCTTCAAGGAACACGTTAGTAGAATCAACAAAGTGTAAACTGTCTCCTCTGCTCGATAGACAATTCGAGAACGTTTTAACGAATTGTACAGGAGGAGCAAGCTGCTCGCGTTCGCCAAGCAATATCCGAACGCGTTCAACAGCTGGAGACTCAGATCCAGGGCAAACTGGACCAGGCCCGTGAACGTCGCGAGAACCTCGAACGTGAACAGAAGGAGAAGCTGCGCAACTACGTAAGTCCCACAGGATTGTCCTATATAACGCCTACATTCGTTCGAAACTAGTTTTATGGTTTGGTTCCACTGGTTTGGTTTCTTTGGGGCAGTATCCAGGAAGGATTTCTCGCTTGTTGTAGCTCGTTTTGGTCACACACATACACTCACTTGGTTTCCCCTTTGGTCATGTCTATCGAGAGCGTTGCGTTCGACGGTATTACGGCGTTTCTTTTGTGCGAGGTTGTTCAGTTGTTTCAGTGGAAATCCTTTCTTCCCTCGCGCACAATATGAATTCAACCCCCCAATAAGGGACTTTGAAATGGTCGTTTAGAACACCGTGAAGATAGCGAAAGTACGCGAGACGGCGGAAGACAGCTACATCACAGAGAATGAGAAGCTGAGGTGCATTTATACCAGTAGGATTTATACGGCGGAGGAGAACCGGCGCCGACAGATTCAACGCCGTCTGCAGGCTATCCGCCAGCATGTAATTCCGCTCTCTTTCTGTTGACTCGATATTCTGGTTGTTTTATTACCGTCCCATCTTTTGCCCTCGTGGTAGCTCGCTTCTTATGGTATCTGTTTCGCTCAGTCGTTTCCGTAGGAGTCACGTGATTATCGAATGTTACCCTGCTTCCCCACATTGATTTGCAGAGGATCTACGAGGAATTCAGTTTACGCGTTAAGTATGGGATGTAAATTTCACTGCAACCTGTTCTACTGATATTGCCGATGAAAAACGCAAAAAGAACCGTGTGCCTCGTAGAAACCGTCTTCTCGCAAAACCCGATTAAAGTTCGACCAATCGCGTGCCGCCGCGCTACCCCACTCGCGGGAGGGTGGTGCAGCGCGGCGTCACGCCATTGGCCACAACTTCAAAGTCCTTTTGCCAGAGAACGATTCGTTTGCGGCATACCGTTCCTTTTGAATTTTTATTCATTTCGGAACGTAGAATCCGTTAAATGAAAGAAGCGGTGACTCGATTTACACCCTGTACGCCCTTCTTGTTCTTTTCAGCATGACCACCCTGTACTTACGGTGTACCCTAGATGGATGTTAGCTTAATATCAGTTGGCATGGGACTGTTTCACCTTCTGTTTCCATAGAATAGTTTTTAGCCGTCCGGTGATTGGGCAGTTTAAAGTACCGTTCGTTTCTGTTGTTCCAAAGGAAAGGCGCGCCGAGCTGGTGAGACAAAACAAAGCGGCTCTGTCCGAGCAGTCCAACCTGCCCGCTGAGAACGAGACCGCCAGCTCTGGGTAAACTGGAGGCCGTTCTGCGATCACAGTCCTCGTTAAAGTACTTTTTTCATCGTGGCAAAAAACAAATCGAGGAAAGGAATAGAAGAGGGGAAAAAAGAGCGAGAGATTCGACTAACAGGAGCGCTTGCAGCGTCAACTCGCTGAATAGGTCATCGGACTTACGTGTTTCAAATTCGGAATAAAACCCAAGGAGCAGAGTTTGCTCGTTGTGCGCTTGGCGAGGCCTCCGTTACGCTTTGTGCCATTTTCGTTCGCTGGATGAAACAAACTAAAGAACAAACTAAAAAGAGGGAGAGAGAGAAAAGAAACGAGATCACATTTTTGAAGGAAACTTGCACGCAAGCGGTTATGTATCAGCCGAAAGGATTTGCAATTTTAACGACCATTATTTAATCAAGGCAATCGGGAGACTAAAAACGGTTCGATTAGATAAGAAGGGACTGTACCAGTTCCTCTTCTTTCATTTTTTCAACTGTCTCCTGTTTTATACTCGTGCAAAGAAAATTACTGCCTTCGTCTGAAAGGGATAACTCGTTTGTTTTTAATAGGGGGGATATAGGGGTACACAGATATATTGTACACATACTAACCGGCATTTTTGGATACGACGTGAAAAATATTCATTTTTCAGTTCTAACGTGCCTACCACTTACATGATTGTAGATCCTCTACGAGATGGCATTATTATGAAACGGATATAACTTCTCTGTGTTTTGTGATTGATTGTGTACCGTTGGAGTCACTGATATTTTAAGATCTCTTATCATTTTTATAACTCGCTTGTTTTTAATATACATAAATATATATGGATATATATATACACATATATATGTAAATATATATATGTATCATTTTTTTACAATGGCTATGGTGGTTGTTGTTGACTTTTAAGCAACCCGGTCGCGACGGAATCGTTAAATGGATCATGTAGATCGATCGGGGTTGGAGAACGTGTTAAAGCCTTTTACAACGTTTTGTATTATCCGTTTTCTATATTTTCTTTTTTTTTTTTTACTATTGACCCGTGTTTTTCACTTCGACTTTCGACGTTCATTTTCGAAATCAAGCTTTATCAATGTTTCCGTTCGTCGAAACGTTCTTTGCTTTCATTCATAGAGTAATAAAATAGAATACTACCGCTACAATTAAATCTTAAGTGGTAATTGCGACCATATGTGTGTACACATACCATGCGTAAATAAAAGAAAGAAAAGAAGAAACAGCGTACGTATGTGTGTGTGTGTGTGGTATGTGCCCGAAACATGTAAGCACACTCTATAATATATATGATAGTGCTTTATACTAGGCTTGAAAACTTTAAAACCATTTTGTACTCGATCATTGTAATATTACTGCGCTAACTGAAACAAGAACATTCACAAGAATATGTAGTCTAATTGAATATGATAATATGATGCTTCTGTGATGACTTAATTATTTGTCAAAATGTGTAGTGTTTAAGTGAGAGTGTGAGAGAGAGAGAAAGAGAGACATTTTGATTCCTCTACGCACGTATGGATACCGTGGCTAGGGGCCTTAATTACATTCGTACTATATATCATCGCTGGAAATACATATATTGAAAAGTAAAACGGAAAGGAGAAAAGAGAGAAACGAGTAATGGACGAATGAAGCGAAGTAGTTGAATCGCGCGCCGTACTGGAGCAAAGTTTTCATCAGATTCCCCTTTTTATAACAATATATATTGGCAGCTGATGATTCCTCGGCCTTCATAGATATGTATTTCGTGAATATATGTACGCGTATATATGCATCGTATGTGTACAATATGTATATCGAGGGGATACTATTAACTCGGAGGAAAATTTTCGCTCTTGTCACGGTATCGTCACGAAAACGAAAAAATAAACAATGGCGCATAGGGAGAACAACTTGCCGCAGTGATATTGCAACCGATACACTACGATCTAGATATCGAATAACTATACAGAACAAATTTTTACAAAGGGCTATTCGCAGAAGTGCTAACGCGAGATTTAAAAAGAAAACGAAAAAAAAGACGAAGAGAAAAGAATGACGGGGGAAAAGAAATGTAACAAATTAATTAATCGAAAAGGAGATCGAATGTGGAGAACATTAGAACACTTACGTCGACGAGTATGCAACTGTAACCTATATTGCCGAGTGTTGCGGTTAATTCGCCACCTGTCGCAATGTCGAGATAGAAAAAAAAAGAAAAAAGGGAAAGATGAATTCCGTTTCTTCTTTTCCAGCGGCGCGATTACGACAGGCGGCGATGTAACGTCTATTTTTGCATAATTGTTGTGATCTTTTTGCAAAATGTAACTCGCACGATTATTATATAGATGCCCGACGTATGTATGTTATGATACGATTGTCCTTTTCGACCTACGTTATTATATATATTTATATATATATAAATATATATATATAGATTTATACGCGATGGTATATATATATACATATACATATATAGATATGATATGGTTATTACAATGTACGTATGGTTTCTTGTGAGCTTTGGTATTGTCTTATCGTAAAAAGCGACGGAAGCAAAATCGACACGCAAGGGAACTTATCGCAAAATGTATTCGTACGAACGAGAGAATCGCGAGAAACCAGCTTCTCAACGATACATTGGCTGCCTTCGATATTCTTTGTTTAACATTTTTTCGGTTGGAATATTGTGTGTTCGACCGAGAACATGATTGTGTGAAGTAAAAGGCCGTACCTACACGCATCTACAGCTGTTCTTTTTCTCTCTTTTTCTCTCTATTTCTATTTCTCTCTTTATTCCTTTTTCATCCGTCCTATTTAGAAACCATGGACCGCATACCATACGAAATTCGGCTGGAAAACGTGCTGTTGTTATCAATTCCGAGTTTTATGGCCACCAATTTGGCACTACTACTAAAGTACTAGATATTTACGATTCTCGGCTGAAAGCAGTGACCGTGCGTCGGTAAAACAGATTGTTTCGGGATTTCCCAGTGCCCCTCGGCTTTTTTATAGACCCTAGAACCCTGTCCATTACGAGGAACCGTGTAAATATGTATAATAAACGCTCGGCGATGTTTCTTCGCTTAGGTAGGGAATGTTGCACGCGTATTATGTTATTGTAACGGATTGCAGGTAGAAACTGGTCGGCGTTATATAGGTTACGTGGTCATCTTTTTGAAACAGACCGGTACAAGCTGTGAAACAGTCTAGATACGGCACCGGGATCAACGGTGACGTCAAAGGCTGTTGAATGGCCGAAAGCCAAAGGCTAAACGAAACGACGAGATTGGCTTTATAGCGGAGTAGGTAGAGGGCAAATGGCTACCGTGCGGCCGAATAATAATGCGCAGCCAGTGCGGGACGAGTGAGGAAAATCGTGATAAAGTGCGTGTACGATGTTACTGAAGGGCCGATTATTGGAGAAGAAGAACAGGAGGCATCATGGGAAAAACACCAAAGCCACGGCCGGTAAGTGGATAGATTGGTACGCCAGGAAATTTGTGAAATGGTTCGCCTGCCAGTCGACGAGAGAGCCCTGCTGCGTTCACGGTGTCCCCCTAAAGGTTTTCCATGGTATCGACACACTGGGTCACCGGGACCTGTGTACTCAAATTAATTACAAAGCCTTTAACGCGATCCACACGATTAACCGTCGTAAACAGCAGATCAAAATAAAAAGTGTGTACGGGAGTCGCAACATCGTTATGCTGCGGAGTTTACGATCGACGAGAAGCTTCATCGAACGATATCGAAACAGACGGACGACAAGATAAACGCAGTTTCGGTGTGGGAAGATCGAAGTCGCGTTTTGTTTTCGGAATTCGGTCGTAAGAATGCACGATTAGGGTTTTGTTACGTATCAAGGTTATGCGCGACAGCGTGCACCCTCGTATAAACTTTCTCTTAGAATTTATCGACGGAAGACGACCGCCAGTATTTTTATGATCAATGGTAGAATTGTGTTATCGCGTTTCGCGTATTATTGCCGCAAACGTAACGCGCTGCAACATGCAAATATTGAGGTTATGCTGTACTTCAATATGGACGCCGTATGGGCTCGCATACACAAGTGTATTTCATGCACATGGCTCGGTACACATGATTCATAATTTTTTCCTGGCGCCTCATAGATACCAGTTGCATCCCAGTTACCTGTCCCGTATAAATTAAATGAACGCGATAACGAGTCTTGTTTAAATTGGTGTCGATGTCGCGAAGTGTGCGAGCCAACACACTCCCGTACGAATCGTGCCAGATATTATCAATGAATCCGAACTATGTCCCGCCCTTTGACAGACGTTGTTGTTGATATTGGTACGTCGTTGATACCGTTTACTCATTGTTATTATTGATACGCGCTCGGGGAAAACATCATCCCTTCGCGCGGCGTCATCATGCTAAATAGTTGTTAGGCGTTAGTCTTCGCACGTCAACTGCGTAGAATCTGTTCCGTCGGTTTTACATTCAAATCGATTGTTTTCCCTCGTATAATCTTATCGATTCTAGAAATTATATCGTGCCACGTGCCCAGTATCTGCACCATATGAAAGTATTGTATTCAGTGATCTGTTTATTACTGTTCCGTCATCAGATGCATCATTACATGATTATTCTGGAAGTCTTTGGGCATAAACTAACTGTTCTATAGAAACGCAACGTTAACCGATCGAACTGCAAGCGCACGCACACGACGCCACATCGATGTGTACCGCGCGACAAGTATAAAACATTTATCGCATTCTCAACATTAATTACACCGTTTTTGCTCGCTTTTATACAACGCGTTTATACAAGATTACTTTCACTTTTGGTCGAAACGCGCAAACGAGTTTTCCCAAGTGCAATTCACGCTGTTCAGCCTGTAGTCGTTTTACGTTCATGCGTACAAAAGCTACGACCACACACTTATACAAAATTGCATATTTTGTACCTAGAATGATTTAATTATTACGTAATGTCACACGAAGTAGCTTATATTTATCCGCTTTGCTAAGTCAGAATCGGACTCAAAACATGTGTCTGCATTTGTCTCTGATGATTCCGCATAATTTGCTTCGGCTAAAATGGGTTTCTATCTTTGTAACTTGCATTGCTAAATTTAACATTTCCTTCCGGCATTTTGATACCGTAAATTCGACTATCCCGAAAAAATGCGTCACGTTATAATTTTACCAACAAGTAGGTTCGTTCAAAATTGCTAGTAACATTACGGAACTACGTTTCGTAATCCGATGTTCGATAATAGGGATTTTTTTAAATTTCGAGCGGTACTCGGAGCGACCGATCGCCGCTCGATAATTTCTGGAACGCTCGATCTATCGTTTCGATTCCGGACCGGAAAGTAATCGAGCGTAATCGAACGGACAGGAAAAACTATTTTAGACAGTTCTGTTCCGTCTCGCGCGTCACACGGAAAGTGCGTGTTGGTGAAACCGTGAAAATGCATTCTTAGCGAGCTGCGATAAGAATAGAGCGAGGAAGATAGAGTAAGATAACAAATAAAGAGGAGATATGTACGGGTACATACGTAATCGACGACGAAGAGAGGTTCTGCGTGTGAGTATACGTGTGTTAAGGAGGCGCGCATACCAACGACGCACGTCTGTGTATGTGTCTCGTACAGAGAAGTACGTCGATGCGACGCACACATCCGTAATTGTACAAGTGCACACGTTACCATGACGATAAAGACGCCGATCGATGTTTTTAACCCGGCGGAATGCAACGCGTTGATTTCGTGTTCGATACCTTGCGATATTTCTGTCTTCGTATTGCGCTTTTCCGCTCCTTACCGTGCCATATGCCTGCATCTTGATCGATCGAGCTCGCGGCATCATGCTTTTATAATAAAAGCGGTCGTAACGATGGATTACGACCTCCTGCGATTTTTGCAGTCTTGAGATCGCGATCGATCTTCCGCGTCGGCCATATTGAAATTTGAATTGGTACCTCCTATGACAACTATAGGGCCAATTTCAAAATTGTTTTTTAACGAAGCACAATCTTTTTAAACGAATAATAAGATAGTAAGTTTTTTAGATTTTGATAATTTATGATATTTTCCGAAAAATCCTTCCGAGAAATTTTTATTTATAATTGACACTAGAACTACTGGGTGCTAAAGGTATTTTAATGATACTATGAGCTTCAATAAAGAAATTTATACAGTACTCTTCAGTAGACAACAGACTATCACAAAATTACGTCATGCTACAAGCTGGCAAAGTTTTTATTCCCCTCAAAGTAAAAAGTAGTTATAAATATTGTATTTCAGATTATTACAGTTGATGGTAATCACCTCAAGAATGATTTCCTGTCGTTAATATTGACACTTTAACTACCGGCAGCTTATACGGATAATGTCTTTAATTACTTTATTTAAGAGAAGGCTAATTATATTTTCTTTTAAACGAGCGTCAAGAGAAGTTGTTATATCGTATCAGTCAAGAAGGCGAGAAAGTTAGTTTATGACCAAAAAATTCAACCGGAGGGCTTTCATGAATAATTAATAAACTGCGGATTTTTTTTTTAAAACTAACAATTGTGTACATCAACTGCAGAAAATTATGAGTAAAGATTTCTTCCGTTCTGTAATAATTTCAGAAAGCTGAGAATAACTGCACCTAAAAAATAAAAAAATTGGCAGTTTATTAATTAAGTACGTACGCGATACATAATATCGCTCCGAAAGTTCGATCGACGGAGATCGACCTTTCGACGATCGTTCTCAGGATCCGAGTCACATTGCGCCGAGATAATCTTGTCCTTGAAAGCCTCTTAATTCACAAGATAATGCGTGCCGGCGTCGATGACTTATTCGTCCGGATCGGTTGGTCAGTGACCATCTTCATGGTCTAGTTGTAGGTCTTTTTTCTCGTCCCGGTGCGATAGCGTGGACGCCGATATCTCTCGCGACGACGACGCGGAGTTATATAAACTTTGTTCTGCGTAAAGTCTACGCGTCGCGCAACCGAATCGACCAATGCCACCGAAGCTGCCCACGTAACAGGCCGGCAGGTATCCTCGAATCGGATAACGGTACCCGAATGCTCAAATTAAGTGGAACTAGTTCCCCCATGGCTGCGAGGATCTCTGATCTCATGTTTACCAATAAATACGGCCCGGCTGCGTTAATGAGCGTCGGATCCGATTATATTAAATATTAATCCTTACGTGTCTCCAGACGTACACATTTATCGAACTGAATAATTGATGTACGCGCCGATGCTGCGATAATTACTCTCGACTTCGAAGACAGCGTTCTTCAGTAGAATTTAATTTTTTTGCAGCAGATCAGGCAGATAAAAATATTTGCAGTCCACTTTGCAAACGTAAGCATCGTTTCTAAGATACACTTTTTAGGATCGTAAATTGCTGCATTTTACTGTAGCTATAAGGGACGGTATATAGAGTACGTTTAGGAGAAATGATCCTGCAGATTTAGAAACTCTGCATGCAGAACCAGCATATTTATAATCCTCCTTGCACAGTTGCACCGAAGATAAAGAGGTTGATGACTCAAACGACGAGGATGTTTTGCACCATTCATCGGTGAGTTATGTTAGGGGATGCGGACAGGTTTAGCCAGACAAACAGTCTGCGTCGGGGTAAACGCACTGTTATTCAACAACTTATTCATAAAGCGTTCCAGCACTTTCATTCAGTTCAGAACTAATTAGACAGCACACGAAGAATGCAACTGTGCACATAGTCCGACGGCGGAACGACTACTTCAGCTTTAACCCTTCCGCATTTGCAAACTGTTCAGCGTAGCTTTTTCCTCAGGACAAGAGGAAAAAACTAATTTATAGCGATCAGAGGCTGGACAGGATAAACGGTTCGAGTCATTCGGAAATCAATCGGCGAGAGAGAAAAATTGCTGAAGGTTCCACGAATGCATTAGTTTAGCGCGCACGGTTAATTGATAGTAACGAACCGGGAACGCTATGGCATCGAAACGAGCGTTTTAATGTCAATGCAGAGCCATTTGAATAATAATCGTTTTATCGATTTATATTGACGCCAGCGTCTCGCATACTTTCCACATAGCCATCGGCCGTACACGGGCGCGCGCGTACACGCACGGATACACAAGCTCGAGAGAACTCCGTAATTTACACTTGCGCGGAATAAGACACATGTTTTCCGAAAATTTATACGCCCCTGCGGCGAGGTGCTTTATCGTGGCGCGAGATTTCCATATTTCCGACGGATGCGCGCAGCTTAATGTGGGTCATTTCGATGCGAGATGCACGCGCATGTAAATTACAACCGGCGAAAAGTTGTCAAGGACCCGTCGCGATCATGCTGTGGTTTTTCGGCCGGTCCGAAGAATTTCGCGAAGGAACGACGGTCGATGATTCCAGCGACGGGTGTCGAGCGACCCAAGGCCTTTGCAATATAGTCTCAATCACCGTCAATCTACACTGATCTTAACAATTTGCGGCGAGCCACCTTCCCGCGACGAGATGCAGCCTTTGCCATACTCGATTCGAACCATGCCCCCCCCCCATGGCACTTTCTTCTTCCACTCTTCCCTTTTCTTCGTCATCTACTTCCTCTCTGCGGCTCGTTTATCCTGCCTGATCGATAAGAGACCGGAATCGCAGCCCTTAGGGGACGAACTGGCGTTTTATTGAAACGATAAAAAATACTGCTAGAATTGTAACTAAAAAATTCAACATTCTCCCAAACGGAGACCAACTTCCAAGCGGTCTTTCGAAATTGATTCCAGAACTGCAACATTTCATTTTTAGCGGGTTGGTAAATAAAAATCAATTTTACTTTGTAGCACTGTGAAATAATAATTTTTTCCTTAACACGTTGAGTGCCATGTCACCCATATGTGGGTGACGGAATTATTTGTCCAGATTTTGAAATGAATTTTTACGTTAATATATTCATTGTACCAAATTTGATTGGGATCTGTAAAATGCAAGAAAGTTGGAGGACTACTCAATATCATACATATAATTTTTTTCAATTTTCATTTCGTTAAATAACTTATTTTATGGAATTTTTGAGGTTTCTAGTTTGGCAGTCAAAGTGTTAATATTTAGCGGAAAAACACAACTCACTGCAATTTAAATGAATTACAAGCTAAATCTGGATTGGAATATTTTTTGGGGTTCGTGTTTAGCAAGAAATATGATTCAACTTTTTTTTAGATACAGCATGGATGTTCGGTTTCTAAAAGCGTCCACTGAATTCTAGTTGCAACGAGCTGCAAACGGGCAGGAGTTTGCAGCCTGCAAACGACTAATCCGAGGCAACATAGGGAAAGTAGTCCAGCATACGTGCCAAAGTACGAAACGGCCGTGCGATTTTAATCAAGCACTGAAACGGTTCGTTTTTGTGTGAAAGGACGCCGGCATACACTCTTTTTTTCTCCCGACGGCTGTCCACTGCATTTCTCTCGGTCTACAATTTCTGCGCGACCACAGGAGAGACGACTGGCGCCGCGGCGCCCGACACCGTCCCTTTAGATCCTATCGCCCCCGGCAGTGGTTTATTGCAGTTGACAGAAACATTCGACGCGTCAATTAATCGTGAATTTTGTCCGTCCGTTCGGAACGGCAACATTTCGTGTGTCATTAACGCGAGGATTCCGATTTTACAGATTCAAAAAAATTATAATCAGTATATTAACACTTTGATCGCCAAACAAGAAAGTTAAAAAATTCCATGAAATCACAGTAAGTTATTTAACACTTTGACTGCCAAACTAGAAACCTCAAAAATTCCATAAAATCGAAGTAAGTTATTTAATGTAATACAAATTTAAAGAAATTAAATTTATGATATTGAATAGTCCTCCAACTGTTTTACATTTTACAGATCCTAATCAAATTTGGTTCAATGAATATATTAACGTAAAAATTCATTTTAAAGCCAGAACAAATAATTCCTTTACCCATATATATGTGACATGGCAGTCAACGTGTTAATACTCTAATTTTGGTAAAGTAGCACATGTCTTATGGGTTTTAATGCTTGGTTTTTGGTGCCATGTCTTTCGATGACCACCAAAAGTTTACGGGAACTCGCGAGGGAACGATGTTCGTTACTCAATAATTTCTAACCGCGGCGGAGTCGCGCGAGTCTATTTAAAACGCGACTTTCCGCGAATGATTCGCAAACATTGCAGCGTATTACGTAACCAATGTTATGTTATCAGTGTCAGAAATGTGGCTGTCACTGGCGATACATTTGAAGCGCCTCCGTGCAGTTCGCTAGGACGATCCAGTTTGTTTCTTTAGCGTGCGAAACCGGTCCTGGAATATTCATTAAATTAAATCGGTTTATTCATCGTTGGTCTGTTTCCGGCACTTCGACGCTGAAATTAGAATAATTTTCAAACGAGACGCGTATCGATCACCTATTTTTTGCTGACCTTTCGTTTGCCGAGCCGCAATTCCTTATCTACCGACTTAACGCATTCTGTTTTTAATAAGTTTCTAGGCGAGAAGCATTATCGTGTTCGATACAATAAACATTTCTTTTTCACGCGTAACTATTGAAAAATTCTCAGATTATAGTAGATCGTCTACTGGTAGAGAGACGTTCACAGAAAATAATTAGATGTAAATTAACGAACAGAGAACAATGTTGTTGCCGTACGGTGCGAACATTTTCACCAGAAGTTCGCATAATTTGGCTGGCCAGAGTGAACGAGCGCGTTTAAAATCGCCTTTGTTTACACCGGCCGTGCGCAACGCTGTATTTCGACTGCAGTAATCGTCGCGCTTATGCAACCCGACTTTTTCAGCACGTTAGAGAGTGCGTTGAACCGATTATCGGCCCTGGCCCCACCGGACACTTTCGTTTTTCCCGTACGTTGCCCGAGGAAAGTGCGCGGCGATTATGCCAGCGTGTGGGCCATCGTCTCCGGTGACCGGTTCAACCGATGCAAATGCATCGCGAAATGAATCGCGAATGCGCATGAAATCACCGCCACCGTCCCCGCCGGTGTAGATTTGCGTCACCACCGGCGCTCGCGAGCTCTCGTCCCTCAAAGCGGAGCGCTTTTTGCGATTGTTTACATGGCGCGTTCGCAGATGGATTGCCGCAGTTTTTCTTTTTTTTTTCTCTCTTCACTCCGACGTCGAATGCAAAATTGATCTCTTTATCCAGCGCCGTGTAATTATTATACTTGCGAAGAGAAACGCGTTCGATGCGATACCAGCGAAGCATTTCTGCTTTTTGATCTTACAGTTAACCGGGATAATTAGAATGCTTTTGTTGTTCGAAAATTGTTAGGTTTATCACTTTGAGTGCCAAACCAGAACCCTAAAAAATTCCATGAAACCAAAGTAAGTTATTTAATGAAACAAAAATTGAAAATAATTATATGTATGATATTGAGTAGTCTTCCAACTTTCTTGCATTTTACAGATCCCAATCAAATTTGGTACAATGAATATATTAACGTAAAAATTCATTTCAAAATCTGGACAAATAATTCCGTCACCCACATCTGGGTGACATGGCGGTCAACGTGTTATTCACTCTCATTACTACACTTTATTTCTAATCCTCAGCGTTTAATTTATTTTCATATTGGAATTTTCTAGAATTATTCTTCAGCAGTCAACGCGTTAAGATTACCACGAAGAAGAGCTACAAACACCAATCGCATCTTAAAGAAAATACAACTGTGCTTCATACTAACTACGACACCGGGCCAAGCAACCCCCAAAATGAAAGTTGGGACTCATTTCGCTTCCTCGCAAGGAGAGTTAGGCAACTATGGGCCAGGCAGTCTGCCGGCACGAAGGAAAACCAGTTCCACATTACTGTTTTCTACGCCGACTCGCCCTCTTTCGTATTCCCCCGGCACGGTTCGATCGGCCTTGTCGCTGCTTCTTTAAGATTCATGCTCCGAGCGAAGAAAAAAATTATGACCGATCATAACTTCTTCTGTTGTCCCGAAAACCGAGCCGGTCTCTTTCTCTTTTCTACGAACGAAATCTTAGCGCAGAAGGCCTTCGTCCACCGTATTTAGATAGCTTTGCGTATCAGGGGCTTCCGAACCTATTTTTGGTTGCCCTGCGTGGGCCAGCCTGTTCGCAGCACCTGACAGGCTTGATTCTTGCGAGATCCGTGGAAGAAGCTGCATATGCATTCGGGGAAGTTCTTTTGTAACGAATTTATCCATTGATATCGATAGCTCAGGCCAAACGAGAGGATTACTCTACTGGGCGGGGTTTTGGGCTAACAGGGCGTGGCATACTGGCTCTACCTTTCTACGGAGACGGAGCCATTGCTCCGTGGAGCAATCTGCGCATTAAATGCATTTTAGTGAACTTTGAGTCTTTTGTATTGGCAAATTTCAATGCTCGAGGGCGGTGCCTTGGACTAAAAGGCGTGGCTTGTTGGCTCTTCTTTTCAGGGGAATCGAAGCCACTATTTTGTACAGCAGTTTACGTATTATACGAATTTGGGTAAACCCAATTCTCGAGTTCTCGACTTCTCTTCAATTCTGGAGACCTAATTCCAATGCTCGAGGGCGGTGCTTCGGGCCGAGGGGCGTGGTTTGGTGGCTCCCGTTTTCGGGAGATATGGAGCACTGCCTTATAGTGCGATCTATGCATCTTACGCGTTTCGACGAGTCTCAATGCAGCTAAATTTTAAGTGCTGAATGTTTCAACAGAAAATTTATTCTGTTCGAAAATTTGATCCGCACCAGCTGTCGCGCGAAGGCAGCTGAGTGTTATCGTCTGGAGGACGGTGCTCGGGACCGCCTCGTTGACCGAACTGTGCTCGACTCGGATTAATAAGGCCAATTGCAGTCGTTGGTACGGTCATGCTTTCCGTCTGTTTAACGAAAGAGAATACGCTCGTTATTCGGCGGTCGTCGGCGCCCGTTTGATGCTAATTAATCGGCGAACGGTTCGGCCCGATAATCGCGGATTGATTTCTGAAGTGCTGTCGAAATTAATCCGCGGTAATTGAAGTTGAAGTATAGATTTCATTAATTGTACGCATTCATTCCACGATAATCTCTCCGGTCGTTCTCTCCTCGCACTTGTCGGCTCCTCATGATCGCGCTCGATCGTGTACTATGTCCGACAGTGATTCTCATTGGCGACGATCATGTCGGTTACATTAGAATGCGACAGGGTCGTTGGTCGTCGGCTAAATTATTCTGTTGTCTTGTTTCGACGTCTGCAATCATTATTAACTTTCAGTTACTCGATTTGCTTCGCCTTCTATTGATATTTCAAGTAAGGGATACGCGATCGATAGTTTCTAGTTAAAAATTAGCTACACGAGCCTGGACTAAAGTATCCATAAAAGGCGATGCAAGTCGAATAATTCGAAGTTGATAGCGATTGCAGAATTTTAGCTCAGTGTAGCCAATTTTAGCTGTCTTCCAGAGTAACTGAAGAGGTTGGAGGGTTGGTTTCCTGAAGGCGAATGAAAGAACAGCGTTCGTACCCGAATTATAACAGTAGAAATTTAGTTTACCGTTACAAGTCTATCATGAAGTTTTAGGATCGCCTCGAAGAGGTGGAACGATCGTTCGCTGCCCTCTAAAACAGGTGCGATAGCCTCGGTGAATCAACCGTTTCGACTTTAACGCCGAGGACGCGCCGCACGGTCGGAATCTCGAGTGAAATTAAGAAATAAAAGCGCAGTAGCGGTGCCGGGAGTTCGATTAAGTCGACGTAATAGCACGTCGTTACAAAAATAAGCGCGTCCAGGGCTATTTTAGCCGAAGATTAAATAAAAATACGTAGCGGAGGAGCGCGGAGGCCATTGACTTATCGTGAAAAAAAAGCGCGAGAAGATATTGGAAACGGACGTAATCCGTGACGATAGCAAGGGAATTACATTGAGAATTACATAAAAATCGGCCTCGCACCGTTTCACGCCGCGGAAAGACAACGCCGGTCGTTGTGCGTTCCTGCCACGAAGAGAAGAATCGATGAAAAAGGGAAAAGAATGAAGAGCAGCCAGACAGACTCCTCGCGGAGAGCTGACGGATCGCAACAAAGAAGCTAGAAACCACGCCGAGAAAGCGGAAAATTTCTTCGGGGGCATTGCATCGCTAATTGACGTGATAGTTCGCGAAGCTTTAATTAATTCGACGGATCGACGAGCAACCGCCGCCGCAAACGGTGAACTTTGGAACGATTTCTCTGTTTACGGGCTGCAAAAAGGGTGACACGCGAAGAGACGAAGGAAATCGCGGATAACTCGTTATCCTTTTTTTTTTCTCCGCGTCTCCCCTCCCCCGCACTTCACCCTCGCGCGCCACGCAACCTCATTAACATTATCGTTATTGCCGCCGCGACGCAGAATACCTCAAGAATCCGAGACAAGGAAATAGCTGCAACTATAGTCCCAGACGGCGCATATACAATATACAATATGGTCTAACTCGACCTGGAAATAAAACGGAGAAAAAGATCGTCGCTAAAATTGTAGGATGCGGCAAATCTTCGTGGATTACAAAATTAAACTATCACTCTGTTTTCTGTTTTTGCCGCGGTTTAAGTCTGACACGCTAGCTAGAGGCGGAGAATGGTGGGCGTGGCTCGGGATTCCTCATTGGCTGTCGCTGCTCCCCTCCTCCGGAGGGACGAGCTGTTAGCCAATGAGGGAGCCGCAGTCCGCAGCTGTCGCCCTCTACAGTGGTATCTGCAGCCCCGACCGGAAGAGTTATCGAACGGAAAGTCTGTATCACAGCTTTTTCCGTTTTCCCTGAAACATGAAACAACTTTTTAATACATTCTGCAAATATTTTACTGCACTTTCTGCAGTGGCAGTCACAAAGTTTCTTTAACCATTTATTGAACTGCGAATCTCGATGCAAAATTGAAAGCAAGAAATAGAAATCAAATAAAAAGCTCTTTACTTATTGTAAAAAAGCTCTTTAATTCTTTTACTGTATTGTCTTGGAGTTTATGGTTTCACACAGAGCGTGCAACCTGCGTGTACCAGCGTTTACGGGGGCCCGTGCTTCAGGATCGATTGTAGAATTTCGAAGTGGCCATATTAGACCGATTATAGTTCCTTTGCGTGCAGCCGACCGGCCCAGCGAGTCGGTAAACGGCAATAACGGGAAGGAACTACGTCCGCCGTTAATAGAAATTCGTTCCTAATTGGTCGTCAGGGTCGTTGACGTGTCCTTGTCACACAGGCGAAGCAATCATCTACCAGGTGCGATAAGACGGCTGACGAGACGACGCTTACCGTCGACTGCGATAGACCCGGGTCACCGACACTCCTATGCGCGGCTGACGTCGAAACAAGCAGTAAACCGTGCGAGCACATCGGTCTCAAGGACGCTGACGATATCTCTCCGATAGGAGCTGCCTGCGCGATTGAAAATTCACTTTTCCGGGGAAACAATGCGCGACACGCTCAAATGAAATGCATACTAAATATTGACCCCGCAACGACTTCCTGTGTTTCTTCAGACTCGTCGACTCTTCTAGAAATCTTGTAACGATTCGTCGAGATCCTGTTATTCAGTTTTCAAACGGACAGACAAATAAACGAGCTACTAGTTAACACTTTGTACGCCAAACAAGAAAGCTCAAAAATTCCACGAAATCAAAGTAAGGTATTCGATAAAATAGAAATTGAAAAAATTAAATGTATGATATTGTGTGATTCTCCAACTTTCTTGCATTTTACAGATCCTAATCAAATTTGGTACAATGAATATATTAACGTAAAAATTCATTTTAAAGCCTGAACAAATAATTTCGTCACCCATATATGGGTGACATGGCAGTCAACGTGTTAAGTAAATTTTAATTCAATTTTAATTGACACATGAAGTCGCACGAATTTGCTTGGTTACCTGAATGAATTCTTGCAGAATTTTCCAAAAATTGCTTTTCAACGAAACACAATCTTTTTAAACGAATAATAAGATCGTACGATGTTCTTTAGATTCTGGTAATTTATACATTTTACATAAAAATGCTGAAAATCCTTCCGAGAAATTTTAGCTTATAGTTGGCACTATAATGATAATATGAGCTTCAAGAAATAAATTTATACAGTAATCTTCATGCCACAAGCCGGCAAAGTTTTTATTCCCCTCAAAGTAAAAAGTAGTTATAATGTCGCACGAATTTTCTTGGTTACCTGAATTCTTGCAGAATTTTCCAAAAAATGATCTTCACTTTGAGCTAATTCGCGCTCAAAGATGCGTGGAGAATCCGTCTCTTTAAATATCAGGTTTTGCTCGCGCACACGCACAATCTCGCCTCGATTGTTATCGGAGCCTTGAGGTTCGTGCGCGCGAAAAATTGGAAAGTGGCACCGCGTTACGCACGGCACGCTTTCGGCGTAAAATTTGCACGGTTTGCTCCGCAAATATTTGCGAAGCTGCGAAGGACGAGATAACTCGTCTCTGTGAACCAAGGGTCCGGTCCCGCTGCAGAGAACACGATGCATCCTCGAAGATGAAACATTTCGGGGATCGAGGAAGTACTTATTATCATTCGACCCGTTCGAATTTCGAGACCGGATCGGAAACACGTGCGGCCGCGTTCGTGCCCGTTCGTGAACCACGTGTATTAATTAACATTTTACATAACATTGTGTCCGTTAACTGTGTCGTAACAGACCGATACGATGAGTTTGTAGCCGGGCCGAGTAGTATTACGAAACACGCTCGAATGTGTGGCCGCGTCCCGTGCGTGTGTGTCTTAATTCACGGTCCGAGGGATGTTTCGACATTGATATCAGGTTTTCGGAGCTCCGAACAAGAAAAAGAATTTCCTAGTTTCGAAGCAGCAAATCAAGTTTCGAGAAGTCGAAAATTATATAAGCTTTTAATAAATGTTCCCCGCGTGCGAACGTTAATCTCCCGTATTGAAATTATTCTCGAAACTATTCTCAGCTGATTTTCATCTAATTCTTATTTTAACTTCGTAGAGCGCCGCACGCGTCGAAGATGACTCGAGAGATTCAGAGGAAATGATTGTTGTTGCGCCAGAGTACGAGAGGTTAATTAAAGCGTTTTCCTACGTCAAGGAGTCTGCAAGAGAGTATCAAAATTTTATAGCCCGACATTGTCGCAGGATTTAAAGTTTAATGAATCGAATGAACGGAGTCGCGGAAATTCGACGCGCAACCATAAACCCGGAATTAATGGTTCTAAGAGCAGTCATTAAGTTTCTCATGATTCACGCTCGGTTTTACCCGAGGTCTCTTCTCATTCACGAAACTGCTTACAACCATATTTGATTGAACGGTGCTACGTTCTCCAGAGACTATTTTTGTCTGTTCGAATGATCGAAAGAGAAACACCGTGTCCACCATGGACGCAACGCATGCTTTTCGAAACGGTGTGCGTGCGTTTAATGGATTGGTTTAATGGAATCGACCTACAATGTAGATACATCCGCCGATTTACATTCGGCAAGTTCGTTTTAATTCTAGGTTGAATTGAAATTCTAGCGTTCTCGCGGTTCATCGATATTTGCTTCTCGCCTTTGATTCCTTTTAGCATTCATTAGCGTTTGCGACGTGCGGTTACAAAACTGGTGTGCGTAGAAGTTACGGTGCCAAAAGGAATCACCATGAATCGAGCCATTCTTCTTCCTTAATCCTCTATGGGCCCGTGTAACTTTCAGGTCACATGCTAATATATCGACATTTTGCCAAATAATTTCAGTTTTTTCACAAGATGACGTATACGTCTTAATTATATAATGTCTCTGAGATAACCAATAACAATATTGATGACGGTTAGCAGCACCATCAACTCGAAATATTAATGTAAATGCCTTGCAAGTTGTCTGCAAATAGAAACCACCGGAACAAAATTCGGCCCATAGAAGGTTAAGGGAGGATTTAACCAGTTAACTGTGATTGACGAGTATACTCGTCATGTAGAAGTGGCACGATTTTGTGTATTGACGAGTATACTCGTCATGCGTAAAATTTTAATTCTGGTTAAAACTAAATTATATTCGTAGAATTTTAATATGTTTAAAATGTTTAGAGGTCAAGACGAAATGAAACAAACAAATGAAAATTATAAATAATTTGAGTTGGATTTATAACTATAAATATGACGACTATACCCGTCATCGCGTGATTATCGCGACACACACTGATGTGCGCTTTGGAAGGAGATCGCCACAGTTAACTGGTTAATGGCACTTCCCTAGGTGTC
Organism: Seladonia tumulorum; assembly: GCA_913789895.3. Lineage (NCBI taxonomy): Eukaryota > Metazoa > Arthropoda > Insecta > Hymenoptera > Halictidae > Seladonia > Seladonia tumulorum. The sequence goes on from OU565274.1 coordinate 6,811,194, forward strand.
TTGCAAAAATCTGTGTACGACGCTCAGACAGCGCGATAATATTCAAGTAATTATATTTCCATGTAGGTAGATAGTTCTTGGATATCTTTTGTTTAATTTTGGATCCTTTGAATTTTTAGTAGAATTGTGGAGAATAGTTTCCCGATGTGCTCGAATAACAGAAGAGATATGCAGCAACTCGGGATAAAATTAACGCAAACAGTATATCAACCTTTCGTGTGCCTTACGTAACTTTTATACACCTTTTGTTACATAACTCTGTAAATCCTACTTGAGAAACATCAGAGTTTTAGAAAAATGATAAGCCTCTTAACGATTTAGATTTCATAACGTCTCCGACAAGTTTACATAGCGTCACATTATCTGCGATCCGTGTCTTTAATTGTAACGAAGCAGAAGAAGCGTTGGTGATTGTAGCTTTCGTTATTTATTCCGAATTCGTGCAGACTCGAGTCGAATCAAACGAGTGTCGAACGCGCCGCCGCCGGCTGCGGAACACTGTACCGAAAGAAGGTCGCCAGATAATGACTACTACTAACGATGATACTGTTGCTTTTCTAGCCTCACACGTGACTTCTGTTCGCGACCGTTAATCCCTATTTACACCGTCTCGTTTCGCCGATAAGTTATGCAAACGCGGGGAGGTTCGTTTCACGGAACGGATCGCGAGGCCCGAGCGTGCAGCCTTTGGTCTCGCGAAGAAACCGATGAACCGCCGGTATAAACAACCGAGTATGAGGAAAAAATTAGTTGGCCGACTACTCCGGACAGCTCGGCGATTTCCTCCAACAACAAAATATTCGCATGTTTAAAACGAGCGACGCTTTCAATTCGCAACAAACACAGTCTGGCGGATTGTTCATTCACAGAAGTGAAACGCAAACTTTGATAGAAACACGTGCCTCGGGTATTTCTTATCCAACAAAATAGCTGAAAAATGAAATTTTATTCAGTTCAACTTGTCACGAATTTTCCTAGAATAATGAAAACTTGGTAAAGACTTAGAGAATGGTACTGAACAGGCAGTGTTGTTTGATTATAATAGATGCTGGTCCGCATAAAATGTAAACTGATCTTATTCTTATTTTTGTAGATTTATTTTTCCAGTCCAACAAGATCATAAGCTGAGGAGTTACAGTGACTCCAACTATTATTCGAACGCTCTTAAAAATCGCATAACCTTCGTCAATATTGGACTATACTACTTCAATTTTTTTGAGAAGTTAGAACAATTCGATCACTACACAACGTGAGAAAAATGTTTGATTAAAATTGCAATTCGTCGAAATTACAGAGAAAGTACTAAAAGTTGTATTTTGCAACTTTTTTATGCGGGCTTGTATTAAAAATTTAAAAAGTACGTTTTGTACATCTGTACCAATTATACATATTCTAAATACTTCATCTAAATCGATCAACGTTGCACTGACCTACAAACGTTTAACGATGAAAACTTAAGGGCGAAAGTGGCAGAATTTTGGCCTTGTCAGGGAATTTCGCCCTTATGTGATCATTTTGGAACATCTACAGCTCATTGCAACGTTGACCGATTTCGATGAAATTCTCAGAATATGTATAATTCATACAGATCTACAAATCGTACTTTCTAAATTTTCAATGTAAGCACACATTAAAAGGTTGCAAAATACAACTTTTAGTATTTTCTCTGCAATTTCGACCAATTGCAATTTTTATAAAAAATTCTTTTTATTTTATATGGCAAATCAATTGTGCTAACTTTAAAAAAAATCCAAATGGTATGGTTCAATATTAACCCTCTACGGGCCCGTGTAACTTTCAAGTCACATGCTAGTACATCGACATTTTACCAAATAATTTCAGTTTTCTCACAGGATGATGTATCATCTTAATTATATAATGTCTCTGAGATAACCAATAAGAATATTGATGACAGTTAGCAGCATCATCACCTTGAAATATCACAGTAAATGCCTTGCAAGTTGTCTGCAAACAGAAACCAACGAAACAAAATCCGGCCCATAGAGGGTTAACAAAGTTATACGATTTTTAAAAGCGTCCGAATATTATTGCGAGTCACTGTAATTGTAAATATAAGAGCTAAACGAAGGGAAACATGCTGTATTTAGTGAACATTTATTTGATAATATGTGAGAATCCGCAAAGGGTTGACAAAGAAAGGAGATATTTCTGTTTTGCATAAAAATGTGTATACAGAAGGAAAAAATGCGAGGAGTAAAACCATCCGCACAGTGAATAGCGTCGCAACGCGCGCGCATCGGAGCGTCGGTGCATCGGAAATCGCATCCGCAGCAACCGCAGCCTAATTCGCGATCAGATGTGGTCAACATGTTGATGATCGAGGCCCGTTGGCCCGCGCTCGTTCCATATTCCTCGATCATTCGCTGGCCGCATGGCCCTCGTTGTCTCGACGGAAAAACGAACGAGGGAAAAGCGTGGCGACGCCGGCCGCGCATCAGAATAAAGGGGGGTCCGCACGGGGGAGGAGAGAAAAGGCGCGCGACCAGAGCGGCCGATCGACCTTTCGGGTCACTTCGATTCGAGCCGCGCGTAATTTTAGAACTCGCGAAGAATCCGATACGAACCGGGGAGTGACAAACGGTTTGAAGGTTCTCCGTTCCACGGGGCCCGCATTGTTCCCGCTTTTATCTGCGCCACGACCATCGCAGGACAATGAGAACCGCCGTACGATAACAGGCCGTCCACCTATTGATAATCGGTCCAGACCCGGCCCGAGAAAACCGCGACTATGTTTACCCCAATCGTTCGAAGGCTGTGCGAATGACCCGTAATAATTCTGCCTCGATTATTGTTCCCGCGCGCGGTGCATGCGCGATCGATCCGAGACCGTTCGATCGCTCGCCTGGTGGCTTCGATCCGACTCGATCTATCCGAATCACCGTTGAAATCTAGGTAAACAATCATGTCCACGTTAAATCAAAGTTTCAATCGCATAAAAAGTCTCGCTTGTATGCACTTCTCTTTGTGTCTCTCGTCACGAGACGTTATCGAGTCGTTGGCCAATAGAAGATTGCGTCGTCTATCACTCGATTGTGTATCGCAAGATCCTCTTCTGAATCACACGATACTTACCAGGAAAAACTGTGGTTCAACAATGGATAACTAACGCTAACAACTTCGTAAAAATTACGGTCGCGATATTTGCGACGAACCAACTTGATTCACCTACGGAGCATGCTAAATCCAAACAAACGTTAGACCGACCGAAAACATCGCTCTGAACTAACGATTTCGTCAGTGAAACTGCGATTTTCCTTATTGCAGTTTCCCCGAGTCGCAGTTAAACAACGAAACGCCTCGGTCCCAGTAAACAACTAATCAGCGTTCCCAAACATCTCTAACGCAGCGAAGCGGTAATCAGTCCGAGAGACTGGCATATTTACCAGAGATTAGAAGATGCTCGATCGGCCGGCGTCCCAATCTCGATGATTAATTGTCCGCCGTTTGCCGTATTAGTCCGGCGTAACTGTCTCAATTAAATTAGAGAACATTAATTCCGCTAACACGGCCCGAAAGAACTCGAAATCATCGTCTATCTCTTTGCCCGAAGAATTAGCGCGGCAATGTTTATCGTCTGATTCACGGTGGCTAGCAAGCAGCCTGCATTGTACGTACACCGTACACAATGAAAAACGGAGCTAATCTGTTTGGGTACTCCCAGGTCTTAAGTCCGATCGAGCACCTCGAGGAGGATTTGTCATCCGTCGCATGTCCGAAGTCACCGGCGCTCGATTCATAAACCCAGGTAATCGCTATTGTTGTTTGCGAGAGATAACGGGTCGACTGACACCACGCGACTGCAGTCGAATTCGTCCGGGGACAATATTCGGCGAACAATGCGTTTTTCCCGGGTCTCCGCGGGACCCGGGGATGGGTCACAGATTTTCAACAATGATCCGCGCCCCGAGCGTGTGTCACGCTCGGTAAACGGCTCTAATCCCCCGAAACATCATTTTACGGACAGCTGCATTGACCAAATATCCGCGGAGCACAATGGCGCATCGGGCATTTTAATCATTTCGCCGGCAATGTTTCGCTATTTCCGCGGGAAAATGTTCTCGGCCTCGTTTAAAATCGTTCCTGTATTTTTCGAATTTTTACCAAAAACTATATGGGAATACTGGATCTATTTTTCCAATCGAGAGTTTCCGAAGGTTTTCCATCTCTTTAAATTTTAAAGCGTTGGATCTATTTTTCCAATCGAAAGTTTCCCAAGGTTTTCCCTCTCTTTAAACTTTAAATCAAAATATTTCACTATGCAAAGTAAATATCGTCCAACTGTAAGAAACCGAAGTGAAACGTATGTTTCCTCTTTCGCCCGTCCAAAGAAATCGAGAATAAGAATTTCCTTAAATTCCCCTGTCTTTTCAATTTTGTATCTGGCCAATTCATTTACCGTCATGTCGAACGACTGCGCCTGCGTTATCGTGAAAAACAATTGATAGTTAACGATAACGATGTGTAGTTCGTTCACGGAGACAGTCTTCAGGAGTGACGTCGAGGATGACGAATTTCAGCTAATCGGACACAATTTGTCCTGGCCCGAGATAAGATTCACGCTATCGTAGGGGGATAAGATTGAAAGGAGATTGCCGCTAGATAAGATTCTGCCGCTGGCCTCGAGGATGACTCGGTTGCGCGGTTAGGGTACGGGCGCGCGATCATCGTCGTGTCGATATGCTGAACGACGGGCATCGAATGTAACAGTTAAACCGTAACACAGAGGAGACAGCGATGATAAATAAGCGCGACGGGTCATCGTCCAGCCGGGAGACGAGATTTATGTTCAACGAGCCGAACGAGACTGCCGATCGTTCCTCTTCGGGCACACTCACGCGCGAAATCTCGCGCCGATGTGAGCGTGTTCCTGGCGTCGACGCAACCAACCCCTTTCGCATCCCCCGTGCCATTATAGATTGGACTTATTTTTTTGCGGCGTATAACGCCGCGATACACCCGGTAGCCGCCGCGCACCGGCCAATCTCGACGTTTCATCTCTCCTCGCTGCCGTTACGTTGACACCGAATTGCGAGATTGGCTCCCATCGGCGTTGCAGGCACGGTTATCTTCGTTGCGGGCCAGATTTATACTTTTGCGGCTCCTAATGGATTGCAATCAGTTTCAGCCTTGTCCCCTATTCGTTCTAGCACCGTTTCTTTAGGAACTCCCTGGTTTGCCATCTGGGGCAGAATTTGGGAGGAATGTTTTCTAACAAAGATGAAGCTAGAAGATAATGGGAGAAGATTAACCACTTTGTTCTTCTTGTATATGTACAGAAAACCACGCCTACAATAACCTGAGTAAGCATGGTCTTGAAGGAGACCCACAGCACAATATCTTCTCTTGATACGAGACAAATGCTCGTTCAAGAATATACTATGATTTTTAACATGCAAGAAAGATATAGAACAATCCATCTTGTATTGTTTATATACAGGAGACCACGGCCACAGAGGACTGAAGAGGCGTGGGCTCGCTGCCTCAGTCTTCCTGTACTTGTTCTTGGTCCAAGACAAATGCTCGTTCAAGAATACACTATGATTTTTAACGTCCAAGAAAGACATAGAACAATCCACCTTGTACTGCTTTTATACGGGAGACCACGCCCACAGCGGACTGAAAAGGCGTGGCCTCGCTGCCTCAGTCTTCCTGTACTTGTTCTTGATACGAGACAAATGCTCGTTCAAGAATACACTATGATTTTTAACGTCCAAGAAAGACATAGAACAATCCACCTTGTACTGCTTTTATACGGGAGACCATGCTCACAGCGGACTGAAGAGGCGTGGCCTCGCTGCCGCAGTTTTCCTGTACTTGTTCTTGATACGAGACAAATGTGCTCGTTCAAGAATACACTATGATTTTTAACGTCCAAGAAAAAGAAAACATTGTTTTTGTGGAATTAGGAGCAGATTTTAAAATGAAGTAAGCTCAGAACGAGCAACACTTCCAGTCAGAGATCTCTGGTTTCGTATTGTTTAATTCTTAATCATCGCACCTAGGTCGGAGACAGGTTTTCCTCGTCGGTCATCGATTGTTAATCTCCATTTCGATATGCGGAACGTGTAAACCGCACGTGCCGCCGGAGGCGCGAAGGCTTTTATACACGAGCCCCGCCATTTTGTTACAAGACAGTGCATCTGCCGATTACTTTCGACACCATTACGTTCCTGCGTGCTTGCGTTACGCTTTTACACGAGTGCACGCGACTTTTACACGGGATTTGCATGCGACTGGTGGGCGCGTGTGCACACGCTCCAACGTTTCGGGGGTGTCAGGGGGGGGGTGGTCTCTGTCTCGCGGATCCGAGGGGGTGGCGTCCTTATTTTTATCTGCGGAGGGTGGTGGTACCTCTGATAGAATGAAACAGTATTGAACACTTGTGCGCAGTTGTATAATATTTCATTGCAATGGTTCTTCTGTAACTGTACGAAAAATTCAAAGTTTAGTTAACACTGTGACTATTTTACCATTACAATTTTTCAAATGGTTGTTAAACGTTGCACGACTTTTCGGTAGACCTTACAATGTAGAACAGTGAAAAATTGTCCAACGAATGGATACATAGTAATTAAGCTGATAGTCGAGTATTGAATATTAATAGACGGCTAGTGTAATGACTTATACATAGATCGCTCGGCGCTCTCTCAAATAATAACTACAGAAAAACTGCTATCTCGGTACTGGTTCGTCATCCTTGTCATCTTTATATTTAGCATCCTTCCGTTATCCATATTTTGTCACACTCGTGCCTATCGTCTCTGTTATATACAATGTAGTTAGAAAAATTTGATTCCTTATGCAACACGTACACGCGTTACTCAACAAGTAGCTTTGCATCTGGAACTACGTGCTTCTTACAATCTGTCTAGTATTAATACACAATCAATTATACAGCATACAAAATCATAATGCAATTTACGTAACACAGGAACTCTATTTCCATAGAGAAGTAATTAATGGCACAGTAGAGATTCTCTGATTGCAACTGGAGCGAAATCATGAAATAAAAGAAACTGTAAATGACATATAACAATCGCTCCAAATTTTTCTACCGCTACAACTATTTTCAATTAACACTTTGACTGCCACGCTAGAAACCTCAAAAGTTCCATCAAATCAATGTAAGTTATTTAATGAAATAAAAATTGAACAAAATTATCTGTATGGTATTGAGCAGTCTTCCAAATATTTTTGGCATTTTATAGATCCTAATAAAATTTGGTACGATTAATATATTAGTGTAAAAATTCATTTTAAAACTTGGACTAATAATTCCGTCACCCACGTATGGGTGACATGGCAGTCAACGTGTTAACAATTTGAAAATGCTGTTATAAAATTTTCATTAAAATGATTCAAGAAAGAAATGCTAACTAGCTATCATAAGCAATAGAACTAATGTAACGCAGACAATTTTTATTTCGCATAAAAACCCGCAGTCTACTGATTTGTGGAAGGGATCGCAGGACAAGGGATAAACAGATGATAAAATGTTGTGCTAGGAAAAGTTTGAGTAGTCTAATGGGCATAGAGCGAAGAGCTAAAGGCTTAGTGAAATGGCTCGCATAGTGATGCTGCTCGCGGCTGACGTCCCCGTCTCTATAGTTTAATTGCAGTTCAGTGGGGGCAATTGCGGTTTCGCCGAGGCGCGAGTGTTGCGCCGCAAATAACGTCCTATCTGAGAACAATTATTTACGATTATCGACGAAGGCATGAACGATCGCGCGTACGCGTCGTCGTCCAGCAAACACGTCGCTACGTCGGCGTCTTCTTCGACGTTGTCGTCGTAGTCATCGTTGTCGATGTCGTTCCATGCACGTTGGACTTTATTGCATCGCTGACTCACGCTTTATGTTAATAGTCGCACTGTTACGATGCCCGCCGACACGACGTTAATACATTTTCTCTATTCATCTGGTTACAGGAATCGCCGCGAGCGAATCTTCGATCATATTCAGCGCGAAACGGCGATCAAACACCGTCAAACATTGCAATCTTCTTGGCTTGATTCGTTTCTATTCTATGCAACAAACACTTGGCTGCTTTCGATAATTTTGTAAACACGTTCTACACATTTGTTTATCGATTAATTTGTACCATAATTTCTACCATACTCGTAGAATTTTCAATATGTATGAACGCGTGTTTAGAAAAATTTATGAAATATGTAGGAAGGTTGTGTCACGATGATTCACGTGTTTGAAAAAGTTCGCCCGTGGCCATTAAAACTTTAGAGCCATCGTAACAAACACTTGGCTGCTTTCGACAATTTTGTAAACACGTTCTACACATTTGTTTATCGATTAATTTGTACCATAATTTCTACCATACTCGTAGAATTTTCAATATGTATGAACGCGCGTTTAGAAAAATTTATGAAATATGTAGGAAGGTTGTGTCACGATGATTCACGTGTTTGAAAAAGTTCGCCCGTGGCCATTAAAACTTTAGAGCTATCGTTGAACGACGAAACGGAATGACGAATTTGTTGTTAAACACCAGGATTTCACAAAGATAAAGTAACATAATATTTGGGTTCAAACAACCGAGGCAACAAGAAGAAATACGTCAATAATAACTCAGCGATCGCGCCCAAATTTAGAACAAAGACGTCTGCGGAACTAAATCCCGAATAAAAACGCTCTCGAATTGTTTGTTCCCGTTTAACTGTTTAATCTTCGCGCGCGGAACGACTGGAACAAATACAAATGTAGAAAGAAATTTTTTCGCGAACAACCGGTCAGTAATTCCGAATTACGTTGGCAAACAGCAGGCCGGCAGAAATATTTTGTGCACACACGGTTTCCGGTCGTACGTTTTCCCCGCGGTTCGGGAAACCGGGGAACGTAACGTTTCCTCGGAATTGTCTCATTGAATCATCCTCCTTAACGGCGTGGGATGTCACGCGATCTTTATCAGCTCAACTATCGGGCGCCGTCGGATTAATCCATTTCGCGCAACAAGTTGCAACCGGAAGTGTGACTGGGCGAAAAATCGCGCGAACTCGCGGATCGTGGTTTCGCGAAAGGAAAATAAGCATCGGTGAAAAACGAGACGGTTTACGAGAGGGGTCTGTGGCTTGCTGCGCTTATGGTCGGCGGTCTAATCGCTCGTAACGATCGGATTATGAGATCAATCGTTGGATTTCAGGCGTAATTGCGACGGTATCGCTCGCGGTGATGTTGCGTTCGCGGAAATAACGTCGCGACGATCGTCGGAAGTAGTCCGTCGGGGCAAATATTGACTATTTTTGCAAATTTTCGCCGCGTTTCGGAAGCCTTCTTCCGGGTCTTGCTTGCGCGGGATCTTCGATTCACGTGAACTGATATCGACGATCAAAACAACCATGCTCCGTGACGCGATTTCAATTGTAAATCGGTGGGTGTGTCCGACGTTGGACGTCAAACAAACAAATAAAGCCGATTCTTCGGATTCGAGTAGCGCTCTGTGCCGCGCGAATGAAATTACGATTGATTTTCAAGAACCGGTCCGCCATCTTCGCTGCCTATTGACGTTGTCGAGGCTTCGGAATTGGATAATTAGGGAAACTTGTGTGAAAAAAAGTTGTATCCGGCTTGCATCCTCAACTGGGAAATAATTGCAGCCGACTACAATTAGAATTTAAAATTTTACGACCACAAAAATCGCTCTGGCGTTCCTAATCAAACAGAAGGATGTTTAAATGTACTGGAAATGTTAACTGAAATTCGAAACTTTACTATAAAAATGGTCTGATTATTCCTCGTTATAGAAATCAATGGCGATTTTTTTTTTTATTTTCTTTTTCTTGTTTAGAGAGGAATAATCGAGTATGCTTAATTAAAGAAGCTATTTTAGCGACGCGTTTGAACGCTCAACTATGGAATAATTGTAACTATTCCCTCGACAAACATGGTATCGGCGCTATTAAAATTGAACTCTTGATCTCTCGGAGTTTTCTTCGGCCAAGTTAATAAACCGATTATGTGCGCGCACTGTCGTTAATAAACTAGCGATCGATGACAGAAATTACGCTAAGTTTATGTCTGCGCGCTAATTGGTCGTGACAGTGGCGATTATTTAATCGCGTCCTGGCCGTGCTTCCTTAAATTAGACGATCCTCTTCTTGCTCTGGCGCCATTTTGGAATCATAGGCGTAACCGATCACCGACTATTTCGATTAAAAAACGAGAAATTCGTTTGAAACAAGTAAGGTAAAGGCACCAGTAGTTGACCATGTATTTATCAGTAGTTGACCATTTTATAGAAATTTTTATAGAAAAACATAAAAAAATAAGGTTTTTATAAATGCACTTATAAGTGCACTTTTGACGAAAGTGAACCCCGGATGCCATGCCGTCTGTTTAAATTTCAAAACGATAAGAACATTTCAAACCTTATTTTTTGTTTTTCTATAAAATGGTCAACTACTGGTACATGGTGGTCAACCACCACTGGTGCCTTTACCTTACCAGAATTGAAAATTCTGATAAATTGCTCGAGTTAAAAAAAATCTATTCAACTTATCCCAAAACTGTGTAGCTGTTTCATAACTCAAATTTTTGCCATACAAATTAACTATTTAGTATCCGTAAATAATCGCCGAAATTTTTCGACCACGATAAATAATAGCTCCGTCTAAACAGTTGTCAATTTATATTTTAATTCGTACCTGTCGAATAGCGTCTTCTAACCATGCGGTGCTACACGACGTTCCGAATTGCTATTACGACTAAGAAAAGCCGATTATCGACTAATAAGCTGCTAATGATATTCCCGTGTTTGTTTCGAACATACGGCAGATATAAATCAGAAGCTGTGTACATTTAATACGTTATATCCGTAGCAAAACACGTGGCTTTGTATTTTCTGAAAAAAATTGTAGAATCAACTTAAATCACTCCCATGCACAATTTTATTCTAGGTGCATCGAAAACCGTCGGTAATTTTATACAAATTTTAGGGTATCGTATTTAGTTCTTCGATTACGAGATTACACGTTTAAGTGTCGACCGGACTGGTTCAAGGTGTTCACTTTGAATGCGATACGGAGTGTCCAGATAGTCTACTGTATCTCGAAGATTGTTCCAAAGGTGAAACAGCATTGGACGTTACAGCATTTTGGGTAATCTTAGCATGATCGAGAAGGCCGATTATGTACATTCATTGAAGACTGAAATTCATTTTCTCGGGGCTCTGTCGACGTCAACGACACGTGCCGTTTTTGACCAATTAAATGCGCACTGTTACTTTCATGCTCGCCGGCCGGGACAAGCCTAGTTCAGTTCTTTATTATTGTTCCCCTCAGGGTTACAATCCTCTCTATAGGTTCACACACCTATGGGCGGTCACCCATCTTTCGATGAGCCCCAACCAACATCGCTTAACCTCAACGATCACCATTCCCACAACACCACCGGTCGAGCCACCACTCGCCGGCGGGACAAGCCTAGTTAACACTCCGATTTGCATGCAACTATGTATGTATATCTAAGTACGTATATCTAACTATGTATATCTAACTATGTATGTCGATAACTTTTACTGCCTTTTAATTGCCCGCCTCGTTTCCGGCTATCAGTCCCGCATCGTAACGTTTATTCTACTCGGTAATGCGTCTCGTTAACGCTTTTTGCGGCATAAATTTTGCGTCAAACCAGTGTTTACTCATTCTCGATACGTTCATCTCTCCGCGTTTGCGAACTGGAACCCGCGTTAACAAGTCGATACACATTCGCATAGCTCGACTATAGTCTCCGGCGCAATCTCCGCGCGATAAAATTAGTCTGAATTTGCGCGATTTTCTTTTTTTTCTTCGTTTTTTCGGCGTGCCATCCGGGCGACGCGCTCCTTCGTGGTCTTATTTTCGTATCGATCGCGATTATTGCCCGCCGATAACAAATTATTTTATTCTTAGTTACACATTATCTTCGGCTATAATTTTAGCTGTCAAATTACTCCGGTTTCGTAATATTCTATTTCTCATGCTCTGATCCTCCACCCTTATCGCGATTACGACCGCCCGATAACCAATTACTTTGCGACCTCATGGCCGCGGCTGTAATTCGAAAGTAGCTCGGTGTTGACGTAATCATTTTTTAGGGTCTGTAATCAGTTTGATCTCGGCGACTCTACAGCCTCATCTGAAATTTTACCGCCCGCGACACACTCTCTTTCTGGGACCTTAATTTCATTTTCATAATTATCGCTTTCCGATAGCGAATCATGTTGTTCTCTACTATTTTAGCTACAATTTGCACGGTTTTCTTCTCTGAGAATGACAGAAATTGTTGCTTTTTTTCCCGGCGGCAAATTAACCCTCTACGGGCTCGAGTATCTTTCAAGTCACATGCTAATATACGGACATTTTACCAAATAATTTCAGTTTTTTCACAAGACGACGTACGCGTCTTAATTACATAATATCTCTGAGATAGCCAATAACAATATCGATAACGGTTAGCAGCACCATCAACTTGAAATATCGAAGTAAATGCCTTGCAAATTGTCTGCGAATAGAAACCAACGAAAGAAAATTCGGCCCATAGAGGGTTGAATTATTGCCCGGAGAGTGCAACGATCGTAGTTGCAATTTCGTTGGGAATTCGCGCGACCGTTTTCAAGAATGCAGCCGGCGATACTCTACTTTCCTATTGTGGTCGTTATCGCGATAGTTGCGCGCGCCGATAACGAATTATTTAATTCGCATTAGCGCGGCGCCGAGCGAAATAATATTTCGTGAGTAGCCTTCGCGCTCGTCAACACTCGAAGCTTGCCGCCCGAAATCGCTCTATCGCACGTGTCGCGGTCTTTATCTTCTCCGAATTAATTTGCTCTCGTTGTTGTTCGCGCAGAACGGGGATCTATCGTGTGATCTGTAATAATCGAATGACCGTGACGACGACCAGATACCGCAATAACGTTCTCTCCCCCTCTTCTGCTCCCTCTTATATTTCTGTCTCACCCGCCCCCACTTCTCTCCCCCTCTTTCTCTCTCGTACAACGCGACAAAGTCTATCTCGTTCTCTCTAGTTTTATAATTTTTACACGCGGAGGAACGATTAATTCCGGAGAGTGTCGACGCGGTCGTCCGGGATTAATGCAAATCAATTCGTTCGCCGTACGCCGTAAATGCATCGAAACGGAACCAGGATTGTGCTCGATTAAAACAGGGAACACACACGCGTATTACACGGCGTTCGATCGCGCATACACGCGCGGGAGGATAATAAAAAATAAAAAAATAGCAGTGCGCTCGGCGATGCCAGAAGAACTACGATACGATTTTATCGCAGCTTTGCGCTGCAAACGCGAGCGATGCTCGCAGATGACAGGTAAATAGTCAGTGTAGAGATTTTACGATTTATCAGCGAATCCGGGTATTCGTCCATTTCGCTCGCAGCGAATCAAACTCAGCCCCCTTTCTTCGGTTCTCCCTGATTCTTGCAATTACAAAGTTCACTAAATGTTTTAAACACGCCATTCTATTATCCTTTCTATTATATAAAGTTCTATTATCCCTCCACGAATTTAATCAAACCGTTCGATTAAACCTTAACGATAATTTCGATTGAATGTGAAATACTGAGACGATAAATCTGGACGTGGTCGTTTGGAGTATTTAACACGTTGACTGCCATGTCACCCATATGCGGGTGACGGAATTATTTGTCCAAGTATAAAAATGAATTTTTACGCTAATATATTAATCGTACCAAATTTTATTGGGATCTGTAAAATGCCAGAAAGATGGTGGACTACTCGATATTATACATATAATTATTTTCAATTTTTATTTCATTAAATAACTTACTTTGATTTCATGGAATTTTCGAGGGTTCTGGTTTGGCATTAAAATTTGCTTGTGATTTATAATTCCGTCCTATATTGCAAGAGTGTCAGTCTGATTGTTTCTAAACATTGGAAATGTATCGGAAAGAGTTTAAAGAAATCATATGACTTCTGCATAATTGTTCTATTGCCGTCTGTCATGTATCGATCGTTGGAAAGTGTTTTATTGTTTTTTGAAAGTCAAACAAATCTTCAAACTTTTTAATATTAGAGTTTAAGGGTGAAAGTCACAGATTTTCGACCTTGCCAGGGAATTTCGCCCTTATGTGATCATCTTTAAACGTTTGTAGCTCATTGCAACGTAGACCGATTTCGATGAAATTTTCAGTATGCATATACGTTACCGGAATCTACAAAACGCATTTCTTAAATTATCATTATAGGTTTACATAAAAAAGTTAAAAAAATCATCATTTTTTCATTTGTTTATCATTCGAACCAATTGCAATCTAAAGAAATTTTTGTTTACTCATTGTCTAGCAAACTAATCAGTGTAACATCTTAAAAAAAATCAAGTCATTTGGATCAATTTTAAAAAAGTTATGCAACTTTTAAAAGTGTCCACTTAATATTGTCCCCGACTGTATATATACAGTGAGTAACGAAAGTATTCGAACGCCCTTTAAATCAGTATAACTTTTTTTTTATGTGAATCAAACGACCTGACTTTTTTGAGGAGTTAGAAGAATTGGTTTTCCAAATGATGTGTAAAAAAGATTTGGAAAAAATTGCAATTGGTAAGAATTACATGAGAAAATAAAAATGGCACTTTTCACAACTTTTTTATTTGAACCTGTAGTGAAAATTTAAAATATGCGTTTTGTAGATATATGTTAGTTATATACATGCTGCAAATTTCATTGAAATCGATTAATATACACACGAGCTACAACTAGTTAAAAGTGGTGAAAAGCGTAGATTTTCACCACTTTTGGCCAGTTTCTGCTTAAAATCCTCAGATTCTAACATATTTTGATACGTGCCATTTTTATCTGCGTCAGCCGATTTCGATGAAATTTTCAGTACGTGTATAACTAACAGAGATCTACAAAACGCATATTTTAAATTTTCATTACAGGCTCAAATAAAAAAGTTGTGAAAAGTGCCATTTTTATTTTCTCATGTAATTCTTACCAATTGCAATTTTTTCAAAATCTTTTTTACACATCATTTGGAAAACCAATTCTTCTAACTCCTCAAAAAAGTCAGGTCGTTTGATTCACTTAAAAAAAAAGTTATACTGATTTAAAGGGCGTCCGAATACTTTCGTTACTCACTGTATATTCATCAGTTGTATTTATTACTCGGTAGTTCTAGTGTTAAGCACCGTCCCGTTTCGTCGGAGGCTTATGCTCGCGACACGTTTTTCGAGCGCACGTGAGCTGAGTCACAGGCTCTCGGGGTTCATCGTATGTTTCAGCAATAGTGGGCTACGAGAGGGCTCGCTCGTATAGTTTCGGCGCGCGATTCGATTGCGTATCCGCCTTTAGCCGGACCGGCGTTGATAAGGAAACCGGCTACGTCGAGTTCGTCGGAAGTACACACGCGCTCGACGATTGGCGGTTGTTTGAAAAGAAAAAGTCGCGCATACACACGTGCGCGATACGGGCGAATCGGCTGGCGCGAGCGGATTGTGTGCAGTGTGTGCTCGCTCGATTAGGCCCGACCTTAGTGTCGAGGGTCACGAGCTCTCTCGGGAGCGTTGCCGCGCTCTCCGGCGATCGGCATCGCCTTTAGATTTGTTTACCAGACCAGGCTAACAATCGTGTCCCTCCGACCGCGAACGACGATTTATTTTCGAATTTTTTTCAACAATAATCGGAATTCGGCGTGATTCTGATGCAACCGAAGCCGTCCGTTGCGTACGCGAGAGTCTCGCCCTTCGCGATCCCCAACGATCAAGCTTCCGAAGATTCAGATACTTTGGATCTTGCGAGAATCGCTTCTCGGCTTGTCCGAATTTCTGTTCGTCAATCGTTAAACTTTTATTGGTATCTTTTGCAACGCTGATACGAAAATCAGAGTACGGCCAATTTGATGAGACCTCGCGGTCTTGATTATGGGGTTAATACCAGATAACATGATTTAAAGATTCAGACTGCGACGCTAATTTACTCAAGATTTCCAAAGAAGTTGTCTAGACGCCTGTCTAAGCTGATAATTGTATAAAATATTGCTGGAACGTGGCCGTCGCTTCAGCCAACTACAGGATGATCCAAACATGACGAATTTTTTTAAGATAAAAGGATTACTCCGCTTTGAATTGTGTTCTAGAAGTAGAAATGACTAGACTTTTGGACCACCCTGTACTACCTAACACTTGAATTTTCAAGTTAGCGTTTAATACAGGCTTGTTGTTACTTGTTTGTAGACGTGATGACGAATGCACCCCTAAATTTTATAAAAATGCGTGTTTGGAGCGAGTTAGAGTATAAAATGCCCCGCAGGGCACTGTCCCGGTTCCACTGGGAGCACTGAAGCCACGCCTACTCGGAGAGCTCTGCCCAGTGTGAACAAATATTTCGTTTTCTATTGCTAGTCTCTTATTTCTGTCTTCACTGTTACAAGGGCGGTCATATATTTTCTATAAAACTATTTTCTATAGAAATATATATGATTGTTAATTTTTTGGGAATTATTTTTATAAAGGCCACGGCCGATGGCCAATAACAGTATATGGGGAACGCAGTTCATTGCACAGGCGTGTGAGAGTTTAATTTTCGATCGCTTAATCAGAGCTCTACGATTTCACGTGTGATATTTTGGTGAAAAATTAAAGCAACAAATGACAGAAATTGTTCAGTAATAAATACAATAGAGCGATTAAAACTACCGTATAGTTTCGTTTGAAGTTTAATCTTTCGGAGCCTCGAGTACGAAATGAAATGGAGGAAATGATTGAATAAACATAGTTTCGTTTGCATGCGGCTGCAAAGGCTCAGAAAATTTGGATAACCAGTTGACAGAGAATCATTATTCATAGAAGCCACTATGATTGCCCCCGGGGGGGTCAGTGACCATGTCTACAAACACGTAGCAATTACCGGGGTGTCGCTGAAAGGGTTCCACGATGCCCGATCGATCCACCCTGTATTACAGTTATCATGGCCGTCGTTAACGTGTCAAATTAAGTGGAAATATAGCGCAGAAAGTAGCAAATATCGTCGGTCAACAATTTTTTTTTTTCTATTTTTAACCACAACGAGCATCGTTTTACCTCGTTGCAGTCAATAGCTGCGTACCTAAAATTTTCAACCAATTATTACTCCAATTACAGAAAATTGTAAGTTCGACCAAGGATAATGCCGCGTTCGAGCTAATCAGCTCATTTATCCTAAGTAAACAAAACTATCGCAGCTACTGCGACTCGTCGCTGTTCAAGAAAAAAAAAAAAAACAAAACGGAGAAACAGTGACATTTAAATAGAATATCCTCTGGGAAACAAATCCGAAAAATAAAAAAAGTCATTTATGCTCGAAGCTAATTACGTTCACTTTGATCATTCACTTATACTCTCCTGGACGTCACAGGCTATAAAGGAACGGAACAATTACAGAAAAAAAAAACGCGGTGTATTTGCATTCTCGCAATAAACACATCGTTCGCGTCGCATAGCTAAACATTGTCATCAAATTACCAGTGATCCAATTTCGAACACGTACATAACACGTACAAAAAGCACGGATTGCTAATTTATGTAAAAGCGGGTTAGGCTCTAAGCGAGGCTAATTAATCGAGAAAGAACCGAAGTGCCTACCGGTCTTTAAATTCGCGACACTATCTTAACTATCGACGTGTCTCCAGCGCGATAAAGTCGAAAGATCGTTGGTAATCGCTCGACTTCGTCATCGGCACGACATTCCCTCGATCGTTCGCGATATCGCTCGATCGGGATCGAGAGATCGATTTTTTTCATCGATCCCTTTTCGTTCGACGCACCTGTCTATCTCCCTCTCTCTCTCTCTCTCTCTCTCTCTCTCTCTCTCTCTCTCTCTCTCTCTCTCTTGGTTTCTCCTCGGTCGTTTCGCTTATCGCGGTTGCGTAACGGCTCATGCACTCCGGTTTTACTTTTCTTTAATCTGCAAAACCGAATCGCTTTTGCAATTAAGCAAATAGATAAGACCGGTCGGTCCTGACCTCGCGTAATGCCCGTCGTTTACGTCGGAACACGAAGAAGCGATGCACTCGCCTGTATCGTCGCGATCTCGAGCTTTCTAGACCGGTTGACGTCAGGCGGTAAAGAGGAGCCGAGTCATTAATGCCTCTAATGACGACGATCGTCCGCGACATGTTTTCCTTCTGATCCACACACGTATCCGGCGATAAACGATCGAAAATGGAATTCCGATCGGCGGAATGCACCGGCGGTCTATCAATTCGGTGACACCGTCAGTCGGAGCTCGTCGATGACGATGACCGACGATGCATCACTATGGGAAACGCTGTGTAATCGACAGATCGCTCTTGTCCCATTTAACAGAGCTTTTTAGCAGGCTCGGATCGGTGCGTTTGCGTCGTTGCTGACAATGTCTCGCGAATCGTCGATACCAGCGTTATAATGTTGCAAAAAAGAACAATAAAGCGACTCAAAGATGGCAGCGAACGTGGTGAATATAGTTTTTCCGAATGCTCTTCTCGTTTTTCGAGAGTTCCGAGCGTGGGTGATCGTTATTTCTGAAACGAGGGCTCGCTCGGTTAATAACGCTGGAATTGGGCAACAAATGACAGTGCGTTCAGTTTTCCACGCAAATGAAGCGGAACGCTTTTATCGGAAACAGAAAAATTATTTCTCCGGCGGGTGTCGGTTTTCAGGAAATTACGCCACGCGAGTTGCGTGAGCGATCGTTGGGCAATTTTTCTCGTTGCGATTTACTTCAAAAAGCCAAAAAAAAAGAAACAATTATTATATCTCTTCAAATAAATAATTTTTAGATTTTTTGTTCTGCGACGCACTCTTCGGTAGAGGAAATTGACCGGAAGAAATTCGGTTACCGTAGTAGATTGCCTTGTCACTGTTTATTAAATATACAAGAAAGGAACGTCAACGATTAAAACAAAATTATAATAATCTATTACTGTGTGTCTATACTACACTTTACTTTTTAACACGTTGACTGCCATGACACCCATATATGGGTGACGGAATTATTTGTTCAGGCTTTAAAATGAATTTTTACGTTAATATATTCATTGTACCAAATTTGATTAGGATCTGTAAATTGCAAGAAAGTTGGAGAACCACACAATACCATACATTTAATTTTTTCAATTTCTATTTTATCAAATAACTTACTTTGATTTCGTGGAATTTTTGAGCTTTCTTGTTTGGCGTTCAAAGGGTTAAAGATTGAATCTGGCGAAAAATTTTCTTGGTCAACCAGAAGACTTCGAAGACTTCGTTCACGACATGAACGCTTCTCCGCGTTTTATAAACCTGCACGTCACAACTGCATAAAAATCCCATATCTAATAATACAACGATACAATTTTATTACTTAGAACGATCATGTACCACGTGACGCACAATGGTGACTTTGTCGTTTTGTGGTACGCTACGCCGAGGAGTAAAAATAGATTTATTTAGGTTTAATCTGCAGTGCTAAAGTAACAAATTCTTTTTATAGGTAATATGTAATTTTCAAGATACCAGCAGATTGTTTTCTACCGAACATTCGTTGGTTAAGAGTCGGACTGAAGATTAATCGGGCGCTGTCTATCTTCGGATATTATTGTTATATCACGTGTATCAAGCTGATAGAATCAGCGATCTCTCGAGGGCTAGAATAATCTGATAGGGAACCTGTTAATGCGAATAATTAACGAGGAATCAGGTTAACACTGATTAGTACGCGTCGGCGAAAAATGAGACAATAACGGTGCAGAAGTCGTTATAAATTACCACGTCCGCCGCCACTATTTACATTTCCGTCTTCGCTATAAACACGTTCAGACAATCATCTCCGCAAGATCCCACAAAATCAAAGCAATTCAATCGAGTTCCAATCAGAGGAATTAATTCTCGAACTCTCGTAGATCCCACAAATCTCAACGACGTTCCGTCTGTATTACACTCCGCGACAATAAGATAGCACATTATACAAATAATTGGTATTTAGCTTTTCAAGTAGTATATTACATTGTTTGTGACCTTTTATACTGCGTAATAAGAATAACCAATTACTTCAATATGTTTGAACGCATTTATTACGTGAAGAAATAATTTTATTATTATATCAGTTGTCATTCTCGGACGACCTGTGCTCTTTCTTTTCCCATATTCGTCTACATTTTTTAATAAATTGTAAACAACCTTGCGACTACGATTCAACAGTTTCGCAATTTTACCGATAGAACAATTTTCTTTACGTAAATTGTGTATTGTTAATATTCCAGGACCAGTCAATCTTTTACCGGGATCCATTGTTGAAAATTTCACAATATTTTAACACTGTAACACGAACAATCTTAACTGCTTGCCGATGTGAACAGATTGGCGCCTCGACGCTGATTGAAAGTACACAATTTTGACTTTGTGCTATCATTTTGACGCAGCAGTCAGCACTGCTGTTTACGTTTTCGGCTTAACGTTCAACCTATAAACAGAAAACGAGTGTTTACCCTGAACAGATGCAACCTATTGCTAACTGAACAGTGATATGTAATACGGGAACTGTTGTTATTCGATTATATTTTCGAGAATTAACAGAATTAGATAATGTGCTATCTTTTTGTCGCGGAGTGTACGAACAAAACGAACGTTTGTAGAAGAATTGTGTCACACTGGTACACGACGAAAGAAATGTAAACGTGTACCGAACGCCTACGCAAGGGTTAGAGGTGTGATCATCGTCGTCATGAAAGTCTGAGTAAAATGACCCAGAACAGTAAATTAAAATGATAAATCAGGGGATGCGGTGTGGCGATCGAGGCGTTCCCAATTCCCCCGGAAAAAGCAACCGTGTGTCCGGCGATCATTGTATCCTTCGTGCCGGCTCGGCTTCGGTCCGTCGACGGGAACAGTAGCAGTAGATAGGGCAGATAGCCGGTCGGTAATTAGCGGCAGCTGATTGGTCACCTTCTTCCTCGGCATAACCGAGCCGGTCGGGGATGAAGTAGCGTATAAACGTGTCGCGTGGCTTCGTGGTGGGGGCTTATTTACTCGGTGTTCAGAGCAATGCCGGGTTGGCCGATCGTCGACGGATCGAGGAACGCCAGTCCGCGGCTGACACTCGCTGAGATCGCGTGATGTGGTGTCCCGACGGTGTGTCAGCTCTGTTCACCATCGCGGGATTCTTCGAACGGAAAGATATCTGGTGCTATCCGGTGCTGATCAGTGGTCAGTGTTGCCCCCCGGAGACTCGATTGCCCATCGAGGACCGTTTCCACCTTGGCTCTTGGTAGCCAAGTCTGCCCCGAGACCGTTTCTAGTGACCCGAGTACATACCCACCTTGGCTCTCTTCAAGGTGTCACAGTTTTGAGGACCTCTCGTGTGTTCTTCGGTGGGGGGGGGGGGGATAGGCCTGACGAGAGTGACACGTTCGTGGTGAACACGTGGACCAATGAGTAGCATCCGGGGACCGTTGTGTACCATCGGGGACTGACATGGGATTATCGTTCGGTGGACCGCGCCAACGCAACGAACAAAGTGAAAGCCCGCTTCGCGACTACAACCTCTGATAGTTCCGGAACACGCGGCACGTCGAGCGAACGCGCCGGGCCCATTGGTCCTTGGAGACCTAATGGCACCCGACCTTGAGAAGAAGAGGCAGGAACTCAGGAGGACCAGCAGCGGCACCTTGGACCACACCGGGCATGATCATTTTCACATGCTGCTGCAGCTCCGGTGCAACGGACACGCACTGACCGAGCCCTATCGACACGGTAATCTTGCACCAACCCGATCTCGATGTTACCGATCATGTTCCTCTTCAACGAAGATTTAGTGCCTGGTGATTTCAGTAATTTATTCCTCTCGCTGGACACCGCGAGTTTGACGATGTTCGAGGGTGTTTACCATTCGGAACACGATCGATAAGATAATATTGTAAACAAATTTTTCCTCGATTCAATAATATCTGCGAATTGCTTCGGTCAACTCGATTCTGTTTTGGTTTTATTCGATTGTATTTATACTGACGTATATATACACACACGCATATATACATATATATATACATATATGTTTGCTCTGTTTTCCAATATTATTATGTAACGCTACCAACGGTATCCTCTGCCTATCGCGGAGATTATTGATAAACCTGAAGCGGTCGCTGAGGACCTACGATTGGTCGAATTAAGATAAGGATCTAGATAGAAAGCGAGGCGGTGTTTGATTTTGAAATTAGTTGATTAGATGAATGTTATTTTGTGGCGAACTGTGGCTAGCTACTCGGTGAATATCTTACACAATCGGTATTCGAGGTTCTTATTTTAAAATACTAGATTACATCTTCCACTTCCAACTGTCCACGTATGAAAGAAGTCTCGCTCGACAAAAAAAAAACCGCTGAAAAATTCTCCGTTTTAACACTGTCTACCGGCGATCGTTCCGTAATTTTCGAAAGTGTGATCTATGGCTAAGGGCGAATAAATCCTTCAAATCCAACAGTCCGATAAATCCAATAGTTTGAATCGTGGACCAACAATATATTCCCAGTAACGTGTTCTAATAATAGCATTTGGCATTGTTATATAAAAGACGATTTTTAAAAATCCTATCAGTCCTGCATTGCCGCTCATGGGGCACCTGATCTCCGGTGAATTAAACATAATTCTTGTTGATTACTAGAAGGATAAGTGGAAAGCAGTATTGAAAATATATTAGAAGAATTTTAGGATATTTTTATAATATTATATTTAACCTGCTGAAATTCTTAAAAGACGAAACATATTCTCATTAGTTGCTTGCCGTCTTAGAAAACTTATTTTGCATAAAAATCCACAGTCTACTGCCTAGCAATTGACTACACACATAGTCGGTAAAAATGTTGAATTAATCTAATTTAATAAACAGCTCCCTGGCAATGCAGAATTGATAGGCTTCCGGTAGATAAAGTGTTAATAACAGGAGCCTTTTGAAGTGCACCGCTTCCAGTGCTGTTGTCAATGAATAGTTTATTTGGAAAGCCGAGAATAAAAAAGTACGCTCATCACCAAGAGATTTTTACTAGCCCTTTACTCCACGCGCTCCAACCCTCGGGACGCAATTTGTCTTCATTCACCATCAGCCGTAAGCTGCCGAATATTGACGGGCAAGGTGTCGTCACAGTTTTTCCATCTGTGCACAATAATATTCTGTTCCTTCACGGCTCGGAAGTTTCTGTCAGAACGCGACAACGATCGATCGATCATCATCGTCGTCCCCTCCCTCCCGGAAGGATACGCGGTCGATTAATTTTCACGTTATTTTCCCGGTTCGATGTTATTGTTAGAAATATCCTCGCGTGTTGCGACGTCTGACGCCCGGGAAAATTGATGCACTCATTTCGCGATAACCTTCGGGGACACGTCACACTCCCTGTTCCACCCTCGACGTCACAATAAATCACGGTGCACCCCTGGACGCCTGCGTTTTTCTGCATTCTCCCGGTTATGCCTCGTTACGAGACCTTCGGGACGGAAAATCAACTCTGGTGCCCTAGTTGTTGGCCACCGAGGGCCGAGGGCCATATCGAAAACCCTTCCTTGACAATGTTTTTAACGAGTTACACAAGATTCCATACTGATCGAGCGACGTTAATCGACGAATTAGAACAGTTTTCTTAGCAGGAAACTAATAGGTTTTCTAATAGGTTTTTAATGGACAATACGAAAGACATTATATTAGTCAGAGTAGAAGAATTCGGTTATTAATTTCGAAGATACTATTTCCGACCTGTCACCAATAGATAAGGTATTAATAAATGTGTTTTCATTGTCATGTTGGTCGTATTTTAGCTCGTCGGTGGCTCAGTCTACGAATTGTAGTGCTCCAGATCGATTGAAAACCGGAAAAACACTATTATCTTTTATTGAATATTCATATCTGTTTCGTCAAAGTGAGAATAGAGGTAGCACTGTAAAAACGGTAGAGATATCGGCGCTCGACAACCGAATAATCGCGAAACCCATCCCGATAGCCGACGTCCGTACGTTTTGCATGCTCGTATGCGTTCGAGCACGATAATGAAACAAATCTTTTACGAAAAGAAAAAGGTTGGTAATTTTTCGTCAGTTTCGCGGCCTAATTTTGCTCGAAATTTATAGAGAAAGTTCTCCCCGGACGTGTGCCCGAAGTTTACGAGACTGCGCGAATGCGTCGCCATGTTGGATTGCGCAACGTCGAGCTTATGGCAGTTTCGAGACGTTTTGGCGGGAAGACGTTGAGCAAGAATGATTCTTGCTGCAACTTTTTTGGCCAATCCTTGGCGAAACCTTGACTGGAAAAATACAATGAAAATATATTTTTCATTCGAAATTTCAACATTTCTTTGTTCGTTGTTTACTGCTTGGAACACTGCGAGTTTTTTTGCGAATTCCAGACAGCTGTTTCGGGTTGTAAAATTCAATCTCTCGTTTATGCCAGCAGCGACGTCCAAGTTTTTTTACAGTCGTACATCTCCAACGGAAACAATCAGAATCTTCATATTTTCTCTATCGAATTGCAGAGTCCTCTTCTTCGTTCTCGTGATTACCAACGCTTCTCTGTTCAATTAAAACGTGTTCCGCCTGTGAAATTACTTTTTTAGACCGATTGTTGCGTTGTCGGTTCATTAACATACGGCGTGGAACAATGATTGACCTTTGGATAGACAGATCGCGCCCGCCGTTTCTCAATTATCGTCCCGAGCGTAGATCGTTCCGGTCGTTTTTGTTGTTGCGAATCGATTCGACGGTGAAACTGTCGCAAATTAACACCCATCGGCGCCGGCGGCAGTTCGTCATTTACGATCCGGGAGGCCCTGAGGATGCTCCGGAACGCGTTGTGCAGGTCGGGGACTGTTTCATCGATCCTTCCATCAAGCCCGACCGTTTATTAACCATTCGTATCATTTGCTGCTAAAATAGCAGGCCGTGTTAGCTGATAAACTCCAAAAATAGCCAAGGGTATTATTTATATTTCTCCGAAAGCAATTGGCAAACAAAAATTGTCCAAGGACTTGAACGCTGACAAATTGCTTCGAAAATTATTTCTAGAATAGAACGACTATTGAAATTATCATAAATGAATGCTTAACGAGCACGAAACGAACACGGTGCGAAGAATATTGTGACACGTTGTAGAAGATGTTCGTGTGGAAAACTGGTCTGTCTCCTCAAATGAGCTCAAACGGGCAGAATTAACCGCCTGATCGATATCAAGAATGCAATTATGCGACCGTGAAGTCGTTCCGAGAAGCACTTGAAAATTAGTAATTTTTTTCTTTTTCGCGTGCCTAAGCGTAACATAGTTCAGACCACAGATGCGTTTGAGCAGCCGATATGGAAAACACGATCGCCCGAGTGTCTGCGTTTCCGTGATCTCGTTCGATGGTTAAACGCTTCCGGGAATGTAGGTGAGCTACTGTTTTGCCGGGGAAACTGAGCATGATGAATCGCCGCAGATGGACTTCTCACGCATTGCTCGCATTCTTCGCGAGATCGCTTAGGATCGTGACCGTCCTCCACAAAGACACTCTGTGCACGCTTCGTGTTGCGATCGAAACGAGCCTCGTTCTTCCTCGAACAACTTTCAGACTGTATATTTAACCAGTTAACTGTGGAATTTAATTTGAAAAATCCCTCGCGGCACGGAATTCAAATCAAACAATGACGAATGTACACGTCGAACGCAGGCCAAATGCCGCTATTATAAATTGTACGAAAAAAGTAAAGCAAAGTGAGAAAGAATTACATTTTTATTCGATAAGAAATTAACAATTCATTAACGTTAACCGCACTGCAATAGAGATTCGGTCCGACGTGTATACACGTCATACGCGCTTAACTGGTTAATACGTTGACCGCCATGTCACCCAGATGTGGATGACGGAATTATGTATTTGTCCAGGTTTTAAAATGAATTTTTACGGTTTATATATTCATTGTACCAAGTTTGATTATGATCTGTAAAATGCAAGAAAGTTGGAAAACTACTCAGTATCACACATATAATTATTTTCAATTTTTATTTCATTAAATAACTTACGTTTGGTTTCATGGAATTTTCGAGGGTTCTGGTTTGGCACTCAAAGTGTTAAACATCTATTGGGACCCTGTACTCCATTTTGAAAATTCTCATTCGTTCAGGCTACGTTCGTCTTTGTTAAAAAAATTCTATTAAGAAGCTGGTTAATGTCAGTTTCTCATGGCGAAATAAAGACGCAATTTCGTTCAGCTTTCAAAGAGGTAAATTGTTAACTTTCTATCGCACGGTTTGCAGTTCATTTATTCATGTACTCGTTGCAAGTGCCATCGCTGCAAGCTAACTTTTAAATCAATTTCTATTGCAAACTCGACAACCACTTCAGCTCTCCCAGATGACCTCGATCTCCTCACGGGGCATTGAAGTCTCCGCTTCGGTATGAACCAACTTCGATTCCTCTCTATTGATATTTCTGTTATCTAATTCTTCTTCATTCCTTCGGACAGCTCGTGAAGACAGCACCATCATCGTTTTATATTGCTATGCGCGAAAGAAACGAAGATGGCGTTCTCTTTCTACGTCTTCTGTCCCCAACACTTAACGCTGTTGATTCCCGATAGGATAATTTTATACTGGTTTATTGTTTACATATTTTCTATATATTCATTGGTAATGTCCCTGCAAATTTCTCCAAAATTTCTTCACGACGGGAACAAAGATGGCGTCCTCTTTCTACGTCTTCTGTCACCAACACTTAACGCTGTTGATTCCCGACAGGATAATTTTATTTAATACTGGTTCATTGTTTACATATTTTCTATATATTCATTGGTAATGTCCCTGCAAATTTCTCCAAAATTTCTTCATATAGGGAACAAAGATGGCGTCCTTATTTTCTACGTCCCCTGTCCCCAACACTTAACGCTGTTGATTCCCAAGAGGATAACTTTATTTAATACTTGTATATGGTTTACATATTTTACGAATTTCTCAAAAATACCTTTAGAAAACGAGATTTACCATTCTTCGTGAAGGGAACAAAGATGGCGTCCATAGACTTTCCTTAACACGTTGACTGTCATGTCGCTCATATGTGGGTGACGGAATTATTTGTCCAGGTTTTAAAATTAATTTTTACATTAATATATTCATTGTACCAAATTCGATTAGAATCCGTAAAATTGAAGAAAGTTGCAGGACTACTCAGTATCATACATTTAATTTTTGCCAATTTTTATTTCATTAAGTAACACTTCGATTTCATGGAATTTTTGAGGTTTCTAGTTTGGCAGTCAGTGTTAAACATCGAATGTTTTTCTTGTACTCAATATTTACATTGCCCAATCGCCTCTGATCCTTCCGAAACTTTCAAGAAAACAATGTCTTCATCTCAGACCATTCTTGGCGAGAGGAACCAAAATGGCGTCCGCTTCCAACGTCCTCTCTCCCGGGGACGTATTTCCCCAGCATCTAATTAATGTTGCCCCGTTCGCGCTCTATGTTTTCATTGTTCAATTGTTCCTGCAAACGTCCCAAGAAGACAAGATCACCGTGGTTCCATACGGTTTGGTATGAATGGGGCAAAAGATGGCGTACAATTTCAACGTCCCCTCTTTTCGTGAGTATCCCGGCTCGTTCAAGCCAGCTCTCTACTCTAATCGGAATCCGGTCGCGTCGTCCCAGTTGAATCAACTGTACTGTTAGCCGAGCGTACTAGCGAGCCGTATATATTACTCGACTATGTGTACATGTGCATTATTAATGAGCGCCGGTTCACGCGTCGGGTTCGCGCGAGCGCGTCCGCAGCACATGTTCGAAACACGTGCGCGCGCGTTCATTACCGTGCCGCGAGATTCCATCGAGTCGGTTCTGCTCAACTCATGAAAGACGCTGCCGAGAGATCCTCCGGATAGCAACATTTCTCCGTTTGCAAACAATCGGATCCGCCCGAATGAAACCTGAGATCCGCGATCTAATCGTTCCGAGCGGTTCCTCAGAAATTTGCACGGATCTCAATCGACTTGGACACTTTGTTACACCTTACTACGTGGACCAAGGGACCTTTGCAGACGAGGATTTTTGAAAATATTGAAAATACTCTCCCCAATGAAAATATACAGCATTTTTCTGATACTACCTTCAGGACTAATTTTTTTACTAATTTAGAACGATCTAAAAAAATTCTGGAACACCTATTGAAGTCCTCGTTTTGATATATAATTGTTAGAACGTTTAACCAGTTAACTGTGGAATTTCATTTTAAAAATCAAAACAATGACGAATATACACGTCGAGCGCATGCCAAATGCAGCTATTACAAATTTTACGAAAAAAGTAAAGCAAAGCGAGAAAGAATTACATTTTTATTCGATAAGAAATTAACAATTCATTAACGTTAACTTCACTGCAATAGAGATTCGGTCTGACGGGTATACACGTCAAACGCGCTTAACTGGTTAAAGCATTAATAGGAAGATATAAATATTGGAAAGAAAGAGAAGGAGGATTAGAAGGTTGAGGGTCACATTTGTTTGCAGCTTTGAGAATTGAATACATACACCTGATCTCATCGATATGACAAGGTCAAAGGGCAAGGGTCCTGTCCCTTGAAGCGACTTCCTGCGAGCAAGACCCGAATTTCCCAGTAAAGCAATTCTGTATTCCTTCTATACTCTCCACGATTACTGATAACAGGAGGATGGTACAGATGGAAGATATGAAAATTCCCGAAGTCCCTTTTAAAATCCGTGTAAGCAGGTCGGTCGGTTGTCTCTGGAGGCCCGGCGATGAGTTTAATAAAAATTTCACGTCTCTTCGAAATTCTGAGACGTTCCCGCTGGTTTATTAGACTGAGTTTCGTGACGGCACGAGTCTTCCCGACAGCGAACGAATCGGAATCGCCGATAACGAGGCACGCAGCCGGTTTGTTTCTACCGCAGTTACGTAAACAACAATCGGCTCGTCGACGAGCATTCTACGCTCGGCGGCGAGCGTAATAGATCTGATTAAAAACCGAGCGTGTTGATTCACTCGACTTCTGTGCGTGGACCGCCGATAATGATTGGTAGAATCGCTACCGTATGCCGGATGATTCTACCAGCCGCCGATTCGCCAGAAGAAGGCAGCCCCAGATAACACCGAGTTCTCCTGATAACGAGTTAATATTTATTTACCGAAATGTTCGTTTCGTTTCTTGCTCTCGAGGTCGTAGCGAGACCCGGCGTCCGTAATCCACGGCTACCAAGGTCGGAGGTTATCATTATCGATCGTTTATCTCGCGGTTAATATCGTCCGCCATTGTGTGCGCAACGATATCGATACCTGAATCGACGCGAAATCTATCTCGGGCCTAGGATCTCGGCAAAAACCCGGGAAAAACGGCGCAACGGTTTCGTAACTCGGGGAAGAGGCCGGTTTTTATCCGGCTGATCGCCTTCTGCCGCTTAGATCTCTTCTACGGTCGATCCACGATCTCGAACAGACTCCTTTTTTTTCCCCAGGTTTCTATACTCTGTCACTTGCTTATGGCTTTGGTGGCCATAATCGTGTTCCGCTTTCCGGGACTCCGCGGGAATCGACCTTCTTAATTACTTCGTGCGCCATTTCTCTCTCAGCTTTGACGATTCTTTAGTCGTTCTGTGACAGAAAATTTTTGTTGTATGCCTATAAAATAGAGATTCTCTCTTCTTTTTTGATAAATTCACGATATTTTATTTCTGAAAGATTTGCTCGATTTTTTCTCGATTACTTCGTGTACGATTTTTTAACAATTTTCACGAGTAGAATTTGTGTTTAGTTACTCATTCTCTGAAAGACTTTCTGAAAGATTCTCTGAAAGTTCTGTAAAAATAGTGTTAATTATGTCATACCGGATTTCTTTCAGAACTATGATAACTACAATTTGCTTTTCGTTAGTCATTCTCTGGGAGCCAGAGAAGATTGATTGCTTGATCTAGATCTAGCTTTTTTTCGTCGTTTCTTGCAGCACGATTTCTTTTATACCTTTAACAATTAGAATTTCTGAGCCATTAATCGTTCTCTAAGCGACAATGGAGATTAATATTTAATATGTACGTGCATTTATTGTAGCAGCTTAATGTTCACAGCAGGAAATAGAATTTTATTTCGATCGGAGGAGACTGTGTTCCAAAATGTTGTTTGAACTCGACAAACTGCTAGGATAAAAATTTTTCTTTTCGTCGGAAACATTCAAACAACGTCGAAGGAACAAAATGTAGCATAGAGAAATCTTGTTGGTGAATTATTCAGGGGGACAAAAAATCGGCTCCAATGCCTCCACGTTTAGTTTTCGTGGCAGTACAATCCGAGGCATGGCGGTATTAAAATTTGAATCCGAAGCAAAGAAAAATCTTGTTGAAGAATTCTATAGAGGGTCAAAAAATCGGTTCTAATGTCTCCACGTTTAGTACGTTTAGTTTTCGTGGCGGTACAATTCGAGGCATGGCAGTATTAAAATTTGAATCCGAAGCATAGAAAAATCTTGTTAAGGAATTCTTTAGAGGGTCAAAAAATCGGCCCCAATGCCTCCACGTTTAGTACGTTTAGTTTTCGTGGCGGTACAATTCGAGGCATGGCAGTATTAAAATTTGAATCCGAAGCATAGAAAAATCTTGTTAAGGAATTCTATAGAGGGTCAAAAAAATCGGTTCTAGTCTCCACGTTTAGTTTTCGTGGCGGTACAATTCGAGGCATGGCGGTATTAAAATTTGAATCCGAAGCATAGAGAAATCTTGTTGGAGAATTATTCAGAGGGTCAAAAAAATCGGTTCTAGTCTCCACGTTTAGTTTTCGTGGCGGTACAATTCGAGACATGGCGGTATTAAAATTTGAATCCGAAGCATATGCCGGTATTAAAATTTGAATCCGAAGCATAGAGAAATCTTGTTGGAGAATTATTCAGAGGGTAAAAAAATCGGTTCCATTTCTCCACGTTTAGTTTTCGTGGCGGTACAATCCGAGACATGGCGGTATTAAAATTTGAATCCGAAGAAGCGTCGCGCGTTATCGAAATCACTGTCCTCCACCCCTTATCGATGCCTCGAGTGCCGGCGATACCGACGTTTATCTGTCCGCGCTTTCTAGTCGCGTTTTTCTCTCCTGTTCGTCAGCTGTCTGGAAACGTGTTCCCGCGGATTTCACGGTCTTATCACGGCCTCCGGGGAAGGCTATCGTCATTAAGTCGTCGGGCCGTCAACGTGTCGTTTCTCGTCCCGGGAGAGACGTTGACCAAAAATTTCTCGAGTAGGCATATTTTCTCAGTCAGTGTTGCGAGCCGCCCGGAGGAAAATGACAGCGTCCCGATGGCAACGGTCTGACGGCAGAGACGACTGGCCATGGTAAAATCGAGTTTCCGAAGACGCCGGTGGAAGTAGTGGAATGCCGACGATAAGAAACCACTGGTAGGTTAGGTTTTCGCCTAAGACGATAGAATGACCGGGACCTGCCTATCGCCACGCAGATTCCGAATTTCGGACACCTACGGAAGCTAACGAGACTCGTTATCTTTCTATCCGATGCGCGTGAGGCAATACCCTAATGGTAAGTTATTTAACTTGGAATTAGGTCGGCTAAGTGAGCTCGAGCTCAGCCCAGAAACAACATCGCCGGTGTACCAGCGATGTGATAACTTTTATTCTCTTCAGCGTCGGTGGTAGCACACACCACTGCATCTAGTGCAGTTCAAATAAGCTCGAGACGACTTGTGGTTCATCGAGTAAAACCCTGCTCGGAACACAGATCGTTACATTTTTGTTTAGATGCAATAGGGATTCAGAATGTACACAATTTTATTTTAGGAATTTTTCTTCTTGTCCGGCGTGTGGGGCCTGGTTTAGGGTATCCAGTGAAATTCGGCCAGATTGAGAATGTTTTTAGTTCGATACTTACTCAGAACCTTCTCGAACTCGAAGATCGTCTAGCATTTAAATTTTGATTCAGATAGTGGAACATAGAGGCCTCTGCTGGGTCAAAGGTTCTGTTGCCATCTAATCAGCGAAGTCAGGCTCGATAAGCATTCGTTCTCGATTGGCCCCGGAGTCTCGACGTTCCACGGGATGCTCAGCCCTTCGAATTCCGTCGGTGAAGCAACGAAAAGTGCTGAGCATTCGACCGCCCAATAGCAGCTGATCTCTAATGATCATCGGAGCCGAAACAGATAAGATTCGGTCAGTTCAGAGACCACTCAAAACTATAAATCGTCTCGTTAGGTATCGCGAGTAGATAGAAAATTATGTACTATCAGCTGAAAGTTGTTTTTTTTCATTTAACTACGGAGGTTGAGTAACGATGGGCACCGTGCGCGTGTCCATAATGTTCTGGAAACATTCGTCTTCAAGCGGAAGCTAGAGAAAATATCGTGCTCGAAAATTTCCACCCCATAGCTTCAACCCTTATTCTGATATTCTCGAGAAAAACAGTTTCATCGCGCTTTGAATTGTTCTTCCTCTTCTTTGACATGTTACTAACTTTTCGAGCATATGGACAGAATATTGATTGAAAATTTCCACCCCTAAGCTTTCAACCCTTGTTTCTAGCATTCTCTGCGCGAGAAGAAACCGTTTTCTTGTGTTTTGTAATTAGTTAATATTGCTCTTTTCCGTAAATTATGATCTCTTCGACTAGATTATAGGCAGAATATGACGATTGAAAATTTTCACCCCTAAACTTTCAGTCCTTAATCTAGCATTCTCTGGATGTTACACCATTTTCTTGTGTTTTGTAATTAGTTAATATTGCTCTTTTCCAAAAATTACTAACTCCTCGAGCAGAAGGTAGACAGAATATGAGGATTGAAAATTTCCACCCCTAAACTTCCAACACTTGTTCTAGCATTCCAGGGGAGACGAATGGTTCTATTAGGTTTTGGATTAGTTTTGCATGAACAGAGCGGCATTGACAATTTCTTGGTGATAGCAAAAGAAGAGAAAGCCTGGCAGCGCGCCTTACTTCCGGCGCCGATCGT
Organism: Seladonia tumulorum; assembly: GCA_913789895.3. Taxonomy (NCBI): domain Eukaryota; kingdom Metazoa; phylum Arthropoda; class Insecta; order Hymenoptera; family Halictidae; genus Seladonia; species Seladonia tumulorum. The sequence continues at coordinate 6,844,134 of OU565274.1, forward strand.
ACGCGATAAGGATCGAGAGAATCGATCGGGGCGGCGCAGGTAACAATATCCTTGAGACTCGAGAGGCGTCGTAGTTAGCGCGCGGCTCGACGCTCTGTTTACAGTGTAATAGTAACGATGTTTATCGATCCTGTTATCGGGAGTACACTCGCAAATGCACGGAGCCTCCACCAGTTCGAGGACGAACCGTGGAGACGTAAATACACGGCGTAGGCGAGACCGAGGGAGGCCCTAATTCCAGAAAGAAAGGACAAAGAGCTTTCTTACCGTCCGCGGCAAAAATTCTTTTCCTCGACAGCTTTTCAAGTTTTCAAAATATCAGCCCTTTCGAATCCCACGCGCGAGCACAATTTATCCGACGCCTCGCACCTTTCAAAAAACAATAAAACACTTTTCAACGATCGATACATGACAGACAGCAATAGAAAAATTATGCAGAAGTCATATTATCTCTTTAAACTCTTTCCGATACATTTCCAATTTTTAGAAACAATCAGACTGACACTCTTGCAATATAGGGCGGAATTATAAATCGCAAGCAAATTTTAATCATTAGAGCCATAAAAGAAATTTTAGGACAACGGAGTGTAAAAGAAATTTCTCCAGAAAAGAGCGTTTAATCCAGTATCTCTTCTTTCAACACTTTGATCGCCAAACAAGAAAGCTAAAAAATTCCATGAAATCAAAGTAAGTTATTTAATAAAATAGAAATTGAGAAAAAATTAATGCATGATATTGTATGGTTCTCTAACTTTCTTGTATTTTACAAGTCCTAAGGTACAATGAATATATTAACGTAAAATTTCATTTTAAAGCCTGAACAAATAATTCCGTCACCCATATATGGGTGACATGGCAGTGAACGTGTTAATTTGTTAATAAATTCCAGAAAAATGAAGAGTGTCGCCAAAATAGTGAACAATGTTTTTAAGTATCTGAAGGGTTGATAAGGCACTTTGATCAGAAGGGGTAGAAAGATTCGTCGCCACCCGGTTAGCATCGGCTCCAGCGGAATTTATTTCGACAGCCGTCGCGATTCTTTGAGCCGATCATTATCTCGTGCTCATTATCTTTATTGTCGGCGACGTTTCGTACCTCACCGTCTGGCATCGCGTCCTCTCGATTCCCTCGGGACTGCTTTCTAACGCCTCCGTCTCGCCTCCTTTTGTACGCAGTATTCTCGCTAAGGGTTGTTATTCTTGCAAACGATACGAACCACGTGTCTCTCGTCTAATTTCTCGGTGCATCCCTGGAAACATGTCTGACATCGTTAGGAACATGTTCGCTCATCGTAGAAGTATGTAATTCGATCTCTCGTTATCGATTGCCCAATTCGAGGAATATTTATTTCCGGGCTGCTAAAAATAAAGCCTCTGTTTTTAAATTGCCCGTTTCTCTTCAGATTCGATAAAGATGGTTGTCAGACTTTGATACTAAATCAATGAATCACTGATTCGACGATGCAGACACGTGGATCGATTGCGCGCGATCCATGAGAAATATGCGCATCATATTTTCAGGCTAATCCGGGGGATAAACGTTGCGTCAATACTTCGGCGGTCGTCGGACACTTGAAAAACAACGAATGTTGTTTCGCGCATTTTTTTGAGCAGAGATTTGCAAACTTCACCCCTCGAGATTTCTCGTGAAGCTACATTTTTTTCTGGAAGGGGAAAAACGAACACGCTTTTCACCCTACTCTCGATAAATCAAGCCTTAATAATCCTCTCGATAAATCTGAGCCTTCCAGTCCTCAAAGTTGCAAGCAAATAATTGATTTAAACAATAGACAATCGGTATCGTACTTTTTAAGAAAGGTATTTCTGCAGAATATTGGGAAGAATTCAATTTTATCGAAGAAATAATCGCCGATAAATTGTATAAACTACTGTTTATTAACTACCTCGGGGCTGTAATCTGGCAGTCAGCGCGTTAAACTCGCAAGTAAACAATTGATCGAGACAGCGAACGAATTCTGCTTTCCGAGGAAGATATTTTTGCGATCGTACTTTGCAATTTGCTGGAGAAGTGAATTTTTGCTACAGAATATCCGGAAGAATTCAATTTTATCGAAGAAATAATCGCCGATGAATTGTATAAATTACTGTGTTTATCAACTACCTCGGGGCTGTAATTTGGCAGAGTCAGCGCGTTAGACGTGCGAGCAAACAATTGATCGAGACAGCGAACGAATTCTGCTTTCCGAGGAAGATATTTTTTTTTGCCAAAGTGCTGGTCCGCGAGGGGTTGGAAAATAAGCGGAAGGTTATTGCGGAGGAATTCGCGGCGCGCAATGTAAAATGCAGAAGCTGGAATATATAGTAACGCGAAATGATCGTGCACGATGGAAGAACGAAGGTGGAGGAGGGGATGAAAGTGAGAAGGAGAGCGGGGAGGGACGAAAGAGAGAGAGAGAGAGAGAGAGAGAGAGAGAGAGAGAGAGCAATATCGATCTATCTATAGAAGCTCGACTACTGGATGGGATAATTGCGTGGGGTTGAAGTTGCAATCGCGAATGCAACTGGTGGTGCGTGGGAGGGGGGTGGAAGGGGGGAGTGTTCAGCCCCTTCGCCCCTCGCTGCGCGAGCAATAGGGGGTTGGGCAGGCCGACGTAATGGGCTGGTGCACACACGTGCAGGGTGCATCTATGTGATCGTCGAGGAAAATCACGGGACGATGTCAACGACCCATGTTTGCGACGATCTTCATCGTTTCCGACCTCGTCTGTCGTCACCTCGTGGTTACCTCGTCTCGTTATCCCGCTTCTTTCTGTCCTCGATCGCTCACGCAGAATTTAATTACCCCGCCAGCGCCGGCAGATGAATTTTTTTCACGTCGCCAGGTGCGACATTCCGACGCGATGTTGTTTCCATTCAGCCCTTTTCAAAGACACCTTTAAAAAGAAACCGGGCGCTCCGTTTCCCGTGCGAAGGCGTAAGAAAAAGTTCGATGGCTTCTCTGCATCCCCTTGTATCGGCGTTGTTCAATTCGCAGCCTGTTATAAACAATTTAGCGGAGCTGCGGCTTCGTACGGCTTGTTTTCAAAAGGGAAATCACTTATCAAAATAAAAATGCTTCCTCTCGATTGCAGTTCAAAAACAGGAATGTATTATTCTTCGAAATTGATGGAAGTTGGAATTGTAAAGAAAGAAACTTTTATTAAAGACAAGGAATGTCGCAGAGGTTGAACAGGTGTTTACGCCTCGACAGTCGAATAGAGAAGAAGGATCGTTTCCGTACACAGTACTAAATACGCATTACAAAGGTCACGTGAATACGCACGACTTATAATATGTCATAATAGATGTCGCGATTAGTGATGTTCCAACAGAAATAATTCGAACAAATTGCAATTGACGTCTCGGTATGTATTCAGTTTCCTTGATCACCGCATTGTTCGACGAAGCAGCCGGCCTATTTTTGTCGCGAACGCGTAAAATTCGCGGTCTAATTATAAATGTCTCTGGAAGACAAAAGCACAAGCAGCGTCGGATTATGTAATCGATACGCGAACTCCAAAGATTATGGTTATCGGCAGCCTGTTAATTCGGAGGTCGTCCCGGCCGAGTTTCCCGCGAGTCCGAGCATCGAAATGCAATTCGGTGCAACACTAATTCGCAAGGCACACCTGAAACCGTTCCAGGGGAACCCGTGTGTATTGAGAGATCAGTTTAACCGTCGACTTCTAAACTGTTCACGTGCACACTTCAGAGAATTTCAGCGAGAGTCAATAAACCGCGACGTTTTAAAAACATCGTTATTCTTGCAAAAATACGGCTGAAAAATCGCTACAAAACACTTCTGCATTTTCGCATACCATTCGCGCCCGTGCGCGATACGAACACGTTTACCGTGGTACGCCGACCATGCGCGAGGTTCTACGGAATAGACAACGAAACGAGCGCCTAATTATACTGTGTTTGGTCCTGTTGCGATCCGAAAAGTTTCACAAGTAAGAAATAATTGATAACAAACCAGCTTGATTACTACGTCAGCATTGTCCCACCGATACGGTGATCAGAGATACGGATCGTGTGCATTTCTGACAAAAATTCAATACAACGTGAGGCTGGAAGAATTTCACACGTTGCCGCACACTTTTAACCCTTTGCACTCTGGGATATTTTAATTCTAAAACAAAATTTTTCTTCCGTCTTAGAATATTAACATTTTACTCGCACGAAACTGATCCGATTTCCACATACAATATTTAAATGTTTAGTAATCTATTGAATACAAATTTCGTAATGTAACAAATATTTTTTGTGATTTCTTTTAAATAGTGCCACAACAATTTTTAGTGTCGCTTCAGAATCGCTACTCGAGTGCAAAGGGTTAATTTGACGATCGTGCTCAGAAACAGATTTTTTTCCGAAGCGGTAAAGCATGAGAAAACGCATAAAAGAACAATTAATATGCTGTATGGCATGCTATACCTTTTTTTCGATGTATTACTGAATAAGTAACGAGTGTATGCGTTAGTACACGTGTGTATGCGTTAGTATTTGTTCTTCGGATCGGACGGCTATAGCCGTCATTTGCGGCAACGTGTTAAGGACATTGTTATATGATTTTTAACTTTTCAAGATGATCAAACGGGAAAATTCTTTTTATGGACGCGGACGATCTTCGTTTCATTTTTGTCTAGGGATTAGTGCAGTGAAAAAGAAAGCCGTGAAAACGAGAAGGTCCGAACAGTGTTTGTCCGCTCCATTTGTCCGTTTGGCGCCTCGTTAATCGCCGCCGTGATAAACCGGCCGCTTTTTATTCCGGCTGCGCGGGGACCGTCGATCGTCGATCGGACTTTGTACGGTCCGATGTCTCGACCGCTCGATATATACCCGGCGGAAAAACGAAAATCACGAACGGCCGACTAAAAATCGCTCGCGACGCCAAGCTCCGGTTACTCGGAACAGATTCTCCTCGCCGCGAGGCCGGTGGAAATCTTAAACGAACGGTGAAAATCGATCACCGATTACCGACGTTATCGATCGTTCCTCGATTCCCCCGTGACCACCGCTAAACTTCCTTCTCGGCAGCAACCGGATGCAAACGATATCTACGAGTTCTCCCCCGATGACCCACGGCCCGATTCGCGGTTACGCCAAGTGTTTCGGGACTCGCTACACGGCCTTGAACTTCGACTCGAGTCGCGCCATTGTCCGAATTCTGTTATTCGTTCCCCGTTCCATCGCGTTCTCGAACCAATTTTTGGTTCGAAGAATGCGAATCAATTTTATGATCTACAATTTTATGTAAATCTAAATTTTAACTTTAGATACACTGCTTCTCTTGACGCTCGCTATCGGCCCCGAATCAGGAGCCATTAACGAAGCATTCTTTAATTCGAAATGGTACACCATTTTTAGTGTTCGCAACTTGGTTTGTTTCAGAACCATTAAATTTGATATTCGTAAAATGATCGACTTCAACGTGTGTTGCAGTGTACACCAGACCAACAGATTCTTTCTTCCCATTAGCCTTGAACTTCGGCAAGGGACGAGACATTGTCCCAATTAACTTCTTCGTGCCCTGATGTTCTCCGTTGCAAATAACACCGAACCGCGTTCTGAACTATTGTTGTTGGGATCACTTGACCCCGTGAATGGTCCTGGTGGTCCACCGATTTGTATTGGGCGCCCCCTTGTTAGGGGCCATTAACGCAGCCTACTTCAACGGGATTTCGGGGTGGGGGGTGGAAGATTATGCGATCATCGTGATGGAGTATGTAATAGCTTGAATCATTCCGAATCTATAGAAAGATGAATATTTCGATTAGGAACCTCTTTGAACTTGTGTCAAAAATTTATACAAAAAAGACTAATTTATTCAGTTACTTAAATCCTCAATCGACAATTATGGCAATTCCTCCTTAAGTTTTCTTTCCATTTGTGATTACAAATGGAAAGAGAGAACTCATCGCGAGAACTCTTCATAGAATTAATTACCAGTGCCAGTACTAATTATTCTCAGACCGTTCCCCTGCCGATTAGCAACCAGTCTAGACGATTGAAATTTCCGCGAGGTCCAAGAAAACCTCAAATTTGAACTTTTCTCGTGCAGGAAGATCGACAGACTGATCACGGTTGAAACGTTGTTGTTTCAGGTAACAATGCAGGCGGTAGATCATCGTCGGTGACAGGATCGGTTCAAAGAAGCACCGTCACGTCGAGCAACCGCGCGCACTCCGCCAGCCGAAGGATCAGCCATCAGCAGCGTCAGCAGCAACAGCAACAGCAGCAGCCGCCCAGAATACCCTTGGGATCCTTACGAAACTCGGATGACCACGTGCCAAGAGCCAGCTCGGCACAGGACGTTTGCGATAACTCGAACGATTCCGGGCTTGGCTTCGAGGAACGTCAGCAACATCTCACCACTGCAAACGTTCGTAAATCTTAATCGATCCTAGACCTCTCTTCTCGCTGTATTCTCTCTTCACCACTATCTACACTGTTCACTGAAAAAGATTGCAACCTCCAAACATCATCCATTTCACCCTCTCGTAAAGTCACATAAGGTAAAGACACCAGTAGTTGACCATCTTATAGAAAAACATAAAAAATAAGGTTTTTAGAAGCGCACTTATAAATGAACTTTTGATGAAAATGAACCTCGGATGCCATGCCGTCTGTTGTTTAAATTTCAAAACAATAAGAACATTTCAAACTTTATTTTTTATGTTTTTCTATAAAATGGTCAACTACTGGTACCATGGTCAACTACTGGTGCCTTTACCTTGATTCTACCTCTCAGTAGACATAGAATTTGTGCAAAGTCCTAGCAGAACATTGTCTCATCTAAAAGTCCCAATTCTATTTTATTCTATTTTATTCTATTTTTGTACGTCCTTGTACAATTTTGTTTCGTCTAAACGTTCTTACACAAATTCGTTTCATTCAAATGTTTAATACAAAGTAAATAGAATGTTATTTCCTCCCTTAATCACTACTAGACTGCGGATCTTTATGCAAAATAAAAATTGTCCAAGTCAATTGTCGGAAGCAGAATGTGAATAAAAGTCCAGAATAATTTGCCAACATCGATCAATTCTACTTATGTTTCAGTTTTATATTTGACCAATCCATTTTTGTCATAAATTCATAAAATCCACAGTCTAGTCATTACAATAGTCGACAAACGATATACTGCCATCTTCAAAATTTGCTAGTCTTCCTACAGTTAAAAATTTGACCTACTCAATCTTGCCATAAACGCATACAATCCGCAGTCTACTAATTAACACGTTGACTGCCATGTCACCCATATGTGGGTGACGGAAATATTTGTCCAGGTTTTAAAATCAATTTTCACGTTAATATATTCATTGTACCAAATTCGATTAGAATCCGTAAAAGTCAAGAAAGTTGGAGGACTACTCAGTATCATACATTTAATTTTTTCCAATTTTTATTTCATTAAATAACTTACTTTGATTTCAAGGAATTTTTTAGGTTTCTAGTTTGGCAGTCACAGTGTTAATTACCATATTTATCAAGAACAAAAAGAATAGCTAATAAATATTCTCTTTAACCTTCTCCTTCGTCTTTCTAAATTTTCTTCTTCCTCTCGCAAAGACCGAGGAAATGAAAAGCCGGAAATAAACCGGTGCAACGAGTATCCCGAATGCAATTTACGTGTACACGTCAGTGATCGTCAGTTATCGTCAGTTATCGTCAGTTATCGTCACTGACGACGCTCGCAGACGCGACGAAAGTGCTATCAACCTCTTGATCGTTGTGACACTGCATCCTTCGCGTTATCTCGAGTTATTGTCACTTCTACCGAATCTACCTGTACGTTTCTCCACGTCGGCCATCTCGACAACCCATTCGCAGTGAAAAATAGTTCTGTCCACCTCCACATCATTTTTTAACACTCGCAACTCGTGCCTGGAGTGAACTACCAGTCGAAAGAGTATCGAAACTATTGGTAGCGCGAAGAAATTACTTTTTATCGCGGGGTTCGATCGATATCGAACGATCGATTCGACCGATAAATTCGCTCCCGTTGCGTAATACCTCGGACACGCGAGTAACTCACCGACCGAACGTGCACGTATTATGCAGCCTGAATGGCATTTTAACAATCGATACCCGCTGTATCGGCGATACATCGACGGTAATTCGGGAGCTATTTAAATAGTTGATGTTGGCCCAAAGTATTCTCTGCCGGCTGTTCGTTGGCTCGAGATCTGCGACAAATGGTCGCGATAGCGGTCGCCGCTTTCGACGCATCGGTCGCGATTTTCGCTCTTTTCGAAATTCCACAAAATTAGCTGTATGGACTCTTCCCTCGCTTGGTCGACTTACCCGATAGCATACAAACATAATTAGTCCAATCACGTAACAATGTTTTACTCTGAACTATACATCATCCAGCACTCTTCCTCCTGAATACACTGTCTCGCGTATTTAAGAAAGTCTTTCGCGAATAAGAAATTATTATTTCTCCCCAGTCTTAGAAGCCAATCACGTAACAATGTTTTGCTCTGAACTATACATAATCCAGAAACATAATTAGTCCGCATTCCCAATTTTCCCAATTGAAAATCGTTTGTTAGGACATTACCAGTTGCCAGCAGCATTTGTAGCAGGAATACATTTTTTTTACGCCAATGAAAATTGATGAAATTTCATTTTTATCATAGAAAATCGATTAGTCGGTGGAAGAAATATTTCCTCTATTTCGGTTTCCGGTAAAATTGAATATGAAAAATAAAGATCGGCAATCTACTAACATGTTACACACGAATCAGGCAAAGGAGGTTGGCCAATCGAACGGTTCCCCGATAGCATCACCCTAACTCACGATCTCCCGTTTCTCGTTCCACGCGAACGCCGAAAAAAAAGCCCATCGGCGTCCATCGTGTGTGAATCGAGGATGTAGCTCGATTTTCTCGAATGGACGCGCAGTAAACGGGGTCGAGCCTCCATCCCCGAAAACGTTTCCCAAGAGAGCGTTCCCGAAGCCCCAGAAGCTTCCATCCCCGGTTCGGTTACGCCATTGTGGCGTGCGTGCATGTGCAAGTGTGTATTCTAATGCGATCACTTGTCGTGCCCGTTGTTGATTTGCCGCCGCCGCCGCCGTCGTCGTCGTCGACGTCGACGGACACCGACGACCGGTCTCTAACGGTAGTTGAACCCGGCCGACGACGACGGGTGTTCTGATTCGTTAAATTAAGCCGGCAACCACCAACCGGCATGTACGCGCGCGCACGAACGTTACACGCTATCAATCTCATCTGGTGTTGCTTAACAGGCTTGGAACGGCGCCGGCGAGGAGGACTCGAAGAGGAGGAAGATGGACATCAAGCTCGAGTCCGAGGACGCGAATTTCTCGTTCCCCGAGGTGGCACACGCCACCAGCCCGGAGGCCAAGTCTGGGAACAGGACCACCGCGAACGGGGCCATAGGATTGGCCAACATCTCCACCAACAGGAACGGGACCGGTTCCGGACGAGTCGTCGACGTACCTAGAAACCGACCCGCCATGGGAGTACTCGCCAAGAGGACGCCCCCTGCTCACCAAGGTCCACTCACCCTCACTTCTCAGTTGTGTACGTGTGGTACTATGAATATGTTTGCTAGCCACCTTCGTTGATGCGTCAACGTACCCTCCTAAAAAAGGATCCGGTCAAGTTGACCCTTGCATGGACGAAGGTGTCGTTCTGGTACCCCAGCGTTGTTAATATCTGTCGCACTGTTTATAAACCACCCTGCTTGCTAAGACCCGCTCACCCTCTCCACTCAGTTTTGCACGTACCATGGATATGTTTGCTAATAACCACCTTCTCGAAACCTTTGTCGAAAATGGTTCCTAGCTTTTTTTTTTTTTTTTTTTTTAATTAATAACGCGCTGTATCTGTCACATAGGTATGAGATCACGATCCACGTGGCAGGTAACCGTTTGCACTCGGAACCACTTTGACTCGAAAACCAAACAGTTCTTCCGGCTCAGAAAATAAGCTCAGCTATGATCTTTTTACCCGTAATTTATTCAGCGTAAACAAATTTAATAATGTCAAAAATATCTCTAACCCATTTGCATCTTTACACGCTCAATTTTCCTGGTCACTATCACCGGAGCGAGTATATATATATATATATATATATATATATATATATATATATATATCTTTTCATATTTCCTTGTGATATAAATGGGTTAATAATGACCTAGCAATTTTTAGTGTCGCCTTAGAGTCGCAAATCGAGTGCAAAAAATCGAATATTTGTTTTTCAAGAAAAGTCGTGTTCGTTTAACGTCACCGTGAAAAATCGGGCAATCGTATGTGACAACCCGATACGTCGTTCGTTAGTAACATTTCACGTAAAGAGGTATTGCGTCGTTAGATATACCGGCACCGAGGAATTTACATGGAGATTCTCGCTTGTTTGCATCCGGATCGAGGCGACAGATTTTAACTGACTGCTCGCAGGATCATGCGAACTGATAACCTTCGGCTCGTCGCGCGACTCTTCTCCGCGCTCGTATTTTCGCATGTACATATGTATATTGTAACGCCGCCAGCCGAGAGATAAATCCGTTTCCGGCGAAAATTGTTCACCTCGTCGGTTTTACCATGAAGATACGTTATCACGGTCCCTCGAAGACTGTTCTACTTCATCGATATCATTCCCATGATATCGAGCGCGATATCTAATTTAGGTCGGAGAACATTTAATTGGTCCAATTCAACAACGAACGGTATCTAACTTGAAGAGTAAAGCGTCGATATTCCCTTCATTTCTTCGGCTTATTTCTCTCTTTAATCTAATGCTATCGCGATAGCGGCGGTGACACAAACTAGGTCGCCGTCAATTGCATTTAAATTGATGTCAGAAAATCGTTCGGTTGGCAAATTAAACTCCCAACGGTTCTCGAATTTCTTGAAACAAGACTTCTGTTTTATACTTCTTTTTGTATGTATCTTGTATGTGTGCAGGGCCGTTCTCACGAGCCGCTAGAAAGTTTCGATGCGGAAAGCGCAGTATTTTAATTCATTTTGTGCAATGTGCAGGCAGCGCTTCGTCAGACGGAAAAGTGCAACTGCAGATCATCTGCCAGCCTGAGCAACAGCACCGGGCCCGCTACCAAACGGAGGGTTCGAGAGGAGCGGTGAAGGACCGGACCGGAAACGGATTCCCGATCGTGCGTCTGGTCGGTTACGACAAACCGGCGACTCTTCAGGTTTTCATCGGCACGGACCTCGGTCGGGTCGCGCCGCACATGTTCTACCAAGCCTGTCGCGTCAGCGGCAAGAATTCGACGCCCTGCGTCGAGCGTAAAATCGACGGAACGATAGTGATCGAGGTCGACATGGACCCCACGAAGGACATGATGGTCACCTGCGACTGCGTCGGGATTCTAAAAGAGCGCAACGTGGACGTGGAGCACCGATTCCCCCAGGAGGCCAGCATCCGTCAAGGTCGCAGCAAGAAGAAGTCGACCCGCTGTCGCATGGTCTTCCGCACGACGATCACGCACCCCGACGGCACCTCGGAGACTTTGCAAGTCTGCTCGCAGCCGATAGTCTGCAGTACGTATCTTCGATACTCGTGCGAATCCCAATCATTAGGGAATCTGCGTCTTTAACGCTAGAACTACCTCGGATGAGTCGAAACGACTTGCTCCTAATTTACTCTTTTAGAAATGTTAAAGTCTACTTCTCCATCGAAATAGATATTTAAACAAAACTGGTACGAAATCCGCACAAATGCAATTTTGTTGTTATTATAAGGCAATCTATGCCAGTTGCATCTGGCGCTTGATAGTTCTAGTGTTAATCAATTGTTAGACTGAGACTGTGTATCTGAAAGCTTGCGAGCAATTTAACTTTGTTCTATCAAGCATCTTCAACCGATCTGATCCATTTCAGCTCAACCGCCCGGCATCCCAGAGATCTGCAAGAAGTCCCTCACCTCGTGTCCCTGCACCGGCGGGCTGGAGCTCTTTATTCTAGGGAAGAACTTCCTGAAGGACACTCGCGTGGTGTTCCAACTAGACAACGACGATCTATCGAGTAGCATGGAGCAGCACTGGGAGTGCGCGGTCCTACCCGACAAGGAGTTTCTGCAACAGACGCACCTTGTTTGCGTCGTGCCTGCCTACAGACGACAGGACCTAGCGCCCTCGGAAACAGTCAGCGTGAAACTGTACGCGGTGTCTTCTGGAAAGACCAGCGAACCTCATACCTTCCTCTACACCGCCACGTCCACGCCACCGGAGCCATCGGTGGGCAAGGTCGAACCCCTAACCCCGCCTCTGTCTACAGCGAACGGAGACACCAGCCTCGCGACATCCCCCACGACGGTGCCCCTCACGACAGGTGTAGCAGCTAACAGTGAGTAGATTTTCAATCCCGAATCCCACAATTTAATCCTGGATGGCGCACAGCGGGCCGCTTCTGGAAAATAGATGGAATTAATTTTAAAAATGTCCATGTCATGAAACAGATTAAAACTAAGACTTTTCGTAAGCTAATACCCGATTGAAATAGACTGAAATGGATGTTCAAGCCTCTTGAAGCATTGCTTCCAAAGGTATGTGAAAAAATCACATCCAAAACCAGCTAGCAAAGTTTCAATTTCCTAGACTGAAGCTAATCCAGCTTTTTACCGAGTCTGGCGTACTGTGTTGTCCAGGTCCATGTTTGACTGAAAGTATAAAAGTCGTCATTTATCTTCTCAGTTTCTAGCTGATTAGCTTGATTAGCTCGGCCGTCGATTCAACTGATCCTAAATCTCCTGACGTGTGTAGTCAGATTTATCTGATTGATTGTAACTATTGGTATCGTTCAGAATTGAACCATTTTGAAATAATCTCACATTGTCCTAGCTTCCTCTATATAAAATCACGTTGTTCCAGCTCTGATCAGCCAAGCGACAGCAGGAACGCCGAATTTCTTGTCCACGATGCAGCCGCAGCAGCCGTCGTCTCAGTCGAGCGAATCTTTGAAAAATGACCCGAGTCCGCCGCCGGTGACAGCCTCCTCGCAGGTGACGCCGGTGATGATGTGGGCGGCGCAGAGTCCCAGTTGCCAGAACTCGCCGCCGGACGTAATGATGCCACCCCCAGCTATGGTCGCGAACACGCTTCTGAACCGTCGATCGTCCTCGAACCTTCAGTTGATCCTGCCAGATAACTTGAAGACGGAGGTGTTGGACGAGAACAGCGAGAACAGTATGATCAGCGAGAACAGCATGCAAAGCATACCTACACCGACGGCGAACGGCTCGTCGGGGACCAGCCCCCTGCAGCAGCTCGTCAACGAGAACTCCATAGAAACGTCGCAGTCCAACATGATCAGATCCGTGCCTGTCGCGCCGAACGGCTCACCGGTGCAAGAAGCGGTGAATATCCTGGGCGTAGTCGATTTGATGCGGAATCAACACTCTCTGTCGATGGTGACGTCCCACCAGAACACCTACGGAGGTATGCACGAATCGTCTCAAGTCAAAGTCCTAAGTCCCCACCATATCAACAAAGACACTAATACAATGTTGACGACAGACGGCAGTCCTAACGGAACCCTCCAGGGCGGAGGAGTCGTAGACCTCCGCATGAAACATCATCAGTCGGAATTCGCAGCCCTCTCGAATTTCACCGTGTCTTCGAACGGGCAGCCGTTGCCTGCGCAGAGCGGCCACAGCGTGGAGAAGTATCTGAACCACATCGAATCAAACGCGAAGGAGGTTGAGAGCCAGGAGAACGGTTATGTGACCAACATGCAGCAACGTGCTTCCATAATCGCCTCGGGTCGACAACCGCAACAGACACAACCCTCCAACATGCTAGCCCCCTCCAATCAAGGCGTCAAGCTGGACAATCTGGTAAACTCCACGGCGGAGGCGCATCAGCTGGTATCGCCGTTGCGAACCGTCAACCCCAGCAACAACAATCTGATGAATGTCGCTGTGAACGATCATGAAACGATACCGAGCCCCCAGCAGACCAGAACCAGCCCGCCGATGCCGGTACTCTTGGAAGCGCTGATGCCACCGCAGACTGTTCAACCCCTGGCGAACGGAGCCCCGTCAGTCTCACCTCCAGCAGTGCAAGAGCAGACTAACGGAGATAGCTTATTGACCAGCATCAACGCTGCGTTGCTACCGTCGATGCAAGAGCAGCCAGTGTCAGCCAACGGTACGTCCTCCACTAGCGTACCACCCCACAATCAATTGCAAGTCACAAACGAGACTATGTCGGCAGCGGCTGATCACATTCCCCAGATCCAAGGTCTGATTCAGCCGGATGTTGTAGCGATGCAGCAAGTGCAACAGGTGGAGCAAGTTGTGGCACAGGCGCAACAACAGGTCGAGCAAGTAGTCGCCCAGGCGCAGCAGCAAGCGGTGCAGGCGGTGCAGCAAGCGCAACAGCAGGTCGTTCAACACGTGGTGCAACACGCACAAGTTGTCCAGCAGGCTGTGCAACAAGTGCAAGCTGTTCAGCAGGTTCAGGCTGTGCCGGCGGTCCAGCAGGCTGTACAGCAGGCTACTCAGGAAGTGGTTCAGCAGGCGGTACAGCAGGCGACGCAGGAAGTGGTACAACAGGTTCAAGCTGTTCAACAGGCGGTGCAACAGGCACAGGCTGCCCAGGCGATGCAGCAGGCAGTTCAACAGGACATCGGTTCCATGCTGAACCAACCGGCTGGCTTTGTCGCTGAAGCTAGCTCCGCTCTTGCCAGTGGAGCAGCTCAAGAACCGTCTCAGCAGAGACTGACCACCGCCGCTGAACAGGCAATTAATAACGTAATCACCAACGCTACTCAGGACATCATAAACACCATCGTTAACGACAGATCTATACCCATCACCACGACCACCGCGCACGCCATCATCGCGACCAAGAATATCCTGAATAGCGTTGCCACTCAAAGTGCCCAACTGATGAATTGTGCCATGGAAGGGATCCTGCCGAAATCCCCTTCCAGCCAAAATAACATCGTCGAACAAGTTACAAGTAAGTCGCCGCCGGTTGCCATGCCTGTCACGCCCAGCAGACAAAATGTGAACCCGCCCATAACGAACGCCACGGGCAACGCTGCCGGGACCACCATCAGGAAACAGGAGGACGGCATGCTACCGCAGGAACTGACGTCGATGTCGGATCACGATCTTTTGAGCTACATCAATCCGAGCTGTTTCGATCCGCAGAACGGTTTTCTTATGTAGTGTTGTTGTATTCTTGTCTTTGAACATGGAATTTTATATACGTTATTCGAGATCCTTCGAATACGGAACGAGTGACTAATCCCAGCCAATCGGACAACGTGGTTGTCTATTCGGCTCGGTACAAGTTCTATATATCTGTGCCACATTGTCGTTTCAGACTTTGTATGTGATAAAAACAAAAAACAAAACAAATCCGCTTTTGTACGATGAAAGAATGGACGAAGTTTGTCACCACCTCTGTAATCGAATCGACGAAACTATTATCATTGTTAAGTAAGACGGGCGCACGAGAGCGCGACAATTAGGGTTTCTCCTCCTTTATTCTTCCTTTTTCTACGAGTTGTCCGATGTGATAATTCATTTTATTTATCGTTATCGACGCCTCTTGCGAATCCAGGTGCCTTTCTTCCCCGTACCCCGTTGTAAATGTATCTCAGAATTGGTACTTCCCTTTTCTTTTTCTCACAGAGAATGAGTCGCGTTACTGTGTCTTAGTAATCGACAACGTACTGACCCCACTCAACTCTAAGTGGAGCCACGGAATTGATTGTAGCGATAAAGAAAAACTTAAGTTTCCCTGTACCCTGAAACGGTCATACTTGAGTCCTACTGTTCATAGATGCATTCTTCTGTTCTCTTTCTTCCCCTCCAATTGTCTTGACTTGATTTCATTATGAAAAAATGGATCATCTTGTTGTTTGACGTCGTTTCTATTATATTTTTAAGTAATAATATATATATACATATATTTCATATGTTGTTTAATAATTGAATATTTTTGTTGATAATTAATACCAATAATACAATATCATGTGATTGCGTTGATGGTTATCGATATACTAAATAGGTGTATATGAAAATGACAGAGAGAGATTATATTATATGTCAGTACGAGGAATAATTAATATAGAAATATATATCATTGATTATCATGAAGAGCAGTTTCAAGAACTGGTGGAAGTGCTGGTCAGTACTGTGTTAGGTGTTTCAAACCTAGGCTCATCTTCTCATTTCTGATACTACTACCGATTCTCTGATAGTATTGGCTAATTCCAAATCACTATGTTTCTTCTACTCATACATACTCACTAGGCACGCCTCCAGTTGTATATTTCACAACAATTCCTATTCTATCGGGTATACAACGGTAAGCTGCTTCGCCACGTTAACAAAACTTTTATCCAAAGTCTTCGTTCACCTTGAGCGTTTTTATTAATAGTAACTAAAAGTCTGTCTCTCATGTTTAGTTCTTGTTTGAAACCATTAACGAAGATCTTAGAGTCTAAAGAAATTAGCTAATATTCCATGTATTGTCAGAGCTGCCTGTTTTAAAGTTAACGCCATAGACTTATCTCTATCACCTTGCTTAAATTCAGCACTATCCTGTTTGAATGATACCACGGACACAGCTTGTTTAGCGGCCACTAACGGAAATGTAAATTTCCATCCCTTATCCCCCTGTACCTCTCTTTACTTTCCTGGAATCAGGTCCTACATTCTAGACTATTTTGGAAGCAAGTTCCACAGCTAAATGATCTTTTGTGAAGGGTCTATTCATCAACGTAGTCAACACAGTGCCTCTTGAATCCTATTTGGAGATTTTGACAATTGAGATCAAGCCCTGTGTGCTTGGTGATGAAGGTCGTCAGGTGTAAAACCTGCGATCTAAGCTTGGACCCAATAAGCTCGTAGACAGACTGGCAGATGAAATCGTACAGTTTGTCTCTCCAAGCTGTAACGTTCTATGAACTTATAAAGGCTAAATCCAAATAAACGATTAACTTCTATATCATTGAGATATGTAATATATATATATTTTACGTTTACCCAAAGAGAGAAGCAGATAATCGGACAAAGTGAGCTTATTAAGAATATAATGAGAATATTATATATTATATATTGTAACATCAAGTTACGCGAGGGTTTCTCCCTTTTGTTCAAGAAGAGGGGTGCTATGTACCGTGTGTACGAATACTCGCCAACATTAATCTAGTAAGAGACAGATTTTATAATGAAAGATATTGAAACATTTATTGTTGTGATATGTCTTTGTAGCAAAGAAAAAAAAATATATATATATGAAACGTATATATATGCATATATATGTACATATATAATTTTACATCGATCATCTATTATCACGTGTTTTAGAAGGTCCTTTAAAAGACAAAACAAGACCATAACTACTGAGCATGAATTAAACAAACCGATCATTATACTATGTGGTATGTACTTTCGTGAAATTGTAAACATTTACTATACACTGTACTGTACGCACATTTGTAGCGTCGTCAGCTTATTACATCGAGAACGAAAAATTACCAGCATGTACTATCATTTTATTCTCCTGTAAGTTGAATAAATGTTTCACAGCATTGCTTTTCCAATAATTTTTTCAGTCTACTTGGGTATGGAATTAGTATAGGCTTAATAAAGCTATAAAAGAATAAATTACCGATTTCATTCATTTAACATCAATAAATATAGTTTTATAATACTTTCTATAATTGTTAACAAAATTCAAAATTTCTAATTACACAATTATTCGCCTAAGTTCGTTACATAATTAACATTGCCACTTTCCTTTCTCACCCTTAACTTTTCCTTCTTTCTGCAATTTATTCAAGTGGTGAAGTACATTGTAAGCTGCTGCTTCCCACAAATCCTCCGCGATATCCTGAAAATATGAAAATATTTAATATATTAAAATAAATATTCAAAATGTTGAAACATTAACGCTTAAACTATTTAGTGGGAATACTCTTATAGTTTTGTTAAAAAGATTTTGTGAAGAATTGTAGGATTGACTTTATCTTTAAATAAGTTTCCCAGATATCCAATGAAGATAAGCAGTTAAGTAACAGTTATTACCACGTATATATGTTTCACAATATCCATCTCTGATAAAGTACTGGTCTTGGAATTCTTCTCTAAAATACTTAATATCTCTGCCTCCCTTTTTTCCCTATGTTGAATATAAAAATTAATAGTGGCTTCAGCATCCGATATGACAGACCCATGCCCAGGGTAAATCTGTTGAGGTTTCAATGTAGAGATCTTTTTCAACGATTGCATATAAGTATATAGGTCTTCAAAAATAGCAGTTCTCTCTCCAAGAATGCAGTCTCCACTGAACAATACTCCTTCATCCTGGAGGAATAGGGAAGCATGATCTGTGCTGTGTCCAGGAGTATGTTCAATCAAGAGCTTGGCACCTTCTACTTCCATTATTTGTTTATCTTTCAATTCTTGCCAAATAGTTGTTTTTTCCCCTTCGCTTGGACCATTATCTTCTGAAGACCTAGGTAATTTCCAAATAGTACTGCGTACAGGAGGGTTTAGAGTGTTCAGCATGTTCTGAACTGCATTTGCTCCACCTATATGATCGTGATGCCAGTGAGTTATAACTACGTGTTCTATTACAGCTTGTTCATCTTTCAAAACTTGAGATAATACTTTAACATATTCATTGGCAGTTACTGCTTCTCCTGTATCGATTAATATACGTCTACGAAGAAGCATGTTATTGCATCATACTATAAATTTTGTTATAACTAACAATAAGAGATATATTTTTGGTACTCACTTGGATCCAGTGCCCACAAGATATGTGTTCGTACCTTGTAATGTCATCTTTCCCGGATTACATCCTAAAATTCGTATCACTTTATTCGATAATCTTGCTATAACGGGCAAATTCGCGAGAGGTTTCATTGTGACAATTTGGTCGGAACTGTTTAGGAGAAGCGGTAATCTTTAGAACTCGAAAGACACGTGCACAATGACGTGCAGCTATGTATGTAAATACATAAATAGTTAAAGAGTGTATCATGCCTTTTAAATACGATATTTATCTACAGAATGGCTAACGTAGATTCGCAGATAATAGAAAATTAACACTCAAATAGGTGGTAACACTTGACGATGCGTCATGATATATACTTTATCTTATCTTCATTGTTACTTACAACTCGAAATTAGAGGACAATAAATACATTAATAAGATATGCCAAACGGAAATAATTGATATAATGAATAATGAATTGTATTGAATCATCAATACTGCAAATCACAGCATATATAAATGTTTGATCAGTGCCTCACTTTAAGTGACTTTAAGGAACATACAAATCGAATATTTACAGGTTAAGCCGGTGTTTACAGGTTATTTTGGAGTGTTCAACAGGTGCTAAACAGTGGAGAAGGGGGATCAGGAGAAATTTTATTTTATTAAGCAAATGGAACAACAATTTTATACATTTCAAAATTGACTCGGAGAATCCTTTCAACTTCCAGTCAATTTAGCTCAAGCTTACGGTCGAGTTTTCTCAATTTTTTAACATGTTATCTTATTTCTTTTTAAACATAATATCCCTACCATAAAGTGTCATCTCCCAACGTTAATTTCAGCTCTCAAATGTCCGAAATTTTCTACAAGAATACATTCTAAAATCGACTCAAATTTGAGCATTTAAAAATTTCTATCGTTTCTATACTTTTGACTATATAGTACATAAGATTGTGTCAACATCTTTGATAGAAGATGTACTTTCGAAAAAATTAAACATATCTCGAAAGTAGAGACCCAAAATTTATGTATTTGGTCTCAAAAAATTCCTAATAAATCTGCATACCGAATCTATATCTCAGAATTCCATAAATTTGGAAAATTATGGTTTTTTTGAAAAATAGTCCGTCTACGGGCACTGAAACGCTAGAGACATCTAGCGGTGAACGCCCGAACTAAAAGCACATTACAGGCACGCGTTAACTGGACTAGTCTTCCTAAAATAATTAATAATTAATTAATTTGCCACGAATTCCGTTCGAAAATATTATGTGGAAGTGTGTAAGTGTTCAGAGTGTCTTTCAAAATTATATAAGCTCGCCTATCAAATGCAGAATATTTTTAAAAAATTATTTATTAGAAGGCCGGCCTGGCGATTACAGCGCGACGGTGGCGCCATCTATGGTGGCGGATTTTGGAACTAATTTCCCTATCCCTGTAATGAGTAAGACAAGGACAGAGATAGTGTGCGACAAGGACGGCAGATGTCTCGCTCACCTCCTACCTTTCTGCTGCCCTGGCAAATACCAGGAGAGGTATCAGGAGCACATGATGAGCAAGGAGGTATCCGGCATGAGCTGTGCGACAAGGACAGACATAGGAGGTTTACCTAGAGAGAGAGAAGGACAGACATAGAGCTTCGGCATAAGCTGCCAAGTTGAGGGAAAATTAACTAATATCTTCTTTATTATTGAAGATTCATAAATATTTACAATTGGAAAATATAGAATACACCTTCCGCTACTTTCACATACAATTTTTCATAGGATTTTGTCCCGAATTGAATAGTTATTAACAATTCTTCGAACACATGTCCGAAAATAAATTCAGTTAACTTGATAGTTCCCCCGTAAATAATTAATTATATAACTTTTCATACATATTTTGTACACTTTAGTGATTAAAGAATCTAGAATGATGTCTTGGCTACATTCCTCTTGAGGTTTTGTGTCGCTGTAATGCATAATTAATAAGTTATTAACAATTTCTGGAGAGGAGGTATATCGTCTGTCTCTGTCCTTGTCGCACACTCTGTCCCTCCTTGTCTTACTCATTACGGGTATACAGGAAGGACGTAACGACAACAAAAATCGTTAATAACTAGTTAATCAGAAATAATTCGTCAATATTTACATTCGGAGAAAACAGAATAGACCTTTGACAACTTTCACGTATAGTTTTTTAACAGAATTTGTTTCGGAATAAATAGTTATTAACGATTATTCAAAACGTTGTTCTATTATAACCTCAAATAGTTTGACAGGTCTCCGTAAATAATTAATTTTCATACTTTAGAGGCACAATTAGTACTCTTTTATGATTAAATAAACCAGAGTGGACCTCTAGCAACATTCCTATAACAATTGTTGACCGGTTTAAATTGTCGTGAATAAGTTATTAACAATTTTTCGGCGGCTTGTTTCTTTACCCAATGCCTGCAGTGTGTAAGACAAGGAGAGACACAGTGTGCGACAAGGACAGAGACAGACGATATACCTCCTCTCCAGAAATTGTTAATAACTTATTAATTATGCATTACAGCGAAACAAAACCTCAAGAGGAATGTAGCCAAGACTTCATTCTAGATTCTTTAATCACTAAAGTGTACAAAATATGTCTGAAAAGTTATATAATTAATTATTTACGGGAGAACTGTCAAGTTAACTGAATTTATTTTCGGACATGTGTTCGAAGAATTGTTAATAACTCTTCAATTCGGGACAAAATCCTATGAAAAATTGTATGTGAAAGTAGCGGAAGGTGTATTCTATATTTTCCAATTGTAAATATTTATGAATCTTCAATAATAAAGAAGATATTAGTTAAATTTCCCTCAACTTGGCAGCTTATGCCGAAGCTCTATGTCTGTCCTTCTCTCTCTAGGTAAACCTCCTATGTCTGTCCTTGTCGCACAGCTCATGTCGGATACCTCCTTGCTCGTCATGTGCTCCTGATACCTCTCCTGGTATTTGCCAGGGCAGCAGAAAGGTAGGAGGTGAGCGAGACATCTGCCGTCCTTGTCGCACACTATCTCTGTCCTTGTCTTACTCATTACAGGGATAGGGAAATTAGTTCCAAAATCCGCCACCATAGATGGCGCCACCGTCGCGCTGCAATCGCCGGGGCCGAACTTCGGCATTTTACCGTAGGGTGGCGCTACTTGCACGTTTCGTAAAGCAGATGATTCTTGCCGGTTTCTTCATACCAGACAATGTAACTTCCGGCAAAAATCATCTGCTGAATACCTCGCATCACGGGTCGTTATTACGGTGTAAACATAACCTTTGAAACACTTGTTACACGAGGTACTGTCATTGATATATAGCACGATATAAACTTGGAAGAATTTAAGAAGAAAGTGAAGAAGGGATTGAAGTAACGCAGTGCACCTGCTTGATAATACAACAGACACTGATAGACACATATTGAGAATTTTCTTGACTTATTTCTTTGTACAGGAAGCGTTTAATAAAGTAATATATTTGTTGATCAAGGGATGTGTTTTTTTGGAGGAATTATTTGTAGACTTGCTTCTGGAATGATTCCATCGTTTTATTAAAAAACCTTGTTCCTATAAGTACTATAATATCGCACTCTTAACGTAGATGTATATACATGTAACATAGATGTATTATCGAGCACCGTTAACTGGTGAATTCATTTTAATTTATAAACACTTAAATACTTTATCATTATAATTATATAAACACGCCATAAATAGAATGAAGAGGAAGTTAAGGAAGTGTGTAGGAATAAAGTATAAATAAATATACATGATTAGGCGGATTATTTACCAAAAAAGTAACATTAATAATGATATATTTAAATTCTGTTACTGACAATCATCGACTGTCGGGAAATTTGGCTAACAATTTGAGCGATTTGCCACTACGTCAATTGGCGCTGTATGGACCCCTGAACGGAGCAAATGATTCTTGCCGGAATTTGCATTATGTCTTATGGTAAAAGCGGTAAGAATCATTTTTATGGGAATAAAAAATATTTCAATGGTTTCCCGCGGAAACTATAATTTTTAGGGGTTAAAAATGAAAAAATGTACTTTGTGATAGGTGTATGGGGAATGTATATATACGTATCTTCCAAAAGCAACAGCAAACATGCTTGCGAAAATGTAACAATTCTTATTACGTTTAGTCGTTATCCTGTTATCTCTAACACTGGAATTTTCCTTTGTATCGTAGGTAGGGTAGCAAATATATGTACTTCATTACAGTGTCACATACATGTATTTCAGAACTGTATTCACAATTCAGAACTTTTTCATAGATAAAACATTGTGAGAACTTGTACGATGTGAAATGAAAAATTTTACTTTCACCTTAATATAATTCGCGCGCGCGTTTTCTGAAGTTTCGAGCAATGATTCAGGATCGAATTTTTCTTCTAGTTTAATGCGACATCTTCAAGTTGAGGCCTATCAGATTATAATTTCAATATATACAACAAGTTGTGTACTCTGAAACTTGTGAAGGGATTAAAAATTCGTCAATGTACAATCCGTGTCTCGTAAATTTCATGCAATATATCTTCAATGAGGTCTTGTTAACTCTGGCAAGTGTTAATAGGCAGGTCTTGAACGAAATACATTTCCTTCCTGGATAGAACCTTGAAGAGTCAGGACTATTTAGCAGAACTTCCATCGATTTCCACATTCGTTGCATAGTACAAAAGTAGTCATAGGTTCGTCGGCTGAACGTGTTTGTACTTGATTGTATGTGCAGTTGCGCTTCTTGCATTTACCGCACTTCAGTAAATCGGTTTTCGTGCCTTGTACAGTAGCAAGTTGCGCGTCGTTGATTGCTTCCTTCTTGAACTGTTCCCGCAACTGTTTTATCTCATCGCTCGCCATTTCTTCGGCAGTCATGACAGCAAGCCGAGCGGGCGTTATAGCACCCGCGATGAAATTGGTTCGAAGATTGGGATTCTTTGCATCGCGTAAATTTGCAACCCTGCTTCGCACCTGAAAAATTAATTACATATTGCAGACTGGCTGATATAAAGACATAAATATGTAAACGTCGAAGGTTTAAACAAACCCTATTCTTATATCTGTTGTCAGTGTTTTTGAATTCAGCATAAATTGCTTCCTCCAGTTCTTCTGCTAGTTCTTCTGGTGAAGCACAGCCCTCGATCGCTTTTCCATCTACTCGCAAAGCTGCTGCCAGTAGTTCTCTACATTTAAGCCTAACTGCATCTGTTGTGGTAGGAGCAGGGAATGTTGACTGTTTCCTTTGCATATCTTTATGAGGTTTCTCTTCTTTCATTTTGACATCACCGTCAGTGCTGTCTTTATCTTTTTTCTGATCTCCGTCATCTTTACTTTTCTCTGATTTATCGTCTCTCTTCTTCGAACTGCTCGAAGATGTAGAATCCTTTTCTTTATTTGATCCTGAATAATTATGAACATTATTATACAATTCAAATTGACTAATTCTTTTGCAATACTCATCTTAATAAATGTAATCTCTTACCAGACAAGAATTTTTTCCAGTTTTTTATCAAAGTTTTAGATAGTGATATAACTTCTTCGTCTCTACTCGATTTTCTCAATGCATTCACTGTCATTCCAATGCGAGTTTTGGTCAAAAGTTCTAAATCAACTGGTAGTTTCTGCAATACTTTCAGTAAGTCCAAAGCTTGTTCTTGACCCTGAAACAAGAGTAATTACTTTCTTCGGTGTTTAAAGATATGATTTTTAAATGTACGTAAAACATTGGTATGTCACAGTACACATGGTATAATATAATATTATTAGTTAATGGATCGATTGGTTTAAACTTGAAATTATTATTTTATCATTATATATTATTTATTTTGATACGCTGACCACATAAATTTTTATAGGTTAAATTCGTATGGCACAATAACATAATTGAAATTGGTGACAGTACATTTTGTTAGATAATACATAACACAACTAACAGTTGTACACACTTAAACACTATCATTATTTTCACAATGAACTTAACATGAAACTATGTAACAGAACGTACGTATACTCTAATCAATTTTACACCTAGAACACGGTTTAACTTTTACCAACGCTTTATTATGTTAAAATTAGAATACTAGACATTCAAGCTCCACAATGCGTTGACCGCCTTAGGTAATACAAACATCAAGAGTTCACTGAAATTAGCGCGCACATGAATATTATCGTTCCGAAGTATAATTTCCAAGGATAATAGGTTCGTACACGTTGCACGAGCGAATGATATCTCGGTAATTGTATTTTAGTTTGAAAACTATAACTTCGTTCTCGGTGAGCGAGGCCGAATCTGCAAAGCGAAACACAACTATCTTTATTTTACTCACTTACTCACCGTCCCGTCACCGCTCGACATCTTGTTCAATTTCTTTTGAATCCGTAGAACTTCCTCCTCGGCACTCATTGTAAAAATTCGGCAGGTTTTACACAAAAAACCAATATAAATACATACAATACACTAAGGAAGCGAACAACAAACTCCCCGAGATACGTTTATAACCGTGACTTACGATGCGGAGCTCGATACTGGATTGGCAACTCATAGCGCGTTCAAGTTTTGCTAGTCTCATGTCGTAATGCTTTCTATATTTGCCGTCAGAGGGTGATAAATCTAGAATATTTTTTGCAAATTCTTTAGTGACATATATTCAATATCTATCCAATTAAAAAGCAAAGCAGTTATGTATAAAATACCGCAACCAGATTACAATGCCACGACAATAGAGGTATTTGATAGGAAAAGGTGCTTTATTCGCATCACTCTGTGTATCAGAGAGGATATGAGAGTGCTCACGCTTGGGATTTCGGTGCCTCCAATATGGTGCTGCCCTCACAACAACTTTTAGCATAGGCCCAGATTTAACCTTGATTAGATCCTGGCATCCTATCGCCAAACGTGAGTCTTTATCAGTTATATAGAAGGGGCCTCGACAGTATCGCCAGATGAGGGGTGGGATCACGAATTGAGGGGAAAAAATACCGGAGTATGCACGGAAAGGTAACGCCTTTCCGAAGACAAGAAGGCGAAGCTATACCAGGCTATACTTTGCGGGGGTAGGAAATCCCGCGTCTATAGTTTTATGGTCACCGGCAAAGGTGGTCGCCAAATGTTAAAATTTATTGTTAGTTTATAATACATTAAACAAGACATAAATATATAATAATATACACGTGATGATTACAGTAGTAAACGTTATTGTAATAAAATTTATTCATTTCATATGTACATATACAAAATTTATTAATTTAGCGTTTTACTCGTATATAACTGACAAATTGTTTTACTAATTATTGGACCAAGAACCTGTTTCTTATTTTCAGCTTGTATATTAGATAACAGTAACTCTCCATTACAATCGGATTGTTGAAAAGCATTAACCAGTACTTTGGGTGTCGGATAACTTTCCACAATCGCAAACGCTTTCTCTACAGATATACCTTTTAACTGTAGCAATTGACGAATGAACATTTGAGTTACTTTGAATACCTAAACAAAAAAGTAAACAATTTGTTTATATATAATTACATTTACACTTATTGAAGTAATTTAATTTGTATACTTTTTGCTTTGATGCTGCTTTATTAAATTCTTCAAATTCCATTAGATTTATGGTATTGTTTAAAATATCTGCTTGTGGAAGAGTGTCCTTTTTGCATCCTACCAAATTCTTTTTCTGTAATAAGTATGAACAATAAGTAAGTAACATTCTTCAATGAAATCTAATAATTGATTCATACAAGCAACAGTTTTCAAAAAGAAAAGTTACACACACTAAAGACGTCGCTTAAAATTTTTGTTAACGACGACAAATAAAACATTGAGTCTTTATGGTTTTTAGTGTACTTTACTGAAAATCCGTCTTGTATTAAGGTATTTATAGAAGCTTGCATTAGCGATGATCGTGGTATTGCCAATCTTTGGCCTTTATCATATTCTTCAATTATGTACATGAGATTTTCAATTCCGGATTGTTTCAGTCGGAACTATATGAAACAGATTTTTAAAAATATTAATTAGAAACAAATTAATAGAACAATTTAAGCATTTCAGTATTCTATCACCTTTTGTTCGTGGAATCTTCCATCTGTAATACTAGCACTTAAATCATCTATTCTCTTCCTTTCTACTATATATGGAAGGATCAATTCATTGTTTGTATTTCTACACCTAGCAATCCATGCAAAATCCCCAACTTTTAAATGACGCACTTCAAATAATATACCAAATTGCGATAACTCTGACAGGGTAGCGTCGTGTTGAGGATTTGTTTTTCCACTGAAATTAAATATTTAAAAAATATTTTTTAGATATCAAAAGAAATAATAGATAACATGATACATACCCACAAGTTTCTTGTGTATCCACTAATAATATTATATCAAATTCGTTAGATTGTAAATATATTTTTTTTTGCACTTGATCGTTAGAAAGAGTTCTACCACTTTCTTTGTTTGATACATCTGAGTTCACATCATTTAATCTGTCAGGAATTTCTATAATGTTATTTCCCTTGGATTTCTTTTGTGTAAAACACTGACTAGATTGTTGCACATTTCTTTTGTTTCTAACAAGTTTCTCTGGTGATCGACACTTCTCAACTTGAGAAGATTTAGTTAAACTATTAGGAATATTCTTCTGATGTTCTTTGGATGGTTGCGTATTTAAATCTGGATTGTCACAACTTCTTGTATCTGCTTTTGCTGATTCTCGGGGAAACAATGCCACTAAACTTGCTTGAATGTTATTTAGAACATCAGAAGAGATAGCTAGGTTTGCATTTGTGGCAGTGATTTCACAGATTTTTCTTGAAACATCTATACCTGCTTCGGTAAGACTATACCTACAGAAATTATTGTGATATAAATAATACTGTAACTGTAGTATAATAACGTAAGTTCATTCATTACCTGATTGGCACACTTAGTCTAAGTACCAAGCCATTATCAAAGAAACTTGTAATTGAATTCTTCGATGCATTACCACATAAATTTTTTACTTCGAGTAACAAATCACCCTCGGCAACAAACCCTAATAAGACAATAATAATCATAATAATTTAACAATATAGGACACAATGACATACAAAATAAAGTAGTGGATACCTGAAGAATAAATTTCTTGTATTTTCTTGTACAAAATCATCAAAACTGCATAATTTTCCAGGTTCCATGATGATAAATTATAATTGTTGAGTATTGCAAGTTCTGTCTTGAAATTAAAAAAATGTATCGTGTACTTTTTCTTTCAAATTGATCAGTTTCTTAAAAATTATTTTATGATTTGATTTTATATAGCCTTACTTTTTTAGGTGCAGGCTTTTCTGCGTTTACTGAAATTGGTTGCGATTTGTGTTTTCTTTTAGGTACATGCTCTTCAGTATTACTACAACGTTTGCAAATAAAATCATCAGTATTTATCAAACCTCCGTTCTCAGCTTTATATTTTTCAAGCTTCCTATCTAGCAACGAGCATAATTTTATACCAAAATGTTGTAGAATTATGCAATCCTTCCCAGACTTTAGTGGCAAGGGATATTTCTTCAATGAGGCAAGTGCTTTGGAAAAATGATAATGCATATCCGAATTTCGGGACAAAGCTTCTTGCCGCCATTCTTCTAACCAAAGTTCAAACAGCGGATTCGGTCTCTTCACTCTTTTCATTTTTCATTCCTCTTTATTCATATTAGCTCTATACAATAACGTTTCATAAATAATGCAGTTTCTTGTAAATTAATCATCATACTAATGTTACTGCATTTATCAGAACTGACGTATCAAATAATAGGATTCGTTTGAGGAACCGGTAAACACCACGGTTTCATTGCGCAGCACGTATTTTGAAACAACTTTGTTCCCCTCACTTGTAAAAATCTTTGTAATACATTATAAATATTTCACTGACAAACTGTATGTACTACTAAGAACCTTATTTTTAATCAAGTATACATAAACAATCGTGTGCACAATAAACTTGCCTCGCTAGCGCCATCAACCCATGCCATGGCGGTATCTAAATATATGTATATACATAAAATATTTTTTTTTCATTTCATATACATTGTATAATATAGATTATAAATTTCAGAACTTTAAGTTATTATTAACTGTGACGAAATAGCTAAATAGACGTTAAAGAAAATACAAAGATACTGAAAAATATCTCCAATAATAATGTTTTAGAAAGATCTGTGGCTTTGAAATTCAGCTGATAAGGATTTCTCGTGTACCAACATAATGCTTTGATAGCAAAATGTACTGTTAGTACGTACATTAGTCAACAATAATCTTTATTAAGAAGAACAGTTTATACCTCTTTCAGAAAGAACCTAGTGCTGTTGATCATTTATTTGTACTCTATTGTAAACGGGAAATTCATAGTTTGTACTTCAAAGTAATGTGCAACCTGGTGCAACAGTCGTTTTAATTAGCTAGTTATATTTTGTTTAAGGAAATCCCAAGTTACAATATTGCCTGATATTGCCTGCATCAGGAATCCTTTCCAGGCGTTACACAGTACAGTCGGTGAAAAAGGGAACGCAATTAAATTATCGATAGTTCGCGTTCGGTATGCATGGAATTCCATAAGATAGTCAATGTGATGTGACCAATGTTTGTGTTGTGGCAGAAAATGCAGTTGAATACGCAATTGTCGCAATATTGCCTTGTGTAAAACGAATAAAGAATTTCCGTGAAACAATGAACAGGGCGAGCGCGTATAAATGGATCGCGGGTATATGATCCCAGTAATCGTCTTTGAGGTATGATCTCATTTCCTGGTAAAATCATGCGTTCAGTAGTCGAATGTTTCTTTCTTACAATTTAACAGTGTTTCAATCATTTACATACTGTTGCTACCGTCATTAATATACCTTCGATAAAATGCAAAATTAAATAGAATCGTAAACATTATATAATAAATGACATCTATTAAAATTTGTTAAACACATCTGTTAAATATAATAGAATATCGACACAATGAACAATTCCTACAATCCGACAGAAAGAAAATATTGAACTGTGTCATCCAAGTATGATTATAGTTTATATTAGAAACGCAATATGTGTGTAATAGTATGCAATCTAATCAGCCCAGTTTTTGTGTAAAGAAGCTACAAATAATGAGTTAATTAGTTGATAATGTCGTTGTATAATGTTTTGTTGCAGTTATACTTATGTGGATAGAATTTAGAGATGGCAACAGGAGGTAACAGTTTCATAAGTAAACCAGCCAGGGGTTGGTTACACCCTGATCATTTAGTCAGTAAAGAAGGAATTACATATACAGTGAAGGTAAGTGTTTAAGTTGTTTCAATGAAATTGAATAAATTAAAAAAAAAACATGGAGGAATATAAAATTATAATTTATTGTATCTTTCTAATCAATTCTAGTATATAGGATGTCTCGAAGTATATACATCCATGAAAAGCTTAGACTTTGAAACAAGATCGTGTGTTGCCAAGTAAGTCTTTTTTATATTCTTACTACATTTACTTTTTTATATTTACAAATTAATATAAAAACCAATTTTTTTAAATAATTTCAGAGAATGTATAAATAGAGTATGTGAAGCTGCAGGATTAAAGTCGGCAGATAAAAAAAGAAGGGTATTTATTAAAAATAATTTTTTTTTCTTTTAACCCTCTGATGGCAGAGTCCACAAGTTCTATTTTGACCCAGAGAATCAAAATCGTCATTCAATTACTAAATATTTGGCAAATTCATTAAACAAATAGCAGTTCCATTAGGCACAATAGAAAGATTACAGTATCTACAACAAGTACCTTCAAGAATATGTTTTAAAAAATTGATACATAAAGTAATGGTCCTGAAGATCATCAATTATATAATTATAAGAAGGGTCTGCCATGAGAGGGTTACCGCAAACTATCAAACTTACAGTGCTTTATGTTTTCGGTGATTAAACATTAATGTGTTAATTACTTAGGTCGACAAGAAAGTGCTTAAGGCAATAGCAGACAAGCCTCGCATGGAGCATACAGGTGCTACTATAAACTTGACTATTAGTAGTTGCAGTTTAGCCTTGACTAATCTAGAAACTGGACATATAATTGCCAAACATGAAATGCCACGGATATCTTTTGCTTCTGGTGGAGATACGGTAAATTGTATATTGTATTGTTTAATTTTCCTTTTTATTACTTACTAATGTTGTATAAAATCTCAGAATATAAACTACTTGTTATACTTAAATAGGAAATATTGGACTTTGTCGCATATGTTGCAAAGAACATGCAAGAATGGCGTGCTTGTTATGTATTAGAATGTGGAGGTGGATTAGCACAAGATGTTATATCTACTATTGGCCAAGCTTTCGAATTGCGATTTAAAGAATTTCTTACAAAACCAACTTCATTACAGTAACTATAATTTATCTTTAACCGTTAGCACTTGAGTGGTTAATAATTTTCGCAGAAGAATTTTATGAACGTTTTGTCCAATATTTATTCTTTTTACAGTCCCATGTTAAATGGAATGAGAGAAGCAGATAGAGATTATTACAATGATTTGCCTGGCAAAGTACCACCAGATATCGGACCTCCACCGGTGCCACCTTTGCCAACCGCAGCATCAACATTACCCAATTTAAAACATCATCATTCAGGACAGAATCATGTAACACGAAATAACGCACAAAATTCTGGTTTACACGATTCATTTCCTTCGAATTCTGATAGACACCAACAATGGGCAGGTAGGACTTATTCACAGGTCATATTATACTGCTAAAGAATGCTGTGACTTGTCTCAAATTGTGTTGAATATAACTTCTATTGGTTTTACAGAAACTGGTAATTTAATTGACTTAAATTCTGATGGAACCATTGCAAATTTCAGTATGCCCCCTGAACATAATTATGTCAATGATAGTGTAATAGCAGCGACCAGGGAAAGCCATCGTGATCAAACATCACTTTTCGACGTATTTGACATGCGTAAGCAGTACTTAATTTTCTTCTTGATCACATTAACAGAACAAATAAATATATTTCTATGTATCATTATCATTATTATGTATAACTTTTAGAACCATTTAGTTCTGCAATCTCGGATATGAATAGATTAAGCCCACATTCTCAGAAGCAACAACTAAAGCAAGAAATATGGTTCCATGGTAGTGTTAGTCGTGCTGAAGCAGAATCTATGCTTACACGGGTAAAAACAATAGAACAAGTATATAAAGACATTTTTGTTCATTTTAATAAATTTCTTAATATTATTTTAATAGGATGGCGATTTTCTGGTTCGAGAATCTCAAGGTTCACCAGGTCAATATGTTCTCACCGGAATGAACAATGGTACACCAAAACATTTATTGCTAATTGATCCCGAAGGTGTGGTAAGTACTCAGTAAAAATTGATGTAGTGTTAATAGAAAATGTTTATTTTTCATATTAAATAGAGAACTGCAATGTTTTTCATTCGGTGGAATTTTAATTTTTAGGTTCGCACAAAAGATCGTGTCTTCGATAGTGTAAGTCATTTAGTTAATCATCATTGTGACAATTTATTACCAATTATATCAGCAGACAGTGTTTTAGTACTTCGACATCCAATTCCTAGACGTACAAATAATTGATTTTTACAGAAATACGTTAGTGCCTAAAAAGATAGGTACTGTTCATATTTGATATCTCATGATTGCATTAACAGTTAATAGAAAACAAATATCGTTGCCTCATATAATGCTTTCAATGATAATTAATCCTCGAACAGCTGAGCTGAAAGAACCATGCAGTAGGCGTAGGCCAATATCGGATCACTTTTGACCTACCCATGCCAACTTTTTATTAATATGTGTTTCAAACCTATCTTTTCGATACAACATAAAATCTAATGACGCTTATTATACATACATATAGAGAGGGGAAGATTTTGTTGAAAAAATATAGAAGATAACGAATGCACGCGCACCCTCATCGCTACGCTCAAAACGTGGGTCACAAGTGACCCGGAGCCGACTGAGCGAGGGTTAAATAAGATCCGTCATTCGATATAAATAGTAATTATAATGAAAATTCTATGCTATCAATATTTTTACTTTCAAATTATAACTATGCTAAAGTATAGTTTATCAAGTTTTTTCTCTATATTCTTACTACACAAAGAGATGGTAATATCTTACAAATAAAAAAAATTAATAAATGTCACCTTACCATTAATTATAACGATGTCAAAATGCACAAAAAGAAACTATATTCGTAATTTTTTAAATTATTATAACTTATAAAAATTGGCTGACATATGTAACGTCTGTATGTACCATTTGTTTTGATAAAGAATAATATATATGTATATATAAGTGACAGAATTTTAAAGAAACTTGGTATTTTATTTATTCATTCTAATTTCTTGTATAAATTCCAGTTAATTTACGAATAACGATTTCACGTCATCTCCGTAAAATTTGTGTTAAGTAAATTTTTTCAATTTGGCAAAATAAATTATTCAATATAATTTAACACGTATGCCAAATATTGTCTTGTTAATTAATTATACGTAATATTTTCGTTTATATCATTGATTTTATATATCACATACAAGTCTGAAGATGGATTTTTATAGATGTTATTAATACATCTCAAAATGTGCCACAACTATGTAGTAACAAATTCAGTACTCTTTACTGAATAAATTAGAATCTTTAAATTTGTATGTACCATGTAGACCATGTAGATCTATTTTTACGAATTTTGTATAATGCTTGTATATTAATTTTAATTCAATATTTGTAAAATATTTACAGTTTGTAATTTCAATTTTTTAATAGGACGAACAAGTTTCATATTTACACTACTTTATTTGATATTAAAAGATATATTCAATTCAAATTTTGTATTTCATATATTTATAAAAACAATCACGTTAAGTTTACAATACATGGATGTCAGCAGATTTGTATTGTGTTTTACATTTATAAATATACAAAGAACCGAAACTCTAGTTGTAATTCTTGAGACACCCTGTATAAACACTATTTATCTTACTAGCGCCATCTAGGCAAAAAATACATTGGGTGATTGGTCTACTCCTGTACCTCGTCTGTGGTAATAGTGCTGTGTTCAGCGTTATGCTATATTTGTCATTGTTTTTGACATAAGTAGTTTAAATTTTTAATCGAAAGTCAAATAATTTGCATACGGTAAAGTTTTTCGTCAGTAAATAATTAATTATAATTAGTTTTAGAAAGTATAATCAGAGAGGAAATTTCCTTACTGATATAATATGATTTATATTATACAATAATTTTAAGCATAGCAGAAACCATAACACTTTTGGTAATAATTTAATAATTTTAAGTCAATACAAACACGGTACGTGACAATGTCCGAATACGAGAAAGTGCGGACAGGAAAATTGGTACTGAAAGGAGAAAAAATAAGGTATCAATTAACCTCTCAAAACTAACCGAGTTGTTATTACTTTCACAACAGAATCTTTCTTTCGTATTTTACAGGTCAAAAAAACGTAAATCGAAAAAGCAAGAAAGAGAACACGTTACTGTTACTGACGATAATGACACTGTGAATCATGGTATTCTGATTATATATATATATTATTCGTAATGGCATTTAGTTTGTTATTAAGTACTTCATTGAAGATTACTTTTAGGTGGTTGGTGGAAAGCTACACAAGTATCAGAAGTGACAGGGACAGTGGCAATCGAGTTTGGAAGTAATACTTACATGAAAGCTTTGGATAACGGATTATTTACTTTAGGTGCTCCTCATAATGAGGGTGAGGGACCTTCTCCGGAAGAAATTTTGACAGCATTTCCAATAGGCGAAACAAAAGTTGCATTAAAGTCTGGCTATGGAAAATACTTGGGTGTTGATAAGAATGGTATTGTTATTGGAAGAAGCGATGCAGTGGGCATGATTGAACAATGGGAACCAATTTTTCAAGTACTTTAACGAATACCTAAATAACAAACGATACAAGATGATATGAAATTAAATCTTATCTGTTTTGTTTCTAGGATAAAAAACTTGCTATCTTAAATAGCAATAATTGCTTCATATCACTAACAGAAGAAGATGACATTGTTTGTCAAAACAAGACTGCTGGGCCCTCAGAATTTTGTACGATAAGGAGTATAATTCAGAAGACTCAAGACCCAAATAAAGACATCCCAAAGGAAGAACAAGGTTCCTTATTAGATGTTGAAGTGAACTATGTGTAAGTAGAGCAAGATTAATTGTAAACTTTTTGTAATAACTTATGAATACAATGATTTCTTTCAGGAGAAAATTCCAAAAATTTCAGGATAAAAAGTTGAAGATAAGCAAAGCAAATCATACGGAATTAGAAAAAGCAAAGCGTGAAGGAAATTTACATGAAACTCTCTTGGATAGAAGAAGTAAAATGAAAGCGGATCGATACTGTAAATAATTTTGTAACATAAATATTGTATGTATTGTAAGATCTACTTATTAATTTTAATTATTATAACTGTAATAAACTACTAATTTTTTAAATGCGACTGTGAGCCCATGAAATTAGTAAAAGCTGGTTCTTCTCACCTCCAAATGACTCGTTAAATTCAGCCAATAATGCAGACTGCGCATAGGTTTTTCGTACTGTCACGAAAATTTTGTTACGTCTATATGTTATTCCTTTTTGTCTTCTGCCACGAGGCCGCGCTACTGCAACCAGTAGTCAACCAATCAGGGTAAAGATGAACTTTCTGTTGACTTCTAGCTTCCCGCTGCCTCTCGAGTAGCGCGACGTAAATAGAGTTGATATTATACAAATAAGTTTGAACAGATGGCAGAACAAATAATTAACAAATTAGAAAAAGCTGCACAAGTCATTTTAGTAAGTTCATACTCTTCTCAGAGTAACTTTCTTTCTCTTTATAGGTTATGATAAATTTGTTTTGTAAATACTAAGAACTATCAAATAATATATGTTTATGTACATCAATTGTGTATTTTATACGATACGTTCTAATTAATTCAGATGTTACGGTTTATTTCTTCAGCACTATGAAAACAAATCTGTAGATACGTATATTTTAAATTATAAGATTGAATACGTTGGCTGAACAAGTAGATATATAAATAGCACTTTAAGTGTAACTGACTTAAGTAACTTAAGTATAGCTGTACAATATAATTGTTTGTTATCATTGTAAAGTTCTCAAGAATTCACTTTCTTTATAAATACATAATTATTGTGTATAATTTATGTATGCTATGTTAATTTGGAAGAAAACATTTCCTTGCAGCATTATTATTAATAGCTCTGTTATCTTTCAGGCACCACCGAATTTATCCACAGTACAACAACGACAATCTGCAGACGAAGTTTTCTTAAATTTTCGAAAAACTAAATCTCCTTATCAGCTCTGTCGCCAAATTTTAGAGACAAATACAAATGATTATATTCTTTTTGAGGCAGCAGGTCTTTTAAAAATAGCATTGGTAGAAGAATGGTCAAATTTACCCAAGGAAGACATTTGTGCTTTAAGGCAATATCTTTTACACTATACAATTAATAAACCACATTTGGCCCCATATATCAAAGGGAAAATATTGCAAGTTATTGCAATTATAATCAAAAGAAACAGATCTAATGATTCTGGACAAGAACAGCAACGATTTTTGGATGAAGTCGAAAACCTAATAATGACTGGCGACTTAGCAAGAGTAAATACAGTTACATACATTTATGCTGTTATTTGAATTTATTACGTGCCTCTTATTATGTGTTTTCTAATGTTTATAGAAAGTTTTAGGCTGTAATCTTATATCAGCTGTATTGCAAGAATATAAGTTCGATGCTAAAACTTCAAATATTGGTTACTCAATGGAAATTCATTATGCTGAAAAGGTAGCATTTGAAAGAGAAAATTTAAAAAGAATTTTTAAGTTCTGCCTTGGAATACTCGACGAATTGATTAAAAAGGATGTGCAAGATGATACATTGGCACTTCTCAAACATTTACTTCCAATTTTAGAAACCATATTTACTTGGCCGATAATATGTAGAATGTTACGATATAATATGTACGCCTTTTATACTTTTCACAAATAAGTATTTTACTCTTACTATTTAAATATCTTTCAATTGCATTGAATTCTTTTACACCATTGTACAATCTATTGATAGATTCAACAATATGCTTGATGACGAGCATGTGGACTTAAGGCTGGACGAAAGCTGGCAGGATGTAATATTACCTCCACATGTACAGGATTTATTTTTTACATTGTATTGGAAAATCCGAGGTAATCCACAATTAGCCCATTTAGCGAGGATCTGTCTAGTACAGTTAGGGACTTTGGATGGTCCAATATTTTCATCTAAAGAAATTAAAATACAATACTTTTCTAACTACACTCGGAGATTTTTGGAGTTTATAACAAATATTGAAATTATCGACCAAGAAGCGCCTGGAATTGCTCGGATTGTGGAGAACTTGACTAAATTTGTTAGTAAAAATTTTACAACTTTACCTGAAGATATGGTAAAAGCTTTTATGGAACAATTGTGTAGATTAACGTGTCTATATGTGGAAAATTCGGCGCAAGAAGAATTTGTAAGTTACATAGAATATTCTATAATAATAGTAAAATTTCTGTGTAGTGTTTAATAAGAATTATTTTATCGATTATAGTTGTATGCAAGCGAGTGCTTATTCTCGGAGGGTTTAGACATTTTATTTGGAGTGTGGATACGTATTTCGTCAAAAGATGTGAATTTTTTACCGAATGAAAAAGGGATTTTCGACGAATTTTGTAAACAAAGTTTTACGCGAATATTTACCACGTATGTCCAATGTCACTTGTGTCCACCAGAAGGTGTGAGAAATCTAGATGAGAAAGACCTTAACAAGAAAGAAGATGAAAATGAGGAAGATGATAAAGATAGGTTTAAGGAAAAATTGCAAGCAATTGGTAGGTTTTCTTCTTAAATCTTGATTCAAGCTTTTTTTCAATGAATCCTTTTTCTTGTGGAAGACATTGGTATTAAAGTAAAGCTATGATTGCACTTATAAACATAATCTATTATAAACAAAAGTTCTTTTTTGTTGCAGGTTGTTTTGGAAGAGAAATATTAAATCATTCTCTCTCACTGTTGTCCCATTTCATAAAAGACCGTACTTCGAAACTACGTGAAATTCTGAACAAATTAGTGGGACAAGTTGACTCCTTAAGTACATTAAATGATACTTATACATGTAAATTGTACGAAGATATACACTGGCTATTACTTATATCAGGTCATGTACTTTGCATGGAATCTATTGGCGAGATTGCTTTAATACCTTCGGAAATAAATGATTACAGTAAGGAACAGGTTCGTACGAAAACTATAATTTTTGGAAATTAACTGGACTTTGACAAAGATATAATTAAATTACAAGTATGTGTTGATAGAAAAGGACTAATTCGTCAGATTTTATGTATTTTTTTGTAGAAATAAATCAATTAAAAATTTTGTGTTATAGACTGTAGACATTAAAAGAGCAAAGAAAAAACATTTACAAAATATTTTAGAAATATAGGGAAATGATTAATAACAACTTAAAATTATTAACAATAATGTACCTTTGTAAGGCAAAAGGTTAAACTAAAATATGTACAGTATGCTATAAATTAATATATGTTTTAGGCAAACCAAGGAAAAGTCGATAGAAATCTTACATCACAACTTTTAGTAGCTTCAGAGAATGTTTCGTCAGATCTTAATGTCGCTATAGAGTCGGTGGATCATGTTATTCATTTTGTCACAGATATTTTTCGTCTGTGTGCTATAGAAAAAACTGCAATATCTGTTCGTCTAGACAGCATTTTAAGTCCTGTATTAAGCTGTACTATAATATGGTTTTTGAACAGATGGGCAAACAGTTATCTTTTACCTAGAGAAAGCTATGAAGTACCAAGCACCACATTCTTAGAAGTATTTGGAGAAGGTAGTTCTGGCGCAACGTGGGCTATAAACTTCCTTTTAGACAAAATCGAATATAGTATCAATGCTTTCAGAAGCGAGCCTACGATAATGCATGAAACTATAAAATTATTAAACAGTCTTGTTGTCTCACAGAAGAAGTAAGTATGAAATAGTGATATGAAATACCAGCATGTATCTCAATCTCTAAAATCAAACTCACAGTTTTTCGTTAATGTATAACATTCAATAAACAGGAAGAATATCTTAGAGATTTCAAGTAAAAACATTGCTACTTTTTAGAGCATCAGAAATATTGAAATCCGAACGGTTTAGACCTATTTGGGATATGGCAGTGAGAGGACAATATGATTTTCCATCAGAAGTTAAAAGAGGCTTAATACAAGTAGTGATTGTATGTATATTCGCGGATCCAGAGTCAAAGAAAGAAGGGGGTTACTGGCCGCAGGCCTTATTACAACCACTCCGTGACAGGTGTATACAAATTACCTCGGATGAAAAATTCTTAAAGTCCTACCAGCAAGAAGAAATTAAATTTCAAATTATAGATATTTTAGAACGTTTTATTGGTAAGTTTTATACTCTTGCATTATAAAAGATTGTATATTCTAATTATGTATCATCATTTGTGTGTATAAATCTATCATACTTAAAATTTTTCAATATATAATAGGAGTTGCACAGGGTTGTCAACATGTACTTTCATCATCCAAAATATTGATTCAATATATGTTTCCGGTATTAGAGAAACTTCCTAACTTACTATCTTTGTATCATAATTACCAGCAAATAGTACAATTAATCTTGGAATTGTTATCTGAATGCTCAAAAGTAACGATTCCTCTTCACCTGTCTGGGGTAAAAATATTTTTAATTGTTGCATGTTGTTACAAATAGTGTTACAAAGAAAGGATAATACTGATATTTATATAATTTTAGCCACGTTTTATACTTTCAGACCGAAGAATCGCAGATATACGAAGTATTTTTGAATACAATGAAAAGTTATATACGACACAATAATAACCGATTTGCAATCAATTTAGACGAGGAAGACAATTACCAAGATATACAATTCATAATGGAAATGTTGTATGATCTGTCGCTGAGTGCAACAATGCTCGTAGATGTTTTCTTATGTGGCCTGAATATAATTATACCTATAGTGACTATAAACTTGTTACAATTTCCAATATTATGTTCACTGTAAGTGAAAATATGTTACTACCGTAACTGAATCAATCGAAACTCTTTAACTAATTTTTAAACCTTGTGATTAAATAAATATATGATCATTTTTGTTATAGCTACTATAAAATGATAACATCTTTTTGTGCAAATTTCTCTGAGAAAGCATGCAATTTACCCCCCGTATTAATGCAACCAGTGTTAGAATCTTTAGAATGGGGTTTGTTTTCGCCTATTAACGGAATACCTTGGTTGTGTTGCAATATAATTTCCTGTTTAGCAGAACACATATATTCACACACTCCGAATGACCAACCACGAAACCAAATGCTTGCGCCATTTTTAAAGGTAAATGATTATGTTTGTTTCGTCTTGATACGACAATACAACAATCGAAATATTAATAAAATTTTTTCTTTTTTAAGCTGCTGATGACTGCACTTTTTACACAAGAAATCGATGAAGGTTTCATATCGGCAGCACACCATCCCCTTTATCATTTGATAATCTGTTATCAAGAGGAATACAAGCAGCTTGTGCAAAACATTTTAAACGCTCAGTCGGATCAACAAATTGTACATAGATTGGCAGATGCCTTTACGAAACTTACCACAAACCCATACACAACAAGTGTTAACTACGAAGATACTATCATCAGTGTGAGATTAATTTTAATGGTGAAATAAAATGATTTGAAACACAAAATAGTTTGCGTGTGTTCTCGTTCCGTGTTTAAACACCGCGTGTGTAAAAATGGAAGTTATTTTTTGCGGGTAACGCGAGAATTCAAAAAGGCGGGTTCGCCGTGAAAAGAATTCGTTAAGCATACAAGCTTTTTATTGACCGATTTTATTACACGTTACCACTTACAGTGAGCCTAGCGAAAATCGAATAATAATATAAATACAAGTTACAGCATCGATGCATGTTTCTCATAGCAAACGACCAGAAATGAAAACGTTTTTTGCAATAGGTTCTTTTTAGTTACCTTATGAACAAGTATATC
Source organism: Seladonia tumulorum (assembly GCA_913789895.3). Classification (NCBI taxonomy): domain Eukaryota; kingdom Metazoa; phylum Arthropoda; class Insecta; order Hymenoptera; family Halictidae; genus Seladonia; species Seladonia tumulorum. The sequence goes on from OU565274.1 coordinate 6,885,015, forward strand.
AACTTACATACTTGGTACAGGTTAAATCATCATTAATTTCTCGCCTTCAGATGATGTTTGATATTTGACAAAATGCTTACGTTAATATTAAATTTATTTATATATTTATATAATATTCTTTATCTGTATAAGGTATTATATATATATATAATATATATATATATATATTCAATAATATGTATCTATATATATTTATATATATATGACTTTATATATATATAAATATATGTATAAGCAAACATATTCTTTCGCATTCTCTCTCTCTCTCGCTCTCTCTCTTGCGCGCTTCTTCATTCTCTCTTTTTTATGATCCTCTCCTTTCTCTCGGTCTTTCTTGTTTCATTCTCTGTAACTCCGCATTTTGACTCCTAATAACAACAATGATGATTAATCTTACCAACGGCGTTTTGCATTTCAATGTGCAACGCTCGTTTCCATTTTCTTTTATGTTTACCCACCTTATATTATCTTTCTCTGTTCAGCTTCACATGTACTTTCCAATTTCTTCATTGTTTACGGCGTTATAAACGAAGACTTTAACCCCCTGAAGCAATATAGTTAATTACTGTGCATAGCTTTCCTTTACTTACACGCGCCATTTTTTACATACATTGTAATAAATTATTTGTAAATAATGAGATTAAGATTTAATTACTATACATCATAAGTAATATTTATAAGTATTATATGTGCCCGTATAAATATTACAGCCTTGTAGAATTTATCGCGTTCTCGTCTATGTAGATTAAAAGAGGAAAATTAAATAATTTCATTATGCACTCATCACGCTCGACTTATTATGTAAAAATGCATTTTACAATACTTCGTTTTTTAATCTTACGTCCATTGCATGTATTCTGTAAATATATAATAAACTCTTTTTGAAAATAGGAATAAATACAGTCCTCAGTTTACATTCATCAGTTCAGATTTGAATGTGTTTTATTCAGAGATGCTATATATGAATGTGATAAATGCGTTATGCCCCTTATGCATGCTATTGCTAGTTTCTTAAAGTATTCATTTATGTTACACAATTTTCCCATTCTTATTTTGCATAAATCACGGAATTTCTACACAACAATATTACGATCTTTTTTAATAAAAGCAACCCAAACAGAATTTAATATTGTATCGATCGTTTTTTTCCTCAAGGATGAAAGTATTGTATTTTGCAGATTAGCATTACATTTTTTTTTTGTTGTGGTATAAGAAAAGCCACTATCCAATTTTCAGAGTAAATTTTATTTTGTCTCTAAAGCAAATGAAGTTGATAAGTTGTTTATAATTATATTTTCCAAGTTGCTTCGTAACAAACTTTGATAAATTGATAGTTAATCTCTTCACAGTAATATGATCCATCGCTTATATTTGTATAATTAAAAATTGTCTCTTCTATTCAAAGAGCTTCTGTCAACGAATAATCAATTCTAAATAAAAACAAAGATAAATTAAACTGATACATTCGAATCTTTTTTTACGTAAGTTATTTAAATAAATTATAGTCAACTAAATATTACTCTATTCAACGCATTGTTGACCGACAGTTATCTGATGACACGCGTATCATTGACTATTTTATAACTGAATTAAACGAATTAACATTATCCAGAAAATGTTACCATAACGACAATTTATACGATTTTGTCTTCTGGCATGATGCAGTAACCAGTGTCATAAACTGCATATACAATTGCTTAATCTGATGCGTGTGCATACACGAGCATAGTCGCAGCAAATCAACAACGTTTGTGCATGAGAACTCGAGTATGCTCGCAACCCGTCAACAATGTGTTAATATAGAGCAACGCCAAAAAATATATGTATTTAAATATCACATACGCAATAATTTATGACCATAGCTATATCTTGTAATATATAAATTAATTGCATGACGTAGTTACATTCAATTTACAAATATAAATAATCAACTACGCTGTAATAGTGTCCTCAATAATGAACACCACAATTTACATGTGGAAATGTGACTATACTTTTACAAGAAATGTAACGTAAACGCAAACGTACGTAAAAAACGTACGTATATATATTTATATAATACTTTCTAACTCGATCAATGATACATATACATATTAAAAATGAAAAATGTACACGTTGAAAGGCAACTGAAATTATCGATGATCCTATATCAATTTATTTCGCCTAGATTCTTGCTTCAAAGGGTTAAGCGTCGAGTGCATATAACTTATTCAATTATGGTCTCTCGTTCTTCATCAATAGGTATGCCATAGTTAACAAAATAAAACTATCAGATTCTACAACAGTTAGCAAGCAAAAACGGCAACAGGAGCGCGGCGTACTTCAGTGTACGCCGTCGCTTATAAACGACCGAGAAATTAATTTGCCTCGGGATTTTCAATATTAAAACTCTGAGATCTTCAAGAGTAAGACAGGTATTCGTTCTTCACATAATAAATACAGTTTACACAGAACTTAGCGCAATGATATCAATAAATAGAAGAAAAGAAAACGCGGAAGAGTTACTTTATATACGCGACAACTTAGTTTAAATAATACTGGGAATTATTCACCGTTAAAAGTGAACGTAAACGAATTGAAAATATTGTTTAACCCGAATTTATATCTACAGTAATGTAAAACAATTATATCTCTCCTTGGGTGTTCGGTATCCGAGGCTTTAGACGTTACTAAGATGCGAAACAAGGCATAGAGTAGAGTACAAAGGATCATTTCGATGACGGTCACAATCGCGAACTTAACTCGTAAATGAAATACACTATGAATTATTCAACGCTCACCGACTCAATCCGCACGAAATAATCCGCACCCTTTTTTTCTCGGTGTATAATCTCCAGTCATGAACACGCAAAAATTCGTAATCTCACTACTTCGTCCCATCGTCTATCCCCCTTTCTTTCCCACTCTTTCTTGCTATCTCTCGCACACACGTCTTTTACGAGTATACCTACAAGTATGTATATCTCTTGTCTCTTTTCTATGATCGTCTTAGGAATGTTTTTATTTAGGCATAAATACGTTCCTCTTCGTCACTATGCGGTTTCGCGCTTAAAGAGAATCGCCTCGTACGACCGACTAATATCGAGAAATTCAAATACGACGTAAGAAGGTATCGCGGTACTCACTCGGCACGCATCGCCTCCTCAACGTTTAACGACGTTTCGATCAATGGATCCATGAAACGAACGGAGAGGCCAGCGTGGCCGGATCGCAACACCGAAACATAATGAATCTGTTGTCTTTAAATACAATTCGAACGCCTGTAACATTTGTTTCGAAAGACGAATTACGTTTCGTTTATAGTTAGTGATTTTACTTTTCCTCTTTATCTTTCGTTCTCCCATCTTCTCTAGACGATCGTCAGCCTTAGTCGGGCTGACGATCGTTAAATCAGACGTTGAGATATATTCGGCGGCTGTCGAAGTTGGTAGCCGATCGATATGCTTTTCCGAGCAGTTTAATAATCGAAGACTACCGAAAATCGAAAGCTACAGAGATCGTGGGACTCGAAGGCCGAGTGCGACCAGTACAGCACCTTCTCGGAGGCTTTCGTGATGACGCTTGTTACCTCGGCCAACGTTTCGACCACTCACTTGTTTTGGTTCGATTGTTGATCTATCGGTGGAGCTAAACCGACAGGCGAAGCGTTATTCAGATTTGCGGCTGTCGGACCTTTACGTGCTAGCTTTGACCTGCAACAGTACCACAAACGATTGTGTTAAACATATTGCTCGCATGATACAATAAATGCGTATATGTACATACACGTACCTGATTTGACCAGCGAGAAGGGGATTAATAGCATATAACCAGTCGTAGACTTCTTTGTCCCCTAGAGTTTGTAGCAAATATCCTCGGTGTTTTGTAACAACGCTGAAAGAAGAAATAAGGAATGTTGAACATTAAATTCATTAACATTCCCTGACGAGAATCTTGTTGATCAATTCACCTGAAAGTATTTGGTACTTTGACCATAGCTAATTGATCTTCGGAATATTCGACTTGAGCGGTAGCTAAATTGATGAGAGCCCTTTCTACAGGATCCTTTTCTTCTCGGAAGATTAGAACGTATGGTCGTCGTACTGCCTGGATACGAGAGAATGATATCGTTTAATGATTTTCAAACTACAAAGAGTTGACAGGCTTCTAGTAGGGTCGAAGCGGACATCGGGGAACCTTGTCCGTCCGATATACATACCACCCAACGTTTTTTCCAGCCGTTAGTCTTGTGCTCGAGAACGTTTAGGTATCCCTTTCTGGCGATTACCGGACTGATGCGTATCTCTTCAACTTCCGGCACGTAGAGCACCAAATTCTCTTTCAAGGGGGAGGAGGTAACTAACGGCGTCGGCGCGACGGTGCATGTCTGATTGTTGGATTCGCTCGCCAATATGCTCTCCTGTAGTTCTTGCAGTCTAGCCCTCTCCGGCGAACTCAACCTAAGGATGCACGACTTAGTCCTGCTCCATACTATTATACCAGCAGCCTGCAAGTAACACTCCAGCATCACCCTGACCATGTGTCCAATCGTGCTGGGCGGTTGTCATTGACTCGAACACCTCGAGTCATCGTCAAAGTAGACAGTAAGCAGTTTAATATAGAAGCCGACTGCGCTAAAAAAAGCGCGACTTTGACTCAGCGAAGCTATCCGGTAATGTACATATTGCACGATCAGATTTTACCGAATCGAAAAGCGAAAGTGAGTTGACCATTGGGCAGTTTTCTTTTCGCGTTTTAAATTTGAATTGTACAGACAAAAAATCAAAGTCGTTGCAAGCTATATGAAAAAGATGAGCCCGATTCCGATTCGTTTTAAAACATTGAAGAAATTTCGATGTTCAAATTGAATCGAACCCTCTTCACTCTTTCGGATAAGTTGAATTGCCGATGGAAACGAAAATACTTTCAATGTATCGGTTTCGTTTTTTATTCTTAATTTGATCCTGGTACGTCCTGAACGGATTTACGCAACATACGAATGAAGAAAGAGAGTATCGCTTTCTTTGAATCTCGAAAGCAATATCTATTTTTGCTATTTTCAAGGTAATACGATGCGACGAAGCGTGGACAACCGCTACTAGCAGGAGCACTCAGGCATGCGGGGAGGGTTACCTGCTCTAAGTAATCACTAGTTCTCGCGTATACTGACTCTTGGGACGAGGACGATATCACGGAAGACATCATGGATGCCGACATATCAGCCATAGTGTCTTCGCCAGGTGAAACGTCAGAGAGTAGAATCGGTTCTTTGCTTGGGATTCGACCCTGAATTAGTTTTATGTATTTCATCGCCAATTCTTTCTCTTTCTCGGTTAATTCGGTATGCTCGTTAACGTCTTTACTTGTTGAACGTTTGAGCTTCACTGGGCTAGCATGTGGTTCGTTCGTTGCCTTCGCCATCATGTTGCAAACCTCCTGTATGAGCAAATAAACGTGCTAAATATATAATATTGAAGAACGCGTGAACATCCTGTACATTATCACTGGTACAAACAACGACGTTACCTTTTCACCTTTCGTGAAATCGTGTGGTGTCTTATTGCAGTACGGGGCTATGTCGATGCAAAGTTTGTCCCATAAAAGTAACATGTATCTGACCCTCTCTACTTCCTCTAACCTGGTCAATTTTTCGAGTTCCCATTGATGATCAAATATTAGACTATCTCCTCGCGGTCTCCATCCATGGAGATTCTCTTCTCCTCTGACGTAGGTGGAGCTCGTGTCCAGCACTCGTCGTTGTCGCCTTTGTACACCTGACAAATAATTATGAAAGAGGAGTAGGTACTGAATGATAGAAATACATCAAATATTACTCGGTATGTATGTTGTCGTTTTCGAAACATATTTGTTGTAATATGAAAAAATAAAACAGAACATAATCGAGAAAATGGCCAATTCACAAGTATCATGATATAATAATAATTGTAGATATACTACTTCTAACAAGGGACGATCCCGAGGTGATATCTCTGGATCTTAGTGAAATTGGAAGGACGTAGTTCTTGCAAAAATATTAGACACATATTTTATATTTGAGAAACAGTTCTCAAAGTTTGAATAGAATTGATAGAATATATCAAAGAGTTTTGAGGACTGCTTTCATCCCCTGAATTTGAACAATGGCTGCTAAAAAAGCATATGTATCTAACATTTTTGCAAGAACTACATCCACCCAAAGTTCTATTACGATCTAGAGGTGCCACTTTGAGATCATCCCTTGTAAGAGGGGATTCTGGTGTTCGAAATCGAAAAGATCGATTTCTTTTTCTCTCTCAGACCAGAATACCGATTTAAGTGAATATAAAGCGTGACTACTTTGCTTCAAACGCTTTCGAAAATGTACGCGACTATTATATCAATGAGAAAGGGTAGGATCAAGGTGTTGGGGACTACGCTAAGGGTAGACAAGACAAACCTGGGCTACCTGCTTCCGAAGAACGACGCAGGACTAACTCGTAGACACCGCTGAGCCTGTTAGCCTCCTGATTACGATAGCTTCCACTGAACAAGTGTTTCAAGGACCGTGGTCCTACTCTGGCATCTCTGCCGTAGATGATCATGCTCAGATCTTTGGTAATAATAGCCGGTCTTCCACAGTTCTCTAACTAAAAGTAGGCGAAAATTAAAATAAAAATAATCGCGGCACACGGTCATTGACAGACGCGATATAGTAATAATATAACAACAACGGACATACTTCAAGGTACGCGGAGATGGTCATGAAGATTTGTTCCCCGTAAGCTGTAACTCTGTTAAGCAAAGCTGAATTGTGAAGCGAGCTGTCCCAAGCTGCCTCGAATCTAAACATGCATCTGTCGTCTCCAGGTACTTCGAGATACTCGCCGGGGAACAAACCCAACGAGAGCACGGAGGAATCGTTGTCCTCTTCCTCGGGTTCCGGTGTGTTTCTGATACGTCCGACGACCAGCTCCCTCACGTCTTTCCAACGTAATTCGGACGCCGGCTCGTGAACGATAGTGATTCGTATGCGACGCTGAATGCCTTGGTGAAGAAGGAAAAGTCCGCGACAAGGTAGATCGTCGCTGTGGTCGACCACCGATGGCACGTATTCGCCGTTTGGTGCCAGCTCGCAGATCTCGAACCACACCAACACGTCGTACTTGGCGTGCACGTGCGACGTGCTAGGCGACGGCAACACGCTTCCAAACTTCGGCGAGCGTACCGGCTGACTGATCGGTATAGACGGCGGTAACATCCTCTTCGGTGGCTGTCTTACGCTGTTGGGATGAATGCTAAAGTAAAGGTATGCGCCAGGCATGCAGGCGATAAAATGAGAAAAGAAAGAAAAGGGACAGGGTTTCGTTTAATGTCTGTTCGATTCAGTATGAAAAAAAAGAATACAAAAATTCGTGACGAATTGAATGCTCACTATTCCAATTTGGCATCTTTGTGCAGGGGATGCTGCTGATAGTGTCCGAACACCTCGAACACGATTGGCTGGGTCTTCAGGTATTCCAAGAACGATTTTGTCACCGTCACAGTAATCTAATTAAATGAAACAACAACAACTGATTAAAAAATATTCGTTCGAACGGTTTCTACTATAGGTACATATCGTTTATCGCTGGACATAGCCGATGCTCGACGAAGACTAAATCTAAAGTTTAGATTACCTTGTGAGATCTTCAATTGTAAACCGATAGCTATAGCAATCTCGTGCAATTGATGTTCTATTAAGCTTGTTCGTGTTTCTCTTGCGGAACTGTTTTTAATAACTACATTCTAAAGTAACTTGTTCTCACAGGATATTATTTGAAAAAAGTTTCTGAGGGTGATATCTCTTTCCATGAAAAATTCCACAGGAACAGGATTACCTGTTGGTGTTCAAAACATTTCGTTAACTCACATTTTGTACGTGATAAAAGCCTGGTGGATTTCCCTTTCCTGTATTCTTGACTGGTTCTGTTGAGAACGCTTCGTGGTGGCGGTGCAAGAAACTGTGAAACAATTTTACACGTATCACTTGGTGTCGTGCATAGTGTTTTTAATTATTGTGTTTAACGGTAAGACGTACTTGAATTGGCAGAAAATATCAGCATATTCTGTAGAAATGCCTATTGCCTGTAGCACGGTTACCCTGAATGTGAACTCAGAACCCGGTTGCAAATGATCCGGCAGATCTTCCTCTTTCATGTCGCTGGAAACAGAACTGTCTCCTCTACCGCTATCGGCGTCCCCGATGTCGTCCTCGTCTTTCACATCCTTTTGCTCGTTGTGGCCCTCGACGACCCGTTCCTCGTGCAACATGATCTGTCGGCTCTTCTCCAGCGTTTGAGTCAGCAGGGTGTTGCGCTTGTTTTGCTTGTGGTTGCCGAACAGATCGTCCTCGAAAGAGATTCTAGCGGACTGTCTAACACCAGACGCGTATTCGCTGTTTTCCTCTTCTGGAAGAAGGGTTCGTTAAGAAAATCCTCTAAAAGGGTCATTTCACGCGAAATAGGTCGCTTTTCGTAGTACTGTTTCGGGTTTTTTTGTTGTAGCACTCAGTGATATCTGAACGTATCTCGAAGGATTTTTGGAGATCTTAAAAATTGTTGGTGCAACATCAAAATAAAGTGTCAACCTTTTTTCATTAAATTATAACGGCTGAACCAATAAACCGATAGAAATGAGTTTTTAGGTGCTTACAGTGTATCTAATGAAGATTATTTGAGTCGAGAAAAAACTTATTTCGGTTATTAAATATTTTTTCCGCTTATTGTCTTAAATTTTATTTAAAACACATCCGATTTTCCGCGTGGAAGGACCCAGGAATAAAAATATGTGGACGCCGATGACGTACCAACCACAGCTTGCACGGCCACGCGCAGGTAGCCTTTCACGTCTCCCTTTTCGTTGACTATCGCTACTTTGTGGATCAGGGGCACAGGGTACATGAGATTGCTCAGATATACAAACGACCTGTAACGAAAAACAGTTGCTCGATGAAGAGAATTATTATTTTCAATTGATCGCGAGCAGTGGATATCTTTAGTTTTTAGTTCTCGAAATGTGGGTGGTTTTCTTTTACCTTCCAACCATCCGGAACCACGGGAAACGATCATAAAACGGATCGCCTCCGGTGATGGACTCGATATTGAAGTCTGGAGAGGTGGGCGACAATTCTGCTTCGTTGTGATACATTTCCCGCATCAGTTCAAGCCTTTGTCTACGCAAACATGAAAACAGGACCGTTTCGTATATTAAATCGTACAGCTAGCCCAGTGTTTGATCAAGACATAGTCAGACGTTGTCAAAAAGCACAGTGAAAGAGACACTCTGTACACAACATTAGCTTTCTGAAGATATTGTGTGCGTGATATATGTATTCAAAGATACTCAGAGAAATTCGATAGATATATACATTCGTAGAATGTGTACATAGTCAAATAAAGGGACATATTCAGGTTTTTTCCAGAACCGGTGCAAACGATTGCAATGCAGAGTAGAAAAAAATGACGGGATTCAGAGGATCAGTTAAGTTGACATACATAGTTACGTCTGTCCCTGTATTTTTATACAAAGGAGGGTATAGAATATTGTTGAAGAATAATGGTATAGTAGCGTATATTGTTTAAGCTGTTGAAGAACATATTCTACGTGATCAATGTACTTGTAAAAATTATCACAATCTGTGTGGATTCTTTGGCAGTGTATCGTGGCATGTGCACAACGAAGTCACAAAGCAAAAATGTGACGAAACTTCTCAGCCACTAGGAGCGCACGTGTTCAGCGAGACACAGTAGAAACATATGCAGGAGTTCAACCCTTGATCAGCGCGACAATTGAGACATGTACAGGAGTTAAACCCTTCAAGGACATCCTACTTTCTTTATATTCTACTTCGAACATTCTTTTTTTTTCAGGAGAAATATCATCGAATCGTCGAAACATTGCGAACCAGAAATGCTTCTCTAGAATTTTGAATTTTCAAAATTAATTTTTAGAAGGGTTAATTCCGTTCGGACTGTCAAACGCCAAAGGCTAGCAACATTGGCTTGGCCATGCAAGAAGTCCTCGTCATTATCTCATCGAGACCAGCTTAGTTGCAAAGCAATGTATTTTTTTGAAAAGGAACTTGCTTTGAATCGAGTTTACGTGTATTCGTATACCGGGTGAGACACCTAACTAGATCACCTCGAATAGCTTCTACATTACAGCTTGTGTTTACAAAAAATGATGTCTACAGATGTTACATGGTATCAATGGGGTCATCTTGTGGCGAGAATGACTTCGTTTGTAAGTGGAGGTGTTTAGGAGTTTGTGTTGAACATTTTAATCTTCATGAAATGTCTGATAGTAAATGTTCTAAATGGTGTCCCCACCACGTGATGGCCCCCTTGATGGTGTAACATATCTGTAGGCATAATTCAGTAGTTATTTAAGGTGATCAAGCCTGGGCGTCTCACCCTTCAAAATTGGGTATACTCGATTTTCTATGTACACAATGAAAAATGGCGAAAAAGAGATGACATAGATTCGAGATCTGCGTCGGTTAAAGTTCAAGGATGAATATATGAAGCGTATGTGGCGATAAAAAAGGATAGAGCCTCGCGCGTTCGAGCACCAACCTCGAAGGCAAAAGATTTGCGAGCGAGAACTTCGGATTAGAGTAGACCGTAAGGCATTGGAAAATATCCTCTTTGGCCTCCGGGGTGCTGGGGCTCGAGTCCTCGTTGTACACGTGTCGCATCAGCTCCAAGCGCTGTCTATAAGTCAACACGTATTACTTGCGTGAGCGTCCCTGTGCATTTTCGTCTAAGCACGGTCTGATTAAAGCGACGATTCTATGGGACCCGTATTTCTGCGCCCTTATCGCGGTCATTATTAATTAGAACAATTTCATTGACCGAGCCGAGTGTGAAGTACGTAGGACCGAGCACGTGATTCCAATAAGATTTTTATATTAGTCATATATTGGCAAGGTGCTCCCTGCCCCCAAGAAAACCATGCTTAAATTATTGTCGAGAACATCTGTGTACTTGTGTAAGCTTTCACGGTTCACTTTTATGTTTTGTAATGGAATATCTGCGGCTACGTGTCCTGTACAAGTATATATGAAGATGAGAATATACTTTTCAATCGAAAGGAAAGAAGAAGATGAACGCCTGAAAGAGTAGCTAATCGTCAAAATGTGCTCCTGAAAAAAAAATCATGAGAAATACCAAGAAATATTTAGTCTACGTTTCGTGGCAGTTAACAGATAGAGATTTGCAGTGAGGCTTTGAACAACTCACCCTTTGTTTGTGGGCATCGAATGGAAATGTTAAGCGTCATTAAAGTGCGAAGCACGGTTACCGACAACGAACCTGAGTTTATCCAGCGTCCAATAATGGGTTGCTCCGTTCTTTGTGTCTTGGACCTCTACGGCGACTATCGTGCGGGGGAATGGTCTTTCTTCCTCTTCGTCTTCGTCCATGGCTGGTAACAGATCCGGCGGAAGCGGCGAGTAAAGCGTATCCGTGAGCAAAGTAAATTGGAATTGCACCTACAAAAAACATACGTTATAAGTAGATAAAAAGTATAGGAAACTGATGTTCATTCAGTTACTGAAATAGATGCGAAATTAATGATGCAAATATAGGACATGAAACCAAATAAAATGGAATTATCTGATGGAATGGTTAAACAATTATGGAAGCTTTTGTAGGTGACGAAACTGAGATAAGAAAATATATGATGATATATTAACTATAAGTAAATATGGACACATGGAAGGACGAATAATTGGTTGCGGTGATACATAATAACTCACAGAACATCAAAAAGGGGGTACCTATTGAGTTGCCTCACAACATCAATTTTATGCAAAGTTAAAAAATAATATCAAAAACCTTTTCGCGAGCCGTGAAAATATGTAAGAAAGAAAACCGTCCCGTGGCAAAGAATTTGATAATGATTTCATGATCGTTTGCGGCGGGCGCCAATCGAATGAGTGTCTTGTCATGGTCAAGTGCTCGGAAAGAAAGAAAAATTGAAACGTGTGATGGAAGATGCAATTACATGTTAATGACTCGAGACAAGGGAGAGCCACGTCGGGACTTCTAGCCCCAGGGTATAAACCACGGATGTACCTTCTTTTTGAGTTCGACAGATATAGCGTTTGCCTCTTTGAGGAATATCGCGTTGCCCCAGAGATCATCTCGAAGACTTGTGAATTGATGGTACTTCCACTTGCGGAAAGCCCAAGCGGCCAGTTGGAACTCTCTCTCGGTCCAGTTGCTCTCTGCGTCAAACAAGGGGTTGACTGAAATGCAAGCCATTACCAGGCAAAACAGTCAGAAAAGCCAAGCATTTGGTGGATATAATTCGTTCCTTCGTTAAAAGGAGCCACAGCGTTCGGTTCACAATCAGATGATGCACTGTTTCAGGTCGAAACTTCGGGGTCTTAAAATTATTCGGCTGTTCCACGCAGGCTGACCGCATTTGGGACTTTTACGAAACTCTTTTCGTAAGACTGGGTGCACGTGCGTTTCAACTCGGAATCCGATTTCACAGTGCACCGAGTTCTACGAGTATAAGGAATTCCACAAAATATCCGGGAGCTTGCGTATATTAGATTGTTGCCTATGAAATCTTATTGATTTTCGTCAGAAAGCTTTATAGCATTTGCAATTTGAAATCGGATATCTCATATGCAGCAACGTAATACATAACGTGTGATCAGTTTGCGTGGAACAACCCTTATAAAAAACGGTGGGAAACAATACTGAATGTCGTATCACATAATCACATGCGTGCATCGCAGAAAGATAAAAATCTACGTACCACCATCTGATCGTGTCTCACACGGATCCATACAGCTCTAGAATTTGTATTGGTGAATCATTACTTACTCTCTCTCTCTTATCTTCAGCTACTCTAAAGGATCTCTCATTTTCAAGTCCCATTCAAACACATTTGATTAAGACAAATCAACGAGTATCCATTACAAATTCTGACACTTTTAACGAAGAGGTAGTACAATCTAGACAAGATCGTAGCTTAGTCACATGCAGAGAGCTGTATAAAAGGATTGTTATTGAATTAATAGCAGCAGCTCTGCTCATGTGTGTCTCGCTAATTAGAAAGGATCGTATAGGCAGTTCATATTTAAATAGCTAAAATTGAATACCGTGAAGTTCAGGGATCATTCGTAATGTCTACTCACCGAAGATATCCTCTTCGATGTTGTTGAAGTCCTCGGGAGTGTAACTGCTGTACATTGACATTGTCATGCTTTGTTCCTCCACTTGTCTTTGCAGCGCGTCTATCCGGGCTTCGTAACTCTGTAATATAATAACGTTCGTTCATTTCAGTTCCGCGAAGCATTCGCGCCCCGTCTTCAAGGATTTTATTTAAACACACCTTTCTTTGTTTTTCGAACAGCTGATCCGCTACTTCCTTGTCCTTGCGGTATTGCTCTTCGAGTAGCAACACTCTCTTGTCCATCTCAGCTTTAAGGTCAATCCCTTCGTTCTCCAGCAGCTCGACCTGCGCGAAGTTCCAATCGGCGGTTTCTCCGTTACCAGGTGTTTCCGCCGGTGAACTCTTCTCCCGTCGTTCACGGACTACACATTAAACAAGTATTTGTCATCCTTGAAATGTTAAATACATTATTCAGTACTGAATCTTTGCCCGTTCTTTGCATTTTGTTCGCACAAGATGGGGAATGTAGCTCAGAGAAAATAATCTGTTGTGTGAAAGTGATTGTTATATTGTCAGAAATTGCGGTCCCGTTTTCGAGAAACGAGCGAGTACCTACTGTATATATAAAAGGGGTGCCGCCATAATCTTTATCTAAATATTAGTTGAAAGCGGAACTTTTTGCAAATTTATATTTTCATAAGCAAATCGAGGGTAATCGAATAAGATTCTGTACTGTCCTTCAAGTCCCACGGTTTACTTATGACAATGCAATCGGATCCAGGCAACCAACCTTGATCAGGATGATTGAATCTGAACACGTGATTCTTTCCTAGGATAACCCGAGAGCCGGTCTTCAAAATGACTGGTTCGGTGATCTCGCGGCCGTTCACGTATATCAACGCTCCCTTCGTCGGTATGAGAGTGATGATGCTGTCGTGGTTCTCGAAGACGCAGTGCTCGCTCAGTATATGTGGGCCGCAGAGCTGAATGTCCTGCGGTATGTTAGCCTCGGCGCTACCGATGCGCGTGAATCCGTCCTTGATGTAATAAATCAGGCACTCGGACATCAGAGGGTCCTCGTTCAGGTTCACCAAGTGGGGAGTTTTCTTCGGGGAGAAGACACCGACGGTAACGCCGTCTTCTTTCACAGCTACCCCCATCTCGGCGAACACGGCCTCCCGCTGAAGACGAATCAACTCTGTTCGTTTCAGCTTCTCTTCCCACGTTTCGTTCAACTCTGAAAATCAATTGAAAGCCATTAACTTTTGTGCACCTATCGACTTCTTTTCAACAGCTTCAGAAGCTCAACATGTCAATCTTAGAACCCGATGATTTATAGTAGTTTCTTTTTACTGGCTAGAAAGCTATAAGCGAGTTTCTAATCTAAAAATCCGCAGTTCGATTATAGCAATTTTGTGTCTTCTGTTATACCGGCAATCAGTTTCTCTGAAGCCTGCAATTGATCGACCGCTTCCTCGGCAATCGTCGACGTGGCGTGCGGCGTGATTCTTGCACAGGTCTCCTTGACGTCGTCCTCGCGTTTGTTCGCTCTGACGATTTCGTCTCCTGCGGGGCAAACGATGCAGAATAAGTGAAAACCAATCAGAATGTTTCCGTAGAAGTTAAGATCGACGAATCAGCCAGGGATGTAACACGCGTCTCGTAAACATCAAAAGCCATAACTAAAGCAGTGGCGTAAGTGAAAGAGAATAATCATCAAGGATTTCATCTTGTGATTTGTGTTGTCGACGGGAACTCGAAATTCTTCGTCTCTTTCGTTTGTCTCGCCAAGAAATCCAAAGAAAAAAAGAAAGGAAAAAGAAAGACAAAGCTACTCAATTGCCCTTTTCTGAATGGAACAGTTTGCAAATGATACAACGAATGCTCATTACAGAAAAAACTCGACACTAGAACTACCAGATGAAACAATTATCGAAGTTAACAGAAACGCTGTCGCAGAATATTATCGGATACATTTATCGTGAGTCCCGTTTAGTGCTCGGTAGTTCTAGCGTTGTCCAAACACTCGACGTTAGTACAACTTGTCTGCGAGCGAGGAAGGTTCCCCGAGAGTCTCGTGTTTTTCGTTTGTAAACAAAAAGAGAGATCGCGAAACAAGATTTCTATGGTTGTTATTACAATTGAAGCGTAGCGGCTCGGTCGAACGGTTGTTTGAATCGAATCTGTAAATCATTCGCCGGGCTAGAATGCCGATCGAGATCGTTCGGTTCAGTCTTTAATGAACGGTGCTCATATCATAGCGTTCGAGATGCGTTCGGATTGTCCGCTGTCGAGTGCCATGCAATACCTTCAGCCCGGTTTCGGGAACAAAGTGATGGGTCTAAGTGGACAACAAGCGAGGCAAACAACACGGTGTTCGTTGGGAGGAGGAGCTCCGACACAACAGAAACTAGAAAAGCCTAAGTTCACACCAGGGCTGGGCATTGTCCACGTTCGAGCTCATTCCAAGTTCGCATCTCACGTCTTACTTGCTCCTGTTATCCTAATTGATTCGAATGTTAACGAGCTTTTTACTCGAATGAAATGTTTACCTTCTTTCTCACTCGCTTTATATGAATTGATAAGCATTTTTCACGTGTCCTGTTTTGTTATCTCGGTCGACCTCGCGCCGGTGGTCGAGGCTGATCCGATACGCGAAATCTTTTTATAAATGCTACATTGTAAATTATCACGATAATTGTGTAAGAAAAAATATACATTCGCTACGAAAAGCTGTACTTTCAACCCTCATTCGTCGCTGGTTCTTTCAACGTTTCGGCTACTTGTGATAATCAACAATTGATCGAAACAATGTACAGAAAATGTACTGTTCATGAAAAATCGGTGAAAAATATGTTAAATTGACGCGAGGGATGAATAAGGGTTTAAAGTCTATCTAATGGTATCCAAGTTTGCGATTCATCGCATCAGTTTGTTGCTAACATTATCGGTAAATAGTGCCCAATCCTGGTACATACGTACGTGACCGCACGTTGCAAAATGAATTACGTGTCTGGGTTGGGTCAATTCGACGCTCTCGAGGACGCAATTAGGATTTTACATGGATGGCGAGAGATCGATCTCGATCCTTGATTAGGCTTTCGCGTTAGCGTTCGACTAACGACCGCGTGGGCCGTTCTTCGCTGAAATCAATCGGCCACGGTTGCATTTTAAATTGGAAAGATCACGGGACCGTAATTTGATTCTCTCTAATGGAATGACGATGATACTTTCGTTACGAATTAACATGATTGCACGAGTAATCTAAGTACGTAATTGCTGCTACACGATGAGAGTTTCTATTGCTAGTTTCTTTCTCATGAAATACAATTGAATGTCAAAAGCCGCCAATTATGCCACCTACGATAGGAAGGAGGACTAATGATTACACTCTTCCCCGATTACGCATAATATACTTCGTTATCTTCATTTTATGCGGGGGACAGAATACTTCCAACATCAATTTTCGCGCAAACTTTTTCTCATGGTGTTTTTATAAAACTTTAAACTAACGGTAATTGATTATCAACTGATAAGATCACAGATACTCGTGGAAATTTCTATTTGTATAAACTTCGAAAAGGTCGAGGAGAATTTTATTTCCCACGTTAATGGTCTCTTGGTAGATGAAAGATAAAATTGCATTGAACGCTTTTACGAGCTAATAAGCGATGATTTTTAGTAGAGTGAAAGCAGAACGCTCTCGACAGGGGAAGAGTGTATCCAAGTGGAGCGTGTACAGGGTAGAACAGAATGCGATACGCGCGGCGAAGCAGAATGTACAAAGAATCGTCGGAAACGGACAAAAAATACAGATTATGCGCTTGGCATTGTGTGAGATAGAAGCGGACGTTTAATAGAACAGGCGCAAAAAAGAGTGATCGAATGTCTGGCACTCAGAGACGTTTTGTTTTTGCCGCTTTTATGGATTGTCGTGATTTTACTTACTAGATTCTTTCTTTTCATATGTGACTTTACCATCTGGCCCTACGTCAAGCACAAGGGAAACAAAGAAAAAAATACACTATGTAAATGGTGGCTTGCCTACAGCGCTCTATTTTCATTTATATATTTTGCTTTCTCATAATCTTCTCTTCTGTTTTTATCTATTATTTTGCATACTGTGCTCTATCCTTTCTTTCACGCGCACGTATACGCGCGACCGCTCCGGTAACTGTTCTCATTTTTTCTTCACATGACTAATTAACTAAATTCATCGAACTTTAATCCTTCTTCAAATAGGAATGACTACTCTACATTTCAACGTCCAGTGGAACACTAAATGGCACGTATAGTACATGCTTAGAAAAATGCAAATGCAATCAGAATTTCCAGAATAGGAATTTTTTACTGCTATATTCTTGTTTTTAAAGTCGATAACGATATCATTGTATGCAAAGGAATGAACCAGTAATGTCTTCAAATTTTTAATTATTCGATACTCCAATTGTTTTTCTGAATGCGTTAAATATTGATCGTCTCCTTCTTAAGTGACTTTTAATTTGTATTAAACGAAGCTTTCCATCAGCTTGATTGCGAGAGAACAGTCTTTTAATCGCTACAGTATTTCAGGTTGACTATTGCACTACCTTCGGTTCATGTTACTGGCACATGCCCGCTGTTATCGAACCAGGCGTACCCGCACGCGCACAGAAAGGGAGTTTCTCTTTGAATTCCAACCCCTTGTACAACAACAAGAACAGCTCACCTTCTTGCACGTCAATACCCTCTTGCTTGAGAAGTTCCCGTAATTTCTGGATCTCTTCCTTGAGCTCCCGAATAAGCTTCGCGTTTGCGTCCTCGTTAACCACTGCTTTGCAAACTATCTGTTTCGCTCTGTCCGCGTATCTGTGGTGAAAATCAACGAGAGAAATTGTAGTAACAATCATGATCACTCGACGCACGCGTTACGTAAGTCAGTTTGCGAATTTGAACTTCTGGTTGTTGGGTGCATCAAACAATCCGGTTCACAGTGAAATGCCTCAGCCATTGGTCGGGCCCAGTAAAGAATAATCACTTTATACATAGTACGATGTGGAATACAATTCGTTTGGATTCGTTTTAAATCGACATGAAAGTTTTAATAATCGCGGAATTAAGAAAACAGAAATAAATCCATCACAGTGAAGTGAGTCGACCATTGGTCAGACAAAGTACATATACGAAATCTTCACAGTGAATGTGCCTCATTTTCTGTAGAATAATGTACGCTTTACTGAAGTTTTTACCGAAATTCACTATTTTGTACTGTACCCCTGTTTTTCCCTGTACCTCAGAAATGTCCAACAACAAATATCGCGCTAAGAATATTCCATTACACGGGAGATGCTCGGAGAAGATTCATTTATAATTCATGAAAGCTTTAACGCCGCAGGTTCCTGGTACTTTGAATTATAAACTGCAATTTCCGTTTGACTTATTCAGGTCACTGCATAACTTTCCGAGAAATACGAACTCCTCGACGAAACCGACCCGTACACATGGGAATAAAACGGTAAACCACTCTCGATATATCTTAACAGTCGGATATTCAATAAATGTACCTTAAAGTGGAGAGCGTTTCATCGTAATTGATGTCCGCAGGGCTCACCGCCGCGATCATGGCTGTTTTCGAGTTACCGCCCAGGTTTTCTCGCAGCAGCCACGTTAGAACCGAGTCCCTATACGGAATGAAATCGGACTTTTTCTTTTTCTTGGTCGCCTAGAAAGATAATGTTCACAAGTTTAAATCACGAGCGCTCGAATAGAATAAATGATACAAATTGTAGTGGGAAAATATGTATAAATACAAAACACATCTCGCTACTCTGTTGCTCGAACGTATCGAGACTGTTCTTAAGAGATCATATTAACTTTTTTCTTTTTTACCATTGTAACAAAGCAACACCAAGGAATAAAATATTACTTCTAAAAACGTGGGTTGGGTAAGAGTCAAACATAAACGGACGGCTGTAGAACTATGAACTTACCGCCTGATGTTCCGTAGTAAAAAAGCAGCGAAATGGGCAGAAGACACGAATTACGTTAATACAAAGCTTAGCCAAGGTAAAGTCGAAAGGGTTAAGGTGTTGTGCAATTTCGTGCCAGGTAATCGACTAGTGTCTGACGTGAACGTCCACGAAACGGTGCAATGGTTTTACAAAGTGTGTCTCATTAACTTTCACGAGTTGTATTCTTACAGAATTATTGTATACTTTCTCAGAGTAGACCGCGGTGACATTACGACGAATCACTCACTATTTCAGCCAAGGCGCTGATGACCTTCCCGAGGGTGGTCAAACTTTTGTTGATGTTAGCACCCTCTTTGAGTCGGGTACCCTTTGCGCCGGTGGAGTCCGCCCTTTCCGAACCTGCCAGATCGACCAGGGAGATTTTGCTGACTTTCTCCGTCACCAGTCCCGTTGCGGAGTCCTGTTTCTGTTGCGTGAAGAAAATTGTGAACACGGCGTGGGATCTGCTCGACGTCTCGTTCATGTTGGTGGCTGCTACGGTTCTGAAATCGATAGAAAAAATGATAATGCGTTTAGCGTGTTCTCAAAATGAATTACATTTTCCTATCGATCGAAACGACGATTGGAGTGTTCACAGCGACAAGGATCTTTCTGCTTCTAGAAATAGAAAATTTATGATGTACCTTGCTTTATTACCCTCGTCTATGAGATCGTGGATGTCTTCGTACGACATCACGGCCAATTTAGACAGGTCCTCGACGTACGGACCAAGAAGAGGATGCTCTCGTACACGAAGATTCCCCTTGTTTTTCGGGTTCAACAGATCCCGCACCCTCTCGCAATAGATCTCCATGTAACTGACTTCCACCGAGTACTTCAAGCATTCGTTCGAGTTGCGACTGATCTTTTTGAAGAGGTCCTTACAAATCTGTGGGATAATGCCCTCCTGACCTTCCTCTTGCTTGCCCATCATGGTGTACGATTTGCCGGCACCGGTCTGTCCGTATGCGAATATGCAAACATTGTAGCCTGCGGGGAACAATGAAAAGAAGTCGTAAAAATTTCCAGGCTGTTTATACCCTTCCTCCGAAGACCACACAGCGTGATAATACTCGATTTGAAACTTTTTATATTTTAGATGAATATCGACCGCGAGCGGAGGGGTGGCGTTACTTTTTATTGCCGCTAAAGGGCAAACGCAAATATTCGTTCACGTAATCAAGGCTCGTGTACGACAGCGTGAATGCGTGACAAGAATGCCACAGAGTTTCAACCCCAATTCCTGTTTTAGAGGTATGCGAACAGAGTGTGTCGATTCCTCGACGTAAATTCCGTGGAATGCTTGGATCTGAATGTATTTGGGGGACACGTGGTGCTCCTCTCCGCCCACCGATTCAATCTCGAAATTTAAGACAACTTGACTGCAGATATTTTAAATAAAAATTGTCTGCATCGACAATTGTAGAACATTTCAATTGCATATCGACGTCCTCTAATCTTTTTAATCTTCCTACTGTTTTGTAAATGCATAAAATCCGCAGACTTACCTTCGAAAGCGTGCTCGAGCATCTCCTCGCCGATATCCTTGTAGACCATGATCTGGGAGGAGTAGTTGACATCGTTCGGCTGCAACAAAAACGCGATTGATTATTGCATGTCCAGTGGTATTACATAGCAAATTGAGAGAACTGGAGAATCTCATTTCCCAAAGTAGTGCAAGATGACATTTCTGATACCGTTATAGTTTTATCAAGAGTCAGATACTATGCGACAAAGCGACGCTAATGATCCGTTCACTTAATTTTAGTAGCTTATACACGGTCACCGTTACATGTAAAAAAAAAAAACGGGAATAATTTATGGAGCATGAAGTTGATAACTACCGACGAGATTAACATATAAGCTATTCTCGCTTTAACGGCAACTGCCATTGAACCTTGACCTTAGCCAAGCAGGCTGAAGGGAGCTAGTAGTATATGTAAGCTTATCTATAAGTTTCATCTTTAACATGATTTCATCTTCTAGCACTAATGTGGCACACTACTTTTCGTTGGAGATTGAAGTTATTATTACGGCGAAGTTTTTGTGTACACAGTTGCGCGTTTCCAGGGTCGGAAAACGAACGGGTCCGTTTATCACCGAGTACTTACGTCCATGGAGAAGTAAGAATAGTCGTAATTGAAGCTTTTGACTGCATCTTTGCTGCCCGATGGTGCCTTGGGGTTCAATATCGCTGGAACACGCAAACAAAAGAATAGAATTAATTAATCAGTCTGCTCGCGTTCATTCTGACTATTCCTTTACTCAGAAACGAGCTCGATGAACATTGTTTCCTCAATAATTACCCCGATCAATGAACATTGTCGATACCCTTCTAATAAACACCTTCATACGTTTCATCCGATTTTTACCCGTAGGATATAAAAAAAAAATCTCTGCTACCGCAACAACATTTGCAATTGTTCTGCGACGTTCTACGTTCCTTTGATTAGACAAAGGGAGGCAAGGAAAATATTTTTAATTAACGCGATATTGTTGTTTCATGAAAGAACGGTGACTTGCTGGCCGGCCCTGTCTAACATTTTTAATTACACGCGAACAAAGAAGCGAAGAAAGGAAACAGTGAATACGAGAGATAGAACGCCGGGCATATTCGGATGTACATCCCTGTGAAGAGCGACAGAGAAAAGGAGGTAGGATTAATTATACTTACAAGTAGTGTTGCCGGACATTTCGATGATGCATTGTGCCTCACGGTAGATCTCCCGATTGTTGAAGGGTCGTACCCTCACCGCCACCTTTACCGACGACATTTTCCTATTGTTTTTAATTCAACGTCGGGTCACGACGGCGGCGGTGCTGGCGATAGACTTTTTCCTCGTTTCTCTGCAAGAATGAAAGGGGTGTCGTTAGCGATGTCAGCAACGCGGAAGCAAACGATGCGATAGGAACCGCGTTCTTCCATTCAACATGACCCGCATTCGCGGATTAATTAAAACAATGCCGCCCGTCCGCGACAATTTCGCTCCATGACGGACGCAGGACACGCAGAGCAACAACAGAACTGCGTAACAGTTCGAACGGAGCATCTTGCACTCCAGGCGATCCTAATCGATGTTTATAAATGTGGAAGATTGCCAGAACATGTGCAACTAGTGCACCGACGTCCCTAATTAGACTGCGGATTTTATGCATTTGTTCCGGTCTAGATAACTCGAAGCTTGGTACACGATAAAAAAAAATATTAATTGAATCCAGCAGTATTTCGATTTCATTTCAGCTAATTCCAATCCCTGTCGATTAGTATAATGTTTAACACCAGTTAGAATCTATTCTGCTTCAGATTTAATGAAACTTTTAGTAGGGCAATGAAAGTTTTAGTTAATATATAAAAATTTATATTTCCGTCCAAAAGTAGGATTATAATTCCTGGAGACTCGGGCAGGGAGAGATTTCCTAACTAAGAATAGATCGAATACTAGTTTATTCAGACATTTAAAAATTAATTAAACGTCCACATTAGCGAAACCAATATCGCGTTCGTTTTTCGTTTATTATTGGATTTTCCACTGAGGTCGTGCCGTTCTCATTTCACAACGAACCATCCCCGTTCAATAAAAAGTTTTCATTAATATTAATAAAGCCGTCGATTAAAAACCACGGAGCCGCGGGTGAATAAAACCGAGGATTTCCGATAAAGTCGCCCACACAGCAGACTTAATAAAAATGGCACACCTCGTGATCTTCGATAGAACGTTCTCCAGCATCCCCCAACCCCCTGCTCAGATGGAACACCACATTTTTTGCCGTGATAAATCGCTCCGAGCGGAATGCTTTCCGCAATGATGAAAAACTGGAGAGTCGACATCAAAGCTGATTCCAGTTAGACGTCGATTTCTCCAAAAAAGGAAGAAACGTTGAAAAACGAAGATCAACGAAGAACGGCGTGACATGCTGAATGTCACTAAATAAATGTGCGGGTAAAAACGAGTTCAAAAGATCTGTCGAGGTCGCGTACTCTAGTATTTGGAGGAAGTAGAATTGGTTGGTTATGAACAGACACGTCAGTCAGCTCTTTTCAAATAACTCGAATTTTCGAACTCGATTTAGTCGGCAAAAATTCGTTATTCATTTTTTTCGAGTGGCTCGTGCCTCGATTGTATACGTGCCCTGTATACAAGTTTAATATTTTAGTAAACGAAAGAAAAGGAGTTTAATATCCTTACGCTCTCTCTGGACTCAGTTTGATAGAGTTTGTAGCGAGCGCATGAAGTTCCGCGGTGTATCGAGGCGTTCGCAGCGGATCGCCCAATTTCATAGCATATTTCATTAGATTCTGATCGAATCACAGCAAGTTCCGTGGCGTCGTCGATTACCCAGGCAATGGGAATAACTGGTGCATGAAGGGCGTCAAGGATCGATATCCCCGACAAAAGGTTCGCGGATTCGGGAATGATTACACACGTCTACTCCCGGGACAGTCGTTAAACGAGCCAATAAACACTGAATGAATTGACGCCCGATCAAAGGGTGCACGGGGGTTGCCGATTAAGTTTTTGCGCTCGCTTAAACGGAACGTGTCAACAATGGTCTTGATTCGCGGTGGTCGCGCGGTTGCCTCGCTCGTATTTCCATTCACCAATTTTATCCTCTATTGTAATCAAACAAGAGGTAACAAATAGTAATCTTAGACACAAATGCAATTGCAGATTAACATTTTATTCTTCGTGCAGAAGCGAAAACCATATCCTGGTTCTGTTCTTTCTGAACTTGCAGCACGCTAAAAATAACGCAAGAAAAATCAATTTCTATATTTGATCTCGCGATTAATCGAAGTACTCGATCGAGTGTGCGTACGTTCCGCGAACATCAAGGAAATATTTATATTTTCAAGAAACGTGTAAGCGCTATTACTGGCTCCCATTTGTCTGAAAGTATTTTTGGATACTCTCTATACTTGTGTTCGTTACGGATGCGGAATTGCATTGTGAATTTGCTTCCATTAGGTTGCCTATTACAGACTAATCCGTTCAGTGGATTAATTAGTAACGGGAGTCATTGTCCTCTGGATAATCACGTTCTTGCTAGTTTGTGTAACGAGAATCGGGTGAATGCGATCATGCTATTACCGGCTCCAAGAAACTTCAAATTGAATTCTTGATATAAGTAGATTGGAAGATTTTCTAAAATTTATCAACAGTATTATGCTAATCCGACAAACTTGAATGCACAAATATTTCTTTCCTGCATCTAGAAGTAATTTTCAATTGTACCGTAACAAGCATCCCGTAGAATGTTTGACCAATGGTTGACCAGTTTCACTTAAACCTTAATAATCGATACATTTTCGTGTTGCTAGAATGTTTTCCTCGGAAATTTTAAACTAGAAGAGAAGAGACTCGAGAGTAATTTTTAGCCATCGGGTTTTTGCTAAACATTGATTTTATGTCATGTCTGATCAATGGTCGACCAGTTTCACTACAAAGCGAAAAATACTCAATCATTAATTTTTGTCTATGTGTACACCGCTTTTTGTTTCCACGTATATTCTTTTCAGAAGCAAAAGCAGTTGGGATAATGATCTGCGTCATCCGTTCTATAGAGTGTTCTGAATGGCTGACTCATTCCACTGTGGATTTAATACTCCTCCGCATTCTTTTCGCCCGGCCATATGGCGGGCCGCGTTAGACGAACAATTAATCCTTGAGACCATTCAGAGCCACAATACAAGGAGATTTTATTGAAAAGTAAGAGAATCGTGTCCATTTTTCAGTATCATGTACAACAACGTTAGACAATTTCTTTTATCAGAAATAAACTGTTCGAACGATCGAACTTCGAATTAAACCTCGAATCCTCCTTGGAGGTAACTAACGCGCAGAACAGAAACAGAATCGTGCTATCGAGAATCTTCAAACTTTTGCATTTCAACCTTTCGAACTCCTACACCCTTAAACACTACACGTTACATTCGCGTAAAAACACTTTCGTGTTTGCGCCAACTTACTTTCCGAAAGTTCCGGGAACGGGTGAGCCTCGAATCAGCCTGTCGAAGGATCGATAAGTTGCATTCAGAACAAAGGAACTTCTAGGGAGTCGGTACTAGCACCCTTTCCTTTGTAATTCGATATTATTCGGGGGAACAATACGTGCAATTTAAAACGCGAGACGAGTTAATAGAATGAAACCAACGCGAGGAGCCGATTGTTTCAGGCACAGAGGCGGCAAGGACGACTGTAAGACGGTAAGACGAGATCAGCTCTGTTTCATCCCCTAACTATCGCGTTTCTTCGTGTCCTAGTATTCCACGGAATTTAGTTCTCTTTCCGCGAATTGAATAGGAATCCTTCAACGTGTGAAATAATCTTAACTAGACTGTTAAATTTTTCTGATGTTTTTACGCTTTCGCATTTCATCTCATTTTTGTCGTAACAAGGTCCAAGAAATGTCAACGGAAGCAGTGGGAGTAAATATATATGATCCCAAAAAGGGCATCCACGACTCAAATGATTCAACTAAAAAATACTTGGTCAAAACAGATGTTTCATCACGATTGGTTCTCACCCTGTGTACTTAATTTAACAATAGACATTCGTAGTTATAAATTTCTTATTAAATGCCGTACTTCTACGTTTGTATTATTCGGTGGAGAAGCTAATGAATAAAGAGTAATTTGAAACGGTAATTCGATCAATCTATAAGCGCTGCCAACGAACTCACGATTGCCTCTGGACGCTCAAGAACCACGGTCCCGTTTAGGAACTGCGCAAAAGGAAACAATAAAGCCGATAAAAGAGGACAAGAGGAAGCCATACTAATACCGAATAGCTTGATCCATTTTTAAAAAACTTTCCCCTTTACAATTGACTCAATTTAACGGAAGAGTCGGCCCTTTGAAATGCGCATAATGCAGGGACTCTTTCGCAACCCGGCTCTCTAAGCTCTTGATCTACTTCTACTTGCCATTGTACACGGTGGAACGCTCTTCATAGTGTCGATCGAAACGTTTAGAGGGTTTCCTTTTCGTTTTTATTCCGATTGCCGTTTTGTTTGTGCGACGAGCTCGCGCGTTTCGAACGATTGTAAAAACGAATATATCTGGTAAAAGTTAACGAGCATTTTTGCATGCGTCTGGCCGATGCGAGCTGATTCTACTAATTTTTCTCAGTACTCTCGTCGGATCGAATTATCGTGGAAAACAGAGAAGCAATTAATAAGAGATTTGTATGGCTGCGCAGAGTCTTGAACGAGAAATAAAACGACGCTCCTTTGAAGCAGACAATAACTTCTTGAGGCTGTCTCTCCGATAAAAATCCCTCAGCAATTATCTCATGCGAAAAGTAAACGGAAGTGACATTTAAGTCGAAGAAATAACCCGACAGGATGACGCAACGCCTGTTCAAGGTATTAACATACGTCAACGGCGAGAAAGAATGCAACGCCCGACAATATAACGTATAACTCACGGTACAACAGTCGTCGGACGTAATGCCGTAATTTAATGAAAAAGACGACACCTGATAGTCGATACACGTATCCTTGGTACGAGAATAACGATATCATTGCTATCAACGCAATCGATAATCCCGACTCAGAGTTGCGAAAAACTGCGAATGTCTGACCACGCGCTGACACAAATCATTTCAGGAGTCTGACCGAGCGCTGAGCAAATCTACTTGGTTAGACGAATAGCAATTCAAATCGCTCTAATGGCGCTTACACCTCGCCGAGATCGTTCTTAATCGTGTCCCAACATGAAGAGAGCTTTCGCAAAATAACGACAACTGAACTTGAACATTTTATGAAATAAAATTTATATTCGAATCGATTCAATACAAAATTCGGTAAATTACTTGAAGTACGCCTCGCTGGGTTATTATATTAACGTAGGAATTCAGTCGGCTGTAATTTAACAATAAACTACTTGAAACATGCCCCTTATCCTCCAACAAGCGAGCACTTTACAAAGTAAATTTCAAGGGGTAATTATTTCTTGATAAAAAACGATTTTATTACCGAATACACCTACAGATTGGTTTTTTTCTGGGCACTCTTACGCTCTCGAAGCATCAGATATCGCGTTACGGTCGATAAAGTCCTTTCAATGGACGATTCGTCAAATATTTGAGAGTCATGGGTTTAAAAAAAAAACCTCATTATCTGTTGCACATTTCTTGTGTTACGATTCGTGCCCTAACAGGCGGACATCGAATCGCATTATAGGAGTCTCTCGATGAAATATCGACAATGTCTGGCGAATATGGAACGAATGTACAAAGTATGCAAGATGCCATATTACACGTTAAATACATAATTCCTGTAGAGCGGTATTCCAGCGTTCCATATACTATAAATAATACTAGGAAGTAGTCAACGTCAGAAAATCTGCTCGCAAAGACGACGTTACCTTACAATCATACAGTTTGTAATAACATCAAAACGTGTTCAAATAGATTCAGTAAAAATTACTATTCACACATTTATAGGATATCTTTCGCTGTTGATGGAAACAATGAGAGACCGTTGTGTTTGGTCATTAAAGATGGAGGACGTTCCATGTTCGCTGTTCGAGTAATACAAATTCCTTTTCCGACTGTTTACTCTGGGAACAATGTTGCATTCAACAACAGCGGGCACATGTTAAACCGAAGCATAGCGGTAGAAACTACTCGTGAAACTAAAATAACGGGGACAATCGACTATGTGTACCGAACCCGGAAGTTACCGTCGAACTGCTTTACCTACGATCCCACAACGAAGCTACACTTCCCACGGAAGCTCCCATGCTTCCAAGAAAAAAGAATCTTAAATATTAAATAAATATATGTGATATCATCGCCATTTCAATCTTGGTATTACGAGAAAATTTTCATAGCTTGAAACTTCCTATATTTTATACTGTATGAATTTTAGAAGAACCCCTAGAGAATCCTTAGCCTGTTAACTGTTTACGTCGAGTGTACTCGTCGTGAAACGATCCTAATGACAAGTATACTCGTCATGTAGGAAAAAATTCGGCTATCGAATAAAATTTAAGAGCCGTGTAGTACGAAAAAAAGCACAAAAATAATGTTGGCTTAGAAATAATTAGAACAGTTATCAGTTTAGGCAATTTTTGCAACTCTGTTCTTACTGCGAGGTCAGTTGTCCAGAATGCGAACCTGACTGTGTCCTCGCCTTCGGGCACCTAGATCCTGACATGTCCGACACCTAATTTGTCCTTTCCTTGGACGAATGAAGAAAATACAAGCTGGGAAAGCGTTTCTGCATGTTCGTGGGGAGCGAATATCGCAATTTCACGAAAACATTCAACCGCTGCGCGTGTTACGTTCCCGAAATGGACATAAAAACATCAGCAGCCTGCAATCGATAACGACGCGGAAAGAGGAGCAGGAGGAGGAGGAGGAGGAGGAAGAGGAGGAGGAGGAAAGAGGAGGGGAGTAGGAGGTGGCAGAAGAGAAAGGGGGAGAGGAGACGGTACGAGAGGAGAGGAGAGAGAGAGAGAAAGAAAGAGGGGCTTCGACTTTCGCGGTAACCTCGGTCAACGAAATTCCAATTTCCGATTAGTCGTCGCTCGAACCATCTATAATTCGGTCATCCGCAATCGATTGGAACACGATTGACGTGGCAACGTGTTCTCAAATCCAATCAGATTAACGTGTGCCTCGATTTCCCCTGTACAGTACAACTCTCGAGGATCGATGTCTCGAGATCGGCACGCTCGACGAGCTCGCTCGTCAAACGGGTCGTACCGTCCAATGAAAGCGATACGGCGAGCGTGTCGGTCTCCTTTCATCGATCCTTTATCTCGGTCGTGCACCGACTCGACGTTTAAACGTAAACATGGATCGTAGAGAAACGCCTGTCGATTTTCCAGCGACCGTTTCTCGAACGACACTAGAGAGAAGCGGGGGTAGCCGAAGTTTTTCGGGCTCAGACGGGCTTGGGAAAAAGTCGAACGGTCTCGGACCCGACAGGCCGACTCGTTCGGGTAAGGATGGAACAAGTCGGTGGGGTTCCGAGGTCCGCTCGACTTCTTCCGACCTGGCCCGAGACGGTCGAGCTACCCGAAACAAGTCGGGACGACTTCTCCCGGCCTAACACGAGACGGTCGAGCTACCCGACACATTGTACGACCCTTAGACGACCCGTAATGCACAGCGATGCGCGTACAAAATGTCGTCGACTGACACGACGCCTACAGCATCGTGCATCGTCGCGCATGCAAGCTCGACGAACGGTAGTACGCCGGAAGGTCTCGATGTAACGTTGCTCGATGCAAAAGCGAAAACATCATTGTGTGATCGATACGAACGTCGAGTTCGAGAGCACCGCTGGAGAGAGAGAGAGAGAGAGAGAGAGAGAGAGCGCAAGAGGGAGGGAGAGAGAGAGAGAGACGGGCGTAGGTAACGATACGTGGGTTTTCGACGATCGATCCGCGCGCTCCGTCGTCGGTCGAGAACGTCGTCAACGATTTCTTTTTACCTTGCGGGCCTGATCCGATCTCGGCGAGTCTCTGGCGAATTTCTTGCTGGTTCGCTGACGGGAAGAACGGGGTGACAGTTGTAAATGGCGGACGCGACACTTGGCGCGAGTCGTCAGGGGGGGGTGGAATAATCACACGCGACTGTCACTATGTCGGCGCACTAGCAATTCTTTGACGGTCCTCGTAAATCTTATGGGACACGTACGCGGACATTATAACGCATTTGTGTCGGCACACGTATCGCTCACGGCCGAGCGTGTACGCCCGCGCACTTTCATACAGACGACGACACGCATACACACCGCACGCACTTGCGCTACTAAGCCACCCTTGTCCCGATCAACGAGTCACTGCGTCACCTCCGTTCGGCGGTCGGCCGTCGAATAACGAATAACGAACAGAACGGAGACGCTGCGCGCGCTCATCCACTCGTTCCCCCCGTACCGTCGCGACCATTAGCCGATAGCCGTGCCAACGAGCATGCGCTATCTGCCGGTCACCTGGTAATTAGGGGAGGGTTACCTATACCGTGCTGATCTCCTAAATCGAACCTTATCAATTCCTTTATAATTAATTAATATTTATTCGTCTACCGGCAAAAATACCGAGCGAACGAACCATGGAAACTATAAATAACAAGCTTCCCCAGGCACGGCGCACTCCCGCATTAAGCGAGACGAAAAATAAATGGTACGCGAACGGTTTAATGCAAAAACGGTGTAAGTCAACGTTTTTCTCGACAAAATTGAATTTTATTTCGCTTTGAGGAAAATTAATAATATACATAGTTGGTGGGGTCTGTTCGAAATGACAAAGCTGTCTCGATATTGCAGTGGCAAGGGGTTGGTTTTATACAAGTTGGTCTCCAATAGAAAATATGAAATCGTAGATTGCACAGCGTAGACAATCCTCCCTTAATACGTATCTGATGACGGTCCCCGAGTCCTGTGATCTTTAATTCATCTCAGTGCTCCTCCTACATCTTTCTCGAATTCCGTATCATTTCCTGGAGCATTGGAATGGTCGACGTGGTATACGATCGATATAAAAAAGGGACACATTCGAGTCCTTTTTTAGGCTATAACTAGATTGCGGCTGGACTGACAGTACGAATCGTGGAAATGGAAACTTGCGGTTATATGGATTAAATGAAAATATTACTGTAACTGCAAAAATTTACAGAATCAGTTATCGGTTATGAACAGAATACATGATCACCACGATTTAGTTGTCTACTGGAGTCGTATATAACATTCGTTCAATTACAAATACAACATTGTGAGTCGTTCGATGATAAATGTATCGATACGATTTTGCCCGAGGGGCGAAAATTATTTACTGTTGTTGATGCTATTATTTATACCAGAAATTGGTTGGAATATTTGAATACGGTCCATGTGAATTCAAGTCATGAACATCCGCAACCAGCGAAACCAGCACCGTTTGGAGCGACATGCACGGTTAGAGGGCGGTTGCCTAAATCATCAAAAGTTCCCGAGATCCTCTATTTATTCAGGGAATTTGCCCGGCGTTTACAACGCAGAACGTGTAACCCGGTTTCTCCGTGGCAGCGATACTTTTTCACGCAGCTGGCTGTTGCGAACGGTTTCAGGGTTCGGGTTTCTGTCGGCCGGGCGAACGGGAGGACACGGGATGACGTAAAATCGCAATGACGCTCTCGCCGTCGCGATTTGTAAACTGAAAATAACCCTTTGTCCACGGGACCGTGAGCCGGGGATTAATGAATTCGCCTCTCCTCGATCGTGGCCCCTGATAAAATTACCGGTGATCGCTTGGCGAGAAAGCCCCGTGTTAAATCGATTTCACGTGCCGATCAATCGAACACCCGTAATCGTTTTATGGGACTCATTAAACCCGACTCCTCCGACTTGCTTTCGCCATTAAACGGTCGTCAATTGCGAAACCAGTGTGGCCGGTTGATCAAATAAACCCGGCGGAGGACTTAATCGTTGATCAACACTACTGCGCTTACGGCCGGAGCAACGACGCAGCTATTTTCGTACCAGAATTTCATTCCTACACTTTGTAAACCGATGCTCACACATGCGGAACCCGGGGCCCTCTTGCCACGACGAAGTAGGTGCAAACTCAGGACGTCGGTGAACCGTGACGTGAATTTTTCGAAAATCCAGGTCTCTCTAGTTGGAAATCGAAGAGGGTCGGATGTTAACGACGCGACCTTAAGGATTTCGGCGAGCGATCTGGTTTTATGGTTCGGCAACGCGATTTCTGTATATTCGACAAAATATTACTCGGTGTACACAAGTTGCGGGCAAGCGCCTCTCACCTGGCGCGTCAGTGACCGCTCTCCTAAAAGCGTGACTCATGCGCAATGCCGTCGACGAACGATTAATTGTTGGCCATTTAAGAACGAAGCCGGAGCTGCGATTTCGAAAAATCCAGAACTCTGAGGAAGCAGACGAGAAACTTGTTCCTGTTGTCGTATGATCCAATCGTTGATCTGTACTACTGAATTCACAGCGGTACAGTCACAGCATGAATTGGAGAGTTAATTTTCTATTCTTTGAAAGTTGTTGCCAACGAAATGATAAAATATGGATCGTATCAATATCGAGCAACGTCGAATAAACAATATTGGCCATTTTCTCGGGGACGTCCTCGCTGTCTTCGCGAGGATGTTTTATTCGTTCGGTTCATCGAGCGACCGTAAAATGTATCCGAGTAGTCCCGGTCGTAAGCGTAAAACGTTGCAGGACGTGAACAGAATTTCCTTCTGTTTTTTTTCTCTCTCTCCGTCTTCCGTTGCGAATGCATATTTTTTCGATACACGTTGCGTGTGACTTATATTCTCACGCGTCGCGGCGGACCGCCGATTCGATCGATTATCAGGGGGAAGACGACCCTCTGTAAATCTAACCAGTGGGGCAAATAAAACTTCGAAATTACTCTGACAGCTGTAAAATGTTTAATCCCCATCGTGTCGTTCACTGCTTAAATCGCGGGGGATGGGCCAATATATTTCGTGCGAGTAATCTCTTCGTTCGGGTAATAGTGCAGTGACTAAGCTGTA
This sequence comes from Seladonia tumulorum, assembly GCA_913789895.3. Lineage (NCBI taxonomy): Eukaryota > Metazoa > Arthropoda > Insecta > Hymenoptera > Halictidae > Seladonia > Seladonia tumulorum. The sequence continues at coordinate 6,917,632 of OU565274.1, forward strand.
ATAAAATTCTTTGAGACTGTAAACCCGAATATGATAGGGAATGCAACGGCAAAACAGTTCAATTCGGTTGGTCATTTCGCTCTCCGTATAATGAATTGCTTTCTATAAATTAAAAAGTAATAAAAATAAAATCCTTTACATATTTTCCCGCATTCCAAGTAAATTAGTATTTTCAGGCCGAGTATTTGTATGGTAGTTCGTGTGCTCGACAAAATGGACCGTTGCGATTGACCGAACAAACAGCACACTCACCACGTGACAAAACGTATTTACACTGCACCTGTTCGATACGATCAAATATGGTCACTTTGTCGGTGTAAGTGGAAGGTTTCTGTCCGAGGATTTACTACAACGTTTCGCCCCTAAAGATGATGCAAATATAGGGGTTGTAGAGAAGAACAAAGGTCGCGCACCCACGCTTCGTTAGTCACGCTTAATGCCTGTGTTTATGCAACAGATTGTGGAAACATCATCGACACCCATAAACATCGTTAAACCTATCACATTCGTTTTTATTTTTTGTATTACTTCCATATTAAACCTTTCTATTAAAAACTCGTGTACCAGATTTAATATACGAAATAAATCAATAAAGTTGCGCTTTAACGAATTAGCTACTTTTTGATGTTTTTAGTAATTGTAAATCAAGAAGTCTTAAATCTACTATTTTGTTCGGTTTGCTAGTTCTGTGGTTAACTTACGGAAAACAAATATATGGCGCTTATACTGAAAATGTCGTGTTGTAATGCCGTGAAAATTTAAACTGAACGTGGCGAAAGCTGAATGAGTGGAAACTTTCTCGGGGAGTGACAAATTTCACGAAACAAGCACGCAAATCGATGACGTCAGACCACCGGTACAGTGACAGACGAATCCCACGCATCTGTGCCCCGGACATTAAATTCCTGTGACGAACGATGCAGAAGTTATCCTGGGTAGCCATTATCCTTCAGATCGTCCGCCTCAACAACGAACGCGATTTTAGGGTGACGCGTGTCTGCCATTCATGCGCTCTAACCTTGGGAAGAATTGGTCTTGAGAAACTGGCATTGAGGCTGGCGGGTGGAAACGCAAAGCAGTTTCATTTTGGAACGAGATAAACGACAACGGGCATTTCTTCGAACAATAAAAACGATTTGATATTCACCGGAGATAAAAGTCAATTCTGTTACACTTCTTCTCGGAAAGAAACCTTTCGAACTCATTGCTTTTCTATTTTAGAAACCATCTACTAAAATAATTTTAGTACTGAATGAGATACTCGACATATTTCAACAATGTATGGAGCGGTTGCTTAAATGTGACTTACGAAAATAAACTGTAATACCGAGAATGTGAAAACAGGTCAAATCACCAAGAGAAATCCTGCACATGTTCTCTCATTTTATATTTAGTATTTCTGCAATTAATGAATACCCTGAAAATGATTCATTTATCGAATAGCCACTGATCGTTGTTATTTTTGACTAAATGTATTCGAAACATGCCTTCGACACCTCTCTCGTAGATACGGGATATTTAATCGTTCGATTTACAGCTTTGCACAGAAGCCACCCATGTTGTATCGTCTTTCTGCCGGTATAAATTGCACTGTCGCGCTGCAATTTGTTCAACATAATTGTGGGTTCGCCGGATAATTTTCCGTAATTTGTTTTCAAGAGGGAACCTTGGGTTCGTTCGAATTAATTACTTTCCCGACGTCACGTTGCCCTGGATTATGCACGATAAACGCCGATGCGAATTAATATATTAATCGAAAACAAAACAAGTCCTCGGCGCCGTAATTTTTTTTTTTCTTTCCCCCGGTTGCAATCGCCCTAATTTCCTGCCTTGTAATTCTAGCGGCTCTTAGTGGGGACAGCTCGAGTGTAATTATGACAAATTGATCGTAAACGCATCAGTCCTGATTATCGCGGCCCCGTAGGACTCGGTTTCGAGGAATGTTCAACACGGCGTACTACTGGATTACTTTCCAGTGATTAGAGTGGAGTATACATGTTCCGTTTCAGGATCAGATTTCGTTAATTGATTCGCCACTGCGCTGCGAAAAGAGACATAAAAACATTTCTGTTAGGTTGATTAATTAAATCCGTACGCATTTCTTTGCTACAATGTTGCTATACATTTTGTATACAGCTTATCTGCCTGGTAAACTTTTGTTCGTATTAAAAATTTCCTATATGTATGTATTAATATCTTCCTTTTTCAAAATTTATATTCTGTTCGTTCATCTCTAAACTCTCCAAATTCGAACAATACCAAAAGACACGCCGTTCAATTTATATATTTATGCTGCTACACAAGCTTTAATCATTGTAGTTGCAGAGAAAATCGAACGGCAAGGGGATAATTTACGAAAACAGAAATTGCCAAGGGACCCCCGGTCCCGCCATCATCGTGATCCCGGGTTCCGGGGAACGTATAAATTCTGTCGGAGTAAAATGGCTGCCGGCTGAGAGAAAACGGTATCAGGTCGAAATTATCCGAAACACAGGGAGCGAGAATATCCCCGCGATCAGCAGTAGAGAATATCCCGAAGATCGATCTAAAAAGCCGGCGGAGATATGCGCATACGGAATTCGCCCTCGAAAAGTCGAGTAGAATCGAAACCGGTAGTGTGCACGGTGGTAGGCGGTCGAGAGCAATATGGCGGCCGGTGGTGCGCGCGCACGCACGACATCGTGGTCCAGGGTCGTGTGCGCCCGCTTTCTCCGTTTTATGGACCAATCGCATCGCGCCTAGAGAAAATCAATAGGCGTAAAGGCATGGATGACGTCAGCCTGCAACCCGACGATCGACCGATGCGACGCGGGCGGCGCCGGCCAATTTCTACGGAGCAATCAATAAGTAAAGATATCCACGATGTCGGCAAATGGGGCCTACGCTACGGCGCCTCCGTTCTTTCGCACATTCGATCGCGGGCGAAAATGGTTCTCGCCCCGAAACCACGCGCTCCAATCTTCGGATCGAAAACTAAAACAGTCTTCGAAATGATCTACCAAACCTCTGATCTTGCTCCTCCGAATTAGGGGACCTTGCGTCAGAGCTGACTCACAGCGTTCACGGTTCTTTGCAGACCTATGAGTCTATCGGTTAGTAAATAATAGAAAACTACTAAATAGTATTGCAGAGTCCATTATTTAAAAGACTATTCCACGTCCTATTGCTGTGAATATAGCATCTATTCGTTTCTTTCAGCATTGTTACATAGAAGAACGGAAACCCCTATTAATAGGTTTCCAGTAGCACACCAAAGACTACTGGTTGCCTGCCGTAGGGGCTCCCAGGGGCAACGTGCACAAATCTATTAAAAACGCGATACAATGAGAAGAGGACTTAGTGGACGTTTGTGTTAACTGTATTATGGTTCGATGTTACTGAAATCCGTGATGCGAAGTAACAGAACTGCAAAGTTCAACGACTATTGATCTTTGCACTATGGTCTGCCTTTAAATTTCGTTCCTAATTTAACTATCGATAGCGCGATTTTCTACAGAGCTACGTTCATGATGGTGTTACCTAGAGACGCATGCGCACTCGAAATCGGTTTTGGAAAAAGGCGGAGTTTCGCCACTATAATGGTCCTCTGTGGTAGAGGTATTGTTGATGACGCCGCACTGGTTCGGTTATGTACCACCATTACTGTTTAAAACATTTCGAGTTTCGCTATAATGCACATCTGCCTGATAGATTATACATTCTGGTATTGGTGCATTGTAGGAAATACGAAATCGCTTCGAAGTATTTGCCGATTAAAAATCACCGACTCTTTTACTTCAAAGATTACTATTGTTGTTTTACGAGCATGTAATCATTATTGCTAAACACCGAAAATTTTAGCAGGATATAAATTAGGAACAAAATAATATTTCTAATTTTAAATAAATGTTTCCTGTGTAATTTAATAATTCCGATAAATCTTTGTCTATATCTAGCTTACAAAAAATGTTTAATATTGCCTTTACGACCGAGGTACAAAATTGTTTCCTCGCATTGCTGTACTGTAACATAGCAATATCTTGTGTGTACAGAATACCATTGACGTATGTTGACATTTTATGGACGTCATTCTGGAAACGTGACATCATGCGCCTCCTACCATAAAAGAATAGTAAATTTTACTATACAACGGTTTATGATTTTCTGATAAATAAGATACTATCCCTTATAAGTTACAATCCATTAAAAAGAGTACATTTAAATATTTTGCGAGGACGTTATTGGAGATAGCGAGTGCAATTTAAAAGTTCTAATGGTAAAGCTTCACGCATTAACGGTATCACGTTAATTATCGCATGTCGAAATAAATTTACTGAATATTAATGCGCGTTAATTAGTGCTCTCTCGAGACAGATATACCTTCCGACATATACGTACGCGTTTCGTTACAGAATTCCAGAGAAGTGCACTATTAATTAGGAAAAGAAGTAAAGACGTGGAAAAACGATGTACAGTCGGTTGAACGTGGTAAAACGACACTGGGCCAATCGGTGGACACTTGACGCTTAATCCGTACTCAGGTAGCATAATCCGTGTATCAGTTCGCGTCAATAGCTCCTATTGTCCTTATTTAACCCATTCCGCAAGTAGTCGTTTGCATAAACGAAGCGACAGAACGTTTCCAGAATATTCCCACAGTCTCGTTACTTCAAGTAAATTATTTTTCATTCGGAATAACCGGGCGAAAAATTTTTCATTTCTCCCTCGCTTTAATTTTCCAACTTACGAGAGAAAAAAAATTCGAAATTTTCTACCGGTGCGGTTTCAAGCTGCGTGCACATTTAGATACTCGACGTTCGATCCCACAATACCTGTCCTTAACGAACTTAGGTCGGCGAGCTGGTTTAATTTACGAGCCGCGATCTTTTCATCACCAGCGTTCCGCGAGGTTGAACTTGTATACTCTAATTTTCGAAACTCTCCGTGGAAGTGTGTTACAGTTACCCTGTAATGATCCGCGGCCCAGGCATGTTCGTGTGAAAGTATACCAAGAGAGCAGCTTCGTGCTTTGCTGGGGGGGGGGGGGGGGAAATGAATAACGAAAGAACCCTGTCACGGGAACGAGTCGATTCGACTCACGTTGACTGGGGCGAGATCCCCCCCCCCCCCTCAACCCCACCACCTCCCCTCGATCGTAATTAACACTTCTGCTGATACACTAACGTTGTGAATCATTCGAACCGTTCTGCGGACATGGCTCCCTTATTAACTGCTTCCAGATTCATTGCGCACGTTGACAGTCATCGGCTGTGTTTGCTCGATACTGGTATGACTTATATATAACGTCGAAAATGAATACAACTTAAATCCTTTCATACATTCAACCTGATACTACACACCACACGTCATAGAATCTATCCACTTGATAGAATATTCTGAATGCTATTGAAACAGCCCTAAGAAATTTTGTTTCAACAGGGTACACAAATATGCATTACTTCACGCTTTACACGTTCAAACCAGCGTCAATATCATTTAACATTTCCACGAGAATTAAACTTTACTTTTCGTAGAGTGTCCTCGAACTGTCAGATGAAACGCAACGAAGTGCAATAACAACGCGACAACCCGGAATAGCGGAAGGCAACGTTAACGAGGTTTAAAAAGTACACGAGTTTGTACGCGTATGCATGTAGTTATGCGTTTAACATGTTGGAACAAAGGGGGAATAAATAATTCGTAACGCAGACTTGACGTCCGATGACTGACGATACGCGAGGCGAGAATGAAACTGTACTGGCTACGAAGATACTGACTGGTTTCTGCGATATTAATGAACGTACTATTTAGTGAAAAGTACATAAAGTAACAATAATATCTGACTCACCAGATACGTAGGTAGTGACGTGAAAACAGCTGAGGTACTCCGGCCATACTGGTTCTGGTTCCGCGACGTTCCTACAGATACGACGTGTACGCGTCGCGACTCGAATCTAACCGATCGATTATCAAAGCCGCGCGCCAGGCGTCTTTTTCTTCTTTCTCGGCACTCGCTTGTACAGCTTACTAACCGTGCGGCGCTGATATCTGTTCCCTTCTTGCGGATCTTCCAGATACTTCGCGCCGCACACAAAACTGATTAAAACGCGCTGCGCAGTAGTTATCGATGCATGATAATTCGAACCACGCACTCGAACCCCGCCGCGAAACAATTCAAATTCTAATTCAGCTGTGACAGCTTTCTCTTTGACAGTTAATCAAACTTCAACTTCGCGAAGTCATTTTGACAGCTTTACCTTTGACAGTTCTTCAATATTGCGGTAATATTGAAATAATAAGTAAAATAAATAAAGAACATAATGTAATAACACTCTCTAATTCGTTTGATGTATTCGTAGTTTTGTATCTCATCTATTCATTTTTATCATACCTGCATGAAATCCGAATATTTTATATAAAATACTATGCACAAAAAAAAGATGATAACAATATAATAACTTGTACACAGGTTTTACTGTAGATTTCTTTCTTATTACATGATGGGTGTATATTTTAATAAGGAACAACGTGTATACAAAAACACAAACATCTTTATAAGATGAATAGAAAGAAAGTACGAAGTTGTTTTTTAGAAAAAACTTCATACTACATAATAAATGTTATCGATGCTATTATACTCTCAAACCCGCTCGCTAAAAGTGGCCGTGCTCTCTAGCATCCCGCAGCGCTCTTGAAACGGCTATTGATGTCGTTCCAGTTAACAATATCGAAAATCGCCTTTACGTAACTAGGACGAACATTTTTGTATTGTAAATAGTAGGCGTGTTCCCAAACGTCGATACCGAGAAGCGGTATTAAACCGGTTGTAGCTTGCAAGGGGTCCTGGTTCGCACATGTAGCTATCCTTAATGATTTTGATTGTTTGTCGTAGCCGAGCCAACCCCAGCCAGAACCTTGAACAGCAACAGTACTTTCGGATAAGCGTTTCTTCATCTCTTCCATGCTGCAGAAATCCTTCTCGATTTGTTTAAGGAGGGCAGCTGTAAAATAAAGTTCATAATTATCTTCACTGGTTACGAAAAATAACATATTATTTTATAGTGAAGAATTTATATTTTTACCATCTGGTTTACCACCACTGGGTGATAGATTGCACCAGAAGATTGAATGGTTTAAATGACCACCACCATTGAACTTCAATGCAGGTCCTAAAGCAATTTGAGTATTAACATCACCCTTGGCCACAGCTTCCTTCATTTTCTCCTCAGCGACGTTTAAATTAGTCACATAAGTTGCATGATGTTTCGAGTGATGAAGTTCCATGATTTCAGCACATATGATTGGCTCCAATGCCTTGTAATCATATGGCAATTCAGGAAGCGTGTGCTTGGCCCTAAATGCTTCTTTGCTATACAACAATGAATAACGTTCATGTTTTTTTATATATAACATTTACTTTGAAATAAGTTACATGTTTAATATTTCCAAATATGTTAAAAAGTATTAACTTCTTACATAGGTACTATCTTATCTGTAACATTAAAAAAATTCAAGATTCTTGGAGTTTCCACTTGGGTTTTGATTACAAATTTAACTCATTACAAATTTTTTTTATTAAAAACATTGATAATTTAAAACGCAAAACATTCATGATTACAAGGTGCTTATCTAACACATATCTGTATACCAGAGGTCAAACTAAATTTGTACGGTTTCCTATACTTAAAACATTTTTTTTTTATTATAGGAACTATGTCGTGAAAAATAAATAAGACGTAAGAAGAAGATGTCAAATAAAACAAAAGGTCTTTTTAGAAATAACATGTTTTTAAGACTTGACAAACACGTAAAGTATATCGCACGGAAAAATCATTGACTTTCGATAAAATTTGATTCCTCAAATTATATATAGTAAATTTTACAGAGAAATTTCAATCAAATTATAGAAGGATTGTAAGAACTAAATTATATATTTAATTAACAGTAGAAATTAGCATTACATCGGATGTTAACAATTCCATTGCGAATACCATATTTTTCGGTATGTTTTAAAATATAAATAACAGATTTTGATTTAATTGAATGTATATCACGAATGCGAATGGAATTTTATTGCAAGTGAAAAATGTACTCGTAGTGACAAGGGAACCCATAGACTGTAGGTTAGAAATTATATAATATCAACTGTACAGTGTTTAAATAAAAAACAGTATAAACTTACACAGTACTGGATACTAAAGCACGTCTCGCAGCAAACATGGTTGTAGCTTTCGTGGATAAAACTGTCTTTCAGAAAATAATGTCGACAAGATGCGAAGTACGAAGACGAGAACGTAGATTGCCCACCTATCGCGAACGACGGCTGCTCAATGCCGGAGAGTGCCGGAAAATGGCTCGTCTTTACCAAGTGCGCCAGTGTTACTTATGTATATATATATATATACGTCACAATTGCACTGCTGGCGGCAAGTGTGTTCGAAATACATTCTTTTTATTTGAACAGTTCTTAATCTTCTTTCACTTGATATACGATAATTTATTATTAATGCATACAATAACAATGAATGTCACAAAAGCACTTTAAAACTGAACTTTATAATTAAACTATTCAAAGTATAATCTGGATTTTATAGGGAGATATTTTAAATAAATCAGTCTTTACCGCATTAGCGATCAATTTATATGAAATTTATATTTGAATTCAATTATCTATTAATCATATTTGAATTAATTATATTTGAAAAAATTGATATTCTCAGTACGAGATATGCATATTGAAAATTATATACCAAAATTATAACAGTTGAAAAAAAACTTTTACAAGAAACATGAAAATGACGCATTTTTTATCTACGAATAATACAAAATAGTAATATGAATATTTTGTACATTTGTTCATGAAAAAAGAAGATACAAGTGTGATGTTTTATCACGCACGAGTTCAATTCGCATGGTTTACTGAAATTAATAATTTCTTGTATTTCGTATAATTTACAGTTATTTAATAAATCTAACAAATAGACCTCAATTTTCATTATACACAATTCAAAGCACATTTTATGCACGAACAACGCATACCTAGACGCGTATCTCACAATGGAAAAAACATTACATACATACAAATTATTGCGCACATAATCGTGTATAAATCTACGTATGTGCGTCGTCGTGTATCAGATATTATTAACATGTGTGTATTTACATAATGAAAAAGGCATAGCCTTAATTATTGTTTTATTGTTATCTATATACTCTGTGATTCTTTCAAAAAATCTAACAAGGATTATTATCAGTGTTTCAACGAATTTACAATACATTTTTTAAAAACATCGATGCATTTGTTTACATAATAATGAATGCATATTAGAAATTTCATTGTGATTCAATTGCAAAAAAATAGTTTTAACTATCTACCCCTTTATTCCAACGCCATGTTATGTTGTATACATACAATTATACGTAATTGTGTGTAGTTCTCTTGATATTAACGTGACTTATAAATATTCAAATAAGAAACATATTTACAGATATATTGTGTAAAATAATACAAAAATTGTTGTCAATAGGATCTACACGTTCGTGATCCCGTGTAATAATTTCCAAGTAACCAAAGAAATATAGAACATTAGATTTAACTTGTACTGTATACCAAGTCACGCCAAGCCTGATTCGTATGTAACAAATTGTTATGTGTATAAAATCATCCTAGAAAATTGTTCATTCCGGATCGCTTTGAAGCGTCTCGCCATTAGTTAGGACTAATGCGTCATCATCAGCTTCATTATAATCGAGAGAAAGGATACTCTCCCTCCTTTTTTTCTTGTGTGTCCTTTCATCGTCACTACCTGGAGCACTTTTATCCCTTTTGGTCCTATCCCTACCCCTTGTTGTTCTAGTTAGCACCTCTTCCCCATTACTTTTACTGTTATTTCTATTATGACTTTTGCTCCTTAATATCCTTTTGTTATTACGATTTTCTTCTTGTTCTTCCTCCCTATCACTTAATTCTTCGTTCTCAACTTTAATAATTAAAGCGGCTGAATCACTTGAGCTTTCATCGTTATGATCAGCTTGAGTAGGCTTACGTTCTACTCGCTCTGTTCTTTCAGTACTAGAAAATTCACACTGAGGCGAACGTCCTGACGATAACGGTGGAGTCCTAGCACCTTTGCACACATCACTATCCTCTGTTGACTTCGATGTTTTCGTTTCCGAAACGGAGTTTTCCTCTGATTCCTCTTTCTTGATCGGCGGAGTATGCGGAGACAAACCGTTTGTCAAATTATTTTCACTGGAACTCGCCTTCAACGCTGCATTCTCTTGTTGCAACAATGTTACCGATTCACGAGCTTTGCGTAATTCCTGTTGCAAGAAATAAATTGTGCTCTGCATTCCTTCTACATCTTCATCCAAATCTTGCAAGAATTCATCTAACTCTGTAAAAATAGATATAAACGAGACGGTAGTAATTCATATAATTTACAAACTAATTAACCAATAACAAAAACGAAAAGAAATATTACCTGACTGTGATTTTTTCATTTCTTCACTGAAACTTCTCTGAAGGGCAAGGTCTCCTTCTAGCTTGGCTATTCGACCACTAGCAATCATACGACCTAGTTCTTCATTTTCTTGATATAATAATCTGCATTTTGCCATTAATCGTTTTCCCGTATTGCTAAAAATGTGGATGGTGCATACAAAAATTTATAAATAAAAAGTTTAATAATTGAATTTATCTATAATTGCATATGATCAATTTTATCTACCTATCCGGTGTAAATTTCCAAGCGCTAAGTTCGTTTTGAGTATCTTCTAATTTAGCTTTGGTTGTAACAAGTTCTTGCCTCAATTTCTGAATTAAAATGTTAACAGCTGGATCTAATAAAGCAGATCTTAATGCAGCAGCGGACGGAGCATGAGCGGCTTTCATTTCGGCAATTTGATTCTAAACATAAATTAAACATTTATGTAAAATTTTTTGAATACTGTACACTTTGTTTATCACAGAAAGTAATATTTTTACGTACAATGTATTCCTGTAATTCCTGTTCTTTAGAGGCAAGTCTCCTGACTAAGATTTTCTCTCTATGAGATGCTTCTGCATGTTGCTGCCTGTATTTGTTTTCAGACTCTCTCAACGAAGTTAGATCACCTATAAAGCAGTATCATATTATTTTTTTCTTTTAATTGAAATTAACACTTTTTAAAGCTGTCTATGTGCTACACTGACTTGTTATATATATTTAATTCAATCACCATTATTATATAATGAGACTGGATTCAGTGTATATTAACAACATAAATACAATGAATACAAAAAAGCTATCCTTACAAAACTTATCAAAGAATACTTTCTACTCAATAATGTATTTCAGAATATAGTACCTTATAATAGCAAACTTTTATGACTTTTATGACTTTTTAACATTTGTCAACTTTCTTCTTATTCATGATGTGAGATCATTAAAATTTTATTCATATCAATATATATGTAGAACTTTAACAAAATTTATCATGTATTAAAAAAATATTTATATATTTTATACACAACTATTCTAATAATTTTTTCTCTTGATTAACTGGGTGGGTTTCTTCTAAGTATTTAACTTTTTAAGACTAAACAAATTATGCAGCTAAAAAGAATATTCATTCAGATGGTGAATGTTAAAAAATTGCTTACAAGCCACCATACAAATTTATGAGACACATAGAAAGCTTGAAACCTTAAAAAATATGTATATATATATATATGTACATATATAATATAATGGTACAGAATACTCCGTACAATTCTTTTATATTTCATAATTGTATGTTTTGGTGAAATAAAGCATAGTGGTGAAAATCTACTACATACTGTTTTGCCCTAAGTGCGCATAAACAAAATATGTTTTCATAGGTATGTGACATTGACTGCCTGACAACTGACATTTTTAATTAGCGCATACTTTGAGTTTGGAGTCGTTGCATCGTGCCATTTGTGAGATTCTCTGTGCTTCCACCGAGACCAAGAGTGGTTGTTACTTTTCTTCCATGAGAATTGACAGACTACTTGTTGCAGACACAGATGTTGTCACAAGATGACCTCCTGGCCTTATTCGATCAGGTTGGTATTTGAGATTGGTACTTGGACATCAGGGAGTTATGGTGCAGGTACAAATGCATGCATGAATTGCGTTCTTAAGGGAAGTAGACATGGGATGGATGGTCTAGGAACATAATTAAAGTTTTTCAGTTTCATCAGACATATTTAAATATAAGGTAATAATTAAAGATATATAGATTGGGATAAGAATTGTTAGGATCGGAGAAAGCAGCTGGAATTTCAGATGATAACTGCATCAATTAAAGGTTTTCGTACTTCACCAAGACATAGGTTCACGCACCCCTGGCACAGTGTTTTGTAGGCCAAAGGATGATCTAGAGCCTCTGATTTTACTCTCCTGAGCTGTATATTCAGAGCCAGCAAGGATGTTGTATTTCATTTCATAATCCTCGCAAAGTGGAAACTCGATATCCAATGTACACACATACACGCACGCACTGTTCTGCTTCTGGCAGTGTGGTTTACTACACTGTAGAAAGATACGCGCACACTGCACAGTCACTTACAAGATCATGTTAAAAGTAAGCTGTGTGTGTTTATTGCGGTGAAAGAAATGATTCATTGTGAACACGTTCAAAGAAACCCATCATCTCTTCTTGTCACACAATATCACTGTTTTCTTTCAATATACACTTTGCTTTTAGTATTAAAATAATTTTTAATATAAATGCTAGCGCAATTTAACACCAGATGATAAGATTGTGGGTTGTTTGCATAATATTGCATTAGACTCTCTCATATATGCAGTATACATGACTGTCGCACCACTTCTGCTCACCGATCAAATTTTCAAACACTGTACATACTGGCGTTAATTTAATTACCCGCACTACACATCACAAATGTAGTTTTGGAAATTAATACAATGTTACTATATATCACTATCCTGCGTCTATAAAATATATTACCAAATTCAGAGACCTATCCAATACTTAGACGGATACATAAAATTTTCTACAATTGAAGTTCGCTTATCAATGTCATAAAGAATGTTCTTAAAGATTTCACCTATATTCTTATGCTATTTGCTTACTCAAGATTGTTTCAATCTTAAGACTTATAGAGAACTTAGTGTCATTATTATCCTAAACACTTTGCAATCAAAACGCTTGTTTCCCTAATCTTAGCGTCCCTATAAGAGTCTTGTCTCATACAAGAGACCGTTGTGTTCTGGCATTCGTAAATTCGCTTAAGTAATGTGGTGAGTGAGATGGTCTCACTCATGTGATCTCAGTACCTTCCTGGGCTGCGGCCTGGGCCTCTAGACACTCCACATACAAGTCCTGTTCATGCCACTTGGCTGCTAGCTCGTCCTTTGTCATGGCATCCAATTGTTGCTGTGTTAGCTTCATCCGTCTCGGTTGCCTGGGAGACTGGGGACTGCTTGGTTTTCCACCTACAACGCTGTTTTGGGGACTTCGTGGTGAAGACGGACCTGCCGACTTAACATCGCTGCATTCCTCTGCCATTTTATCAGATGTTACTACAACCACAGCTAGGGCCTTAAGAAAATTTTAAGAGCTGCTTCTTCTTCTTTAGTAGTTTAGCTGCGACGAGTGTGTTGGTGGTATGGTGTAGGTGCTAGCGCACATTGGTCTGAAAAGGTAATATACAATACATGTAGATAATATATTCTTAATAATATCTTCATTGTAATGATATAATATAAAACAATATTAAAAATGAGATGAACGAGTAGAAATCAAAAATATGTTTTACTAAACACTGTAAACACATTAGAAATTTACTCAAAGTTGACATGTTAAATAGTAAAAAATATTAAATAATTTAAGAATGTTGCAGTTATTTGCAAAAAGTAGGAAACTATTATTAATCGAAGTATTATGATGAGTATATAATGTAAGCATACATTTTTTCTGAGAATTGATTTCGTTCTTGTAACGATAGTAACATTTGTCATAAAGTAGAATAAAACTTTTTCAGGGCGCAGGTTCAGACCCGGCTTTTAGAACGTACCACGTGATTCAAGTTGGTCACGTGGCTCGTTTAATGTTTTATTGCGACATGCGGGGAATGGGTAGGGAATGTAGGATCCAGTTATCTATAGTCGAAAGGAACATTGACGCCATTATGTCGACATGTCTGCCATGAAAGAAAATTTCGCGGTATAACACTAAAATTAATGTTCATTCCATTTTAAACACTGTTGAAACCACTCGAGTGTAGGAATTACTTATGAAACTTGAAAATCTATTCAGAAAATACATCTATGTTTATATAAATATCCGGATGTTCGATCTTCTAATATAGATTATAGTAGTCGTTGCATACTGTCAATGTACTATTATGTTTATAACACGTACCTGATCAAGTGACACGCCTATCATTCCACTGAAAAATGTTTGTATCCAATGTTCGTTATACTGTGAACCGACGAAACGCGACACCATATATGCGTATACATACATAGGAGTACACACATATGTACACAAACGTAATTTTGTAGTCTCTTGCGAGCAAGTAAAAACCTCAGTTAGCAAGTGTATTACGATCGATCAATCGGTGAAGCGTATAAACATGAAGGATCCGTCCCGATATCCCGCGCATTCCAAATGCAATATTAATACGCGCACATGAAACACATATCGCACAATTCCCAAAAAGTATACCACTATAACCAAACACAGTAATGTAACTAATCACGAACAATGATTACCACCGACCTGAAGAGTCAGAGTGGCTACAGAAACGAATATCAGCGCATGCTCCAATCACGATTCTCCTACTACACAGTGCTGCTGACATAGAAATGTACCGAATAAATGTTGTGAATAAACAGAGAGTACGGAGAATGCAACAGTCAAAACCAACGTTGCAAGAAAAAATTCACGATATCAAAGAGACCAAAACTTCTTCACTTATTTTTCGTACGGTTGAATATTAATTGAATAATTTATTAAACAATAGCCATCTGAAGCACTACATGCGATGTGTACATCTATATGCGTATTTCAAATACCAAATCACGGGACTTCTACACCGAATAGATCGTTGTGAAGTTCCATAACTGGTGTAGAACGTTTCAAGATGGCAAGCGAAACCCGCCATTTTCAAACCATAAAAGAAGAAGCTTGACACAAATGTGATTGTATATAAAATCGCTAAAATTTATTTGACATCAGCATAGAATATTACAGATATTCAAAAAATAAAAAAAAAGGAAAATGGAACTTGTTAAAACATTATATAAGCTTCAAGGTACATGTCACAAAAAGATATACAACTTTTCAGCGATAAATCAATCATTCGAAAGATCAAGTTGCGAACGATTAGAAATCCGACATTTAATGTTACACAATCTAATATTTTTATATTTTTTCCCCGTAGAATATCGTGTTTATGGGGACCACATTACGTAGAAGCAGAAAGTGAAAAGTTGCTCTATATATGATAAGGTGAATGAAATGCATGAGAGTTAGCTGCTATATACATATGTAGGTTTACCCGGCCTTTTAACTGGCCTTTAAGCATGCGCAGTCTTTAATGTTCTGTGATTTTGTCACACCTTCCCGAATTGAAGATTTGAAACATATTTTGTTAACTATATTCTACCTGTATTTCAAGTATTACATAATGCTATATCATTCTAATAATGTCCATAAAATTCTATAGAAACGCTTTACAGTTTTCTTCCTTTAGGTTATATTTATTTTGAACGTATGTAGTGTTTTTCTTATCTGTAAATAAGATGTTATTTGCGTTTGTCAACGGTTTGAAGTTCATTTTTATAATTAACATATTTGTCCTTCAGATTATACTACTTTTATTTCTTAATATAATTCAGTATAATTTTTTCAATTTAGAATTTGCATAATCGAGGAACAAACTGTTCTATTTACAATGAATATACGACACTTTGTGGCAATAGGTGCATTAGGTACCTCTATCGCTTTAACAACGTTACCTCATACTATTTACTTAGACGAATTTAGACTATTGAGAGTTAAGCATCGGTAAGTGTTTGAAAATATTGAAAATTTTCTAATCGTTATGTAATACATATTTATTTCAATGTATTATTAAATTAGCATGATTCACACAGAAGAACCAGTTAAGGAAAAGTTTCTAAAAAGATTTGAACAAGTCATGGGCGATCTAAAGTTATCAGATGAAGATAGGAAGCGTCTAAAGTTATTTCATGTTAATGGTTATGATATATTTTCTGCTGGACAACTGAGTAGTGAAAAGGGTACAGGTCTTCGAAAAGGATTCCGATGACTTATGAATATGAAAATGCAGGAACAGAAGAAAGTATCTTACAAATATAAGATACTTATAGAAGATCTACCTCTTGATTATTCCAAGCGAGAGGCAAATGACTTCTTAGAATCGATAGTACTTTCAGAAAATGCTCAAAAGTATGCAATCGCTCGAGAAATTTTGAAACTATACCACAGAAATGTACTTAATGAAGCAATACTGCTTGGAGCACATGGTTTCATAACAGTTGCAATATATGATGCATTTAATGCGTTTTTCAATCTATTTAAAGAGAAAAAGCTATATCGCTTTTTATTAGGTACTTTTGTCTATAGTGCAGGAATTTTTCTTTGGATTGTAATAAAGATTGTAAACAATCGTGAAAGAGATGTTAAGATTAATAATCAGTTGCGTTTACTTGGTTCCAAATATATTGAGGGTGCTAATGAATTTTATAGTAAATTATTTCGTAGAAATGTGGCTCTCAAACTTATTGTGGGAAACAGAAGCTCACGGTCCAAATTGTTTATATATGAAAACGTTTTTTTATGGAACAGAGGCCTATCATTTCCTGAAAAAAAAAGTTATTTCAATGCGTTAATGCGAGAAACTATAGAATTGTAATAATGATCTTTGTTACTTTAAAATTATTCTATATAGTAAAACAAACACATTTTATATAAATGTAATAGAAATTGTATGTAGTAAAACTCATTTCAGCAATACATAATATCAAAATAAAAAAAAATTAAAAAAAAACAACTCACTCTCACTCACTCTTTTTTTTTATTAAATTGACTTTATTCATTAACATGTAGTAATTACATAATTTATGTACATATTACAAGTACATTGATCATGGTTATTACCTTTACGAAATAAAATTGTATAAATTTTAAAATGAAATTATATTACAAAATATTATCTAGTTTTGATATCCTTTACACTTTATAACATAATGAATCTCAAGAAAGAGCACATGCACAAATCGCAGGCAATTCTTGTTAACAATAAATGTTTAGTCTATTGGTAGATTTATAAATAGTTATAAAAGTTATTAAGAACGTACCATGTTTATGGATGAATAGTTCATATTTGTCCTTGTATGGTAGAAGACATACTAGAAAGCGAAATCATTATACCTTATCACGTACCTAACTGGTAAATTATGAAAAACTTTCTATTGTATATTATGTATTCTCCATGTTTTCCTGTATATCTATATCTATTATTCTGTATTTATGATGGCGAAACAATAATTGCGTTTTCCATCTAAATATTTTAGAAATAAATATGTTACAAACTAATATACAAAAATACTTACATAGTGTGAAATTATATACATTATTTTGCACTATGTAAGACCCAAAGAACCAAGCTGAAACGACAAGTAATTTAGGGTTAGAATACTTCAATTTTGTTTATATCAATGAGTTTGTTGAATATCTTTACCAGTGTCATCTTATCCTCTTCCTTTTTAAGTATTTTTGTTGTTTGTTCTTGGTCAAACTTAACGACTGCAGCGATCACTCTGGCTAGCACCATTGTTTCTCTTCCCATCATATACTCGAATAAAATATTTCTAAGATACTCTATCTCTGTTGAATCTTCTAATGTATCATGCCTCAACTTGACTATTTTTCTAAGTTCAACTAGCTCTCGTCTTTGAGCTGTTAGCGTTTGTTGGAGAGTATGAAAGGAACCAGTATTTGATTGTACTGCTGCCATTGCAACTCTTGAAGTGCTCTCTAATTCCTAAGTAAAGTTATATTCCTCATTAGTTTTCTATTTGTGTGAATTATTTCAATTTATTGTGTTACAATAAGAGATATAATGCAAGCAAGAAATATAGCAAAATTAAATTTAATAATATAAAGAGTATCATAAAAAAGCAAAAAAAAAGAGGGCGAAAGGTTTACCTTGGAAGCTAAATCAGTTTCTACATCAGGCTGAAAAAATATAAATGAAAATAAAATCGAAAACTTAAAAAAATAGATAGCAACAAAAAATGAAAAATGATTTTTAGATAAAAATATGTATCGTAGCAAGATGATTTTAACCAACCTTCCTTTCATTTCGCCATTCTTTTGTTAATTCATTAATTTCTTCTTCATGTTTTGCTTCCAATTTATCACTCTTTTGTTGCACAATTGCCTTCCATTTCTTTTCAATTTCTTTAATTTCATCATTATGTTCTTTCTTCATCAATGAAATTTTCTCCATTACTTGATTTATATCTTTCGACTTTTGCGACATAAGGTTTTTATTTTCTAAAATTAAGTTCTCAATCTGTTCAGATTTTGCAGTCAATTCTACTTGAAAATCTTTTAATTGTTCTTTATATTGTTGAATTAAATTTGATTCGTAATTTTGTTGGTGATCTAAAAAAGAAATTATACATAGTATCAATCATAATTTATATAAATGAGTTAGAAGAATAATAAAAAAATAAAAATAAATTATGCAATATGAAGAAATTTCAATATACCAAATCGTTTTTGCAGTGCAGCATGCAATTCTTCATCTTTGTCTTGCAATTGAGCCTGAAATTCTTTAACTAATTGCTTTATCCTCATGCTTTGTTCTTCTTCGTGTGTTTTCAATTCTTCCCGTAATTTGTCTGCTTGATTTTTTAAGTCGTTATTCCCGATTTGCATTTGTGATTCTTTTGCTTGGAATGTTATTAACACTTCATCTAATTGTGCTTCCAACTTTTTGTTTTCTTCTTGTAGCTTCTCATATTTTGCAACGAGGGATTCATCCACAACTTTAAGACTATGAGCATCTTCTATCTCTTTTTGTAATGCAACATTCGATTCTTTAAGAGTATCTGATTCTACCTGTTTCTTAATAATTTCTTCTTTTAACTGCTCAATAGTATGTTTTGATAGTTCTAATTCTGCTGTTTCCTCTTCTCTCATTAGACATTTTAATCTTTCAATTTCTCTTAACAATTCTGTATTTTTGGTATCTAACAATTTCAATTCTGCTACTTTTTCCTCAACTACAAATTTTAATTCATCTAATTCTGCTACTAATCTATCTTTATCTATATTCATACTTTTTATTTCAGATAGTAATTTTACGTTCGTAGCACTTAGTGTATCAAGTTCATGTTGCAATTCGACGTTCCTGGTCTGGGCTTGCCTCAAAGCAGAAATCTCGGATTCTAAATCGTTTACATCATATTGAAGTTTCTTGTTCATACAATTCACATTTTCCAATTCCGTTAATTTCTCCTTTAATTGTATTTTAATTAATTCGTTATTTTGTGATTGAACTTCTTCTAAACTACTCTTTTCTTCAATTAGGGATTTTAAATTTAATTTCAGTTTAGTATTTTCTTCTTCAACCAATGTAAGTACGGCAAGTTTTTCCTTTAATGACTCTATGCTTGTTAGAAGTTCTTTATTTTTCTCTTCTATTTTATTGCTACTCTCTAATGTTAACTTTAATTCAGACACTTCACTTTGTAGCTCCTTATTTTCCTTATTAAAACGCTCCTTAGTTTCTTCAGTTTCCTTTTTATACATAGTTAACTCTTTAATGTGTGAGTGTAATTCTTCAGTTTTAGACTGCAACTTTGTATTTAATATTGCTATTTGCGATTTTAAGTTTTCTATATCTTTAGTTTGTTCATTTAAATTATTTCTGTATAGTTCAATTTCTTTTTGTAATTGGTTACCATCATTTAGTAACTGTTGATTTTGTTTTTCATAATCAGAAATTGTTTCTTTCATTTTTTCATTAGACTCGTTTAATTCTTGATTAAGTTTTAGAAATTCATTTTGTTTATCCTTTAGATTTTTATTTTCTAAAGTGACTTCGTTTTGGATTAATTTCATCTGTTCTAATTCCGCAATAATTGTTGAGTTATTATTCTTTAGTTCTACGATTTGGCAGTTTTCAGATTTTAGTGTATCTGTTATTTTCTGTAGTGTGTTTAACTGATCAAGTAATTTAGTATTTTCAGTTCTCATTTCATTTAATTGTTGCATTGTTGCATCTTGTCCTTCCTTAATAGGAAGAACTAATTCTTTTAACTTTTTTAGTTGATCTGCTTTTGTTGCCACCGTCTTTTGTAATGTTTTTTGTGTATTTGTAAGTTCAATGATTTGTTTTTCTTGTTCTTCGATTAATTTTACATTACTCTCTTTTTCAATATTTAAGTTTTGTATAAAATCTTCTTTACTTCTTAATGTCTCGTTAAAAGTACTTATTTCTTTATCCTTTTCGGTTAAATTATTTTTTAAGTGTTGTATTTCTGCTTCTAAAGATTTGACTTCATCTTCTAATTTGTGACAATTTAAATTTTCAGATTTCAACAATTCAATAGTTTCAGTCGCGTGATTATAATTCTGCTTCAAGTCTTCTAATTCTTTCGTGTCATTAACTGCTCGTTGAAGGTGTTCTTTTAGATCAACGACTTCATTAGACAATAATTGATTAGTAGAGTTGACCTGATTGAATTCTTCATGTAAAGACTCATACTTTATTTTCAATGATTGTAGTTCTTCAGATAAGTCTTTAAAATGTTCTAATTGAGAACGAAGTTCATCAATTTTCGTAGTAAGTTCTGAATTTTTTAATTCGAGTTCATTACGCTGCTCGCGAACTAATGACATTTCTTTAAGCTGTTCTTTACATGTTTCCAAATCCACTTCCAAACTACATTTAAGAGATAAAGTGTCTCTTAGTTCTGCCTGTAATTTGTCATTTTTTTGTTTGAGATCTTCCAGTTCTTGAATTTTAGTTTGTACACTTTCTATTTCATCATTTTGAATAGCACTATTTTGTTCTAAATATGTTGTAAGTACATTTTTAAGATCAGAAAGTTCCTTGTTAACCTGTGCAAAATTCTCTGTTACATTATTTTTAATATACATTCTATCTTCTTGTAATTTTTCAACAGAATTTTTATAATTTACAATATTTTTAATTAGAATACACTTTTCTTGGCGCAATAACTCGGCATTGGAACCATCAACCTGGAGTTTATTTCTAAGATCAGAGATAGTTGATTTACAGGATTTAAGCTCACTGTATACTCCAAGTAATTCAGTATTTTTATTTTCCAATTCCTCATTTAATCTATTTAGTTCTCCAATGTTTTGTACCTTTTCTTTAAGAGTTTTTATTTCTTGATCCTGGACATGTGCCGTCTCTTTCGCTTTATCCATCCATGTCGAGTATTCCTGAATTTTAATACTATAATTTTCGCATACTTTATCCCTGTCCGTCAAAGCAGCTCTCATATTGTTCAACTCTTCATCAAGGGTTTGAATTATTCCTTGTTGCTTTTCAATTCTCATTTGTGTCTCCTTCTTTTTGTCTTCGAAAATAATTTTCTGAGCGTCCTGTTCACTTTTCAATTCTTTACAATAAACTTTACAACTTGATAGTTCTGTAAGCAACTTCTCTTTCTCATCTTGGTACTCTCCGGTAAGTTTTTGTAATTTACCTAATTTTTGTTTCACTTCGTGTAATTCATTTTCCTTTTCATCTAATTTCGATTTCAATTCTTCTAGTATTTCGTTGCCACCTGTCTTCAACGTTTTCTCTGATGTATTTTCATTTTCAGATTTTTCTAACGTTTTGGAAGATTCCTTATTACTGTCGATGTCATCATCTGATCCCATTTTTCCTTCCAAATTAATTAATTTTTGCTGCATTTCTTGCTGCAAAAGTTTTAGTGCCTCTGTTTTTCCCCTGGAGATATCTTGTACGATTTCTTTCTTTTCTGGATCCAAATTTTGAGAAGAATGGAGTAATTTCAATTTTTCGACTTCAGTTTTATATTTATTAATAGTCTCACTTAAACTGTCTTTTGACTCTGTCATGTGTTTCAAATCCAACCTGAGTTGTTTGATCTGTTCTTCTTTATCTTCCAGTTCTCTGTGTATAGAAAGTTTATTTTCAGCTAACGATATTGCCGATTCTTCTTCTCGCTTTTTCAAAATATTCATTTCTTCTGTTAGATTCCTAACCTCTGTGCAAGCGTTGCTTAATTCCTTTTCCTTTTCAGCGTAAGAATTTTTTAATAATTCGTAATCAGATTCTAGTGTACTTTTCTCTGTTACTACTTCAATATACTTCTCTTTATTCCGTTTCAAAGAGTCTTTCCATTTTAAAACAACATTTTCCAATTTTTTCAGTTTATCTTTTAGTTGCGCATTTTCTATTGACAATGCGTTCTCGTCCAAATTATTTGGCGATTCAGTGCTCAAATCAATGAGATTATCCTTTTTCTTAAGATCTTCTATTTGCAAAAGTTTCACCTGGCATAGAAATAATGTTAGAATTTAATAGTCTGCGCAGAATGTCCCATTCCTCTCGACTAATTCAACCATTTCAAATATCTTGCTTATTATTGATAATAGAAAGAAATTAAAAAAGAAACATGTTTTCCTCTAATATTTTCTTCTATTACCAATAATAAACATTGGTAATAAATTTGTTGTTACCTTTGTATTTAACGTATTTATTATATGATCTTTCTCTTCAATATCATTTCTCAATGCTTCTTCCAAATGAGCTTTTGCTTGTTGTTCTAACTGACATTGTTCCTTTAAATCAGCTATACGTCTTAATGCCTTATCCTGGGATTCCACTAAAACTGACTCCAACTTGCCTTTCACTCTTTCCAATTCTCGATAGTGTGTTGCTAAATCAGTGTACCTCCCACGATACTTATGATATTTTGTTTGTACTTTTCGATAAGCTGAATATATTTGATCTTTCGTAATTTTATCCAATTGTGGACTTATATTTTCATCTATTTCACTGGCGGATTGATCCATGTCAGACTACAAGGACAACAGAAATAAATATCAATAGCATTTGAACTAAGATGTGCGAGAACCAGAAAAAATGTCGGGTACCCGATTGACAGGATGATTCAGGAAAGCATTAGGTCTAGAACCTGTCCCAACCCAACATTTTTGAGTTCTCGCACAACTCTTGTTAGTATTATTGAAATATTTCACCTGTAAGTGATACATATTAGCAGGGCTTTCATAAATTGGAAAAAGAGCTGAAGTGTCACTGGTAACACTGCTAATCGATGATCTTCTAGATATGCCCATAGAATTTGATATCGGTGATATCAAATCTACATTTTGGAAACCATGTTTAGCAGGACTGTTTTTTGGAGTTTCTGTAAATTGATATTTATAGTACCTCTGAGTTATAAGATAATAATTCAATGTTTAGAGTTTCATAAATTATGAATACTAATGTAGTATAAAGAATATTCATTTCTTTCACTTCCACTATGACACAACATTAATTATATACATGTGCTTTTGAGACTGGTTGTAGTTATCTTTATCTGCATACAACTTTATCACCAGGAAACTGTTGCATAAATATAGGAACTCACCGTCTCCCTCCTCAGTTAAACTAAAATTGTCGTTAGACGTGGACAATTCTTGAATGGAACTGTTTGATAAAGAAGGAGATACAACAGCCTAAACATGGAAAAAGTTTTGTTAGTGAAAATTCATGTTGAACAGTATAAAGAAACTTGTTGAATTAAAAAGATCTTCAGTAATAATGAATAATTCTGAAAATTAACACGCAAAGCACGTGCTAATGTTAAACGAAAAAATGCAACACGTATTACAACGAATGAAAATTGTAGATTTTATAGTGTACACTATTGTTTCGTTCTGATGTTTCAATGTTGAATGAAATGTCAAACCTGGGCCAATTGCTGCATGCTCGCCTGCAGCCTGGCGGGTGATTGTTTCATTTCCTCTGCGAGCTTGTCCTTAAATTTTTTGAACATTTTCCCAGAATATTATAATCCTATGTGCCTTCAATTAAATTATATCACTTTTCATGTACGTGTTTACGTGAAATTAGGTTGGGATTGGACACAATAAATGTCCGACGTCAAAGGTGGTCAGAGTCATTATTCTATGATATTCGAAAAGGCATTGTCAGAGATTACGTAGATCATCGATTATTATACGTGATACTTTAATCTCCCGGGAAAATACGTTTCTAATGTGGTATTAAAAATTTGTCGTGGAATCATGTATACGTAGGCACAGTTATTGCCATTGACATTAATGTCAGTAGATCGTTGCCGCACATAATTTTACTGAACTGTCAGATGTGTGTACTTATTTTAAAGACAATATACTTTATTCTCTAATTATTTATACATTTTTTCAAATTATTGTATGCAATTTTTCTTTCCATAAATTTTTACTGTAATAGTTTGTTGCTAACAAATTACGTAAATACAGATGTATGCAATACTCAGTCGATAAGTCGAAATTATTTTCATGGAAATGATAGATATGTTGAAATATTTGTTATAATATAATGTTATGCTGATATTTATTTTAAGTCGATCATAATTCATACTTTATATTTCAGAAAAAAAAATCGGCAAGTAAAAAATGTTCTGATCACTATATATATGTATACATATACTTTGCTATAGTTATAGGTATAATCAAACACAATTAGGTATATATAGTGTAGCAGTGTCGCTGCGTGTATTCTTTAATTTATAAAAAATTGTATCTACTGATTTAAGAAACTACATTTATTTTCAATGATTTGACTCAGAAAGGAGATTAGGACAATGGTATAGTATTATATTCATATAGCTTATGTATAACGATTAATAACCTTACTCCTCGTTATTACATATTCAGTTTTTTCAAGTTTAATAATTTTTAATGACATAATTTAACATTTGAACAATATGACTGACATTGAATTACTTACTCGTTTCAGTTTTACATTATGTTTTTGAATTACGATTCTGTTCTTACTATATCTGATCATTTGTAAGAGACGTTAACAAGTCACTCAATTGTCTATTTTCTAAGTAAAATATCTTCCTAACTAGAAATAAATGTATCATTTTAAACGTCTTAATTTTTATTTTTATTTTAAAATGTGTTATAGGCTTCAAATGATGGTATACCACCACCTGCTGCGGTACCTGGATTTCCACCAGCAACTCCAAATATCGCTTCTAGTTTTGTACCACCTATTATGCCTACTGCACCCTTTATACCACCTCCTAGCCTGCCACCAGGTCCGCCAGGCATAATGCCGCCACAATTCTCCATACCTCCTCCTGGTTTTAGTTTTCCAATTACTGCTGCTCCTCCACCCGATGCTGGAGTTATAGGTCAATACTTCTATTTAAAAAACATCCATTCGGTTCTGAAAGTTTACCTTATTTAGATATTTCTTATATTTTAGCTGCACCTCCTCAAATAACAGCTCCAGGTATTCCTCCTCCAGCACCTATATCAGGCGATGCTGGATCTGCTGTTCAGTCTATTACAGCATCAGCTGAGAAGAAGACTGATTGGACTGAGCACAAAGCCCCAGATGGCAGAACGTATTATTATAATAGTGCTACAAAGCAATCATTATGGGAAAAACCGGATGAACTGAAAACACCTAGTGAATTGCTTTTATCACAGTGTCCTTGGAAGGAATACAAATCAGAAAATGGGAAAGTATATTATCATAATGTAACTACTAAGGAGTCAAGGTGGACCATTCCTTCTGAATTGGAAGAATTAAAAACAAGAATCGCAGCCGAAGAAGCTGCAGCTGTTGCTGCAGCAGTTGTTGCGAGTGCTACAAACACGTTAGTAAGAATTATCTACTATGAACTTCATCAGTGTTGAACACAATTCACAGTCGAGGTACAAATATCAATATTGTTCTTTTGCAGTATAGTTCCTGTAACCATGCAGCATTTGTCCCCAAATGTTGCGATTACAAATGCATCGCAAACCAGTACACCGGAACAAGGTGGAAAGTCTGCGATTGAGCAGGCTATGGCTGCAACACTTGCAGCAATAAACATTCCTACACCACCTGCAAAACCAGACGAAGATAGTAATTCTGCTAAGGGCTCAGCGAATGATAGCCGCACGAGTACTCCTGAACCAAAAATGCAATTTAAAGATAAAAAAGAGGCAATCGAAGCATTTAAAGAATTATTAAGAGAAAGAGATGTACCATCAAATGCTACATGGGAGCAGGCAGTAAAATTAATTCAAAGCGATTCTAGATATCCACAAATGAAGAAGTTGAATGAACGTAAACAAGCATTCAATGCATACAAAACACAAAAACTTAAGGAGGAACGTGAACAAGAAAGATTGAGGTGAGTAACATAAATTTACAGGATTTTTTGTCGTTTCAACAATGAGTTAACTGTACTGTATTAAATAGGTTAAAAAAAGCTAAAGAAGACTTGGAACAGTTTTTACTAGAAAATGATAGAATGACGAGTACTACGAAATATTACAAGTGTGAAGAAATATATGGTAATCTAGAAGTTTGGAGAGCGGTAGGCGATTCCGACCGGCGAGACATTTATGAAGATGTTATCTTCAATTTGTCTAAACGCGAAAAAGAAGAATCTAAGCAATTGAAAAAGAGAAATACCAAGAGATTAGCTCAAGTACTAGACACTATGACTGATGTCACGTACAGGACAACTTGGCAGGAAGCACAGGCACTACTTTTGCAACATGCTGCTTTTGCGGAAGATGCAGATTTATTGGAAATGGACAAAGAAGACGCTTTGCTTGTGTTTGAAAATCATATACGTCAGCTAGAGAAAGATGAAGAAGAAGAGAAAGAACATGAAAAGAAACGTAGGAAACGACAAGAAAGGAAGAATAGAGATGCCTTCATAGTAAGTCTTTTTAAACTCCGTTATGCATTCGACGAGTCTCTTCTATCTAATATTTACAGCGAATTTCTTATAACTTTTCAGAGTTTACTCGACGAATTGCATGAGCAAGGGAAATTAACATCAATGTCGCTTTGGGTAGAGCTTTACCCAATGCTCTCTGCCGATTTGAGATTCTCTGCTATGCTTGGCCAATCCGGATCGACACCTCTGGATCTCTTTAAGTTTTATGTGGAGGATCTAAAATCTAGATTCCATTCCGAGAAAAAGATTATAAGAGAAATTCTAAAGGACAAGAATTTCGAAGTACAAGTTAACACTACCTTCGAAGAGTTTGCTACCGTTGTATGCGAAGACAGAAAATCTGCAACATTGGATGCAGGAAATGTCAAACTGACGTACAATTTATTACTTGAGAAAGCTGAAGCGAGAGAGAAAGAACGCGTAAAGGAAGAAACCAGAAAATTCAAGAAATTGGAAACAGGTTTCAAGAATTTGTTGAAGACACTCAACGTCGATTATCAGATGACGTGGGAGGACCTACGAACTAAAATCGAGGAGGAGCCAGACTTTAAAGCAATCACATTGGAAAGTGAAAGAGTTCGAATCTTTAAAGAATATCAGCACGAGCTCGAGGAAAGTTGTAGTCATCACCATATCAGAAGTAAAAAGAAAAAGACAAAGAAAGTGAAACGCAAATCACGATCTAGGTCGCACAGTGTAAGTATATTACATGGTCATAAAATAATTTTATTTCTAACACTTAATTGTGACTCGGCAGGAGTCTGAAGGAAGCGAAAAAGGCGTAAAGAAGAAACGGCATAAATCGCGTTCACCAAGTGTTCCTAGCAAATCAGATAGTTCCGAGTCAGATACTAGGAAGTCAAAAAGGAAAAAGAATAAAAAGAAGAGAGGACGTAGTCATTCCGTAAGGAGAAACTCTTATTGCCTATGTCTTCATTAAGTTCCAAATAAAAACGCTCTAAAATGCGTGCATTTCTTTACTTTTACAATATCTTTTTTACAGCGTTCGCATTCGAGGCTTCCATCTTCAGAAGAGTCGCCAGAAAGAAAACGAAAAGAGGAGAAACATAGAAGAGCTTCTGCTCACAGTGAAGGATCTGTTACAGAGAATGCAGATCACCATGAGCTTTCAGAGGATGAGTTAGAGAAACAAAGAGCGCAATTACTCCGTGAATTACAGATGCAACAAGAAGATAATTAAAGACAACTCGTTTCTTAATATCTTATGTAACTTTACATATTGCATTATTAAATTAAACTTTGTACAAACTAAATTTTTTCTTCATTTCATTAATGTATTAAAGAAGTTCCTTCGCGGTTTTATTCTTTTCTTGAAAGTTCTCGGGCGATTTTAAAATAATTATTCTTATGTAAGTTTGCACCTAAACTATACACTTTTCTAAAAATAATTTTGAGATATTTCTGGAATCTAGCTTTTTTATGTATGAATTTTCAAACTGCCAAAAAATAAAGTACTATGGACGTATCAAGATTTGATAAAAATTATTCACAATTTGAATACAATTGTTTGAATTTTTCTGTAGCAACGACAAATATTTATTGTCGTTCAACAAATGGGTTCATTTGAAAATTTTAAATTACAAAGTAGCACTACGAAAATATGTTTGTTCAATTATTTCATGTGCCTTTAGATACCTTAGTTAACAGTGGACTGTTGAGTAAACATGAATGAATTTTATTTATTCAATTTATTGAAAAATATTTAAATTTATTATTTTAACCGTCCCATAAAATTTTACTTTTTAATTTCAGTTTGCATTGTTGTGTTCAAAATATTGATTTATTTG
The DNA here is from genome assembly GCA_913789895.3 of Seladonia tumulorum. Taxonomy (NCBI): domain Eukaryota; kingdom Metazoa; phylum Arthropoda; class Insecta; order Hymenoptera; family Halictidae; genus Seladonia; species Seladonia tumulorum. The sequence goes on from OU565274.1 coordinate 6,946,421, forward strand.
CATTCTCTTGAACGTTCGTGAATAGTTTCAATTGCATTCGTTTTTTTTTACATTCGATCGCAATCCCCTATTTTTCGGTTCTTTATTACGGCCCTGCTCCATAGTCGAATTGACGAAGGGTGGGGAACATGTGGGGGGGAGGTTTGGCTCACTATTTGCTCGATGGTAGCCGCGGTCTTCGTAGTTTCGACAATTTGGTACCTTGTTCGGTCTTTACGGTGATTATTGTGAACGAATCACGTTGTTAACTTTGCGGAGTCTGGTCGACAAGTATAAGAGACATTTATGTAAAAAGCAACCACGGGAAGTGAATAAAAAGGAAAAACAATGTTGAGCCTTTGCCGTCAAGCGATTATAGTTAACAGTCAAAAGTGAGTATAAAAGTATGAGGCACCTGGCGAAGCACGTTCGATTAACAAAAGAAAACTTCACTGGTTCGTGTGTTATTACACTACAGAATGTATTAGCCCTTGGTAACGTATATTGATTATTTTCACGCATTGACACAACGCTATATAACAACGTCCGAACATAAATGAAGGGGCGCGCATGTATGTATATGTAGACGTCAGCTTATTGGTGTGTTATTGGTCCTCCGATTCGTCTTCCTTGTCATATTTCCTCTGTCCTTATGTTGTTCTTCCTTGTCTAGGACAAGGATAGACTACCTTGCTGGCCTGTCGGAATTTTCCACTGTACGACGAATATGAAAGGTGTTGTTTGACAGTTCATTCATTAATTTTGTTTGCAACACTTCTAGCCCGACAAGTTACTCAGATTACCTTTTAACGGCTGATGCATTATATTCCATACGATAGGCATGCTTTTTTAAATAAGTCTTTGTAGCGTATGTTTTCTCAGGTGTCTACGAATACATACAACGGTTATTTTAATTCTATTATTCCTTACGGCAAGTGTATACAACGAGTTGTAACAAAACGTGAGAACACGCTTGCAATATGCATAATGTATGCAACTTCTAAGTAGATTGTTTATTTTACCGGTAACGCGTTCTGTCGCTCGTATGCAGAGCCGTACCAACCGACCATATTTCGTAAACTGTAAACGTTTCTTACACGAGAAACGCGTTCATTCCGATATAAAATTCGCGTTTTCGGTTAAACTGCAAATACAGCTGTGAAATTTCCATAAAATTTACAAAGTTTAATTAACAGTTCACACATGCGCATTGCGAAACGCCTCTACAAATCTCTAATCGGTCAGCTGCATTGCAAAATGTAGCCAGGCGATTGTGGAATATTTTTTCGAAATCTAATCAGTTTGTAAAAAACAAGCTCGCGCAACAAACATTATTGTCATATTACAAATGGCTAAAAGAATGATAAATGAAGTTATTGATAATAGTTTATATCAAAGTAATTCTATTCGAAATAGGATTTTGAAATTTCACAGTTATGACCAGATAGATACTAATCTTTTGGACGCCTCGTATATTGATGTTAACCCTTTTAATATGTGCTGAAATCATGTGTGAAATGCTATGAAATATAATGAAATGACTTTTAAGACTTTTAAATGTTTTTCAAGGCACTTCCTGTGTCAGATCTTTGTTGTAAACTAATCGTTTTATTTGCGTACACATATGTGTCCTTGAAACGTGATATTTCTGAATACCCATACATCCATATACGATACACACCACCGCGATACGGATCACGTATTTTACCGGATAGGTATTCGTTAATATGCAAATTGGCAACGGTATTTTTAATGATGACCTCGATATTTGTTAATCGGCACACGGTACTTTTTTTCGTCAAAACAAGCGTGTGTTGAGAAGTAAATCTTAAACGACTTACGATTTCTATAAAATAGCACCTTTTTTTTATTAATGTTCGGTCGTCGCATTGTTCTATAATTAAACCGAGCGTACTCGTTCATTTCTAGCCCATTAATGTTGCTTATTCGTGTTTGACGGAATCTGCAAGTTCATTGATTTATTTCAATTAACAGCCCCTCTCGTTATCGAATCGTTTTTTGCGCAATTAGTATTATAGCGATAACTGGAATAATATAGGTCACTAAGATTCTGTTACATAATACTGTGATCATGGTATTCGTTTGACATATGCAAGCCAGTTTAAAATAACATCTTTCTCTCCTCAAAATAAGTATCTCATTTATGTAACAGATACGTGTTATTTTTTTCGTCAAAACTTGGACAACATAAATCTTATGTAATATTTCTTTGATAATAAGTAGGCGTTAGCATTAATGTAAACAATATTCGTACACAAATAATACGGTCGTATAATTTACTGCAAATTAATTATTAGATATAATTATATTTTTTAATTTTGTAATAATTTATATTTTGTTCGATTTATTGTTTCGTTTATGTTCGTTTTTACATTAAAAGATTAAGTATGAAAACGTAAATCTGACTTCTTAAAATTTGAGGATGTAGATAACACTATAGATTTAGGCTCTGACTTCCAAGTACACAGATAAATATTTAGAGTTGGTTTGGAGACAGATTTCAAGAGCAAACATTTGTTCATACTTCAGATCTCATCATCTGTAGCACTAGCAAATACACATTGTAAACATTAACTCGAATTTAGTCAGAAATGTTTGAATAAAAGTAGTAGCCGAAGAAAAATATTGAATATGAAATATTAACTCTATTTCTATGTGTATGCTTAATACGTTTCTTTTTTAACAGGGTTAGTGCAAGATGTCTGGGAACAATTGTACCAGTACTCAACCCCCCTGAATTTCCATTGGAAAATGAACCTATTCTTAGTTATAAGAAGGGCAGCCCTGAGAGGGCTGAATTGGAGAAGGTCTTGGACAAAATGGCTAATGAGTGCGAAGAAGTGCCATTAGTCATTGGAAATGAAGAAATTAAATCTGACTTACGTAGATATCAAGTTATGGTAAGTTACGTAGTATGGCAATAAAGAGACAATAATACAAATATTAAAGTACATATATCAATAATTGTAATGTTCTTTTGTTTAGCCACACAATCACAAAGTAAAAATAGCTAAATATCACTGGGCAACACCCGATCTAGTCAAGAAAGCAATTGATGTTGCTGTCAAAGCTCAGCGTGAATGGGAAAAATGTCCAATCGATAAGCGCTTAGAAATTTGGTTGAAGGCTGCTGATTTAATGGCAAACAAGTACAGACAGCAACTGAATGCTTCGACTATGCTTGGCCAAAGTAAAACAGTTATTCAAGCGGAGATTGACAGTGCAGCTGAATTAATCGACTTCTTTAAGATGCACGCATACTTTCTCAAGGAAAGTCTTAAGTATCAACCAATTTCACCCAATCGTAAAGAAAGCTTGAACTCTATGAGGTATCGTGGAATGGATGGTTTTGTTGCAGCAGTATCACCATTCAACTTCACTGCCATTGGTGGTAATCTTAGCTACACACCTGCTCTAATGGTTTGCATTTTTTTTTCAATTACTTCCCTTGCCGTAGCTTCTATTCTGCCAATAACTCAAGGGGTATTCTAGCATAAATGTGCGTTTTTAGTTAAAAAATGGCCGTCTAATTTAGGATTTTCTAAGGCTGGGGTCATACGAACGTTGAAATGGCGGTCGTTCTATCTCATTATATCTCATGATTTGCTTGGAGCGTATAAAATGCATCTTTTAATAATCTTGAACTGTTGGGCTGTACCCAATATTTTCTTGATTTCTGGCTTTTCTTTAGCATTTTGAATAAACTATAAACGAAAATAGGCAGTTCTATATCATCCATCTTGTTCGCATGGATACCTACCACGTGCAGATGTGGGAAAGTTATGCAGGACAAAGCCAACGCTCGTCTGATCCCGGCCTAATTAAGATTTCTTTTATTAGTTACATTGGAATATCCCTTTATGTACTTCATATTGGAATATGTAAATAAAACAAATCTTTCTTAGGGTAATGCTGTTCTTTGGAAACCATCTGATACTGCCCTACTTTCTAATTGGTGGATCTTCAAGATATGTAGAGAAGCTGGTGTACCACCAGGTGTAGTGAATTTCGTACCCTGCGAAGGTCCTGTTTTCGGAGATACTATCACTGCCTCGCCGTATTTTTCTGGGCTTAATTTCACTGGATCAGTGCCGACATTTAATCGTTTATGGATCCAAGTCGGTCAGAATTTGACGAAGTACAAGAACTATCCGAAATTAGTAGGCGAATGTGGCGGAAAAAATTTCCATTTTATACATCCAAGTGCTGACGTAGAATCAGTAGCCTACGGGACCATAAAAAGCTCATTTGAATTCAATGGTCAGAAATGTTCCGCTTGCAGTAGAATGTATGTTCCAGAATCTATATGGCCTAAGGTATGTCTTTTATATGCATTATATTTCATATGTATTTTCATCATTAAACGTTATTCATTTCTCTTATAGCTAAAAGAACGTCTGTTATCTACTCGTGATAAACTGAAGGTCGGAGATGTTAGAGATTTTACTGTGTTCACCGGAGCCGTTATAGATGCTGTTGCGTTTAAGAGGATTTCTGGTTACATCGAACACGCGAAGAAATCTCCGAATTTGGAAATCATTGGCGGTGGAAAATGCGATGATTCGTACGTTTGCTTTACTTATCAGTGTTCATTGCATACGTATATGTATTATTGCACAGTATATATGTTTTTCTAGTTGCGGATACTTTATTGAGCCTACAATAGTGGTGACAAAGGATCCCAGAGATAAGATTATGACAGAGGAAATATTTGGGCCTGTGTTAACGATTTACGTTTACAAAGACTCGAATCTCGACGATGCCATGAAACTTGTCGAATCGTCGACACCTTATGCTTTAACTGGAGCTATATTTGCACAAGATGAGTAAGTACATATAGTCCGATTTAATTTGTAATCTTTAACTTGAATCTGGCTTCATTGTATCCCGTCTACTTTCAGAAAATGGGCGAGAAAGGCACTCGAGGAGTTCAAGTACACAGCTGGTAATTTTTACGTTAACGACAAATCGACTGGATCGGTTGTGGGCCAACAACCTTTTGGCGGTAGTCGAATGTCCGGTACAAATGACAAAGCTGGCGGTCCTCACTATGTTCTTCGTTGGGCGTCGCCGCAGTCGATTAAAGAAACATTTGTTCCGTTGCGCGAGTATGACTATCCGTACATGAGATCTTAGATGTAAGTTTACGGCATGCATTAATCAAACGAATATGTACATATATTTTGTGCAGTAGCAGTATTCTCTATTGCAAAAGTGAAAAAATGCTGTTGTTCATAGATGATCGATACGATCGATGAAATATTCTGATGCATTTCCTTTTACGTGGACTCACCACGTATAAGCAGCGCTATTTGCACCCATGATGCAAATGACTCGCGCTTCGTAGGAATTTATACTATAAAAAGCAAACTGCTTATACACACATACTCACGTACACAAAAAGAGAGAGACACACAAACACGGTCACTGATAATAATAACATATAATTTGTACAAACAGAGTGTGCAGTGATTCATATCTGTCCATAACGATTGTTTAGTATTTTTGTTTGAACATTAAACCAGTTACCGTCTGATCGATTAGATTGACGTCACGAGACAAGTATTACTTGTGAACCGCTTTCGAAGCTGCAACACAAGCTCACCTTATTATTCGCTGCCAATAGACAAGGATAATATTATGTAACTCGCGGCATGTAGAGTCAATATATTGTTAAGATCGATTTTCAGTACAATAATATTTTCATATCTCAGGAATATGTGTATACATGGGCGCAGACGGAGAGGCATTTCAGTTTTTCGGTCATAGATTGCAGTTTTGCATGGAAACTTTTATAACGATAACAGCGATCTACGGATATCGTTAACAAATTGTACAAGGCGAATTGAAGAACAAAATATCCTGGGCGTATCTGGGAATTGTGATGAATGCGTACTAGTTAGAAAAACCATACCATTGTGTTTTTCTGACCTCAACCTCTTTTTTACTATTCTTACACGAATCGTTTTCACATGGCGATATATTTATGCGCATCCTGAATTCATTTTACTGTGTAATTCATGAGACAATATGTAGATGCGGAACGAACACAGTAAAGTGCAAAAGTTACCCTTAAATTACGTTGTAGCGTCCGATCGTCGATCGGTCGGGCATGTTATTGTTGACAGTGTGATTGAGGCATTAGAGTCTTATAAGTCGAACAGTGATTACTAGTTGAATATACAATAATATCTTAGATGTTGTGGCTGATGTTATAATGTAATTTATTTTAAATGTACTATAGCAATAAAACACTGTATGATTACATACATTTTCTCGTATCTGATTTATTCGGATAAATCCATTCAGCCTATTTCAATTTTTTTATAATGCTGATTTTATTATGTTATTGCCAATTTTTAACAAGTTTTCTTATCCGGGAAATACAATGCTATATTTAGTTAATAACTTTTCAACTACAGGCTCTATAGAGCCTTCACCGTTATCAATTTATAAATTAATGATGTTTTGCGATTAAAGAATATGAAACCGATTCTGAGCCAGAGAGGAAATTTCCTCTCTGTCTGAGCAACATTCTAGTAACAATTTTTTACATGTTTACATGTTTTTCATGTTTACATGTTCTACAATGCTATACCACAGACGAGGAATAGGAGTAGACCAATCACCATATGGGATTTTCTGTCTCACACAAAAACAACTCGTTTACTTGCGCCCTCTACGCTGACAAACAATAAATGTTGGAACTAGATCCACAAGAAGCTTAAACCATATACCTATCATAAATGGAGGGACCTCAGATCGGAGGAATGACAAGTTTAAGCAAAACCTAACACCAGAACACGAGAGCAAAGCTAATAACCCCGAACACGAGTGCTGTCTAACCAACAAGAGTTCAACAAGGGTAGAAGTCAGAACTTTAAACCACTAACTAAAATAGGAACGCATCGAGCTAAAGACGTTTCGGGGTGTTCCGGGTTCGGAGGAATACCAATTTTGAAGAAGAACTTTTGAAAAGTTCAGAAGCAAATTTCAATTAGAAATCGAGAAAAATAGTTGATGATGTCAATGAATGACAAGGTAATCCGAAACAAAAACTATGTGTTTCTTAATTGTAGGGAAAGGATCTTACCAGGAAGCTAAAGGTGAACCAGGGGAAAACAAGGAAAGCATTGAAGGCAAATTCAGACACAATTCAATACACAGGTATTTATTATAAGTAAATCTTAAATATTATTTTACAATGTTATCGCAAATTGTAATGGTGCAGCTATTAGCTCGATATTATTCTCTATTTGTAAGATTACTAGAAATTCTTATAAATAGAAAATAATACCGATTGCCCGGGTCTCACCACGAGGAGGTTGCTACACAAGAGACCCGAAAGGAAGCCAGAAGGAATTCAATACGCTTCCTTGCTTTTTAAATCAGATATATCAATTTTTAAATAGGAACTTTTGAAAGTTCAAAAGTAATTTTCAATTCGTATGACGAACAGTTTTAATCACGAATAAAACAAATGAAATGAGGACGCAACGACCTACAAGCTCGGGGCGCCCCGGGTTCGCTAATACCTGACTCACCCACGGCCTCATCCGTGAGTGAGTCCCTGAGGGACCTCCGTTCGGAGGAATACCAATTATAAATCAGATATATAAATTTTAGAACAGGTTTGTGCAGAATTACAATTGAATTACTCGAGGAATTATAATTACAAAGTAGTTGAATTACATTGTAGTTTAATCATATTGTAATTTATAATTGAGATCTTCATTCAATTAACACTTTATCGACCGCTCATTTTTGAGGTTGCCACTCACTAAGTACTGGCTTAGTCGCGCGCGTATTTACTCCTAGTACCGGCTTAGTCCGCCGCGCATTTACCCCCAGTACCGGCTAAATTTTCGCTATTTATTGTGTTGTGCTTATTCCTTTTGTTTCAAAGGAGTGTAATTTTATTGATATTTATACTTTATTTTGCATTTATTTTATATAATAAAGGACCTTGGGAACCAACATTCATAAAATAAATTCAAGGTAATAGTAATTAAGTTTTTTAATAATTCTCTAGAGTGTGGTATCTCTCGTAACAGTTACCCTTATGTAACGGAATATTACAAAATTTGCATACGAAACATGTTCGACTTCTTATTTTTTTCGATGCACATACTCTACATTGTTTTTGGGGTTTTTTGCTTTTACCACTTGTCACTATTCTTATAAGTTTATGCTTCTTTATGCATGATAATCTTGCTGGATGATCTGATCTTTGTACTTTTCTTGTATTTGATTTGCTGGTTGAGGCTGCTGTGTCGTCACTTTCAGAATCTGTTGATGATAAATCGGATATCCACGAAATTGCGGCTTTGTGTAAGAAGATCTTGTATGTCATCTTCTTTCCGTTCAATGATGTGTATGTTTTAAATGAATTAAAAAGCGCACAATTGATTAGAAACATTACAACTCGTTTGGTCCACTTCTTAGTTTTTCTAAAAATAGAGTAGTACGACAGATATTGATCTGCGCGATCTACCCCCTTCATATACCTGTTGTAATCAATTATCGACTCAGGCTTTTGAATTGATATATGTGATCTTCGATTTACACTTCCGGATTGCATCATTTGCGCAGAATGTATCGTTGATATCATGTTTACATTTCGTTTTCCGTTATTCCATATTTGTAACAAAATATCGTGTTTCCTACGAAATGTAGCTTGACCATTTGAAAGGGTTATTTTTTGAAGACGTTGAGGAAGACCTCTATTTTTACGAATAGTCCCACATACCCGTACTTTATTTTGCAGGAGAACTTCAGCCATATGGACACTGTTATAATAATTGTCTTGATAAAGGTGATGCCAAATATTTTTATAAGGTTCAATAACTTCTAGAATAGTATCTTCCAATTTCATTCCTTGGCAAGCATACACTTCAAAATTACAAATGTATCCCGTGCGAGCTTCACAGACTGCTCTCACAAGTATGCCGTACTTTACAATTTTCGCAGGATTGTAGGTTCTGAATGATAGTCTTCCCCGCCACGGAATAACACATTCATCTAATAATAATTGTTGACAAGGTTTATATACATCAATGAATCTCTTCTTTAAATAATTTATAACTGGCTGAACTTTTACAAGTCTGTTTGAATTTGTGGGTATATCTTCATTATTACAAAAGTGCCAGCACTGCATTATCTGCATAAATCTGCTTCTGGTCATAACTTTAGAAAAAAACGGAGTTTCGATGCTTGGGTCAGTTGACCAGTAATCGTGAAGTCTGTCTTTTTTTACTTGTCCCATTAGAACAATTAGACCTAAAAATTTTTTCATTTCTGGCAACGTAATATCCTGCCATTTCTTCGTCCTCGAGATATTTTTATATTTATGGATTACTTGATAGTGATATCTATTCGATTCTTTAACCAAATATTCCAAAAAGTCATCTCCAATAAATAAGTTTACAATGTCCATTACACTTTCGAGAGATTTTGGTAGAATTTTTATACCCGGGTTACCTTCGAAAGGTTCCAAAATAATTGATTTGTCATTTGTTGACCATGTATCGATGTTTACTTCAGCAGTGTCATCATTATCACTTTCTGAATCGCTATATTGCAGTGTCAATACTTTCCGTGGCTTTATAGAAAAATCACTGCTATTACCATCACTGTCACTTTCTGAAGAACTGCTATATTCTGACATACTATCTAAGCAAAACTCTTCATCTGCACGGTCTTTCTCCATTACGGTAAGGGTAAAAAATATTATAATTGATAAAGATATGGAGAGGTTAGTATACAGTTACTGCGAAAATAGTAAATCACACTGTACGGGCGGCAAATAATCAACGACGTTGGCGCCGCGTAATTATTGTCAAGAAGAAGAACAACAACCCACTGTACGAAAATCGTTGATAACTAAAAACCGATAAATAGGCTAGCAGTCGATAAGCGTTGGCAATCGAAGAGCCGATAAATAGGCTAGCGGTCGATAAGCGTTGGCAATCGAAAAGCCGATAAATAGGCTAGCGGTCGATAAGCGTTGGCAATCGGAAAGCCGATTAATAGGCTAGCGGTCAATAAAGTGTTAAATTACAATGTAATTCGTAATTTCAATGGAGTACAATTACAAATACTTTGTAATTAAATTACATTAATTGTGAATTACAATGTAATTAAATTAAAATTGAAAATGATTAAAGAATAATAAAGTAATAGATAATAAGGGGTAATAACAGCTGTATTTCAATTATTTTGTATTTCAGTTACACATATGATTAAAATATTTAAATTTTATTGTATTTCAATTACACGTTAATTGAATTAATTGAAATATTTGAATTATGTAATTCAATTATGACACAGTTGAATTACAATATAACTGAAATATGCAATTGAATCACAACGTAACTGAATTAGCACAACTGTGTCTTAGAATAGGAACTTTTGAAAGTTCAGAAGTAATTTTTAATTGGAAAGAAAAACAATTTTAATCAAAAATAAATCTAGCGAAATTAGTGAGTAAACCCCTGAGGGACCTCCGATCCTCGCGGAGGAATACCAATTTTATTTTAAAAATATAATATAATTAAAATTATAATATAAATATAATAAAATATAAATATAATTAAATATAATTAAAATTAAAAATATAATATAATATAATTTCATAATACAAATTTTATTTCAAAAATAGAATATAATATAATTTCAGAATACCGATTTTATGTCAAAAATACAATTTAATAAAATATAATTTCGGAATACAAATTTCACGTCAAAACATATAACATAATATAATTTCGGAATACTAATTTATTTATTCCGACGCAAATTCGAATTAAAAATACAGAAATAATAATTGACGGCGTTCGTTAAATGAACACGCATTGCAAAACACAAAATGTATATTTGTTTGGGTACTTACATAGATCTGCTGAAAGTTGACCAAGGTGAGCGTTGACAGCTTCCAGGAATCGCTGACCGACCTCGAGGCAGCTTAAGGTGGACCAAGGTAGGCCAATGATGTCCAGTGATGTCCACTGCAGCTATGGAGAATCCCTGGTCCACTCGAAGGTAGGCAGGAGTGGTCCAGGGTGGTCAGGTTGGGCCAGGGCAGTTCTGGAGAACCACCTGTCACTCCCAAGGTCGTTCGCACTCGCGGTTTCACAGCACTTCCGCTCACTTTAAATCGCGCACTTCGACTGACGGACTGAGCGTGACTGCCGAGAACAGGTGCGCCACCCCCACCCCAACTAACTTTCCCACCCCAATTAACTTAGCAAAATTTTCGATCGTCGAGATAGTAATTATTGATAAATTTGTTATTTCTGGCTGCTTAATGTTTATAACAATTTCTTTTGGTGATGATATTAACAAGCACTCCCTTGACCATCTTGCTATCTAATTTTTTAGTAAAAATACATTATAGAAACCGAGGTACAGAATATTTTTTAATCCATGAATATTCGCACACATTAATTTGTCGTACGCAATTCACTGGTAAATTTATTATTTCTGGCTGTTTAATGTTTATAACAATTCGTTTTGCCAACTATGTCGACAAGCACTCCCTTGACCATCTTGCCATCTAATTATTTAGTAAAAATAAATTATAGAAAGCGACATACAGAATAACTTTTAAGACATGAATATTCGCACGCATTAATTTATTGTACGAAATTCACTGTTAAATTTATTATTTCTGGCTGTTTAATGTGTATAACAATTCATTTCCAATGAGGTCGACCAGCACACCCTTGACCATTATGCCATTTAGTTATTCAGTAAAAATAAATTACAGAATTAATTCACTGAAAAATTTATTATTTCTGGCTGTTTATTGTTGAGCTCGAGGCTGAGGCCGGGTGAACGAACACAAACGTAAACCTTTTGTTTACGTCCTTGATTCGCTGGTCACTTACGCACGCATTAATTTATCGAACACAATTAACTGGTAAATTAATTATTTCCAGCTAGTTAATATTTATAACAATTTTTTCTGCCAACTAAGTCGACAAGCACTCCCTTGACCATCTTGTCATCTAATTATTTAGTAAAAATAAATTATAGAAACCGAGATACAGAATAACTCTTAAGGCATGAATATTCGCACGCATTAATTTATCGTACGCAATTTACTATTAAATTTATTATTTCTGGTTGTTTAATGTTTATAACAATGTCATTCACATATCACATATCACGTCATTCAGGTTGAATTAATCATTTAATGGCTCGTTTGGTTTAGTTTTCCAGAATGCGACTGTAACTTGGAAAGTAACCGAAATACGCGCTTTGCATTCCGCCGCAGTAACTCCGATGTTATGTAGCTACTATGCCTTCAATACCTGTAATTCAATATAATTCCTAAACTCACCACTTTAAATCGTAAAGGGCATATCAAAACCTCCGATTTTTTGAATGGTCGGTATTTCAGAACGTGAGACACGAACTCCCATAAGATGATAGGCACCGACATCTCGTCGGTGTGATAGGTCTTTCCTTATAATTCGTCTGTGATATCATCTTTAGCTTGGATCAGAACCTGCACTTCTTTTGCCTGGATCAGAATACCTTGTCGGTGGTATAATCACAGATGAGGTATAGGAGTAGACCAATCAACATATGGGATTTTCTGTCTCACCCAAAAACAACTCGTCCACTTGCGCCCTCTACGCTGACAAACAATAAATGTTGGAACTAGATCCACAAGAAGCTTAGACCATATATTTACCTATCATAAATAAAAATTCGTACAGGAATGCATGGAAAAACTGCCTAAAAAAATTCTTTTGAAGTCGTGTCACGTTTTGCAATAGGGGAGTTGGGACGAAGAAAGTCATCAGTATTCGTTGATTTTCATCTCGTATATTACATTAAGTGTGAACAAACGTGAACAACATTTACAATGTATTATTGGCCGAATATAAGATTAGTTAGAGTTAAGTACATGATAGCTGAACTGGGTTTGATTATTATATCGTCGCTGGTTGTTGCGAGATGGTTGGTTGGTAGATGCGGATCGTAAATGGAGGGATCTATCCCCGGTACACTCGATAATAGTTACTTTACTAAATTTGACACGTTTCATCGTTATGTTTGTGATTATATTTCACTGTCGCGTTAATGCTACAATTTTGATTGTTTGTTTCTCGCCTGTGAACGCGACCGATCTATCGCCAGGAACATGATCCAAATTATATAACGATTTTTCATCTTTCCGTTGTTCCCTTTTCTCGTTTGAATCGTGTGGATCGTTCGTCGCGTTAGATTAATCACGATCAGACGGCCCTCCTTACGAACTATAATTTGATAGAAACGTTTCGGTGGTCGTACAAAAGTTATGCAACATGGCTGATCACGACACGCGATCACAAAATCGAATACTTAAAGTACAAAGTTTCACGGTCGAACCTCGCTAAATAAAATATATACCTCTACGTATCGAAATTACAATTAATTACAGTTATTTAATTACAATAATTACATAATCATAATTTACACGCAAACCAAGAGAAACAGAAACTCGTTCGGGTCCCTCGTTAGTCTCGAAAAAAGTCCTTAAAAATCAACGGCGATCTTCAAGATTAGTGCAACATAGACACGAGAAAATTAGCCTTGCAATTTGACAGCTACTTGGAATAGCACAATGTCAAATAATAAATTCATTCACATTTGTGCAAATTATTCCATAAACAATGATGCTTTTACTCTTATTGGAAATGATCGGAGAAGTAGCAAGTAGAAAGAATCGAAATACCAAACAGTCAATTGATGTGGAACATTTTCATTTTACATAAAAACGCCATCAATCTAATGATCGTTCGCACACAAACAACAGTCAAAGAATCCGAGTCGCCGACACTCGACAGAGTCGTAAATGAACCTTGTTTTTCCACGTTCACATTGAACAATCTCTCGATCGCGGGTTTCTATAAAATAATTTGTCCTTTGGTCAGTTAGGCCGTCACCTCGCTGGACGAACACTTCTCGAACATCGCGTCGAGGACCTGGGTGAACTTCAGGTGTCTCTCTTCAGGTGCCACGGCGGCCCCACGACTTCCCCATAGGAATTTTATATGGAATTCGGTCCGGAACGCGTCGGAAAGTAGCTCGTCGCTCCTGGATCCTTCTAAAGCGATCTCCGCGTTTCTACGGAACAGTGGCAGATTTTCGGCCATTTTTCTGGCCGTTTCCAAGTGCGACCAGACTATCGACAGGCCGCAATCCGGCGCCGAATTCTCCCATGGCGACAAGATGGCTGCTGTTAGGCTCGAGGGCGCAGCTGTTCCTACGGAAATTATTTAATCGCGTTAACACTATAATCAAACAGTAAACCTTCGCTTAAAATCGTAGGACGTAAGAGTGAAATTTTTGGAAGCGTACCTAGCACATCTTCAGGTCCGCGTTCCCCCAGCAACGCAATAGGCAGCAAATGAGGCAGAGTAGTATTGGGAGCCTGAGGATTGGTGCACTCGTTCATCGCTCTTAAAGTGGGCCTCAGCTTCGCCTCGAAGCTGAAAGCTTCGTCCGTGTGTTTCTGCCTGAGCAGGTGCCAAGTATTCGCGAGCCTCTGGATCTGCGGTAGACATAGACCCAGCATCACGCCGCAGAACCCATACAAATTTCCCAGAGCAGTCTTGGTGTCGATGGCCACCTTGATCCATTTGCTGATGGTGGCGGCCCTTTCGATCGCCGTGGCTCCAGCGAGCACGGTGACCGCGACAAGCAGCTTCAAGCACTCGGACCTCTCTATCAGATCCACCCTAGCCTGTCTGCCATGCGGCAAGGTAGCCAACTCGATGCCACTTAATCCATTCCTATTCCCAGACCCGGGTTGCAACGCCAATTCCAGATCGATCTTCGTTAAATGAGAGGCCAGGATCCTGGGAGCGGAATCGTGCAGCATTCCCGAGACTCCTCTCAGAGCTGTAGGGTCCAGAGGTCTATGATCTCCGGTAGGCAACAGTAGAGTAGAGAACCCTTCAATGTCCAGCGCCGTGGTGATCTCTAAAGAAGGCGCGGCGACGACCAACTGCTCCTCTGCAGATAATTCATACTCGTTCCCATTGTTGCCATTCAATCCGTCGCTGGGATGGTAGTGGCTCCTGATCACCACTCCTTTGATAGGAACCGAACCGGAAGGGTTGCTGGTGCCTCCGGAGTTGTTGGTTTCGAACTCGCTGTCCCCGGAACCGTTGCCACTGTCGCTGCCCGACGCCTGGTATCCTTGATGATGATGATGATGGTGATGGTGATGATGGTGGCCGTGATGCTGGTGATTCGGAACGTAAGGTATCCTGGGAGGCTTCGGCGGAGCTGTTCCCAGCGAGTTCTGGTGATTCAAACTCGCCGGCTGAAGCGGGGGTTGCTGTTGCTGTTGCAAAGCCGGATCGGAGATCACCCTGGTGATCTTCTGACGACCCAGAGACAAGGAACAAGATGGCGGCTGGCTCTGGATAGGCGGGACTCTGGGTAAAGTGCTCGACTGAACTGGAACATGAGGCGCCGGCTGCTGATTCGTTGCCTGACGACCATCATGCTGGTCCGAAGGGTGGTGTTGAGCTGTTAGAGAATGACTTCGCTGCTGCTTCCGAGGCAGACGGGGTGGAGAACCGGTTGATAGGGATGAAGACGAGGGACTGGAACAGTGCTGACTGTTTGTCGGTGCCGCGACGCAGGTCAAGGGTACTGATCTCGGCTTTGGTGTGATGATCCGAGCACCGCTCGCCTGGCTGATGGGCCTTCCGCTGCCCACGTAGAAAGTTATCAAGTCGGCCACCGTGTCAAACGCCTCGTCCTCGAACTGGTACTGGGCTCTTTCGTACACTGTCTCTGGCTGGATGACCACCTGTTCATTTGGAAGATCGTTAGAATTGTTCCTCGTACTAGGTGCCTATCTAGACGTTAACAAGTTTTACTGTACTCTCACATCCAGCGTAAGGTTTCAGTACGAGGTCAGTGGAAGTACGAAGGGATACCTACCCTGTTAATGACGAAGTGAAGAGGCTGACCCTTCCACCGGACAGTGAGGACATAGTTCCCGGGTTGCGAGGCACAGTCTCGTACCAAAAAGTCACCGTCGTTCGGCACTTCCGTTTCCGCACCCTTCCGACCACCCCGCAACGTGCTCCCATGGTACCAGGCGTGCGATCTCAGATCTCTAGGATCCAGAAGACGAAGTTCCCGCTCCAAGAGTTTGCGCGTCGACTCTTCGGGCGGCTCCTAAATTAGACATCCGAGAACGGCAATCTTAAATTACGCTAGAAATTAGCGGGTCGAAATGTGAATGCGTGGCTCCATTAACATCGTCTGCGGTAGATCTTTCCCCGTTCAGTCATCTCTTTTAATAATCAATTCTAAATTCAGCTACTAATTTCGAGTAATTTATTTGGGTGCGTAAATAATGGTTTACTTAAAGGTTGCTTCTGTAATTGGGAGGCTGGGGACTTTATATTTTGAGAATTTTTCGATTTTCAGCGATCATTTCTTTATTTCGTGTAAAAATTAAGAAAACAGATGGTTCGCTAGTTAATGTTTCTGTGATCGGAGGTGTGCAGTAATAATTTGAAACCTAGAAAGATTAATTCAATCGAATGTGTGGTTCATAAATAGTAACCCTTGAAATTTATTTTCAATTGGATAAAGACACTGTGCAACTGTTGTATGTACCTACAGTGAATTCTTCATAAAGAATTGTGAAATATTCTATATTGAATGCATGAAAGTTGGAATGAATTTCTGTGAAATGTTTGAATGCTTTAAAGATGAAATATGTAAGTGACGTCATACGTGCATTTGATCCCGATCGATCCGGACTGCGATTTCAATTGAACGTTTCGCGATCGTTTCGTAGGCCTCGGAGACAGTCGCACGGATCAATGAAGAAGTGTCTCGACTCGGCGAGACCACGAAATTGGCTTAACAAGAACAGCCTTGAGTGGTTCGTCCATAAAGAGATCATCGGCACGCTCTCGTGTGCGGGACTTATCACTGCGACTTAGCGTGTCACGCGTGAAAGTCGGCTCGCCGAGACGATGACCGCGCATGAACGATTCAATTATGATGACAGTAATGTATTCGATCGACGAATTCTGCCGATAGGCTCATGAATTCTTTACGCGGCGTCTCGCAAACGCTCGAACTATTTTCACCACATTTTAAAGTCATTTTCAAGAAGATATTTCCAAGTTTTTTTACAGTAAAATCAAAGCTCAATTAAGACTTTAGACTAAGACTCAAAATATAAAAATTATTCAGCCTCCAGGGATTCTCAACCCCTTCTAAGCAGAGCTGCTTTCTTCGACACGCTAGCACTATTATATTTTTCAATCATCAATGAGAAAAGATGTTCGTCACTTTTTTCATAGTAAAATTACAACCTCTACTACTAATGCTACTCAAGCGCCATCGATTCTCATTCACAAATGTTTCAGCCCCTCCTAAGCGGAGCTGCTTTCAATTTTCTACAACCTCTGATGCCTACAATTCTAAGTCGATTCAGCAGTAAAATTGAAAGCTGCACCAAGATACCTAATTGAAAACTACTCAGCTTCCAAAAAGATTTTCATTTTTGAATCCTCCCAACCCCCTCTGAACCGAGATATTTTCAACTGAAGACACCCTGTGATTTCTATACGTTAAAAACCGTCGTTAAAAACATATTCACCAATTCTCAGCTGTGAAATTGAAGGCTTCACTACGAAACCTAACTAAAAACAACTCAGGCTCCACAAATTCCCACTGACAAATCCTGTCAACCCCTTCCAAGGGGTGTTGTCTGCACACAGCTCGCCACTATAGCCACAAACTACTGAACCACCGCGTATCGCACATTCCAAATGAAGTTCGAAAACTGGGAGGGGACAGTAACGAAGAAGGGGCTTTTAAAAATGAAAAAGAGTGCACTCACCATCGGTAAATTCGAGTAGTCGCCGCTGTCAACCCTTTTCCCAGCAGACTCGCCGGAGCCGGAATCCTGGTCCTCGCTTCTGGCCACCTCGGTCTCTTCGTCGGCTTTCACCTCCGACGACCTGCGCCGAAAAAGTGATCTATTCACTATCCCACCTTCACATCTCGTCTCCGGATCCAAAGATTTTTCTCCAGCACTGTGGAAAATCGTGTCGGACACACGGGAAATCGGATAGGGTTTGGCCACACCGGCTCTCGGGCCGAGCGCGCGCACCCCACTGAACTATGTGCATGGAAACCCACGACATGGCCAGGGCCGTATTTTTGGAGGACCTCGGAGGCGCCCCCCTCGTGGGGTATTAATAGTACGGGGGCCACCGGTTCGATCCCCGTGCCAAGCAAAATATTTTCCCTCCATCTTTGATGCACATTTCCTAATCCGAGACGGTCCTGCATCAGTCGCTTTCATTTCCTGATCGATTTACCAACCATTGTTGCTGGACTGCGAATTTTTATGCAGAATAGAAATGATCTGACTTCATTGCTAGATACAGGGCTGCATGTTCTCTTTTTAATAATTTTAAGGGGCTGAAAATAATTAGTTATAAATTTATGAAATGTGTTTGCTGTTCTACGTTTTACTGTACACATTTTTATTATAAATGTATCAAATTCAGCCTAATTATTGTTACTATTACTGGGGATCTTTATGCAGAATAACAATTTTCTCAAGTTCTTCTAATATCGTTTGGGGTAGATTTTGTGGTAGTTTAATACGTCAATTTAATTCAACAACACTGAAACTAGAAGTGGATGCTATGCCTTTAACCCTTTCACCCTTGTACATACTAAAAATCCTAACAAAATTCAAATACATCACGGTGAGAGTACATTTGAGAGCCTGGTCAAAGATCTGAATCATAGTAAATAATTAATTCATCAATCTAGAGATGCTAATGCATTAATAATGTCGATGAATTTAATTATTACTATACATAGTGTACGTCACATACTGTACAGATTGTACGTCCATCATTTCCATAAAATGTCCATAGAATGGAAAAGTTAGATGAAACTCTTTACTGAAACGGTCCAGAATAAATCATCTGCATTTCTCGCAACACAAAAAATGCAGCCCTTTATTAAAGATCACACTCGGGGAAGATAGAATCAAAAATTCTGAATAATGTATGAGAATTTCCAACCCAGTTTCCAGTGCGAGACAAAAGTGAATAAGTATGCATTTAACCTCTTTACTGTTCGAAGACTTGAATGCATGGTACCGTAGCATTGAACGATGCTTTTGTATTGCATATTTCCTCGAAACATCGTGTGCACTTTGCGCGCGTGTGTGTGTGCGTGTGTCGCATATACGATTATATCCGAAGCTCCCAATTGTCTTCCTATTGAAATGGAAATAGCCTTTTGTCCTTTGTTGAAATGATTATGGAAACAATGTTTGGCGTATCTGCAATCAACGAGTGCGTTCGGCAAAAGAATATTGGCTCTTCAATCGGAGATATTCAGGATAAATTTGCTCTCCGATAGCCATCAATTATTCAACAATCTATACGAGATATTCAACTGTTCTATCTCATAATATAAAACAAGAACATAAATACGAAGCTTGCCACGGATAAATGGTTTGAACGGGATTTTATTTGACAATTACCGGAACTGTGAAAATTATGGAAATCTAAGTACATTCAATATTTTCATTTTTATGAACCTTCAGATATTCTTAAGCCACGAGTTTTCTATGAAGATGACTTCAAATGAAGAACTAAAAAACTCTTCCCTTGGTCTCTTGTTATTAACTATAAATTGAATATGCAGTTCCCAAAAGAATGTAAATTTTAGTTACCATAATTTTTTTAGTAACTACAGACTCTGTTAAGAAGGGGTTGTTACCCTTCTTTCATTTTACCCGTTTCATTAGAATAATTTTTTCTTGCTATTGGAAATTTAAAAAAAATTTTACGCTTTCCATTGGCCTAATTTCTTACTAATTGAAGATCATACTAAGAAGCGGTCGTTAATTTTTCCTGATACTCCGGGTGGTTGGTTACGTTCCAAGATTCGAGTGATTCGTTTACGTAGGGTGGAAAAATTTTTTTTTCCGGCGAACGTGTACGTCAAAGTGCATCGAACCTCGGATGCACTTCGTACGTCACTGCAACGCACCCGTCTCTCACCCACGCCTGCGTTCTCTCCGTTCTCGAGCGGCGTCGAGTTGACACCGTCGATTCGATCGCGCGGCGAAAGATTATTCCGATTTTTTCCCGAACGGCGACAGCCTGCCAGGGCTAGGTTTCTTATCAGCCGGCGGTTAGGTTTAGTCGATAGTAGCCAGAGGGGTCGGGAGGGGGTTATTGATCTGTTTGAGAAAAGAGGGGGAGGGGGAGCGGAGGGTGCCGACGCGCCTGCGTCGGACAAAAGCGTTCGATAAGGGTCTAGGAACCCATAAAACGCATCTGTGCTCTTGTTTTGTTCCTGCTGTTTGAGGAAGTTGAACAACCTGGAGCGTACGACTGATCAAAGGCCAGGAAACGATCCTTGGGCAAGGGTTTAGCCTAATCAGCACACCCCGAGAGCTCGACATTAATGAGTTTTCAGATGCTTCCGGGTGTAGTCCCCCGGATCAATGACGCCGAATTCCTTTTTTTTTATCAAGAAAGTTGAATATCGACTATGTTGTATCTCTACAAAATTTTTGTTGGGGAAAAATCTGCAGAAACGCGGAGGAAATAAAAATTGAATTTCCTTTTACGTTTTTCTCTTGTGTCAGGACGAGAGTAATAATTATAGGGAAACGAATAATCCGGACTGCACCAAGAATGCAGCAATCGCAAGCTGCAGTTCCGTGAGAGGCAGTAGGAAGCAATTTTCTGGGACGTTATAAATAGAAACAGTAAGGGTACAGACGCAAGCGGATAGCACAGAATTCGTAGAAGCAAACCGCACGTCTTATCATCCTGCTGTCTCTAATGTCACTGTAACTGGATCTCGCGTGCCGACTCGCAGATTGCAAACTGTATCTGCATCAACGACTGCGCGATGACTGTGCCCTCGAGCTACCCTAATCGCGTTGCGCAAATAACGCCTCGGCCCCCTCGGAATTAGAACAGGGGGAGTCCCTGAAATATTAAAGTTAACGGCGCTGAGTAATACTCTCGTCTTGCCGTGCCATTTTGCAATCGATGCTGGAATTTTATTTCAACTTATACATATATATTTTTTTTTTCGTGGCTCAGAAATAGAGACAGACATTATCGAGACGGGAGTTATTGACATAATCCACGCGATCAATGATAGGACTGTCCTTTCGGAGCCTAAGGACGATAAGATTACAGCGCGTTGCAAAAATGTGCAGATGCGCCCGTGTTTGCCTTGCATGACACGTTCTTGCTCGATCGACGCAGATGCATCGAACAGGAATCGCGTCAGCGTTCTGCCGATATCGATAAAAATTTTCATTGAACAATTACATAAATCATACCTCGCACATATTTGCCTCGCTGACTTAATACTCCATCGATCCTCTTACGTCGCGCTTCAACGTACACGTCGGCCATTTTGCTCTTACTAACTGTTTAAACTTCTTAATTGATTGTACAATATTTACGACACTTAATCGAGCAACTTGTTTAGACATTTACCTGGAAAACTGGATAATTTCTTATTTAATAATTTACAGGAAATTCCGAACATTGCATTTGATAAGTTAATCGATACCTTCGAGTTCCTTATTTGATTGAATAGTTTATTTAGACATTTATTTAGGCAACCAGATCATTTGGTAGAACAAACAATTTGATTCTTACTCACGTGTTTACAAATTTAAAAGTATCGAATTCAATATTTTCATAAATACCTACGTATGTCAGAAGACATTACCGTTTTTACCCTCTAATAATTTCTCATTTTATTAACACTTTGACTGCCAACCTGGAAACCTCAAAAATTCCATAAAATAAAAGCAAGTTGTTTACTGAAATAAAAATTGGAAAAATTAAATGTATGATATTGAGTAGTCCCCCAACTTTCTTACATTTTACTGATCCCATTTGGTACAATAGTAACATGAAAATTTATTTTAAAATCTGGACAAATAATTCCGTCACCCGCATATGGGTGAGATGGCAGTCAACGTGTTAAATAATTTATTTCGATACTTGGACAATCAAACAATTCAACTAAATATTAATTAGACTTATCGTTATGCTAGATATTGAGGTAACTGTCATGCTGAATGGTGACCAGACCAGAGACAAGGGCCCACACAATGTGTCCGACAGATTCTCGAAGGGATTACGAAAGAGGTACAAGGTTTACAGTTTCCCCCCGTTCCGTCTCGCTCGGTTGTGGGATTCCCATGCTTTCTGATCTCAGGACGTTATTTCGAAGGCAAAGACCGAGGGAAACCGGTTCGGGACCTGCCGGCACTATTATTTTCCTGGACCGGTACACCGTCGGGTATACCCTCCGACAGGCTAATTCATAACTTATGAGAGAAAGAAGAGAATCTCGACTCCGTAGGAAAAGTTCTTTCAAGGTCTCGACGCCTGAGGTCCCGGCTCTGTTTCATTCTTTTTTTACCATGGTGCTTTGCACGGGGCTCAAAGGGAAGGTGTTGTAGATCGATATCTCGAAAATTGTGGAGTCTTCGAGCCTCGGGAGATTCCGGGAACTAGCGAAACATTGTGGGACTTGTGGATCACCGAACAGATCTCCAAGTTTTCTTCCAAGTCGTATCGATAATATATTTTAATGCGATAAACAACATGCATTTGCGAAATATTATGTTTCCCGCAAATTTAAACGAAGGAAATAAATTGCTTTTTGGGCCAATTAATTGGAACAGCAAGTTTAACATGTTGATTGCCATGTCGCCCATATGTGGTTGACGGAATTATTTGTCCAAATTTTAAAATGAATTTTTACGCTAATATATTAATTGTATCAAATTTTTTAAGGATCTGTAAAATGCAAGAAAGTTGGAGGACTACTCAATATCATACATATAATTTTTTTCAATTTTTACTTCATTGAATAACTTACATTAATTTGGTGGAATTTTTGAGGTTTCCAGCTTGGCAGTCAAAGTGTTAAAGCGATCATTGAGATGAATGGGAATGGTGAGATGTTTTTAATTTTAACAAATCAGTTGAAGATACAGAAGTAAAGTTTGCTTTTTTGGGTTTACCGTTCCATGTGTTTAATCAACAGGTGCGAGTTAAAAAATTGACAGGCTCGAAGAAGAAATATTGGAGGATTGGAAAGGATGAAGAAGATTGATGTGACGCGTGTTAATAGTTATTTCGTGGTTAAATTACCTTCGGCTGCCTTCGTCGTTGAGGTCATCCGGCGACAGAGGAGTCACGATGAGAGAGTGCTCCTTCTGAATAATTATTTCCGGTTGTAGGTGGATCGTGTGTCGCTTGTGATAGAGGTCCTTACAAGAAGCTGAAGAGGATAGGCCGTTCCTCTTTCGACGACGGCCACTGGCGCCTAGATTTTGCAGGGCGCCCATAGATGGAAACCGGAAGCTCCATGCTATGCCTGAGGAATACGAAACCATCGATTATTTTCCCCATTTCAAACTTCGCTTACACGTGCAACCATTAAAACTTCTAAACACGATCAGAATACAATTAAGACTTTGACGATTGGGTCTCGACGAAATCACCGGCGGTCACGAGATAATTAATTAACTATTCTTCGAAGTATAATTCATCGAAGAAAAATGTATCAGCTACTTGCATTAAGGAAATACTATAGAATTAATCATTTTAATATAGAATTTACTCGATATATGTCCAAAACACGCGACATATATTCGCCAAGAGATACTATTCTAGGACTATTATAGGCATTTAGGACATATTACAGTAAACACTGTACGAACATTGTCATAATTAAGGAACGCATTCTATTTAATTTCTATTAATTATGAGGTATTTTAACAAATAACCGATCTACGAGAATCTCAACTTAAAAACCAGCAGAAAAATAGCAACTAAAAAGTTCTTAAAAATTCTCAGAAAAATCAAATGATCGCCTAAACATTCCATGGGCATATATCTATCGATCCTCTATGTTCAAGCGTGCGATCACACTTCCATTCCAAGATCTCTGTCATTCGAGATCATCTCAATTCAAGAGCGCTCACTCGCGGGTTAAATCGTGTCAACACGCGGATTACGTCACAGAAACGCGTATCCAATCTCCCGAACAATTGTCACTGGCACCGACATGCGACAGGAGCTAGTCTTCTTCCACGAAGCGAATCCCTGAAGACAAAGAGAGGAAAGAGATTCGATCGTGTTTATATTAACTGTGGCGATTTGCTATCACGTCTCGGTACCGTGCAGCCATATCAGCATCGCGAAATGTTTATCGGAGCAACGCATAAACGATCAGCGAATGCCTTTTGTATGAGCCAGAACTGCCTTCTTGATCTTTTGCGGCGGACCCTCGATCGAGTTTCATTCGTGGATCACTTTTTCGAGCGTGAATTCCTCGCGTCGACCGCGATCCTGCGATCTCGAGTCTTCTTTCTTCGATCACGATTTTTGTCGGGTTCGAAACAATATTTGATGTAGGTTTAGAACTTTCTATTTTTGATTCTTTATCTTGTTAAAGTAGAAATTTCTTTTTGGAGTATAAGTACGTTCCTTTTTGCTTTTATTTCTTTCAACACTTTGACTGTCAAACTAGAAACCTAAAAAATTCCGTAAAATTAAAGTAAGTTATTTAATGAAATAAAAATTGAAAAGAATTAAATGTATCATATTGAGTAGTCCTCCAACTTTCTTGCATTTTATAGATCCTAATCAAATTTGGTACAATGAATATATTAACGTAAAAATTAATTTTAAAACCTTGACAACTAATTCCGTCACCCACATATGGGTGACATGGCAGTCAACGTGTTAATCATTCCTTTAGTAATTTTATTTTCCAAGTTGGAATTATGGAGTCTTTGATTATTAGAACAGGAAACTAGGATTTAAAGAAATCAAATAGTGTCTTAGAATTTTATTGCAATACCTCAGATTCTAGTAAATAGTTTCCCCAATTGTCTTGATTGTCATTTCCTGAACAAATTTTTTTTTTTAAAAGTTTAACTGATCCTTACATTGGAGTAAAACGTTAAAGAACACTGAACACACCCTAGTAGCACAAAATATTGTATACACATTTGTATAATATTAAAAAGAGATTCAATCTTTTTTTAATATTCAAATATACATGCAATATTTATTTTATATTACGTAACAAATATTTCTTTTTAAATATTCAGGAAATATCTATGTCATGTTACGAGAAAAATATTTTTTTCTAAATATTAAATGAATCTATTTCATATTGGAAGTAGAATATTTTGGTAATTATTTACATTAGGGGCTTCCTCACCGATTTTGATGACCTTGAAATATATTGTCAAGGTCTTCATTATGAACAACTTTTTCCTATACATGTTACCGCCGCTCAACTTTAGTTTCCGAAATATTCGCAAAAAAGTTTTAACATCTCAAAAAGTGATCGGAGTAGGTATGGGTTAGAATTGAAGTTGCAAAATAAGAAAGAAAACCTTGCATCCAATATTCTACATGCGAATAATAAAATATAATACTAATGTACTGCAAACTACATTATAAAATACTAGTGTAAAGTGTACTTACTTCTGAATCTTCTGTATCTCCATCGGATCCACAGCACACAATTATTGACTCACGAGAATAGGTCCGAATAATTGAACAACAATCACTAAACAACACTCACAACACACACACACACAACACAATTAACGAAATAGTGACAGCAGACGAGAAGATGTTACTCCGACCACGAATAAAATAATACTGCGATTTTAACCGTCCCCCTCCCACGGACGTGTGATACGAAAACAGGGAATTCCGGGAAATAGGGCCAGCGCCCCGCCATAATTTTTTTACCTTGGTTTTGTATCTAGTGTTTATTGACACTAACCTTCCTATGATAACCTGACCGTACCACCTGCGTGGAAGGGATCATTGTTAAAATCGCAGTATTATTTTGTTCGTGGTCGGAGTGACATCTCGTTGTTGTCACGATTTTATAAAATGTGTTGTGTGCGTGTGTGTTGTGTGTGTTGTTTAGTGATTGTTGTTCATTTATTCGGACCTATTGTCGTGAGTGCTGTGGATCCGACGGAGGTACAGAAGATTCAGAAGTAAGTACACTTTACATTAGTATTTTATAATGTAAGATTAGTATTCGTATGTGGAACATTGGATACAAGGTTTTCTATCATATTTTGCAACGTATATTAACGATCATTAATGATTTGGTATATAGTATAATTTAATGTGGTTCAAATAAGATACTACTTTAAATCAAATATTTTTATTTTGATAACCACAAAGATAAAATGAAATATTTTTATTTTGTATTTCAAATATTTCCTTGCAATGAAAATAAGTTGAGCAAGTAGTTAATATTATAAATCATAATTTTTAACATGAGAAGCTATAATAGTTAGCAAAGTATTATGTGTAGTTTAATTACGAATATGTAACATGTTGATGAACAGACTACAGTATCGTAATAACATTACAGGCAACAAAATATCATAAAAATATAAGTTACAAGTAATACATATTCATAGTTTCTAATTTTTGTTATAATTTGAAACTTCTTAAATTTGAAAATTTTATCGAATGTTTTTTAAATATTGAATTTATATTTTTCAAATATTGAATTCACATTTTTTTAATATTTACTTTATATTTTTTAAATATCTAGTTTATATCCTCCGAGTATTTAGCTTATATTTTTTAAACATTCAATTTATATTTCTTGTACATGTATACAATATTCAGATCCAATATTTTTCTCATATGAAAAAATGTGGCTTAAAAAATATTTTTCCAATATTTGAAAAAAATATCTATCCAATATTTGTGTGCTACTAGGGCAGTTGATTAGCATTGCAAACGCTTGTCTCAATCACCTACCGTGCTCATTACAATAACGACTCCTGTTTCAATACTTAACAAGGCATTATTCAACAAAAAGCCAGTCACCAGAACGAGGTTCTTGTTCGAACAAAAGAAAACGTTATTCCGCAGGACAATGCACTACATATTCTCAAGGCTCACTGACTACGGCTACTTTTCCAATTCCACGTCCTCCAAACTAGCAACAAATTAGATTCTCTCTAATTCGATCCCAGTGACCCCGATCTTTTGATTACCCATTAACAAAATCAACTGGCTATACCGGTAATTTTCTCGATGAGAAAAATTGCTTCCCCCATTCTTCGTTCCCCTTCTTCGCTGTCTAACGTTCACCGTTCACCTGTTCCACTCTATGCCAATCTAGACGTAGTCTACTCGAGGACCATTCAGATTCACTTACGTCATAAATTATACTTAAACGCTGCTTGTATTCAGACACAGGTAATATACAAAACCATCTAAGATTAGGTAATAATTCAATACTAGTCAATGAACTGTAGATTTTCAAAACACATAGAATCGTGTATGTCGACAAAAATAATTTTATAATATGTGTTCTATTTTATTTTGATCGTAAGTTCAGCTAGTAAAACGTCACAAGAGCAAAAGTAGATTTTCACGCGAATATAAAATTCCATTCAAACATTCTCAAGACTCGCAAAGAGAATCGTATCATTCTTTAAAAGTCCCACTAAAATTCAACCACCAGTGAAAAACCATTGATTCATTCAACACATAAAATCCCAGAAATTCGTACACAAAATAATCCGCAATCTGCTCACGGAACAATCGAATATTAAATTCGAGTAAACAATTACCGTGCGTACAACAAAATCAGAGTCTTCTTTTTCACCGAGGACCACCGAAGAGTTAGAAAAAAGATCGTTGCAGGAACGGCCCGCGATTAATAAACAGTGGCATTTCCCGGCGGGTAAACGATCGATTCGCCGTGCACCACCATGCAAATACCACAGAACGACACCATATATCTTCCATCGAAATTCCACGGGCGGTTTCGGAACGCGATCACAGGTGCAGCGAAACGACCACGCTTATTGCGAACTGGTCCCGGACAATCGTTCCCGGTCCCATTCGAGCCGCCCACGAGATTGTTCTCGCGGTGGGGCCCCCTTCGTGATACCTCTGATTCAATGGGGTTTCCGGAATCCGTGCCCCCCGTGTGTGTGTCACACGAGAGAATCGAGAGAGAGAGAGAAAGAAAGAAAGAGAGAGGAGAGAGAGTCTCTTTGGTACGGGACACGTGCGAGAACGGATCGTTCGGGCCGTTCGGTTCGCCAGAAACTGAAGTCATCGGGGGCTCACTTTCGCTTCGATCCGTTTATCTTCGCTCGCCTTCTAGCGCCAAGCAGATATAAACCTGTTCTCGACAGGCTCCTTTCCAGTCGCCGGGATTCGAACGTTGCCCCTTAACCCTTTCGCTTAGGTTTCGCGAAACTGGCGCGGGGCTAGCGTGCGAATCGGCTGGAGTCGCGAAAATAGAACGTAGATTGTGTTCCTTGTCCGGGGAACGAGCGAGAGAGACTGCTTTTTTGCTGCTTTTTGGATTTTAGGGGAGCTATCGGAGTCTTGATTTAGGCATCGCATGATGTGTTAGCTTCGTGCTACGCATTCTCTATCGTTCGTGTTCTAACGATTAATTCCAATTAATTCTAAGATACAAGCGCAGCTACGTAGACATTTATTTCTTTTCTGAATAATTTTAATCAGCTGAAAATAATACAACTGTATGATCATATTCTTTAACACGTTGCCGCACACTTTTAATTTGACGATCGTGCTCAGAAACACATTTTTTTTTTTTAACACGTTGACCGCCATGTCACACATATGTGAGTGACGGAATTATTTGTCCAGATTTTAAAATGAATTTTAATACGTTAATATATTGATTGTACCAAATTTGATTGGGATCTTTAAAATGCAAGAAAGTTGGAAGACAACTCAATATCACAGATATAATTATTTTCAATTTTTATTTCGTTAAATAACACTTTGATTTCATGGAATTTTTGAGGTTTCTGGTTTGGCACTCAAAGTGTTAATATGCTGTCTGGCTTGCTATACCTTTTTTTCGATGTATTACTCAATAATTAACAAGTGTATGCGTTAGTACACGCGTGTATGCGTTAGTATCTGTTCTTCAGATCGGACGGCTATAGTCGTCATTTGCGGCAACGTGTTAAATGCTTTTACTGTTTTGAATCGAATCTGCTCAATTTTAAATGCATGGAATCAAACTGAAAATTGTCTATATCAATTGCAAGCAACAGCACAGCCACATAGAAGCTTTAATTCCCTCGAAATCGAAATGAAATGCTATGTTATTGTAGCCCTTTGGTAATATGTTTTTTTTTTTTAGTGTTCCCCATAAGCGAGACACTTTCAAAAGGGACTTGTCCCTTTACTTAAACTGAACTCATTTAAGAGCCCCTGCACACGGTCCTCGAAAAGATAAAACAGTCCAGTCGAACGTACTGACACAAACTGGTTTATATTAACCATTATGACCGCATGAATTGTACATGCTAGCATGATAACCAGTTTTCTAGTTATATAATGTCGCTTGGGTATGTAGATGCAATCTCAAGTCATGTAATTGATTGAACAATGTGCATAACTGCGTACACTAATCGTGCGTGTCGCCAATAACTAACCGGCCAGCGTGATGTGACATTAGATAAATTAATTCCCGAGAAAGAAGAAGTCAGTGCAGACGTTGTTCCTGAAGGTTTAGTAACGATTTCTTTGCAATTCCTTATGAACAGAAGTTTCTTGACAACCTCAGTGGCTCCGGTATCAAAGTCGGAGTTCTCGAAAAGGTAAAAAATTTTTTTTCAGAATCTCGGAGACGTGGTTCCGGAACAAAGGGTTGGGAACCCTTGAAATTCTCACGAAGAATGTTCACCGACGCCCATAAAACCGTATAAATCGATGAATTAGATCATCGAGTGTCTCCGGTGTCAAAGTCGGAGCTCTCGAAAAGCTAAAAATTTTTTCTCAGAATCTCGGAGACGTGGTTCCGGGACAAAGGGTTGGAAACCCTTGAAATTCTCACGAAGAATGTTCACCGACGCCCATAAAACCGTATAATTCGATGAATTAGACTACCGAGTGTCTGCGGTGTCAAAGTCGGAGCTCTCGAAAAGCTAAAAAAAATTTTTCAGAATCTCGGAGACGTGGTTCCGGGACAAAGGGTTGGGAACCCTTGAAATTCTCACGAAGAATGTTCACCGACGCCCATAAAACCGTATAAATCGATGAATTAGATTATCGAGTGTCTCCGGTGTCAAAGTCGGAGCTCTCGAAAAGCTAAAAATTTTTTCTCAGAATCTCGGAGACGTGGTTCCGGGACAAAGGGTTGGGAACCCTTGAAATTCTCACAAAGAATGTTCACCGACGCCCATAAAACCGTATGAATCGATGAATTAGACAACGAGTGGCTCCGGTGTCAAAGACGGAGCTCTCGAAAAGCTAAACGTCGTTCGCACGGACACCGGACGAGAAATTTTACGGTGTACCGTTTGGGGAGGAGAGGCGAAAGAATGGTGGAAAGGGAGATAGAAGGAGAAAGGGCCCGCCGTCTCGTCGGTAGAAAAAGAAGCCACTCGAGGACCTGTGGAGGACAGGACCAGGACACGAGAGGAGAGGAACGGCTCCGTGTGCGGTGGCAGGCCGATTCGAAAAGCGGATTCGTGGAATGCAGGTGTGTTTTGCGTCGCACGCCGGGCCTCTCTCTCGCCGGCATAATACCTGGCGACTGATAAGGTCGCCGGTTTACCGAGATAACTATGCAACGTTTGGAGAGGCACTATCGGCTGAAAAAGCCGCGATAGGTGTCGTTTAGGCGGCGCACGAGTCGAGGCAGTGTGTTCAGAATATTTTCTTTTTTCTTTTCTCTCTTTTTCGCCGTTCGATCGATCCGAACGGTTCTCCATTCACCAAGAGACTCGCATTGTGTCTTGGATCAATATTATTCCACGTGGAAGGGGCTCCGAGTGTAACTCCGACGATTAACGGCGCCGATTAGGCGCTGCGAAAATTATTCTCCCGTTTGGCTGACGGGGAGAATCGAGGGATATGTTATTTTCAATTTGTTTCTGAAGCCTCGGATTTATTATTCTTGTTTCTCGCACCGGAAATTACAGAATATTGATTAATCTCGACAAACAAGTTTTTACGGTTATTATTCTTTTAAAGCTGCACATTAACGGTTAGTTACGGCGATAAAACTATGTTCTCTGCGTGATTAACGGGAAAAATTATTTTCTCATCGACATAGAATTGTTATGTACAGATTTTTCTCTCTATTTTAATGTGTAACCGAAGTCCGTTTCGACCGAAGATTTATCTTTCTTTTTTCTTTACGTATCCGGGTTCGGTAAAAATTCGTCAGTGAATTTACAAAAATTAATATTGACCGTTCTCATTGTTATACGTAGTTGGAGATACTGATAATTAGCTAGCACGATTAAATCTATAAATAGGGATTGGAGCACTGTTTCTCAGATAAACGGTGGAAGACGGAGAGACTACGTTTCGTAAGAAGATGATCGAACAAACGAAACAATCTTCTTTCCAGGTAGAACAGGAAAGAAGCCGTGGTTTCTCGAAAAGTTTTATTCACGCGAGTGAAACGCGCACTGTGATTCTCCTCCTCGTTTCCTCCGCGGACGCGTAATTATATGCGCGTTTACCTTTGCGACTGGAATTTCAATTGGATCCAGTTTTTACGCACAGTTGACAGAGTCGACGGAAATTTTTACCTGACCGTCGAGAAATCAAGAAGAACAGCAACAAAAACACAGAAGTTAATCGAAAGCCACTTTACGGATAGCTTACTGAGAAACATTTCGATAAATCTATCTTTATCCACTATCGTTGCTTCATTGATTCGATAGCGAACGTAAAACTCGAGAGAAACGAATCTATCTGAACAACAAAATTCCAAGTTCCGAACAACTTAACCGTTTCTGTGGAAATTAATTCAACGATGCGACACGGTGAAATGTTAATTTTTTCTTTCCTCGAAAATTATCATTCCCGTAAAATATTCCCTAATGGAATCTTCCCGTTCGAATCTCTCGCGTCTGCCGGCGAAATATGCAAATTTATTCGCCGATAGATATCGGAGTCACTGAATTCTTCTCTCAGGTGTGTGTTCACAGTCTTTCTTAGCTACCTTCTTTTACTAAATAAATAAATGTCCCGAAACGAGAAAAACAACAGTTGCGAATGTACACGTCGGTTCTTGTTTCTCCTTTTCCCCTCGAAGTTTATCAAAATATTTTTCCGCGGTCGGCCGTGCAATAAAAGTGTTTCAGACGGTCGGAGATTGTTTATTTACTCCGGATTCGGTTTATTTTCTTGGGAGTCGGCGCAGCTCGGATTTATAAAGCCGCGAGGCCACGTAAAAGGGAACCAACTCGCGACCTACATCCTACATACGTTTAGCATACCCCGCCGCCGGTTTCGATTTTGAAATGAAACACTCTGTGACGCGATTCTACATATGTTTTGCAGGCTGATCCGCGAGCCGATCGAC
This sequence comes from Seladonia tumulorum, assembly GCA_913789895.3. Taxonomy (NCBI): domain Eukaryota; kingdom Metazoa; phylum Arthropoda; class Insecta; order Hymenoptera; family Halictidae; genus Seladonia; species Seladonia tumulorum. Next base: position 6,978,866 of record OU565274.1, read on the forward strand.
CTCGTGGGCGTCGCTCGACGATAAACGTTCCTCGGCTTCGCGAATTTCCCCATTATCTTGCGCCGACTGTTTGACAAACACCGTGCTTGCAAATAATTTTGCGTCACTCGTTGCGACATTTGCTCAAACTGAAACCGCGCCCCCGCCTCAGATTTCTCATTTCATTTCGAAACGAAATTCGACTTTTGAACTGCAATCGTGGCGGACGAAAAACATCGCCTTCATACGATGTGCACAATTTGTTATGAACCTTTGATCTGTACAATTTTTTAGCTGTTAAAATCGAATTTTAGTCAACAGTGCTCTTTTACATCTTCAAAAGAATCACATCTTCAGAGCCAAATAGAATTGTTCAAAGTCCTCATTTAGTATTGCAGGGTTTTGATATTTTCTTGCTTTTTCTAGAATTCCCATAAAATACCATACAATTTTTTTGTTGTAATAAAACGCATAGTAATGTAGTTTTTCTCTTTGGTAAATTGAGCTTGTACATTTTTCAAGCAATGTTTGAATTGTTTGAATAACTACGACGAAATTTTTGCAATCGCCATCACACTTCCTTGACAATCATTTATTACTAATTCATAAGAAGAAATACGTGATCGAACGTCGTCCATCGAAGAGATCTCTCCGCCGCGAGAGCATTTCGTATCGTCCAGCACGTGCTCGTAGGGCCCCATCGACTCATCACTATCCTTTCACCATGAAACCGAATCACCTCGTCTCGAACGTGACACATGAAATTAATAACTGTCACGCTAATCGATCACCAAACACGAACAATAAAGAAAAAACCATTAAAGAGATACATCATGTATCCAACAAACAACGCCATACACACTTTCCTTTTACAAACGTTTCGACACACTACAGTAGGACACGGTCCGCAAAAAGTTCCAAGAACACAAGGAAACTGCTTTCGAAATGCCAAAAATTTCACTGAAAATCGGGCACGACTTCTGTCCCCAAAATCCTGCGCTCCTTCGGAACATCGGAACAAAATATTCACCGACACCGTAAGTACCATTTAGGATGAGAATTAATTACACGAAAAGCGTTTAAAACCTCGTAAACTTCATACAGAAGAAACCTCCACTAAAGCGGTAAAAATCTCACTAAAAATCAACACAGTTTTTATCAGAAAATGTCACGCTGACCTGTAAGATTATAAAAAGGTTCTCCAAATACCCAATATTTTAAAATCTCGAGAAATGAAAATCTAAAAGATTCACAAAAAACACCAAATCTGAAGCTCCACCACGAACCGTTAAAATCGTCCACAAAATTTCAGATAAATTTTTTAAGAGAACTCGTAACAATCTGCACGTTTTTAAATTGCACGAAAGTTGTAAGTGACCAAGCTCTTAAAAAAAAAAAAACAAATTTCCTCGATTGCAATTCCATTGACATGCGAATCCTGGAAAGAACGATCGAGATAGATCATGGTTCAGCGGACGATAAAATCGGCGCTGCTCCTGTGACGCAATATCGGAAGAAAGGGCCCGGATAAGAATATTGCAGCGGGAAGAAGTATGTGTAAAATTCGAGGAGAATGTAGAAAATTAGGGACACTGACTCTGGCTCCGTTTCGATTTCAGTTTGCTGGCGGTCTTTCCCATTTTCCTGGCGGACGCATGCCAGGCGGCGCGGGTCACGTTGCACCGGTTCCAGGTATATGCACGAGGCTGCACCGGCAGTAAAGACAACGAGCGGGATGCAGCAGCGGCTTGCACCGGCGCGACCGTAGCATAATGCGATACCGAGCTGACTGGCCGCAAAAACGAACGAGCAGAGTAGCGAAGGGACGAGACCGATGGACAACCGAGTGGCAGCCAACGAGAGCTAGAGGAACGAGACCCGATCGCAGTCAGAGAGGGAGAGAACACGTGTGCGGATAGAGGACGGATCCTTGACGGCCACCAAACAGAGAGAGAGAGAGAGAGAGAGAGAGTGAGAGGAAGAGAGGGAGGGAGAGAGAGAGGGGGGGAAAACGGGAGGAGGATTTTAATGAACGAAAATGAAACGCGGGTTTCGGCGAGGAGTAATTGCCGGGGCCGAGACAGACACCCGGAGATGGAATTAAGTAATTGCTGGACGGGGTGCAGGCTGATCAGAGGGTGCTAAAGAGTCGACTAATGTGACTGGAATTTTCTGTGATTTTTAGATCGACGTATCATATTTGAGTTTTTTTAAAGAATTTTTTCCTTCTCGAGGATTTTAACGAGGTTTGTATGGTTGGTGGTGGTTTCATCTTTGGGGGGGGGGGGGGAGTTGGTAAATTTTGGTGTGCAGAGAAGATTTGTCAGACGGAGAGCAAGTTTGTGTCCGTCTTCGATAAATTTTTAACACGTTGAGTGCCATGTCACCCATATGTGGGTGACGGAATTATTTGTCCAGGTTTTAAAATGAATTTTAATACGTTAATATATTCATTGTACCAAATTTGATTGGGATCTGTTACATGCAAGAATTTAGAATTTTATTTCATTAGATAACTTACTTTGATTTTATGGAATTTTTGAGGTTTCAAGTTGGGCAAAGTGTTAATATAGATTGACGAGTGAATTGAAAGTACAGTGTTTTCTCGATAGATGTAAAAATCGATTCACTTTAAAAATGTTTTAAACGAGAATTTCAACTTTCAAGGCTTGACAAATTATTGTAGTATATTATTAGTGAACTCTTGAGCTTAAAAGATAAATATTGTAAGATGTTTACCTTGTAAGATGGAGGGAAACTGATATTTTGCTTGCGCAAACTTTGCCTGGAGCGCCGAGAACTAATGGTCAATTAATTTCAGAATTTAACGAGGATTTAGCGCCCAGTTTTCTCTTGAGAAATTTTCTTATATTCTTTGCTTGTGCTTTGATTAATCGATCTTGGTGCTGCATCAGATATTGTGGATCGAAGAAAGGGGGTTTAAAGGAAGGAGAGGATTTTAATCAACGAGGTTCGAGCGCTACTACCTTCGGCTAAAGTAATTAACTAGGGTGGATGGCCGAAAGGAGGGATGGGGAGGGGGAATCAGCGTTTTAATGAGACGGTATAAGCAGAATTTCACTTGGTCACGAAGTAGACGATAAGAAGGGGGAGATAAAGGAAGGGTGGTAGAGATAAATTCAATTGGAAGCACTGATTACAGGAGTGAAGAGGGTGAATCTGATCGGAGGGGTGGCGAGTGATAAGCGGTTTCTAAAAATAGTTCTGACCATTGTCGTTCGATTAGAGTCGAGAATGAAAATTCAGAGCTGTGAAAAATTTTACAAGTCGTTCGTTGAATGGATCACATCTCTAAGAAATTGTACTAATTATCAAAGTACACGGGACTGGTATTTTCTTTCATCTTTTTTATTGGTTTTTCCATGCTAATTCGAATTGTCATGTGATCGACAGCCTATATAAACAATCGAGTCCCGTTTGCTGAACTCGTTTACAAATCCAGCACTATATTACGAGCGACCGTGTCAGGTGATGAGGGCTTACATAATTAACACGTTTCCCGGTCATAACGCTAGTCTTTTTACCCTAAAAATTTGAAGGAGCTCAAAATGAAATGACTGTACCTTCTTCCAGTTTTTCAAAAAAAAAAAAAAAATGTGCGACTATAATGTTTCGAAAACGGTATGAAGAAATCGTGACGACAAGAAGCTTTTACAAACAAACTTATCCGGCTTTTGCACACGTGTCTACAACACTAAGTGTACAAAGGGGGAAAGGAGGGGAAATGTAAAGTGTGGGGGAATGGAGGTGGAAGATAGACCCACGATTATACATGTGGCGCGCCACTGGTGCGGGTCTAAAATGAGACAGATGCAACACTATAACGGAAGAGAGACGAGGAACAACAGAGAGATAAAAGAGGCGACAGAGACAAGTGTTTAATAAGCTATATCGATGAAACTGTACACAGAGGACGGAATTTACTGTTCTCGTTGTTCATGGTTGCTACCGAAGTCTCCTAATCGACACGGAACCTAAAAGCAATTCATTTTCTATGCTGTCGCCAGGACCGAAGCTTTGAACATTTTTTCATTCCGAATAATCAATAACGAATATTTTTTTAAAACGATTGGGGGCTGATAAATCGACAAAAACCAATTCGTAAAGATCTAGAGGTTCGTCGGAAACGTGAAATGATCGCGTACGATCAGAATAAAAATTGTTTGACAGGAAGAACAACAGCAAAAACTCGCTAATCGAGACTCGGACGAGAAGCACACGAGCGTCAAGTGTTTCGCACACGCGTCCAAAGGTTCGAAAGAACCATGTCGTCATCCAGAACCCGGACAACTTCCAGCTAAGCGTCTCGGCCTGTCCGACGCGTTATTCGCTTATTTATGATCCGAGGAAAAAACCGGAATGCACCGCGTCGACGCGAGGATGTTGCAGCGTTGCGCCAAGGACAGTTGTGATAATTGTGTTGCGCTAGTGAAATCGGGAACCGCGACTCCGATTTCCGGTTTTCCCAGTAACCTGCTCACTTCGTCGACTGACTCATTTAATTCCACCTGAAAAAGAAGAAAAATGTTAGCTAAAAATGGCCAGAAACGATAGAAATTGCTCTTCTTCTTGAAATGGGGCCACAATGTATCACTGTCAACTATTTCTTCTCTTTTCCTCATAAAAATCCCCGTAAAACGTCGTTAAAAGCCCTCTGTAAAATTTATGTTTTTCGATGCTTATATGCTCGGATAATGGTGCGATTAACAACTTTATCGTTTTTCTCTGAAAAACGCTGGAGCCGCAACCCTCGGCAGCCATTTTGTTTCTTTTGAAGGGAACAATCATACAAATTATTTCACAGTGAGTATCCTAATTTTTGGGGGAATTTAGAAAAATTTCTATTCTAGGTTACAATCTATTATTAACGATTTTTTTAATTTTCTGAATCCTAGTAAATGCTTTATTTTTCGATTGTTTATATTTTTATTATATTTCTATGCTTGAACAATACTACAATTAAGAGATTCTTTAAATTTCTTTGGAAAATAAAGCTGATTGTAAAAGGGGAGGAATAAATATGGCGGAAGTGGGTGGGTGGGGTTTCCCGAAAGAGAACAGTCCCAGATTAAATCTGACAGTTTGTTTTCTAATTTTTGGGATTGTATAAATACTCGGAACAATTTCTGTTCTGATGCTGTGATATTTCATGTGAATTGTACCGTGTAAAGGAAATTGGTTACGCACTGAAAACCGGTCATAAACGTTTCCCTTTTTCCGATTCATGCCGAGCGATATTTTACGTTGACTAGGTCGAGGCTCGAATCGATTCTCGTCCACGCTTGTAAATAAAACGTGCCAGGAATTGTTGCAGTCGGCTTACGTCAGATACAACGGTACAAATTGTTGGAAAGGAGCAAGGTTGCGGCTATAATTGTACGATCATTCAGCGTTCACGGTGCTCGCGCTCGTTTCTTCCAGTTGTAAAACCAGATCGTTAAGCTGCACGGCTTTATTTTAGAACGCGTCGGATTAGACAAAGCCTTCCACTCCCGCCTCGGTAAAATTTACGTCTTCCTCAACAATATACGAACAGAATTTACAGCCATCCGCATTTTCGCTAGAAATTCAAATAAAGTTATTTCAAAATGCTTTTTCATTTTGCAGCCTCTTTTTTAATGATTCTCTTTCCGCTGCTTTCAAACCTTGAAATCATTTTAAGAAGCATTTTGTATATCTAAAACTTCTTAAAACAAATTTTTAGTTAGTACAATTTTGGAAATATTTCTTCCCAATAGAATCGTTTAATCTTAATTTCGTTTATGGTTTTCGATATTTTTAATTTTAAGGAAATATTTCGTATAATGTAAATTCTGAATATTAAATTGACCACATATTATTCTGTTTATTCAATTAATTTTTACTTGACATAGTCTCAGAAATATAAATACAATATTTTTCTTTTTTCATAGAATTTGTTATATTGTAAAAGTGCTTGATAGACATCGCGGAAGCGACTGCCCTTTTCCTACACAACGATTACCGGTTGAATAATTAATTGTGGAATGGAAGATACTGTACGAAACGATGGGGGCCCCTAAATTTAGGCAACCAGGCGGTTGTACTCGCAGCATGTTGCACGTGTGCAGGTGCAATGGGGCCACTATTTACCAGAAATAATTTCCCACTGTATTACATAGTATAAGCAGTTAACAATCTGTTAATACTCAAAATTAAATTAAATTAAATTAAATTCCTATTATAACATGCGGAGAATCAAAAGTAGGATCACATCTCTATTGTTTCTCTAAAATAAAATTGTTTTAAATATGGGAAAGTAAACCGAAGTGAAATAAAAAGTTTAGAATAGGCAATTTTAGAAAAAATCGAATAAAACAAAAAATAGCATGGCGGGACAGTTGGAAGAGATAGCTCCGCCGTCCTTTAGGCCTGTTTTTATTGGTGCGGACTTACCAGAATACATCGAGTTTTACAGTCAATATCTTTCTATGGAACGACGTTCGCCGAACGGTCGTTCGACCTCTATACGAGAGCGTACATGCACGCGGAATAAATGTGTCACGACACACGCGTACAATCTTGCGAACGTGCCAAATTATGCGCACGTCGCCGATCCACCGAACAACAGAGAAAGCTGGAGTAAACTGTTTGTTTGTTCCAGAAAACAAAAAGAAAAAAAAACAGAAAAAGAAACAGAATCGCGGACGATCGAACGCGTCCGATACTCGAATAGAAAAATGTAAACAAATACACATCTAGACAGCATTCGTCTAGGCTCAGAGATTGCGGCTTACGCGCTAAATCGTATGCATACGTAGATTTAATTAGCTCTCCGCTCACATGATCGTGTCTACTCGCGAAGGAATTGACATTTTACAAACAGCGAAAGACAGCAATTGTGTTTTTGTTACGTTTTTTTTTTCTTTTCTTTTCTTCTCTTCTCGCGCGTTTGTTCACTTAATTTTTTCTGTATCTACCATCGATCGCTATCTCGGCCCTCCGTTAATCCTAATCGTTAAAGGCTACGGTTGCACCAGAAGATTTTTTTTTTCGTTTTTCGTTTTTTTTTTTGTTTGTTATACAGCCGGATTCTTTGGTTAATTCCATCGTCGGATCGAACGTGATCGCGTGTAAGGAAATTAGGTCCGCGTTGACTTTCATTTGACGCGCGCACGCGGTTTAAACTTCGATCGTTAATGGTGTCGTGAATGAACAAATTTGCAATAATCTCGGTGTAGTTAGAATCGTAACGGGCGAGCGTTCATTCGTTCTCCATCGTTCGTCATTTTCATTTGCGGAACGTGCGATCGCTATCGCACAGGTATAATTGTTACAATGAATATTACGCTACACGTACTGCCACGCGTATTATGCGCGCGTGATTATATTAACGATAACGTTACAATTAGAATTTTGCTCGTTCAACCGGAAGTCCGACGATAACGTTAATAAAAAATCCGTGGCCCAAAAAAATACTATACACACCTCTTATCTTCTTTTTTCTCTCTTTCTCTAACTACACACGCAATCTCTCTCTCTCTCTCTCTCTCTCTCTTGCACACACACGTTCGTTCGTTTCTCGTTCTCGCTATTCCTCTTTCTAGTTTCTAGTAGCGTGTCTCTCCACGCACACACATACGCAAGCTTCCAAGGACTTCGTTAATCGTAAATGAAACGCGTGCATCATGTATTGTAAACGTTGAAATGGCTGCGACCGTAGTAAAATTATGGTTTGTGGGCGTGCGACGAGTCGTTCTTGCTGGTCAACATAATTCTCTCCCGGTCAGTAATCTCATAATTGTTTTACTATATTATATGTTATCGTATTACATTATATATTTTTTTTACTTATATTAAATCTCTTGAATCGGCAGTCGATTTACTTTCAATTGTGTACTGATTCGGAAAAATTAGGTTAAATTTCTAACAATTAGTCCGTTAGACGATTTCTTCATGCGTGAACAGTTGTTTTTACGTAATAATTGTTGTTATATCATTTCTTAGAAAGTTGGACTCACGAAGTGTGAGCTCAGAATTGTTCAATTTATAAACTAAGCAATTTTTTTTTCTGATCAAATTTTTCTGTCATTCTGAAAACTGTGACACTTTAAGTTTGCAAGAACGACTGGTCGCGTGGATAAGAAAGAATCTCAGAGTCGTAAAAAACGGATGCTCTTCTCACCGATAGAAAAAACTGATATTTGGCAACGGTGGGGAGCGTCGAGGGTCGTTCACAGGGTTGACTATTTCATTCGCACGCGATATAGTTATATTGTTCGTGATTCTTTCTTTCTTCGGCGCGAGGTACAAAAGAACAGTATCTTGAAAAGACAAGTATAGGCAGGTACTGTATTATGTTTCGCATTTAGACGATCGACGTCCGTTTTCGAACGAGACTCGGATCGGTGCAACGAACCCGAATCAAATCGAATGAAAATTTTTCGAAAGCTGCACGTGGAAACGCAGTAATTCAATTTTATATTTAAATTATTCCCCAGGGGATCGAAATTAAAATACCTTCCGTTGCCAAACAAGCAAGAATTTGTACTTATAAAAATTCTCGACATATATCGAGATCGTTTTCCGACATTGTGCACTCCCCGGTTTAGCGTTCGTCAGACCGTTGCGCTAATCCGAGCGATCGGGCATACGGACGATCGAATCGCGTCGAGAATTTGACTCGTGTCTTCGATCTTCTATCTAACGTCTCGGTCGGTGAACCGCTCGTCGTCGCGACGACTTTTGCGAGTTCTGGGACTTTCAGGGAACGAAGTTATTATGCTCACTTCGGGCGCGTTTATGTTTGTTCAGGGGACCGCCTCCTTGAAGCAGGAATTTCGTTTAGACTCGACGAAGTTGGGAGAAGCGTGTCGAAACAATTAATCGCGTCGTCGATTATCGAAACCTACACTGCTGCTCAAAAATGTTTATCCATTTACGATCCTCGAATTTTCGACGAACGAGGTATATGACGAGAGACGGGGAGCGGTGTATCGTTTCGCGATTGTAATTGTTCTTGGTAAATATTTTCAATCGATCGCGCTTTTTATGTTTCCAGATAAATATCATTATCGAATCATGTACTAGCATTTTGTTCGTGAACGACGATAAAGCTCATTGTTAAACGAGTTAATTATGAGCGAATTATTTATGAGCGGCAGTGTGCTTGAAGTTCGAAAATTCTGTTCGTCTCTGCTTGATTAACCCTGTCAAGACAAAAGATATATTATTTTTTCTGTTTTTCATTTAATTTTCCTTCGGAAAAATTAGATAAATTCTAAAGAACTGAATGCACGAAAATAATTTATGTGCAAATTTTATATATTCACCAAAATCAACGGCATTTTTATCTTATATGCACTGGATAAAAGCAATTTTTATTTACTCCGTCTCTTATGCGAAAAATGTATTTGCGAAGAGATTTTTCCGTGAATGTCGACTATGAATAATTGCACTCGAATGCCGACTAGATAAATTATGATTTGGCGTGTCTCGAGAGGGTTAACGAAGCGTTATCGAGACCAATTGGCCGACAGAAAGAGAACTGTGTCGATTGGAGTGATCGTTCAGTGATTCCGGAAGTCGAGTGTTTACGGCCGTCTCGTAAACGAGCATAGTTGCAGATAAGCACGCCGCAGTATCGCTAAACGCGTACACGACGCTCGATCTATAATACTTTCATGTGTTTCGAGTTTCGATTTCCTCGGACCGCGTTCCGCCGGAAATCAGTAGTTTACAATCGTTAATTACACAGATCTACCTACGTGCTTCGGCCGCACGGAGAAATCATAGGGACCGATCGATCGATCGATCGTGATTTTCTACCTCGAGGAATGCGATCGTGATCCATGAAAATACTGCTTCGACACTTTCGCTCAGAATGTTGGGGAAAAAAATTGAGCATTTGAAATTTTTTACTCCTGTCAAATCTCTACATTTCAATTGACCCTGCAATGGCAAAATTTTCAAACGGCAATTGTGTCGCTTGATTGACTTCTTTTGAGCAACTGTGTGGCAGAAAATGATTAAATAATTCTCAACAAGATTTCCGGGCACCTTTTCAGGGTTATCAATGTTACATGAGTTTTTCTCCGGACAAATCTTTCGTTACTCACAAGTTAAACAATTGATTCTCTCTTCGAAATAAAAATTGATTAGGAAAAGATTTATCCGGTAATATTTGTATTTTAATGTGTCACAGTAATCTATAAAACATTTTGAGATCGTTTAATAATACTTCTTAACTTTAATTGGGAGAAGGTGCTGAGCAAAATTGAGCATTAAATATTTCATACTCAAACTCGAAGTTTCGATTACAAATGTCTACTAAATAATAAAGTAATCTTTATTGAATTTTTGTGGTAGGAGAACATCCACCCATAATGTTTATATTGTAACTAATCCGTCACAGTCTAGCTTGTAGAAAAATTGACTATCGAGGAAAACATTTGGATCCTAATTAAAAAATGGCTGTAAACGTAAAGTGCAATTTGTAATATTTTTTGCATATTAAACGTCAGTGTGTAGTCTATAATAACTTTTATACGTTTCGTTAGAAGACAAAGACATTCATTACGTCGCGTTAAACGTTATTAATATGATTCTCTAGTTACCTCATGCAATAGACACAGATCAATTAAAAACGTTTTAAAAAACCCCTCTTCTCTAACTGAATTAAGTAGTATAGTGGAAGTAAAATTGTTGGACGATAGGCCATTTTATCGTTGTCGGGAAATTCCCGTCGAAATGCACGGTTTAATCATGTTACACGGTAAGAATGTTCCGAATGAACTTCGAACATAGTTTACGAAGCACAGTGTGCTTTGTAACGGTATCAACAGATTATTGACCAACTTTCTTCAAGTTGCAACAGCTATTAAACAAAGTTGTTTCTCATTCCTCGACGTAGAAAGTTCGGTGTAAATCGATCAAACAGGTCGGAGAACGGTGATTCGCTATAGTAGGGAAATTTCGAGACGAATATGCCGATTATTTTATACACTGTTTCACAACATCTCTAATATTTATGCTAGTCTTCCTCTTTCCTGGTCGAAACGACCAAAGTTCACATCAACAAACTCGAAGACTTATCTTTGTTTTTTTTTCCATTTTTCTACGATCACTATTCAAACCAAACGTGTCTGCAAGCAAAACCTTATCAAAAATCGTGAGAACTCTAACGTAACATTGTCGATCTATCGAGCCTGGAAATCAACGTTAAACTAATTGCTCGAACTTCCCAGGGCAACTATGTCATCTACGGAAAAACGTGGTTCAGTTGACAGTCGACTGGACGCTAAAACACAGTCGAGTTTTGGTCGGATTTAAACCGGGTTCGCGGGACAACGAGAATGTGTTTATACAATCTCGAAATCCGTTTGAACAAGTTTGGTCTTGTGTGAACTATCAGAAATCGTTCCTCGGGTCTGCCAATCGTCGCGCGAGCATGCAACGTATCTGTGTGTGTGTGTGTGTGTGTGTGTGTGAGTATTGCAAATTGACAAGGTGAAATCTTTATCTGCTGCGTCGACTCTTGTTTGTTGAAAATGTTCGTTAACGAGTCACTCTCCGATGGTCAATCTCCGTAAAAACCACTCTTCGACAGTTGTCCATGTGCTATTCGGTTCTTGGAAACGGAGACTCACACTCACGTTTTGTCAATCTCATTGATTACAATTCTTCGTGATTTTTTACTTTGGGTCTACTCTGATTCAACAATATTTCAATGTTCGTTCGCGGGTTTCCTAGGGCAAACGATATTGTTTTTAATGGTCTGTTTCGATATTTTCAGAAAGAAAATTGTTACCAAAAATTTCAACGAGAGAATTCGCAACAATGACGTACAAATGTGGTGATTCGTAAACTGATTGGTCATTCACAACGATTGTGCATACAATAATGAACATTATATTATTAGCACGATTATAGAAAAGTGTTATTAAGGTGCATACTATCATTATATACCACATAACAGCACGTCTGATGAAGGATGATAATTTTTGCAGGACACTCAAGTTGTTTAGAAGATAATTTCTACATTAATGGACTACAATTTAATTGTTTGTGTCCGGGTATGTTTGGAATATTTTTTCGCATGACAACAAAGTTGCAATGATTGTTTTCGGAGTGAATCGACGAGCGCCCAAAGTAAAGCTCACGAAGACGGTTTCCCGTGACGTTCTCTGAACAATAAAACGACCACGAAGGATTCGATAGTCGTTGAGGAAAATCCAGCTGGCCGTTCGTTCCGTGTTGAAATCAGGACTACGGGTAGAGAGGTGTCCTGGGGAGGTCCTGCGATTTCTTCCTGCGGTCCATTAGGGAACAGCAAACGGCCTGGTTTGTGCGCGATCACGTGAACGTCTCGTCCTTTTGCGGAAGCACCGGCACCAGCCGCAAAAACCATCCTCCAATTATAGTAAGAAGCCCGTTTTCTCCGGCGACTTAGAAGAGGATACAGCCGGAGCCGTGCATCACCTCGGAGATGAACATCGGCGTCCCGGCGCCGAGGCCGCCGTCAGTCTTCTGGTTCTCGTTCTTGTCGTACTCGCAGTCGAAGTAATGGCTCTGCAACGTTCGTTTCACAATATGTTTCTCGAAATAATTCTGTCCCGGAATGTATATTAAATCGTGCATCGATTTTTCTGATTTAGAAGGTCTATCGTGATCCAAAGGACACCGAGCTGCCGTTGAAACGTTTTCGAAATGAGCCGCTCGCTTGCCAAAAAAATTTTCTTGTTTCATGGTGTTAATCTGTATTATCTGGAAATTTTATTACAAGTAAAAAAAGTTACGACTGAACCAAGCGCTTTGACAATTAAATTTGAAATATTTCTAAAAGCGGAGTTAATCGATTTGGCCTGCGAACGGCTCACGTGTCGCTGTCGTTGTATCAAGTGAATTTTATATGCATTTTCACGATCACCGATATAAAGTTTTATCGGTGTTTTATGCATGATCAGAGATCGAAAATGTTCGATGTGCCGGATAATGGCGATCGGAATTGCGCTGGGACACTAGGAATTCGTATTATGGTAGAAAATGTGTTCTCCGGGTAGTAAAATTAATATGACTGTTTAAAATGTTTTACCGTTACTATACTGCGGATGTTTCTGCGTCTATGGGAAATATTAGTAGCAGTGGCATTGTTTGTCTGATTCTTCTATTTTTCTGGATTCCATAAAATAATTTAGAAAAATTTATTATTGTTCTAAATTTCGGATTATATAAAACGATTTAAAAAGAATAACTCGGTTTGTTAGAATTTATGGCAAAATGAAATGTGGATCGTTACTGATGGGGAAAGTTTCTTGGCGTACCTGGCAATCAAAGCACCTGCAATGGTCGCTCATCTTGCAAGTGATGCCCCACTGCTTGGCCATCGCTTTGTAGAATTCCTTGCTCGATTTGTGCAAGATCTTCGGCCCTTTCGTTTTGTTATCTTCTTCGGACACCTCGGTGCCATTGTTTTTGTCGCTGTCGTGCTTCTGCGCCTCGACCGCGTGCTCCAATCGCGTCTAAAATTGTAACGGGACGTGACACGGGTTCAAAACATTCTTATCTTGCCGCGTGCCGCTAAGTTATTTCAAACTTAACCGATTCGACCAAGTCGATCAAAGATAAACTTGTATTCGTCTTATTTGCCTTATCCGTGAATCTCTTTTAGAATCAACATTATCTAATTCATACAACAGATTCACAAAACATTAAATAAGAATTTTTGTATGCAATCATTTTTAACTTTAGATTTGCTAGCGAGTAATTCACTCCTTTCTCCAACAAGATGTGTATTTAATTAAATCTGGAATATTTTCTCAGGCTCCGAATCAACAAAAGTCTCTTAGACCGTTCTTTAACTATGCTTATAGAGCTATAACTGTTGTAGAGATGATACTTTGCTCAAGGCTGCGCCCCACCACGCATGACCACGCCCTCCAACACCGCCCCACTTGCCACGCCCACTACTATTTATTGCTATTATACATATTACTATTATTACTCTAATACATCAAATAAATTGAACGTTTCCATGGTGTAATTCAAGTTTAAAGTCCCACCTTGCTCTGAGTATCACATTTGATAAAGACGGAAAGGGATTGCAGATGGAATCGCATTGTTTAACACGTTGACTGCCATGTCATCCATATATGGGTGACGGAATTATTTGTTCACAGTTGGAGAACTACACAATATCATACATTTAATTTTTTTCAATTTCTATTTCATTAAATAGAATTGATTCTTTGATTTCATGGAATTCTTGAGGTTTCTTGTTTGGCAATCAAAGTGTTAAATGTGTTTACAAAGCTATATCTGTTGCAGAAAGGATTTTACAAAGCTGTATCAGTTGTAGAAAGAGCTTCATAAATCTTTTATCTGTTGCAGAGAGGATATTCTGCTCAAGGTCGCGCCCCAGCACGCACGGCCACGCCCAGTGGCACCGCCCCCACTCAACCTTGCCACGCCCACAACGTTCGAAACACAATCGGAATTCTACTATTCTCGTTTTTCACATTAATCGTCGAACTACCCGCATGAAATTAAACATTTCCGTAATGCAATTCGAGATTGGAGCAATCGACCGGCTATAAAAATTTCTTCGATACATCGCATAAAATTGAGCATTTCCACGGGTGGTGTGGGTAATTCGAGCTCGCGGCAATCGACCGATTTAAAAAATCGCCTCATTTCCAGCTGCCTGCGAGTATGTACAACGTTTGATCGGGCCGGGAAGGAAGGGATTGCAAATGGAATCGGATTGCTCGTTTCTCGGAAAGTGATCAAAGCGAGCGGTGCTCGAGCGCGCGCGCGCGAGAGTTATTGTAGCCGGTGCCGTGGGAAGGATAATTCTTTATTCCGTGACGATAACCCAGATCCTCACCTGTTCGATAACGTGCTCGTACGAGGGGGGCGGCGAGCTCGGAATGGCCGGCTCATTCCTCACCATCAGGTTGTTCGAATCAAACACCGGTGACTTTAAATTGGATTCCGGGTCGGTAGCCAATTGCAATTGGTTCATGGACAGCTGAACGTTCTCCCCCTTGGCGTTGTCCTCCGGGTCGTTTCTCTCTTTGTGGCTGCTGTGCTTCGTCGCGTCCCGCTCGTTCTCGGCCTCCTCGTCGATGTCCTTCTCGTTGTCCTTGTCCTTCTCCGTTTCGCTGTCCGGCTCCCTCTCCTTGTCCTTCTCGCGGTCCTTTTCGTCGCTGCTGCGCGACTTCGACATCTTCGAGAATGGGAACTTGAACGGCGCCAGTTTGATCAGCTTCTGTTCCCCTCGTTCGCCTGCAATTAACGTGATTTCATCTCGTTAATGTCAGCGGGCACGGGCCGAGCATCGTTTCGGCCCATTTCGAACCTGTTCGAACGGCCCAGAACATTCAGAAGTTGGAACAAGATGAGGAGTAGTTCACTTGGGGCAAGGGAAGGGAGATTTGAACCCTTTGAGCATACTTTCAGAATTGTGGAAGCGTCTTTTAAGTATAATTGATGGAAGCTTTTACCGGTGTCTTGAATTGTTCTGTTTTGTGCGTGGCCGTGATAAAAATGAGTCGCGAAGTGTTTTTAAGTTGAAACTAGAAGAACTGGACACTCTGTGTGAATACCATGGAAAATGTGGAAGGTGCTGTTAAGCACGGAAGCTTTTACAAATTATTTTCAACAGAATTCTGTTTCAACGTACATTAAAAATATACATACAAATGTACAGTTTTTGTTCATCAATTTCAAGCTTTCATTTAATTTGGATTTTTAAACAGACCGGGCGAGCTTCCTACTGAATTTATTTCTTACCGTCGAGCACGAAAGTTATTTGTTAAGAAAATCTTGCCAGCAGAAGCAAGAAACCGAAGAGAAAAAGGAACGTCGGAAGGGGATGAAGGATACGGTTCGTTTCCACGGAAAGAAGAATGGTTATCCATCAATGTTTACAGGTTTATCGGGCTTAATTGCGGCTACAAGAACCGGCCCGTGCACCGCGCGCAATAATTCGAAATGCCTTGTTACAAAGGCTCCCTTCCGCAAAAAGGGAAAAGAAATAAAGAGTTAAGCCCGGGGAAGGTAATGAGGGACGGAAGAAGTAATTCGTTTCGAAGAGCAGCAGATGTGTCATTCAACGCTGAGAGGTTTATAGTAATAATAGGAAATTTTCTTGTTACAACATCCTCCGAGCCGAGCGCGGAGGAAAGAAGACACGGCAAGGCTGAGCTGCTCGAGTAACAGGGGATGAGAGTGGTAATTCGCTTTCGCTGGAAGCAGCTGTGTTTCGCGGCGCTTTCAGGGGTTTTGATGTGTTGGTTCAAAGCTAAGAGAACGCGAAATTAAATCATACAAATTTTTCTTTTCTTCTCCTAGCAACGAGCGGAGGGAATGAAAGAATTGTCAGAAGATAATTACGGTTGAAAGAAGGAGCTCTCTTCCCTAGGAGCCACACTATCTCTCGATATACACTTACCGACAAAAGTTAAGAAACAAAATAGTCGTTTGGGAATTAGTGTATATTTTTGATCTCCTGAAATACACATGTCCGAATTAAAAATAACATGATGAGATTACGTATCATACATGAACATACAATACATTTTTTTGGGATTATACTTGTATGAGCACTACAATTAATATTGACTCAAGGAAACAAAATAAATACTTGTGACAGAAGTTAAGAAACATGAAGACTTCTTGCAAGAAGTAGAGTAAGCAATGTGAACAAACATGTTTGAAGGAGTCTAGTCTCCTTTCTGACATCGTCGAGTATGGTTTCTATTATTAGCAGCAGTAAATATGACAAGAAGGCAACATTTAACAGAAAGTGAGAAACAAGGAATAGTTGAAATGTTTAAAATAGGGCAGAGGAAAACTGACATTGCAAAAGTGTTTGGTGTAAATCGCTGTGTTATCACGAAGATTATAAAACGTTTTCAAGACAATGGAACTGTTAAAGTGGCACCACGAACCGGCAGACCACGAAAAACAAGTAAAAAGCTGGATCGTCGAATTGCAAGGCTGTCTAAATGCAATCCATTTTGCACAACAGTCAAAATTAAAAGTCAGTTGGACCTCAGGAATATTAGCAGTAGGACAGTTAGCCGTCGTTTAGATGAAAATAATCTTTTTTCACGGAAAGCATGTAAGAAACCATTTGTTTCTAAGAAGAATCTCAAAGCTTGGTTGGAGTTCGCTAAAGAACACATTAACTGGTCTGTTGCTGAGTGGTCAAAAATTCTATGGAGTGACGAAAGTAAGTTCAATTTATTCGGAAATGACTCCAGAAGTAACTTACGACGTCCTATTGGACAGCGATTTAATGTCAAGTATCTGAAACCAACAGTAAAATTTGGTGGTGGTACTGTGATGGTGTGGGGCTGTTTCTCACGTAACGCGTCCTGGTCCGTTAATACAAATAAAGGAGTCTATGGATAGATTTGTGTATCGCGATATTTTGCAAAATCATATGTTGCCATTTGCTAAGGAGAAAATGTCAATGGAGTGGTCATTTCAACATGACAATGACCCAAAACATTCTTCAAAATTAATTAACGCAAATCTCATGGAGCAAAATGTTAATATAATTAAGTGGCCAAGTCAATCTCCAGACTTAAACCCAATTTAACATTTGTGAGATTACGTTGGATGTGAATTGGGGAGTCATTTATTTACTAATAAAGCGGATTTAATGCGAGAAATTACGAAAATATGGTCTAAAATACCACCCGAGCATTGTGTTCGATTAATCGAATCAATGCCATGCAGACATATCAAATCCAAGGGTTATCCAACATCTTATTAGATCATCATAAAAAGTATAAACACCTTCACATTGTTGTTTTTTGTTAAAAATGATTACATGATTCAAGCACAGTATGTTTCTTAAATTTTGTCACAAACTTTTCTTTCGTTTCCTTGACTCAATATTAATGGTAGTGCTTATACAAGTATCATCGAAAAAAAAACTTATTGTATGTTCATGTATGATATGTAATCTGTTCATATTATTTTTAATTCGGACATACGTATTTCAGGACATTAAAAATATACACTAATTCCCAAACGACTATATTGTTTCTTAACTTTTGTCAGTAAGTGTACAAGGTGTCCCGTCATCGGTGGTACAAACGAAAAGGAGCTGATTCTACGTGAAAAAACAAATCGAGAATAAATACAGAAATTTTTTCGTGCGAGGCTTTGTTTTCCAGAAAAACAAGTTTAAACATTCGTCGAGTTGGCGTGCTAAGTATATGCAGGAAGTAGAATTGGTTGGTTATTTCCAGACGCGTCAGACGATTGCTATCAAATAACATGCGTATTCGCTTAACACGTTGACTACCATGTCACCCATATATAGGTGACGGAATTATTTGTTCAGGCTTTAAAATGAATTTTTACGTTAATATATTCATTGTACCAAATTTGATTAGGATCTGTAAAATACAAGAAAGTTGGAGAACCACACAATATCATACATTTAATTTTTTCAATTTCTATTTTATCAAATAACTTACTTTGATTTCGTGGAATTTTTTAGCTTTCTTGTTTGGCGTTCAACGTGTTAATATTCAAAGTCGATCTTCTCGAGAACGAAGCTTCAAATGAAAAAAATCAAAATTTATTCTTTACTGTCGATTTGTTTTTTCACGTAGAATCACCCCCTTCTCGGTTGTACCACCGATGCTGGGACAGCCTATATAAAGGTTCATACTGAAAAACAGCTTCAAAAATTCCTTCTGTGTTCGCGAGTTTAGTAGGAACCAACAATCTTTTAAGAAGAAAGTAAACAGAAACTGTGCCGAGGTGATAAGGGCCAAAGGAATTAGCTGTTCTTCGAAAATCGTCCTCTGTTAATATTTGAGGGTTTTCAGCCCCAATTCGAGCCCGAAACGGCCCCAGAAAAATTGGCTTGTTGCGAAATACCTCCGGATCCGAATCGAAAAGCGAGTCCCGGACGAGAGGGGTGGGAAAGCGCGAGGGTAGGGGACGAGGAAAGTAGTTCATTCCCACGAAAAGGTGTGTCCCCGGGTGCGCTTGCACCGGGCTTCATCTGTCGTTGACCCAGTGGCCGAGTTCCGTGTTATCGGTCGACCTGGCGCAGCTGCGGCTGACTTTAAAGCCCGACGACTCCTCCGGCAGGTCTTAGCTGGCCGGCCAGCGCGATCCAACCCCGCGTTCGTCGATCTCTCGAAGCTGGAATTAGCGTCGCCGGTAATCCGGAGTTCATCGTCGACGATCGATATCGACGTGCTCCGATATGTACCGGACGCGTAGCCGGGGACGCGACCTATCTCGATCGGTGTGTACCACTCCGCTCCTTTTCCAAACTCCCCCACCACCCCCATCCCCCTGTCCGACCCCGTGTCTTAATTGTTTTGGATATCTGCCGGTGAATCCCCCGATTTCGGCGAGCTTCGGTACACCGGACACGTCGATGCGGGACGCGGAATGTAAAATCGAGACGACGACGCGCGTTCGCTCGATGGGGTGGCTCTCGCTCGGCCAGGGGGTGGAAAGGGGCGTTTGAACTACATTTTCGGTCGCTGGAGCGATTATTGGGAAACTGGGACGACGGACACCATATTTAAAGCGATAGCCCCGTCCGCCGGTGGAAAGAATTCTGCTTCCACTGTGAGATCTCTACGATCCACAATCTACGATCGTGGTCGAAACTTTTGGGTTCAACCCTTTGGACGACCTTCTTCTGTGGCTAGAATTGTTAGAGCTTCTCTGTCTTCAATACTTCCTCGACGAAAAAGAAAATTTATATCAATATTCCTACTAAAAGAACAGAATCTCATTTCAACCTAAATGAAACGAATAACATCCATACTTGACCCTAAATACCATGTTTTTAACATCCAAGCTAACCCGAAGGTCTTGGTTTGCAATACTGGGTAAGTTGAATATATAAATGTATGTAAAACTTCGACGAGTAAAATGTTGCTGAAGAGTGAACTTTTTAGCTCAGTTTTACACCAGGGTCTTCATTAATAGCTGTTTATTTATGTTAAGTTTAACGAAAGGGTCAATGTTGATCCGAAGAAAGTAGGTTCAAAAGTGTGTCAAAGAAAGTTGATACACGAATCGATCTAGCTATGGCTACCATGAAGTTACCAGCAGCATCTAGTTTTTTTTTATCTAGAAAATACAAATCAGTGTAACGTTATGACGATTACCTACGAAGAAGTATTTCACGAATGTAAGGAACGTTCCTGAAGGAACTGGAGAAGATTGACGGGTTCCCCATTCGTCCATGCTTGCCATTAACCGCTTGGTATTTTGAAATTTTGCTCTGCTGCTGGCAGAATGAATGAAAATCGACCTGGCACCTGTCCGCCGCCTCTGAGAAAATCACAGTCAAGTTTCCTCGAGTCGGTGCATCGAAAGGGAACCGAGTCCGACGAATTTAGGAATCATTTTCTGTCGTAAATTCGGTTCTTCTGTGGGTAGACGAGCTCCTTCCAGTTGAGACTTGGTACTTCCGAAGTTGCTAAATTAATTGGAAACGAGCTGGGAAGACTGCAAATTATTTCCGCAGGTTTTCTCATCGTAAATTCTTGGGCCCTGAACAATCTATCTCGAAAGCTAATCTATTTCTCTTTTTAACATATTGATTACCAAATTACAACCTCTGGAAAGTCCAACGAAATCGAAGTGATTTCAGTGACTGGCAATTAACCTTTGGAGGGCCGGCAAATGACACAGTGTAAACGTTTCGGTTTACTCCAGGAACTAATATACAGGGTGTCCCAAAAATTACGTACTTTAGAGGGACAATTTCCGAGATCGTTTGAAGTAACTTTTTCCTTCGGGAAAATGTTCTCCGCGGCCAATCGGAGCGCGGCTATAATAGAATATAGTTAAGCCTAGAGCCTAATAAAGTGACTTCCCGGTGTTTTTAAGGTTAATAAAATGGTATACTATGTTATTCAGAATTGACGCAGAAAATTTTTATTTTCCGTTAAGATCTGCAGTCTGGTTATTAAGAATACGCATCGTTGAATCTCTAGCGATTTTTAGCTAATAATACGTAGGTTAAATTCCGACCAAATCTTCCCAACTCCAATTAACGAAACGACGGCCAAAACTCGTAAGCAACGTTACCAAATTCGAACGGGAACAAATATTTTCCGGACGAAGCGGGTGAACAAGTTGCACCGGTGCAACCGGGACAGGGTGTTGCAGCTGCACTTGGCCGACAGTTTTTGATACAGAAGCTCGGCGGGTGGACCCGACCAACAGTGGCCAGGAGTTAGAGTCAACACGAAAACTCATGCAGGAGACAAACACGGTCCGCCTCGGGGGACCGGAAGATATTTCGCGGGGCAGAAATCAAGCAGAAGTCAAGCAACACCGTAGAATCCAGTCGTTAGGCGAGGCTTTCGGCGTGCACGCCAGACAAACATTTGTCCGCGAGAACTCCGAATAACACTAGCAATGCGTTCCGCTCGCGAACATCTACTTTCGACTTTCGAGATCGTTCTCGCCGTTACGCGAAAACGAACGCGGAATTTTTTCGCGCTCCTGCGAGATGAAAATTCTTCGCGGGAGGACGTCGGGGTAGAATCACCGCGTCGCTCAAAGTGGCAGATTTAATTCTGTGGCTCGCATTCCTTCGCTTAGGGGAGCCCGGATTTTTCAATGTAATCCTCCCGGAGTGTGCAGAACGTTCGGCGAAAGCGGTTTTGCGATATTTTAACATTGAAAAACATTATATTGGGTTGGCAAGAAAGTAATTTCGGTTTTCACTAATAGATGGCTTTATGTTTTGTTTGATTGGACTTCTGTTAACCCCTTGCCCTACAATAACGAGCTAGACTCGTGATGAAGATTCTGAATAGAGTCTAATATATGTGACCGTTATTAATTTCCTTTAAATCGAAATAAAATTCTATTCTGTTGTAGTTGATATACAGGGTGTTTGGTAACTGGTGGTACAAGCGAAAAGGGGGTGATTCTACATGAAAGAATAAGTCGAAAATATAGAACAAACATTTTTTGTTTGAGGCTTTGTTTTCGAGAAAATCGACTTTGAAGATCTGTCAGGTTTGTGTGCTTTAGTATATGCAGCAAGTAGATTTGGTTGGTCATGACCAGACGCGTCAGACAATTCCTATCGAATAGCATGCGTATTCGCTGCATTTCAAACTCGATTTTATCGATAACGAAACTTCGGATGAACAAATTTTATTCTATATTTTCGACTTATTCTTTCATGTAGAATCACCCCCTTTTCGCTTGTACCACCAGTTACCAAACACCCTGTATATCCTTTGAGGAAAACGTAGGCATACAATAAATATAAACTATCTTTTTTTTCTATGAAATTCTGAACGATGAAGAATTTCTAATCATTATAATCACAAAATAAATAGTAGTGCAAGGGGTTAACGTTGCGTTTGTTTTCTCTCTGACATTTCATAGCTGCATCTTTTAGGTTATTTTTGAAGCAAATTACACGTAGTTTTGATTAAAATTGTTAGTTCTGTGGCAATTTGAACATGGAGTGCAAAAACGAACATTATAGGCACATATTGTGAGGTAAAAAAGCTGCCGAAGTTCACAAAGATATATGTGAAGTTTATGGAATGGATTGCTTAACAGAACGCACGTGCCAGAATTGTTTAAAAAAATTCCGTTCTGGAAATTTCTCACTTGAAGACGACCAACGTTCTGGTCGACCATCTGAAGTTGATGATGACCAAATGAAAGCCATTATTAAATCGGATCGTCACATAACTGTCCGAGAGATTGCAGACTGGTTAAATGTCTCGCATACAACTATAGAATATGCATCTCAAACGAAATGAAATCGACCCTTTTCCGAAGCGAATCATCACTGGTGATGAGAAATGGGTTGTTTACAATAACACAACTCGAAAACGATCATGGTCCAAGCGTGACGAATCAGCCAAACCACACCGAAAGCTGAATTGCACCAAAAGAAGATCATGTTGTCAATTTGGTGGGATTGCAAAGGTATTGTGTATTTTGAGCCGCTCCTAAAGAACCAAACCATCAATTCAGATGTTTATTGTCGACAACTAACAAACTGGACATAGCAATCAAAGAAAAACGGCCAGAATTGGCAAATCGCAAAGGAATCGTGTTCTACCATCACAACGCTAGGCCACACACATCTTTGGTCACACGTGAAAAGTTATTGGAGCTTGGTTGGGAAGTGATGTCACATCCACCATATAGCCCTGACATTGCACCATCAGATTATCATTTATTCCGAAGTTTACAAAACTCTTTGAATGGTGAAACATTCACTAATGATGATGATCTGAAATCGCACTTGGATCAGTTTTTCAACGAAAAGGATCAGAAGTTTTATGAGCGCGGAATTATGAAGCTACCAGAAAGATGGCAAAAGATCATAGAACAAAATGCAAAATATTTTATTGATTAAAGTTCATTGCTTTGATAAAAAAAATTGGATTTTATTTTACCTAAAAATACCGAAATTACTTTCTTGCCAACCTAATAAAAACATAGGATTATCTCGATGTAGTAACCGACTCTGGAAAAACCGTTCGGTGGCATTGTTTATTTTTTCAGGCTTCGGGGTTCTCTCCCGTTGAGCGGTGTTGCGCGGACAATGTAGCGACCGCACACGTCATCGTTTTTAATGGGAACGGGAATGCAATCATAGAAAGCGAGCGGGGACACAAGGGGAGGAAGCCTTCGCTGTTATCGACAATAGCGCAATTAGGTAGAATACTTGGCGTGGGCGCGGCGAAACCGAGCTCGCTACAGACACGTAACGCGGAACGAGGAAATTGTGACCGGCGTGGCAGAGGCGTGTGGGCGTCGTTAGGCTTTAAAATCCTCCGGTTAGGAGTTTAGGCGACGAGAAATTCTGCTTCAGCCTCCGCCTTGGCTTACGCCATTGCCGGTTCGTACCGGTGTTGTCGCACGAACTTCAGTTTTCGCGTTGAAACTCGCCGAGTCCTTAAACGGACAGGGATTTCTGCGATGTAGAAATGTGTTCCGTTTGTGATCAGACAGCCAACAGGCATTGTCGGAACTTCGATCGTTTATAGAGTTCAGGTTCGGCTCGGTTAAGCCCGCTGAATGATAAAGTAGACTGATATTTTGCGCAGCGGTATTGATCCGTGCGGATCGGACAATCAAAAAGCATTGTCAGAACTTTGCTGGATTGTAGAATTCGGATTCGATGGCGTATGAGATCGGGAAATAGTATAGTTTCCGTTAAGTAGAATTGCTCTGCGTGTAATCTGACGATCGCTGGTAGTTGTTCAAATTTTTATCGTCCGGAGGATCGCTGTTAAAATTATACGGGTGGCAAAATAGTTGAGATTGTTGTTACGTAGAATTATTCCGTATGTAGTCGGCGGACTACAGATTTTATTAATTTGTGACGAAAATAGGTGGAGGTAACTTAAAACGGTGAAAGCATTAAGACAATTTATGGCCGTCCATATATTATTTTCAATTTACTAAAATTGCTGAAGATAGAAGGAAATTTTTATATGGCTTCTGTGTCTTACAATGGATAAACAAAATTTTTATTTTGCATTGAGCACCGTACTGAACTCCAATTCCAATTATACATAGGATATGTAGCTTCGGTTGCTCTCAGATTAAGTGGATGTCAAATAGTTGAAATTTTGGTTAACTTGAATTATTCTGTACATAATCAGGCAGGTACGGCACTGGCAGAACCTCAATTCTGCGTAGGAGGTTTGGCAGCTCTTAGATCAAGTGGATGGCAAAATAGTTGAAATGTTGGTGAAGTAGAATTGTTCTGTATGCGATCAGACGGTATCACATCTGCTAAAACCTCAAGCGTACACAGGAAAGAGATTTGCTTGCTTTTAGACCGAGTGGATGGCCAAATAGTCGAGGTGTTCGTTAAGCAGCATTATTCTGTGTGTGATCGGACAGCTACAGTTCCGTTAGAACCTCGATCGCACACGGGACAAGGATTTGCTTGCTTTTAGAGCGAGTGGATGTCGAGATAGTTGAGAATTTCGTTAAGTAGAACTGTCCTGCATGCAATCGGACGACTGCAGAAAGTTGTCGGAACTTCGATCGTCCGTAGGATTGCGATATCCGCGCGTTTAAATTGTGCAGATGGCAAAATAGTTTGGAATTTCGTTAAGTAGAATGGGCTTGTATGTGGCCAGACATCCAAGGACCGTTCTTAGAACTTCCTCCGGCGATGAGATTAGGATTAGACGGCGGCCCAGCTTCTGTAAACGCCAAAGTATACGTTGAAATAGAATTTCGCGAAGTAGGATGTTCCTGTGCGCGACCAGACCGTTGAATACGGATGTTGGAAGTGTGATTGTCGGATACGATTGCAATTCGATTCGGCTTACACTCCGCGGCACGATCGTGTAATCGGACATTTTGCTAAGTAAAATTTTCCCGCAGCGATGAAACATTTAATGGGTCTCGTTAGGAAATTTAATAATTCATGAAATTGAGCTTCGGTTACTTTTCGGTTGTGTGGGTGTTGAAATAGTGATCAGCATCTGCGTGGGTTGCAAATCAATTGGGAATTTAGTCACGTAGAAAGTCCCTGCGTACGATCGGATATCCGAATACTGTTCTTGGTGTTGCCGCTGTCGGGATTACAACTGTTTCCAACTTCTTTAAAGGACAAAGTAAATGTTGGAGTAAAATTTCACAAAGTAGAACTGTCCTGTGTGTTTGTTTTTCAGAATCTCAGAAGCGTCGCTGCAATTTAAATCTACGATGCACCGAGATATCCTACGGTACGAATGCTAAAGTAAATAGAGATTCCTAGAAAGCGGAGTTGCCCGACGTGTTGTCGGCCAAGGGCGAAAGTTGTATTAATTTAGGGGATTGCCGTGGAACGATACTGATTAGATCGAATTTTTCGAATCGCAATCGGAGTCGTTTCACGGGCAAAGAAGTGGAAGTTAAATGGTTCCTGTTCGGACCGGGAAGAGATGAATGTGCACGGCCAGACTCGGATAACGAAATTACGCGTCATTAGGCAAGTAGAACGTGACTCTGTTACACAGACGCGTAGAATACTGGGTCTGTGTATCCGGGTCGGCAAGCAGAACAGCTTCGTCCGCGGTTTACGAATTGTTACGGTGCATCGAGCTTGTTTATAACTCCAAATACAATGATCCTCAAGAATATGAGTACGAACACGGGAGTATTATAGTTTAGATCCACGCGTGGGCAGAATTCAGGGAATTGATTTAAGACATCTCCACTAACTACCCCCAATCAGGTAGAATAATTGCAATCTCATGCAGACGCACTACGATACACGGCCTGACGTATGACCTGTGCACTGTTGGACAAATGTTTGTCCTGCATTGTTGAGTAATGTAATAGCGTTTGCAGCCGAGCACAATAAGCATATGTGCGACCAGAATCGTTTCGGAAGTAAAAAATCATATAACTCGATTCGACGCAATGCAATGGTAATTATAAGCGACATATGTGTTGTGATAACAATTTGTAATTAGACTATCAGGGTTTATTCATGACATCAGGTAGCTCTCTCGTGGGCATCATACGTTATTAACTGGGTACGGTGCGTCTCGGTACGGGTATACTAACGAGCAAGTAGAACAAGTCAACCATTAGTCAGACAAGGTGATATCAATGAATGGGGGTAGTAGAATGGCATTGTACGCGATCAAACATGAGCAACACAACTTCCTACATAAATTGTGCAGTTTCATAAGACGCTGTAAGGTCAGACATTGAGCTTTAAACCAATTTAATTTCAAAATAAATTCTTGAATTATTTGCAATGAAAAGTGGTACCTACGTTCTGGACATATTATAATTGTAAAGCAGAATTTTTTTCCAGCTTAAATTACATGTCTATTTCGGTACAATTAAATGCACAAAGTTCCCGCGTAATGCCTTCGCGTAAAACGGTACAAAAATTCAAAAGATTTCGGTTCGCTCCACGTACCGGTACAAAACACCGCACGACCGATTTGCATTCGACGAACATGGAAATTCCGTTCGAGAGATCGCCGCCAATGCCCACGAGAAGCAATTAAAATCTCCGTCGGAAGTTCTCGCACGGAATTTCCACAGAATTTGTCCAAGAATTAAAAGGGCAAACAAGACCGGGTAACCTTACTCGTTAATCCCGTGGCAGGATCTCTCTCTCTCTCTCTCTCTCTCTTTTACAAGCCGGCGCGGCGAAGCTCCATCGCGTTAGAACTGGAGCAAGGACGCGCGAATTTCTGAATGTTTTCAGAAGTGAGCGCCGCCGGTCGGTAGAGAGGAAGAGAAACTTAGAAAAAAAAGAAGAAGATGAGTAAAGAGTCCGCGATTCACCGTGGTTGCAGTTTCACATCCGGTCCCTGAAGGCCTGACCAGATTCGCGGCCGCGCGAAGGAAGGCTGGAATTAGTGTTTCCGGTTGGGAATGTCCGAGTTAATTTATCGGGAACAGAAAAAAGTGTGACGTATGATACTCAACGTTCTTTGGAAAATTTTCTTCTTTTCTATGCTGCATGCCTGAATATCAAAGCATAGTCAATCAGGTAAGCTTTAAAAATTTGAGCATTTGAAATTTTATTTGATGTACTAAAGTAGGAACCTACTACAAATCTTTCTAAATAATTGTACAGGAAGCTCAAGACAAAGGGCTCACAAAATTTGTAGAAAATTCGACTCTAAGCTGAATGTAAACTTCTGGTGGCTCAAAGTTAAGAAAGGGCTGATTAAAGAGCAACATAAATTATCCGAGCTCCGAAAGGACCTGTTCCAGGGTTCCAGGAGGATTTCCCAAGCCGCATGGTCGAGAGGCGATTTCGCGGGGTTGAAATATCAATTTCTACTTTCTGCTGCTCAGGCTCGCGTAAAAGTTTCTTGCCGGCCGGCTGGGAGGTCGGGGAAAAAAGATTTCTTTCTTCTCATTTACCGGAAGCCGGAGTGGAAATAGACGTGCATGGTCAGGCCTGAACAGAGTCGAATGCATGGGCGCGTAATGAAAGAAGAAAAAGGAGCGGACTAGATAAGGATCACAGCTGAGCGAGAGAGAGTGAGAGAGAGAGAGAGTCAGGGGTTGGAAAACGGGGGTGGTGTGTAGTGATGGAAGGGATGGAAAGGGTGGCTGGAACGGGGGTAAGAACGGAGAAACTAGGACGAAAGGTGCGAGCCCAGGATGACGGTGCACTAGCTGGGGCCACTGACATGAGACCGTCCACTTCTATCGAGGGGTGTACGGCCATTGAATCCGCTGGATTTTCACCCCGAGCCACCCCCGCAGCCGCTCTCCCTCTCTTTCCCTCGGTGCAACCTACTTTGCCACCTACTTCGTTCGCCTACCTTCCTCACCCCTCTCTTTCCCACCCTCTACACAGCCCTGTCGAGAAGTGGTCGTCTTATTTCGACAACCTGTATCCGACAGTGCTCACGAACCGAGCAACGATTTAAAATCGCAACCGAGTACACCTCCGCGCGGTTGCTCGGCCGACGCCTCTCGAACCGATGACGAAATAAGGGGCTAATTTGCATACCAGCCTCCGGGCCAAATTGCTTGAAGCACCTTGTTACCAGCCTCCATTTGGGGACGCGATACATCGACCATCCCAGAATCGCTGGAGATACTTTGCTACCGACGTCGATTCAACCGTTTCCCACCGGCTCAGCTCGCTGCCGATCGACGGGTTCGTTGCATGCGAAATCATCTGGCCGATTTAGACGAGAACGCTCTTAGGTTCGAGCGAGGGATGGTGCTAAACGATTTGAGCCCGCTTGTGTACTTTACGATGGGCGTTTTAGCGTGGATGAAATGGATAAAAGGTTTTGGAAAAATTTTAGAAAGTGCTTCCGGCCGTGTACATTGAGATTATGAAATTGAAATGTTCGAACGGAGCGGAAGAGGCTTTGTAATTGAAATTTTATGCATTTACCAGAAAAATGGGCGAGTGGAAAAATAATGGAACGATCGAGAACTTATTAAAATTGTTAAAGAGGAAAAGAACTTTTAACTTGGCTCCCGTTGTGTACAGTCGACGCACAATATTTTTATTTTTCTGTCCAGTAATTATTTTGATATACATTTCTAATCATTTCTGTGATTGTTGTCGCCGTGAAATATTTTTCTAGTTATCATTGAAATTATTGTGGAACACTTGTCTAGTAATTCGTAATTAAAATACTTTATACTGCGATGAAGGTTTGTTGCAATGTATTTTTGAGTTTCATTCGGCTCGAGGATTTCATAGCAGAGATCGCCGTCTACCGTCTCCTTTCATTCGATTTTTCCGCTTAAACACTACAATCTCCGAGGAGTTTCTTGTGCCCGAAGGGGTCGCATTGTTTCGAAGACGACAAACACTCTCGGCTTCATATCCTTTTATGCAAGAACTTCATCCGGCGCTGAGGTGACTTTTCGCGGGGAGTTTCGGGAACAAGGGTGGTTGCATCAGCCGCAATCCTAACCCCGGGGTGACGACGTAATCTACTGACTTCCGTGGAAAGTTTGCACTGTCAAATATCAAATAGAAACCGGTGCGGCAAAGGGGCTAGAATAAATTTCGCTGACGGGTTCGCATGAAAATTTCCCGTGACCCTTCGGTAATTCGAACCGCTCGATTCCGCCCCACAAATCATTCTCTGCGACCCTTAGTACGTCTCTCTATCGATCATTATTCACGAAATTCAAAAATGGTCCGCGCTGAGTCACAAATAGCCAAAACATTAATCTCTGTAGAAACAAAATGAACTCTTTGGTGTAAAATGGAATAAAAATCTACAGATATATTTTATAAACCGTTTACAACACTGTTGAGCAATTGTATACATTGTACAATTTCTTTTTAATCTAATCTTTTAAGTTTCCTCTGTACTTGAAAATTTTCGGGATAATAATTGTTCATTGGAACATTCGATAACAAAAATTCTGAGAGGAGGATTGTTAAAACGAAAAGGTTGAGATGGTATGGTAGGTGCAGTCGATGCAAAAATTTGCACTGCACCGATGCACTGGCACCTAGAAGTGAGGGTCACAAGTGAGGGTCGACATTGGAGCATCTTAAGAGGTTTCGAGTTTCTTTAATAAGAGGACCTTTCACATGGGATTCATTGTGTCGGAATATTCTGGCCACCCGACATATGCAACTCGCGGCCGCGCTAATAAAAGACACGGGCTGCACTCGGGCGCAGCGGCGAATGCGCTACGAAGCCAGCGAAAATTTTAACCAGTCCTTTCAAACGGAATTTTCAATGTTACAGAAAAGGATCGCATTCAGCCGACGAACAATAAGGCTCGTTGAGCTTACATCGTTCTCAATTCGCGGGCCTGGAATTTTCGAAACAATTTCGATTTGGCTGGGTCTGCGGACGCGGAACACGTTCTATCGCATGTACCACACCAAAGCACTTAGGTCGCGGATTCGTTTATTCGAACGGTGTTGATAAAACGCGCCCCATTTGTTTGAATCACCGCTCCACGTCGGGAACATTTTTTCAAACTGTTCCCTTGATAATTCCGCTTTCAGTCTAAAAACGGGCAATGCTATTCGTATTAATACGCTATTATACTTCCCAGTGATTTCAAACGCTAAAACTGTCTCAATAAAATAAATAACCACAAATTTAACTTGTCTAAGTAGAATAGTACTGCCTATGGTCAGACAAGCAGTTCGACTAAGAAAACATCTACCAAATTTTGCCATCCAGTTTGCCAGTTCTCAGTTCCCTTCGCCCTTTTCCGTTCTTGCTCAGCTCCGTACCCTTTCATCCCCAAATGGGGTTGTAAAAAAGAAACCTGATCAGGCGCCTAAGGGAGTCAAAGCAGGTTGTCAGCGTTCGCGTGCTCGCCCCAGGCAGAATTTGCGCAGAAGCGAGACCGGATAGGTCAGAAACGGCTGAGAAATGGCCGTGATTTTCTTAGAAGGGTTGAAGAGGGTTGGGCGAGAGGGTGCCGGGGGTCCGTAATAAATAGGAGCGACGTCGAACGAGCGATAAAGAGGATCGAACGGCTCGACGGGAACCGGCGATGGCAAGTTTTATGGAAGGCGAGGGAATTTCTGTCAGGGCGGAGAGCGCCGAGAGCAATCGTCCTGTTTTTGAAGCTGATGCCTGCTGATAGCGGGGCGATCAAGAAAAATGATCGTTAACGGAGGTCTCCGGCAGCACGGGCAAACTTTCTGGGCACACGTAATTAACTCTGTTATCGGGAAATTGGCCAGATGGAACTCCTGTTCCGGGAATTTGGCCGGCGTCCGATTTATCCGTGACTCGTATTACTTACGTTCCCCCCTGTTGCTGTCTACAATCACGGCGACGACTGCTGCTGCATGAAAAATAACCTACCGCGATTTCACTCCCCTGTTCTCTCGTGCAATTGATCTACGGAGACTCTGTCCACCATTGGAAATTCATTTCGAACTTGTACGCTATAAAATTTCGACGTTTCGCAATTTTTACAGATCTCGGCGTAATTCGCCGAGAAAGCCAAGTTCTCCGAAAATGTTTTACTTCAACGGAACTACGTTCGGACTAGATTCTCGGGAGAAGTTCTTTTTTTAAAAATCCCCGGAGTTAACGAAGCTGTGCACTTTTAATGGACACGTACTCCGGTGGCATTTGCGGGACCGAGTTTGAAATTTTGGACGAGTTTTACCCCGAAATTTCGAGAACTCCGGCTGAAATTTGGCATAAACGTTCTGAACAGAGCTATTTAGATTTGAGCAACCGAATTTTCTTTTTGGACAAGGTGGAGCATTTTTGATACGACGGATTTTCTGGGAAAATTGATATTTTAAAAATTGGCTAGAATAAACATCTTGTTTCGCCTTCTTTCAGGAGATCTCACAGTTTCAGGAAACTCCCTGCCACGCGTGGTCAATTGTATAAATTTTTCATCGAAACTGACCGAGTACACGTTGCAAGATGTGCGTAACAATGTTTCGACGAAAAATAATTTGTTCGAGAAAGCAAATGGTCAAAGTGCACCTCGGTGCTTCTTCAAAAATTCATTGACAAGAATACGCGTTTTGTGTGTAACTGCCGGTCGGTGAAAAATAATTCTTCTCGGAAAAGGAACAGCGAAATCACACCGCAATTTTTCGTTAATGTTTGCGGTTGATCGCTGCAAATACCGCGTGCAAACGCGGCACACACTTCCCCGCGAAAGGAGTCGCGCGAATCATCGGAAAGGCAGTCTATAAATATCGGGCTGGAAAAAAAAGTGTTCCGCGAACGGACGAGTCACTTGAAAAACGATTTAGGTCGCGCGGTCTTGTTTCACCGCATGAAAAATAACGCGACGTCCCGCGGAAAATGTGCCCGTCGCCGATGTCGCCGTTGTCGTCGTCGTCGACGAACGGGATGCCCCGGTTGATATCCGATATTCCGCTGACAGGACGCCAGCCGAGACCCCGAAAATTTCGACGGACGAGGATCGAGCAAGTTCGAGGCTTCGGCATCAATCTTGATAGTATTCTACTCGGATTCGCGTCGATGAGTAATCCTAAACCGCCAAACAAACTTCTGACCCATCTCGGATGCCAGCCACTCCCTTTCTTGCTCGCGCGTTTTAGCGTTGTATGCGTGTGTGTGTTAAAGCGAGGCTGAAATTACTCGCTAATATCACCGGATGGCGGTTTCTTCTGATCAAATTTCCTCGACCTTCGGAATCGAAGGAGGATTCGCTTAATTGTCACGTGGACGAGATCGTATCTTCTCCCACAAAGATATCTATCTATTTCTTTCAATATTTTTCTGAAACGTTTCAACACGTTTCTCCAAGTATTTTCTTTGGGGGGGATCACGGTGACAGTAGAGAAGCCCTGCGCATGTGTGTTATTGCTCAGACATATGACATGTTCCATCCGAATATCAGTATGGAAAAGAATTATTGGGTTCGTGTATTTAAGTTCTGAAGTCAACAATAGAAAGGAACAACCACTAACAATTGTTGCTTTGACGATGGTTGTTGACGTACGCCTTTAATCAGACAAGGCGGGAGAACCAACTGCATGGTTAATAAAATTGTGTAAATACGTTTCTCAAAATCTATGCAAAGCTTTTCTGTTATCAGCAGGGAGTTCAAAAGGAAATCACTTACAAATAATGTAGTGTGTGATTGTATTTAGTCAGACCAAAGCTAACTCAACAGTACCTCTATTATCGTCGAACATTCTACCACCACGGGGTTGTTCTGTAATTAACTTGATGCTTAAAAGGGATTAAATCACAAACAAGGTAAAATATATCTGCCATCGATCAGACCAATACCGTTTCAATCGCATTGTTGTCGAATAGGATGTGGAGTTTTTCTGTAACGAATAGCATAGTGAACGGGAAATAAATCAGAAACCAATATGTCTGCCTTCGACCTAGTAATCCTATTAGTACCGAATTGCGTACGGAGTTATTCCGTTGTTAATAGGATATTTAATCGGGAAATAAATTGCAAGCGAAGCGGAACATACCTAACCTTAATCCAGAGCAATACTATTCCTAGTAATTCCTTTCTTATCGAATTGCGAATTTTTAGTAGCCTCTAATATATATTTAATCGAGAAATAAATTACAGGCCAAGTAGAGTAAACCCGCCTGTGATCAGACAAATGGTATTACATCAGTAATTCTTTTATTATCGAATTGGATATTGCATTTTTAATAGCTTTCATAATATTTAATCAGAAATAAATTAGGTAGAATGTATCTACCATGGATCAGACACGGTAATTTACCTAGAAATCATATAATTCTCTAGTGAACTATTTTCGAATCTGCTAACACGTTGAGCGCAAAGCAAGTATTAGCCCGGTTTCACGGTGTAAAAGATCAGATCGTAATTTCTCGGAGGCGCTTATTGAGCCGCGTGCAAACTTTTTAATGCACCTGTTGATATATGCACTGGCACGCCGGGAGTAAAGCGATTCAGGATCCTGGTAGCTTTGTCAAAGCAGGTTCCGTATCGAGGCAACCTCCGAACGATCGCGTGAAATGTCAAACGTGACTGGCAAACACGCAAAACGCGTTCCTTTGAGCGAGACGACACCGCCCGATCGATTTAATATCGAGCTGTGCTACTTAGACGTTGCTCCGGTTCGCCCGAAACGGAATTTTTCTTCGAATTTTCGCGAGTTTCCTGCCGACTCGACGGAACGTAAACGCGAAAGCATGCGATCGATCTGAAATCCGCGACGCACGTTACACGAACAGTAACGGTCTGTAACGGAACTCAGCTTTTAGGCGTGCCCTAATTAACGAGTAAAAACTAAGGAGATCCTCGTTTACACACGCAACATGTGTAAGCGCCGGAAGTGGGTCACGGGGTGCAATCAGTTTAGTCCTTCTAATTGAACGCGCGGTACCTTCAAATTAGCTGGGAAATTAATGCCGCGTCAAACCTCAAGCGTCACCCGTTCCTCGGGCTAATTGCGAGTATAAATTATGTATCGGCCGCTCCCTTCGGAAGAAGAAGAAGAATCTTCGGGGCGCCCGACGACGGAATCTGATCAGCGCCCGATAATTTGTCAATAGTTTATCGAGAGGAAAATAATGGGACGGGAATGCGAGCCGAGCAGCGTTGAAAAATTGCGGGCGTCGCCGTCGCGTCCAAGAGAAATTATCGAACCTTTTACTTTTTTTCTTCGTTCCGGGGAAAAAGGAGTCAACGACGCAGAAACGTTTGCCGGGAGAGAGGGTTGCCAGACCGAAACGAGGGTCTCGATGACGGACAAGAACACTCGCACGTGTCGCCGAAAACCAAGGTCCGTCTTGGCTCGTGATGGATTGTTGAATTGTTTATTGTACGCAGAGAGTGTCGCGGGAAAAGGCGACGGAGCTGGTCGATAATCAATCCGGAAAATTGCCGAGTCAGCTGGTCTGAGTCATAACAGACCGCGGGACCTTGCACACGGTGTCCAAAAATAGTCGACAATTGCAGCCGGTTGCAACAGAATTTGATGCAGTTTCGTTGTTCATTTGTAGGGCAAATTGAAGCGTGACAATCGCCTCGTAAAATGCAAACTTGGGTTACCATGCTGTGCAATCGCAGTTTAGTGACCCTCGACTGTTAACTCGTTCAGGACAGAACATCTGTATATTTAAATAACAATTATCTAAATAACACAAGATATATTTTTCTTTTCTCACTTTGATACATAGTCTAATTTTCCGACAAGAATGTTTCTAATATTTTACAAAGTCCTACTCCACAAACGGTGAGGACACGTTTTACAATTGTACTTGACGTAGAAGCTGAATAATTTTCATATTTCTATAAACAAGTATTGCCGTTGCATGACCAATTGCGTACAAGTCGTTAACCCTCTACGGGCCCGTGTAACTTTCAGGTCACGTGCTAATATATCGAAATTTTGTCGAATAATTTCAGTTTTTTTCACAAGATGACGTATACGTCTTAATTATATAACATCTCTGAGATAACCAATAACAATATTGATGACGGTTAGCAGCACCATCAAAATGAAATATCAAAGTAAATGCCTTGCAAGTTGTCTGCAAATAGAAACCAACGGAACAAAATTCGGCGCCCATAGAGGGTTAATCTGCAATATCTCCGAGACTATATTCTTTACTAGCAACGCTACACTAACAAGAGCACAGCAAAGAAATCACCGTCCGTGAAATCCCCATTAAAAATCGAACCACGATCGAGAACTATCATCGAAGGGGTGCCTAGGGCTCAGAGACGAGTTCCCGTGAACTCCGGTGAGCTAAAACCGAGAGAAATAATGAAAGCTAAACACGGAGAAGTGAAATATTCATCCCCGGTGTCCGGGGTCCGATTGAAAAATAATATTTCAACGAACGTCGTCCCACGTTAGCTATAACGTCACCGGAACGGTAAACACAGGCCCGAGGGGGTGACTAACATGTCACTGACACTGTTGCGTGAAATTACGTGCTATTTATACCGCGAACAAGCGAAATCTCCGTGGTACAACTTGCGGTCACTTCGCAGCCGCGTCGGAGAAGTTTGCCGAAAAAATTTGTTTGTCGTGAATGGCGAGGTGATCGATCGATCGAGAGTTCGGAACGGAGATCTTGATCGAGGCTATCGCGAGCCATCGGCTCTATTGATCGGCAATGTCAACGCACACCAGCGCGCTCGGTGGCGTAGACACACGCGAGAAGGGTGCGTTTCCTTCGCCGGACAAAGCACGCAGATCGCAGATAGATTTTTTCAGACGGTGCTCATCACGTAGCCGAGGGATCGGTGGGGGAAATTCTAGTGCGAATTGTGTGATTACTCACGAAATTCGAGGTTTCTGGTCGAGCGAGCGACGCGGCGTTCTTGCTTCCTTGAAATCCGGCTGGTCAGCTTCGTGAAGACTTGCACGGGGTGTCGGTGTTAGACGGCCATGTTGTTGGATATCCAGCGCCCTCTGGCCCACGCTCCACGAACGTCCTGATCCCTACCCTCCTGCTGGTCTGCTCTTCACCCCTTCGCTCAACCACCCCTTTCGACCGGCGTTCCGACGTGTCACACTTTCGCGAGTTCAAGAATCCGTCGCCTTGCCGCGTGCCCTTTCACCCTGGGGAGACGTAGCAAGGGGATTTTAGAGTTTACTGACTGTAAAATGATGATTACGCGTCGTCCTCGTTGGCTATGGCTTCTTAACATGATTTATTGTGATTTTGTATCACGTCGTTCATGTTCAATTTCTCGAATTTAAGCCTTCAACCCCTGGAAAAATTAACACGATGATTTATAGTGACTTTATATTGTATTACATTTTCGCGTAATATTTATTACATTCTGTAATTTTTAGCTGGCAATTTCGAATATAACGTGAAAAGAAGTGCTTTATTATTTTGAATTTTAATGAAACATTTTTAGCTCGTATGTACGTGGAAAAAATATAGCTACTGTGGAATCAGCACGGCTGTTCTTTCGGTAAACCAGTAATTCATTATGATGTATTTTGCGTGAATGTATTATTTTGCTGGTTACTTTGCAACAATCTGAACCCGGCTGTCGGCCCTTTGTACATTCTAGGGCGTATGTTAATGTATGTACATGCGTTTAACCTTTCCGCCACTAATGGGACACATGTGTCCCATGCAGTTTTAAAGAATTACTAAGGGAAATACCACGGTTTCCATTTTAACAAATATGCACAACACAGGCCACTAATGGGACGCGCATGTCTCATACTTAGAGCAGGAAATGTTAACGCGGAACCATTCCTTTTCTAAAAAATATAGCGTCCCAGTGATATCGCACCTGATTAATTGCGACGAGAAAAATTTAATCTCTACGACGCAAGAGGTCGAAGCCGTCAATATTAATTTGTTTATGTTGTTTTCTAATTTTACTGTGTATTTAAAATGCTTCCAGATTTAAAGCAGATGACAATATTTTGGTTTCCATGTTTAGAAGTGGCTAGTCGTGGTTCCAATTTTATCAAATAATACAATACAATGTTTTGACGATACCACTGACAATACAATGTAATGTAATAAACGAAGAATTTTATTTCAAAACTTTTGTTCAAGCTCTCACAATTGACGAGTCGAATGAAATAAAATCGAATGCAGACGAACGTTCAAATATTGATCCACTTCGAGCGAATTTCTCTAGGAATAAAAAGAACTGCAGAACAAATACCTATGCGTGTTTCTGCACATCCCCAAAGTTCCATCATTTTTTTGAATTTCGGCGATCTCCTCCTCGAAATGTAAAAGCTTTTGGTGAGCAAATATTTGGGTCACCGTGTCACGATAAAAGTTCATTTTCGATCTATACGGGTCGAATGTACTTTGGAAAAATATTTCCCTAGCCCGAAGGGCGTACCCTTTTCATCTCCAGGAGCGGTTTTCTTCGGTTGTTAGTTCCCGAAGAAGAATTGGTTCGAGTTGAGCCGCGAGTCAGCTGCGCGCCGCAAAAGCTCCGCCGGCGACGACTTTCGGACAGTTCTGATGACTGTGCCCGCCAACGTCCCGCGGGAGTGACCCTCAAAACTTTCCCCATAGTTTCGGCTCATTCCACGGAAGAGACGCAGAAACGTCTCCGGTTCCTCCTTGACGAAACACCTTCATGAAAAATGGATGGCGACGAGCGATTTATTTCCGGCTTTCTGCCGGAACTTTCGCGCCGTGTGCTCGACAAAGCTCAGGCGGAGATAGACAATCCCAGAATGGTCAGAAGCGGAGAAATTCAATATAGAACTTTGACGAATTTTGTACGGAATGTGCCGGATAAACATAAATGTTGTAAACCTTACGGAATTTGTCTTCTTTAGAAGCAACAGAAAAATTTGGACTAGAGGAGAAATTCGAGTAGTGTTGGTTCTGAGGGAAATAATGTTGTAACGTTCGGTGAATAAGAATAATGTCCAATAATGAAAATATATTATCTGCCTGAAGAGTAAAAATGTTTCGTTCTTCAGAATAATTTTAATAAGTCGGAGATGCTTGGATATTCTTTAATTTTGTGTGAACGCTTTTATCTCTTTCATTTCACTGGAGATCATAAAGTAAACCAAAGCTCTACGACGGTGCAATGATAAAACGTTTATTAAAACAACGATGGCTATAAAGGATGGTTTCTACGAGGCACTATATCAGTCGACATAATCCTGCCAATACTCGCTGCTCTAAAATAAAAAAAGAGCCGAATTTTTGTTCGAGAGGACAGTGGGAGCGAAAAATAATTTCAATCGAGACAACGTTATTCTATGCAGCCGGGGATTATATCTTTATGCAGATGATTTAACGCGAACGATGGAATATTTAAGGGGCCTTGTAGAGACTGCCCGCGGATCTGCATTATATATTGAACCCGTAACTTCCGGAATATTCAGCAGCGTTTAAATTATGCGCTTTCAAAGGACGGCCCCCTCCCCGTCGGTTTTCCTTCTTGTTTTCTCCGCCGGGTTTTCTTCGGGCGTCGCGGACGGAAAAACGCAAGACGTCCTCTCACCTCTCGACGTGTCGATGAATGCGTGCTTTCAATTAAAATCTTGCGCGTTTTAATTGAAAAGGGGCGAGAGGGAAAGAGAAATAAAGAAAGAAATAACGATAGAGAAAGAGAAGGAAAAAGATGAAAACCCCGTCGCTTATTTAGAAATGAATTAATACGCGGACACCGAGGGTTGTTTCTACTCTCCCGACATCTTTCAAGGTTCGCGAATGACCTCGGAGACGTCGCGACGCGAACCGTAAGGAAGCCTGGAGGCGACGCTCCTCTCTTCTTGCATCAGAGAGTGGTGCATTAGATCACCGGAAACTTGACACTGAATGCAACCCTCGAGGAGAAACAAATTTTCCACCGAGAAACGGAAACAATTTCGTTCTGCTCGTTCTTGAAAGGGGGAAATCGTTTTCGAGCACTTATGATAATAAGACCATTTTGCCAGTTAAAAGCATATTTTTCAGAGAAAGCCAACAATTCTGGGGTTGGCGAGCAGCGGCGGTTAAAATGAAATAAAATTTGTTCAGTTCGTCCTAAAGGAATAACCAGAACCATGGTGACAGTCTGCAAATATTTTTCAAAAAACATATTGTACAACAAAAAGAGACGTCTCACGGTGATAATAAATCTTCTCTGCGCGGACGTGCTTTCCTCTAGCTAAGCTAAACTTTGAGCGACACTGATGACCTTGAATGACCTTGAAAGACGAAAATGTTACAGGTCAGTGAATTCGTTTCGGGACAGGCTACGCCACAACAGAGGTCACCGAAACAGGGTAAGTTTTGTTCGAAGTATTTTTTGCGACGAGTTATAGTTTGGAAAATAATTGACAATTGACAACAACAAAGTAGAATTTCATTTCGGAAACTAATAATTAGACTGCGGATGTTTATGCAATTTCCAATTTTTATAGAAAAATTTTATGAAAGTGGTATGAAATAAAATCCTATTTTTAACGGGAACAGCCTTTGTAGATCCAAAGCAAATAAAAATCGTGTTAAATTCTCTCGAATATTATATTATAGCATTTTTTGACCATTTCCAGAAGCCATAAATGCATAAAGATTCGCTGTCTACTAATGATATTTAGTAGATCCTGTTCGAAATCTCGTTACGGTACAAAGGGTTCGCGCGAACGTAAACGGCGGCGAAACCAAGTCGACGGTCGATCAATAGGTATGTACGGGAAACCCGAAGCATCGACAGCGAAGGGGAAGGGAAAGGGACAGAAGAAGGTGCAAATTAGCTGCGGGAAAAGGGTGTCTGAGCCCCGGGGGCTCGGTAACGAGCGAGGCTCTGACTCGCCGCGTTTCAGGGGCCATCGGCTCGATTACCCACGGAATTAATGTATGAATTAGGTACACACGTCGGGCCGTCTGCGTCCGCGTTGGCCCAGATTCCGTAGGCCCTCGAACGCCGGCCCATTGACCTTTACGGGGTGGCGAACGATCGCCGGAAATTCGCGGACCACGCGGGAACAGCGCTCGGTTTCGCACGAGAGCGAAAAGAGTAGCTCTCCGGGGCCGTGATAAAGCCACGGCCCCGAGATCGATGGGGTCGTATTAATTATAACAACCCCGGAAGGGCACTCGAGAGCAACCACATCCGGCCACTCGACCGCCCCTTTCAACCCCCTCCTCCCCACCCCCTTAACGGATAGGAATTCGCCGAAAATTCTTCCGCAACAGACTTGCTACTCGTTGCTGCCGGAACGAGTAGCAGAGAGTCGCGCGCAACCAACCCCCCTTCTACCCCTCTTTCGGCACCCTCGACCACTTTACCGTCTCGCTATCGCCACTTTTTCTGAGTGGCGTGTACGTGCTGCACGCCGGGATTAATTATACATAAGTATCAACCGGCGAGGGTCTTAGCATTCGCCGCGTGCGGCCGGATTTGGGGTAGGTAATGGACTCGATAGGGGTTGCGACGGGAATACCACCCTTGTCCCAGCGGTGCGTGGCTTGCGAGTATGATTTTCGATTTTTTCTCGAGCACACTGATACCTGTAAGTTTGTAATTATACTGCGGATATCATATCAGCTTTAGCCAAGGGAATACCACCCTTGATTAGGGGGTGTGTGTATTATTTGTGAGTACTCAGAATGACTGTCAAAGTATTGGAACATAATATTTATGCGCTTGTGTTTATAGACGGTCAAGAAAGCCTCAGTGCACTCTTTTCAAAGGGTGCTTCGTGAAGCAACGTTTTTAGAAGTTGTCCAAACGACTTGAGTTATTTTCAAAAACCTGGGAGGATCAGTTTTACAAATTGTAAATATTGATTTCACAGCTGTTTCACTCAAGTCTATAATAAACATTTGACGCATTCCATTTTCATTACGAGATCCACCCAGCATGCACAATTTAATTGTCTCCCGCACAAAAACCAAATTCCATCATTCAGCATCATTCTTCGCGCAGCTCTTGGCGCGAGTCGAACATTATTAAAAAAACTCCATTATTAAAAAATAGAGCCGCGAAACTTTTTCATAATCCGTCGGTGGCCCGATCGCGTAACAGAAACGCGAATTTTCGACGGGCCGTGCGAAAATTGTCAGCGAAACAGCGCCGTCGGATAAATTGTTGAATTCTCCGCTGCCGATAGATGATTAAAACAAAAGGGGAAAAACGAGCGTGCCGAGTCGCGTTGGAAAAATAAACTTCCGACGTTTGACGAAGGGCGGACCCGGAAATGCACGAGGCTCAGCCAAATATTAACCGGATTTTGCATTCTACAACAGCACTGTTGTTCTTGTCTAGATAAGACCAAGCGGAGTTTCAAGCTGACATGTCCTTCGCTCAATCCGCATCATGTGCTGTTCTGCTTAACTATGTTCCCGACACCTGGAAAGATGAATGAGCAAATAGTATCGAGTCCCATCTGTGGAAAAAATAAATAACTACGATTTGGAACAGTAGAAAGATTATGAGAATTGATATATCACTTTCAACCTATTAAAATTATTCAGGAGGGAAAGAATTTCTCTAGTGGCTCCTGTTTTCTGTAACAAACCGAGAATATTTTTACTTTACATAATTCAATAATTATTATACATGGTGTTTGGTAACTGGTGGTACAAGCGAAAAGGGAATGATTCTACATGAAAGAATAAATCGAAAATATAGAATAAACATTTTTCGTTTGAGGCTTTGTTTTCGAGAAAATCGACTTTGAAGATCTGTCAGGATTGTGTGCTTTAGTATATGCAGGAAGTAGATTTGGTTGGTCATGATCAGACGCGTCAGACAATTCCTATCGAATAGCATGCGTATTCGTTGCATTTCAAACTCGATTTTCTCGATAACGAAACTTCGGATGAAAACATTTTATTCTATATTTTCGACTTATTCTTTCATGTAGAATCACCCCCTTTTCGCGTATACCACCAGTTACCAAACACCCTGTATAATCCAAGTGTTTCAAGGAAGTTAAATAAATTTAATACCTGAATTATGTACACAAATTTCGTTGCTGTGATGAAAGACCCCAATTACGGGCTAGCAAAAAATAAAATATTGATGAACAGATGATCGATGAAACTTTTAGGACAACTTAATATTCGACCGACCCTCGTGCTCGTTATGGTTCGACGAAATTCCTGGAGTTGGCCGATCGATATTGTAAATAACGATCTACATATCCGTTGTTTTCGACGCGGCACGTCGATATTTCCTGGGAGATTTATCGGATCGAAGAAGTTCCCGACTACTCCCGGTGTTTTTCAACGGTCGACGAACGGAAATTTATAACGTCACGGAGAAGATCCCCCGTTGTCAGCGGCGGAATTGCATTTCAGCTGAATTATCACGATTGCGCTAAATTATCGACGTTCCCGCGGCGTCTCCCCCCGCCCCCCGTCCGGGCTTATTCATATTTAAACATGTAATCTGCTGAGTGACCCGTCCGACGCGATTTCTCAATGAACCCGTCGAACAGTATGCCGTGTCGCGCGGATTTTTTCGCACGCGGACTCGTTTCGTCGGTGCACGCGGATGTCTCCGGGCTAATTAGTCCGGGAGGAAAAATTACGGGATCGAAGGTGATAATACTTGCTCCCTGCACCGGGGAAATTCAATATCGCAGCGCGCTCGATGCGAGTTTTAACGCTTGCATTGTGCATTTCGTAATTCCAGTTTTTCTCGGTTTTCATAGCCGGCGCGAACTGAAACACACGGTATACTCGTTAAAGTTGCGTCCTGGGAAAGTAATAGGTTGGCAAGAAAGTAATTTCGGTATTTTTTTAGGTGAAATAAAATCTAATTTTTTTATCAAAGCAATGAACTTTAATCAATAAAATATTTTCCATTTTGTTCTATGATTCAAAAATAACCTAAAAGATGCAGTTATGAAACGTCAGAAAGAAAACAAACGCAACGTTAACAGAAGTCAATCAAACAAAACATAACGCCAGGTATTAGTGAAAACCGAAATTACTTTCTTGCCAACTTAATAGATTTTAACCCTCGGACTTATGATGTTTCACTACAATTGTACCACAGAATTGAAACCGACTTTCCGATAGTCTGCGTTAGAGAATCGCGTTGTCCTCGGCTGACTTTTCAACCCTTCGACTAAGAAGGAGGGTCCTCGGAGAAGACGTTAAGATGGCCGAACGGTTAAAAGCGGTTCGTGATTGATTAAGCCCGGTCTCGCCGCTTGGAGCGCGTGAATTTTTAATGAGAGTCCGACTCTGAACTTCGGGGTTAGCTCGATCGGCTTTCACGAAGAGACACCTCCCTCCGTTCCCCCTTCCCTCGGTACCAGGATAGACTCTAGAAAAGAGAGAGACAGGAGGGGGGGGGGAGAAAAAACCACGAGTGGGGTGCTCGAGGCGCTTTGTTCACGATGAATGGTTCCGCTCCTTGAACGCGCGCGCGCCAGGTACCCCGGGCCTGTGGTTACAGATCCGTGAATCTTCCTTCAATTACGAACAGCCGTGGAGTTTCCTCTTCGTTCCTCGCGCGTAATATCCACGGGAGCCGGGCGAGTGCCACCG
Source organism: Seladonia tumulorum (assembly GCA_913789895.3). Lineage (NCBI taxonomy): Eukaryota > Metazoa > Arthropoda > Insecta > Hymenoptera > Halictidae > Seladonia > Seladonia tumulorum. The sequence goes on from OU565274.1 coordinate 7,022,695, forward strand.
AGGGACAAGTTTCTGTAACTTCGAATTATCCTCACGTCACGAAACTTGACGCGGGTTTGGCTTCCGCGGGAGAGAGACCGACCGGCAACGTTCGCCTAAGCTGACGCCTAGACCACCGCCTCTCCCCGGGATCCGAAATTAATTACGCCCGGCGAGAATTTTGCCCCGGACTTTAGCCGGCAATTCGTCCGAGGACGCGACAGAGACGTTGCCGGCGATTGTCGGAGTTCCGATTACGGTTTCGGGGCTGATTAATGCGCGACTAATGTGCACAGAGCCTGGGCAGAGGACCGGGGATTGAGATGGTTGCTAGGTTGCTCTTGACTCGAGGTATACACTGATTTAGTTCCATTTAGAAACTCATTCAGGCTTGAGTCAATGTAATTCAAGATTAGTACAGATTTGTGCAGGGAAGCAGAGCGGCCGCCTTTTGAGCAGCAACTTCCAGTTAAACGAAGTTCAGTGCTAGTTTCAAATGTTCTGCTACTGTGAGACCTAATTCTGACCTAATCAGACGAATTCAATATCGAAAGGTTTAAACAAAGGCATAAGAGTAGATGTAAGAAGAAAATTATTCTTTAACAAACTTCGTTACAGTTCTATTTTCATTTATATGTGACCTAGACAGTAACAGGATTCAGTAGTTCTGCCTTTGACATAGCCAGACTTTACCACGTCTATTTCAAACCTAAGAGTAGATGTAAAAGTAGATGTAAAAGGCATAAGAGTAGATGTAAGAAGGAAATTATTTAACAAACTTCGTTACAGTTCTATTTTTATTTATATGTGACCTAGACAGTACCAGGATTAAATAGTTCTGCCTTTGACATAGCCAGACTTGACCAAGTCTATTTATCTGTATATTATCTGTAAAAGTAGATGTAACTGTAGATGTAAATGGCATAAGAGTAGATGTAAGAAGGAAATTATTCTTTAACAAACTTCGTTACAGTTTTATTTTTATTTATATGTGACCTAGACAGTACCAGGATTAAGTAGTTCTGCCTTTGACATAGTCAGACTTCACCAAGTCTATTTCAGACCTAAGAGTAGATGTAAAAGGCATAAGAGTAGAAGTAAAAAGGAAATTATTGTTTAACAAACTTCGTTACAGTTCTATTTTCATTTACATGTGACCTAGACAGTACCAGGATTAAGTAGTTCTGCCTTTGACATAGCCAGACTTGACCAAGTCTATTTCAGACCTAACTCAGCAAATGAAAGATGCTCCTTGAAAGCAATTTATATTTTTAGTTTACCAGAACACCTGTTTCAATTCCTATGGCACCAAGTGGCCTAACCAGGCCTAGGCAAGCTTAAGCAGCCTAACATGACAAAATCGGGACTGTTAGAAATTCATGTTGCATCGAGGAACCAAGTTGCCTGCACGTAAGCACTTTAGCCACCGGTAGCGTCGTAATAGGCTTCTTGCATGACTCTGCGATATCTAAAACCAGCTTAATCATTTTCTTCTAAGTAATTGTCTCGAGAGGAATGATTGGATCGTGTTACACAAAACAACTCGTTAGCTTGTGAACGAATGGCTGCATTGTTTGTTTGACAATGTTCCACGAATAACACTCAATGTACAATAATGGAAACCAGAAATAATGAGGAGGGCAATGAATGTATTAAAAATCAAGCGCGACCCTTTATGAAAATTAAATTGTGCGCAATGCGTTCAGGGGAGAAAATGATTTCATTGCATTCCTTGGGGACGAGATTAAATACCGCGGAAATAATAATTAACTCGTCATTGGTACATGAAAATCATGGAGCAATAAGTACGTTAAAGTCAAGTGCAATTTTCTGAAAAAGTCGAATTAATTTTAAGAAATCATTAAATTATAAAAATATTTCCTAAAATTATGGGATAATTATTTGAACACGTTCGCGACCGGAATTGATTTCAACAATAACCTTTGTAATTACAATATTCTGTGAAATGCAATATATTCTCTTGTAAAATATGGAGAACGATATTATCACGTAGAAGTTATAAATTCCCCGATCACGGTACGCGTCATACTTATATATAACGACAGGCAAAAAATTAATTTGTTTTCTCCGCTGTGATATACAATGATCGCGTTGATAGAAAGTTATTTTATAAACCTGGTCGCAAATAAAATCAAGAATCGTCGCAAGAGTAATGAATTCGTGGTAAATACGTGGGCATCTACAGGTTCGCGGAAAGAGCGTGCGGTAACGCGAAGTGGAAACAGATTCAGTGGCCAGACAAGGAGCTAATTGCTCGCCACGGAAATTACGGTTGTAAACGCGATCGTCACTATGGAAGTGGGAGAGCGTAAGCAGCAGCGAATTTCCGAAGTTACGTCGTGGAATTTCGGGCTGAATGAAGGCTCGAATATTTTGATACCTCTCATACCGAGCATCGTCGTGAACCGGTGTTCCGTTAACGTCGACGGGGCGTTCGCTGATGGAACACGGACAAAGACGGGAAAGTTTCCGGTCCCTGAAGTTCAGCAAGGCCTTCATGTGTACGCTTGACACACACCTTCTTCGTGGAGAAATTTTCATGGCCGGCGTTAAACGAAATTCCATCTGGTTCATGCGACAAGTCGCAACGCTTCTCCCTTGATAGAAAATAACTGATACTCCGACACGATCCTCGGAAACTTCCCTTTGGATATTACGTGTACGTCTACTCTTTCAGCCCTCATCCAACGCTATACGGGTTGCATGTTACCTAACTGTCCTTTCGCAATAAATCCTGCTGGACACTGAAAGTATTGCGTCGGCCACCCCCCCCCCCTTTAAATCTACGGTCAATGATCAAATGACCATATACAGGGTGTTTGGTAACTGGTAGTACAAGCGAAATGGGGGTGATTTTACATGAAAGAATAAGTCGAAAATATAGGATAAAATTTGTTCATCCGAAGTTTCGTTATCGAGAAAATCGAGTTTGAAATGCAGCGAATACGCATGCTATTCGATAGGAATTGTCTGACGCGACTGATCATGACCAACCAAATCTACTTCCTGCATATACTAAAGCACACAAACCTGACGGATCTTCAAAGTTGATTTTCTCAAAAACAAAGCCTCAAACGAAAAATGTTTATTCTATATTTTCGACTTATTCTTTCATGTAGAATCACCGCCTATTCGCTTGTACCACCAGTTACCAAACACCTTGTATATTTTATCTTGTGGTTCTTATGTTCTGGCGAGTTATAATATTTTTATAGTTTTGTATCCTTGATGAATACCTAAAAAAAAAAAAAATTAATTTCTTCCTAGAACGTTCCGTACACAATTTTACTGTAGATGTTTAAGGTATCATTTTTTATGATATGTATAACTGAATCTCATTCTTGAATCATTTTTTTTTATGTTAAATCATTTCCCTTCCAGACCACCCCACAGATAATTGAATCCTTGTGGGTGGATGCGCTCGGTTTTAATGCACTTCCTCAGCACACTCTGCTAAAAAAAAAAGTGAGAAGGTTTTACCTTTGGAACATTATTTTTGCGAGAGTAACTTTTGCCTGCGTTATTCATGACGTCGCGAGCGTAGGATCGCCGGCACCTGGAATGTAATCCGTAACATTAGAGCAGCTACCCGAAGGAAGCGATTATGTATCAGAGTACCGTTCGTGTATCGCGATTCACGCCGGGATCATTACTCAAGTCCGATATAAATGTTTCCCGGTGAACTCCCGTGTCTTCGGTCGTGCAAAAATGTTGGCGCTCGCTCGTCGAATCTCCGATACCGTTCGGTCGTTTCAATCCATGAAACGTGTTCTCCGCCGCGGCAGTAAAAATTCTATCAATTGCCGTGTCGAAGAAACCGAATGGATTTTTACAGGTTTCCCGTCTGTACCTTCAGATTTCTCATTTCTCAAATGATTTTCCCCCCGGCGTTCCAATTACACAAATTTTCAGCCATCTATCGCAAGGAAAATGGAAAAACATTTTAATTCTGCTGATGTTCCCGTCGAGAACAAGGCAATCTTGCGCTTTCATTACTTCCACCTTGCTAGAACTTGCCGTCTTTGATCCTTTTACAGTTATTCGCCCCCCCCCCTCGATATTATTTCTTCCTCTTTTCATTAAGTTTCCGCTGTCGAATAAGAACTGTTTTCCGAATGTCCCCGCAAGATGTAAATTCCCGTCCGCCAACGTTAGAGCCCTGCAGCTTCGAGCAGGCCCTTGGAAACGTGTTATTCTTCTGGTATATTTACTCGCCAGCATCCACCCGACCCGTACTATCTTCGTTTCTATCGCATCAATCTTGTCTGCACTTCTTTTCGCTACCTTGTCGCGCCATTTCAGCTCCATTTCTTATTCCACACCCTTCCGCTACCTCCCTCGAATGTCTACGTCATATTCTCGCGATACTTCAAATCCCGCTCCACCACTATTTTGTCTTACTCCCTTAAATTTTCCCCTCGATATTTTTCTTTCCCGTAACATTGATGTTTTTATCCCTTGCGCGGCAACCTCTCACCCCGAATTTTTTACCTCGTCGTCCGGCTCTTCATTTCATCCGTGTTTTCGTTCTTCCGTTACATTTACTCCTCGCAATCCACGGAAAAATATGCTAGACCTGCTCCGCGTTCTCTTATTTCCATCGTTCGCAAATTTTTCCAACCCCCTACTTGCCTGCCATATAATTTCATTTTCGTTCCCACTGAATCAATCTTGTCAGCGCTTCTTCCTGCGACAGCCTACCACCTACACGACTGTCTCAGATGTCCTCCAACCCTTCCCACGATCGTCCATACTTTCTGTTTGCAACCCTCGTCAGAACATGCTACTTTTATTCGTCACTTCGAATTGCCCCTAAAAAATTATCCGAATTCTTCAATCTTTCAATCATCATCAATCTTTTTTGTATTTCTATCGCCCCTCCTCCACCCCTTCTCCATCATTACCTTCTTTACCTACCTTCTTTGCCTTTCAGCTGCTTTAGCACCTTTTTCGCGTTTCCACTCGTCTGTCATACTTCCTTCCCGTTATATCCTCTTATTTCTAGCACCACTAGATTTTTCAACCCCCCGCTTCTGTTCTTCATAATTCCACCATTTTCTGCTGCATCAATCTTGTCCGCTCTTGTTTATGTCCCCCGTGACATTTTTACGATATCCGCTCTTTGCAACCCAATAAGGAATTTTAATATTATTCTTCCCTCATTTTTTTCTCGTTGCCCTCAAGTTTTTCAATACACCGCCCTCTATCTTCTTTTATTCCTTCCACCGCTGTCAATTGTAGCCTTGTCCCTGGCTAAATTTTTGAATTAGCACTCCTCATTAGCAGCTCTCTTATACTATTTCTCAACCCTTCTCAAGTTTCCGCTCCTCACCTGTAACCACTTTCAATATCTTTCGTAACAGTTATTCATTCCACCACCGTGTTCCCTTACCCTCAACTTGTTTCAACGTTTCAACTCTCTCGAGCTTCCTAAGTCCTCAAAATTTCCAGTCCTTCGAAATTTCTCAAGCCTCGATCCCTTATTTTCCTCCTTTTACACCCTTCCTCAAAGTACTCTTTAAACCTTCGAAGTTTCTAGTCTTCCTTCGTGCATTCTTTCCCCAACTTGCGCAGGAATATATTACTCCCCCACTATTTTCTCCTATTCCGAAGTCCTGCCAATGTTTCAACCCCTTGAAACTTCCCGAGTCTTAAAAATTTTCAATCCTTTCAAATTTCCTAGTCCTCGATCTCTTATTTCCTCTGTAAGTATTCTCTTTTGCATGAATTCCGTCCGCAGTTCTCCACGCCACTGGCGATATTCTCTCATTCGCGCCCCTCGATCCACCCCTTACATCGTTGAAACATTCAGATTCTCCTTCTCGAGAATAAATTATCCCTATTTCATCCTACTCTTAAGTATTCCATATTTTCAACCCTCTCAGACTCTCCAAATCCCCAAAATTTTCAATCTGCTTTGCAATCTCTTGCTGCTTCGAAGCTTGCAGTTTTCCTTCGTGACTTCCCCTTTGCAACTCTCATCAAAATACATCGCGCCCACACTCTTTTCACTTGTTCCTCACCTTTCCATTATATCAACCCCCTGGACTCCACAAATTCTAAAATTCTTCGATTCTTTATTTTCCTTATATTGACGATTCTCTTGTGCATTCTCTGGCGACATCTTCAGCCCTCGCTTCAGCCTTTTCAACCATTCCTTTGCACTTTTTCGACCCCTAAACTTTTGAATACCTCAGAATTCTCGATCTCTTATATTCTCTGTACACTCATTTCACCCCTTCAAAAATATTCTCCAATCCATCGCAGTTATCAGCTTTCTTACATGTCTCTTTTTCTAATTTTCTTCTCTTCTTCGTAAGGAACAAAGATTTCCGAGGATTTCGATTTTCTTCTCTTCTTCGTTCTTATTTCCGCACCCTTTCCTCCCACTTTCCCATCATGCATTAGCCCTTGAAGCGAATCTGTCCCTTCTTCTCTATCCCAACCTTCAATCTCCCGCTTTCTCCGTAACTCTCGTCTCTTCCGCATCAATCCCGTTCGCATTTCTCCGTACACCGTTACATGCACCCCTCGCGCACCCCGTTGCTCCTGAGATACTCTTCAACCCTTCCCGAACTCCGGGGTCTTCCGTCGTGTTCCCTCTTTCCTCAACCCTTTCCGCGTCTCCTCTCCCCCCCCCAGACTCCTGCCCTCTCCCCTCCCCCTGATCCTCCCTCTCTGGTTCGAACCCTTCCGAGCCACCCCCAAGCCCCATCCCTCCCGGACGCTGCCTCGTCGGTCGAGAGAGCGCCGGCCCGAAAGCTTCGCCGGAGTCAAGCTCCGACACGGTTCAGCCGAGTTCAGTCGCGCCACTCGGCCGTGGTGTTCACGTGCCACCGCAAGCTTGCAAGCTCGTCAACCCTCCGTTTCGCCGCCGATCGAGGGAAAACAGTTTACTGACAGAGAAAGAGAAATAGAAAGAGGGGGAGAGACAGAGATATAGAGAGATAGAGGGATAGAGAGAAAGAGAGATAGACAAAGAGGGAGAGAGAAAGCGGGAGAGAGAGAGAGAGAGAGGGCGGACGAAGCCAGGTGGATCGTACGCGTTCGATGTCCCCGCTCGGTGTGTCCTGCAAGGATCCCAAGGTAGATCCATAGATCGTAAGCTCACCGCGGTTTTACGGTGCTCGGTTTGTTTTGACGGACCGCGTGACTCGTGCCAGTGCTCTGCTCTTCCTCTCGATCGACCATCCAGATCGAATCTCGAAATCGATTCTGAACAACCGATCATCCTGAAACCGACCACGACGACCGATTCCTGTGAGTTCGAAGCGTGGGTGGATGCGTGACGAATACAAGGTGTCTCTGGTGGTTCGAAATTGGTGAATCCACGCGAAGAATCTAGTGCTTGATTTAGAAATTTCAAAATTTCGAAGTTCATTCGGCAGGCAACTATTTTCTTTGCAACTTTTCCTTGGCTTTCAATGTGTTCCTATTTTGTGGCGTGAGGGATGCTTCACCGAAGTGTCCGATCGTTATATAGCTATTCTACTTGCTGTAAAATGCAACAGACAGTTTTTCATTGATCTAATCGAAAGAAAAATTTGTTCAGTTTTGGCTAGCACGTCTGCCCATTAACTACATATTCTACTTACCGTGAAGACCGATCTACGGAGCAACAAAATAATTTTTCATTAATGTAATCGAGATAAAAAAAATTGTGAGTCTTGAATCGAACGTCTGACCATTGTCCAGCTGTTCTACTTACTGTAACGATGGATTCACGAGCGAAAGACAAATTTTCGATGATTTTATCGTAAGAAAAAATTGTTGGAGCAATTTTTCACTGATTCAATAAAGCAAGAAGCTACCGATTTTTCTGATAGATTTTTTCGTTCGAACCTATAGCATTTCAGAGACACCTTGTATACACAGTGACTCACACATTTATTCGCAAAAATCCGCTATATTCATTCCTCCAAGTTGCATACAAAATCTCACGTGAGGGTTTTATTTTAGACTTGACATAAATCATCAAAGAACAGTGCTAAAACGAAAGGGCGACAGAAATAAAACATACGGGTCTGGCATAAGAATTTTCGAACCGGATGTTTGTTTAAAAGGTATGTGAAGGAATGCATGAGTCACTGTACACAGTATTGAAAATTTCATACTAGAACCTCAGAACATTGAACACGACAATAACTTGTAATGCCTTGGAAAGATCAAAGTGTTGTACGTTCATTGATATTTTAATCATAATTTTTATCACACCAAGCGAACAGGAGAATGAAACTAAACAAGTTTCCAGAAAAGTGCCGTCACGGTTTCAAGAACTGCAAACCGAGAAAGATGTGGTCATTTCGAGTGACTCGACACAGTCCCAGCTGCCAATTACTCCAATTTTCCAGCGTTTTCTACCATTTCCGAAGGGCTCGCGTAGCCACCGTGTCTCGCTTCGTTCGGGGTTGCAAAGAAATCAATTACGCGTGTCGAGCGTCGCGCGACCGAGGCGATTGTGGCGACCGTAACGCGGCCGAGAGATCTGCACTTTTTATATTTCTCCGGGGGCCGGAGTCAACGGAGAACTTCCGACGGCCCGGGGACGACTCAGTTTGCGAAAGTTCGACAGCTACGGGAGGGCCAATTAAACTTGATATCTTCGTCGCGTAGCCAGCCCTAAGTCCGACCGGTTCGACGAAGAGCCGCCTTAAAATTCGACGATTTCTTCCCAGCCACTGTTCCCCGCGATCAAATAATCCCGGTCGTCGAAAGTTCGCCGATTTAAGCGACTAATCCGTTCGCGAAAGAGAGAGAGAGAGAGAGAGAGAGAGAGAGAGAGAGAGAGAGAGAGAGAGAGAGAGAGAAACTTTCCAACGAATATTATGCAATTTGACAGTCCAGTTGTGAGCAACGGGGTAAAGGGGCGGGGGGTGAGAGATGAGTTTCACCCGACGGGGAACAATACCATCGGAGTTGAACGAATATCAGCACGGCAGAAACGAACTTTCCACGGGACGACATATTGTGCTCTCTTCAAGCCCGCTACGCTGGCGCTCCGAGCACCACGACGGACGAAATCGAGCGATCGATCGTTCCCCAACGATTTATGGACGATTTTCCGCGGACGTTCGAACAGTCAAAAATTCGCGCATCTCGACTCTAATCCGGGCGCAGTCCTTGGTAACATCGAAAACCCATTTAATTCGGTCTGAATTCGAATTTTCTGTATAATTCACTTTTGCTAATTCAGTGCTCGAATATTAAAGAGTGCTGAGAATATAGGATCAGTTAACAATTTTTTTTTCTTTTTTCGGTTAAATATGGACCTATCATGAGAGTGGTAAAGAAATTAGCAAAGAAGTCCTAGTACTAGGTGAAAACATATTACAGAGTCACGATGATGGTGTTAAAGGAAGATAAATGTAAATGGGTCGAAGTGATAGCGATTTGGTAGAAACATATTACACGGCGGTGTTACAGAAAGAAAAATGCAAACGGGTCAACGAAGTGTTTGTTGAGCGTTATGTGAAAACATATTATACGATCGCGACAGTGTTAACGCAAAAAAAATGTAAATGGGTCAAAGAGGTCCTAGGTAAAGAGTAGGTAGAAGCATACTCTGCGATTATGATATCGTTAAAGAAAGAAGAATGTAAATGGGTCAAAGAAGTCCCAGTTGAAGACTAGGTCAAAAAATACTATACAATCATGACAGTGTTGAAGAAAGGATACTGTAAATGGGTCATAGAAGATCCCAAGGACGCGGCAGGGTTAATGAAATGAACGTTCCACGGGATAGTACTCGCTGTAGCTTCTGTTCGTCCATTCTGTTCCTCGTTGTCCTCGATTTAGTTTTATTTTACCATGATAAATTCCGATAGATGAATAACCATGAATGAATTTAGATGAATCTCCAAGATTACAGACATCTTTAAAACGTATCGATTAAGTTTGTATCAAGTTTGTATCGATTAATGATAACGTTTTTAACTCGGTGAGCGTTGCGTAATCCCGTACAGACGCGCTGAAATAATTCGGAACCTTGGAAGTTTAATTTACGATGATATTTAGCGCTTTGCGCTCGTCGGTGGAATAATATTTGACGTTTATGGGCGGGGTAAAAGGAAATGGATGCTCAAGGCCGTCCAGAACTATCCCTTCTGCGCCCTCCGTCTGTCCCACTATCAAACCCTGCTGATATATGTCGCAGTCAGCCATAAAACCGTCACGAGTCAAAAATTTCCAATTCTCATTTTATCGCGTGGGATACGGTCGGACACGTGGATTCGCCATCAGCAGAAAATGTCTGATGTTGGACAGGTGGTGCCTCGGGCGAGACTAATCAATTAATTAAGCGATTCCGTGAACAGAAAGTTTCTACTCGCCCTCTCTCTCTCTCTCTCTCTCTCTCTCTCTCTCTCTCTCTCTTTATAGAGTTCTGTGACAATTCTCTGCTCGTCGCGCTGAATGCTCGACTGACCATATTATTAATTTATAAACAAAATATTCTCCTTGTTAAACGTACCGGAAACACCAGTTGTTACTACCAGCATCGGGCCACGCGCGCTTTTATCCATTTATCGCGTTCGCGAATACAGAAAATATTTACATCAGTGATCACATTTTAAATTCGTAATCAATTTAATAGTCGTTGTCGGCGAAACCGATTTTTCTTTTATTCTGGACACCATAAACGGAGCCGGGAATTGGCATTTAAAATTCGAATTAAGTTGGGCGATGCGGCGGACCTTGCGAATTGAAATTATAATGCGAGTTTCGATTTGCAACGGTGCATCGATGCAACAACGCGGAACAACTTTCTTCCTTGCCGCGGATTTTATAGAACGGCGTATGAAAATAGCAGAGGGTCATTGAAATTCCTAATTAATTCGGTGGCCGTTGTAAGGGACAAGAACAATCGCGTTTCCGATTCGCGAGAGCACGATCGACGCGTTTTCGATTGCTGTTATAGAATAATCGTAATTGAATTCGCGGAATACATTCAGCATACGTCAGGAGGGTAGTCGACGTTAATTTTAATTTCGGTATATAATTCTGACGAGACCGTGATCGTAACAGTGGCATCACGGAGGGATTCCGTCGCGAGCGATATGACCATTCGGAATAAAAGGTGGAATCGTTGTTCAGCAACTTCATGATTAATTCGCCGGCTGGTTTTACGGGTCAGCTACCTCGTCGAAACGGATAGCAGACGTGTAATAACCATGGTTGGTCGTTCGGCAGCCGATCGGCCGGTTTAATGACGCCATTCTTCGAGTTCCCCGGCCATATTTCGATGGATAAATATTTTTGGTGCTCCGATAAACCACCGTCGCTCCTTCTTTCCCGTGCGCTTCGAAAAATTTATCGGCGTCTGTATCCCCCAAGATAAAACTGTTAATCCGCAGCCGATGACACGTACCCGCCGCCGCCATTTTGGCTCACCTGGAAGAACAATCTCCGAGGTTTACGGCCGCAGGATCAGTCTGGGCTGCTCGTTTTATAGTGCTTTCACTTTGGTCAATCTTCCGTCTGAAGAAATATCACTGGCGGAATGAAAATATTATTTTTCATAGCGGTTTTCAGTATGTCTGGCGGGAATCTATGGGTTGAGAGTTGTTGCAAATTATCGGCCTTCTGGGATAAATAAGGTCTTTTGATGAAAATAAACGAGTTGCCTTTGAATTGGCTTTTATTTTTATGGGGCAGGGTCGTGGAATTTTCCGTTTTAAATCATGCATACAGAGAGAAAACATACAAGCTTGATAAAGGGAGTGCTTACAGCATACGCGAAACAGTCGGTGCATTTTTGTCTGGATAAATGTTGAATTGAAAGTTGGTCTTGCAGTAATGTAAACATTCACAATATTTTCTCAACGCTTGGCTACGTTTTGCGTTTAACACAACCGATGTCCAACTATATCAATTATAAAGTAGTACGAAGAAATATTTCTACTTCTATTCGGCTGTAAAGTAAAACAGGAACGAAAATTCCAATTAACCTCTACTTCCAGCTTTGCAAAGTATTTAACCAATAATTTGTCGTTAATTCGCATAAAAATTACGTCAATTAAGCCTCTAGAATAGTAAAGGGTGCCTTTCATAATCGCTAGACTGCAAAATCCACTGTCTAATAATCATTGTTACAAATTTATCGAAAATACTCTTCCAGTCTGATTAATTTCTAACTCGTACTACTAGTTTACCCGAGTCTCCGTTCGACTCCACGCGCTAAAACAATTGCGGCGTGCAAGGGTGAATCTCCGCGGTGAAAATGTGTCGCAATTTCGAAAAGGGGTGCACGTGGGTGTAAATAAAAAATTAAGCGGCAATCGAAGGGAAAGGGAAAAAGAGAGGAGAAAAATAGAGACAGAGAGATGAAAAAGCGATATTGTAATTAATCACGTTGATTCGAGCTCGCGGAGAAACGGGAGAAAACGAGGGAAAAAGAGCGGCCGCTCGAGGGGGTGGGCGAGAGAGGGTTGATTGGTTGAAAAGAGCAATTTCTCCTTTCGACTCTCAGCAGTTTCATTTCGTTTCTCCGTGTCGCGTGTCGCTCCGGTACGTTCGACGTTCTTTCACGTTTTCGTTGCCAGTTAGTTAGGCTTGATTCTGGACAGAATCGCGAGGGTGTGGGGTGAACGAAAGGGGCCTGGGGGGGGTTGGGGGTGAGGTGGTCGCTACGGTTTCATCACGAACAATTTCAATTCCATTGCGATGGTCAGCGTTGCCGCTCGGTTTCTTTTAACGGCCGATCGTTTTTCCGGTCCGCGCCGATCGTTATCGAACTGTTATTAGAATTTCAATCCCGGTATCCAAGAAACGAAACATTAACCCCGCGTCGGGCGAGATGATATCGCCGCAGTTGAACGCGTCGGTGTAGATCGCTCACAGATTAAAAAATAGCCGTATTTTCACAGACAGAATTGAAAATAATTCAACGGACGATCGAACGAAATTGTGTCGTGACGGAGATGCTTAACCCTTTGCACTCCGAACCATTCTGGCAGAAATTTACAAATCCTCGTATTATTTAGTATAATTTTGGAACCAAGTAACGTATTATAATGATATTGGACTTATATGAATTGGTTGACATCGAGGAATATATATTTGCAAAAAAATCAATATTTTATTTAAAGTTGCGCTGGAATAAATTAATTCCCCGTAATCGCTAATAAACTTTAATGTCCCCTGAGAGGGGACAGCGGAGTGCAAAGGGTTAAAACACGATGCTTGACGAGACTGCTGTGTTCAATTACTCACCCCTGTCGATACGTTTTTCCAACGAATGTGCTACACGCACGAGAAGCTTAATCATTTTTCGCTTACGCTTTAGCTAAAAAATTGTACATCTTTCCCAGCGTGTAGATTTTCACATTGTGCAGTACATGGGGACTAAAACGAGACTGGAGAGCGCGTGAGGGTGAAAGAGTGATTTCACAGGATGAAATCATTATCATCGCAAATAAATCAGCCTTTTCGAGGGTGTGAAGTGACGATACATCGATTACCGTATCGAAAGCGTTAATCTCGTTGATATGACGGCGCACAAGAGGCTAGGCGACACATGCCGGCCGCACTGGTAAAATTACTACCTCGAAGATTAATTCGTTCGACGGTCGAGGCCGTTAATTAGATTCTCCCGGCGCGGCGGCGGGCAAATTGAAATATTCGGCGAATCACGAAGTTACAGAACGCCCGCGGGCGACGCGGCGGAAAAAAACGCACTTTCCCCACCCCCCTCCGAGGTGGAAGTTTAATTAGGAATCGTCTTGGCGAATAAGAAATTCGCGAGCGGGAAAAGGTGTCTCTGACGCGAGAAAGTAGTCCCGTCGCGAAGATCTCCGCGAACGACATTCCGGAAATGAAAATCTCGCGCGGAACTCGGCTCGGATCGGTCGAATTAAAGTCCTCTTTGGCAATCTTCCGCGATCCGGGATCGGAAAACGCGTCGATCAAAACGGGCCGCCGTTAACTCACGAATTCAAATACACGGTGCGTCCGGTGCGCATCGATTTCCTGCATATTCATTAAACGAAAAATGAGAAAATCGGGGAGGGGGGACCAAAACAAAAAAATGAGCAACGTATTTGCCGGGGCACGGAACCATGGACATTCCCGATAATGTATTCATCGAAACGCGCCCGCCTTCTTTATTTAAATGGAAACAGACTTGATTACGTCGCGGCGGGACACGCGCTACGGCTATCGCTGCGGATCAATTTCGGAATTACTGCTTTTATCGGCCGCGCCGCACTGTACGGGGATAAAAAAAAAAACAAATTTCGAATTTCTCTGACCCATTTATACGTGTCCCGATATATCGCTCATTTTATTTTCGGTTATTTAGTCGGTGCGGTGCTGAATATTATTCCTCGACGCGTTTTATGGAAATCACGGTCCTCTTTCATTTGGTAGAACGAGTTCCCATGGTTGGAACGTGTTACGATGAAAATGTTATTGCTTTTAGGTAGTTTACACCTTCTTGTATTCGAACACGGTGGGACAAATTTTCTTGCGAATCTTGACTGCACAGTTTCAACGCGTCTGACCATCGGAAGTTATTTCTACTTAGGTGGCAAAAAATTTGTATAGTACAAAATTTGGCTGTGCAATTTTGTCCCGTCTGACCATGGTGGACTGTTTCTACTTTTACATGTGCGTGCATACATAACTTGCTTGAGCTTCGAAAATAAGTTTTTATTCCACATTTTGACGGTATAGTTTTGACGCGGCATTGAATAGTCGGACACCCGGTATCGGTGTCGATATCAGGGCTGGTTTCCCAAGGGGAAAAACCGTGGTATGGACGACACGTGGCACGCCGGACCGAAAATTCGGAGGAAATCGTCCGAGAAATAGTGCGGCGGCGAGAACCCGCAGAAAACCGAAAGCGTTTCACGATCCATTGTTTCGTTGTGGCGGTCGTTAGCGACGGGATTCGATCTGCCCTCCGCTTTTGGACGGGCAACATGGTGAACGCCGTCCGATTTTCCCCAACAGGGAAAACTCGTTTTCGGCTGGCACACGTGAAAGCTCGTTTTAATCGAACCGCGAGCGACGGTATCGATTGTTCGGAGGCCGACGCCACGGGAACGGCCGGTTCCCGCGGTTTGTACACGGCGACGTTAACCGGAAGTTGATTGAACGCCTTCCACCATCGTTCGGTTGATGACCGTCTTCGTCACCGTTACTCCGTTCTTCCTAATTTCCGTATCTGAACGATTTTTTTTCCTAGCTGAAATGTGTCCGACAGGCAAACAGAATTTTCAGTTGATTCTAGATTAATTCCTTTTGGTTGTTGTTAAAAAAAAAAAATTGTCAAAATTGTCTCCTCGATCATATTTATGAAATTCAATATTACTGTTCATTCAGTCGATTTTAATTCCATTCAACTTTTAATATCTAAGCATGTTTCTCGTATCGATAAAATCTGATATTAAAGCTTGAACGTTGTACCACAGAACGTAGAAAATGACAGGGTAGTATCTTTTGTTTATATTCTCCGAAAAAAATACCAAAATAATTCCTTGAGAACACCGTTTAAAATAAAAAATCCTCTTTCGATTCGGTTTGGAGTATCGGACAATTGAGTAATAATTTTGCGAATGATTTCATTCAATAACGTAGTTATTTATACTATATGTTTACTGTAGACGTGTTACTGTATTTCATGGTTGTTTAAATGCGATGTTGTTTTATTTGTTCGTCTAGAAATAAATGTGACCTTCCGTACTGTACGGTCACTTGAAATTTTCGAACACGGCTTTAACAGGATGTGTAATAATATGTTTGTCTTGTTTGTCCAACTTCAAGTGCGCGTTGACCTTAAAAAAAAAGAGTGTAGTAACCAAAAATTGTCAATAGAAAAGACCGTGTTTCCAATGTCCTGAATAACCGCAACAGAAAAATCCTTTTCAATACGAGAGGTTGTCGTCTTGAAAGACACGAAAGATCGTATAGAAATCCAGGCTGAAAAGTTTGCAACGAAAGATGTAATTTGGCCTGGAACCGTTGGCTGGATGTAACACAGCCGCTTGACAGGCAGATTAAAGCGAGGCATCTTCCGGTTCTCGCGTTCAGACCCAAACATATTCATAATCTCGGTTTCCCCGTGCTGTCGCCGCTCCCTAATTTCCTTTCGCGCGACTCTCGCAATTTACTGCTTAATCAAACGCCGGCTAAAAAGCCCGCCCAATTAGACAAGCAGCTGAAAGGGCCCGCGTTTACTTTGACACGCGTATCGAACTAGGCCATTGCGAGCGCGCGACGTCACCAAAACTTTGCGAGAACGCGCGCGCGCGCATGGGACCCGTACCTGGCCCGAGGATGTACAGTGGGGGACAAAAGTATTCGTACACTTGGAATATAGAAGTAGCAAAAGCAACAATATCTTTTATGTTATTAATTGTATTTAATCATATTTAGCTTTATATTGTATACAACACTTATAACAACAAATGAGCAAAAACAAAACTTAATTACATTATTTCGTAACTTACAATGGCAAAAATTTCACAAAATGGCGAGAAACTGCAGGGACAAAAGTATTCGTACATTTCATTATTACAAGTGTTGCAATTAATTTAACGGAAATTTTCTAAATTAATACTTAGTAGGATAACCCTTTTGACGAATTACTACGTGTAATCTATTGGGCATTGATAATACTAAACTTTTAATGAAGTCAGGTTCTAAATTACACCATTCTCTTTTTAATATTTCTTTTAAATATTCTTTCGATGTTATGTCGTATTTTCGTACATTTTTTTCAAGTTTCGCCCATACATGTTCGATGGGATTTAAATCAGGCGATTGCGGAGGAGTTACTAACATGTGGGCAGTATTATATAACAACCACTGACGCACTATATGGGCTGTATGTTTCGGATCACGGTCTTGTTGAAAGTAAAAGGTTCTCCGAATACCTAATTTATCAGCACTTTCGTGTAAACTTTCTTTTAAAATATTTAACTATAAATGTTTATCCATTATTCTATCTATCATTACTAATTTTTCGACTCCAGAAGCAGCAATACATCCCCACACCACTACACTTCCACCTCCGTGTTTCGTCGTCGGTTGCATATTTTTGGGATCCAATTCAGTATTAGCTCTCCGCCACACTTTTTTTATGACCATCCGACTCAAAAATATGAAATTTCGACTTATCGGAAAATATTACATTCTTCCAGAATTCGTCGCTAGCGTTTACGTATTCTTCTGCAAATTCTAATCTCTGTTTTTTATTTACTTTACTGATGAGTGGTCTCCTCCTCGCAACTCTGCTGTTATATCCTTCTCGATGTAACACTCTTCATACTGTTTCCGGATGAACTTCCTTGTGCATATATTCTTGAAGGTGTGTCACGATTTCCGATGCACTCGTATCTGTTTTTGTTTTTTTTAATAATTCGAACGATTTTACGCTCCTCTCTCACAGTTAGCTTCCGGGGTTTGCCGGTTCTTTCTTTATTCTGCAATGTTCTTTCTTTTTTATATTTACTTATTATACTCTGTATAGTTTATCGACTTCTTTTTAGTATTTCTGATATATTTCTATATGATTTGCCCCCTTCGTATAACTGTATAATAATTTTTCGTTCTTCCAACGTAGTTTCATTGCGTTTTCTCCCCATATTGCAAATATTCACTAATAACGTGTATTCGCCACGACTAGAATTAATGAAATTAACATGATATCTTCTAAAGTTCAATGTTTACATTGATCGGAATGTTGTGATTCCTTCGCAACTGCTGTGTTTATCAACAGAAATGGTGGTGTACGAATACTTTTGTCCTGGCAATTTCTTACAGTAGTGTGAATTTTGAATTCATTTCAAGTTACCAAGTGATGTTATTGTCTTCGTTTTTTGCTCATTTGTTGTTAGAAGTGTAATGTATAATATACAGTAACGTATATTTGAATATACTTAATGATATAGAACATTGTTGTTTTTATTTCTATATTCCAAGTGTACGAACACTTTTGTCCCCCACTGTACATAACTTTCTGCCGCGCCGTCTGATAATTAAATTCGCCACGACTTATACGTGACTTTGCCCGACGAAAATTTCAAGAACTAACAAACGAAAAAGGTAGTCGTCGACCGGGGCGACGGGGGAGGGAGGGGGGCTGGGTCTGCTAATGCGAGCGGATCCCCAGGATTCGATCTCGGCTCAATTACGAATCGCCGCGTGCCGCCGGCTTCTCCTAACAATGCCCCCAGAAATTGGCGAACTTTCCCAGGAACTTGAAGAATACCGCTCCCCCGGTTTATGTTGTTTCAACCTGGATACAGTTAACGTTGTTATTGGCTCCGATCCAAAAATTAATTTCCGCGATTAAACGTTGAGTGCGCGAGCCATAAGCGAGACGGTTAGAAGTGGAACTTAAATTGCTTGGAATGTTTAGCTTCTCTTTTTCGACAGTCGATGTTAATTAGCGAGTCGCAGTTTTCTTTGAGAATTTTTGTTTAAGCAATCCCCTCCCGGTGGATATTATTAATCTTATTTCAGTTGGTTTAGGAGCAAGCGGGTTGCAAGAGCAAGCGTTTTTTGACTTTTTCTTCGGCTGTTGACATTAATTAGCAACTTGTATTTTCGTTCGGAATTTTTTTCGGGTCAATATAGTGAATCATTTACGAAACCAGCATTTATATTATTATTTTCGATCCGCTTGTGGATATTTTTAATTCGACTAGTTTAGTTGTACGTCAGATGCACGTCATCAGAAAATGTTCAGCTTACTTTTATTAGCACTTGACATTAATTAGTAACTTTTTAGTCTTCGGAATTTTCTCTCGCCAATAAAAGTTTATCAAACTTTCGGTAATATTTTTAATTTCCTTTATGTAACCACTCCGCGTTAAAGTAAAGAGCTAGATTCAAGTCTCGTGGTTTCCATTATGGATTTTTATGAAAAATTGGATACTCTCGACTCGATTCCTGCGATAAAATTTAATTCTTCAGGTTTTGTGGTTTTTAATTCTGCTTAAAATGTTTTAATCTCTCACCATTAATACTGGTAATTCCCTCCCCCCTTTTTTGTGTCGCACGACAGAGTAATATTTTCACACTTCCCGTGCAACTAAGCACTTAAGCCAATTTATACAGTGTGTGAACACGCCCCTAACCGATCACGGCGAAACTACAATACTTTACGAGACAGCAGAATTTTGTTTCCGTTCTAAATAACAGGTAGCTACGTGTTCGATATTTTCGAACGGATCTTGTGGCCGATGTTGACTTTAGGTTCGAAACGAGGGAAGAAAGATTCGTATTTCGTTGAATTTATCGTAACTACGGGTTTGAATAACATTCAGCGTGGTATCGTGTTATCATTATAGCAAAGCTCGCAGGCTAGAAATATCAATGTTTATTTAAGCTTGTGGTGCTTTAAAACATTGCGCGACCATTAGAGATTCAAACGAACTGTACCATTAAAATTGTATTTACAGCGGACCGTTATGCTATAATGTTGATGCAAAAAATTCAATCAAACGTATTTATAATCATCTCGACAAGAAAAATCCAATTCTGACATACAAATTCTAGAGAAGTAGAATAAAGTACAATTTTACATTCTGTGAAAGTAGTTTCTGCATTGAATTTCACATTTTATCGAAAATTTCGGAGAGCTATGAAAATCTTCGGTATGGAAAATTTTTCTGAGCTCTAAAAATCCCCTGTGCGTGTATAAAAATTTATATAGCGAGCCGAAATGTAAATAACGTTTTGCGACGGTGAAAAATGGTTTTTTAATTGGTAGAATGTCGAGATTTGGTGCTTTTAGAGCAGAAAACACAGCGATTGGACGCAGAAAAGTGGGTACAAAGTATCGACGCGATGCACAAGTGAACTCGACCGTTCGGTCTGACTATTAAGCTTCATTCCCACTGACAGAAACGTGTCGCGGCTCGCGCCCCGCCGCCACGCAACACGAGTGTATTAATTCCCATTCGAGCTTCATTCAGCCGTCAGTTTTCATTTCCGCGGGCCACGCTGGACCCGTATCCCTCGAAGTTGCTTAGAAACAGTTCCCTCTGAGCGACAATGTATCTCGATGACGTTCAACATCGTCGACATCTCCTATCAAAGGACGTCACCTGTCTTACAAACTCTGCCGTCACCGCACCGCACCGTTCTTGCGACTAACCTACTAAAATAGCTGCTTCGCCCGAGAAACTATCGAATAGAAATTTCGATCAAGTTCAAGAGAGTCGCTATAAAACTTTTCTCACTATAACATCAGAGATAATTTCGACGAGAATTTTCGAAATCCAAATGAAAGCCTTCGTGATGATCCCTTTTCAGAAAATTGCGCGCAGTGAAAATTTTACAGAAATCTACCAAAGGTTAAAAGTTATCGAGCAAATTCGTTGAACGAAAATTCTGTTGAAAACCAGAAAAAAAAAATTCTTACAAAAGCATTCTGAAGTAAGTGAAATAATTCACTAAAAAAAAATTCTAATTCTTTTAATTTCATTAAAATAGTCGTCTCACTCCAGCCGAGTGGAAAATATTGAAAATGCCAAGGGTCTCCAGGCGTTCCCTTAATTTCTAATTAAATATTCTTTCAACCGAGGAGAAAGGGCTTAGGGTCGGCCCGCGGAAAGGAATACCGGAGACAAACACTGGAATGAAGTAGATCACCGGTGAAAACAGAAGGAACCCGGGTAAATAATGCCGAGCGAGTGTGTTTCGTTGAACGCGTTGCGCTCTCCCATTGAAACCGGCGAGGGCACAGGGCGCAGAGGATTCAAGCAGAAAAGTAAATGGACACGGGATGCAGAGGAGCAAGAATAAATAATTAAGCGGGGCCGGCCTCGCTTTAATATTCCGAATAGAAACGGTCTCGGGGATGCGGAACACCGAGTGCCAAGCTCTAAGACATTGTCCACGTGGACGCATTAATTAAAATTCCACCCCCGATAATCCATCCCGGCGCGTTCCCAGCGACGCCCGGAGTCTTCGAAACCCCGCCGAGACCGAATCTAATTCTCGTGAAAGGAGAGCCCAGCTGGTTCATCATAGTTTCTTATTATGTTAGACACGTGTTTTTTTTTCTCGTACGCCGAACAGACACAAAAAAAAAAAAAAAAATAATAATTCTCTAACTTCTCCTTCCATCTCCTTTTACTAGGAAATTGTACAGAGTGCAATGACATTTTCTAAAAAAATTTCAGCATCGATCGTCCCCTTCCGAGGTAAACAGAAAAATACTGTGTTTCATTTCTGAGGGGTGGTGTTCGGCTGTAAAAGCGAAAAAGTTGTACGAATTATTGCCGAGTCAACAGAGAACCGGTTTTACCTAACTAGAAAATGTTGCTAGTTCTACAGAAAAATTTATTTAAAATTTATCGGTAGCTCAAGGAATGTATCGATCCAACGAAAATATATTTTCTTGATTTCAAGGGATAATTCGATGAAAAATGCTTTTTTCAGTTTGTTGGTAATACAATGAAGTTTTCAGTTGAATAGAAATTTTTTCAATTCCGAGAGGCGGAAAACGAGAATATTGTCAGTGGAGCACAATCACGTTCTTTCGACTTGGTAACGAACAAACGAAAATTTCCCTCACAATAATGGAAACATTTGTTTTAATTCCAGGGAAGGTCCACGGTTGTGATAAAATGTTAACTTTCAGGGGCGATTTCGTCGCATAAAATGTTGAAGCGTTTGGGGAAAATTTGTTGAAGCCGCTGACGATTTTATCGGGGGTTTTTTAGCCGAGATTTTCGAGTTATCGAAATTCCTTTGTAATTCGAGGATTATCGGTGTGTTCGGCCGGGAAAATTCTTTCATCGACGCATCGATTTCTATTCTCGCGGCCTGTTACCGGGAAAACGAACGGACAGAGGGCTCCTGTTTATTTATCTTTTCGAGTAGTGCGCGAAGTAGGTCGTGGGATGGAGTGGCTCGGTGGTACTTACTAATTACCACGCTTCATGCATTCAGAAAGAGAATCAAGGAAAATAACGGAGCGGCGGCGTGCGTCTTCCTGAATAAATCCCGGCGAATAAAGCCCCCCGGCGCACAGAAGACCGTAGAAATCCGTTGACAAAGTTCTAACTTAAGTATTTAATGCAGATACACCCGTGGCTCGAGCGTATTTTCCTCGCCAGATGCCGAATCCCCTTGAGATCCAAAACATTTTGCGTCCTTCCGCTCGAAACAGCACAACGAAAATCATTTACTTCGATTTCAACGTCTACTGCTATTCACATTTTTCCTAATGGACACCGGTAGCAAATACATATTTTACACATCATTAAAAATTCCCGGTCATTAAAACAAATTGAATCCGCGTCGAACTCGACACTGAACGTTGATTGAAACACATAGAGAAGAAATCCGTATAGAGCAACGGGTTTAAATCGAGATGATTAAATAAAGTCGAGACGAAAGACACGCATTGTATAATAAAAAAAAAATAAATATATTTTGTCGAAATATTGGCGCGCGGATAGTTCATAAGCTGTAATGTGACGTAAGCAAGCACTCGCGCGCATAATGTATGTAAATATGCATACAATTCCACAATATTGCAGACTCTAATTAAGCCGTGGCCAGCTATAAAAATGTTTTAATTATTCTCGTGGCGGAAGTAGCCTCGCGTATGAAAAAAAAACGAACCGTGGCTGTGCGAGTATCATTATTTTCTCGCTGCGTGCGTGTCTCATTGAAATGGGGCTCGGAAGACAATCTTTGTGTCCTTATTAAACTTTGCACGGGATTAATAATCTACATCAAACGCTTCTACGATATTACGTTACTACGTTTCGCTAAATCAAGAGAATAAATTATTTATTTACTCAGGAAGCTTTTATAAATGCCACAGGAGACATAAGGAAGAAGAAAGAATTGTATTGCAGTGTTCTGAACGCAAATTAATTTCATTACAATCATCAATTCTTGCGTATTATATTTAACAAGCTGTTATAATGTTCAAAGGAGGTCTAATAATTATTGTCAGCTTGACAAATTTTAATTGGATATTGTTTTCATGCAACTGGACGTAGATACGGATGTAACAACCCCCAGATCGTCATTTTATAATTGTGAATTTGTACGTGTTATTTTCTACAAGCTGTTGTAACACTTTTAGCGATTCAGTAATTATTTTCAAAGGACCCAATCTCAATTGTAATGATTGTTTACGTTGTTGAACGTCAGGGTGAAGTATTTAACAGGCAATTAATTTCTTTTCGACCACCAACTGCTACACATTATTTTCCACAATTTATAACAACGTTTCGAGAAACCTGAAAAGTATTAATAATTTTAAAACAATATACAAAACAAATGGGGACGGAGCGCCACAGAAAAATTAATTAATTTCGTTCGAAGAATCACGTTTCCATGAACCTAATTATTATTTCCAATTTATTAAAACTCACTTTTAAATTGTTTCGACGATTTTTTTATGGCAAACCAATTTTCTCGAAGCACGAATTTCGCTGGCTATTATTTTGTACGATCGGTGCAATGTTCCCAGTGACCCAAATATTTCTAATTTATCAAAGCTCGTTCGTAAATCATTTTCATATTACGGGAGGTAAACAGGAATGGAGCAACCCTTTTCGAAAATTCCCTCGACCCTTGGCGCAACAGTCTGCGCGGTGAAATCGCTTGTAAAATCGAGGCATTCCGTTACTTTAGCCGGGGTGGAACATTTTCACACCTCTGGGTTCTATACTCCTCCCCTCCCCCCTCGATATCTGACACACTTGACATCCCCTGGACGCGTCCGGGGTGTCTTTATTGTGCAGGGACAATGGTCGTGATTTCCCATGTGCCGTTGCCCGTTATCTTCACACCACGAACTATTTGTCACGTGTTCCCGCCACTTTCCGTGTCGTCACTTTCGAAACAGCGAGAGAGAGAGAGAGAAGAGAAATACCGAACCGACAAATGATAACGTTCGCAACGGTTTTTTTTACAGCCATAAATACCGCGCTGCTGTTTGCCTAACAAATGCTAACCAAACGACGCTGAAAGTTTCCCGGAGCTTTTCAGAACCAAGTCCCGGCGTAGCTTTTTAGATCTTCAGGCTGGATCTTTTGAGCGGCGCCCGTTTCAAACCGGAGATTTTTGTCTCCGAGCTTTCACGGTCAGAGCTTTTTGCTACCGGGAACGTAGACCTATCTATGCCGCTAGGTTTTTCGTCCCTGAACTATCAGGGTCGCAAGTTTCTTGTCGCCTGGGCTTCAAAAGTTGCAGCTTTTTGCCGACGGGCTCTCGAGGTCGCAGCCTACTCCGCGTTTTAACGTTCCACACATCAAGTTCAAACGCAGTCCGACATTTCTGATTTATTAACGAGAACATTTTCCAGAGCTTTTCGCGAATGAACTTCACCTCAGGTCAGTCTCACCTTTCTAACTATGTTTGTTTTATGTTTGTTTTTAAAGCGAGAGACCAAATTATGATTTGTTCGTTTTCAACGCGTTCGTGTTCTTCAATTACTTCGAAGAAAGTAGAACACAGTGACATCCTCACAAGATAATATTTAACACGTTGACTGCCATGTCATCCATATGTGGCTGACGGAATTATTTGTCCAAGTTCTAAAATGAATTTTTACGTTAATACAGTCGGGGACAATATTAAGTGGACACTTTTAAAAATTGCATAACTTTTTTAAAATTGATCCAAATGACTTGATTTTTTTTAAGATGTTACACTAATTAGTTTGCTAGACAATGAGTAAACAAAAATTTCTTTAGATTGCAATTGGTTCGAATGATAAAAAAATGAAAAAATGATGATTTTTTAACTTTTTTATGTAAACCTATAATGATAATTTAAGAAATGCGTTTTGTAGATTCCGGTAATGTATATGCATACTGAAAATTTCATTGAAATCGGTGAATGTTGTAATGAGGTACAAACGTTTAAAGATTTCGATGAAATTATCATTATAGGTTTACATAAAAAAGTTAAAAAATCATTTTTTCATTTTTTTATCATTCGAACCAATTGCAATCTAAAGAAATTTTTGTTTACTCATTGTCTAGCAAACTAATCAGTGTAACATCTTTAAAAAAATCAAGTCATTTGGATCAATTTTAAAAAAATTATGCAATTTTTAAAAGTGTCCACTTAATATTGTCCCCGACTGTATATTAATTGTTCCAAATTTTATTAGGATCTGTAACATGGAAGAAAGTTGGAGGACTATTCAATATCACGCATTTGATTTTTTACAATTTTATTTCATTAGATAACTTACTTTGATTTTGTGGAATTTTTGAGGTTTTGAGTTTGGCAGTGAAAGTGTTAATATTAATTCTTCAATATCTGATGGTGAATTCGCCTCACATTTTCCTAGGCTTGCGAGCAAAACAATTCTTTGAAAGTTGTGTAAGGAACACCATCGCATCGGTGAGCATCGTTTGAACGTATGCAGCAATTAGTACAAATCGACCAGCAGTATTTAGATCACGTTCGACTCGGCTCATAACCGAGCACAACGAATTTAATTATCCGCAGGTGGCGTCGGTATTTCCGCGAAGTGGCAAAGAATTCTCGATATTCCGGTCGGAAAAATAATCGGTGGATTTGTAGAAGGCAGAAGTGGAATTTCGATCGGAGCATTCCCCTGGAATATTTATCGAGGTAGCGAGTGAGTATTGATCGTTCGGTGGATCGAGGAACGCGGAGTACGCATTTTCTCCTCTCTCTCTCTCTCTCTCTCTCTCTCTCTCTCTCTCTCTCTCTCGGGAGGAGCGTTTTCGGTTTTCTGAGCCCCGCCGGCTCTTTTGTCCGTAGCATGCACCCGGCCTGTAACCGAGGACACACAGTTGTCTCCTCTCGGAGCCATTTACGCGATGCTCCGGTGAATTCTGTCGTTCGTGGGAGCCGAAAGGCGAAATCGAGCGAAACCGAGGAGAAAGAAACCAGCCGTGAGAAACGGGGAGCCTGCGCGACTGAAATGCGAGGATCGGCCCGTCGCGAAACGAACTTAAAAAAAAAATTCTGACAGTCGTTGTGGCCATAAGCATTTCGACGCTTCCGCATTTATTCCCCCGTCTAAATTTGTCCGTAACCTACAGAAAAGCACATTTTGAATTGACATTTAACAGTTTGACTGCCAAACTGGAAGCCTGAAAAATTCCATAAAATCGGAGTGTTATTTAATGAAATAAAAATTGAAAAAAATTAAATATACGATGTTGAGTAGTCGTCCGACTTTCTTGCATTTTACGGGTCCTAATAAAATTTGGTACAATGAGTATATTATCACAAAAATTCCATTTAAAACCTGGACAAATAATTCCGTCACCCAAATATGGGTGACGTGGCAATCAACGTGTTAAGATTCACCAAAAACTTGCCACCGAAACACAGCAGCGTGAAAAAGCAAAATCGGGTTTCGCGTAATCACAAAATCCTCTGGCCACGTGCGCGAGTCTAACGAACAGGCACACGGTGATACACGCGAGCGGTTAGGCAACAGTCCGAGGAATTAATATCAGCATTCTGTATCCAGAGAAAGGGTGGTTCTGTAATCAGAATGGGAAGACCGGTAACAAGGACGAGGAAGAGTGGGGGATGCTCTTCAGCGATGAAAGCAACGGACAAAGCCGCGTTGTTCCACGACGAAGGAACCACTCAGACTGGCCAGAAGCTTTAACCACCAATTAAAAGCGTTGTATAGCCCGAAGCGAGGGAGGTAGGAGCGGAGAGGAGGGGTGGGGGGAAAAATGTCTTTAATTTAATCGAGGCGAGATAACGAGCCCACTACGATATTCATCTCTCCTTGGACCCCCGTCGGGCCGCCAAAGGGAACAATGTTCGAGAGGTTGCGTGTTCAAAATTGCAAATCGGCCAACAGAGCAATTAAATCCGGTCGTTTAATGGTGATTACACCGGACGTGGTGGAGAGATTGAAGGAAAATATATATATGTATAGAGGGGTAGGGGGGGGGTTTAAGGTAGGGTATCTCTTGGGCTCGATTATGATTCCCGGCCCCAACGGTAATTCCCTCTCGTTCGTTAAGGTCTTCGTTCCATTCCGCGGCATAATTTATTCCGAGGCCTGTCTCGCGTCCTTGCGCTTCTTCGAACCAGCCGGGCTTGTATACTTTTAATGAGCTCGCGAGCTACGAGGCTTTCGGCCCGCGAAATAACGAACTTTCCGCGCGGAGACGTTGTTCTAATGCGTCATTTTCTTTATAGCCCGCTCGATTCGACCGGCTACCCTTACTTCCTCCGGACTCGGCGACTCTTCTCCTCGCTTTATTTTTCTTTCCTTTTCTTGCCGCTTTCTTCTCCGCTTCGTGGACCGCAGACCGCGAAACCTCGGCCAGCCGAGCGGAAAGAGGCATTCTGAATCATCGTGTGCTGTTTCCACTATTTAGCCGCGTAAAATCGAATTTTGACGACGCTGCGGGCACAGTAATTTCCTAGGCAAATACATCTTAATGATACTGTGATTACGAATTTTTAACACTTTGATCGCCAAACAACAAAGCTAAAAAATTCCATGAAATCAAAGTAAGTTATTTAATAAGGTAATTATTTACATTAGGGGCTTCCTCACCGATTTTGATGACCATGAAATATGTTGTCAAGGTCATCATTTTGAACAACTTTTTCCTATACATGTTACCGCCGCTCAGATTTAGTTTCCGCGATATTCGCGAAAAAGTTTTAACATCTCAAAAAGTGATCGGAGTAGGTGTGGGTTAGATTTGAAGGTAAATATTTACATTAGGGTTAGGGTTTGGGAAGATAAAGACATTAGGGTTAGGGTTGTGAAGACGTATCCATGGGGAATTATTCAACAAAATTATTTTTTTGGGTATATATTATTTAAAAAATTGTTACAAATGTGGATAGACACGTTCTTGTTATATTTGTAAAATAATGTTAAGTAGTCAGTTTTAGTGCCTTGTAAATCTAGTGGTAAAGGGACATTGAAGTTGCAAAATATGAAAGAAAACCTTGCATCCAATCTTCTACATACGAATAATAAAATATAATACTAATGTACTACAAACTACATTATAAAATACTAATGTAAAGTGTACTTACTTCTGAATCTTCTGTACCTCCGTCGGATCCACAGCACACAATTATTGACTCACAAGAATAGGTCCGAATAAGTGAACAACAATCACTAAACAACACACGCAACACACACACACAACACATTTTATAAAATCGTGACAACGAACGAGAAGATGTTACTCCGACCACGAATAAAATAATACTGCGATTTTAACCGTCCCCCTCCCACGGACGTGTGATACGAAAAACAGGGAATTCCGGGTAATAGGGTCGGCGCCCCGCCATAATTTTTTTACTTTGGTTTTGTATCTAGTGTTTATAGACCCTCAGCGTCTAACCTGCCTAGGATAACCTGACCGTATGACCTCCGTGGAGGGGATCATTGTTAAAATCGCAGTATTATTTTGTTCGTGGTCGGAGTGACATCTTCTCGTTGTTGTCACGATTTTATAAAATGTGTTGTGTGTGTTGTTTAGTGATTGTTGTTCATTTATTCGGACCTATTCTGGTGAGTCAATAATTGTATGCTGTGGATCCGACGGATGTACAGAAGATTCAGAAGTAAGTACACTTTACGCTAGTATTTTATAATGTAGGATTAGTATTCGTATGTGGAACATTGGATACAAGGTTTTCTATCATATTTTGCAACGTATATTAACGATCATTAATGATTTGGTATATAGTATAATTTAATGTGGTTCAAATAAGATACTACTTTAAATCAAATATTTTTATTTTGATAACCAGATAGATAAAATGAAATATTTTTATTTTGTATTTCAAATATTTCCTTACAATGAAAATAAGTTGAGCAAGTAGTTAATATTATAAATTATAATTTTTAACATGAAAAGCTATAATAGTTAGCAAAGTATTATTTGTAGTTTAATTACGAATATGTAACATGTTGATAAATAGACTACAATATCGTAATAACATTACAGGCAACAAAATATCATAAAAATATAAGTTACTGTCAACTATTTGAAATACTATTTTACACAGTCCTACACACACCTACTCCGATCCTTTTTTGAGATGTTGAAACTTTTTTGCGAATATCTCGGAAACTAAATCTGAGCGGCGGTAACATGTATAGGAGAAAGTTGTTCAAAATGATGACCTTGACAACATATTTCAATGTTGATAATGACGTTCGAATACTTTCATGAGACTGTGTATGTCGCCTAGGCCTCGATGATAAACGTCGCGGAATTATCCCCACTACCGTTGTTGATATGCATCGAGAATTCACTGTACTGATCCTCAACAATGAAAATTATTCTTAAGCTGAATTGTTGTGAGGCTTTTCATTGAATATCTCGTTTCCTGTAATTGCAGCTTGTTATTACATCAAATCATAAATAATTACTACCTTGGTATATAAATTTGATTTACGCATCAAATGAGCAATTATACGTTCGCCAATATTTGCAGAGACGTATTTCAGGCGACAGGGTGAAAGCTTGTCTCGTTATTGAATTTCATTATGTAACGGTCTAACAAAAGAGCTCAGATTTGCATTATTTGTATACATAAATGTGTACCGTAAAGATTCGTTAAAATTTTCAGGCAGATAAACATAATTAAACGTTATTAAATCCGCGGAATCGACGCACGGGTTCGGCTAATGTCCCTCGAAATTCATTTTTCATTGTCGAATCACGTCGATCATCGAGAACAACGCGTCGATGCCCGCGCGATGACACGCGACGATTGTTTACAACGCTGCCGTTGACGCGCAATTAAAACAGCCTGCCCGGTTAGGTAATTTATTTAACCGGGGCCCTCTCAGTTCCAGCCCCGTCCGACGATAAACATTCCCTTATTATTGCGACGTGTCTTTCAGCTGAAATAAATGTAACGGGAGAGACCGGGCGTGCGCGGCGGTACGCAGCTGTTAATTACGCTCATTAAATCTCTCGATCATCGTTCCGGAGCACGTGAACAGGAGTCGCCCTCGTCGTAGTCCTGTTACATTAGAAGCTAAATAACGATCCGTGATTAGCCGGGCGGACAGTCGTCGGTTGACATGAGAGCCAGCGTCCACGTGTTAGGCGAACATGCTCTCGGAAAAGTATCGCGCCGATCCGTTCACGTGTAGTCGCTGATTAGCGTTATGAAACGGGCGCGCAATTAGCCCGCGATCATTGGTGATTAGCGGGGCATACGGATTCACTGTGGTTGCAAATCTGGGTTTAGGAATTGACAGTATCATTCTCCTAGTGTTATTCCACTATTTCTTGATAGATAAACACGTTTTAGTTGAAATTAAAAACGATTCTCCGTTTTAAATGTTGTAATCACGAAAGCTTGTTTAAATTGAACTGTGCTGTTTACATCGATTCGAAATTATTTTGAACGTTTACTGTAGCTGATTAGTAAGTTAGCTAGATTATTAAGTTTTGAAAAATCGATAATGAAATATCAACAAGCGTTTTCTTTTCCTTCTTTTATTGTAGTAAATAGAAATGTCACAGTAGTATGTGACTGTTCTGGCCAGACAAGCTCACAGTCCTCAAGCAATTTTAAAAGAGAATTTTTACCGAACAACATGCAATCACGTTTTATCACGTTTCATCACGTTTCCTAGTGAAAAATATTCCTGTCTAAATACTCCTTTCAATCTCGGCAATAATTTTTGTTGCGTGACGTTTCTTAGAAATTGCGACGGAGTCTCCCCGAGAATCTCAGGATCGCGTTGCTTCCAAATTCATTTAAATTTATTCAGTAAAATCACGGAACAATCTGTTCCCTTCCCGTAACCTGTTCTCTTCGCCGGCCACAAAATTTGTTTTTAAAGCACGGCAGGAAAGTTTCGAAGCGGTAGAAATAAATTCTGGGATTGCAGCAATGAAATTGCACGAGCGCATCAGTGACTCCAGAAGTCTCCTTCGTTCTTCGGCGATGTCCTTGGACTTGTCCCCGTAAAAAAAGGGGGATGTAACGGAAGCGTCGTTGCCTTTCACCATCATCGTCGTGGGTGTGTTTCTTAGAAACTGCCTCCTCTCCTCCACCCACGACTTCCGGTAAACGAAACTAGAAAGGATCGCAAGAAAAACGATAATGCACTTATCTGCGACCACTCCCTCTCTCTCTCTCTCTCTCTCTCTCTCTCTCTCTTTCTCTCGCCTTGCTAAATGAATTTCCGTAGCAATAATTCATCGTGAAACCCGCGTGTACACTGTTTCCGAAACATTACGGACCATGGAACGTCATTACCGAAAATCTCATTTCGGAACCTCGGTGTCCTCCTTTTTTGGGAGGGACACATCTCGGTGTGTTGGTGTGTGTGCGCGCGCGCTTGTCCCGACCTGATGCTGCTTGTTTAATGAATTTTATTATTATAAAAGTTTCCGGTTCGAAAGTTCCTCATCAAAGACGTTTTAATTATCCGCACGACCGGCCCCATTATCCGAAAGCAAGTTGCACTATCGTTTCGAGCACACTTTCTTAATTACTTCCGTTTTAATTGTCTTACTCGCAGCTTCCTTCTCGACTTATTGCGCGAAAACCGGCGAGAATTCTTTAACCGGTAACGAGGACACGATCTGTTGTTCCATTGGAAAAACGAGAAAACTGTTTTCCTGCCGCTTCTTTCGATCAGGAAATTTCAATTTTATAAGTTAGAATGCGTTTGATCATTTCTTCCGTGCATCTTCTGTTTTCTACAGCTCTTTTTCGATCTATGTAACCGTGTTTTACTTTTGAATTAAAACGAAATTATCTCCTAGGATTGAAACTTGCTACATGAAAAATATACAGGGTTACATAAAAAAAGTAAAAAATTTCTGGTTCCCCGAGGTAAAGTTCAACACTCCGTTTCATCTCTAAAGCTAATTTATCACACAGAATTCGTCACCGAATAAACGCTATGGGTCCCTAAGCTTCCTCTTCGCTGAAAATGTTTGTTCTAGTCCCACTAGGTTTGAAGATTCATGGAAGATCACTTCTCTAAGAATTTAATTCTTGCTTATGTTTACTTAGAAATCTAATATTCTCACACTGTTGACTTGCAAATTTAGTTTCACTATGTGTGATGTTTCTTCGGAGTCCCTCCGTTATCATGATTACGTATACAGGGTGTTTGGTAACTGGTGGTACAAGCGAAAAGGGAGTGATTCTACATGAAAGAATAAGTCGAAAATATAGAATAAACATTTTTCGTTTGAGGCTTTGTTTTCGAGAAAATCGACTTTGAAGATCTGTCAGGTTTGTGTGCTTTAGTATATGCAGGAAGTAGATTTGGTTGGTCATGATCAGACAGTTGCGTCAGACAATTCCTATCGAATAGCATGCGTATTCGCTGCATTTCAAACTCGATTTTCTCGATAACGAACCTTCGGATGAAAAAATGTTTATTCTATATTTTCGACTTATTCTTTCATGTAGAATCACCCCCTTTTCGCTTGTACCACCAGTTACCAAACACCCTGTATATGATCCGGGCATGATTTGAACAGTCTGCAATTGTTAAATTCTACGCCGAAACCCAGTTGATCGCGTTAACTGTTCCCAGTAAAAATGTTTGCCCCAGATTTCCAATGATTGAGAGGTTTATCGTTCTGAGCTTTTTCACCGGCTCTCGTCCAGGAATTCGATCAAGTGTTCCGCCGTTTTCTCGAAAGGAAAAGAAAACAATTTTCGAAACATTGTTGATACCTCGTTGCTGGTTTCTCTCTCCGAATGGCCCGCGCTGGTGAATTCCCGTCTGGAAGTTTCTATCGCTGTTGTTCACCGTGCCAGATCGGGGGAGTTTTATTTTCACGGCATCGTAGTTCACGCTGTAATTGTATTTCGTCAGGTTACGCAGAATTACGTCGGCCTCCGCGCCACGAGGAAAGAAACATGGAAAACTTTACTGCCAGCCCCGCGTTATCTCGAGACATTAACTTCGATACGCGCGTTTTATTCGTTCGTTCATTCCGCGCCCGTAAAAACCTGTCTTCCAGCGAGCAGATCCCGAAAAACTTTTCGCCGCGGATATTTCCAAAGTAAGAGGAAACGTCGACGCTTCTATCTTCAACGGGACAATCTTCTCTGCCCGGAGCAAGCAACGCGGCAGAATTCTTTCCCTCGCAGCATCCCCGGCCCGGGGATGCTTCTTCATTAAAATATATATGGTAGATTTATGTTATTTATTCATCGCGGAGTTTTCCCTCGCCAACATTTTCCTTCGAACAAGAAATAATCCTCCGACGCGCCGCGCCGACGACTTGGATTTCTCAAAAGCAGAGCACCTTCTGCGACGCAATCTTTTATTCCAGTCTGAGTCCCGTACTGAAAATCACTCGTGGCTCTGGATTTTTCAAAGTTCCCCACTTCAATCATCTTTTATGCAGCACGGCTATTTGGAAGTGTCTAAAATCGATCCTTCGATTCGTAGATTGACGTCTCGGGAACGTTATGAGGCAAGTCTCGCGATGAAATTCGAAAAATCTCCGAATTTATAACCGTTCGAATATGACCGCTATCGATTATCGCGAAATCGAGCTGCTTTCGATGAGGGACCTGGAAAAGTCGATCTACGTTCGATCAATTGGTTTCAAATTTTGCATGGTGGTCACTAATTAGATACCGTAATTATAAACGAAGCCATTTTTTAATCTGACTTATAGTTATTCATTTTCATACAAATAAAGTAGCTTCTTCTTCACAGAACGAGAACTTCCTGCTGAGAAAAAGGGCCTTCGGGAAAACACTTCCAACTTTCAATTAAACAATTTGTTTAAATTCAAGCCGTTGCGGTGTAAACAAATCCGGAAAGCATGCTTTCCGAGTGTTCGTACAGTTCCTCGTAAACGAGTTTCCGGATACAGATAAATTGAGGTACCAAGTATCGAACGATGCAAAATGTGCCAATTATTCAATCGTCCAACGTTTTAAGCACCGAATAAATCATTCTCTAACCCAGATTCATTTAGCAATTTTTATTTAGCTATTTACCAGAGAGGGACATTTTCA
Source organism: Seladonia tumulorum (assembly GCA_913789895.3). NCBI lineage: Eukaryota > Metazoa > Arthropoda > Insecta > Hymenoptera > Halictidae > Seladonia > Seladonia tumulorum. Next base: position 7,056,625 of record OU565274.1, read on the forward strand.
GCGCAGAAATCGCCGCGTTACCGAAAGTGATAAAAATAAACGTATTCATAACAGAGAAAAGTCAATTGATCTCTAGAGTCAATTGATCTCTAACGTTATTTCCGAGCGTCGACCGGCGCCGAAATGCGGTTAACAACCGAATTTCCGCACAATGAAACATTCGCCGAGCGATTTTCCCGAAACCAGTCGTTCAAGATTTAATTATCGCGCGGCGTGCCGGCGTGTCAACGTTCTCCGACGAATTAAAGACTGTTAAGGGGGGGGGGGTGAAGTCAGCCGGGTCAATTTTTGACTAATACGCAGGGGCCCGACGCGTATCGGTGGCGTTTGTCACGCGGCCGCAGCCACTGTCAAATCCGCAAATCGCGCACAAACGTACCGAAGTGCGCGCGCGCCTTCGCCGCAAGTAGTTACGGTCTGTCACTCACAGACGACGAAAAGTGCTTCGCCGAGCGACCGCGGATTAATTATAATTATACAGTCGGCTGCGAATTCAGCGAAATGTATATCCCAGCTCGTTCCGAACCTCTCACCCTTGACGTTCGGATGCTTTTCCTTTCGCAGATTTTTCTGTGCGAGCCACTGCGCATTCGCTGCCAAGCTAATTCGCCGAAAACAGATCATCTTTCATCGTGTTTGTTTCCAGAGAAAAACTGTCGAACAGTAGTACGGTACTTTTTTCAAGTAGAAATGTTTATTTTATCTGAAGTTATACCATGTTCTTTTGGATAAAGATCCATGCGTTTTAGCCGCGAGAAGCGTTACAGTAATTTTTCCAGTGTCGACGATTTTTTTAACTAGAAAACGATAGTTTCTGCTTGTATTTTTGTTGGCCGGGATTAAATTTCGCAGAGGTCAGAAGTCATTCGAATGCGTTCATGATAAATGGCAGAACGAAAGGGGCCGCCCACGTGAGAGATCGCATCACATTTTTCGCAAGTGGCAAACAATATGTATAAATAAAAATTCTCGTTTGCGGGGTCTTTTGTTTTAGTCGGTGGTCATTGTACGATAACGAAATCTTTAAATTCTGTATGAAATTGTTCATCATCCGCGCGGGTATTCTATACCGTTTACAAACGATGAGTATACGGTGGGCCATTCGGTTCAGCTGTTGCTCTGCATAATTAAAATCGCTTGCATTGCCCGCCAGCGGACATTGCTGCCTGAGTGTACTTCCCAGTGGCTAATTAATCACAATCAACTAACATTTATACTAGATTAATATCCAAGAATGCGTAACAATATGTCGCGTCGTGTCTTGTTTCGCAGACGATTATCTCGCAAACAATGTCTCATTTACGAAAGTTATATGGAGCCACATTTAACGAAACAATTTACTTCAAAAATTTGAAAGATCTGAAAAATATTCGTGGAATAAAAATTGAGTGAATCGTGGGTCTATGGTGATAACGAGTACGTGAATGTTGACCATATCAGTCGACGAATGAGCAAAACGCATCGGTGGGAGTAGAAAGTCGGTAATTTGCTGGGGGCGTTTCCACTAAGAAAACTTTGATGGAGAAATGCGCGATTTTTAGAGATTTCAAATGAACAAGTTTGTGCTCTCAGTCGACGCACTCCGTTCTCCAATCGGCCGTGAAATCAAAGCGTTCGACGCTTCCGATTTCGCTCGAGTAGAGTTTCACCTGCGCCGTGGATCATGGACTTCAATATTTCAATAAACTTGCCGTCACCGACAGAGAGAAAGAAAAAAGAAAGGAAACGGTACGACGACTACTTCTCAATGCCGGGAATGTCGAACAGCAATCAGGAAAATCATTTCTAAGGGTCCTGCGTGCAGGATCTTCGGTTGGTTGCACCAAAAATATTCCATTTGCCGTTAAGAAACGTCAGAAAATATTTTATTATCCTCCCTTTGCGACTAGTGACAAAAACAAGAGTCGGTCTGTCCGCGAGAAAATAACCAAGATATTTCCAGTTAATTGGAGCGCCCTTAAAAATATCAATGGAGTGACGTTGCTCACGTTCCGTGGAACCACGGTATCGACCATATCGAATGAATATTTGGAAGCTCCTGGTTATTTTATTAGCCCGGGAATCGAGAAGAATTTCCTCTGGCTGACCCTGCGTGGGTTTGTACCACTTGCACGGACGTCTGAGGAATTTTATTATTTTTCCGACTGCGGGAGACTCATTCTCTTAGTGGGAGATTCAGGGTGAGAATAAAATGGATCTTTCGACATCTTTTAACGCGTCTGGATTTTTATAAAGTAATGTCAAAGCATTTTTCCAGAGCAATTTGAAAATAGACGTCTCCGCAGGCTTTTCTATTAACTGCCAAATGGAATTATGGCAAGTGTTTGTTATATTGATTATCGCAAGCTGAATTGTATCATTCGTTCCAGCCTAGGACGGCTGTTTTCTCCCTTAAATGATCGATTGCAACAAGCTTTTAAATAGAAATTAGCGACCCAGACTTTTCGATAAAATGTTAACAAGTCCTCAGGTACACGAGCGCCCATTAAACAATTACTTAACACTAACAGTTTAAAATTGCATTAACCAGTTTTCAACGGTCTACCTAAAGGTTAACTCTATCACTGAAAATTTCGATTACGTGAAACCTATAGAATCGACACGCACAGAACATGACCCTCGGCACAATGACTACGAAATTAGAACACAAAACCTTGAGACCATTTCCATCCGCGAGAGCCAAGCAAGTGCATTCAATTTCAAATGCAGAAAGCGGAAAAATATCGGGAAAAATGTCTAGATCCTAGCGTTAAACTATCTTCTCCTATGAAAGGGTTAAGATCAATTATATCCCACATCATTTGCGACTAACGGTAGCACAAACGGTTGAAACACGGTATCGTAAAATCGCATCAGTTGATTAATCCTGGTGGCACCGGACGAGAGAAGAATTCTAGGTCAGACCGGGTTGACGGGAACAAAGCTGTGTCGTAGACACGTGGTTGCAGGAAATTTCGAGCTGGAGAACCCTGGCTCTCGCTACCCCCTTCCTGTGTTTCTGGTTGCTCGGGTGGTGGCTCGACCGATCGGCAATATTTATAATTAATTCGGCAGCGAGCGGATCGACGACGGCTCAATTTTATTTGTCGTGGAGGCGGGAGGGTGGAACAGGGGGGATTCGAGGTGTCGAGGGGAGGAGGAGTAGGTGGCTCAGTGACCTGGCTGTGACCTGGTTTTCGAACCCCCGGATCGACCTTCCTGCCACCCACCTGCACTACCCAGTTCGCTGCCTGCCAGTAGACCGAATTCCTGGTTTCCGGCGTTCTCTCCCGTCATTTCCTCCGGTCGGTGCATCGCCTAGCCTCCTCCTCCCCTCCCTCTGTTCCCCCCCGGTTTACTCTTGTTCCCTCCTGTTCCCTCCGGTTCCCCTCTGTCCCCCTTTTTGCCCGTCGCCGATGCGACACGCGCTGTTATTGTTGCTCGCGACGCTCGACAGCCAGTCAAGTAGTTCGGTCGCCGGTTTTTCCTCCCGGGTACCCTCTCCCTCCGAGCGACCCGCCGGCCGCGAGATACCGTGAATCGATCGCGTGTACCCGCCCCCGCCTGGCCCCATTATAATTTGAAATTCTGCGAGACTCGTACTCCGGTCCACGAACCAACGCGGCCACCACACCGCTGAACAAGGAACGGACAATCGGAAGCCGTTTTTTCGGTTCGGCTGCTGTGGGCCACTGGCCGGGCACGACCCACGGAACGAACGATTCAAGCATTCGATACGTTAGAACCACGAATTTTCTGGTTTTAGAACCGCGGCTATACTGGGGAGATGGTGCGGCCGATTTATGGCTGACTTGTTCTACTTGTTCTACTTCGAACACTTAAAAGCCTCGATAACATATCGTTTCGGGTTACGGAGATTTTTTGGGTAGGAGATTTAGGTAGATTTTAATACAGAGTTCAGTTGTAATTGTTCAACACTTTGAACGCCAAACAAGAAAGCTCAAAAATTCCACGAAATCAAAGTAATTTATTTGATAAAATAGAAATTGAAAAAATTAAATGTATGATATTGTGTGGTTCTCCAACTTTCTTGCATTTTACAGATCCCAATCAAATTTGGTACAATGAATATATTAACGTAAAAATTCATTTTAAAGCCAGAACAAAGAATTCCGTCACCCATGTATGGGTGACATGGCAGTCAACGTGTTAAATAGGAAATTTTATCTTCTCTTTATGTCTGTTGGCCGAAGTAGTGGCAACTATTTACTATACCGATTATAACAAGTTAAATTATGGAATCTTCTTCGTATACAAATTTGTGGGTATTGTTTAAAAATTGAATGAAACAGAGATGAATAAAAAAATCAAGATTTCTTACCATAATATACCTTTTCCGATTTACTATCTTTCTGTCAACGACAACAAGCGTTTCTAGCGTACAGATTTTTTCCTCCTTGTATAGTACACCGCGATAAAGGCACACCCCCGTGCAAACCAGCGCGAACACTATAACGAAGTATAGGAAGCCTCTCGGACTCGGGAAGTTGCGGAGAACTTCCAAAAATTATTAATTAAATAGGTATCCGGTTCCAGAAGAAATGAGAAAAGTTCGGGGGTGTACGCCGGAGTTCTTCATCAACCTTTTTGCCAGCCCCCTTCACCACGCGAACTATAGTCCTCTACTTTCCACATTATCGTATGCAAATCACTGCGAAGCCGTTCTGGCTCGGTCGAACTAAGCGGGGAACTTTCGGAGACACGAGAATGATGTTCGGGCGATTAAAAAGCGGTTTTTGCTCTGACGAGAATGTTTTATGGCCTCTCCGCGAGCTCCTACGATGTAAGAAACGGGCCGAAAATCGACGACGACGTTCAACTCCGAGAAGGGATTATGCCTGGAAAATGATCCTAACCGAAACCGGGCCAGTTGCCTGAATAATGAGTTCCGGAGACGTTCAAGTCGTTCCGGGAACGCCATCTTGTACGTTTAGAGATTTGTCGAGTCACTGTAGCGTGCACAAAGTGTTCCTGGAAAAGTAACGATTTTAGTCCGAGCTTTAGAAAATGTTTGAGATCTCGTGTGCAATTCAAATATGTGTCTATAATTGTTTAGAACAGTGCAAGCACGATTTTTATTAAGATCCTCTAAAAATTTTAGCGTTAATTTATCTTAAAGCAGAAAATATGTTTTTTAAAGCAGCAGGTTGTGCAACCATTTCTTAACTTATTTGTCCAGGTTTTAAAATGAATTTTTACGTTAACACATTCATTGTACCAAATTTGATTGGGATCTGTAAAATGCAAGAAAGTTGGAAGACTACTCAATATCACACATATAATTATTTTCAATTTTTATTTCATTAAATAACTTACTTTGGTTTAATGGAATTTTTCAGGGTTCTGGTTTGGCACTCAAAGTGTTAAAGGATATAGACATTATTTTCTTAAATTGTACTTTATATTTGGAATATCTACTGGAATACTTGGATTGTTTTATACCACGTAAATATGTTCAAAACCATGACGAATTGAATAGAAAATGTTAGAAGGACCATATCAAAATTAGTGACACAAAAACATGTATAAAAAGAGATCCAGTTTATTGAAGACCATAAAATGTTTTTCGGTGTAGGATGGATTTTATAAATATCTCAGTTTAAAAATGGAGTCTTTATATAATAATACTGTACTCCAGAGGGGTTTACTCGTACAGAGACAGAGGTGTAGTTTTCGTATCGCGTCGCAACAATCGCGACACGTGGGTGGCAAAGAAATTGTACCCGGAAGAGTTAACTTCCTAACACGACGCAGAAAGGAGTGCCCTCTCCCTGGCGGGATAAAGGACCCGGGATCCTTGTATTTTTCCCGGCGTTGTCAGGAAGATAGTGCTGGTCATTTATCGAGCTTTCCGAAGATTACCAGCGCGTTTCTTATTCCGGAAGATGGCCCCAGTCCGAAGGTATAAAAGCCCACGGAGAATTTAATCTCGGACACGGATTACCTTTCAGGTTGATGCGCGTTATCAATCAGAAAATTACGACCGCGCGAGCATGATACCTCTACGGCGTGCAAAATCGATTTGACTTCATGTCACGCGGATCCTCTCGGCGTACAAATTGAAAAATACGTGGATTTTTTATAAATTAAGTCATTTTAAAAGTCGGCGCTTTTTTTAAAGATTCCGAAATACGCTTTCACTTTATTGTTTATAACGTTATCGGTTCTGGTTTATTCTTGTCCTAGAAATTCGTGAACTTCGCCGAGATGTTAACAAAAATATAGGCGAAATTCAAATGTCTGATGTAGTTTCGTTGCAAAAAAAAAAAAAAATCGTAAAGGTCAATTCACTATACCATATAGCCTAGAATACGATATTTATTCTTCGATACGCTTGATTGATTATAACAAACTCAATTTTTATGTTTCGTTTTTCATTTAAAGATTAACGTCTTGTTTTCCATCTATTTGAGTTTTTCCGTGTCTGGTATCGATGCAATCGCGATACTTTTGCGTCCAAATGGAAATGCTCGACATCCTGGTCATGCCCCTGGATGCGTGCTCGATATCATCCCCGGAGACACGTAGACACGTAAATAGGGGATTATTTCCGAAGGAGGGATGGAGCAGGAAAGCGAGAGAGGGGGGAGAGGGAAAAAGAGAAAGAGAGAAGAGAACGGAGCATCCGACTGTGCGCCTCGATTTTTGTTTTCGCTGCTCCGCCGCCGCCGCCGCGAATTTAGGCCGCGCCACTTTCTATTTTCCGGCGGCGTTTATCCGCCGGCCAAAAAACACCGCCTCTCGGTCGAGTCGATGCGCGATGTATCGACAGTTCGATATCGAGGCTCGGCAGGCCTCTGGCGTCCCGATTGGAAACACGGCCGGATGCGGTCGCCCGATTTTTCTTTCACATAAAAAAATGCTCGGCGAAACAATGGGCCCGGCGCAACAACCGTAATGCTCCTCGCGTATTTATTAATAAACACGTTTTCCGCCGACGACGACCTTGGTCTCGAAGCTGTAACTCTCTCTCTCTCTCTTTCTCTCCTTCTCTCTCGGCAGCTACGATGCATTATTCCAATCCTGGTGGTTTTCGAAAGAGAAAGAGGAAAAAAGCAACCGTTGCGGTATTTTCGATACGTCCGAAAAAGCTCCACTCTACTACTTGCGTGCTCCAGCGGCCGCGTTGCTCGTTCGCCCGACTGTGGATATTTTTAATTTTAATTTTTCAGACGTCGATTCGCGCGGGCCGCAATCCAATGAAAGAATGTATCCGTGTTAATTAAAAAATTCACGGAGGCCGGAATAAAATAGAATCGTTTTTTGACGCTCGCGGAATCGCCGGTTTTATGATCGATTTCAAGTCTCCCTTTTAGTTTATTTGAATTCTGAAAACCCCTAATGTGCTATATATACGAATGTCTCTTTGATGCTAGCCTCTGTAAATTAATACACAGCGATCCGTATTTGCATACGCACTGCATACGCAAACTGCGGAGCTTTATGTGTTTAAAGCACACAAAAATCCGCCGGAGTTTAAAAAACTCAGAATTCTGTTGAATTTCCACGAGATCTGGTTTTACAGAAGAGTCGTCGATAAAAGTGGTAAAATTCCGCGAATTTTCGTTATTCATTTACTACGTTTCGAGACAGTGTGGTGCAATTTGTTTTGCGGTGGAAAACATTAATTAGAAAAGTGTAGTTTGATAATTGAAAATTTATTAGTTTAAATACTTTATTTTCATACTATTATTTGTAATTAGTACGAGTATTACCTCGTTCATATTATTTAATCTATGAATTTTGCAGGTCTGGTCATACATTGATACGTTCTACTTAAAGCGATACACTTCTTTAAGAATTTTTAACACCTAAACGATTCAGTACGAATTTATGAAACTTTTATTATAGTTAGGTAGTATTTTGAAGAATATATAAAAAAATGTTCAGCTTGAAAATTCAATTTGTTTATAGATGATTCCAATTTACATAGAGATTCTTCTTTTTCGGATAGACGAGCAACAGCATTAATTGTGGCTGCAAATAAAATATTTAAATTTACAAAATACTTTGAGAAATAAGATACGAGATTCAAAAACGATTTGGAACAATTGAAATAAACTTATACTGTCGTTAATTTTACTAATTTCAATATCAAGCATGCCCTACAATATTTTCGAATTGTTAGAACAGAATAATGTAAAATAAAATTGATTTGCGACGAGATTACACTTCCCTTGCGCAATCGGATTAGTTTCAGGTGCGTTTCCGTAAACCTACAGAATCGGTCTGCCATTTTCTCAGCAGCGCTCAATGCTTCCACTTTCTGTCGAATTTATGATTCTACTTTACTTGTTCAGCGACCCACAGTTCCATTACATTTGCCCGGTCACGTACCCGGCCATTTCACTTGCATTCACGTGCGGAATCGCTCGATTTATTAGTTCACTATTCTACCAGTTCTACATTCTTTCGAGAGTACGCGTTCCCATTTTACTCGATCAACATTCCGCGACTTTAGTAAATCCGTCTGACACGTCGCGTGGCTATTCTACTTCCGCCTCTCGTAGCTCCAGTCTCCGCTAGTCCCCGAGATATACGAGTTACACTGCCAGTTGGAAGTTTCGAATCGCTCCGTGAATTAATGGGAACGGAGCTGTGCTTGTTAAGTCAACAAACTTGAATAATCACGAACAATTGAGTTGCCGCGAATTCCAAACAGCATTTTCCGGAGCACAGCTTCGTTTCTCTATTTTCAATTGTTCACTCATTTCTTGAAGTTTCGAAGCTTTTGGCTGGCTTCATCATTTTTCTGATAAATGAACGTTCAATTGAATTATTTTATGAATGTATACTGCTTCGGAAGTGGCGTGTTTAATATTATTTCTTTAAAAAAAGTTACGATTATTGCGTGTCTGTTTTACAGAGATAACAAGTACTTGGATTTTTCTTCTCTTGAAAACTTTCATCTACCAATTTTATTTATATTATTTTTGTAGCTGGTTGATCGAGTTAAGAAGTAAATTTATGGCGTTTACTCTACTTTTTTCTCTATTTGAAAATTTCCTCTACCATCAAACGATCGAATACCAATTTATTTAGTTCATGTCGCTCCTAAATTTCTGTTCGTCGACAAGGACGAAAGGGTACGTTCAGACACGGATCCTTCGGTGAAAAAGCACCCAGGGTAGGTCGTTAGTGGTGTTAAAAGTCTGCATTTGCAACCGCGGCTCCGTCTCGACTCCTTTGTTTCGGGTCGAGGCTATCAAACAATATTTTCTTCCGTTGGCCCGACGTCTGACGTCGACGGACATGCTAAATGAATATTAAATCGTTGTTTAACGCGAGCCACAAAGAAGATGAATCGTCGCCGGTTCTTTGCGACGCGCATCAATAATTGACTCGCGTTTGCATAACCAATTGTCCTTGAAGCATTTTCGGTTCGAACTGTCGATCGGTCCCTATTGAATTCCTAAGTAACGAGCCTTCGATGGGATCTGCTTTTTACTGAAAGGCAACGCGTGAAGCCTGTTTATATATCCCTCTTCCTCTCTTCCCCCCTCACTGCCTCTTTATGAATTATTGAATCTCATCTTTTGTGCGTCCATTGTTGCTTTGTGCCGTCCGACGACTGCTTTGCTTTTCAAATCACGATACGCAGACGACGACGACGACGACAAACGTAAAGTATGGTTGCAATCACGAAAAATTGAGTAGTTTATTTATCAGTCCAAAATGGTTTGTTCTATTATCGATTCACTGTTAATCTGCTAAAGATTTTGTGTATTGATCAATTTTAATGAGCTGTTCTGTTTATCTCGGCCCTAACAGAATTCGCAACAAGACGTATTAATAATTCCTTTTTATTTATTCCAACAATTATCTACTGTTACTTTCTCTCCGATATGTTTATATTTCAGTTATAATCTACGCAGATATCATGATAAGAAGATTACTTTCATCATAGTGTGCAGTGATTGTAAATTAATACGGCTCGTATTAACAGGAATGAAATCATTTCATAAACGATAATGGTAATTTAATAGATTCAATTAAGCGGATCGAAATTATTTATTGTTGTAATTAAATATTACTAATTAATTATACAGGTTAGACGTAATAACACCCTGTTAGTCTGATATGATTGCACATCAAGTTACATGTTACTCACGTCTCTGTGCACAATGTTCCATATTAATTTCGCTCGTTTTTCTCGTCTTTCTTGTTTGTCAATTTACTGAATAAGCAGCCAGTGTACCATCGGTAGAGTGTACAACTTTTATAAAAATCACTCTCAAAGGGGCACTGTGAATTAAATGAAACTCCATTTTCTTCGTTCCTCGATAAATTATAAACACGAAACAGTATTAAATTCTACGCAATCCCGCGCGTTTTCTACCATTTCGAAGATGTTCGCTCGGCGTAAACGTACGGGGCGCCACGGGGTTTAATTATCGTTATTAAATTGAGCGGAGGACTCTCGGGTCTCGCAGTTTCTCCAAGACTTCTACGCAACTTAACAAAGCTCTCCGCGCCGTGATTATAATTGTGAAATGGCAGGCACTTTGCGACGCTCGTCGAAAACGCAAAAACGCCTCTGCGTTTCCATTTGTTTCAACCGTTCCCCAAAGGCGAATTTATCTACGAAAGATTAACGAGGAAAGTAGGATCAGTTTCAGAAAAAATCAATTGTTATATGTTGGGTTGTTCGGAAAGTAATTTCGTTTTTCTTTATGGAAATGAAAGACGATTTCCTTATAGTGAATAAATATTTTATTGAATTATATATTGTCCATTCTGGTCCAAGAAATTTTTGACAAGCAAGTCTTGCTATATCAGCTGTCAAAATATACAGGGTGTTTGGTAACTGGTGGTACAAGCGAAAAGGGGGTGATTCTACATGAAAGGATAAGTCGAAAATATAGAATAAAATTTTTTCATCCGAAGTTTCGTTATCGAGAAAATCGAGTTTGAAATGCAACGAATACGCATGCTATTCGATAGGAATTGTCTGACGCGTCTGATCATGACCAACCAAATCTATTTCCTGTATATACTAAAGCACACGATTTTCTCGAAAACAAAGCCTCGAACGAAAACTGTTTATTCTATATTTTCGACTTATTCTTTCATGTAGAATCACCCCCTTTTCGATTGTACCACCAGTTACCAAACACCCTGTATAATTAATATGCAGCCTAAGGGTGAAGTTGGCTGGGAAAAATACAATCACGTCCTCCGTTGGGAAAAAACGAAATTACTTTCCGAACAACCCAATAACTCTTTTCTCCTGTAATAGACAATTATTGTATTGCACAAATAATTTTCCATTCGTCGGTCTAAAGCTGTAGGAACAAGCGAACGGTTTCAGTTTCAAGTGAATCGAACGTAATCAATGGAAGTAGCATAAATACTCGGATTCTCATCTTTCATGATTGCGGATGATCCACGTGTGTACCACCCGATGGAGTGTAAATTCGCGTTAACGAGCAAACGAAACTTCCGCGCGGCCCGTATTTCACCTTTGATTCGAAGGTGCTCGGGGCGTTTCGCCGGCCGACAAAGGCCGGAAATAAGCCACGGAGATAAATATAGGAAAAGAAAAAAGAAAAGATGGGAGCGCGAGGATGGGAAAGGTGAATGTTAGAACCGCCCACCAGCCCCGGTTCGGAGGATCAGAGCCGACAGAATTAACTTCTGCAGGATTAGCGATCGCCTCGGGATCCCTGTGGGCCACCATGCCCATTAAGGATTACCTTCGCCAACATTTTAATTCCGGGACACCGATATCCGAAGGACCAGGTTCCCCGGCCAACTTCCGGCGAACTTCTTCGGGAAATGAAGCTTTGCGACCGGCCTCGGGGAAATGGATTTAGAATTTTCCTGTCGTGCGAGTCGAGCCTGAATTAAAGGGTCTCTCGTACACGCCCGCCGCTGAACTTTGACGGCTTTTTCTGGGGGTGAAAGCACTTTTCATGGAAATTTTATTATACTCATCTTGAAACGTATACATTAGTCCGTAAACTCTGCGAGGTTTGTTTAAAGATTCACAAGATTGGAGATGTAGCAGCTATTTTTGTAACATTTGGAGCAACGAATAGTTTATTCGGGAAACGAATCTATTTTCCAGCGAAAAATTAGTCGGTACCTTTTAAAGTGTACGCTCTGTGTGGTATGCGCTACAAATCTCATAGTAAAATTTCCCAAATTACAAAGTTTTGTCATTTATTCTTGAAGAAAAAGAATATTTTATCGTGAATCGGAATGTCCTACAGTAATATATTAATGTATTATAATTGTTTTCGCAAACTTGAAACTGGAAATGAAACGGGAAATGTCCACGGAAGTTTTGATATTGCTAATAAAGCAGACGGAAGTTTTTCTATTTAAGAACCGTCAGATTTGACGAAACCATAATGCTCGGGGATTACATTTGTTGCGATACAGAATTGCAAGAAAACGCAAAGGAGGAAAATTCGATTTCGCGAGGCCGTCAAAGCAGGGAGGCCCCTTAGGCTCATAACGCGTGCGCCGGGACGCCTTGCGTGGGCATCGGAGAGATGATAGAATATAAAAAAGGAGAGGGCTTTTTATTAACAGCGACCAGGAAGAAGCACGTGAATGCTTCCGAGGGCGACTGCGAGAACGCTGAATAAATTTATATTCTTTTGATGGGGGCGGCGAGAGCGAGCATAGTGTCGGCCTAGGACCGAATTTAATAACGCCTACAATATTTTCACTCATTTTTGCGAGTATTAAGTGCTTACAGTGGACCGTTGCGTTTTACGTTGACCTGTTTCACTGGTTGTGACATTTCGTTATCACTGCGGGGCTCGTGTAAAGAAAAGATGCTCGATGAGTTAATACTCACCCGCGGATATTCATCCTAATCTTCTCGGCGAACCCAAAAAACGATCTGCGGTGCACCATTTTTTTTTTTTTTTATACAGCGCTCCCCAAAATTACAGGATCACTCGATCTACGATTTTTCGTCACAATTTCATAATACCTTAAATAAGCACTGTATCGTTCATTTTACGGAATATAAAACGGAGTTCTACAGGACGTTTGTTGAGTTCGTCAATAAAACGGATTTTGAATAAATATTTGCGGTCCAGCTGGACGCGGTAACCACCAATAACAGGAATAGCAACAGTTGATATAGACCAGGAAAAATATTTCCATGAATTTTTCGGTGGCTTCTATTTGTTTCCGAGTGAACAGTTTGAGCGAGCGATGTAAAATGTAAATGTTGGCTAATATAAAGGTCAAAGCAAAAAAAAAAAAAATCGTCAGTTAATTGTTGATCGGACGAGTGATTGAACGCGTTTTAGCGTCGGCGCGCATTGAAATGTATAGTCCATTGTTTCCGGCGGTCTGTTTGTTTTAACAGGAAAGTAGGTAAACAGTGCTCGGGATTAATTGCAGTATACAATGAATAGAAATTAGCGTCGACTAATTGTCTTTCGCTCGTTTGGTCACGGAAATTTCTAACTAAATTCATGACTAACTCGACAGGGGGTGTGTTCCATTTTACTTGCTTTTCACCGTTCCGGTGCGGTGCTTGCTCCTGACATAAAGCATAACGAAGAGTCGATTCTACTTGTTCGATATTCAATGGTTCTAATCTACTCTACACGTCTATCAAGCATTTATTGTTGCCCGACGGGAGAGCGTGTTGTTTCTGTCTGCTCAATCCTCCGCAGTGTTCCCTGACACTGTCTTCCAAAAATAATTTTTTACTACTTGCGGCTACTACTCTTCTTTGAGGCCTTAACCACTTCTTTATATCTTCAGGATGATACAATTTTTTGGGGGGCACGGTGTGATGTGATATTTTATTCAATATACTCTATACAATCATTTGTATTTAATATTTTATTGATTTAAAAGCAAAAACGTGGTTAGCCTATTTTTATATTTACTCCTTTTCAATATCCTATTGGTGCACGATTATTTTACTATTATTTTACGTTCATCCTCTTCAAAAGGACATGTAATCCTAATGGCACGTTTTCCATATTCACTTTACTGTTAAACTGTGGAATACAATATACTTTGAAGTGTTTCTTTGCAACACGACAGAAAATGTTAAAATCCTTTAGATCTAAAGTAATTAACTTTGATCAATAGTTTTGAGCATCCGTTTGGATCCTTAAGAACTGATATACATTTTGACGTTTCGTTTCAAATACGGTTCAATGTCGCACACCTGCTCGGCTCACAAAAATATAGCCTGTCTGTTACAAAAGCTATCACGTCTCGCACCTTTCGAACAGGAACTCCGACGTTGTGTGACGCAAAGCTATCCCGCATTTTACGTTCTACCGTTACGTAACGGATCTTGTAAATATTCTACCGGCGTCGGTTCGTCTGCCATCAGAACTGTCTGCCGTAAGATTTCACGCAGGATGTTGCAATGTGGAATATTTCAGCTGGTCTGATCATTGTCGTCATATTCCACTGCAACGTTGTCTGATCGATACAACATCGAGTTCCACGAATTAACCAAGTTGATCATTTCTTGGCCATCGATTGGTTGTACCTATTTGTTGCTGATTCGGACTACGTTGGTCCCTTGGTGCAGGGATGCAGCCCTGCAACGTTCATTAAAAACGCAGCCGACGGGATGCACGGCTTCTCCGTGCATTGTGCGGTCGCACAATAAGTCTGGCATTGAATCCGATGCAGAAAGCTCTCGTCGAATGAGATTCAAGGCTGTTTGCTTCGTTCAGCGCGATCGGTCGAGCGGAAAACGCGCTTCTAAGCTACTTCCACTAGCTGGCGATCTGTTCTGTCCGTTTTATTAGAACAGCAACGCCAATAGTACTCTCCAATGTTATCTAGATTCATGTTCTCAGGCTCTGCTGTAAGATTTTTGTAACGAATGTCTAATTTCGAAGTTGAACTAAACAAACGTTCAAATTCCTCGTGCAGCAAATGAACATCAAGCAAGCGGTTAGCTTCGATTTTTTCCAAGAAAAAATATTGTATATTAAGCAGTGTGGTGTAGAATATTCTGAATAATTTCTCGCACGTCCTCCGGCAAAAAATCTTGAAAATCGTAGGTGTATATAGAACGGTATTCTCAGCATCTTCTCGGTACCGTGCATAAAGGCTCGGGATCTCGCGGGCGAGGGTGCAGGAAAAAAAAAGGGTTTGTCACGCGCAGGATCGGTTCAGGTGAGCTTGGGCGTTTGTCGCTGCCAAGCTGCATTAATCATGAGCGGCTTTTATCGGGGGGGGGGGGGGAGGCCGGGTTACGATTTGTCATTCAGCTTGGTTATCGCATCGAACATCCCGCGGCTGGCCGTTGAATAATGAAGACGTTTTTACACCCGGTCCCGTGAAAATTTAATTTTGCCGGGTGCGCGCGAACGAGCGAGCGCGAAGCCTCATTATAGTAGCCGCGATCCGCCGCCTCTGTAATTCTCCCTTTCAGGTGAACGCGGAAAAAGGAACGTGACCTCGATCCGTCGCAACGGGGCGTCGCGTATCGCCGCAGTTATTCCCGACTTCGTCTTCATTCTTTCGTCCCCTCTTCCTCTCGTTACCCTCTTCCCTCCTTCTCTTCTTCTTCTTCTTCTTTCTGTCATCCAATATTCTTAATCCGGACTGATCTCTTTTGATTAGCCGCCACCGGTGAAAAGGCTCCTTTTCATCGCGGATCCGCCGACACCTGGCGGCTGCTGCCCGTTTTCGATCGACTCCTGCCCGTTCCACGATCAATTGTGACTCCGGTACAACCTTATTGAACCCGCTCCGCTAGGTTCCTTTTCTTACAGCTCGAAGAGCATGATTTATTATCGATAAACAAGCCGGAGTTGTGGACGCGTGCTCCTTTGTGTCGAACCGATGCTTCTGTTGGTACAATAACAGCGGGCAATTTTATTTATGAATATGCAGCGAATATTGTAAATCAATTTTAATAATTCCTGGATTTGTTGCCTTTGATTCGTGGTCATTGTCAGAGAGATCGTGTTATGAAGCACGGCGAAGGCATATTGCAAAACTTGCGAAAACTGCAAAAATTGCGTGTTTGCTTCCACGTCTGACCCGAGAGAGATTTTTCTACTGCGTCGTGGATTACTGAATTTAGTGATATAGTCTGTGTTGGTGTTCTACTTCGTCGACGCTGTAATAATAGAAATTAAGTCCACTCGTGCAAATTAAAAGCGCCTGGAGGCATTGTAGATTGAAGTGTATAATGTTAATATGTGTGGTATAAAATTTGTTTATTTAAAATATAAGATAGAAGGTATTGAACAGATAATATTGATGTCGGAAACAACTAGGTAATACAATTCTCAAGCAACGCACACGTCCTTCACTCGCCGTAGTCAACGGAAAACTCTCTCTCTCTCCTCTCTCCAAGAATGTCCTTTTTAAGTCCTCACTCACACCCACACTCGCACTCATCCCCTAATCCTATCTGTGTCTCGGAAATCCCAGCCTACCCTTGGGCCTGGTTTTCGTCAGGGACACTTTCTCTCTTATGGCCGTCTTCCTTTGGGTCTGGCTTTCGTCAGGGACACTTTCGCTTCTATGGCCCTCTTCCCTTGGGTCTGCTTTTCGTCGGGCCTCGATGTTTTATGGCCCTTTTATGATACTACATATGCTATGTATCAGTTCTTATCATTTTTATATTTACTTATTGCTTTAAAAGGCGCACAAGTGTACGCACGTTGTACCGTAAAATTATTTTACGGAAGAATTTATTGCTCGGTGTAGTTCCGTGTCTTACTTATGACTGACTTTTCTACTTAGTCGTGGATTGGGCAATTTAAAATTTATTTTTTCTGTGCAACAATGGAACTTATTCAATAGCTTAGACATACCCAACAACTAACTTAAGGTAGAATTTAAATAAAAATAGCGGAAGAATTTGATTAAATAAAATGGAAACTAGAATCACCATTAACTGAACTTGGATTGCATTAATTCAAAGCTGCACAAGGATGACATTAACTAAGAATTATAGGAGAATGACAGTAGATATGAACTAAACGAGAATTCAATGAAACGAGAAGGTTTCTATAAAAAAAAAGAAAATACCGTGGTAGACTAATAACACCGAGGGTTGGGTTTAAATAAACTGCAGTTGTTCCTCGTCAAAGCCGGAGATACTCTTGTTACGGAGAGTACTTTACCGAGGAGGAATCGGAGATGATATCGGACGGAGACATTGCGCGGCAGAATGGCCCATGAAAGGAGGCATGGTGGTGTCGTTCGCAATGGTCGCCGCGTACATAAGCTGTCCGTTTTATTAACAGTGACCATTCACGTATCTGTCGGTTATGGTTCATTCCATTACACCGTTGCGCGGAGGAGCGATACAGCGAGAAGTCGAATAAAACCGGATCGTCTATGAGCAGATAAGGGGAATAAGATGGTGTATGGTCAGACCCTGATAGAACGGGATCATGTATGGCCAGGAAGAGAGGGGATACGAGCCGAGAAATCGGATCAAAGTCCGAGTGGTCAGGCGAATGGGATACGTATGTGCTCGGACAAGTGGAAGAATGGCGTATATGTCGTCGGTGAAGTGAAAGAGGGCGGCTCCTTGAAAGACAGTTGAAAGAGAATTGTACGAAGACGCAATGAAACAATAAGTGATTACCCCAGTAGCTCAGGTCAGCGAATGGTTCGGCGAGACGTACCATTTCTCAGCGTTCCGAGAGAAAAGTTGAAAGGGAGTATTTAATATATTTATTCAACGTGCGAAAGGTCAGTGGAGTTTGTAAATGCAATTATACGAAGCTCCTTTGTTTCCACAGTTGTCCATAAAAAATGGGAATTTGAATAAGTTGACGATAATTCGTGTTGGCATTTTTTAATTTAGTTTCCCCGTTGTGTAAGCAAATTTCGTTTCTACTGTTCGTTCGTTATTTAATAATGGAAAATCTATCCCAGTCGGGAAAGTATTTGCATTCTACGTAGTTATTCAGTTGCCCGTGCCCGATTAATTCACATATTCGTTGCAAACGCTGAAATCGCTGGAAACTTTTCAGCGGCAGTGTAGGTCAGTAGGGTAGCGTGTAATACGAAAAGTAGAATGTACCAATGCACGGTCGGACAGAGGACGCCTATTATGCGGCGTCATAAAGCGCGTTAAATGCTGTTTACTTATTCATGATTTTAATTTCATCCGTCGTAAACTAAAAGCGATTCCAGTAAATTAGGTCGGAACATGGTCAGGCACGATTCGTTTTATATTTTCGTGACCGATCCGGTTTCTGTACAGATTCTACATCTCCAAACGTATAATTGATGCCCTTCAATGCTTTGTTAAACCGAAAACAATTCCAGTAAATTCGGTGCGTGCATGGTCAGACACGATTTATTTTACATTTTCGTGACCAGTACTGCATACATTCTACAACTGGAAGTGTACATAAACGACTGGGCTGTTGTAAATCGTTAAATAAATTATACGGTTTCGGAGAAAATTTATAACAGCACATTTACATACAGTTGAATATACAGAGTCTGTGGGCACAATGAAATATTATATCCCTTATCAATATATTCACATGAACAATAGAAGAATGAAATCAGTAAAAACGATATGATCTTTGCTGCAGAATTATTGATATCATAATGTCGCTTTTATCGAAAATCGATATACATATATATTTATGCAGATGTCACAATTAAAAATTCTGCAAAATTTAAAATTTTACGAGGCACTATACACCGGTCTCTCTTTTACGTTTTACACAGTCTGGTATATTATTGATTTTTAGCGAATATACAGAAGGAACAAGCAGAGCCTTTTGTTTCTAAACTAGAATTCATGAGGTTTTTTTTCATCCCCATTGTTTCCCAGGGTGCATCATTCCACCAGCGTGTTCGACGAATTCCATTTACATTCGAATTAATAATGCTCGAGAGGCGCCGGTAATTCCTGACGCGGCCGACGGAAGATTCAATAATTCCATCGGTGCTTTCGGTTTCCCTTTATCCGTTCCACCATGGAACGGGGGGGGGGGGGAGAACCATGACGCAACTTTCCCGGCCGCAAATTCCTGTTCCACCATGTTGTTCCCGGTGGTAATCCGTGGCCAGGCGCTCTATTATCGCAGATTTTAATGCACTGTTTACGTTTCCCAGTCGGTTATACAGGAGCTTCGCTCGTGGCTCGGCAACACCGTCGATCTTAAGCTTGCGTTTCATCGCGCGGAATCATTCGACGAGCTTCATCCTGTTTTTCATTCCTACGCCAAGTCCGGAATAATCTGGCGTGGGCGACTCCCTGGGTAATAAGCTCGAACATTTTTTTTTTTTTTCGGAGGATCATAAGGATCACGAGGGGACCGGGACACCGTGGACGGCATCCGAATGTATCCTCTAAGAACCCGTGAGTACGGGTACTCCGCTCACAAAGGGGAACCGGCTGCAATCGGTGAAAGCTTCGTCCTTTTTCGGGAAAAAGGGGACGTGGGACGATAGGATAATCGTTAGTTGAATATACACGCACTCTGAGCGAAAATTTTTTTCATAAATTGTTGCGGGTCGTAGTCGATGCGTAGGCGATGTTATTAAAATACTACTTCAATACTATATCAAAATAATTTGCGGATGTCATTGAAAAAAAAAAAAAAATCGCAAAGCCGGAGCTGCCGGAGGAATTCGTGAAAACGGTGTCGGGGAATCGCTGCGCATTTGAGATCTGCGTCGACATTAAGTCCGCATTGGATCCATATCCGCGGAATTTGTAATTTCGGTGCTCACTTAACGCGCGACAGACGCTGGGCGGCGAATCCCATCAAAGTTAAATATTCGTCGGAGCTTCCTCCGCTGGCCGTCGGGAAAAGTTAATCCGAAGTTGCCGCGCTCCTCTGCGCTTTAGTCTCGCGTTCAGTCTCCCCTTTAGTCTCACGCTCACTTTGTTCACCGGCCCCGTTTTCCCCGGCGTTCCCGTTCCGTTTTGCCGCTTTCCCGCGATCCATGAATTCTTTATTCCGGCCAGGACGACGACGGGACGGAGAGCGATACGCGAAGACACGCGTTTCCCAGAAAGAAGTCGAATGACAAACGCGATTCCCGGCGAGCGCATTGTTCCGCGCCGAAACGTCCAACAGCCCGACAAATTTTTTCAATGCTCCGGGAAATCGGGACGCAAAAATTGTTCCTCGAGCCGGCGACGGTGCTGCTACTTGAAAAAAAGATTTCTCGTTCTCAACACCGACACACACGTACAGGTATTCTTCGGAACCAAGGACGCGCGGATCTCGCGCTAAATGCAATTCTAATCGTTGGAGCGCACGAACGTTTGCGATGCTTCTTTTTCAAGTGATTCTTCAGAAGTCCCTGTGCACTCGAAATCTCTGCATTTTACAGTCGCAAGACGAGCGTGTAATGCGGATGAAAAATTGATGTTCCTTGCTGCCCGGCTATCTCGATTTTTAATGCTTGACGTTTCAGGTTCCCTTTTTCAGAGGAAGTTGAAAAACGGGGTGGGGGCGTGGGTAAATGAAATGTGTTAATTGTCGGTGGTGGATTACTCGTTTTTTGTGTTCGACTTGAGACAGGCTTTTCCACTTGTTCTGTGCCTGTACAATTGACTGATATGCCAACTAGTCGATTCTCGTTAGTATTATAATAATCATTAGAGGAGGGAAAAAACGATGTTCATTTTTACGTTCATTTATACCACACTGTATTAAATTTAGGAACATTCATCTGTTAATAAAATCAATAGAAAGCCGAGGCCTCGAAGAGTCGAAGACGATAGAATAATTTTTAAAATCTTTATCGTCGAAAGGAAATTATTGAAAATTTTTCTGCATATGATTCAGCATTGAAACTGTCCTCTGAAAAGATTGCAAGCCAGAATGAGAAATATAAAGGTGTACAAAAAATTAATGGTGTGTTCCGTTCCTATCTTGGAACGTAGTCACGTAAAAGCGTAAGCGGTGTAATTTGTAACTCGGTGAAAGTTCACGGTGCTTCTAAATGGACGAAGATCCAGGATGGCGGAAGCGACGGTGTAGTAGGCGGTCGACTTGGAATTCGTGCGAAGCAAATCTAAATTGATGGAATCAGACGATTCGGTACAGATTGATACAAATTGATGGAGTACAGACGTTTCACGCCCAACGAGTACACCAGGTTTCGATTACCCGGTGGTCGTTTATCAGGCCGGTGATCAGACAAAGGACAGTTGCGACCGAGCGATTGACGGACACTGTGATCGGGCCAAAGGGAAACCAGGCCAGCCGAGGTTGGAGCCAATGATAACAACGTTCCGGTGACACGCCGTTCGACTCGTAATGAGTCGAACGCCGTTAACTGCTCGAACACCAGCCCGGATTCCGAATTCCTCTGCGCTTCTGCCGACGAGCCGACTGCCGCAAAAGCCTTCCGTTTGCCACCGGCGAAAAAGCTCTCCCAAAGGGGATGAGGGGGAGGCGAGAGGGCGGCGCTGGACGTCATTAAAACTTGCCCGCGAGTCGTTCGCAGCGCGCGCCCGGATACGCGTGGAATTCCAGCCCCCGACGTGTTTTGCCACGGAACTTCCCACCCGCGCGCGCTCGATGTCGGCTGAAATTGCTAATCTCTAACTGTTTCCCGCGGAACTTTCCATCCCCGCCCCCGCGCCATACTCCCTCGCACGAACGTTTACTTTGGGGAGATGCAGGCCGCAGGATAAATTAAACCAGCTTCCGTTTCGTTCGACTCTTTTCGAGTAATTGTCAAGTTGTCGCTACAATGTACACTTCTCGCGACTCGCATTCTCGGCCTGGCCACGCCAGACTCTGTTCTACTTGTCCGATCCCACACCGAACTGTTCTATTTGCCATTTACATGCCTAGGTGTTTTACTTGCCCGACCGCATACCGGAATGTTCTACTTGCTTGGTCGTGTTCTGGGTCGTTCTACTTTTTGGGTCACTGTGACGATGATAGTCTTCCTCCCTGAACACGTACCGACAGATACTTTTAGACACTGAGACGTTTTCTGTCTGAAATGTGTCTTTAGAAATAGTGCAAAAGATTTGAGAATACCAATTATATTATTTTTTTAATAAGGGAAAATATGCTTCTGCTTGGCTCTCATTTCTTGTAATTAATTCAGCAAATTTTTACATTGCGTAAAGATCCGCTGATCGTGTCTCACTATTTTCAAAATGTGCTGAAATATCTTTCTTGGCCGATTTTTCACTGATGTGTTCTACTTTCCTGAATATATGCTACAGTTTGTCTGACTATGTACAGAGATTTTCTACTTTACTGAACAGATAATCGGTTTGTTTTCTCGACTGTTTGTATTATGGATTTTCTACTAGCTCGTCCGTGCAACGAAAATATTCTACTTGCCAGATCATGTAGCGAGCCACTAGTTTCACAACGAATCCGCTCCGCCAATTACTTTTGATGCGAAGTCCTCTGTTTACATTGGACGCGATTGTTATCGCGATTGGCCAGGCTCCGTAGTCCTTTCGGCCAAGAGGATTCAAATAAAACCGTCAGCATAAAACCATCGCGTGCGCGCGCGCGCTCTATCACAACATAAATATTTCAGCCCACGTTTCTGTCCTCGCCGGTTTTTGTTTCTCCCCTTTTGGCCGCCCTCTCTTCCTATATGGTTCTCCGTTTATGCAGAGGAATGCTCGCCGCTAAGCAAACGGTGTCCGCGAACGCTTTTTATTTGCCCGACGGTTTACGTTCCCGGGGAAATTCGCGTAAACTGGACGTCGATGACTCGACGAAAAACCGCGTAAATATTTCCGGGAGCTCATACCGGCAACACGATTAAAAATATTAAATTTCAAAAATATTCCAACAGCGCGTCTATACGCGGAAAGGTACCGTGAAATTGTCGGCATAAAATTTTAATTATTTCGCTTTTAACGAGCCGTTTTCATTGCCGAACATAAAGTAAGGAACAGTTCCGAAATTGAATTAGGAAATTATTTGGCATTCATTAAATGTAGCACTGCCTGCGACAAACTGTACAACATTATCGGTGGACTGCGGATCTTTGCGCGAAATAAAAATTGCGAGAAATTTGAAAACACAACTATACCCTTAAAGTCACTTGATTATTATACTCTTTCAAATTGCACTTACTCAGTCCGCGTTAAACAGCAGATTTTATTTCCGATAAAAATAAGCAAGCAAAGGGATCGAAGAAAATTAATATATCCGCTTTTACAAATATTTTTAATCACTGTAGACACTTGAAAAAAAAACTCTTAAACGAAAATGTGAATACTGAATAAAAGAGTATCAAGGTATATTATAAGCTGTACGAGCAGATAAAGGTTGAGTTTGATAGATCGTGCTGGTAATTTATTTGACACGCCGTCGTAAGCGATGGTTTAAGGGATGAGGGATTCCTGGGAGTGTCTTATTATTTGTTTATCGTTAGGATCGCGACAGGCGCAGAGATTTACAGGCAAAGGCTGACAGTCGCGCGCTTACACAGATTGCCAACGACGACAATCGCGTGTCCGGCTCGGCGACGTTTATTGTTTCGTCGTACGGTGGGAAGGGCTCTGGCCGTGAGCGTGTCACCACGATCGGGCGCAATAATAGGAGACAGCCGTAAGAAATTCAATTACGTCGTTTCTCGTGGAAAAGCACCGGGGCAACTTCGGCTTCCCTCGGGCCGTGTATTTACCGTGTGTTTGCCAAGGAGACGTCCTAGCGTTGACCGAGCAATTACCACGAGAACACGTGATCGCCACAGAGAAAGTTCCTTTTGTCGGCGGAACTGGCCACGAATCTGATTCAAGGCACCGGCGTTTCAAGGGCTTCCCTATTCTCGTTTATATTTCGCTGCACGGAACGCTCCGCGCTGGGAGAGAGGCGATATTCACGCGAGAATTATGATTCCTCCTGTTTCGGCTCCTTTGGGAATACGTACAACGTGTCTGACCATACCAGGACCCGTTTCAATTGTATAGGTGAGATTTTACTTTGCGAACTCCGCAACTTGTGGAGAAAATTTTTTGTCAGGCGATAGCGCTCGTCTGATCACTGGCTGACATATTCTACTTATGATTTTATTTTTCATTTTCTAAAAGCGGGCGATTACAATTTTTATCATTTCGTATTTTCATAGTTTTTTCCCCATTTTTTAAAATGTGTATTCCCTACGTGTTCGTTTAAGCCCGACCGTAGCCCGACTCGGTATACTTATCTGACTATCGATTCGATTATCGGATTGACCATCGGAGACAGATTGAAAACTGATTTATCGCATTTCAAACTGTGAATCCATAATCACATTTCGTCTGACCAAAGATTGGCACGCTCCACTTGTCAGCCCAAAGTCCACATTGTTCTACTGGCCTGCTTACACCTCCAATCTCTCACAGGTTGTTCCATCCCGCTTCGAGTTTACACCGTCAACATTCTTCCCAACGGTGGTTCACGGTCTGACAACAGCGCTTTCGTTCTACTTATCATAATTTTTCTCCGTTGCACAACTCAATCATTCATGCGTCCATTCCACAGAACAAAAGGCACTTTCGCGGGCTTACGTTTCTCATAAATATTTCAGTATTCCTCGCACCTACGAGCTTCGAACCAAATTCATACCGAAACAACTTTGAAGTTCCAAGTATAGAATTCCACTAAACTCTTATACCGATAACCGGGTACCTTCAATATCTTTTTGAAACTTCTTTTGCTGGCAGATAGCAATATAGATTTTTGTGTCCCTGTGAAACAAGTAATAAAAGTACGAATTGAAGAACGTAAAAATTCTGGTAATTGCCATAAGGTTTAAAACCACGAAACTCAGTTCCCCGACAGTTTCGTGATTTTCTCGGAGGTTCAAATATTCACAACAAACACCGCGAGCGCCTCTTTCCGTTCTGGCTGTCCATCAAACATTCCATCAAAATCGAACAAACCGGGAACAACGTAAATACTGCAGCGCATTCTGCTCGGCAATTCCAAGAAAACTGGAAACTGCGGTGCCGCGAGTAACGGTAATGCTATAGCGATCACGACGCCGAGGGGTAGGAAATAAAAACCCCCCTGGCAGACATTAAAGATTTCCTCTTGGCAGATTTTTCTCTCGAAAAAGGAAAACCGCTCCCGCACTCGACACATTTTATTAGCCGGGGCTTATTAGGTTACCGGATCCATCTCGCAGTGGGTGGATGCATAACTCGATGAGCGGGGGAGGGGAGAGAGGGTCGGTCGAAGGACAAGAAAAGGGAGAAACGCAAGGTAGGAGGGCGCGGAGCAGGTGAATCCGGGTCACGCCGGGACAGGAAGCAGTGACACCGAACCCAACCCGGCCACCCTTCGCGAACTGGGTCACCTTTCACCCTTATTCCCTTACTACGGTCGAGATCCACCGTTTCCGATCGTCCCAACGCGGAAGAAACAGAAATTCATCGCGTCTCCCTTTCCCTTTCCCTTTAACTCCCCGCGAACGATTCCCTTTGTGGCTGCCCGAAAAGCAACGTGGAAGATTGCAAACGGACGGGATAAGCGATGATTTACTCGGACGATCGGCTTTGTTATCCCGAGCCAGCTGGAAACATCCGAACCCGCCTCTCGCCACCATAATCGTACGTCTTATAAATTATGCATCCCGTGGTATCGCTTTTATTCCATCCTCGTGGATTTTTGGCCCGGAGGAACGATCGACAGTGATTCACGACCGTGCGAGAATGTGACTCAGCCTGGAAATGGCGAAGACGGGGCTGAATAATCCGTCTGACCATTCCCGTTTGATTCTACTAACCATTGAGAATTATATTTTCATTTTCTCCTTGAGAGCAACGTTGAAAATGATTTTCCAACAAGAACGTTCTTCGTCGAAGCTTGGTACTGCGTTCGTTCATTACAGTCTACTTCTACTTGCTGCGAAAAATTGCGATTGTTGTTTTTCTTAGGAACATCGATCGGATTGTTTTTATTCGATTACACTCTTGAACGTGATTACGCTACGTCTGATGGTTGGCGTGCGTTTCCACCTCGACCTGAAAATGAAATTTTATTATCCGTTTCCCGAGGAACAACGGTTGTGAATGTTTTTCGAACGGTCGTGCTTTTGAACGTATCTGGATGAATGTTTCTAAAAGCTCGTGTGTTTTTGCTGTAGCTACATTGCATGTCTGATCGTTGTTTCCAGTTTCTACTGGCCATAGATAATGGAATTTTATTGTCGCTTTTCCCGCGGAGTTGAATATTTCCTGTTACAATCGTGTACATTTCTGTTTCAAAATATATGATTGTTCGGTGAACAATGGCATTTTATTCTCCGCGGATAACAATGCTGATGAATGCTTGTGTTGTACCCTTTATATCATTCTATTCTTTAAATTTCGGATCTTATGAATTATCAAATATTTCGCATTATAGTTGAAATTCGTCTTTCCATCCGTCGGAAAATTCTGTAACAGTGTACTATTATTAAATATATTTTGAATTCATATTTATCATTTATATGCCGGATATAAATAATAAATCTCGGGGAAAAACTCGTTCTGTTCCCTCGTGCAAACATTTAAAATTTAATTTATATTTAGCATCCCGAGTTAAGATTTCGTCTTAAAACGACGGTGGAAGAGGATTAAATTCTTTGAGCTTTCACCGAAAAAGTTCGTCTAATGTTAATGGGCTCACGCCCAACCCAAGGAATCGACGGGTACAGCGGGAACAATACGAAAAAGCAAGTTCTGCGTTGTCGCTGTTGCGAGTGAACAATTTAATCGTATTAGCCCGTGTACCCGGCCTAACGGAGTTTGGGAATTGTTTTGAATAAATGACTCGCGATACAGGTCGAAAATATGAGAACGCAGCCGGCAGCTCGGTCGACGTGTACGGATCTAATTTTACGGTCTAATTCTCGACACAACTCGTTGCGGAAAATTCCCGAATGCGAAAGAATCGATTGCAAGCGAGGCTGAAATAATTTTAATTACTCGTATTTTAATTAATCCTGGTCCGCGTAAGCTTTCGCCTTTCCCCTGTTTTCGAGAAAAAAAAACGACACCTACAGAAAAATTTAACTGGTCCTCTAACAATGGGCCCAGTGCCTCGTTAAAAACATAACGGAAAGTTTGTCTAATTAATTTTAACTATTCCGTATTTTACGGGAAACGGGAATCCAACGTTGGCTCCAATTTGGATTGGTAAATCTTGGTACTGATGAAAATACTAAATTTTCTTCAGAATGTGCCTGACACTCAACGACTCATTCCACTTTCCCATCGAATTGTTTACACCTATTTTGTTTTACATCATTTGCTACAAGGCTACATGAAATAGCAGTATTATAAAACATACATCAGTATAATTACAACAGTTCGACTGTGTTATAAATTATTCTACTACGACGACGAGTTTTTTTTTCGTGTGACATGAATCATGATCTACATCAGTATATTTTTCATTCGAAACATTACAGTAATATTTTCTCTGTCAACATAAATTCTTCATCTGCTCACGAGCCTGACTATGTCCTGACTTATTCTACTTTATCATCACATTCCCGGGGTATTGATATTCTGCGCAGCATATAAGCTTGTAAATAATGCAAACATACTATGAATGTAAATGCGTAGATGGTATGTACACTATGGATATTTGAGATCGTTGCTGTACTCGCGAAACGAAAAAGAAGATGGCCGGATCCGATCAGTGGGAAAGCAGGGATGTTCATAAAGTGTCGTCGATCCGATTGTTCCCAATTAGCTCCAATTGCCAGACTGTCAGCAACATTATCGACGATTTAATCAATAGTAGCATCCACACTGCTGCGTCCCAGCACGCTCCGAGGAGTTGCTATAATTAATCCAGTCATGCGCCGGCGGGCTTACCGAAGAAAACCCTCGGAGCACGTTCAGGACTTTCCAGAAATTAATCTCACCGCGCCACCAGAATCGCATCACGTTCCCTCCTGTAGCGATCGGTCTAACACGGGACGTCCCTGTTGGTTGTCTGTTCATTGCAAATACATTCCAATCGATGCACTGTATTGCAGCCTTGCCGAAATTACCCGAAAAACTGCAAGAAAATATTTGTTGTTGATCATTTTCTTACATTTCGTGACTTTATAAGCACCAGAAATGCTTAGAGCTCTGTACTTCACCGGTTCCATATCGCAAACATAATTTCAATATTTGAAGAACGAGTGTGTCATTGAATTAGTGGCCCGTCTGACCCATGATGTATTATTCTACTGTTCTACCCTGATTTATCATCCCAGTGGTCTGATTTATTTCAATCGATTCTACTGCACTGTTTTACGAATTGTATGCCCTATTTGACAATTGTTTGGCTCCTCAATCCGATGCTACGTCAACGTCTGATCTATTTCAGCCTCTACTACTCGGATTGGATGTTCGCTTTAAAATTCAGGCGCCACGAAGTCGATGTTTTGCGGACGTTCACGGCACCGATTATAGAACACAGACGATCCCTTCGATTATGTCGAGCAACGGACAAAGACGAACCCAAAAACTTGTAGTTTCAAAGGTAGAACCTTCCAAGGGAACTTTTTCATGGGCGAACGCCTCGGTTCACGCAGAGTTTCCTTGTCCATGGGCACCGTCGAAATCGTCGGCGCGTGTAATCGGCGGCTAACGATTCTTCTTACAAAGACGAAAATTTATCGGGCTCGGCGGAACGATTGCCAATTAATTTTCTTTTCATTGAACGCCTCGAAATTGAAACTTCGCCGGACGCGCGAGACTCTTGTCGGCGTGACGCGCGGGGAACTTCGACAACAATTACTTCTTCGACGATGGCACTCGGTTTCGCTTTCGAGTGCACTTCCATCGTTAGTTTCATCGGATGCACGATCGGGCAATCGAGATGCGCCACCCGTAAACACTAATATCTCCTCGAGGTCTAATAACCGTTTTATTCTCCTGATCGCGAGCACAGATATTGCTTCTTAACTCGAGGGAAATGAAAAACGTTTGAGCCGTGCTTTTGTCTCGGCTATCAAGTGCACAAGGTTTGCGATAAAATTCTTTTCGTGGCATGTTACACAATCACTTGACGAATTATCATTATTACACGACCTTTAACCGTCCGCAAACCGCAGTACGTCCGTTACGATTGATGAAACCGTTTCGGTTCCGTATTCATCGGGTCGACCCAATTTTTCCGAGGTCCGATCACCAATTACACGTTGCCTCGGCGCGAGATTGCGATGCGCGCATTATTCCGACGGCCGGATTCCCGAACCATAATGAAAAGCAGGTAACAAAGCTTGGGATACACGTATACACCGGTGGCCCACTTTTACACACGGATTTCCATATACTAATAACGAGACCGTCGGAGCATGCATAACACGGGTTACGCGGTTCAACGGTTTCGAAGTAGGATGAGGGGGCCCTCTTCAACCGGCTTCGAATTTTCTTCCCGACCCCGGTTCCAGGAAGCCTCGCCTAGCCCGCAGAGGTTTCCTCGTCCTTATGGACAATTTTCTAATGGCTTGGTCGTCGAACAATTTTCCAATATCGTCGACTCTGTTTTCAAAACCCGAAACAAGGTTCGAACGCTTCCTCGCGTAAGCTTCCCCTTGTATTCGAAAATTTTACAAGTGTCATCGGAGCTTGTAAATACTCGTACACTCGTGGACTTCAATATCTTTCAATTGTTTTACCTATCGTTTCCCAGCTCAGTATTTTTAGTTACTTCTATAGACGATTTTGTGGAAACCAGAATGCGGACTGTTTTCTATTTCAATATTTTCATCTAATTTTATAGACCATTTTTCCGAAGCCATAATAGCGACTAAAATTCATTTTGTCACTATGAACTTTTTCTCCACAAATACGTTTATAAAGATCCTCAGAAAAATGCACGAATTTTTGTTTCTTCCTAGCAAACACTGTTCCGCAGACTTTTAAAATTGATCATAGATCCCCGGCATTATGGTTCGTCTTCTTTTTTTTTGTTTTCTCTTGCATAAGATGATTCTAGACGCCGATGGGTGTGCGACAGAAACGCGCAAGGTTCCCAGCATCCTTCGGAACATCGTTTTTCGCATCATGAAACAGTAACTACCTCCCGGAGACTACTTTCGCGTGCCATACTTCGTCCGATCGTATATTTTCATGTTCCACCGACTTCCACCTTTATAGCCACAGTTTGCTCGTATATTATCTGATTATTAATTCACTGATTTCCCTGGTATGTGTTCGTTCGCTTTATTAGTTTTACTAACTTCATCACTCTTTATGCTTTTCCAGCGGTTTCATCTTAGTCATACATTTTTCCCTGTCTCTGCATATATTTTTTAACTTATCCGTTTATCATGACTGGAAAGACAATCTGTGCATTTGCGCCAGTCTACATCAGTCTTGAAATTCCTGTGATTGGTTTGCACCTTATTCTATGGATATCATGTATTCGATTCGATACTGAAAAATTTCATTACGCACTTCCAAGTATTTCGTGTATTTCCGTTTCGTTTGATAATGGATTATTTATTCTATTAGTGGATTCTCTTAACATTGTCGTAGAATTTCGATGTATATTTGATTGATTTCGTTGTATATTTCACCCTAATTCTCAGCGTAAATTGTTTCTTCCATGTAATCTTGTCTGATCATAATCTTCCTATTCTACTTAAAAAACATTTCCTTAACATTTCTGTGTTATAGAGTCACGTTGCACCTCGCGCGACGATTTATAAAATGTGTTGTAATACATATTCTAACCTTGTCTGACCATACGGTGTCCCGTTTTACTAGCACCAGTATATTTTCAGGTTCTATTTCCACTGAATTACTACGATCCTTCGCGGTACTTCTTTAGCGAAGTAAAAAGCTCGGTTCAGAAGGTTAATTTAGCGTAAGATCACGACCATTTCCGCAGAAAAGATCGAACACCACCGATTGTAATTCTAAGGTGTAACAAACCCGTTAAATCGAAGGTAAATGTCTGAAAGGAAGCGTCGGGTGCCGTCACAGTCCCGAGGGCAGCGTACCATGCTACATCGAGATTTTCCGTGGAAGGATCCTTTCTCTCTTTCACGCGTAAATTTCATTCCCCTCTTGAATACACACTCGCCTACTCGCACGTACACATGCACACGCGCAGCTCGTAGAAAACTTTTTCGCGAGAAAACGTTTCGGTTGCCGTGCGACATCGAGAGCACATCCTACTACGCCGGTGGCACAATCCAATTTTCGTATCGCCGTCGAATCGAAAGGGATACCCTATTCCTCCCTCGTACATCCAGCTTTTTTCCCCCTCTCCCACGAGAGATTAAAAAGAAGTTATTCGGAACATCTCTGCTACCCTTTCAACCCCTATTCCCAATTTCGCTGGCTATTCTCTGTTTAAAACTGAATTGCCCGTTCACTGGCAATTGTTGGCCTCGCGATTTTCTCCTCTTCATTGAAAACGGACCCTGTTACCTCCGACAAATGTACAATCACAAGCGCGACGGTTCTATTTACTGTCCAAGTGCATCCTACCAATTCTATAATTTTCACTGAAATTCTGAACATGGTCCTTTTTTTATATTATAATACTGCCCGATTGCGCAACATCGTATTCCACTTTCAGCAACACCAAGCGTGTTGGAAAAAGCAATGCAATTCCTTTCCGTTAAAACACACCATTAAACTCGTGTTCTTATTTTCTCGAGTGTCTGGCTACATGTCGTCTTGCTCCACGTTCCAGCATTTACTTGTGAAAACTGTACTTCGACTGGCAGAGTATAACGTTTGATAAAAGGAGTAGGGAAAAATTAAAGAATATCGTTCCCCTTTGACTCGCCTGACCCAATATCGACTTGCTCCACTGAAGCCAACATTTTACAAGCCACTCGTCTGATCGAAGCATTCCTGCTCCACTTACAGCGTATCAATTTGTCTCGGCGATGCAGGCCGGGTGCTCGTGGAGGGTTGTGAGGGGGGGATGGTAATTCGTTGGGAAAAAGGAAGTTTCGAAGGCTGAAGGAGAATGATCGAGCAAACGGGCGAGCAAACAAAAGGATCGGCACGCTGTCGGGCTTGTTTGATAGATCGCTAGCACTCGGTCAAAGTCTTTGGAATGACGGAAGGCGTTCCGCCGGCTGACACACCGGGAGCCTTAAAGTTCGCCGGAGGCTGCCAGCAGCCGGAATGAATACTAACGGGGACCGTGGCGAATAGTTTGCCGTCGAAACTAACTAAGGTCTCCGGGAGCTCATTTCGCAGCGCGTCGCGTAATTTCATTTCCGCGCACCGATTTCTCACCGCCGCCGCGCCTTGCGCCTTGCACCAGCGATGCACCGGGCGAGCATGTATCTCGCCGTTGCATCGGAACTAGATTCACTCGAAGATATTATACCCGGGGAGCGTCGTGTTCCCGGTTGGAAAATTAATTTCATCGATTACTTCCCGGTATTAATTCCGTTCGGTCGTGAGACGTCTCGCGATTTCTCCAACATTATCTTACTGTAAGCAGATCAGACGTTCCAATTATAGCAGACGACGTTATTAACATGTTCGCTGCTGACGTTTGTTCCGCTCTGATATAGTTATTGAACCATGCAACGTGCATTAGATTGCTTAATCGAGTTCTCGGAACATTTAAACTCCCGCTCGTAAGTCTTAGGACACCTCTGGTTTTTAGTAAAACTCTGGTATTTAGTAAAACTCTGGTATTTCGTATAGATTATGAACTGCATAATATAAATATCCTCATACGTTCAGCAATAATTACAACTTCAATGTAATAATTCATTAAAAATTATGAAATAGCCACACCAATCACCATAGAAATATTAAGGGACAAACTGGGTACCGAACTTTTGCCCTGCTTCGAAAGCACATTTATGGAATATTTTGGATCGAGAATGGAGTAATATAACAACAGAAAGTACGAAAAAATTAATCACGCGGACGCCAAGAATAGTGGACATTGTAATAAAGAAACGTGGGGGATTCTTCGATGAAAAGAAAATATATTTTTTTACTGCTTAGTAAGATTTTTGATATAATGAGAGCAGCATCCTTCTTTGACGTGTAAACCTTATGAAGAAGAAAAAATTTGTTCGCATCCTTCAACGATTATTTCATTTTTACAAAGTTGAATACGGATATGATCACTGTCCTAGGCCTTATGAGCGGGAGTGTAAGTTCGATACACACTGGTCCACAGACGTGTTCATAATGTTTTTCTGTCAAATAATTACACACGATTGAAATAAGGTTCTCAACTTCGGATTCGTAGGCAAAAATATACTTGTAGATCCGCTATTGAGTAAAATTTGCATGAACAGTGTGTAGGGATTAAAAAACAAGTGAACTTGATTAAATTAAGCAAAATTAACCGGATTTGTACATGTACTTTTCGCAGTTAACGGCTGAGTAAATTATGTAAGTAGTCTATACCACTGTACGGTCAGACATCGAACGCTGGGAACGTATAAAAATTCACAGGCTCATTCGAACCTTTCTCCATTGATTTTTTATCAAAAATTGACAGAATTAAATACAGTTTGTGAAGTACAAAAACTGTAACCAAAAATTGTTAAGCAGCATGTGAACAACAATGATACAAACAAGTTCTAGAAATTAGCAGCGCACGGTAAAAATAAATGCAATGGCTGGCGGCTAGAAGCCGCGTAAAAAAAGCTCTAAATAAAGATTAAAAGCAGTATCGAAACAGCAATTTAAAAAATAAATGTACGAACCAGCGTAGCTTTATACAACACGAACGAAAGCAGAAATACGAAATTCCTTGGTCAGTAAAAAGGATAGTTGGCGAGCACAGCATCGATTATCGGAGGCAGAAGCGCAGTTAGAACTCGCAGCTCGAAAATGAAGTAGGTAAAACAAAACATCCGAACGGGAGGACGCGGATGCGGAATTCCCGTATTTAAAGCTGATTACTCGAAACGCAATTAAAGCGGCGGGCAGGCGGTGATCGCGTGTCAGCCGAGCGTCGACGCGCTTTTTCGACAACGGGGCCACGCTTGAATTTCAATTAATCCGAAATTGGCAGTATCGCGGGACAGAACGTCGTCTCGTGTGTCAGGCGTCTGGAATTACAGCCCGAGCGTTTTCACGATTAACCGCAGAATCCCGAGCTACTTTGAGACTCGCTCCAATTTGCAATCAACGTCGCTTGCATATTCCCGAAACGGAATTCGCCGGGTCCTTGATGATCACGAAGGAACCGGCGTCGACGCTCGTTCCCAAAACTCCGACGTGATCATTGTTGTCGTCGGGCAGGACAAACAGCGTCGCTCGTCAGCGCCAAACGGCGCGATAAACGGAGCGAAAACGTTCGCAGTTATCCTTATGTCTGAATTTGTTGCCGCTTCTCACCGAAAGCTTTTAGAATGTCGGGGATTAGACTCGGTGCTAATAGTCGTCGCTAACGAAGCATTAACACTTTGACTGCCAAACTAGAATCCTCAAAAATTTCATAAAGTCAAAGTATAGAATAGAAATTGAATGAAATTAAATATGTGATATTGAGTAGTCCTCCAACTTTCTTGCATTTTATAGATCCTAATGAAATTTGGTACAATTTACATACTAACGTGAAAATTCATTTTGAAACCTGGACAAATAATTCCGTCACCCACATATGGGTGACATGGCAGTCAACGTGTTAAAATTTTTTTTTTTTTTTTTTACTGTATTCGTACAAACGTATCGAGCACTCGTGTGATAAGTTTCAACTTGAATAAGTGATCGGTTCTAAAGTTATGACTATATTTGTGAACATTGTTTCACTTTTCGTTCGCAGCAGACGGATAAAATGTGTTTGAAACGAAAGCATGTTTTAATAGAAAAAAGTCGACGAACGAGGATGACCTAGGGTGAAAGATATTGGTTTCCAGGCCAGTTAACAGTGAACGGATAACGATATATCACAACGTTTTGCAACACACCTGATATCCAATGAGTAACGGTTTATCAGTTAACCTGTACCTGTGTCAGTGATTGCGTGACATGACTCGATACAACCAAATGAAGGCTACTGTCAATAGATAAACGAAACATCATCTGTTCATCGACGTGTCGGTTCAGCGTCGACTAATTCCACTTTGTTTCTCTTTAATATTAAACAGCAGCGTATCTATATGCATTCGTGGCATACAGAAATTTGATTAAAATTAAAATATGCGAATTTTAAAAAATCCACGCTGCAAATGTCAACTTTGATGGTGAAGGGAAAAAATTCTTTTCTAAAACTATGAATTTATAATAGCGAAGCGAATGTAATATTTTAATATTTCTTCTTCTATTAAGCACAGAACTGCTTTCGCGTAAATATTCATGTATACTGGAATTCGTTCTAGTATATACATTCGTATACATTCGTGTCGGGGTCTCTTCGCTCGTCTGACCGCAACGAGCCTTTCCTACTTACTGGAACACTTAATTCCTCTTACGTCCGACTTATCATACTCCTGCACTCCTTCCCCGTCCACACATCCAATTACTCGCAGCATCTTCCAGCACAGGAGGTCGCTTTTTCTATTCGCGGCATCGTAAATTCCGGGAGAAACGAGCCTTAAAATGAAACCATCTATAACAACGTTCCCCGGGGAGAATTCAATTTAAAGTTTCGAATTCATTTCCGACCTTGTCATCGTCTCAGCCGGCGGGTACGCGAATCGCGGCACCGATAATCTGTTTTTCGTTTAATTTTTGGCTGTCGATCAGCCGGCCTCGAAACTTGCACCGCGACCCATCGTTATTATTCCCGCGGTCTCTGCGGCAACGTGCTTCTTTGCGCCCGATACCCATGTGTAATCCCGTTCGCAATTAACTTATGCAAAATCTCAGCCCACGGAGTAATGTACTTTCTCTCTTTCACTCTCTCTCTCTAGCCGGGGATCGAAAAATCGCTTTTTTTCGCGTTGGTCGAGCGAAAAAGCGGCTTAGAGATCCTCGTACACCGGCGAACGGATAACCGTCGCATTTGAAACGTTTTCTAATTAATTCCGTTCGTTAATTAGTTACGCGTGACCACGTAATTATCTGGTGTTTCGGGGCGTTGCTCAATTTCCCGGATACGTTTCACGGTGCCGCCCGTCGCTCGACGAAAGGCTCGATTCGTTTCATTAATAAATTACCCCGGCAACGAGTGACAAGCGTGCCACGTTCATCTGCACTGCCAGCTAGCTGACGAAACACCGTCATTAACCAACGACAGCTAATTAAATCGGCTGCTCGAAGAAACAGCGCTTTTGTCCGCCGGCACGTGGATAGAGTAAGCTTTCAGGAATTTTTTTCAGGAGGATCGTCATACCTATCGATTCCAAACTTTGTGTGCTTGTTAAAGCATATTTCGAGAATGTACGGGATTTTTTAAACGTAACAATGTCGATTACGTTCGATGGTATGGAAGAGCAAAGCGAACTTGTTCAAAAATTTTCCGAAATTTTTTTTAAGATAATTATTAAACATATAAATTCCAAACTTCAGTGGTCCATTAATACATATTTGAAGAACGTATAGCAATGTTTTCGAGAATAATTATCGATTATCTTCGAAGTTACAGCGTGTGACCTCCAGACGCACAAGTAGTACGGCTCAGTCACTGCTCAGACATGCAAATGGAGCCCATGCGAGGTAACTCTGCCTCGACAAAGAAAAAAACACAAAATACGAGAGTATGAGATTATAGTTCGAGGGTTCGGAAAACACGATAACGGTAAGACGCGAATCTCGGAGGGCCAGAAGAAAAATTATCGAAAGGGTGGGGGAGAAGGGGTTGCCGAAGCGGTGTAAAAGGATTGAAAGCATTGTTCCAGGAAAGTAGCGCGTCACAAAGGGGGACAGGGACGAAAGAAACCCACTCCTTTCCAGATTCCAGTAAATCACGCCTTTAAATCTCGGATCAAAGTGACTCCCTTTGATTTCGAGCTTGCCGGTCTCCCTCGGTGAAAAGAGGACCAGAGAGGCTTTCCCCGAGAATCGAATAATTAACCGAACCGGCTCTGCTTTCTCCGTCCCCCCGGATTCTCCCCGCCTCTGGCATCTTCATCCGCGATTATCGATTTATTGCTACGTCTGAGACGCTCCGAGAGACATTCAGACGAGTTTATCATCTGGATAGCTATTCCCGTTGATAGTTTCAAAAGCGAGGGGTCTGGAGATGTTTATGTTTGATCAATCGTCCTCCTCTGGCTGTGCGCTCGCGTGGAACATCGCTGTTAATAACTACTAGAGCTGCCTCTGCTCCGTGGGCACAGCTTTCTCTTAATTAACTTAATACTTCATTATTACTGCGGCTAACAATACGGGGACATTTATTACAATAACCTGGCTTCCGAATGTTATTAATCATATTAATAAATTATTCGTCTCATCGTTGAGATTGTAATTATGTCATTATAAACGCAAAATATACAACCAGGTGGTGCTGTGAAACTGGAGTGAGATTTATAATGGAACGCGCCATGGCATGGGGTTTATGCAAAGATATTTTCAGAAGATAGTGCAAAAGGGAAACGATATTATAACGAGTGCAGACAGCACTGTTTGAAAAATTGTTTGAATTGTGATTGAACTGTGCGTTGAAACGAACCAAAATAATAAAAGGAAAGAACATTGAAAGGAGAATGCAACTGTGAATCGTTGGTGTCGGAATTTTCTGTTATTTTATTCTGCAATGGAGATTGCGAGGCAGTGACAGGTTCTCGGAAAAAGTCCGTTCCCTTGACTCTGGTCGCCCTTAATCGCACCCGC
Source organism: Seladonia tumulorum (assembly GCA_913789895.3). Classification (NCBI taxonomy): domain Eukaryota; kingdom Metazoa; phylum Arthropoda; class Insecta; order Hymenoptera; family Halictidae; genus Seladonia; species Seladonia tumulorum. The sequence goes on from OU565274.1 coordinate 7,094,204, forward strand.
ACAGAATCGAACGGCTGGCACCAGGCCCTATTCGAGGGTAAACGTTTCGAAGTGACTCCAATTAGAGGCCATTATGGTACGGTTATTAATGGCTCTCGGCCCGTGGGCTACATAACGCGATTCCACGGAACGCGTTGCGTTATTCTGGCAGATTATACGCCGGCATTACCGGCCGATAGGGAGACGGAGAGGGGGAGAGGGAGAGACACAGAGAAAGGGACACAGAGGAACGCAGAGAGAGAGAGAGAGAGAGAGACAGAGAGAGAGAGAGAGAGGGAGAGAGAGTGCCGATATCATGCATTCGTTCGTGATTCCGGCGGAATGCTATTTGCTCTCGATCTGTGTGTACCCTATTCTGGTGCAATCCAAATAATACTTTACAGTAAACCAAATGAGTTTAGGGGTTTAGACGAGATTGTACCCGTGTCTGGCCACGAACGGACCTTTCTACTGTTACGATACTGAATCATCCGTGCCTATTTGCCTCGCGTGTAAATTCATTTCTGCTATGTGTACTCTAAATAATCCTGTTCAACTGCTTCACATAGCCTATGATTATTTATTCGACTGTACACAGCGCTATTACGTCTGCACATATTGGTTGCCTGGAGCAACAATCGAAATGTCAGACGTTTCTCTACTTTATAATATTTCTCCTTCGGATTGTCTTATTACACACAGATTCATACTACTTAAACATCCCTGTGTTTTAATCTTGAAACGATTAACTTCTATAAACCCAATTGGCAATGCACATATAATTGTTGCATACTATCGTGTACGAGTTTCGTTTTATCGACTGGCTGTATACAGGTGTATTCTACTTAGAATTCACTGTATTCCAGTCCGAGTATGATTAATTTCGATAAAATTGATTGGTTCTGTTAATTGCCTACGCGAAAGGTTATTCATCGTATTATTTCCTTCATTCCACGTCTGATTCTGCACAGGCAGACTCTACTTAGAACTTCTACCATCTCCTTCTGTAAATTATTATTCCCATCAGATTCGACCCTCTCTGCGCAATCATGTCCAATAGTTGCGAATCCTTCTGTAACGCGCGGCATTGCATTTACATTGCCCACTTGTCCGACTATGCACAGACCTGTTCCACTCAGAGTTAATCCGCAGTGTTTACTTTCAATCAAAACCATTATTCCCATTACAACCGACCGCAAACCGGCAAATATCGTGTGTTCAGTAATCTGTTAATTTATTATTTGACCTGTTACAATTTACAGCGACCTCGTTTCAGAAGTTCCGTTCCGCTCTCGATCAAACAAACGCGAACACAACGGGTCACAACACCACGACGAAACGGACCAAGTCTAAGAAATTTTTAGATACCACCGCCACGTAAATGTTGACGTTGCTGACGTGTTATTCGATGTTTTTCAGAATGCCTAACGAAAACGCGCCAGCCTGCGAGTGCGGGGTGGTGGTCGAACCGAAATCCCGGAACAGCTCCCTGTCCACGAAGAAACTGATCAGGATATCGAAATCGAAGAGCAGCAAGCAAGAAGGCCGATCCGGCAAGAAACAACAGGATGAGGCACGTTCGAAGAACAGAAGCTCTGAAACCGGAAGCAGTAGCTCGGTCGTGGATCAAGGGAGGCAGACCACGAAGACCAACAAGTACGAGAAGCGTTTGAATCATTCGAGGAGGACTCGAAGCGCTGACAGAGCAGAATCGCATTACACTTACATCGGTACGTAAGCAAGAATACTTTCCTCAACACTTTTCTCCTTTTTCTGATCCCTTTACTTTACTTTTCTCTCTCGGCTCCTTCTTCTTGTTTCATCGACTTTTCAGGGTCTTCCTTTTCGAAACATTTTCATTCTGTTTTTCCGATGTTGCGTAGATTCAGGATCTAGCATACTCGGTGGAGGGATTCGAGAGGATACTATACCAGAGGCCCTGTACGCCACGATCCCAGACACGCCGAACTCTAGCGTCAACGAAATGGGAAATAGTCAATTAAACGTGCACAGTAGAGCGCCAGCTGTTTACGCAATTCCCTCTATGGTGTCACCGCCGCCCACCTACGACGTGGCGATTTCGAAAACGTGGCAGGTGAGTGACAAACATTTTTTAATTAACAACTGCCAAACGATCCATTAGAAGTGTAATCTACGAGTAACGCACTCTGTAATAATGTTTCGTCGGGTTCTAATATTTTTAATCTAAGTATATACTATTTAAAAATTTGCTAAAAATTTGGATAGACACTTTTATTTCCCTTCTCTTCTCAGAGAAAAACTTTCGATTCGCAAGAGCTGTCTTCTAACATTTAAGGTGACAATAGGGATGGCAAGTAACATTCAGAATTCTAAGAGTTGATATTTCAATGGAATCGACGAAACCACGAGTTAATATTTGTATGTAAAAATTGATATTGGAAATTCAATTTCTCTGTCTTTCCATAAAAATTGTTTATCCGTCTCTGACAACGAGCTATCCAACTCCCACAAATTACTTAATTAGTAAAAAGCCTCGCAAATAGAACGGGCTTTTAAAAAATCATTCCGCGATAAATTTAATGTCAGCCCCGCTTCATACCCGGCTGGAACGTCGTGATTTACTGACAATTTAATTCCCGAACCGGTGTGTCAGATATAAAAATTGTTTGTCCAATGAATATTCGTTCCTGTCTCGCGGCAAATAAATTTCACGGATAAATCGTGCTGTCCGTCCGTATCTTTCGCGTTGAACTCGACAGTTTCGAGCATTATTTTTAGCAGTTTCCTAGAACGAACGCTCGGCTTCTAAAAATGGAGAATTAATGCGAATATCAGCGGGCGGCCGGAAGAATCTCCAATAAGAAACCCAATAAAACAGTTTGAATGATCGGAGCGAAGAATTTAAGCGGCAATAAAAGAAAGTTTAATCGCGACGGAGAGGGGGGGGGGAAGAAGAAGAAGGCAAGACGATAAGCGGCCTCGCAGTTCCGAATTAAAATATAACCGCCGGAGAGAAGCGGAATCCAGAAAATCGATGTTACCCGGCAATCCCGTGGCCGTTCTAATTCTTCGATAATTGCGAGCCGAACTTTTTCACCTGCACAATAAGAATCCCGCTGTTCGTTTTCCTCCTCGATGATTTTTCGCGAGGCTCGCGCTCACCATCGTTTTATTTTCGCGAAAAAAATTCCTCGCCAAGGGTGCAAGGTGAAGGTGAAAATAATCGACGTGTCCCCGGACTAATGAATTTTATAATTTCGTGTATACCATATATTTCCACGCGTTGCCGTGGAACGTGCAATATCCGGACGGTTCTACAGAATGATAAAAGATTCCATGCTGGAAAATTCGAAAAGGATTTTTGCAAAAGAGTCTCACCTCTCCCCGCCGCGGCAAAGATTCCTCCGGTCATTAAACGCGAAAAGGAAATTGGAGCGGTGATCAGCGGGCGCAATGACGATTGAACGTTCCGCGGACCCCGGCGAAGGTCAATCTGAATTTCTGTTCAATGGAAATTCGACAGGGGAGGAGAACGCCGATTGGAATCGAAGAAGCGGGAATGCTTTTCGACGATAGCGGAATCGGGAATGAAAACCTTGATCAACCGATGTCTAATGCTTTCAGCGAAATTCCTACTCCTTGATCAACGAATTCTTTCGCTGCTTCGATCGTACAAACTCCTTTATAATCTCAACGATTTTGAAAGAAATAATCTGAGACTGATCATTTCGCCGACGCTGGCAGGTAAATTATTAATTTACCAAGACTTCATTTTTAACTGGCCGAGTATTTCGTAGATTTATCCTTTTCAGTGAGACGTAATTTTTAATAAATAGACTGTGGATCTTCATACAAGATTAAAGTTTCTTGTTCGTCTTTAGTGATCATAATAAATTGAAAATAATCAACGTCCTCAGACTGTCCTTGACTGCCATGTCACCCATATATGGTGATTATATGATTATATGATATATGGTGAACAAAATTATTTGTTCAGGCTTTAAAATGAATTTTCACGTTAATATATTCATTGTACCAAATTTGATTAAGATCTGTAAAATGCAAGAAAGTTGGAGAACCACACAATATCATACATTTAATTGTTTCCAATTTCTACTTTATTAAATAACTTACTTTGATTTCATGGAATTTTTGAGCTTTCTTGTTTGGCGATCAAAGTGTTAAATATGTATCCAGTTGTAAGAATGATTTGTCGTCCAAGGTGTGGAAAAATGAGAGAGTTTGGCACAAAAATCGTCGAGCCTATTTTCTCAGTAAATCGTTCGCAGGTCTTCCTCGCGAAAAATCTGCGGTCCGCCGAAATTGCACAGAGGGTTGGAGGGAGGGACAGTCGACGGGAAGAGGTGAGAATGGGAGGGTACGAGCTCAGCGAAATTCGAAGAGTCCTGGCATCGTTACCAGGACTTTGAAGTGGGTCGACACCGAGGGTAACAGTGTTTTTCGTTGGGGGTGCGGCCACCACGATGTGCCTCGGAAATTTATGTGTCGCTCGGCGCCGCAAAACTATGCGAAACGGGCGAGCCAGAGGCAAAGTGGTCCTCGAAGCTGGGGGATGGTCCTCCAATTTGCCCGCTGTTGTATACGCCCCTACCCTAAACACCCCAGGATCGACGAATATTTTTCCTTTTCCACAATATATTCACCCGCTTCCCCCTTTATGCGATGCCCTTTTTGCTAAACGCCCTAACTTTTATGCTACAGCATCAGTGTATCAGTTTTTTTGGTAAAATTATGCATGCTCCCCCTTCGCCTCGAGGTTGATGGATGTTTCCCCTTATTTGCAACCGGGTCATATTTCGTTTAAACGATACACTTCCCTTTGATTTTTCAATCCAATACGGAGGATATTCTGTTTTCACAGCGTGTTAAATGATCGCAAACGTTCGTGTCCGATTTTAGAATAAAATACAGGGGCATTATAACGAATAGACATTTTATAAAAATGAATAGAAGAAATTCAAAAGAAGAATTTCAAACTATTGTCGCATTGCTCATTTACGAGAAGAAATACATTCTATAGAATATTTATAAAATACATTTGACACGTTCGATTGATTCACAGAATCGAACGATGAATTAATCTTAAACATGAGAACCGGCTAAATACATTTTACATTGCACGTAGCATAAAACCTATAATCGTCCATGCATGCAGAAAAGCACTCTTTCATCGCATTTCGACAAAAGCCTGCGGATTAAAAAATTGTAATTCTCCCATCGAACGAATCCGAACGTAAAGAGTCCAATAAAATGTAGAATTTAATTCGGGATACTCTGGAATTGTCGTTCTGCTTTGATAACAATCGAAACGAATAAGTTTCAGCCAAAAATTCGTGTTTTTATCAGCGTGCTGGTTCGAAGAGATTTTGAACAGGAGAGTTTCGCTCGGCCAAAGATCAGGGGCAGCTCGCTCCATAATTTAGGTTCGCAACTTTCCGACCGCTTGTCTTAATATCGCGTGAATCGCGGCGGGCAACAATCTCCGGGGGAGATTAATGTTGCCGGCCCATGAATGAAACAGTATAAATTGCGCGCGTCGAAAAGTTTCCTCGGATTGATATGGAACCTCGCTCCGACAATGTTCGCGGAACGGAGGGGGTGGGTGGGGGATGTGGTTTAAACCTGCGCCATTAATTTCCGGGAAAAGTCGGAATGATTCAACATCTCGCTTTTTAGAGCCGGCAATTTCGTTCTTCGCCATCTTCTGCTACGATCAATTTTGAGAGCAGGTCCAATGAAAAATGACGTTCGCTGAATCGCCATTACATTACTGTAGCAAAAATCGCGGTACACGGAAAATTGAAAATGCGACCTGCAGTCGGTCCGTGGATTATTTATGAATTCGTTAATGAACGTTTAATTTTAATACACTTGTCACTTCGTATCATAATAAAAAGTCTGGCAAGAATTTTATCAAACACAATTTGAAATATATTATAATTTTACTTTATTTGTCAAGGATCTAGCAAGAATTTTATCCGAGAAACTTCGTAAATTAATTTTGAACGCGTTCGTCTGTATTTCGTTACGAATGTTCGTAATTTAATTTAAACGTATTCGCCACTGTATTGCCGATATATTTGTCAACTTGTGGTGAGACATTTGTCGCACATAATTCGTGAAAGCTCTCTGCAATTTACTAGCCACTGACTATTAAAATAAATATCTGACATATGGGACCGAAAACAATTTTATCACACCCCACTGGAAACGTAAAATTCAACACAATTGTCAATTTAATTTTAATTTACACGCAACTGCACATAAAGACGCAGAAGTGGCACAACGGCAAATAAATTTCTGAGCATTTCTGGGCGTCAATCTAGCTGGCGGTGAATAAAAGAAGCCTCATAAAATCGTGCCCGCCGCCGAAAGGTGGAACCATTAAATAATTCAAGTTCGAATGAAAAGTTATTGGGGTCCGTGTAGCGCTCCTCGGTTTTCGCAATGAATAATGCGCCCAGGTGACGCAACAACCAGCAACACGAAACACCGCGAGATAAATAACAATTTTCCCTCGCGCGAGTGTATTATATCGCCGCGGCGCTGTCATCGTAAAGCAAATGCATATTCGCCGCAGTAATTTTCCTGTTTTTTTTTTCTAGACAGAACGGGAGAGAGAGGAGGGGGGAAATGGAAAAAACTTTTCTATCCGAGAGGAAAACGATAAATTGCGGTCAGAATGGAGCCAGTTGTTCGTCGGTTTATTGCAATGTTTACCAAGTAGTTCGCCATATTCTGCGGGAAATTACGATAGTTAGACTGCCGGATTACGGTATCGGAGGAGAGAGTAGTATTAAAGCCGGATCTAAATGGCTTGGGATGTCCGCCGGATGCGATTTTGTGCTGGCAACGCTCCACCCCTGCGTACAATGATACCCCTACTCGTTGATGTGTTGTCAGGGAATTCTTCGAGGAAGCCCTTTTTGATGATCCTTAGGCTTTTGCCCTACGTTGTCTAATTCTGATCTACAATAATTCCCTTCATTCTCAATGTTCTCTATTTTCCAATGGATTTAATATGTTCTCTTCATTTTTCTCGGTGATTTTGTAGTCTTACAGCGATTTATTTCACACAGTTTTCAAGTAAAAAACGAAGTGTACAAATTATTGCATGATACATGGTTCGATATATTGCGGTTATCTTTTACTCGAAAATTTTTTCCGACATGTTTTTCTCAATTTATTCCTATACTTCACTGTGTTCCTGTATCGGAAGCAGTTTTAGCAGACGATAAAATATTTCGCACGCTTCCGGGATATATTTCGATCAAAGCAAATTTCTGCAGCGTCAAATCAAAAGCCGACGGTGTCCAATCGCGAATACGAAGCTTCGATCATCCCTTCGTCATCCCTTCGGATTCAGACCAGTTTTCTCCCGTGAAACTCGTTTTCACCGAAGGGAATCCTTTTCGCAGAAAGGAATCGTCGCGGCTCGGCGAATAAATTCCCGTTTAATCCACGGTCAACGATCGTGTAACCACTTTTCTGCTATCTCATTAATATTATAGAGAAAAGAAAGCTCTCTCTCTCTCTCTTTCTCTTTCTCTTTCTCTCTCGCTCCGAGGGAAAAGTTTCTCCGAGGCGGTGTCCCGCGTCACGCTGCGTCACACTGGAAAATCGAATCGCCGGATAATAATCTTGAAACTCGATTTCCCCGCGTTTCCTTCGCCGCTTTCGTCGAAACCGACAAAAATGAGGCAATAACTGCGCCGGTGTTGGTCAAAAGCCGCGGGGCCCTCAGTTTCCCCCTCGACGATCAAGCGATTTCGATAGAAATATCGATAAAAGGCTTCTGAGCAATTTACCAGTCGTGTCTTGACGGCCCGAGAACCGATCTGTCGCTTACAATTCGCTTCCGGTTCCATTTCTCGGGATTCGCGATTAAAGCTGTTTCCACGAACGTAATTTCAGATTCAAAACAATTTTTCATAATTATAGACGGTGTTCTTGGGTTTGGTATTATTTTCTTTATGCAAAATAAAAATTCTCTGCATCAATCGCAAGAAACGCAAGGTAACACACACTGGTTATTACACTGGTTATTTTTCATTTAATAATTCCAACAAGATCAGAATAATACATTTTTCAGTCCTTTTACTGTTCCAAACTGCGTCTACTAATTTTTTAAATAACTGCATAAAATCTGTACTCTAATTATTACAGCTATATTATTAATATAACTTATTTCACGATAAATTTCATTAATATACCATCTGCTTAAGCCATCTGCTTTACGAATCAATCAAAAACAATATTTCCTGTACCCTCTAGTCTAAAAAAAGATAAATTAAAAAAAAGATCTTCAATTTTAGGGGTGGTTTTCGGCCCTTGAAAACGAACCGCTGGAAAGAAACGAAAATTCTGACACTCTAAAAATGGTGTCCGCTGTTAACAGATGCAGTCAATTACATCCCCAAGTAAATTTCAACAGAATCAGCTTGCCGGGTGCAGTTTTCCGTCACAAATAATCAGGGTTGTTCCTCCCGGAAAAAAGGGATGTTTTCACAGAAGTTCGAATAATTTCCCGGCGACATCAAGGTTGTGTCGCGTCGGGCCGACGTGTTCGTCGACGGAAACGTTTGATAGGACCGAGGGGGGAACGGGGTTGGGGGTTTTCATCCCCCGACGCGTGTCGGCGAATCGGCTCGAAAAGAGGAAGCCATCCAAGCGGCGGCTGCGAACGTGCGCGCGTTTTCGAAAGTAACGGTACCGTTTCGCGTTAATTAAAAGCTCGCCGCACGGTAATCGGATAAAACGGTCTGAATGAGCGCAAAACGTCGGCTCGCGCGCTCATTACCCTCTCGGCGTGGAGCGGCGCAGAACGGAGCGGACTTTCGCGTCGACTTTCCACTGCCGTTTGCGAAACGTTGCCTCCTTTGACGGCTCCCAGCGGCTCGTTTCGCCGTCTGGCGCCCTAAAATGCCGCTAATCCGATCCTCGAACAAGAAAAACGACCACCGGTCTATTCACCGCCGATTTAGAACAGGAATCGCGACACTCGACGCCGTTCGACTCGAATTAGCCAGACGAGACCGCGAGATTTTTGCTGCGCGAGCAACGATTCATTCCTCGTTGGTTAAAAATATTTTTGGCATTTCTGTTCGATGTGATTTCACGCAATACGAATGTCCGATGCACAGCAGGTCTTGAAAAATTAATTTTCCCCGGTGTTAAATCAATATTTTCTCTGACGAGTTTTGTCGCGTTGCATTTCCGTTTGTGGTTAACGAAAATATTTTCCTAGTTAACACGTTGACTAACCTGGAATTATTTGTCCAGGTTTTAAAATGAATATTAATACGTTAATATATTCATTGTACCAAATTTGATTGGGATCTGTAAAATGCAAGAAAGTTGGAAGACTACTCAATGTCACACATAATATCACAATATCTCAATATCTCAATATCACTCATTTTCAATTTGTATTTCATTAAATAACTTACATTGATTTCATGGAATTTTTTATGGTTCTGGTTTGGCATTCAGTGTTAAATGAAATATTAATATAATATTTTCCCAAGGTTTTCCTCCGGTATAAAACGCAGAAGAGTCATCACGCGATTCGAGCCGGCATTGCTGCGCTAATTTCCCTGATAAGTTGCACGGCAATTAACTGGAATTAGTTGTCAGACGATGTTCGAGTAATACCGAAGATCGTGTGCCACGTTTCTGGCAGAACGTCGGGCGTTCGCGGAATCACGGGCACTCCCGACGTCAGGCATCTTCCCCCGGTCTATGTAAATTGTAGAACTCGATACAGTTGCCAGGCGCGTTTAATTGGCTGCGTCTAAATCGCGTCGCGGAATTAAACGTCACGCGGGAGTAGATTTCTGTTCTACTTCGCCGTGGAACGGGATCAATTATACACCGGGGCCCAAAACGCGTCGCCGTTCGCGCGTTTTAATTAAACCGTGCAATTCGTTTATTAGTTGGACCAGAATTTCCCCTCTCCCGCTCGCCGCCCCTGGCCGACAAAATTTTGCTCGCGCGCGATCGCGACGTACGCGCGCGTCGATTACGGTGTTCTTTGAGCGCGTGCGATTTTCGAGCTGATTGAATCCGATCATCGACTTTTTCGCCTCGACATCGAACGGGTATCAAACTTCATTATCTCGAGTGTCCCATATTTCTCTCTTTTTCTTTCTCTCTCTCTCTCACACACGCACACACTCACTCGCTTCGCGTGAGAGAACGAGCGCGAGACTTGTAAATTATTGCGGGAATCGATTTACCACGGTAACGCGTGTCTTTAATTAATTACAATTTATCGTTGCTCACCCGATACCGCGCAGAGGCTCCAGAGCACCTAAATGTTTTTCATGATTTATGCAGACATCCGTGGGAGTTACTGAACGCACCGTGTAACCTTGTTCATTAACGGTTCCGTGAACGCTGGCGCCGGCGATATTTAATCAAAAATTATTTCAACGTTCGTATGGTGTAATTTTGAGTTAAACCGATTTTCAGCCTGTAAGACGTTAATGTGTAATTTCATTTTAAGGCTAATTTTCACCGCGATATGCGTGAAGCGTTGCTTAGCGTGTTCGGAACGGTTTAACAACGTTTACGGACAGTTTGATTGATAAATTCAATTTGTTTGCACATTTTAATCTGTGGTGGATTCACAGGATTACTCAGCCGTGTAACGTTTGTTTACCGATGTCTATGAACGGGTCGGAGTGTGTTGCTTAAGATAAATATTTCACACTATTAATACAAATAATAGGAAGTTGCTCGGCGCATAATTTGTGCTAATTTCCTTGTAAATATATGAATTATATTGTGGCTTAACAATTGCAATTACTGCGATTGATAAATTCAATTTGTTACTGAATACAAAGTGTACCACTGTCATATATACAATTCACTGCAGTTATTAAATCAATCCTGCATTTATTGTTATTATTGTTTCCTAAATAAGAGAGGTGCTGCATGTTTCATTGAAAGTTATCTTTGTCGAAAACGATAAAACGTTTTGTGATCAAAATTATGTAACGAATCGTTTATTAACTGCAAGACCATCAAATTGAAAACCGTAGTCGCAAATACGTGAATAACACGGATATCATGAAAGCAATCTAACTTCGTTTATTTCAGTAATGGTTACAAGAGGGTGAATCATTCAGTGCGAAATTATTTTATTCCCCAACAGTCGGATTTGCAGAAGATAAAACGTAAACAAGAACGATTTACAATGCTTCACCCGGCGAGAGTTGAATAATTTCAAATTATTTTATTTCCAGTGGCTGTATTAGCAAAACATAAAATATAAACAAGAACGATTTACAACGTTGCACCTGATAATACAAGAACACATTAAAACCGTTCTAAGCCAATTACAGGCGACAAAAATTAAATACACTATTAGCTCATCCGAAGTCGAAAATAATGTACGAAAACTCTCAAACTGGTTTAACACTTTGACTGCCAAGCTAGAAACCTGAAAAATTCCATCAAATTAATGTGTTATTTAATGAAATAAAAATTGAAAAAAATTATATGTATGATATTGAGTAGTCCTCCAACTTTCTGACATTTTACAGATCCTTAAAAAATTTGATACAATTAATATATTGGCGTAAAAATTCATTTTTAAAGGACAAATAATTCCGTCACCCACATATGGGTGACATGGCAATCAACGTGTTAACATCTTTAAAAATTTGTGGTATCTATTTATTTCGTCGTAAATGCGTAAAATCTACCGATACCGGATCGCGAAAAAAGAATTAGTCGAATCGTGCAGCAATAAAACTCATTTAATAAACGATCACAGTAGAGCCGAACGTTTTAAAATGATTTTTATTAACTGTGACCCGTTTTCCATCGCGCGGTATCGCGTTTCTGGGAAATATTTTCGACGGGTAACGAATAGGTTGCAGATGCTCGTGCGAATTCAAGTTTATCCGGGATATTGGATTAAAATGGAAATATGTATTAGCCGTTCGCCGGGCGAAATTTGATCGCGAAGTTCAGGGATATTTTTCATGCGAGAACGGCGGCGCGGAGAGGAGAGAAACATCCATGAATCAGAAGTTCTCCGGCGACTGTGCCCAGCCAGAAAAGGAAAAGAGGAAGACGCGTCGGCGTCTCGACGCCGAGCACCGTTTTTGCTCTCCAAACAATTGGCTCGAGTTCAAACCCGTCCTCGGAAACTTTTCTGCAATTTGCCGCCCGGTAAACAGCGAGCAGCTCACCGCAGAACCTCGATTCTACTCGAAAATCTGCACACCTCCCTCTCTCTCTCTCTCTCTCTCTCTCTCTCTCTCTCTCTCTCTGTACTTCTCTCTCTAGCTGAGCCACGATTATCCGGGGCTTAAGCTGATAAATCACTTCTGTTTCTCCGTTACGTAATTTCGGCCTTGAGACTTATCGTGCTTAATGCCCTCATATCCAATTTGCACTCGTACGCGGAACGCTCCCGTTTAATCGCATGAATCTTGCTCATTAGGGAGTCGCAACGGCAGATTAGTCCGGAATCGTTCCAAACTGATAGACGTTCCTTGACTCGAGATTTAAACGGGCTCGAATCCCTTATTAAATTTGCTGAAAATCGCTCTGTGACTGCAAAGTGCCCTGACGTTCGGTAATTGCATCATAGCAACCTTAGTACCTACCTCTTTGACATTCTTTTAACTGGAGACATAATCGTGATAAATATTGAAACCGATTTTCTCGACTCGAGAGTTAATTCAGCTGTGTGAGTACGTGTTTAGAAAATTTTTCAAAATATTGCAGAACATTTTACCAAACAATGCTTGGTAAATGTTATAAAACCTATCTATCGAAGCAGTACAAAAGGGTTAATCTTTTGCTCAGGAAACCAGAAATTTTTAACTTTATTCTATGTAATTCTGTAGATTTTGGCAATAAAATGCAGAAAATTCCAGCTTCGGCCACCTAGCGGTTACGTTCGTTGGACGACGCGCGATGCTGGGTCTATACCAACATGGCGGCGCTCTTGCCTGTCAAAAACGCCGCAAATCGCTCAAGTTTAAACACTCATAACTTTTGAACTACTGATCTCCTAGGACTGAAACTTGGATTTTCGGTTTTTTTCTCGCCAAAATCTACAGGATTGCATGAAGAAAGTGAAAACTTTCTGGTTTTCTCAGGTCAATCAAAATTGAGTACCAGTGTAGGAATATTTTTCTGGAAACTCCTACGTCTCTAAGTGTGACGCGTCGGGTGAAATGATTTGACATCGATTTCGCCAAAGTCCTTCTTCATTTAACGCGATAACACATTCGCTCAACCAACTCTCGCGCTGCTAACTCTCGCCCTGACTCTCCCTCGACTAACTCTCTCAACTCGCTCCTCCGACTAACGCAGCATCCCTCGCATTCGTCCCTTTTATCCGAGTCCCACTTTCATTCTTCCTCTCTCGCGTTCTCATTCTTCCTCTATCAGTTTCACATCCATTCGGAAAACCCAATCAGTCACGTACGCCCTACGCTTGGCGCCCCTAAACACTTTACCCTTGTCACCGAGACCCAAACACTCTTCTTTCACACTTCGGCCCAAACATTCATAACAATTCATAACCCTACACTAGCAAACGGAAACCGATTGAAATACACTTCAACGAATAGAAAAATTGAAATAAATATTTCACAACGGGTCCCTTTCACACGAAACTTGCCCAAATCTTTTCATCAGCGTTCCAGGTCAGCTCGGTCCAAGGTCCAGCAAAGTTCCTACAGGAAATTGTTCCGTGTGTTTTCAGTCGGGCCTGCCGCCGACCTACGAGGAGTATCTGTACCACAAGTACGCCATGCTGTCTCGATCTCACACACCCCCGCCCCCGTGGACGGATTCGACGACGACGACGACCTTGTCAGCTCAAACCCACCGCGAGTTGCTCGCGAGTCAACCGGAGCTCAGGGAATACCTGGCGCAGCTGTCACTTTCGCAGAGCAACGATCGGCCAGCCGCCGGCCATCATCACCATCACCAACACCAACAGCAACAACAGGGGGCGGTGCTCAGGGACAGCAGCTACCTATCGAACCAGCAAGCCTCCAGGGAGCAGCAGGTCAGGACGCAACAACGCGCGAGGGCAATGCCTCCCAGGTGAGTCTCGGCACTGTCCAGGAGGGAAAACCGGTGTTATGCACGAACAGCTGGCGAGCCGCGAAATAATTTAGGTCGTTGTTCACCGAGACCACTTGTCTACGACACCTCGGGGACTCTGCACGAGCATCGAGCTGTCTCAGGTGCTATCGTTCCAGGCACATCGGTCTCCGCGAATTTCGAGTGATACGCTTGCTCCCCGATGACTTGGGCGATCGCTTCTCTTGATACAAAATGTCTCTTTTGGACATTTTTTAACTCTCGTGCCCTGTTGGAGTCACGCTAGAGTTCTCTGCTGACCGAAGCAATTGTTTCTCCTATCCAAAAATCGCCCCTCCCACTTTTTCTTTTTCAACCCTCGTGTACTGTTTAAAGGTCGGATTTTACTAGACCGGTTCACCGTGGCCGGGATGGGCACGGGTTTTGGCTAGGCCATACTGAGTTCACCGTGTTCTAGAGGCGCTCAAGTGCTCGCAACAAAGGCTAATGCCACGCACCACGGGGGTTAGCTAGCAGAACCCCAAAACCGTATACTTTCCTCTTACCCCTCGGGATCCTAGGTTAGAGTCCACCGGGCCATCTGGAAATGGTCAGACGCTCGAGGTAATGACCCAACCGGGGCGAGCAAAAATATAGTCGAGAACACTGATGCCCCATCGGTTTTAAACCCTAGACCCTGTTTTCGAATCTAGCGACCTTACTTGACGGCCGTTTTCCCGGTCTAGTAAAATCCGACCTTAAATCACCTGTTCGCTTTGGCAATTGCTTTTCTCACTAAAAATCGCCCCTGTCTCTTTTCATTTTTGTTTTTTTTAATTCTTTTCCGTGTAACCCTGTTGCGCTGTTCGGGGTCTTTACCGATACGAACAATTGCTTGTCTCACGTGTCCATGACAAACCTGTGACATTTCAGATCTCAGAGCGAGAGCCGGGTGCAGCAGCAGAGACTGGCGACGATGTACGACGACGGTGCATTCTGCATGGAGACGACCGCGTTGCAGTCGGCGTTCGAGAACGGGATCTCGCTATGCAGTTTGATGTAAAGGCCGTGTCATTGCCCCGGGGATAACGAACACGAGAGGAACAGATCCGAGAGAAATTGTACTCTAGCAACAACGGTCCTCTTCCGAAAAATCCGAAGAAAAATCCCGGCGCGGAAAACGGTCGAAGCAGCGAGGAAACATCCAATCTACTTCAGCAAGATCGATCTCGCCCTCTCGATTTTTCGATAGAACGCCGGCTGTTTTTCTCTCGACGACTGTTGTGGCACGCAAAAACGGCGAGTCGCTTGAAAGTCATCGAAATCCTTGTCGAACCGGTACGACAAAGGCAAAAGATGGAAATTTCGTTCAGTGCAAGCGGATATATCGAAACGAGAAACAAATTCGAAAATGAATATTAATCACCGGCGGCTGAAGCCCGCATTAATATTCAGACCGCTGCTACGCGCGCGAATGCTAATAATAATGAATGCATATAAAAGCCTCGTTCGACCGATTCTCATCGGGGGAAAAAATGATTTTCGCGTGCAGCAACCCGCGGGGCGAAATCTCTCGAATTTATTCGAGAGATCGCTGGGGATCGACCAGCGTCGAAAAAGCTCGAGAGGAAAACGGAATTTTCAAGCGTTCGCCAAAGTTCTCCGAGAGGAATCGATCGGGCGCAGGGCTTTTCGATTGATTCTCGAATCGTTTTCGACGTTTTTTCCCCGACGGTCCCGGAAACGCCCGGGCCCGTCTCCGGTAGCGTAGGCACTCGAATGATCATCATAATTCGCACAAATCTTTCGTCGAGTTGACAAAAAGTTGGTGAAGCTGTCTCGAACGATTACTATTGGTCGAGCACCGGTTTTCGTTTGAACGAAACCGACGAACGATCGAGGCTTAGGGTTATTCTATCGCAAGGATTTTAATCGGTCCGAGGATGATTTTCGGTTGTCCGCCCCTGGCTGGTCCAGGTCTTTGCGCGCCTAATTCGAATAGATGGAGGATGATGATTCGCCGCCGTAGAACGATGATTTCCCGTTTGGGTTGCGTCTGTTAACATCAGTTACTCGAGTCTGGTTATTTTTCGCGATGCTGGACGAGAGATGCAACTAATTCCTATAAGCAGTCCGTTAAAAATGTCTCCGTACACTGTTTTTTTAAACAAGATAGCGTTTTTAGTAATACCGATTTGAATTTTTTGAACAATTTAGAACGTTTTTTACGAGTATTTTAACAAATTTCCATCGACATGAATTTCGGAGAAAATATTAAAACCTTTTTACGAAATGTATATTTTATGAAATGTCAATTATATAGTGGCTGACAAAAATAAGTGGTTGTCTTTTACAGTTTTCGCTCTGAAGAACCAACGGAGAAGTAACAAACTCTGAATTGCATTTAAACTGTTCCTTATTCAATAGATAAAAATGTTTTCAATTTTGTTTAAAAAATGTATTATCTTTAAAACGGGTTGCTGTACTTTGAAGAGTGTACGGAGACGTTTTAGCCTAATTGTGCGTCAGACTATAGTTTGGGCCTAATTTCCCGGCGCGAAGAGCGTCCCAGTTTTCTCGTCGCCGATAATAATCGAACGCGATTCGATTCGACACTCGGTTTTTTGTACGATCGATCTGTATATATGATTAGTTATAATTAATTAACGTTAATTGTAATGTTCCGTATAATCGACTCGCGCAGTAACTCGCGTTAGTCTCGATCCATTCGATCCTCTATCATTTCTACGACGAAACGTAATGTCACGCTGACGAGTAATAGTGATCGCATCGATTCGTACGTACAAGTACAATTTCCTTGCACACAGTATCGTTTCGATGTTCTTTTCGTTTCTCTGAACGATCTCATTATTTTTGGTCCCAACCCCTTTATTCGATATCGATCGATCGCTACACGCGATCACGATGTTGCCTCATGGGAGATTCGAGTTTTCTTTAACATGACAATCAGAGAAATATTTTTCCGACGAAATGAATACGGAACGATTCCAGGAGAATCGATGAAACGCGAAAATGCAGAGAGAAAATTCTCGAGACCCATCTCGAGGCGAAATTCAACGTTCGTTAGCGAAGTTTGTTAAGGAATATATCAAGAAGGGAAAATAATTAAGGCCGTGCTCTGTGTTCACTACGAGCGTATTCGTCGTCACCGCGATAAGTTCCGCCGACAATTAATTAATAGACTGCGAATGAAAATGTCTTTCCTTCTCTAATTATTTTAATGAACCGAAAATAATATATCTTTAAATTCTTTTATCCGGCTCGCTGTTCTGAAGTTGTTCATTGAAACTAAATTTATAAATTCAGACGCATTAGGTAAAAATACAAGGTCTCGACAAATGCGGCTTTGTTATTTTTAATCCTCATACATTCCTCAGCATGCGAATTCACCTACTTACTATTTTTACGTACTGTAAAACGATTGGAATCTTCCTGGCTGCGTTGTCAGATTTATTTCTTTAAAATATGACGTTTTAGATAAAACAAAATTTGTTGGTTTATAGGAACTTTATTGAAAATAAAAATAAAAGAAATATTGTCGAAGTCAATTGTAAGAAACAGAAGATAATCAATTTCATCTTTTAATAATTTAGATAAGTCTGGTGTGTTTTCAATTTTGTATTTGACCAGCACATATTTGCCATAAATGCACAAACGCTGCAGCCTAGAAATTATCAGAGAATCTTTTATGCAATTTCTGAGGAGCGTACGAGGGTTAAAAGGTGATGCAATAAAATTGTTTAAATTGTACCCAGCTCAGTTTTGTCATTAATGCATAAAATCCGGAGTTTATTAATCACGCAATCGAATCTACCCCTCGCACCAAGTGCGACGAATATTTTCGTCCATCTCTCCCCGAGTTTACTGGCCTGTTCAGTGAGGAAAGTTTTTTTTCGGTTTGCTTGGAGGTTGTCGAAACCCTATTGTTTCCAGCGATCGAAACGAGACGAGCGGATTACATTCCGTAGACGCGCCGGTATGAAATTTTTATTTTTGTCACTGTAACGTTTCATACGAACGTACGTCGTAGTCTGTCCTAGCCTATCGTACTATCTAAAAATCATGGGTGTTTTATGGAAGACACGGAGGGAGATAGATATTCCTATAGCGAGTAGGGGTACGAGGTAATCTTCATTGTCCTACTGTATATAAGTATAATTAACTAGGCGAAGAGACGCGGGGGATGGGCGTCCAGCAACTCTCGTCCCTAAATTCCAAAAATGAGAACTGCAGGCAGATTCTACAGACGCATGATTTCATCCTGTCTCGTAAGCAAAAATTATTTCGTTAAAGATGAATCGAACGTCTCGACCTGAGAATGAATTTTCTGTGAATTTTTGTAATAACAGCTTAATGAAATCATGTTATCTTTCGAAGGTAAAATATGTTACTGGATTTTTTGCAGGGCAATGCGATGGGACGCCAATTACCCAGAAAAACACTAAAATCTGTCGAGATTAGGTTCAATTAAACTCTAATACGAAAGACTTATAAAAATATAAAATGGAAATATTTTGGCTAAATATTTTGTTTCAACTTTTAATATATTCTTAACTTCGTTTTATTTCGTATCAGATTTTCTGTCCCATTTCGTTCTGGTTTATAATTGCAATCAAATTATGTTACCTCCAATTCAATAATTACGCACTACCACGACAGAGAGTTTCGTTTAAAATATTCCTCTACATGTTTTGATTCAAACATGGTTTGCCAAACATTTTTGCCTTCGTTCCCATATATACATTATATTCTCCATCTCGTCATAATTTCATCATAATTTTGCCCTCAATATTACGTGCTACTGGAACGGAGTTTCGTTTGAAAAAATTCCTGCATATTTTTAAACATATCCGAGCATGTTTTCCGAACATTTTTACGTCCGTCTCTGCGTTACATTTTCCATCTGATTTTCCGGTGGTTCACAATGGCGGTAAAGTTCTATCGTCAGCGGTGCAGGTTCGGCCAATGATCTCCGATTCGATAATTACATTGTCTCGCGTTCTCCCGTACGCGGGAGTAAGAGTAAGAACCTCTAATTAAACAGCTCAGAATCGATCGATGTCCGGGCAACTGGCGTTCCGGCGCAACTCGCGAATTAACGAGACACTCATTATCCCGACGAGCCGGCAATTCAATTAAGAATCGAGTCATCAATTTTTCTACGCGAATCGTTGCTTCGTGTTCCGTTCCCGAGGCTACGAAAAGAAACAAAAAAGAAAGAAAGCAAAGAAAAACGCCCTTCCTCCCGGAACGTCGCGTCTCTATTTTAGGAGTAACCATAATTTTAATGGTCACCGCAGCAATTAACCGTGTACAATTGTCGAGCCACACGACGTACCGTATTAGACGATAGGAGGAGGATGCGTTTAACTAAGTAATGACTACGTATAGGCTGTCCTAACGACATACAAAACAGAAAGTAGCGTGTAAAGTCGGTGTTTTAATGCAAAACGAATTAAAAATGAAAAATATGTAAAACGACATAAAAAAAAAATAAATAAATATCGTACATAAACAGAAGCGTGTTAAGCGTGTAGAGCTGTAGAGATACAAATTGTTCCGATTTAAGTGTAATTAGATGGCAGAGAATTCGTCGATTAGTGATTATACAGTTTCACCGTTGTGTCAGGTGTTGTGCGCCGAGCATACGCGTCACTGTAAATAATCGATTATTGCGCTCGCTGATTTTTTCTTTGCGGAATGCTGTTCGCGCGAATTTTCCGGGCAGAATCGTTTTCTGAAAATGTCATTAACACACCGGTATCGATCGAGTCGACCGGAAGACCTCGCATATTTTACTTTCGACATTGCATTGTGACGTCTTCTATTAGTCATGGAATTTCTGTTGAAAGGTATACGAATTTTTAAACGGCATTAACTGACAAAGATCCACAGTACAAACAACGGCGTCAGCACCCCGAGCGTAAGCGCTCGCTTATGCGCGCGTTGATGTCTCTGGCACTTCGTTCGAAGAGACACCTGTCCCTCTTGCGATTCCGGAACAGCATTCTGCAAATGCCGATCGAGGCTCTCGACTCGCATAAACTTCCGATCGTTTAACTATACGAGATGAATGTACGATACTCGTTAAGGACTCGTGGCTGTATATAACGGTTATCATTATTTCGAGGAGAGTATGAGGTACACACTTGATTTGCGAAACAAGCTTTTCTCACCTGTAACGATGGGAAACGGTGTTCCACAGGTGGTACGAATAATTCGCAATGGCGTTCCCAAGCTGTGGAACCTTGAGAAATGCGATGGAGATCGGTAACGTTGCAGCAGACTGCATTCGTTTCCTCTAAAAATGATTCTTTGTGCATCACCTCCACGAACAATAGAATGGCTGTCATTTATTTCTGAACAGGAAACGGCGAAAAACTGATTGCGATTCGCTGAGATAATTCGTGACGTCATTATCAATCATGCTCGTCGACTTTTCATTGGTGTTAGCGGTGTTCGACACACTTCGGACTCCGTGAAACGATCGGAATGGTTCCTCGACCGAGAGGCGAGAATGTAAAAGTATCTGACGCACTGATCGATCGTTAAAATGATCGTAGATAAAGGAATCGTGATTTAAATCGATTCACTGTATACGCAGCATGAACCACCGAAACGATTATAATTTCTACGCGTTAAGATCAAGTCGAAACCAGACAGTATATATATATACGAGGAAAATGAGTCGTGTAGATTAGGATTCGCGGTGCTCGCTGTGTTTAAACAATCTAATGTTAGCGAATCCGATGCCGAGTTTCCACGCCGATGCGACACACACGTGATTCTCCTGCTCGCTATCAACCTGAGCATTCTTATCAATTTCAATCTTCGGCGAACGTCATACACTTGAATCGCGTAAATAAATTTTTTCAAGAAAATGAGACAGTTAGTTGACGATAATTATTACAGAAATCAACAAGGTCGAAAAGCCTCGATAATAAATTATTTGTGGATTCAAGTGTCACGGACAAGCAGTAATAACATTTTATTGCTCTTCCAATCAATCACGTATATTAAATTGCAAATAAGTGGTTTTAAATTGTTTTGAGTTTAAATTTTAATCTTTGAGGCAAGTGGATAAATTGATATCAACAGGTTGACTGTCAAATCGCTCACAAACAATGAACACAATTATTAATCCAGATTTAACATTTAAATTGAAATTAATCATCACTCGACCGAGGTCTTTCACACAGAAATGATGATTTCTATGAATTAATTTAAAGACATTAGAATTGACAAATTTTTGTTCACAACGTTAGACGTTCCATCGGACTCTAAGCAACATAAAAATCCCATTAATCTGTGTTTAAATAAAATCCATAGCCAACGAGCACTAAACTCAACAGATAAATATTCTGTTACAATAAACATAAAATTTAATTTACTCTGACGGTTCTGGTGTTCGAAACAAGTTTTCTCTTATCAAATGAATCGCTTAAATTTTCTGTAACGTTTGCGATTAGGCAGTCACCGTGTCAGAGGGGGAGTGACAGCGACAGGAAAATCAGTCTGCGAGCTGACGTACGTCTAAGCGCACACGGTCGATCGTTAAAACGACGCGGATATAACAAATCTAACAAGAAACATGTACATTAAAGGAAGAATCGGATCGAGGGAAAAGATCCACCGTAAACGATCGCGTGATAGGTGTGTGTGTGTGTGTATGTTTGTGTGGGTGTGTGTGTGGTGTATCTAGGACTGCCAAAGAGCGCGAAATTTCTAAAATCTGTAGATTCCTTTCCACGAGTGTTTTCCGCGTGGGAGTCGCAAGACGCAAATATACGTGTACTGATGTTCGCTTTTACAGAAAAGAAAAACGAAACAAAAAAAAAAGAACAAAACAGAACAGAATAATTAAACGCGTTGTTTGCGAGACACGTCTTTCCGTTCGACACGATCGACCATTATCGAACGTTTAAACGAGTTTTTTCAGTTCGGGATTAATTGCAACTGCGATAAACGGAGTATTAATAATTGTATCCGACGCGATGGTGTAACAGAGAAATGTAACGATGGAAAAAAAGCGTTTTCCATATTTGCGAGGTTAATTGAAAGGTGTAGAAGGTAAAAATAAGAAAAAAATGTAAAAAAAAATAAAATAAAAGTATGCGAGACAGGAAGAGAGAAAGAGTGAAAGAAAGAGAGAGTGAGAATGAATGTATGCGTGAGAGAATGAACAGAGGAAACTACGATCCGTACTTGTAGACTCGTTACTCTGGACATAGAAATATTTTTCTCATCGTCGTCGTGTACCTCGTATTTATTTTTCCGTGGATGTCGATAACTATTTCCTGCCGTCGAGCACAATGACACACGTTCTAGCTGTACCATGGCGAAAACGATGGGGGATAAAGAAGAGCGGAGAAAAACGGAGGAGAGGAGAGCGCGAACACGTTCGCGAGAAACTAATTGTAACGTTCTGTCGGTTACGCATTAACGAGAAACTAAAAAGCTGAATTGCTATGTCATATTGTATGTTGTGTATATTATGAATGTTTAGAGGACCAAGAAATATACTGTACCGGTGTAAAATCGTCGTCTGATCCCTCCTCGCGCGATCCCCAATTCTTAAAGATTCTCCAACAGCTTGAAAATATCGTGAACAATTTTCCGGATAAAAATTTTCCGACCATACAAGGTAAGAGAGCTCGCAAATGCAATCTTCTCTCGGAGATACATGTCGGCAACATTTGTTGCATTGTGTTGTTTATGTTACCACTTCTGAAGGAATATAATCTATCAATTGCCAATGGGGCTGCTGAAGGAATCTTTCAAGATTATTTATTAAATGAACATTAATAAGAAGACTGGATTAATTTAATCAAATACTCTCTGCCAGGGGCAGTTTCTTAAAAATATTATTATTATAATATTATTATATTATTATTATTATATTATTATTTTTGTTTCTTAAATATTATTATTATAAGTTCTTAAATTTCAGTAAATTAGTCAAAATGTGAAAGACAGGATTGGAAAAAATTAATTTTGCATCTTTTTATGTCAGTTTTGCTCGATTGACGACGGTACAATTTAAAATACCGGATCGCAGTGCAAAACGAGTGCAAAAGGTACACGCAAACGGAATGATGTAAAGCGATCCCGAACGCGTGACTTAAATACCTCAGTTTGAGACCGCAGACACCGTATGTATCTAATTTCACGGTGTCTAATTAAAGAATGACGGACCTCTCGCGATAACCCAGACGGTTTCCGACATACGCGGGGTCGGTTCTTTTAGGACAACGTTCCCGAAAACACATTTACTATGTTCACATTGACCCGTACGCCTCTCGTAGAGTACGCCCGAGAGAAAATCAATAAGCAACTTGTACGCTAGTCCATCAATTACTCCATTTACATTCTGCAAACTGAATTGGGTCGACGTTCGCGTTCGCTCAATGAAGAAATCTCACTTTCAAATCGGCTATGGAATTAATTTATATATTTACATGATAGAACATTTAATTATAAACAAAGTCACAGTCGCAGTTCCGACTACCGTAACTGGATTCATTAAAATTAAGTCAAAAATAGTTTCTAACACTATCTTAAATATATTTACTTGTCACTTATGCTTTTCGTTCTATTTTTCTTAATAGAATATTAATTTTCTAGAAAAGCGATGTGTGTAAATGCAGCGTAAAATTTCTGGTAAACTTTTACAAAACACCTTATATTATATTCTAATCTCACACTTTTCCCCAAGTGTAATAAAATAATCTAGATAAAGCTAGAAAAGTGCAGCGTAATGTCAAAACATTATTTTAAACACATTCCACGAGAAGCAAATACTTTCAACCAAATTTTTCTCTAGCCTGAATTAAATATATCACAACTAGAAAAGAATTAAAAATATTGCATATTAAAATGAACACAATTCAGACACAGCAGACGAAAAGATTGCAATAAACAAATCCTTAACTTCTGAACAGCTGCTAAAGCAATAAAATTACATCGATTTCCAGCTTCCTCGAATCAGGAAGAGAGAAAATCAGAATTAAATAATTAACGGGTGGCTCCAAACCTGCACAGCTTCTAAATGAATGTAGATTCAAAATTACAGTACTAAAATTATGGTCAAAGTCTCGAAGGACGGATAATACTAACGGAATCCAAGGTGCAGTCACGAGACACTCGATGAACCAAAAAATCAGTCTTTCGCTGCTGGAATAATGCACTAAATTATTCCCTGGCAGTAATTAAAATCCGGCGACCTTGAGGCCGTTGGGAATGCGGAAGATCCTCTCTTCCGGCGGAAGTTCGCCGATCAGATACCTTTCCATGCTCAATCGAGCCGCTTTTGAGTGTCCGGTCCCGATGAAGGCCAGAGTGGCGTCCCTGCCGGCGTATTCGAGAATCACGTCCGATCCACCGGGATGATTATTCAAGAAATCCGTGCAGTCGTAGACGAAATCGTGGATCACGATCCAGCAGCTGTTGGCGGTGTCGTGCCAGGCTACCTCGTCCAGATTGATCGTCTTCAGGTTCTTCGGCTCCTTTTCCGCGGAGGTTATCGAAGTTTCCTCTTTGATCTGTTTCAGCACCCTCTCGACGGTCTGCTCTTCGCTCAAATTCAGATAACTGTCTTCCGACGGCGTCGACTTCAGGAGACCGATCGATCCTCCGATCCATCCCGTCATGCTCAGGAGATTCATGTCTCTCGAGTCGGTGTCGCTGGTTCTGCAATCAGAAAATTCGATTCGGTTGAAATAAATCGAAAATAGCAACAACGATATTGAATACTGCGATATAAATTCTCCGCAACGATTTTGAAATCTCTTATTATACTCCGAAAAAATTTCGCCATTAAACACCGCTGATTATAACAGGATCATCGCTTGCATTCTTAAGCCTAACCCAGACTGACCTAATGAAAAAGATTATTTCGAGAAAAACAACAATTGCGCAAGATGTCTATCACGAACGTGTTCATAACGTGTTTACGAGAACTGTGTAATCGGAATCTGGCTAATCGCAGCAAATTGAATTAGTAAATTGAAGTGGGATATATTCTTCATCCGGCCGAGCATTTGTTTGACACTTGATTTCGGCGCAATTAGTCACAGAATTGAAGATAGTCGATAAGAGACGTTATCAACGACCGATAAGTGCAGCTCTTCCGATGTGGAATGCACGACGTTGCAGAGCACACGCGATTTGCAGGTAACTACTGTAAATTGGTGGCGATTGGGCTGTATGTGTGTCCCGCACTGCGATCGTGTTTATTAACACCGTCGAACCGACGGTTTCACGGTGTCTCACTCGGTCAAGTTCGCCAGTGGATAACAGGAGATTGAAAGAAATCGACGGACGATTACGTTTGTTCGTTCCCGGTGCTGTCCTCCATTTCCCACGAACCGACAGTCGCCTAACCGCGGCCTCACTGAACAGACATAACGAGCAGCCGTGCACAGGTAACGCGAAATCAATTTCTAGTAGGGGAACGGAAAATAATTCCATTACCGGTTGAAACCCGATGCGTCTCTGCAAGGTGTTCTTCGTCTCGCTGTCAGTGGATTGCAATTTGCAGCGTTACATCGTTACAGATTTGTGCGACGATGATACTGTACAAGGTGTTTTAAAAAATAAACTAGACTACATGGATGTTTCACTAAACCTTAAAATTTTGTTTCGCATCAATGTTAAATTTACAAATATTTGTAGACTCGGATTTTCTTCTCGTTATGACTTTGATGTGGCAAGGAAAAATTGATTTCCATTCATCAATTCGATAAAATTTTGGCAGGACAATTCCAACTTTTTTAATTCATAATTTTGTTTCAAAAAATTCTCTTTTTCTATTTTACACATTCTTGCTACATATAGCATTGATTTAATACACGAATGGTGTGACACAATTGATGAAACAGTGTCATTAAAAATTTCGTTAAAAGTTATTTGAAGACAAAATTGAAAATGTATTTTTAAAAACAGCGTACGAATCTCGCAGCATATCTATAGTTTGAACAATTTATACTTGACAGTACATTAGGCAGCTCGCGGTCAATTAAACCCACCGTCGCATCAATATAAAATCAGCCTTCTTTCATTTAGGTCAACGACGGCACGTATCACGCGCTCCGCATTGTGCAATTGTTTCGTAATTATACTTACGCACTCAAGTAATTACCAGTCAGTCTAACGAACAACAGTAGCCGCGCGTCTTTACCGTGACATAACGCCTGATAACGAACGTAATCATTGTCCACAGTATGACGAGTCTAAAAAACGAGTTTAAATACTTGATAAACAAACCTTCGCACGACGAATTTAAAAATTGGCCTCCTTTTCACCGACCGAATCTGCTTCCTCGATGATTGAACTGTACGCGACACAAATGCAAACGGTTCTCACTGTTCACCAGAAATTCGCAAAAAATTTACTCCGAGATCGACCAAGTGGTTCGTCGGTTGTAGAATAATTAGAGTAATTATTCTTTTTTTTTCGGGGGACGACTGTTAATAAGAGAGGATTCGATCGATACTGTGGCGAATCCTCGACTCACCACTCCGACACTCTCGTCCGACGGTTTTGCTGTTTGTTTACGCGTTCATTATCGCTCGCGGATTGCTGAAAGTTTCTTGCAATAGACGGCGGGTCACTCCTTGAAATGCTTTCAGACTTCTTCGGGGAAACTAGTTCAAGAACCTGAGGATGTACGGGGAGGTCAAAGGGAATACATCAACGGTGTCCGATCTGACGCAACGTGGATCGATAGATCAGTAATTTTGGATTATAGCTGAAGCGTAAATCGTTGCGTGAGAATCCGCTGCGATTTGTGTTTCGCTCGATCACGACCTTCGCGAAACGACGATAACTACTTTCGTACGTAACATAGTCATTCCGGGAGCAGACATTTCGTTTCTCGCAAGTTCATTTCATTCCTAATTCTTTCACAAGAATTTATTTGACTACTTTCTCACTATAATTATCCTGCATTCAATCATATTTTCAAAGTAATCAAATTATTCGTGGCTTATATCATGTTTCGTATCATATCAAAAATATCAACTCTTCTGACAAAGATTTTCATGCAAGGTAACAGTGAATCAAATATAATTGTTAACACGTTGACTGCCATGTCACCCATATATGGGTGACGGAATTATTTGTTCAGTCTTTAAAATGAATTTTTACGTTAATATATTCATTGTACCAAATTTGATTAGGATCTGTAAAATGCAAGAAAGTTGAAGAACTACACAACATCATACATTTAACTTTTTTCAATTTCTATTTCATTAACCAGTTAACTGTGGAACTCAATTTCAGAAATCCCCCGCGGCGCGGAATTAAAATCATGCGATGCGGAATATACACGAAAAAAAAAATCAAAAAAAAAGGTTCAAAGGGGGAGCAGGGTAAGGGTTCAAAAATTACATTTTTATTCTATAAGAAATTAACAATTCATTAACGTTAACGGCACCGCAATAGAGTTTTGGATTGACGTGTATACACGTCAAACACGCTTAACTGGTTAAATAACACTTTGATCTGATAGAATTTTTGAGGTTTCTCGTTTGGCAATCAAAGTGTTAATAGTAGAACAACTTCTTGACTCCGTTATTGGCAACATGCTGCAGTAACGAATAAATAATAGAGGTTTTTTATGCCATTGCAAACATCGATTACAGACGATCACGAGACGTTACATCACAATACAAAGTATTCGATGTGTTATAAGTAACAAGGAAACTGTATTCTTAAGCGAAATACCAGAAGTAATTGAATAGCAAATATAAATTTGCAGAAAAATCTACAATCTATTGGAGCAACCGATACAAGTTCCAAGGCCATTTAAATTTACTTGTACGAAAAAGCAAAGCTGAAAATAATTAACGAAAATTGAAAAAATGAATATGCAGAAATTTGAAGGTACAGATGCATCGATGCAAATACGCTCATTATGGAATTCCGATTCCAGTGGATACGCAGCATGGTTAGCGTCGATACCTAACTATCCGTCGATACAGCGGACGCGTCGCCTCGTGCTGACATCTTGCCAGCAGGCGGCAATGTTTAACAGCGACCAATAAGAGATACCGTACGAGAGAAACCAGCTCACGCTTTCCTCTTGCAACATACGCTGCAATTTTCGCCTATTAACATGCTTCTGCGACGAATAACGGCGAACGATTAACATTGATAACTCGTGACACCAGAAAAAATGTAAACACAAGCGCATTCCATAGCTAATCGTTCAATTTTTCTGTTCGAATATAAAATTCTGTTTCCCCGTTATCTACTAACTGCGCATCTTTACGCGTTCGTCGCAGTCGCTGTTCCGTTAAGCAAGTTAAAGCAAGAATTTTCATAAAAATGAAGTCTATAGTAATCAATATTAAGTTTTTCGGGGTACGATGGACATAAAACTCTTTTTTTCCATAGTGAATTGATTTTTTTTCCACGCGATAAAATGATTAAGTGTAAATTCTTATCCTTATTACCGAAATAAATGCAATTCCTAATTTTCTTTTGATAATTTTCGCAAAGATCGCAGTCTGGTAATTAATATCGAGTTTTTCGGAGTACAATGGATATAAAATTTCCATTTTTCATCCTCATTTTAAAAATGAGAAAAATTACGACGTAGTAGTGAATATTGAGATTTTTCAAATACGATGGACTGTAGAATTTCTTTTGTCGTAGTAGATCGTATAAAAACGACGAGATAAAATGGTTCGTTGCGAATTTTGCATTACGCAAGGAACTTTTGTGATTAGCTCGCGTTTGATTAAGTGGATTTGATCGAAGAAATTGTTATGTAAAGGGGAATGACGAGTGACCCGTTTCCCCCGGTCGACAATAAAATCTATTGAATTTTACGAAGCGCATTAGAGAAGTGGTTGCCTTCGATTTTCCGGTAAACGCTGCCGCGCCTCGATTTTCCGATCGGTGCGCACATATTCTACCCTACATTCGAAATATGTATGTATGTATGTGGTACATGGGTTACGCGACGTGTACGTAAACACGTTCCACACCGGCCTCCCTACTTTATATTCTTATTTATACACAATACGTTACTTAGGGGAGGCAACTTTCTTCAATCTGAAATCTTGCTTTATTACCGGCAAAGCCGACGGGGACACGCTGAAAAAAATATTCCACTCTGGAACACTCGACG
Source organism: Seladonia tumulorum (assembly GCA_913789895.3). Classification (NCBI taxonomy): domain Eukaryota; kingdom Metazoa; phylum Arthropoda; class Insecta; order Hymenoptera; family Halictidae; genus Seladonia; species Seladonia tumulorum. The sequence continues at coordinate 7,123,401 of OU565274.1, forward strand.
AGAATACGAAAATTTCGTGCCTCTTCTCCACACGATTTTTTGGACAATTATAGGAGTTATATTTTCATCGCTAAATCAACCGAGGCATTTATAATAGAATTCATTAGGTATACCGTGGAACAAAAATGTGTGCATAACAACGAAGTAAGGTAAAGGCACCAGTAGTTGACCATTTTATAGAAAAACATAAAAAATAAGGTTTTTATAAGCGCACTTATAAGTACACTTTTGATGAAAGAGAACCTCGGATGCCATGCCGTCTGTTGTTTAAATTTCAAAATAAGAACATTTCAAATCTTATTTTTTATGTTTTTCTATAAATGGTCAACTACTGGTACATGGTCAACTACTGGTGCCTTTACCTTATTGTCAAATGCGTTGTAGTAAATTTTTAGCTCCACATGATTCGTTTCCTCAGCAATAAATTGCTAAATATGACAGATTTTATAGACCACACTCCCATAGCCACAGAAATTGCAACAAATGTCGATAATTTCTAAAATATAATAAATCGAAGCTGTGCTAAAAATTGACAATTTAATTTTCTTTATACTTTACAAAATTTCTCACGAATATTCACGGTGCTACGTAAAGTCAAGATCTTTTTTCGATGCTGTTTTCAGCTCTAGGATCATCTCCCACCAGTGAAAAAATGTTCACATCGCAGAAACTGCATCCCCGAGCACAAAGTTTCAAATTTTCCCGAATTTCGCGAACGTCACGTGTCAGTGTCATATATCCCAAAGGGAACCTGCTCGATTCCACGCAACAGGCCCCCCGGAAAAGTACAGTGTCTCGCGTGGACAAGAAAGGCAGGTAATTCGCCTAATGTCCCGGGTCGCTCGGGATCGGCGATGATCGTTTCATCGTGCACGCATTCACTCCGCGGCCATCGCATCGGTATCGAACAGCGCATGTCAGGTGAGGGTTGAGCGGTGGCCGAAGAGGCGCCACGACGCCGGCGTCGCATGGCGTCGAGGGCAGCGCCGACGTCGACGTACGGCAAGCTGGATAGTCGCAGTCATGCCATCACCCTGACGCACGTTCTCTGGCGACGGTGTGCGTGTAGGGGAGCTAGATCGTGTCCGCGAGTACTAGAAACGAAAAAAAAAGAAAGAAAGAAAGAAAGAAAAAAGTATATACCAGCATAACAAACCGGCCCGTGGGTTCGTCAAACGGGAACAACAACCAGCCGAGAGCCCATTGAATCACAACGATCACGATCCATTTTCAACCTACCTACGCTAAAAATAAAAGAACCACGTCTTCGACCTACAGAGACGCACACTCGCGCGAGAGAGCATCGTGCGAATAGATTACGGGAACAGGGTGAACGAGATCACAGTGTGTGGATTTAATTAAAGAGGGATTATCGCTGGAGTGTATGGTGGCCGGAGGATTTCGTTGAAACGAGAGAGATCGACGGTGTTACACGGCGTCCACGGTGGCCCATCGATGCCGGACCGTCGAGACGACGACGTCGCGCGAAACAACGGTAACGGTGGTCATCGTCGAAACGACGATTCCGGGAGACGAGACGCGTCTCCTCTCGGGCCAGCTAGACTCCGTCTAGGCTGTTTCTAGGCCCTCTGGCCGGGCCAGGCTCTCGAACCGGATTAGCTGTCGATGAATGTGGGCTGAATGTGCGTGGTGCGCCGCCGGGGCTATTTCGCTGGGAAATGAATAAGGCGGTTGCTTTCGCTCGTGTCGCGTACCGTGTCGCACTGTGTCGCGTACCGTGTCGTGTCGCGGCGACGCAGCTGTGAAGTGCATCGACAAGTGTCGCGGCGGCCTCCCCCGGATGCACGTGTGCGGAAAAACGCGTGTCCTCTCTCCTTTCCTTCTCGGGGAGAGCACACTGCGCCGTATTCGACGCGGACCGCCCGTGTGTGTTCGCCCGAGCAGAGTCGAGTCGCACGTGCCGCGAGCGATCGATCCGCCGGAAGTGTGAACGGCAGACTCGCATAACCGCTCTAGGCGCAACGAAGCCTCTACCTGTGCTGTCTCTGGCTGCACGGACCACTTGCCCGGAGCCTGGACTCTCTTTCTCTCTGTCGCTCTCTTTCTTTCTCTTCTGCAGCTTATAGATATACCGATAACAGGTACTTGGGAGGGTTGGGGTTTGGGGTGGGTTGTGTGGGATTGTGGGGTTCGCTATTTTTCTTAATACTTTTGTGTAAATGGTGTGAGATATATTTTTATCTTTTTTTTTTGAGAAAATTCTATGTTTACTGTTTTTTCTTTTTTTTTTTTTAAGAAAATTGTGTGTGTACTGTGGAACTTTTGTGGTCTATCTTCGTCCACCGAAGAACTCTGAGAGCCTGAATTGTTCGTAATACTTTTTTCTGTAAATGGTCTGAGATACATGGGATTACTAGGGCGAATGAATTCTTTTGCAGGAGAAAATTGTATGTGTGTGTACTGCTTTTTCTTCTTTTTCTTAAAGAAAATTGTATGTGTACTGTGGGACTTTTATGGGCTGTCTTCGTCCACCGAAGAACTCTGAAAGCCTGAATTGTTCGTAATACTTTCTTGTGTAAATGGTCTGAGATACATGGGATTTTTACAATTTCTTTTCTGGTAAAAATTGTATGTTTACCGCAGACGAAATTTGTGGCCTAGGGCGAATGAATTCTTTTGCAGGAGAAAATTGTGTGTCTACTGTAGGGTAGTGGGTTGCAGCAGCCCTTGGTTGGGTGCTGGTCTCTAGGAACCTGGATTTCCTTGTCTTATGTAACTCTTTAATTAAATCGTCCACTATTCTCATGTGTACACGACGTTCATCGTCTTTTCATAAGGAATATCGTGCAAGCCGACTCGCCAAAGCTGGACAAGAAAGAAAGAGCACTCGATCCCTTAAGCGGGGAAAGAATTGTTACAAGTCATTCCCTCGATGAAGACGTATCATTATTTCGTACTATAGCGCCACATAAACTACTAGGAAGTGCTTATCACGCTGTTGTTCTCATCTTCTGCTGTGTTGACAATATCCAGTCGCAATTTCTGTAATATCAGCCCTAATGCACTATTCAGGAAATTATAAAATCCAAAACTAAATCGAACAAAAATCAATATTCGATTCAATCAATGATCAGTTTTTTCCTAAAAACTAACTCAAACTGGGTCTGACAACAAGAGCTCTTTTTCTGTCGAATTATTCCGCTAATCGATCGTTTCCTTCCATTTTTGCGAATTCATGTAACTTCTGTGGGATTTTCTTAGATACTGGAGACGTGACAGCCTGTTGTACCTAATATTATATTTTTGTTGAATTAATTGAAGAATGGAGGTGCACCTCTATTTTTACGACTTGTTCTCCTGTCTTTGACAAAAATCAATATTCGATTCAATCAATGATCAGTTTTTTCCTAAAAACTAACTCGAACAGGGCCTGACAACAAGAGCATACTGAAACAATTACCACACCTAACTGACGAGTCGCGTCACGACAAAACTGAGCTCAACGATGGACAAGGCTACCGTTCACACATCTCAATCAGAGAAACACGCTCAGCGTCGCCAACGTAATAGAAAAAAAAAAGATGATTCCAGGATGTTTTCGTCTACGTCTGGTGCAATCATCGTTTCTCCGTCTTTGCCTCCGCTTGCCCACTTCCTGGTTCACTCGGGATGACACCGGGTCCACGCCTCCAGCGAATCGCGTGCTCTACTAGTGTTCCTCGCTCTATTTCCGGGTGTTTTCTTTGGTGATGGTTGCAGCTGCGGGCCACCGCTCGCCGCAACCGAGGGCCCTGATTTTTCGCGTGTATTTTTGGAAAGAGTTCTCGCGCCGAGGCCGATCTCCGGAAAGAAGCGAGTTCGATCGTTCCCTCGTTCGTTCGAGGTTCTCGCGAAGTCCCAGGAATTTTCGTGCAAGTTAAGGTGGATCGTGACGAATGGTTCTCGGAGCACGAGGTGACGCGCACCGCGCTATTGTATTTTCGACGGTGTTGAAGTTTAGTCTGGCCGCGAGGCGATGTTGTGATTTCGCTCCGCGATTGATTGCCGGGGAAGTTAGGGTCACGCCATGGCACTGAATTTCACGGGGTTCTGGAATCCAGGGTCCCTTCGGCTTCGAGGATTATAACGGTTTTTTACGAGTGACGAGGTCGAGCTCGTTTCGAAACACGGATTCCGAGGATAGTGTTACACTTAGGGGAGTCTGGAGTTCCGAGAATTTGTTGTTTGTCAGATGGTGTGTCTTCTTTTGATAAATTGAACACCGTAGTCCCGATTTTTGTACATTTGGAATATTTTCCATACCTTATTTTCAGTTCAGGCAGAAATGATTTCAATTTTAATCATTTGTCAACTGGAAGAACGCCACTTTTCATACCGTGGAATTTTTAAATTTCTGAACTTCGTGTCTGGCCAGGAAAAATAATTTCTTGTGGAAGGTAGAAATTGAAATTCAAATTGAAAGGTAGAATTCCTCTCTGCAATTGGTTTTTTGAAGTCGTAAATATACGGATAGCGGATTCGAGAGAGCACTAAATCAATCCGGGATTTAATTCTTTCTCGGAACGGATGATTCTGAAAGGTTCCGAATTTAAGACGTAGATTGAATCGCAGCCTCTATATCCCACGGGGTATTGTAACACACGAATCTACTCTTTGAGATTCAAAATTGATTCGTGATCGATGCTCCCAAAGAAGTTCGATTTTATGTCGTAGATTCTATTATTGACACCGTAGCTCCGGGAACGTCGGAATTATCCTACGCTCCTGACCCACATTTTATAATTTCTTAAAACGTTTCTAATGAAACCTCCATTACCCGTGATCGAGTACCTCTTAATTTACACATTAGCTTTCTCAACACAACGTCCTGTTCGCTTCCGAACCCTTTGGTCTATTTATGCTAGCAGAAAATTCTCTCCTCGATAAACTTCAATTCGTGCGATTTATTCAGGTTTTATTCCGTTTAATATTCCCTAAAAAAACTTATACACATGCTCTACTTTCCTAATCACGATCAACAGAGTATATAACAATCTGACCGAAGTATAAAGATTTTTTTTACTTCTTGAAAAATTTTCTTTTTCAATTTAATATAAAAGTTCTATTTCTATTATTCTTTGTGGTGGAAATGGGTTAATTACGTCCAAAATCCTGTGCAGATAATTAGAACCAAATTATTTCAATTTATCAATGGAATACATCTACTTTTATTTTATTTTTTTCTTGCGTTTTTTTTTTATTTAAAATGCATGTCGAATGCAGTTCGGAGATGCACAAGCTTGTCCACGGATTCTCGGGACGATCCGGCTTGTCGCGGCCGCGTGATCACGCCAATCGACATAATCGGCCTCCGGTGGCGCACACAATGCGTCGCAGATGTGCATGATTCGCGGCCACGATGCAGCCGGACGATGCAGGTGCAAGAGGCATGCGTGAAACGAGGGCGTCGCACGCTCGGTCTAGCCTCTAGCGTTCCACGCAGAGCAGAGCTGTGAATCTTCTCCAATTAATCTATACCTCGTACGAAAATACACCAGACTCCACTACAACACCTAACCCATAAACATTTAGAAAATATAGAGCCTGATCGATAGCTTTTTATTATTATCGCGACGGGAGTGTATTTCCGAACGAAACCGTGCTATATCGTGCTTTTAAAACTAACTCCTTCGACGCAACCGAATGATTAATAGATTTTCATGGGGTTGCTACCTGCTCGATAGATCTTCACCGGATTTTAACTGAAGCATTAGGCTTTTTTATTGATCAACAGATTTTAATTAGATTTTAACCGAACCCGTAGGATTTTCGACGGATAAACAAATCTGACTTAGATTTTAACTCAACCATTAGGATTTTTGACCGAGGCATAAATTTGGATTAGATTTTAACTGGACCATTAAGTTTTTGGACTGATGCATTTTAGATTAGATTTTAAGTGAGCCATTAGGTTTTTGGGACTGATCAATAAATTTCAATCAGATTTTAACTAAAAAACCGAATGGCCAATAGGGTTTCATTAGATTGTAACTGAAACATCGAGCGATCAATACTTATTGATCAGACTCTGTTCGAAACACAGCAATTAATACATTTTTATGAAATGTCAAATAAAACACTGAACGAACAATAGACTTCGGTAGGACGTCGACTAAAATATCGAGTAACCGATAGATTTCCATTAAACGTCCATTAAAGTACCGAATGATTAATAGGCTTTCATTAGATTTTATTTAAAACACATGATCAATAGATTTTCATCAATCGTCAATTTTTCACATTTTTGAGAGTCAGTGTTACACGTTGTCCGGTTTCGAGCTCGCGCAGTTTGTCTGACTATGGTCCGCCGTTTCTACTTGCAGTGACCATCGATGCCGAAACAGCATTACCAATATTCCAAGTGAATAGTCGTGTATCTACTAACAGCCAACGAACAGTGGCAGTATTTTAAATGAACGAAAGTAGAATAAACCACTGATGCGCAGACGTCCGAGCTAAATCATTTTGAAGCACACTTGCGTGTCAAGAATCTTTCATCGCCGAGCTAACCAAACGACACGAAAGAACATTGTCTAACATTTAACTCGACAAAACAGTCCGACGAAAAAAAAAATCCCCTACAAATTCCCTATCGTTGAATAAATTGAAAATATCAGAAAATAAAATTAAAATAAAATTAGAATTCCACAAAATAATAATTCACATAAAAATTAATATTCGACCTTCACACACTTGCAAATAACCAAAGAAAAATCTTTCATCTAATTTTCTTTGCAGAGGAATCTCGTTCCGTCCGGAGCTTTCTGTATTAGGCGACTATGTTCAGTCATATTACTAGCGAGGGAAAAAAAAATAGAGATTTTGCCATAAACGGAGACAGAAACGGATGAACGGGTCGCGCGAGAGTTAAATCTAGGCCGCTAATTGCGTCAGCTTCCATTTCCGATTGAATTCGAAACCGATCCGAAAACGTTCCCGGCGATTTCTAGCGTAGAAAAATTTGATTTGTAAGAATCGAAGAGAAGGAAACTGGATCCCCGAGATTCGAATAGTCTGGTGAAGAGCCGCGTGGCTAACCCAGACCTGGCACTCGAAACCGAGTGGGTTTCAAGACCGAACATCCTCATAGGAGTTATTTTAATAATGAGGGTGTACCGGCGCTTTGTATAGCCTCTTTCTTTTCCTCCTGGCCGCGCCGGATCGTCGCATCATCGTTGTACGCGTGATTATTTCTCGTTCTTGCGTGCAACGGTATCGATTAATTGATTGTTGTTATATAAAAAAGAAGACGCGCGCAGATGGCCGGCCACTTCTGCCGCGAACGCGATTCAATCCTCCTCTTATGTACACATACACCACGGTACATATACGTGCGAAACGTATGTACGATGATCATATATAGACGCGTACATAGATATTTGTTCCCGTTGGATCGTTGACACCGAGCATTGGTCGAATGTGTGCTCCGACGAACCGAAGGAAGCCTAGTTCCTCGACCAGAGAGAGAAAGAGAGAGAGAGAGAGAGAGAGAGAGAGAGAGGGAGAGAAAGAGAAAGAGAGGGGATAGAGAGAAATGTAACTGACCGACATCGCCGCGGCCCGCATGTGCAGCATCAAAAATGCAGCCGCAGCGTGCACCGTCTATAGACGCTCGTGTTTTCCCCCCCATCGACGATCGAACTCGCCGCTCGCGCGACGTTTCAATAGAATTCAACGAGCATGCACCGGCAGATTCTCCCGCTTTTCTATTCTCGCAATCGCAATCGCTCGGCCGATCGATCTTTCCACCTCCGTTTTCGAGAATCGATACGCTCCTCCGACTCCGACCGTTCGTCTTCAATATTAAAGAGATCGCTGCACCCGGCTTCATCCTTATCCTGCCGAACTGCCCTGTGTACCGGGCTTTTCTTCCAGTTTCGACGGTAGGCGCGTTGTTGCCAGGTTTCAGCTAACATCAGCAAAATAGAGGGTTTGCTGTGCACAGTTTTGTTTTATTTTCCGGAAAGTTGTATAAAGATTTATCTCTCCTTCTATTTTCGGTGGATTGATAATGCTTTCGATAGACTTCTTCTTAAATATTAAGGAATAGAAAGATTGATATATCCTGCTTCGTCCAATTTCTATTGAAAATCCGCTGGATGCTCCCCTATTTTTGTTGAATTTAAAGGTCTTTTAATAGCTTTCATTAAACGCGAAAGAGACTGTTAGATACGCAGTCTTGTTCTTTTTCTGTCGAATTATTCCGCTAATCGATCGTTTCCTTCAATTTTTGCGAACTCGTGTAATTTCTGAGGGATTTTCTTAAATACTGGAGATGCGACAGCCTGTTGTACCTAAATTTATATTTTTGTCGAATTAATTGAAGAACGGAGCTGCTCCTCTATTTTTACGAATTGTTCTCCTGTCTTTGACAGATTTTCTGGAATATTGAAGAAGGTAAGGAATTTCAGTTATACGACAGATCACCCGATGGAATGATCTTCAATATTTATGAATTGATTAGTTTTGTGACAGGTTTCGTGGAATATTTAAGAGTAGAGTGAAAGCAGTGCCGGCTGTCTGTTCTTTTTTCGTGCCAATTATATTGGGAAATTAATTTCTTCTATCATTTCTGTAAATTGATGGTGGTACATTTCCAGCAGTGTTTTCTTAATCAGGTTTCAATTTATATTCAATTTTTCTTTATATATCATTCGTTATTATTTTGCAATCAAATAGACAAGTTCACTGTAACCGCAGTGTACATTAAGCCAATATATCAATTTCCCATAAACAAATACAAGAGTCGGTACATGATGTCCGATTAGACATGTTCTACGAGGCACCTGGTTAATTAGAAACACCTGCATGGTCCATATGCATACTAAACCAACCATACATCAATTTCCATCTATCTGCTGCGTCAATCATAGCCCCAATAACCATCCGTTCTACCAACGTTCACAAACATCCCCGATCAATTCATTAAACGCAGAAAAATTAATCCAACATATTCCTATCAACAATTCTTTTACTACCAGTTCCATTCATGCATCCATTGTCTGCATTCAACATCATCACTACTCTCACGTGCGGATGAATTGGACCCCTGTTATACCTCAGCTTAGAGCTACAAACACAGATCAAGAAGAGAAAAACAAATTGTTACAAAAATTGTCGCAAATTTGATATTTTCCTCCAACAGAAATGTTTATCGAAGCGACGTACTTCAATGGAATCTGTGCTGTCATCGATTTCAATTTGAGAAGTTGAAATTTCGTGGAGATCGTCTGATCATTATCATTCGAAATGTCCATTTCTACTGAAACCAGCGTCAACATTACACAAACATTACTTTCAAGAAGAATCTGTACAAATTGTTATATGCATGAAGGCTTGATCGAGCTTGATTAAAAAAATGAAACATTCATCGTAACTGGACACGTCAGTTGTCACTGGTACCACTTTCAACAAACATATCTAACAAACTACATCAATCATTCTCTGGTGGACGTGTATCAATAACCTCTTCCCTAAACATTGGATAAACTAGAGTCGTCTGCAGCAGGAATACATAAAAATCCTCGCATACATCCAAACTGAATCTAACCTCTTGACCAAAAAGGTTTGTGCACACATCGATCACCACTGGACGCGTCAGTTCCTTTTGAAACCATCTTCGGTATTGCGTAAAGTATTGTCTAAAGATCAAGAAAAATCTATAAAAATCTAAATCCAAGCTGACTCGGAACTGTTCGATCAAACCGTTTGTGCAAACCTCGGTCATCACTAGACATGTCGCACTGTCTGACACACCACGAGAACCACCTCGACTATACAATTCCAAGCACACCTTCTAAACAATCCTCCTCCAAAAATCATCAGCTCCACCAAACCGCTCCAAACCATTAGTCCAAACATCGCCGAACACCAGGAGGACGCTGGTCCACATGCACCTGACCAAAAGCCAGCCAGCATTCTCGCGCAACTGCGTCCCCGAGCGGTCCGAGAGCGTGTTCCAAACCTTAGCAAACGTTCTCGAACCTCAACCTACTTTCTCCTCGCAATAAATCGCGCGCGCGTCCCTCTCCGCGGGAACGGTTCGGCGTCTGGTTCGGTCGGGTCCGGTGCGATGGTCGCTGATTTTCCGCGCGCGGCGCGAGAACATCAACTATTTATAAATGGTTTGAACCCGGTCGCATTGGGCGAACCTCGGGCTTGTCCGCTCTCTCGAGCTGCCGCCTCGTGGGCCTCGTCGGGCGTGGGGAACAATTCGCCACCCCATGGTAAAAATAGAAGCTCCTAGCCAGCTAGCCGAACCTCGAGGCTAGAGCTCGTGCGGTTTGCGAGCGAGCACCGCTCTAGCATCGCTAGAGCGGACGGACGTAGGTGCGGAGGTGCGCGCGGACCCTGTGGTTCTGTCGTGGTGACCATCGGATCGCGACCATGACGACCGCGACGAGAGTGACGTTGGTTTTCCTGGTCGCCACGTTGCCCGGTTGCTGATCGTTTCGCGATAGTAGTGCGCGCGTGGTCTCTACTACTCTACTGTGATCCTCGGAGAGTTTCACCTTCCACCTTGTCGGAAGTTTCGGGATAATAGATCTATCCGGATCTAGGGGGTCCATAGCGCTGGGCCGGAGATCGTTCCACATTCTCGGCGGAGCACCATCGCACCGGCCGCCCGTGAAGCCGCCTGATCTCGCGAAGTCTAGTGAATATTTTAAGCCTGACACGAGAGCCCGCATGTAGGAAGAGGCGGCGCGGCGGCGAGGCGGCTGATTCACTGGTGACCGTTCCCGGCACACGTAGGAGGAGGAGGAGGATCTCTGCTACACGCTCGTAAGAATGCTGCTCTCCTCCTCGGGCAGCTGAGGCGGACACCGTTTAACGAACCGAGCGAGTTAGAGCCAGCCAGCCTAGGCTAGGCTAGGCTAGGCTAGGCTACCCCAGGTAGCCTGAACAGTTTCGCGCCTCCTTCGATCCTCGTCCGATTCGCGCGAGTAGGGCGGAGAAGAGGATAAGAGTGAAAGAGAACGCGCGAACCCGACCACGACCACGACACGACACGACACGACGAGAACGCGGCGGGTTAGAGAGAGAGAGACGCGTCGTCGGAGAGTAACAGAGATCGCTGGCCAACCAGGAGAGAAAGAGAGAGACACACAGAGAGAGAGAGAGAGAGAGCGAGAGAGGGCCACATTCCGAGCGGATCACGGATGCTTATAGAAGCGTTGCGTAACGGCGTCAGACGGACGGCGAAACCGCGGCTGCTCGGCCGTCGAGTTTCGACAAGTTCGACGACGACGACGGGGAAGCGGCCGCATCCTCTTCTCTGGTGTCGTGGCGGGTATCGAACGCCTGGAGGCGGGTACGCTGAAACGCGGACGGGTCCGACTCGCGCGTCCGTGAGCTTCTCGGGTAGCTAGAGCCTCGGTGGTGTTGGTTCCGCGGGTACGTAACCCGAGGTGGCGCGAAACACCCATCACGAATCGGATCGGGTCGGGCCGGGTCGGGTCGGGTCGAATCGAATCGAGAGTGTGTGTGTGTGTGTGTGTTTTGTGAGGGGTGTCCCTCTTTCACTCTCGTTCTCTATCTCTCTGTCTCTCTCTCTCTCTCGCTCTAGGGAGGTGCTGAGGAAGGAGGAGGTATAGAAAGGGAGAGAAAAAGGAGAGAGGGGAGCGTGCACAACACCAAGGTGTTCCCAGGGAGAGAGATCGTTGCGGCCGCCCGTTATCGATCCCCCGGCGTGTTCGAAAGCGTGTTTCAAGGCCGAGAACGCGCGGTCCAATTCGCAGGGGAGCCTGGTTGTTCGCACGATCGAACCAGAAGACCGACCGGGATCGACGAGGGGCTCTCTTTACCAACGGGCCTCGCGATCAGCCTGCTCGCTCTTCCACTGCTCGGTCTCTCTCTCTCTCTCTTTCCCTCTCTCTCTCTCCCTCTCTCTCTCTCTCGGCGCAGAGCGGCGGGGGACTAAAATTAACCCGTGTCGAATCCTAGAAAATTTTCATCTAGCTTCGGTTCTCTGGCCTCTGGTGGGCTCGTATTTATAGCGCCGGAATCGCGGGCCGAGCAGAAAAACCGGGTGTCCTTGACACCCGCGTGTCCGCCCGTCGACGAGGGTGGATCGATCGATCGAGAGAGAGAGAGAGGGAGAGAGAGAAAGGGTGCCTAAAGGGACCCCGAATCCAAGGGACCCTGAAGCGAACGGTCCCAGGCTCCCGGGATCGCGGGGAGGAGCCTGGCCTCGGTGTCTCCGGTGGTGATCAAGATCAGAGTGTGAAGTTGGGGTCTTGTTGAAGAGAGGGGTTTGGTGGTTGTGATCTTGCAGAGGTCCGTTGTCGGAACGCGTAAGACGGGAAACGTGGAGGCGGACAGGAAGGATGGAGCAACGTCGAGGAGGGCGGTTTTGGTGCGGTTTTTGCTAACGGGCCGACACGACGACCACGACGAACACCATCATCACCACCAGCACGAAGAAGAAGACGACGACGACGACGACGACTACCACGACGATCACGAAGACGACCAAGACGACGAAGACGACGAAGAAGAAGACGAGGAAGAGGTGGAAGAAGAGAAGGACGAGGAAAACGTCGACAGTGGGGAGGCGAAGAGGAGGTGGTGGTGGAGGAGGCGGCGGCGGAGGAGCACCGGTGCAGAGAGATGCAGCAACAGCCACAGTCTGGCCAACAGTCCGGGGCACCGAACGGGGTGGCAGGTGGTGCCCAATTGCCTCAAACAGGTGGCATAGGCACGGCCCAACCTGGAGCGACAGGTACCGCCACCGCGGCGTCAAATCGCGCCCAGGTTAACGGCGGCAGATTCGATTTCGACGATGGCGGCACCTACTGCGGCGGTTGGGAAGACGGCAAGGCCCACGGACACGGCGTCTGCACCGGGCCCAAGGGCCAGGGAGCCTACTCCGGGAGCTGGCACTTCGGCTTCGAGGTCTCCGGCGTCTACACCTGGCCTAGGTGAGAACATTCTTCTTTACAGTACGCTCTCGCTCGTTCCGCTCAAACTGGAGTAGTAAAAATGATAGTTTCGTGGTGGTGTTGCGAGTCGCGATTGCGTCCTTATGTTTTTGTACGTACACGTTGATAGCGAGGGAATTGTAAGTGGGATTTGCGATTGACCGGACACCTTGTTCGTTCCGCATACCTCGGGCCTCGCCTGAAATTCCGACCTCGTTCTTCTGCGACCAGCCAGTACCCATTTACCAGTAGACTGAGGATGTTTCACTTGACTTCTTTGGGAATGATTTCGCGAGAAGCAGAATGAGTAGTTTGTTCGCCAAAGAGTCTTTTATAATACGAATGAGATGGAGACTCGCGTTTCATAAATTTTTAAATGCACCTATACACCCACGGTGGGTCCGAAAAGCATTTGAACACTGTTTTCGATCGACGAGAAATTGTCGATATTTAAATTGTAATAATTACGTGAAAACAATTGGTACTAATAATGTACTTGCTGGATTCACTGCACGTCCAAGCTGAGATTTTAGTGCATAAACATTCGCAGTCTACTTATTCATTTTTGGCATGTGTTCAATTCACGCGACGCTTCTCCCACCGGATGAAGCACAATGGTTCTTGGTCTCTAAACTATCGCTTCTCAATTGTTGTTTCGAACGTGTCAGCACTTTTACAGGCTTTCTTTCAATACTATACATACACATTCTTAAAACACATTGTTGTAAACCTTTACACTCCTGGTACAACTTGTTGTTTAAAGCAGCATTTAAGTCGATGTAAGATGGGACTTTCGATGGTTCTTGATCTATGGAGATTTTTTTAATTGATCTCTATTTAGATTGTTGATACTGGCACTCGGATCTTGTACGAAGATTTTCTTGTGGGTATTTTCGTTGGCATCGGGAGTTACAATTAGACTGGGGATCTTCGCGCAAATTCTTCAGAACTAATTGAGCAAAACAGGAATTACATTACATTTAATGCCCATTGTTTTCTACTCACCGAGTTTTTACTATACCACGCCATTCAAAAATTATATCAGCCCACGTATAGTCGTTCCAACGAAATTTCAATCTAATAGTCAATCGAATTGATTGTCTGTCTATATTATTTACAATAAAACACGTCAACGTTGACCTCACAGAAGAGGGTCCAAAAGTATATGAAAGAAAATTGACACGTAAAAATTCGAAAGGATAAAATTGTCAAAACGATCAGCCTCGTAAGGATTAAACTGTAAAAAGTATGAACGAGCACTAACCACCGCAGCAAATCATTTCCTCCGACCATAAAATGCTCAAATAATCCTCCGCAGGCCCCAATCCACAAAGATCAGGGAAAAACAATTTCTCCAAGGCTCAGAAATCGTGGCTCACAAAGGGCTAAAAAACATCGGGTCGTGAATCCCGTAGAACCCGCGGATTCTTTCGATTTACAGGCCGGATTAGTTCGGCTCCGTTCTAATCCAGGTTCGCTGCACCCATTGTCAATTCCGCGAGAGAATATCTCTCGTCCATCCACCAACACCATGTTGCCACACCTCTTTCCTTTCTTTAAGTCTTTTACTCTTGGTTCTTTTCCTGATCCGAGGTTTTATTGTTGCCAACCGACGAGGACGAGGCTCTCATTGCGAAAGTTAACGACGCTTTATCGGTAGCGACTCGGAACTACGCTAATCGCGAGTGTCTTACGGACAATTGGTTAGCTGTCTCAGCCGGGCTCGAAAGCTTTCGGTCTGAGACGCCCACGTGAACGAGTAAACCTGCTTGTGGACCGATCGTAAGAGGATTAACGCAATTATGCGAGGAGAACAGCAGTCGAGGCGAATCAAATGCCTCTTGTCGCCTTTTAACTTTATTAGTTAGTTATTCGTTAGTCTTAACAATATTTTTAACTTTTTTACGCATTCTAATTCATGCGAGAACTCCACATTGGTATAGATTGAAAAATATTTTGCCTTTTAGGTTTTGCGTCACATCCTAAGTGACAAGAAGCAGTCAGTGCTAGACTTGTTTCACCACTTTTATTTCTACCGCCTGTAACTATGAAAAAAATTGTTCTAATTTATTGAGAATATTTGCGTACATTCTTCGAATACTACTTGACAAGTGTACAAAATTTCGAATCGAAATACTCGATGCTTTCCTTTGGATAAATTTCCAAATATTGCCTAGCTCTGAGGCGTTAAATTAGGATCGTTGCTTCCGAGTGTTTCGCTTTTTTATTTTCCGCTTTTTTTCGCTCGCGCTCCCGATGAAAAATCGATGGCAAACTGTCCGCTAAGAGGATTCCCACGGTCTCCTCGAATCCCAAAAGTGATTTTTCAACCGATTCACATCCTCGAATCTCGCTCGGAAGTAATCGTATCTTCCCCGTTATTACCTCGTTAAGACGTGCCCCTCTTTCTGCCGACTTTTCTGTCGCAACGAGAAATTCGAGTCCGTTGTTCCAACGCTCGGGACGTTCTTTAAAAACTCTTGAAACCATCTTTCCCGGATCTGGAACGTTCCGTTCAACTTTCATTATTGCCAGCTTTATTTATTCGAGTCAACAACGGATGCCGTCTTCGTGACGCGTTATTAACTGTACAAATCGGGTCGAGGGAGAAACAATACTTTGACTCGGTTTAATCGAAATATCCGCGCGATTCATAGTTCGTCGAAGAAGCCACGGGCCAGGATTAAACCAGGATTAAACTCGCAGAGGCGTGCTCAAGTTTCTGGATGGATTTTCCGCGATTTATATTCCGCTGGCGACGGACGAAAGATTCTTTTTTTCTTTTTTTTTTTTGTTAACGAGTGCTCGGAACATAATAAGCAGCGTTCACTTGTTGCACGATTGTTAGAGACTTTTTTCAGACGCCGCACTTGGAATATAAAACGAGCAATCTATGCCAGGAAATGTTTGCATGCTGCGGTACGCGGGGAACAGAATTTTTAACCGAGAATCGTGCAATCGCGTGGGAAAGGGCAGCAGATTTGTGCGGAAATGCGTAAAACGAAGGAGAATTAACCGTTTCGCTAAAAGCCAAGCCAAATCTTTGCAACATATATTTCTGTTTTTGTTCGTTTAATACCTCCCGTTGGTAAAGTATCAAAAAAAAATTTTGCTGTGCAGCTTTCACGAGACCGTAATTTTCATACTCGTACTTTCTTTTCTTGTCTAAAAAAAGGAACATGCTTTTGCTTCATTTGTTGCGTCAAAGAACATCGTTCTAAACGTTTATAATCAATTTTAATATAGAGACAGAGAAAATGTTCTTTGTTGCGTAAAGACCAGAACAGGATAATTTCCTGATATTTTCGTTGTAAATGAAGTCCGCCTGAAAACTATCGTTGCACCGACACGCTTCGCTGGTACATCAACGGATCGACTGCATTCGCAGCAAAGAATTCAGGCTAAAGTCACGGCCGTGCCCGGCCGCAACAAGACGCTAAACCAACTCGTCACAGCATCCGGCGCTATTACCGCGGCAAACAGTCTCGTAACAAAGGGAGCGGTTCTCCGATTCGACAGCGGCATTCCCAAATTAATTCTGAAACCCGGAAATTCCGCAATCTACTGTTTGCTCCTCCAGCGTGCGCACAAAAGCGTCGGTGGTGGTTCTCCGGCTCGGCTGCCTATTTCGGTCGCGTTGTGTACAATCCGTGGACGTCAACGTCACCGTCGGACGTAGTCGGACAGCTGAACATCCGAGGGGGCGGGGGAACGAAGACAGGAAGAGAAAAGAATTTCTTTCTCGCGGGCCTCGTCTCGAAATAACGGACGATTTTGTTCCGTCGCCGTGAAAACCGCTTCTAACGCCGTCAATTCGAGATGAACGAAGGGGTCGCGGGGGGTTGTGTGAGGCGAAGGGGCAGAGGGACCTTGACACATATATCCCTGGTATATACCTGGGGCCGGGCGGGAAACTCCCGATCCTGAAACTGGGTCACCGAGTGCAAGGACAACGAGTCCGGGTCACTGGGATCCGAGCGTTTAGGACCTAGTTCACGGACGCCGCAGATAATCGCTTCCCGGATCCGAGAGCCGTTTCCAGGATTCCGGCCGCTTTCAGACAGCCACCCCCTCCCGCCCCTCACCCCTCAACCCCCTCTGCAAAATAATTTTCCTCTTCCTCCTCGACCGTATTCCGATGATGCTCGGCAACTGCTAACTGCTTATGATAAATAGACTGCTGGATGATCTGACGCCTACCTTCACCTGGATTCGTATGATGAAATTGCAATACGCATTTTGAAGGATTTCAGAAGGACGTCTTTTGTGTTTGAAAAAGAATTGATCCTCGGAGGATGTTGAAGATAGAGCTAATTTAAATTGATCTCGCGTGAACTTTGATTCAATGCTCCTTGAAAAATCCCAATTACTGTGGGAGTTCCAACTGCTGTTCCTTTGATTAATTACACTTATTTTTAAGGCGTGACGAATATTAAAAAGGAGGCATTAAATTTTTCCCATTCAAGTCTCCAATGATTTTTCAATAAAATTAATATTCATTATGCTTGGAAAAGTCTGAGTGGACAATACAGTTCTATAGTTATCTGAGATCGATGGTTCCGGTATGAAAATACCAGGTGCCTTCTCCGATGAAGTGTGGAACAGCCTCGACTATCACGTTTCGAAAATGAGATGGAGCTAGTTCCCTTTTTAATCCTGATGATTAATTCGCGGTGATCCTGCCGGTAACGAGTACATCCCATTACGGTCGCGGGAAACGCGATGGCTTGTCGATAATTTTAGTAGGTGATATAATCGGACTTGCTGCCGAGCAGGATGATTACGCGTTAATGAACTGAGGATTTATTGCGCAATTCTAATGGATTACGAACACGTTTAAGTTTCGCGGTCGGTCCAACGGGAACAATCGATGCGGACGAGAGAAAGAGAGAGAGAATTAAGTAGACTCGCTCGGCGAACGCGTAATTCTTCGATTATAAATAATCTGGCAATCATTTTAAAACTCTCGAGGAGAACCCCGATGAGATCCACCCCCGTAAACGTGGATGCTGGCGCGTGATTATCGCTAATGCAATTAACGTCGCAAGAAAAGCTGCCGAGAGAGCTCGGCAAAAATGAATAACAACAAGGGGAACTGACGATTAAACTCGTCATTCTTAATTAACAGCTTAACACAGGTTCAGGAAGCCTCGTTAAAACACATTCAGAAGAATATAAAATCATTCTTTAGAATCACCGAGACTGGCCATAATTTTTTATATTTAGCTGGAGACAAGAATCTGAAGATTGCTTCCTCGATTGAGAAATCTTTTCGTTTTAATCTTGAGGTCTCTTGCGGGAGATTATTGAATTGCTTTTAATATTACTCCTGGTGATTATTCTGTATCTAACAGATGCTTAATCATTCTTTAGAATCACCGAGACCGGTCATAATATTTTATATTTAGCTGGAGACAAGAATCTGGAGATTGCTTCTTCGATTGAGAAATCTTACCGTTTTAATCTTGAGGTCTTTTATGGGAGATTGGGGGATTGCTTTTAATATTATTTCGCAAATTATTTCTATAATTATTCTCGTAATTATTCTGTATCTAACAGACGTTTAATCAATCTTTTGAGGCCCCCTAATATTTTCAAAAAATTGACGGAGAAAATGTCCCTAAACATCTCGTAGTTTTCATCTGTTTCTGTTTTACATTTTAATTCGACCAATAGTGTTTCATTCACAATCTAAAATTACTTGTGGGACATTGTTATACAGCAAATTGCTTCTGTTATCATCTCTAACGGTTCTACTATATTTAACAAACGGTTAATAACTTTTTTATCGCCCGTATATATTTCCAAGAAATTATACATTTTTGTTTTAAATTTTCTGTCGATCAAATGTATTTCGTTTATGATCTAATGTTTCTGAAATTTCTTGTGAGAGATTGTCATATGGAAAATTGCTTTGGTTATTTGTTATTGGATTCTTCGTATGATTTAACGAGTCAGCTTCGGAACACGGTCGGAATCATCGGCGAAGCGTTCATGGTTTCTTTCTACGAAACCGGGCGGCGCGGCGCGGCGTCGCGGCGACTATATTTGAGGCGTCGATCGTTCCGGAAGAAATTTTGTCACGCGACTTTAAATAGTCCAGTGCAACCAGAGCTCGTAAATATAATTGTTATTAACATCTGCTGACACACGTTCCGACGAATACGGGAACTGACCTACATTTTTCCATATTTTTAGTCGCGGTTCATCAATGGAGCCTCGCCTAACCTCGAACATACAAATGAAACGCTCGCTTCGTTTTACATCCTTCAACCCCATAAATTAACAAACTATTTCTAGCTTAGCTTCTCCATTTATTTAGTCACTATTTACGTTGCTCAAGCGATTGTTTCATTAATGATACTCCAATCAAATAAAATGGAGAATACTGAAAAACAGTTAATGGCACATGACTTATTTAAACTAGAACTCCTAAGTAAAATTTTCATTTAAAATTCGGTGGACGTTCAACATAGTCGGCAGCGTAAATTCCAGTTCGAAGAATCCATAAATAAAATTCTTGCTGCGAATAGTCAAAGATCGAATAGCTCGGATGACACGAATTCTTAGTGTGCTCCAATAATTATTGAATGTCAATTATTGGAATGCCTAGACTATCTAAACAATCCAAGAATTCCGAGGCTTAATAATCGATCCAACCCGATTCCGTGATATAGATTTTCGTCCGTACATACATTATGCTGTGTTTATAGAGAAACGCGAACTTGTTTGATAAACAAGAAGCTTTCATCTCTGGAAGTCTATATTTTTGCTCGGGATATAATTTCCTCATCTTTCTGATGTTACGAAAGACTCTGCCAAATCGTATAGGCCATGATCGTGTTGCATCTTTTACCGAAAATTTGCTTTCACGTGCAGAAATTTATATTCTCACTCACACTTCACATTTTTCTCACGATTAATTCTTTTTTCGAATTCTCTTTCAAAAATCGAATTAAAATGACTAACCTGGCAGCAAAGAGACGAAATTAAATCGTTCAACCTATAAAATAGCGAAATAAATAAAGCTACTGTAATTGCGTATAAAATTCTAGAGGCAAGGTAGAAATGAATAATAATTAATTTTTCTCGATAAGTAGATCAGAGTAATTGATAAATCCATAAATCTTTCACAGTAAACTTCGTCCAAACACAGGATTCGTGTTTCTTCTTGAATTCTTTGCAAATAAACTTTGAATTTGATAGGAGGCTGTAGACTGTTTAATGATGCAGAAGCAGATAAAATAAATTTTGTTGCGGAACGACACTGAACAGAAATTACACGAAGGTGTCAAGATGACCTAGTCAGATCCTTCATCCACCATTAAAGTACCAATTCGGTGTGAAGCTACGAGTTTCTCGCTTGTTCTATGCGTATCGATTAAGCAACGACATTAAACAGGCGTGTAACAATTACGCGAACGTAGGGTGGATTCCGTGGTGGCTCGTGATAAGGAGAAAATGTCGTTGGGAGGATCGAGGCTCGATCGTATCGCGAATAAAAGTCACGCAGACCAAACGACTTTTTAATTCCGACGTAATAATACGTTCTCGTTAATTCCGCGTGAACTTTGAAATTGAAATTTGGCAACAATTAAAGTTTGCCAAAATACTCCCCAAAATCAACTCTTCCATTCTCACAAGCACAAGCTCGTGAACATTGATCAGCGAAATTAATCATTGAAGAAACTTTATTCGAAAGGAACGTCTAAATTTCAGAGTTGAAAGAAAAATTGATGTTGAAAAAGTGCGAAATATTGTTATGATCCAGTTAAAGAAATCCTCGTGCCGAGGGTGATCGAAATTTTTTCGCGTGATTCGAGCGTTTATGCGCGGTGAGTCATGCATTTTTCCAGATCGAGTAATCGTATTCATTGTAAAACACCTTTCACCTTTTTTCATTGTAAAATATATAGGCGATCTTGTTACTTTTTGCATTCCTTATTCGAATTTTTATTCTATTTTCGAGGGAGTAGCACCGGTAACGTTTCTTATCATCGGACTGCAGACGTTTATACATTTATGTGTTTATGGTACCCGTAAATTTGTGAAATACAAGGAAACGTGTGTTGGTATATTCTAACTCGTGTAGTCATCACAAATCAATTTTCATTCTCATCGTTCACCGCGTTTACTTTTTTATGGAGCTAAAATATCGAAAAGCGTTTCAATACTTTTGTAATCATTTTTACTTTCGATCCATTTATTTTAGCCAATGGCTGAAACGCTTGTGGTTCTAAGCGAAAGTAAAGAATTTAATATTTAACACCTGCGTCGCAGTATTACTGTAGAAAATCTCGATCGAACAATTTGCCACAAGGCGTAACGTTGTAATTGTAAAACGGAAAACCTGAAATAGGTCACTTGGGTAGTCCCAGCATTAACAATTCACCGGTTCACGGAGTGGCCGTGGCGAGCAACCACCCTAATCTTTTAATATTCTCTTTCGGCGGATTCCCCGGATCGGAGCCCGTGGCTCGCGAGGCCGGAAGGGTGAAAATACCCGTGGGAAGAAAATAGAAAGGGGGGAAGAGAGATAGAGTGAGAGAAAAGGGGGAGAGAGAGAGAAAGAGAGGAAGATGGGGAACTCGGGTTCCTCGCGAGCAAGTATCTGGGCCGAGAGATTCCGTCGTTTCGTTTCCGTCCAAACTGGAGCAAGGTCTTCGTCAAGTCACGTTTTACAAGGGACACCCCGATAAATCGCGACGCTACGACTGTCGCTGATGGCAGCGACGCGAAAAGGGAGCCGGTGATCTCTGAGATTACGGGGATCAATGGCAATAACGCGGTGGATCTGCGGTTGCACGCGGAAAACTCTCCCTCTACCCTCTCAAAAATAATTTCAACGTTCGCACAGAAATTATATTCGACTTCAACCCCCTTACTGTCGTCAGTGAATCACTCTGCATAGACATTTATTTCTTCCCTTAACAATCGTAATGAGCTAAAAATAGTACAACAGTTTTGTCTGAGAATCTGTATCTAGATACCTATACTATAGTTTTTATTAAAGATAGGCTGTTTAGTTATTTTTTCAATTTGTACTTATTATCTCTGTTTCTCAGGAAACACAATTTTTATTTTGCAGAAAGATTCGAGGTCCAGTCAGAACGTTGGTAAGACCGTGAATTTCTTGTCGCGTTCATTTGCGAACGAGATTATTGCCGA
Organism: Seladonia tumulorum; assembly: GCA_913789895.3. NCBI lineage: Eukaryota > Metazoa > Arthropoda > Insecta > Hymenoptera > Halictidae > Seladonia > Seladonia tumulorum. Next base: position 7,145,489 of record OU565274.1, read on the forward strand.
TGTCAGGCTAAATAAAAAAAAAAAACTGGTCGTTCGAGGATTATCCTGAATTATGTCATTCTTATTTTCGCACGCGGCGCGGCGTCTTCATCCTAGAAACGTCAAGACCGCTCGAGCAACGCGTTCGCCGTGTATAAATATTTTTTGCAATCGTTAACGCACGACATAGCAGAACTTCAAACGAAGTATAACAAGGTGAAAAAGCAATGTACATCCAAGCGAACGCACGCGGTTCGCTTTTTAATGAAACACATATTCTACGCAGTACCTTCGGGACACAAAGGATTAAATGGTACCGTCGCGAGCGGCATTTCAAATAAAATTAATTGAAACGAGAACACGGCCCGGAGGATTATCATTTCGTATTCATGATCGTTTTCAACGAACGACAATCGCCGGCGGAGGTGCATCCGTGCACCGAAAACCAAGGCTCAATTTATTTATGAGAGATTAATTACTTGTCGGGAGTGACATTTGAAATGATTATTCGAACCGCGTAGCACTGTACGTTGCCTGCAATAAGCAATTACCGGGTGTATCTAATTGTTTGCAGGAACGCTGGCGGATTATGAGCTCGAACTATACAGGGTGTTCCGTCTAAAACATGACACCTAAATATCTCCTCTACCTCTGAAAATAGAAAAAAATTTTCTAACGTAATTTCTGAACGTAAACGTTCAAGGTCATTCGTGTTTTTTTATAGCAATCATTATTGCGCATTCTTCCACGTTTAATAGTACGACCTTGAAATGACCGTGAACTCTAAAATTTGCTAATTAATGCAGAACTTACTCTCAGCGACATTTCAGATTTCAACGGTAACAGAAATTCGACCATGAACTTGAACTTGTAAATAATCACATTTATTACTGCAATAAATGTTTGAAATGATGTCCTTCCGTTGTGGATTCAATTTTGTGAATGAAGAATCCGGAATATGCTTGTCACACTAATACCGGTTTCACGTCCAAGTTGCCTTACATTAACATGCGAGTTTTGATTAACTTTAGCGATGATATTGTTCACATTTGCTTCATGAGTAACAGTCTTACGTATCACACCAATGTTTCTGTTGACACTACCAGTCTCGTAAAATGTTTTAACAATGCTTGAGTATGGCAGAACGTGGTGGACAAGAACGTTCTGGAAATCTGTCTTCGTAAATTCGTATTGCTTCTCTTAGACACTCTCGAGCTTTACCGCAAATTAAAACCATTTGAATTTTCTCCTGTTCTGAATAACGCATTATGGATCGAATGTCGATACACTGAGAAATCTAGCAGTGAGCAAACTCTTAAATACATATCTCTCTCATTCTCTATGTACACAGAGGAATGTTACAATGTGTTTATTTACAAGTTCAAGTTCATGGTCGAATTTCTCTTACCGTTGAAATCTGAAATGTCGCTGGAAGTGAGTTCTGCATTAATTGGCAAATTTTAGAGTTCACGGTCATTTCAAGGTTGTGCTATTAAACATGGACGAATGCACGATAATGTTTGCTATAACATACAACCACAAAAATGTGTGTATATATGTAAAAAAACACGATTAAAGAAACGATTAAAAAATTACAATTTATGAAAAACGATTCTTCCATGTGATTCGTCTTTTGAAACCATTTAGATTACGTTAGAAAAATTTTTTCTATTTTCAGAGGTAGAGGAGATATTTAGGTGTCCTGTTTTAGACGAAACACCCTGTATTCTTAAAATTCAGTTTACGCGGCCTAGAACGTGGTGTAGTCTGATAATTAAAAAATTAAATTGGAAACCAGCTATTTAGCGCTTCGGTGACTCGCGATTTTCCTACTAGGCTGTTTAGAGTAACAATTTTCTTGTTGTTTCTGGTACCATTCTCTATACATTGTAATACAATTTTGTTGGAAGATGTAAAATCGATTATAAAATTACAAAATTTAACGTTTTAATAGCTGGAAATTATTTTCTCCTTGTATTTAATGCTTCAATAACATTCCTTTTCGTATTTCAAAAATTCGAGCATTTAGTAGCAATAAAAAATCGTAGAAAATATTAAATCAATTTAACGCGTCGACATGGAACGACTGAAATCGCTTCTGTATTTTCCGCGCGATTTTCAAAGATTGTTTCCGTGCTTCGAGGATTTTCTCTTTGATTACATTCGCCGAGAGCCCTCGGTGTGCTCGAGCAATTTTCACGGACTTTCCCCGTGGCGCGTTTTACGAGACACGTTTCGATATCGAGAAAAATTGTCGAAACTTTCCTTGGAGAGAAGGCCGGCCTCCATTTTGATCGATCCTCCACCCGTCCCGAGGGTGTCTTGAGTTTTCCGTCTGCCCGATATCGACGGAACTTTCAATTACGATCCTTGTTAATTAAAACGAGCTGCCGGGCGCGGTGTTTACAGGCGGCATTGGCACGTGAACGTCGTCGCGATTGTCCAGGCCGTAATTCCCGGGGAAATAATCTCCGGCGAGCTGTTCACGCCGAGAACAAATAAAAAGAAACAACGATAACAAAGATGGCGGAAGGAAACGGCGATTGATCGAATGCTGTATCTACCGGGGGTCTGTCTCACGGTTTTATGCATTCCGTTCGATTGACTGGCTCGGTAAATACAATTGGAATCTGAATTCTCGCCCGTGCTTCCCGAATCATATGAAAATTCATAAAGATCCCCGGGCTGAGCGATTAAAAGATTAGTTGGCCGAGTCGCTGACAGGGTGGTTGACTTCAGATTTCGCATGCTGGGACTTAATACGATTTTCCGTTTGCTGAAAGCGCCTTTTCTGTATCCCGTATTCAATTATAGCTGCGGGTGGATTAACCGTTTCAGAACCGAGACAGCTTTTCCTTAACAGGCTGCCATCCAAAAATCTATGCAAAAGAATTTTCTTTTAATTGAAACTTCTAATGCGAATACGTTACATTATTGTACACACGTGATGAAAATATGAAGATTTTCTGTCAAACCCTTACGCTGAAATAAATTCAAGAAATGTACTTATTAGTGACATTTATCTACAACGAGTTGAAATAGAAAGGACCTTCATAAAAATAGCTCTAACTTTTAAACAGAGGATTTGTTTAAGCTGAAACTTATTATACGACTACTTCATACTATTGTTTAAACACGGTAAAAAAAAAAATAAATAAAAATTTTGTATCAAACCATTACGTTTAAAAAAATGTAAATGTATACCAGTGTGACGTTTGCTATACGATAAAAGCGAAGAAGTCCAAAGGACCTGCACAGAAATGTTTATAACTTCCGAACCAAAGATTTGTTTAAGCTTAAATTTGCCTTGATGGTACTTTAAAGTTTGTCCTATCAATGCGATGAAAAAATTAAACATTTTTATCAAACCGTTGTGCCAGAAGAAATTCCATAAATTCGCCAATTCTCTGAAGATTGAAACGAGACCTTCTTGATCCTTCACTTTTTAAAAAGTGGTTATTTTTACAATGCCAAGGGCAGCTTTCTAAAAAACATTTGCACACGTCCTTCCCGAAAATCCCTTCATCGAATCCGATCTGTATCCGGCAACTTCAGTTAGCCAGAAGCCAAAAGAGAAATGAATCGAAGTCTCCGATTATAGAGATAGGGACCCAGTTGGTCGGTCTATCGAAAACGAAATGCTCCAATTAATTGTCCGCAGCCGGTTCAGTTTCTGTCTCTCCAATTTGGTAGAGATAGCAGGATTGTCGAACAATCCCAACAATTTCTTCGAACCGTCCGAGAAGATGGCCATTACCGTCCCCTAACGTAGAAAGGAAAATGGCTTCTTCAGGTTCAAGGATTCGAGCTGCGAGGCGGCTCGAGTCTCGAGACGGCTTCCTTTAGCGCGACTTCCTTAAAAAAGAAAGAGAAAGATAGTCTGAAAGGCATTTCGATAATGAGTTCCTTTCGTGCTAGCCGAGTATGAGGAACCGGCTCATCCGAGGAACTCTGATTACTTACGCTTAGCTCGCGATTGTGGCAGACTCGATAATGGACGAAACATTTCTTCAAAATTTTTATTTACTCCCACCCTGGACCGCTCGAGCGTTACAATTAGCTCGAAAAAATCTGGTTTCAAAATTCAAGGTTTGTTTCACTTTAACACTTTGGTTGCCCACCTTGAAACCTCAAAAATTCCATAAAATCAAAGTAAGTTGTCTAATGATATAAAAGTGTAAAAAATTAATTGTATGATATTGAATGATATTACATGTAAAAGATCCTAATAAAATTTGGAACAATTAATATATTAACGCAAAAATTCATTTTAAAATCTGGACAAATAATTCCGTGACCCACATATGGGTGACATGGCACTCAACGTGTTAAATGACTTTTAACCGTTTGCACTCTAGGAATCGATGGCTCCGAGTGCGAAGGGTTAAAAATTGAAAAGTGAATTTTAAAAATATTAATTATAAATATTAAATATTCTATTGAATATTATGTTACGAATTTCCTTCGATGCTAAAGATCGAAAGCTTGCACGCGTAAGAACACAATAGTACCTAGACTTTAGTGACTTTCAAGTCGACATTTGCGACTTCCCGGTATACAGACAATGATCAATTAAATTCGTTGGTAGGCCAGGAACCGTTATAGCGAGAAGCGAGCATAAAACTGACGTACGATCCATAAAAACTGAAAGGATCGTATCGACGGAAGCAACAAGTGCGGAGGAATAGGGCCGGTCCTATAATTACTCCGTTCGTACGCCGGCCGCGATTCGTTCGTTCGGCCGGGAGATCCATGGATCGGATTGTTACCGGGGATATTCGATTTCAGTGGATCGGCTTACGAGGGCCAGTGGCAGAATGGGAAACGACACGGGCTCGGCATGGAAACCCGGGGCCGATGGATATACCGCGGTGAATGGTCGCAAGGATTCAAGGGTCGATACGGTGTCAGACAATCGACCACGTCCACGGCGAGGTACGAGGGCACGTGGGCGAGCGGTCTTCAGGATGGTTACGGCTCGGAGACCTACGCCGACAGTGGTGAGTCTGATCTCAACGAGTTCTCTTTTTAACGATTTTTTTTCTTTCTTCTTTTTTAGCTTAACTTTTAGCCTCACTCTTGGTAACTGCTGTCAATGGTCCGATGCTCTTTACAGTCGAATAACTTTTTGAAATGTGGACCAGACGACTTGAGTTTTTTTTTTGGAAGTTAGAAGGATTGGTTTATTAGATGATATGCGAAAGAAATTCTGAGAAAATCGCGATTGTTTCAAATCGCGGAGAAAAGGTTTTTTACAACTTCTTCTGTCTAGACCTTTGTTGAACAGTTTTGTTGGTTATGAAAATTCTGGAAATTTTAAAATTTCTTTTACCCGTCATCTAGTAAACTAGTCGATCTAACTTCTGACAAAAATTCAAGCGGTTTGGTCGCATTTTAAGAAAGTTATTCGATTTTAAAGAGAATATGAATGATAATGATAGTCGCTATAGAGAATTTCTATTTTATAAACTATTTTTGTTTGAGTACCGAAAAATATATTATTTAGATGTTTTTATTGTATTATATTAAGTTCGTGTGTTGATATACAAAATTGAAAATCACCGAATACTTCAGCCAAGCAAATGTATATTCCGCGTCTGACCATATACGGACACAATCTACTGCAGCCTGAAGGATTCCATAAATTATCTAACTCTCACGCGTTTCTCGATTATAATTACACTGCAGATTCTTCAATTTTTCACACATTTTTCCATATACTTCGGCTCAACAAATTGTGTCTCATTAATTAATTACAAACTATAAACGAATGCATTAAGATTTGACACAACAAGAAAATAATCGGACCCTCAATTTTTCATCCAGGAATTGGTAGAATTTGAACAGTAGCCTATAAAAATCAATTAAAAATTCTCTTTTATTCGATTGTTTTAGAACAACGTTTATACTAGCAATGAAATGATGCGAACTATGAATTTAGTCTAATCATGTAAATTTTCCTAAAACAATAACTCGAACAGTGACTTCAACTCAAACATTGGAATCTAGAGAACGCAATTAATTTTGTTTTGTCAAGCACAAAGTAAAATAATTATGAAAGACTCGAGCGGCTTGCGATAGTGCGAGTATAGAACAGAGCTGTCGCTTTTAGATCAAAGGATACTGCGTATCCTGATCGCCGATACTGCTCGCAGAAATCTGTGCCAGCGCCAAGTGACAGGACACGTGTCCCTGACGCTTCCGCTTGAGTTTCATCCCGACGCAAATTAATCGACTGGTTCTAACGACGCCACGACAATCTTTGATCCAACACGGTCCCGGGATTCCGTTTCCCTTTTTTTTCTGCGTTTAATTTGTAGTTATTAATACGCGTTTTAATTACCAGCCCGTCTGCGAGCGGCGTGCTCCCCTTTTTCGCGCGAAACCGGGAACGCTGCCAACTTGGCCGACGATCTGACCCGACCATCGTCTACCCGACGTTCTGTTTCGTTGGATTAATAATTAATAAGCAGGGCAATCGGGCTCCATTCAAATTTCTAGAATTCAAATCTCCCAGAATTTCCTCAAATTTAACTACTTTTTTATCTCCTTCTAAATCAATACGACACTTTCCAAGTTGTGTCAATGGCATTTTGAATTGTGAAAAATCTAATCCTTGATGTCGAGAATTTTTAAATAATTTAAACAATTCATCAGAACTTTCCCTCGACACTCATGTGTCATTCAAGAATAGAATCTCTATGTGTAATTATATTTCTTATTAGAAACTGTCAGAGAATCGTGTAAATTCTGTGACACGTAAAATTGTAATAAGATTATCTAATTCCTGATGTTAAATATTTGGAATTAATGTGTCCAACTGAACATTCTTGAGGCTTCTGTAATCTCCACCCTTCGCTAAAAATATACATGGTTGTTTTCGACCATATTTCTGGTTGATAAACCGTCAAGGAATTACATAAGCTCAGCACAACACTATTATTTCGTGCGCATCACAATCGGGTTGCAAATAAGTATTTCCTCTGAACGTCAACTACGCTCCAATCGAATTAGCAAAACGGAACAATTATACGCCCGACGAGCCAAGGTTAAATTATAATTATAGCGTTTCATCCCGTCCATGCTTAGCAGGAAATCATTCAATTATTCAGCCGCTTCTGCTGTAAGCCGCGTACACGGTATCGTAAGAGCTGTAATAAGCTAAAATAATTCCGCGCTCGCCTAAATAATAGAAACGTTCGAAAGCTCACAATTCGTCGTGCCGAGGCGAGTGATTAATGTGAGATCTATTTAGAGCCGACGGTGCCCGCAGCTTCGCTAGTAGAAGTAGAACGCCAAAAGCAGAAGCTTTCGTGCGTAGCAAATAAATAAACAAACACAGGCCTTATTAATGTGTCTTGTCGACGGTCCGGATGGCGCGCGCCACGTCGCGAACTTCGTAATTTCAACCCTCGATAACATCCCCTTCGCAAACGTCAGACGTCCGAGCGAGCGACGTTTTCGGGTCACGTACGTTTGGAAATCAGCCTGTCGTAAATAAGCCACGAATCCGAATAATGGCTCCGGAAGGGAAACAACTTTCCTGCCTGCGCTGCTCTTTCATCGTTTCGAACCCTCGCCCTTCTTTCTGTTCCTTTTTCGAATTTTTTCTCCATCTTGCCTCCGCAGTTTCCACTTTGTATTAACGCATTGGATGTGATTCTGGGAGACTGTTCTCTCTCTATAAAATTTCTGCTGTTCCGTAATTATTTCCTAGGAATCTCCACCATCACTTAAGCACTCCAATTTTCATTCTCCTTCGTCAAATATTATACAGTCGGTGTGGAAAGTATTCGTACAGTGACAAATTGAAAGTAAAACTGTGTATATTCATGCCAATAATAAATTTTATGCGGAAAAAATGATTAATAAATATTCTTAGATGTTTGTAGAATAGATTTGATGTGAACAAAATTTTATTTCCCTTCAGCATTACAAAAGAACCAACAAAAACGGAAAAATGTGCAGAAACAGACGCGTAGAAAGTATTCGTACATCTCTTATTTTGTATACTTAATATAGATATAAACACAACGTCACCTCCGAATATAACGAATAATAACAAAGCTGTTCAGTTAACACAGAGCACACGTAGAATTAAAGTCGAAAATTTGAATTGGTCTCAACATGGGCTGTAAAGGTTCCGAAACAACGGAAGAAGTGCGAAACATTATTGTTCGGTTGCACAATCAATGCAAATCGCTTAGCGTAATTGCTAGCATAGTGAGTAGACCAAGGTCTACTGTTCAAAGTATTATCGACAGATTTGGATCACGAAAAACAGTTCAAAATAAAAGAAGATCTGGACGTCCGCGAAAGATACACGAGTATGATCGACGACTAATTATTCGTAAAGTTAAACAAAATCCACGTATAATTGCCGCACAAATTACAAAAGAGCTTAAAAACAACAATGATACACATGTCTCGGCTAATACTGTGCGTGATTACTTACGAAGTAGTGAATGTCACGGTAGGGTTGCACGGAAGTAGTACTTTGTAAATGAAGTTAACTGTAAGAAGCGACTAGAATTTGCTAAACAGCATGTTAACGCTCCAATGCAGTATTGGAAGAAGGTAATTTTCACAGACGAAAGCAAATTCGAAATATTTGGGACCAAAAATCACTTCACAGTATGGAGACAAAAAGGTACTGAGTTCAATAAAAGAAATTTGCGACCCACGATAAAACACGGCGGAGGCTCTGTATTAGTCTGGGGTTGCATGAGTGCAGCTGAAGTGGGATCTTTACATTTCATCGATGGTAGCATGGATCACAGAGTCTATATTGACATCCTTAAAAATCACCTCCATTCTAGTGCAAATAAAAGGGGACGATTTTATATTCACCTATGACAATGATCCAAAGCATTCTGCATATAATACTAGGCAATGTATTTTATATAACACACCAAAATACTTGAAGACGTCACCACAATCACCAGACATTAGTCCCATCGAACATCTATGGGATTACTTGGAGAAAAAGATTCGTAATCACAATATTACATCTAAAGAAAGTTTAAAAGCTGCTTTACTAGAAGAGTGGAATAAAATAGAGCCTGCTACAACATCCAACTTTGTTAGTGCATTCCATGCCAAGAAGGCTCTAAGCTATTGCAAAATCCAAAGGCAATCCCACAAAATATTAAATCCTTAAATATTTAGTATATTTTCATAGTTTTTTCGTTTGTCGTTTGACTGTACGAATACTTTCTACGCGTCTGTTTCTGCACATTTATCTGTTGTTGTTGATTCTTTTGTAATGCTGAAGGGAAATAAAATTTTGTTTACTCCAAATTTATTCTACAAACATCTAAGAATATTTAGTCATCATTTTTTCCGTATAAAATTTATTATTGGCATGGATATAAAAAATCCTTGGTCGTGGACTTTCAAAACTTACGGAATAGTCGTCGAAGCGGTTTCAATTTCTGCCAATCAGAGAGGCTCCCGGCCGTCCCGAGCGGGACCAAACGTGTCTCGTTTCATTTTTTTCCTGTTTCCCGGGCTACTCTCGCATTGTCCACGGGCGGCAGAGCTCGCGGAAAATCGATGACACCGTCTCGTCACGGCGCGGCGTCGTTTTGCCGGTTTCGCGTCTCGGACGTGTGTATCTTCCAATTTATTTTCCTTTTTTTCTTCTTTCCCCCGCCCTCGTCTACCTCGCCGGTGTGTCAGTGTTACGCGTGAAATCGAGGTCGCGCGTCCGCGGACTTTCGAAACGTTACAAGCGCTCGGAAAATAGTTGTAGGGTGAGTCACACGATTTTATCGTGGACGGTCGTCTAAAAGTTACTTTACGAGCCGCGCAGCGCCCCCGACTCCGTTCCTTTTGCATTTTCATGGATCGAACGAACGCGCCCGAGCCCCGGACGAATTATGAATATTAAATAAACACCGCGCGGCGGAACGGAACGGAACGGGAACGCGACCGACGGCCGTTTCAATCGTCGCGCCCTTTCTTCCTCCGGCGAGGCCTCTGTTGCGCCCCGTCGTCCTTCATCTTGGACCGGAATGAGGTTAAACGTTGTCACCGACATGCAAGAAAACTCGCAGGCGCCTCGCGGGCCCGCCTTTTGCTTTCCGTTGCCTACCCAGAGGCTGCTCGCGGCGCGGGCAGCAATTACCGGGGCTGTTGAATTGTACGTGTAATTGCTAAACGAAACGATTTCACCGAGCAGGAAATAGAGTAATCTCGCGAAGTAAAAGGAAACTGTGCCCGAGAAAAATGACAGATGCTGCACGAAGGTCTTCCACTTTGTATTCACAATACTACCTCCAAAGATGCCCGCGGCGAGCAATTAAAGAAGCGTTTTAGCGGCAGAAATAATTACTAAACGAAACGACTTTGCTGAACAGGGAACAGTGTAATCTTTCGGGATAAGAGTAAACTGTACGCAAGAAAAATGGCAGATGATTCATGAAGGTCTGTTCCACTTCATGCCTCCAAAGATGCTCGCCACGTGGGGACAGCACGAGCAATTATCGCTTTGACAAGAAAATTTGAAATTGAAGGACACGTACATATGTGCAAAACTCACTAGACCATTTACAATTTTTTTACGAACGAGTAAATGTGAATTTTCAAAAAATAGGCCCGTATTACCAGCACTGTTGCAGAATGTACATTTACAAATTAACACGCATCTACACTCGATAAAAGAGTAACAATTCGCTGTAGGTACTTTCGTTGAAAAATGTTCTGTTTCAATCTAAAATCGTTAATCTGTGTAAATGGCTCCGACAAATATAATCTGCGTGTCTTCAATCTTGTTGAGAAGCGACTCGAACACGCGTTCGAGACAAATGGGAGCTCGTACCAATCGAGACAGAAAGACGGATCGATGTCTCCGATCCTCGAAATCTGTCTCCCCGAGAAATCTTCGTTGTACGAATCAGCGTTCCTTTTTCCTCCTATCTCTTGTCCCGAAGGTGGACAGCGTTTTCTTGGATCGGTGGAGCAACAGTTACCCCTGCTGCCACCTACCCCTATCGTCCGGCCTCGCACGCCACCGGGAAATGAACGAGCAAATTGCGAGTGATCGAGTTTTCTGTTCCGATACGCCGGCGATCATGTGCCCCTCTCGCAATGTCCTTCGTCCTGGAAATTTTCCTAGATCAGGAAAGGGCCGAGAAATCTAATTTTGTAGACTGTTTTTGGTACCCCGGAGATTTGCATTTGGTGATGGATGAAATCTGAAAAATATAAACTATTTAATGAAAATATATATGATTTTCAACTTGAGAAATAATTTTTAGAGTAGTGCGTTTACAGGAGTAGAAATTTATTAGGATTTGAAGCAATGATTATTTACAGTAATATATTGAGAGATTTTAGGAATTTAAGCAGGAAGCATGATGAGCCTCTGACGAGCTTGAGAAATAATTTTTGACAGTAACTGTTGTTTTATTAAATTGCTACGAGCTTGTGACATTTGTATGTTCGCTGTATTAACCCTTAGCGCTCGAGTGGTGACTCTGAAGCACCACTAGAAAAAAATATTACAAAATATTTGTTACATTATAAAATTTATATTTAATAGATTACTAAACATTGAAATATTGTCTGTGGAAATCGGTTCAGTTTCGTACGAGTAAAATGCAAATATTCTAAGACGGAAGGAGAATTTAGTTTTAGAATGGAAAAAGCGCCGAGTGCAAAGGGTCAAACCTCTTCCGCTGTGCAAATATTTATATATGCGGTTTCCTTGGCATTTGATTAGCAAAGCTATTGCGAGTCGCAGAGACCCTAACCAGCATCGCGTCAGGCAAGCGGGAATAGGAACGAAATTGTTGCGGTAATTACGCCGTTGACCTAATGCTTCCCGATCGATCGATAACGCCGCAACCAATTGGTAGCCACTTTCCACCGAGGATTGTCGTAACGTTACGATGTGGCAGTTAAAAAGAAGAAGCGAAAACGCCGTTGCGCAACTTTTATCAACCTTGGACTTTTATCAACCTCTACCGAGAAGCGTCAGCCTCGAAGAAGTAGTTTCAGTCAAGAATTTGTCAGCGATCCCACATCATCCTTGGCGGACTCGCTAAAGAACCGGAGAAAGAATGACGATACAGACAGCGACAAATTGGACCAATCAATCTATCGATCCTGACCACCGAAATCTTGTTCCGGTACAGTCTATCCGACGGTACATTCCAATCAATTCATAATTGAGGAAGACGCTTCCAAAGTATCGCGAAATTTATGAGGACAGGATCGCTGAGAGAATGAATGGCCGAAACGTACGCCATTTTGTTTCTGTCACCGGCGTGATGGATACCGATTGGTTTCCGAACGAAAAATTCTCTCGAATTTCGGTGAAGAGAAACCAATAATTCAGAGATGCAAGTGGAGGGAGGAGGACTGCGGAATGATTATTTGAAGAAGATAGTGGGATTTCATTCAATTTGCAGGAGACCGGACCTCTCGTCACTCGGAACACCTTGAAACGTGGAAACATGAAAAGGAATCGAGATTGGAGAAGGACTGGTTAGAAATTGTCAGAGCACGAGGATTTCATTCAATTTTTTTTTTTTTCAAAGACTTTTCACGAATTTACTGCTCCCGGGAAATGGAGGATTGAGACGTGAACTGAAATTATAGGAAAGAAGAAAATGATAGGAAATCTGTAGTTTCGTTTTTTAGTAACGTTACAATTAGGAAATATTATTCTCGAGCCCAAATGAGAAGTACACAGCTTGAGAAAAGGATTTGAAAAATATATAAGGTGATTGTTTAAGCAAAAGAGGTGTTAGTTTCATATACGATAATAATACAATAAATGTCTGACTTCAAAGTTACATAGCACAGTGGTAGAGAGAGTTGACAGAACTGGGAGGAATATTTATAAAAATTGAATTTAGTATAGACCTCATAAAAATCATGTTACTACAATTAGAGATTTAGTATAAGTATCAATATTAAAGTTCCCATAAAATTGCTAGCCACAACCGAGCTAAGAAAAAGTCTTTTGTCAGACGAGAAAATGGGAAAGAAAAAGTGTAAAGGAGCACTTGCAAAAATAAGTGGAAGAGTGCAGGTAGTTGTAAAAAGGGCAATGAGATACAAAAGGAAAGCGAAGGGGTGGGACACGGGGTGTCAGGGGCGGTTGGGGGGTAGGGAATGTGTGGTGCAGATAAGTTTTATTGCGTTTCATCTTGCCTGGTGCACTTGAGCGCTTTATTTAGAGACGCTGGAGCCAGCTGCCCGCGTTTTCTGATCTCGTGGCGCCCCGTGTCAAGGAAGAAACGTGACCGATGATGTATGCTCGGCCGTAAAATCGTTGCCTAAGGAATGCCTAACGAGCCGCTCGCAATTCTTGGCTCAGGGGCGCGTCCTGGGCTAAAACCCCCATGGTTTCATCATCGTCTTCGAGTTCGTCCTATCGTTTTTTCCTTCATCCGGAATCCGAGAAAAATTTCATCGAAACTGCGATGGAAAAAGCGAAACGGAAATGTAAAGATCTGAACAGCGACTCGAGACTGTTTTATAGAGACCATAGGAAACGCGGTACGACGTTGACGACCTGGGAAACGTGTATTTCTCTCCGTTGATGTTTGTGCAGGAGATTATTGCTGTTTATCTGCGCGGGAAATTAAACTCGGAGATGGAGGTAATTAAAAATGTGTTGGAAGATAATAGACAAGCTTTTAAATCTGTAATTGGGATTTCTGATGGAAATTATTACCGTTTATCCGATCGGAGAATCGAGCTCGTAGTTTGAGACAATTAACATCGAAACTACCGAGATCGCGTTGCAACTTACAAGTAACGAGGCTGTATTTGATCTTGTCCTATTATTGTTATGATCGCAATAATTGCACGATAAAAATTCTAAAGTCCGTCGTTTTCAGAGATCTACCCAGCTTTATAAATAATAATTACTGTTTTCACAGACAAGTGATTTATTTTGATAGAATAGCTGCTCGAAGACGGAGATTGGCAAAAGTTATTTATTGATTTTTTATTCGACCAAACTGACAACGAACGACAGATACTTCTTTCTGCCTCCGGTTGTTATGACATCTATGAATATGGAAATCAATCGAAAGTAATTGGATTTCCGCGAACGAATTTTGATAAAACAGGTTCATCTGCACTGTCTGTCGTTGCTAAAACGCTGCTCCGGTTGGTAATACAATTTATGGATGCATTCACTTTGAAACTCTTGTCTCGTTCGCTGGAAGAGATCAAAGCCACTCGAACGATGCACTCCGACGATCCTTGCGATTCGTCTTTAAAATTACTACGGAATGAAAATCGATTCAATTAAATATAAGGGTGTTGTTTCTAACAGTCTCGCCTGGTGTAATAAATTTTGAGAAATGGTTTAGTTGCGGATGCTGAGGGGTTAAGAGTGAACCAAACGTGGTGCGTGCTTGAGAATTTCGAAAACGGGCATTAATTAGCACGTGCGAGTGCTCTCGTGGTTTCGTCTCGTGAGGTTCGCAAAACGGGGTGCGTCGCGCGACCGATTCCGGCCGAATAATCATGCTATTTTCGCGCGAATACAGGGCACGCACGTCCGCGATGACGTGACCATGCCCGGATGCTTCTTCGTATTCGCGCCGGTTTGTAGGCGAGGTTCTCGAAACTGGCGATCGACGTGCCGCGTTTAGTCATCGGCTTCCGACAAAATCATCCGCGTGGGACGCGTTTCATTCCGAATTCCCTTTGCCGGAATATCTCCGAGGAATCGCGATCGATCGTCTCGATACACGCTTGCAGCTATCCCCACTCCTACTCTGAGCGGGCTATTCAAACGCGATATCTGCCTTGGAAATCAGAAATGCCTTAGAAATTGAGCTTCACCTTCTTCCCTGGCTCCTTGCTTCAAGTAACAAGTAACTTAGCAAGTAATTATTGAACACGTACTTCAATTTTTATCTCAGAAGAGTCCGTTCTCCTAATTAATACGCGCGACGAGTCCTCAATTAACACGTTGACTGCCATCTCACCCATATATGGGTGACGGAATTATTTGTTCAGACTTTAAAATGAATTTTTACGTTAATATATTCATTGTACCAAATTTGATTAGGATCTGTAAAATGCAAGAAAGTTGGAGAACCACACAATATCATACATTTAATTTTTCCAATTTCTATTTTATCAAATAACTTACTTTGATTTCGTGGAATTTTTGAGCTTTCTTGTTTGGCGTTTAAAGTGTTAGAACGTTTGTTCAAAGTTCAAGGCCTACTCGAACATATTCTGTACGCATAAACGAGAATTCAAAAGGGAATTTAGTTCTCCATTTAAGCAAGAAAGAAACTAACCATTGGAGAGAGGCATGCGTGAAACCACCCCACTAATTTTCCGCGTTTCAGAGCTCGTTTAAGCACGCAATAAAATTAACGAAGGAATAACTCTTCGTGACGTTTCGCGAAATGCTAGCGCGAGCACTTGGCCGTTCTAATGAACGTCTCCCAATTATTCGCGCGACGATTACGAATATAACCAGCTGTAGTCGCGGAGAATGGGATCGGCGAAGAGAATTGGCTCCGCGCTCGAAAACTGAAACATAAAATTCGTTCGGCAATTTCCGAGCAACCTCTGAAAACCTCCTAAAACACGATTTCATTATCGATAGAAACTTTGTTGAAAATTTAACGATCGGACCGGGCAAAGTCTTGTCACATTCTCATCGAAGGGAACTTTATCAATTTCATAAGACTTGTACAAAAAGAAAAAGAACTGCCTTTCTCTGAAATTTTTCGGCACATTCTGAGCATTTTTGAAAGCACATTGGCAGATAAGATACCGTACTTCAAAATTACTTCCACGTGCTAAAATGTTCAAAGATAAATGTTACAACATACCATTAAAATGAACGTCCGACGAAACTATAAAAAATAACATTAAAGTGCATTCCGACATAAAACGTTCCATTTTAAAATTACTTCTACGTGCTACGAAGACTGGAAGGACAAAATCGACGTATAAAAATGCAATTGATGCGATCGCCTTAAGAAAAAAAAAAAAAATAAAATAAAGGAGATAGAAAGAACGTCTGTGAACCTAATTTAGAAAATCCTCCGACGAGTTAGGATCGCGGCGGCGCGTCGATAAAAGCGAAATTTCCGTCTGTTTATAATCTCATGGTCGTTGATCACAAAGGCTCGCGGTAAAGTGACTACAATGAAGAGAACAATCCTACGGGGAAGTGTAGCGTGTCGGCGGCGGATCGGGTGTGCACAGGCTTGTGCATCGCATCAGTGTGCAAAGTGCAACCGCATTTCTGTGCAAACCGCGTGGAGAAGGGCGAGTCCATGCGAGAGCCATCACGATTATACTTACCGCAGCTTCCGTTGGACGCGTCCATCTTCAAAGCGGCTGGAGAGTGGGGCTGGTTGATTCATCGCCACCCTGCTTGAACCCTTTGATTGTTGGTCAAGGTCAACAATGGTGGCTGTCTGTTTACACTCGGAGACTTTACAACAATCTACGATAGCGTTTTTTCGTATACGAAACCGCGAACATCTTCATATAAACATATTTATATGAAATTTTCTCGCATTATTCGAATAAACAAGTTTGAGATAGAAAGGGTATAGCCGAATAAGAAGGTCAATAGTACCTCCAAATTGAATTTGGAATAGGTCATTTTCGATAGCTCATCCGATGAAAATACTTCGTGCCAATTTTCAACCCTATATGTCGACATGGAGGGTAGTAATGGGGTGACAAAGAAAAGCAGCTTTTTCCGTTATTTCTTTTATCCTCTTCCGTTGAAAATTCTGAAAAAAATCAGGCATATTTTAGCTATTAGAATGCACGTCTACGAATTTTTTCAGAATTTTTAGCTTCGAAACCGAATTTTAAAAAATAAAACAAGTTTTTAAATGCCGATTTCTTGTAGAATTTATGAGATAATATGATTATATTTTTACAGTCTTAGCATCTCGTTATGCTTGTTAACATACAACTTTTTCAGACTTTTCAAATTGGGAACACAGTTAAAGAAACGCTATTTTTGACCTTATAATAATCAAGGGTTTAGAAGCAACAAAAAAGGGACCATGTACATTGGGTACATTTTTAGACAGAACTCTATCTTTTGAACAGTCTTACCACCCATATCTTTTCCAAAATAATTACAAATTCAAGTTCGGTCCTCCCCGCAACTCCCACCGAGCACGAAGAAAGATTCAATAGCCGGAGCAGCTGAAAAACAGGCTATAAAATTCCCATGCAGTTGATTAAGCGTTCCTTCGACGCATGCTCCATTCAACGATCGGCCGCGACTTCGTCCACTTTTCAGAATTAAAAATTGCAAACGAGCACACGATCGAATAGCTCGACGCTCGAAAAAAAGCGCCGCGGTTCAAAACGAATGAGACGACGACAGAAAAGAAGAGTCAGTAAGAGAGAGAGAGAGAGAGAGAGAGAGAGAGAGAGAGAGAGAGGGGAGAAAGCCCCGGTTCGAGTCGTTTTAATCTCGAAAAGCCGGTCGCTGGTATTCCGCGACGAAAAAAAAAGGGAAAAAAAATAAGGAACGCCTGCCATTCGGTAGGTTTATTCAAGTCCGTTTTTCCAGCGTGAAATCAACCCCCGGCGCATCAGCCAGCCTGTTTTCTTTGGTGAAGGGCCTTGTAGAATCGTTTCCACCCCCACCCCCCTTCGCCTTCAACCCCGTTCTCAAGCTCCTAGCGTCGCTGATTGCGAGATAAGCTTCGCGAGTGCACTCATGGTCCTCGAGGAGCAACGATAAGAATCCGACGGCGGAAAGAAAACAGAAATGGCCCCGTAATCGACGCCGCGAGTTCCACGGAATTCCGCAAACGAAATTTTACTTTTCCCTCGGCACGACTCCTCTCGCGATTCACTTCGCGATGAACCAAACGCTTCTCGTTTTATCATCCTCCGCGCGCGACACAAACATTCAGGCACGACTTGATTAAATTGGTGTTGAAAATACTAATTTTGCCCTTCAGCGACTACTGAATTTCCGGCAGATTAATTTTGCGACGGAGATCAAACGGCCCATAATTGTACGAAATTTTTTCGAATCACGTGATAGCGATCCCGCTAATCTCGAGCTGCTTTTACCCCGCGAAAGAGTTAGCATAAATCGCTGTCGCTCTATCTCGGCGAGATAATCGCCTTTTACCGAGCACCACTGTTCCGCCATTGCTCCGCCTGTAACGACCGGCGTAAAGGGGCTGCAATTAATTTTTAACGCGAATAATCATGCAAATTGGAGTGTCCCGTTCACAACGATCGTACTGTTTCTCTTTTTCGTGCTTCCTCCTGATCCGCGAGCCGTCCTTTCGCGATCGAGGTAATTGCTTCGAGTTATCGATAAAACCGCCCGCATCCTCTGCGTCTCGATTGACTTTATCTCGGCTCCTTGCTACAACGTGGCTCTTCATCGTTTCGTTTCCGACCTCCTTCCGTTCCGTTCAAACAAAATTCCCTTTGTAGACGACGCACCGACTCTGTTTCTCCTTATTCCACCGGTTATTGTCCCTTTGTATTATACTTCCTGCCCTCCTGCGACCTCGTGTTTGCTTTCTTTTGACATACTGCGACGGTATTGGCTCCTTCTTCTTTCTCTACCCGCTCGCTTCCACTTCTCCGGATTCCATTCGTTTTTCCGTGATTTGCAGTCGCTGCTCCGTTTCCGGAGGATAGTCAAAGACGTTGATACTTCGGTGGAAATACGCGTTTGAAGTTGCGTTATCCTGTTACCGTAATGCAGTCCGACGACTTGCCTCTTGGAGCGATAATAATTAATTCATCGTTGCGCAGTTTCCGGACGTTTACAGATCTTGGAAATCTCGGACAAATTTATGAGAGGATAAAGTCACAGTTTTTATCTTATATTATTCCTGTAACATGTCACAGTCGTTGATGTATCGTTGGTTCTACGAATTAATCGTAACTATAATTGTGATTCAGTGGTTCTGTGAACTGCAGGATAATAATTTAGTATGTTCTTGCATGTAAAGTTGCGATTTTATCTTATCTTAGATTCGACGTAATTCAGCAGGATTGTGATTTCTGCATAGAATTAAGATTTTATTTAGCCTGAAGCGTGTAAATCATATAAATTGCACGAGGATCTCCAATTTACCGGTTACTTACATCACAATGCCAACATTCATTATTCACGAAGCGGAAAGCACTGATTTACAGACAATGTTCACGGAGCCACCCGTTAATTTGCGATTTTAATGAATCCGGAATGCCGTTAAATCTATCCACCCCCATTTTAGAGCACTCAGTCGAACAAAAAGCGGATGATAATCGTTCCCGAAGCAGCGAAACATCGCGAATAAATTTCCCCAGGAAACTGCGCTTCGTCTTCTTCAAATTCTTCGCGTAGACCTTTAATTACGGTCGATAATTAAGCTGGAACGACAGTTTCGGGCGACGATAAATCTTCCGACCCGGTCCCATCCTGTTTTACGGGTTCCGCGACGTTTATCAACCCCCTAAGGGGGTTAGAGCGCCCTACGGCACACATGTGACTCTGCTTTCTGCGTTAGCTGGTTTACAATTCGCACAATTCACATTGCCACGTTAATTCGTGGGCAAATATGCTGTAGAAACCATAACCGAGGTTTCTGTTCTGTTCGACGACCGTAGCTGCAGATTATTGGAATAAGCGTTTATCAACTTGAACATTTTAGTTGGAAAGGTAAATATCGGGAAAGTGTTGGAATCCGTGCCGACAATTATGTTTAATATTTGATCATCCAGTTAAACGATATTTTACATTTTCTCTTGAAATATCGTGTCAAATATATTGAAATATATATTGTCAAGCATAGTTAACATATTTTCAGATATATTTGAAAATTTTCTATATTGTCAAATATATTAAACACCTTTTCCTCGATGTTATTTCTATGAGCGCCTTGTTATTATTTTTATAGTCACCGTTGCTAATCAACTCAGTGCCATCCATGAACCTTTTGTGTCTCCAACGGAGTTTAAAAGTCGCCCGAAAAATGTCCGCATTCATTTTGCAACACGTTTCAGTAATTCGGTCAAGGTAAAAAGGGGCTGTAACCCTTCTTTTACTGGGAACAATATAAAAGCAAAATTGAGAAGACCCAAGAAACCATAAACTGTGAACGTGAAATACGCTAGCCGTAGCTTATGATTGCCACGGGTTGGGGCTCTCGAGGGGTTGAATAAGGATCTCGATCTTCAGAATAAGAATAAACTCACCCCGAATTAAGTCTCGTGCTTCTTCGCGAAATCTCGGCATGACAAGCGGATCGTGGAAGTTTCTGGAAATTTGCATTTTTATAGAAGACATCAACGAAGCAGCAGGCGGCGAAAATTCCTGAAAAATTCGATTCTCCTGACCCGGATGAACCAAGCTAACATAAATCTGCATCTACGGGTATTCGAACAAAATTGCAGGGCCTCTCAGGTCTTTGAAAATTATTGTAGGCCTTCAAAAAATTTTTAGGGTCTTGGAAAGTAGTAGTGAAATCTTGAAAAATATATTCGGTGGAAGAAATCGACACGGGGGGGGGGGAGGAAAAGCGAGCAAAAAATATTCAACTAAAATGATTACCACTGACGTGCCCCGAGCGTAATTCATTACACACTGGAATTCGCATTCATCACGTGCCGAACTCCCGCGAGATATACTTCGCTCGGTGTACACTCTTTCTTTCGCAGGAGCGTGCCGCAGCGCGAGCATCCATTATTTAAACGAACGACATTCTTGTTCGGGGGCGTAGAGCAGCCGTTTAATATTTATGAACCCCCGGAGAAACGAGGGAACGACCGCGAAACATTCGGCCGTTCCTGATTTCGAGCTGGCCGAGTAATTAATCGGGCTCCTCCGAATCCCCGTTTCTTCATTAAAACGGGACCACCCCCTCGCGACCGAGAAAAAGCGCGAAGTTTAGCCGGACTTCGGTGCTTCGCGGAATTAATCGTTGCTTTGTTATTATACTTCTTGTCTTAAGCACGGTTCTGTCTTCCCTCCACTTTGCTGCGGTGTTTCCGAGCTTTAGCAGTTTATGCCATCGTAAAATTTTGGTTTGATTATATTTTCTGCTGGTTTATGAAATCTTTCGTTATTCTGTTATTGCGGGTCTTTTACTTTATTTGCTTCAGTTGAAGATGCTATTCTTTGGTTCGTTTCATCACGATAGGATTACTTTATAGGATCTTGTATCATTGTAATCCAACGTTCCGTTGTTTCATAAAATCATTCGCTAGATTATTTCTGGTCAATTTATATCGCGCAGACTTCTCTGTTTTATTTCACAGGGAAATTCATCAATTTTCAGCAAAGCACACTCTCTCGTCTAATTTCCATTGTGCATGACCTCGTTAATGAATTTCAAGCACAACAGCCCTCGCACCCTTCGCTCCACGGTAAAACCTGAACACGTCTACGAACGTTACAACTAACGGTCTCTTCGCTTTATTCTCCACGAAAGAGAAAATCGAAGACTTCTTTAAAAAATGTCTGCTGGATATTTTAACGCGTTACGGACAGCGTTTCGTGTTCTCCCGTATAAATATTCATGTTTAAAATGCATCGGGAAATCATTTTTAACTACCTCTGAAACATTCAACAGTAATTCCTGGAATGAAGGAAAATCTTCCGGGAGCGGCAATTAGACATTTTCGCTGATAATTTCGAAGCGCGGCGACACGCTAGGTTTTCAACAGGATCGATATCTCGATGCACATGAGAAACCAGAACGTGTCATCCTCGTGTTAACGTTAGATGTTACGATTGCGATCACAGGGGCGCGGTTCTAGAGAGAAAAAGTGGGAGAGAGAGAGAGAGAGAGAGAGAGAGAGAGGGGGTGAGAGAGAGAGAACGGCAGACATTTTTCAGCCGTACCGTAATACTCACGGGCCGAGATACAAGCTCGACATTTCGACCGGTCCACAGTTAACGAGGTTATATTGACGTTTAAAGATAGATCATGAAATATGGATCGGCGATGTTTACCGAATCACCGACACGTATCGCTTTGCATTTCCGTTTCGGTCCGTGGAAACGTGCCGCTTCTACGTCCAAATGAAATTCCTCGACTGATGAGCTCCAGCGAAGAACGAACATGATTTGACCATCTAACACATGCTACCTAAGATCGAGTCGCGTGAAGATTCTTTCGATCAAACGTTTGCTAAGCAGAGTTGTGCTAATTCAGTTACGTCGTAATTCAATTGCGTATTTGAATTACACTGTATTTCAATTATATTGTAATTCAACTACGTCATAATCGAATTAAATAATTCAAACCTTTCAGTTAATTCAATTATTAATTATTTTGGTAATTATTTACATTAGGGGCTTCCTCACCGATTTTGATAACCTTCAAATATGTTATCAAGGTCATCATTCTGAACAACTTTTTCCTATACAGTGGCCCGTATTAATATTCGGACACCAGAGTGTTCTATCCATTATTACTCTCTATATTTAACCAGAATTAAATTAACAGATTTTTTGTTTATTAGTGTGATAAACTATAGTCTTTTTTCAATGAAAACATAACTTTTATTTATTTAAATTAATTTGTTTACCGCATAACTAATAATATGTATAGAAATGTGTTATTCGTACGTCGCAAAAATATTCGGACACTTAATTGAATACAATAATTTTACATAAAAATTACATTTATATTATGCAATTTTCAAAATCTTAGTATTTCGTGGGATAGCCGTTTTGTTTAATTACATGTTGTAATCGATTGGGTATGTTAGTTATAATTTTTTGTAAATAATTTTGTGAGATACGTTTCCATTCTTCTAATATTCTTTGTTTTAGTTCTTCTTTTGACGTGATTGGTGTTTGTTGAATTTTTTTGTCCAGGTGATCCCATAAATTTTCAATCGGGTTTAAATCCGGTGACTGTGGTGGTGGATGTAACACGTGGGGGCAATTATATAATAAGTATTCCTGAACTATTCGGGATTTATGTTTTGGATGATTGTCTTGGTAAAATTTAAATGTTGTTTCAATATCCATTGCAGTTACATTTTTTTTTAGATTTTGCTTCAAAATAATCAAATACTTATTTTTATCCATGATTCCATCAATAAAGACCAATTTTCCAACTCCTTTTGACGATATACAACCCCAAACTAACTTTACATACAACGCCGCTCAACTTTAGTTTCCGAGATATTTGCAAAAAAGTTTTAACATCTCAAAAAGTGATCGGAGCAGGTGTGGGTTAGATTTGATGGTAAATATTTACATTAGAGGTTTTTACATTAGAGAAGATGTATCCATGGGGTATTATTCAACAAAATTATTTTTTTGGGTATATATTATTTAAAAAATTGATACAAATGTGGATAAACACGTTCTTGTTATTTTTTTAAAATAATGTTAAGTAGCCAGTTTTAGTGCTTTGTAAATCTAGTGTTGAAGGGACATTGAAGTTGCAAAATATGAAAGAAAACCTTGCATCCAATATTCTACATACGAATAATAAAATATAATACTAATGTACTACAAACTACATTATAAAATATTAATGTAAAGTGACTTACTTCTGAGTCTTCTGTACCTCCGTCGGATCCACAGCACACAATTATTCACTCACGAGAATAGGTCCGAATAATTCAACAACAATCACTAAACACACACGCAACACACACACACAACACATTTTATAAAATTGTGACAACGAACGAGATGTCACTCCGACCACGAACAAAATAATACTGCGATTTGAACAATGATCCCTTCCACGGAGGTGGTGCGGTCAGGTTATCCTAGGCAGGTTAGACGCTGAGGGTCTATAAACACTAGATACAAAACCAAGGTAAAAAAATTATGGTGGGGCGCCGACCCTATTTCCCGGAATTCCCTGTTTTCGTATCACACGCCCGGGGGGGGGGAGTTAAAATCGCAGTATTATTTTATTCGTGGTCGGAGTAACATATTCTCGTTCGTTGTCACAATTTTATAAAATGTGTTGTGTGTGTTGTTTAGTGATTGTTGTTCAATTATTCGGACCTATTCTCGTGAGTGAATAATTGTGTGCTGTGGATCCGACGGAGGTACAGAAGATTCAGAAGTAAGTACACTTTACATTAGTATTTTATAATGTAGGATTAGTATTCGTATGTGGAACATTGGATACAAGGTTTTCTATCATATTTTGCAACGTATATTAACGATCATTAATGATTTGGTATATAGTATAATTTAATATGGTTCAAATAAGATACTACTTTAAATCAAATATTTTTATTTTGATAACCAGATAGATAAAATGAAATATTTTTATTTTGTATTTCAAATATTTCCTTACAATGAAAATAAGTTGAGCAAGTAGTTAATATTATAAATTATAATTTTTAACATGAGAAGCTATAATAGTTAGCAAAGTATTATTTGTAGTTTAATTACGAATATGTAACATGTTGATAAACAGATTACAATATCGTAGTAACATTATAGGCAACAAAATATCATAAAAATATAACTTAACTGTCAACTATTTTCTCTCCAAATTATGTATAGCCCTTTCTGCTTTTTATATTTATGTTCGAAATTAAAAGAGTTAATAACGTAGAAGTTATTTCTGTTCAGATATTATGAATTTATACATAATAAATCCCTTCTGTTTGAAACCTTCACATGGATTTTTCTTATTACCTATGACTTTATTAATTCTTTAATTTTCAATTTTAATTCAACGACATCGTAATTCGCAATTAATGTAATTTAATTACAAAGTACAAAGTATTTTGTAATTGTAGTCCATTGCAATTACGAATTACATTGTAATTTAATTTGAATGAAAAGATCTGAATTATAAATTACAATGTGATTGAATTACAGTGTAATTCAATTACAAAGTATTTTGTAATTGTACTCCATTGCAATTACGAATTACATTGTAATTTAATTTGAATGAAGATTTGAATTATAAATTACAACGTATTTGAATTAAATGTAATTCAATTACTTTGTAATTATAATTCCTGGAGTAATTCAATTGTAATTCTGCACAACTTTGTTACCAAGACTGTCAAAATTTTTCTGATAGTTCCTGGTCGCGCGCGAAGCTCGTTAATTTCCAAAAATTCCAGCGAAGCGACAGCTGTTTCAAAATAAAGCACGCGGACACGGCATCGAGAAAAAATCTCATCCCCCGGGTAGGGTATCGATCAAATAGTACGGGCGATCTAGGATGAGTTACGAGCGATCTAAAATTGCCGACGGCCCGAGCAAGCCCGAGAAAGACTCGCAGCAACCTAACGTTCTCCATTTATTTTTCATGCGTGACGTCGGGGCCACGATTCCGAACCGAATGAAAAATTCCCGTCTCGTCGCCGTTCGGCGTATCCGTCTCATTCCGCATTCGTTACCAGGCTACGTTATTCTGATCGCACGCGCGTCATTTGGCAGCGCGAATGATACCGGCCCGCTCTCGTACAACAATGTTATAAATCTGCGTCACCGGGGACGACGGGTTACGGAAATATTCGCGTTCTCTGCATTATCGAGGGAACTCGCACGGCCCAATAATCAGCGCCATGTTAGGAAACAGGACTCACAAAAAACTGTTGAGTGTATAGAAACATTGTATAGCCCTGGAAAAAAAAATCTGAGAGCTTCGAAAGCGATTATAGACGCTTTAGGCACATTTCACCAAATCGAGGAACCTTCAGAAAACATCAGCCTCATTATTAACACGTTGACTGCCATGTCGCCCATACATGGGTGACGGAATTATTTGTTCAGGCTTTAAAATGAATTTTCACGTTAATATATTCGTTGTACTAAATTTCATTAGGATCTGTAAAATGCAAGAAAGTTGGAGAACTACACAATATCATACATTTAATTTTTTTCAATTTCTATTTTATTAAATAACTTACATTAGTTTGATTTCATGGAATTTTTGAGCTTTCTCGTTTGGCGATCAAAGTGTTGAAACATTATTTGGCCTCTGATAATAATACCTAAGGAAAATATTTAGAGCCTTGAAAAAAATTGTAGGGCCTTTGAAAAAATATTGTAGAGACTTTAAAAACGCTGGAGAACCAACAAAAAAAAATTGTAGGGTCTTGGAAAACAATTGTGAAACCTTGAAAAATATTATAAGCTCAGAGGAAAAATTGTGGAGTCTTTGGAACACCTGTAGAACCTACAACAAAATTCTAGGATCTTGAAAAGAATTGTGGAGCCCTTGGAACTTGTGTGGAATCCATACAAAAAGTTGTAGGGCTTCGGAAAAATTTGTGGAGCCTTGGAAAAGTACCACAAGGTCTAAAAAAAAAATAGTAGGGCGCTTGAACAAATCGGGGGCCCTTTGAAGAAAATTGTAGGTGCTTCGGAAAGATCTCGGTGGTCCAAAAATAATTACAGAGCCCTTAAGAAATCGTTGGACCTTTCAGTGTGAAGAGCCAATTTCCCAGTTAGCCGAGTATAGAAAAATCGCCGTGACAAAAAATGGCCCTATCTTGTTAGAACAATCGTCGGACGTGAACGTATGCGTCAGCAGCGCAGAAAGCGATCACTATCATCGTCGGCCACGAGGATCGCCGTGGGTAAACAGCGTTCGCGTGCGATACCTACATATCCCGGTTCTCCGCGAGTCGAAGTTCATTTTTATTTTAAACCCGGACAACTTTCGTCAATGGACGCGAACGCCGCTCTAAAATTAGAGACAATATAGCCGCTGCGTCAGCGCCGGGCGTCGATTGCTACTTCGATACCGAGTGAAGGATCTTACATCGGGAGAACGTGGAACAGGTTTCTTTCCGGCGTCCGGAGCCGAGCGAAAGTGAAATTTACGGTTTGTATCGATTGGCCCGCAGAAGATTCTAATTTCGACACCACGCTACGACGCTACCTGCCAGGAATTCGGTAAATTGGTTGCCGGCCGGCGATTAACGAGTCCGCGACGGAACAATCGATTAGCAACAAGTGTTTACACCGAAAGACCATTTGTCGGCACCGGTATTAACACCTACGCGAGCCTCTGCCCGCGAACACTCCCTCTTTTAATATTAACTCTCCCGCTACTTGGAAGCCTATTCATAGACTTTTTTTAATAACTCTGCTAGGTCTCGGAGAAGTTTAATCTTTTTTTTTCTCTCTGCTAGATATTAGCTCTGGAAAAGTTATCAGGTCATTTTACCGGAGAGGACCTGTCGATTTATGAAGAAAATCGAAGACTCATAGAAACGTTCTTAGCTAGACTTCATCAGGACTGTTAAAAATTGAACAAAAATATTTGCAATAATATCTCCCTTTACGAAAAATTCTTCTTCACTCTTCAAGGTTTCTAGAAGACATCAGAAGCATCGAACATTATTTTCCCTTCACCAGTTTTTCGTCCCTCAGGGTGAAAGCATCCACTAAAAATGAATTGCCAGGATTGTGAATTTATTTTACGCACTTGGTGAAACAGAACCGAGAGCATAATGTTCCGAAGACCAAGATAGATCTATCAGTGAAATAAAATGAAATCTTTTGTAGTATTAAGGTATTCGCAAGAAAAATAAGTAATGAATTGAGATAATTGAGAGGGACCAATTAGGAGCAATTTATCGTCACTATTTATCGTCACCCTCTGGGGGGATTCCTTTGAAGTGGAAAAATGCTCGAGATTCCAGGACCGGGTCGACCTGCCTCAAAGTTTCTCGAGGGCGGATCGCGACCCGAGGGCCTCGACTCCTCGATTTCTGTATCGAGAGATCGCGGAAGGTTCAAGAGCTCTATTAGTCGGGCGGGGTCTCTAGATTGATAGGAGGTCAATCCGGTGTGCTCTCCACCCCCGCGCGAGGTCAAGCTTACGCATCGAACGCCGCGCAAACACGAGCCGACACACGCATCGGGTGTCCATGTGCGCGCGTGTGCGGCAGCATTGGTATTTATAAATAAATGCGTCGGCCACGTGCCACGGAGAAATGGAATGGCGTTCGGAGAGTGCCTTAACTCGACCGGGATTCTTAAAACGGATCCGGGGGTGTTTTCAATGTTGTTGTTTCATTTTCTTCAATGACGAAACTCTCACACCGAGGTCGAGGTTTTTCGAAAGTGATCTGCGACGCTGGGTACAGGTCGCTTCATAACGTGTGTCCACGAGACGTTGACAATTACGCCGGTGATCATGAAAGTGCTGTAAATCAAAATTCATTTTCACTAAATTTCGTATAATGAAGCGAAACCTTATATATTTCATATTACATATTATTTGATTTGGTGCGTTTATGACGAAAAAGAACGAGTACAATTCAATACAGTGGACAGGTTAGGATTTAAAAATGTTCTAGTTTGGACTGATTAATTTCCATTTGGTTTCTGTTTTGTACAATTCCACCGGTGGACCTTTTGTCAAAGATCCACCGTCTACATATTATCATGGTAACATATTTTTTTACCAACATCTCGAAGAAAGAAGAATTCGCTTTCATAATCACCGGCACAATGATGAACGCAGTTTAATAGCCTACAGCTATAGCAACTACAATTGAACGTCGAGCACGCGGGTCAAGCTAAAATTAAACAGCAAACGCGGGAATACAGGGAGCAATGGAACCGCAAGGTAAACAACAATAACGCTCGGTAAAATAACCTGGTCTAGCGGAAAGCCCTTCGAAATAAAACAATCGAAGCGTTTCCACGTGGGAGTACGTCGAGCAATTACCTGGGAAACGAACGCAGAGGGCCGAAATATGACTTTCAATTAGCATACGCGAGACCCCGAGCGTCCGGTGATTATGCTCGCCGGATCAGCACTCGACGCGGAACGTCCTCGAACGGGTCGACCGCAATCAGCCGTTCCCAAAAGACTCGGTTAAAAGCATTCCAGGAGCGCGCGAGCGCGCACGCGGGGCTGAGCGGGCTGACGCGGGTAATTCTGTTAGGTTCGTCCTGGAGCGCAGGTGCTCTCGAGGACCGTGCGTTGCAGCGCGTCGGTGCGACGAGGAGGAGGACAACAATTCTCTCTGTGGCGGTTACAGCCGTCCAGGGACTCAGCCGACTTTGCACAGTTAACATTGCAGCATAAGACCTCTCTTGTCCATTCATCGAGGTCAATTCGGGTTGTCGAGCCGGTTACATCGGCACACAACCCGTCGTGAACGGGTAACAAAGGTTCAATCAACCTTTTACACGTTCTTTTCTCCCTTTCTGCCACAGTCCCTTTTTTGTAAGGGAAAATTATAGAATTTCTGGAAAACGTTGTGCTCCACAAAGGAGGACTGCAGAGCTTTCGAAAAAATTGTACAGCGTATTGAGAATGCTGTAGAGTGTTCGCAAAAATTGTATACGTCGTGAGAATGTGATAGAGACATTTCAAAAATTTGTACGATCTTTGGAACACTTCTAGGACCTATAAGAAAATCGTACGGCATTGAAAAACATTGTAACGTCTACGAAAAAAAGTTGTGGAATCTTTGAGACGCTCGCAAGACGCGCGACAAGATTACAGAGCTTTGGGAAGGACTGCGAGGTCGTTGAAAAATATTGTGACGTCCAGGGACCCAGCCGACTTTGCGCAGTTAACATTGCAGCATAGGATCTCTCTTGTCCATTCATCGAGGTCAATTCGGGTTGTCGAGCCGGTTACATCGGCACACAACCGGTCGTGAACGGGTAACAAAGGTTCAATCAACCTTTTACACGTTCTTTTCTCCCTTTCTGCCACAGTCCCTTTTTTGTAAGGGAAAATTATAGAATTTCTGGAAAACGTTGTGCTCCACAAGGGAGGACTGCAGAGCTTTGGAAAAAATTGTACAGCGTATTGAGAATGCTGTAGAGTGTTCGCAAAAATTGTACACGTCGTGAGAATGTGATAGAGACTTTCCAAAAAATTGAACGATCTTTGGAACACTTCTAGGACCTATAAGAAAATCGTACAGCATTGAAAAACATTGTAACGTCTACGAAAAAAAGTTGTGAGATCTTTGTGACGCTCGCAAGACGCGCGACAAGATTACAGAGCTTTGGGAAGGACTGCGAGGTCGTTGAAAAATATTGTGACGTCCAGGAATAAATTGTTGGGCCACTGACAAATTTTAGGATTCGGAAAGAGTGAGGGTGCCTCTGGGAAACATGGTCCAGCCTTTGAAACGCGTGTAGGATTTACGAACAAAGTGTAGGGTTTTATTGAAACTTGTGGGGCCTTTAGAAGACATAGAATCTTGGGAGAGATTAGCGAAAAATGTAGGAGCTTTTAAGAGACTTATAGTATTTACGAAACAGTTGTAGGCCGTAAAGAAAATTGTAGAGCTTTCGGAAAAATTGTTAGGTCTTGGAAAAAATTGTGTGGCCTTGTTTATATTTACATTGCATTCGGGACCACTCGCGTCCGCTCAGAGAGGCAAATTCGACTTGTCGTGCCGGTTACACCGAACCGGACCGGTCACGAGCGAATAACAAGGGTTCAATCAACTTTTTACGTGTTTTTGCTCGGGATTCTTTTCTCGTTTTCCAGAAGTTGGCCGGACCTTCCGTTGATTAAACCAGCGTCACCTACTTCTGCAGACTGCCGTCATTTCCGTTTTTCGAGCGCCTTGCGTCACGGCTCGACGCGTGGTCGAGCAACGAAGGGAGAGAGAGAGAGAGAGAGAGAGAGAGAGAGAGAGAGAGAGATAAAGAGAGAGAAAGAGAGA
The DNA here is from genome assembly GCA_913789895.3 of Seladonia tumulorum. Lineage (NCBI taxonomy): Eukaryota > Metazoa > Arthropoda > Insecta > Hymenoptera > Halictidae > Seladonia > Seladonia tumulorum. The sequence goes on from OU565274.1 coordinate 7,176,056, forward strand.
GAGCGTGTTCGTTACAGTTTTAGAATCGCCTTTTTTTACGCGAACAATCTTTTTTCACTCTCCTCTTCTATCCCCGTCTATATATCCTTCGTCCCTTTCTGCCTGCTCTCGGTCTGCTCAGCACACGCTTCTCGCGCGTCGATTAACAGCGTTTCATTGAAAGCCATAAACGGTAGCTCGATAACGAGCGTAGTGGAAATAACCGGGACTCGAACCGGCTAATTTTGGGTTTATTTGGAAGATTCGGAAAACGATGGCGCGGAGAGACTTCCTGTCTGTGTTACGGTGGTGCTGGAAAAATTTTAGGAATTCCTTTTTTCGATCTGCATTAAAATAGAGTGTCGGGGAAAAACCAGTAATCAGAAGTTATCCGGTTTGTTTCGTCTGGTGGTTGTAGTAACTATTATTGTAATAACGATTAAATCATTTTATACAATAAAAAAGGAGATGACTGTACGTAAGAAAGAATTATTTAAAAATTTACAACAAAATCTTACTGCCTTCGGGAAAATCTAATTAAAAATATCCGTCTATGACCTGTGCGTCACTGACTAGCAATCACCCAGCGTGTCTGATCATGACCTGCCGTTTCTACTTCTCTCAGATTCTCAGGAATCATCGCGCTCAATTCTCTCGAAAACGAAATCACGTGTACAATAATTATTGTACTCTACATCTTTTACTCATTTTTTCCAAGTACCCTATACAGTGTGTCCCAAAAATATCGGAGAGCCTTCAAAGGGGTGGTTCCTGAGGTCATTTGAAGTAACTTTTCGACTCGGCGACAGGTGCCGCTGACCGTGGCATTGCCATTGGCCGAGCCAGAATCCGTCCGCTGTAGCCGCGTTCTGATTGGTCCATGTCTTTCCTTAATAACTGCTTAACAAAGCCGAAGCGGAAGTTTTCGCCGAGGAAAAAACTACTTCGAACGACCTTGGGAACCACCCGGTTTTCCGACATTTCTTGGGTCGTCCTGTAAAATGGGTGTTATCAGGAACAAGCAACGGCTGCTTCGCGGTCGGGAAACCCGACGCTCGTCCTTCCCGTCCGACTTCCATCAGTGTCGAAACACAACCGTCGCCGAGCGGACAAAAGAGCGAGGTCAGGTACGAAATCCGACCTGGCGGCGGGGCAAGGTATCGAGAGGAGTTATCCGAGAGAAACAAACAGACGAGAGGAAACGACAGGCCCGTGGGGTGGTTGGTGACGATCTGGTGGAGGCTGCGGACCGAAATACACTCGCACGGCCAATTCTCACGAGCACAGGCGCGATTACGATTGCACGTGCAGCCGACCACCATCTTAGAAGGTGGCCGCGCTATTTCAGGCGGGCCAGCCGGTGCCATGTAGCGAAGCAGGACCGTACCGATCGCCTCTGTTTACCCGTCGACCACGGATTCCCTTGGTATCGATCCCGATTGTCGAATCGATCACCGTTCGCCCCAATTTACCAGGGAAATCGGAACCGGATTTTTCGTGGCCCGATGCCAGCATATTTTCACCGAGGTGTATGCCGAAGAGGGTGGAGAATCAATTTACTTCTTCGTACGGAAGGGATTGCGCGAATTAGGATTCTTGTGGGTTGGTTGAATTAGGGTGAAATGAAATTGTGCTTCAGAATGACGGGGTCGTCATACTTAATTTTAAACGCAAACCAAACACTCGCCGTGTACACGATACAACAGAGTTGCAGAAAGTGGTGTATGTAATAATAAAGTAATAATAAACCTCGGCGAAAGGTATACATATTGAAGACAGACTAAACAGCGATGACGCAGACGAATTTCATTCACGCCGACCCGCCAGAGGATTAATTAATTAACTTGACCTGAAGAACGTGCATTACTAGCTATATAATCATCGTCTCTGAAAGTTTTACATATAAATTCTAACTAAACAATCCTGTACAAGGTTGTCATATTTTTATCAAACGATCGTTCTCACATTCTTTTTTCTAACGACGTAATTAGCTCTATTAGAACTCGAATGGCATAGTGATATTGTCATGTCGCGTGATGTTACATCATTAGCACGTTTTCTTCGTTTTCTGTCTTGAATCACTTAATTGTTTTAATCATCTTCCGCTGATTAATCAGACTAAATATCCTTGAAACGGTCAATTAAAGTGTTGACAAATACTCATCTATTCATCTGAAATCACGTTCGATGCAATAGTCACCTAACGGTGAGTACTGAGTTTCCCGTTTCAGCGAGGGCTGTTGCAAATAAATATTTCAATCGTTACAAAATTCAGTCGACGTTACAGTCCTATTATGAAACTTTCAAGTGACCCCCTTAGGGGATCTCGCCAGGTACACTTTAACCCTGCCTGCGAACCACAGTGGAGGTATACATTTAAAATAATGCCGAGAAAGCAGGAAAGTGTACATTAGTGGCAATTTCCTGCGAGTGGAATACCAAACATACATGTTTTCGTACCTCTTTTTTTTTTCTTTCTCTTTCACGTGGTGGTAATCGCATTACGGATGCCCTCCCTGGGGGAGAGACGGGGATACGTGGGACTCCCCCTCCCTCTCCGAAGGGGTGTACCCACTAACTCCACCACGGTGACCTCCCTAAGCTAAAAAACAACAACTTGCCGCCCCCCTCCATGTTTTCCTACCTGCATTCAAGAAACACATTCTCTACTGGACGAAAAAACATTATATAAAATTTACTGTGCCGAAGAAACAAAAATATGATTGGGTCAACACTCAAGAACCGTCCTCAATAGCGTACAAGATCGTACGACAATTGATCTATCTTGAACATTTTCGCTATTTATAACAATAAAAAAATATTCCATAGGAAAAGATTCCGTAAAAAATTTACTGGACACTGGTGGACACTGTGACAGCATTTTAACCCTTTGCACTCCGCTGTCCCCTCTCAGGGGACATTAAAGTTTATTAGCGATTACGGGGAATTAATTTATTCCAGCGCAACTTTAAATAAAATATTGATTTTTTTGCAAATATATATTCCTCGATGTCAACCAATTCATATAAGTCCAATATCATTATAATACGTTACTTGGTTCCAAAATTATACTAAATAATACGAGGATTTGTAAATTTCTGCCAGAATGGTTCGGAGTGCAAAGGGTTAAGATTCTCATTCTTCGATGTAGAAGGTTCTAGAAAAATAAAAAAATTGTACAAATCAAAAGGCACTCGAGCTGGACAAAATGAGTTAAGACGAGGCTTCAAGGTCGTCTCGATTTCTCAAAATAAAATATTACTGGTAAACCAACAAATTGTTCAAGCTGGAGCAACCAGTCTACGATGATCTCTGAACGATCGTCTCTATTTTCCCATGTAAAGTAAAGTCGGCAGTCTAATTATATAATTCTTCTAAAACTGCGGAGAGCCTGTCGACAAGAAGAAAGCCATGAGCATATCAAAATTACCAGCAGCGAGGAAACAGGGCCAGGAGCCAGAAGAAAAAAGGCAGGCGCGTGCGATAAATTTTTCAGCGACGAAATTCATCGATGATTATTTTTGCACGGGTTCCTCGCGGCGTGCTAGGTCGGAACAGCTTGTCAGGCCTGCGTCGAGCGAAACTTTGCGCCTCGGCGAGCACGCGCGACGGACATAATCCAGAAAGGGTGTTCACGTCGAAGACTTCACCCTCGCAGTCCACGCGGAACAGGTTGGACCCCCTCCTCCCTCTACCAGCTGGAGTAAATAGACCCTGCGGAGTTAGAAGTCGCTTGATAAACAGAGGAACGACCGCGTTCAACGGGTTTTCCGAACAATCAACCTGTGTTCCGCGATGTGTGCAGAGGATAAGCCTTATCGGACAACGATTCGATCCTAATTGAGCGGTCGCGATTGAGAAATGAGCTCGATTGATGGTTGGTGACAGGTCGTTTGTAAACTCTTCGAAATCGATTGGTGAGGAGATCGGGACTCCGGTAGAGGAAATGTGCAGGTGAGGAAAGGTGTAAGGGCGTAAGGTAATGTAAGATGGCGCCTGGCCCTGATGGCACCGATGGCTTTTTCTGTGGTGACATCAGTCTTTCGATCTTTCTGCATCTGTGGACTCTTCTTCAGGGCAGAAAGGTTTTTGTTATCTTGGTCTTACTACGGTTTGCTCCCTTTTGATGTTTGTAGAAATTTTACCTCTCATCGACTTCTTCGTTCCAGAAATATCGGGGAGAGAGAAAAATTTAATTTGGAAAAATCCTCTTGAAAGATCCTGCTCTTTTCGAGGGGAATAATGTAGAAATGTTTTTAATCTTGAAATGAATAAAAAATGGCTAATTATTTTGACAAAGTAATGTAGCATAGTCACTTTTACTGCTCCGTGAACCTAGTGCTAATACGTGTGTACGTCCTCCACAAACAAATTCCATGTAAAACTACATGAAACACGACCGAAGCCACACCTCACCAAAAACTCGGTACGAAATTCATATCGTCGTCACAGCGAAAGATCTTCGCAGAGGAAATCTCATTGCTCCTAGCAAGTAGTCCATGCAAATGCGAATTTGCATAAAGACCCTGCCCGTTGCTCACACACAACGAGCCGGCAGCAACGGGGAGAAATAAATTGCCCGGTAAAATAGCATCGGGATCCGCTGAAAATCCGAAAGAGACGTGATTCCTCGGGCTGGGAAGAGGTGCCATCAGGATCGTGGAATAAATTTTCCGACAATAGGGGGTTGAGGGGTGGGGGAAGAGGGAGGGGCTTGGTCGCGGGGATAACTGGAATTGAAATAAAGTCGAGGCACGACAAAAGCGAGAAATTCGATACTACTTGAGGCGCGCAAAGTGGAGCAAGCGTTCGAGGGGGTAGGAGCTGCGAGAAGTGCGGGGGGCGAGGAAAAGCCGAGTCGACGGAAATTCAATAACCAGTAAAAGTTTCCGCGAGAGACACGCTTCTCTACTCCCACCCCCCCTCTTTCTCTCTCTCTTTCTCTTTTTAATCGCGTCCGCGTCAAAAGAAACAGACGGCCGGCAGACGAAGCGCCGCGTCGTGAAATTAGACGCTCGACAATAATTAATCTGGGTCGTGGGCCGGCGAAAGCGATCGATAGCAAGGATGTTCGACTTCGATTCGACTATTTCGGTTAAGAGATCGGTCCTTTGCATCGATTCTCCGTGGTATTCGGTTTTTCCCAGAATCGATTCTTCCGGCGTCCGGATATCGCAACGCCTGCCTCGACGCTGTTAAAGACCCGCAGACACCGAGACGTCGCGACGTCGTCGACGGAAGTTTTTGCCCCGAGCCGTCCCCGAAAGCGGGAGCTGACCTGCATTTTCGGGAGCGATTTCCGTCGCAACGTGCAACTTTAATCTCGATGCGACGCGTCCTCCGCGGATTTTCCACCATCGAGGAATTTCGGAACGCTTGAACTTGTTCTTCTCCGGCTGGGAACTTTGAGAACGATGTTGTCGATGACCTCGGTTCGGGCGGGGGAGCTTTTAGACACGTGGGAGCAGTCGTTGACACGTCGATTGTAGAATCAGATGGGGGAAGGAATTGAGGAATTTGTTTGATAGTGTGCAGAATCAGATGGTAATTATTGTGGCGAGGTTTTGTGGATTCCAGAGAAATTTTCGGTAGGTGGTGTATTGTTGTGGTTAATTGAGGAGATTTTTGTAAAGTTAAATGCAATGCTCTTTCCATTGCACTAAATAACTCCTGCAACTTGCGTGCCCAATTTCCCAAAAAAACACAATACCGCACCGAACACCAAAAATATTAAAAAATAATTCTGTCCTTTTACTCAGCGTTCCGTTTAATTATAAACCAACGATCAACAACGAGAGTTAGAATAAAATTAATCTCATCATAGCATGTCTAGATCCTGATACTACTGCCTAACAAATTACATAATTAGTATTGTAAATAACTGTTACGATCCAGGTTCTCCACTTTCCAACATAATCCCTGCACCGAGCCATAAAAATGTGAATTAAAAAGTTTGTCTAAGCCATCCTGTTAAAGGACGTTAAAAAAGTGAAAACCTCGAGTCCTCTCGAGCTGGATCCCCAACGAGAGCCACCGAGGATTGAACTTAAGGGTTGTTTTCACCCCCCGGTGAACGAGAGAAGGTGTCAAATATTTTCGCAAGAATTACTTCGTTCTTTAGCTTGTGGTCTGGGAACCTTGAAAATCCTGAAATTTTCGAAAGTTGAAAATTGAAGTCGACGATGGCGGATTAACAAATTAACAGCGTGATTTATCGCGGAGGATCCGTTTGCTAAGGTCGTTACGCCGGAGCTCGTCTCCAGCTGATCGATCCCCACCGACGACAGCCTCGTTTCAGAAAAGCACGGACTGGAGTGAGGGCTGGAGAGAAAATGGAGTCTGCGGACGGGCATTATTGCGACCGACTGTAGATATGGAAACGGCCGACTCCCTCCTTCCAACCGGAATATTATTTCGCCAGCGTTTAAGCAAGTGGGTCACGCCGTGCTTCTCGACACGGTTCGGCACGAGCCGAACCCTGCTCCACGAAATTACGCTCCCGAGTCGCTATGTAATCTGCTTCTTCGACTGCTTCAACGGCCGTTGAACACGACCTGGGTCTCGGGAGACCCGGCGACAAAGCGCCCACGTTCGAAATGTTCGCCCGAAAGTTCTATCTCCCGCTTCGAACGAGACAAATACTTAAATAAATTGACACTAGATCCACCGATTCGGTAAACCGACCCATTTTCATTTTATTTTCTTCCTGACGAACCGCTGAAGGCCATCCGGGTCTCTCGAGACCCGCACACAAAAGGGGTCTACTCAAAACGTTGCGATGGCAGGAAAATTTTACCTTGTGCTCTAAATATGAGAAATATTTTCATAAATCAGTACTAGGTACTTCGATAAGTTAACACTAAAATTACCATTTGTGGTAAACATCATCCATTTCAGCGTTCATAAAAATAAGTATAGTTACACAATATCGAACCTGCTAATTTATATCGGCGAAATGGGAACTCGAATCGAATGAAATAATGTTTCTTACTTTGTGACGAGTCCAGTGCCTTAATTTCTCCAATATTTTTAAATTATCGGAAACCGGCAACGTTTCTGCGACAGAAGACCATTAATAGGATTAATTTCGTTCGGCAAATCCGATTCCTCGTATAAATCTTCATGATTTATAATACGAGAAGGCGAAATAAGGATAATGCGGAGAAATAAATGTTCCGGCAATAGAAAGAAAGGAAAGTTCGAGGCAAACAAAACGTCGAAGCGGGTCGATGGATACGAATGCAATTTTTGGCGAATACAAAAGGAGAGAGGAGCAGGATGCATCGTCCTCGCTGAATTCGCGCCACTTTTTTAATGCTCGGCGAACACGGGACGAGATGCTTTGATGATTATTGTTGGCCGAATAATGGTGGATTACAACGGGGTAGGAGTGCAGAGTGGAAACGCTTTCAAGAGTTGCCGCCACTTTGTTGATCATCCCGGAGTGCTGAAAACACGCTTCGCTTCAGAGCCCACCAACGAAATACTTTTTCCGAGAGAAGCTTGTGTAACGATAACTCACCAAAAGAGAATTACAATAAACAGGTTTTGGCGTTGGATTCCCCTTCAACGACCGCTTAAACACTACTGGGAGAGGGGGGGAGGAATGTTTACGTTTCGCGAAACGAGGATAATACAAACGCGGCCGCCGGGGGATTGTTATTAAAACGCAAATCCAATTGTGAGCTTGGTTTCGCGTACTTACTGCAAGTTTCACGTAGCAAGATATTTAGACAGTGGACATTTATTCTAGTATTTTTGTAGTGAGCAAATTTCATGCATTCAGTATTAGAATCACTGAGAGAAATACTAATATTTTTATTTAATTTCTGTCCCTCATAATTGACTCAGAAAAATTTTATTTAGCATGAAAGTCTACAGCAAATAAATATTCGATTTTGATCTACTTGAACGCGAAGGCAATGAAGAAAATTGCTCTTTAATTAATCGGAGAATATTTCTATTTTTCAGGCGGAAAAAACAATTCTTTAATTTCTCCACTGCATAATTGGATTTGAAAATCTCTGTTTTTGGGTCACATTGAACGAAGCAGCGCACTGTCGGTTAAAGCAGCTGTCGCCACGCAATTTCCCCTTAAAGATGAAGAATGAGGATCTAATCCCTTCATAATAACGCGTGGCTCGAGTCTTCTGCAACAGTCAATCTTCCGCAGCGCGCTTCAATTTTGAAAAGGAGTTCATAATTTGAATTAAACATTTCTTAAAGGATTTTTCATCAAAAAGGAAAATCGATACTAGAGCTACTACAGAGATCGAAACGACCCAAAGTCTGTCGTTTAAAAATAAAAAAATATTAATAAAACCGATATACTGTATTATTTAGCTCGATAATATAACTCGTACGAGGAGCTAAAAATGGGTCAAATACTCGATACTCCAGCAACAATATATTTAAAAACTTCCATCCCGAATTAATGTTTCATTTACATTAAAGAAAATCAGGACGGTAAATACACGAATTGCTAAAAGCATCTTTTACACGGTTATATTATTTAATGTAAAAATACGATTTTCTATGAGGAGCTAAAAATGAATGATATCGACAGCTTAATACTCCGGAAGTAATAAATATTTAAACTTTCGTCTCGAGACAGTATTTCGTTTTAGAAAAATTACGAGAATAAAAGCATGAATTACTGAAGGTAATTTTTACCCAATTATATCGTCTCATACAGAAATTTTTCAAGGAACTAAAATTGGATTACAGTATAACCTCGTTTATACGTGACACAGATATTCCAGTGTCCAGAAATTTTGCAATTTCCACCGAAGAAGCAACGCGCGTCAATCACTTCGAGCAGAACCGTCCGGAGAAACTGAAGAATTGCTGCGCAGCAATTAAAAGACGATTAAATAGAAAAATATCGTTTTCTGCGAAGAATCAACAGCTGTTCCATTCAAAAGGTTCACGCAACCGAATGAAAACCAAAGAGCGTGGTTATTCCGCGAAAGGCCGGCGTTAATGACTGGTTTTTACGATCGCCGTCCATCCGGTTGTATCGGCGGTCTGCAGACGGTCTGCGGTATCTCATCGGCATGGAATTTGCATGTACCTCGAAGAGAAGAGCGCACCCACGCGTCCAACCGGGTAATTCCATTCCCGAGTCTCTAGCTGTTCGCCTCGTGACACGTTCGTTTCGCTTTGCTGTGACTCGGGCCGCTTGATTTCGAAACACGGTCACGTTTTTGGCAAAAACAATGCGCCTTTATTACAGTGCGTTCCCTCCTGTCCACTTGGAACCCCAGTTTCGGGGGTCGGTGAACTGGAGTGGCTCTAGGAACCATTGACACACTCCATTTTTCGCATTTTGAAGATAAAACGAAATCATCATCCAGCATAATGCAAGAACACCTAGAGTAAGGGACCCAGTTACTGTGCAGACACCAATTACTGTGCCTATATTAATTATATTTATTTTTAAAGCAATGAATATTAAAAAGTCAGTTATACAGGGTGTTTGGTAACTGGTGGTACAAGCGGAAAGGGGGGGTTCTTTCTACATGAAAGAATAAGTCGAAAATATAGAATAAACATTTTTCGTTTGAGGCTTTGTTTTCGAGAAAATCGACTTTGAAGATCTGTCAGGTTTGTGTGCTTTAGTATATGCAGGAAGTAGATTTGGTTGGTCATGATCAGACGCGTCAGACAATTCCTATCGAATAGCATGCGTATTCGCTGCATTTCAAACTCGATTTTCTCCATAAGGAAACTTCGGATGAACAAATTTTATTCTATATTTTCGACTTATTCTTTCATGTAGAATCACCCCCCTTTCGCTTGTACCACCAGTTACCAAACACCCTGTATATTTCATTTTTAATACTCACCATGCTCTAAAAATAAGTGTAATTAATATAGGCACAGTAATCGGTACCCCCACAGTAACTGGGTCCCTTACTAGAGCAAAAGTAGGGGCTTCAGGGCTTGAAGGGAAATTGTGTAGGCGATTTTTCGAGAATCGAGAAGCGTGTCGATACTGTCCGCAGCCATGCCGTATTTGTATCACGCAGCGGGCAATTTGGGGTTGCCACACCGTCCCGAATTTGTCGCGGGGACAAACCGGCGAATATAAATTCCCTGCTGCATAAATGTATTAAGGTCGTGTAAACGCGACGTGTACGCGACGCCGCTTCTTTAGGGGATGGTCGTTGTCAATTTTGTAGGGCGAGTCGAACCCGTCGTTCTTTGCTCTTCATTCTTTCTACGGGGGCAGAAACTTTTAATTGAATTTCTTCCCCGCGACTGCAGAAAATTTCGCGTTACCCTTGAACGAAGGGGATCAAAGCGGTGCCAAGCCTTTGAAGTTCACCTTGACGGCAGCAGCATCGACAGGGAGTTTTGCAGCTATCGGCCGCTGCAACGGCGATTTTCAATGAACCACCGATCTGCCAGTTCGTTAATCGAGACTCACGATTAGTAGGATTGTTTAATTCGATGTAATAACACGTCGAATAATCTATATTATCGCATGCTGTTCTACTTCATTTCGCACGGCCACGGTTAATTACCCTAATCACGCCGATACGCGAGCATTGTCATGCTGAATACCGAATTTAAAACTGGGGGTTGCTAATGGGGGGTAGAAAATGTTTATCTAGATGAGAACCGAAGTGATGTTAAGAACCGTAAATAAACCATAGAAAATTGAAGAACACTTTTATGTTACTTTTGTTACTTGTTACTTTATGTTACTATTTACATTATTGTGTATAAAGATGCATAATTTATGATTGAAATTATTCAACATTATTTCTACAAATGTTCAGAAAGGTCAAAGATAATTTACGAAAACAATTCAATGACTGCCGAGCAACTATGGCATTAGTTGAAGGATAGTTTAACCCTCGTACGTTCCTCGGGTGAAAATTCAACCATTTATTTAAAACAGAAGTGGGATTAAAATAATACGGTAGTCGAGAGGAATTATTAAAAGAGTGATGCTCTTTCTTGCAGGTACCTATCAAGGCCAGTGGCACCGTGGGATGAGGCACGGCTATGGCGTAAGAGCAAGCGCACCCTTCGGTTTAGCGAGTCATTACAAGCCATCGAAGCAAGTCAGGGCGTCATTGACGTCCTTGAGGAGTGCCGATGGTGGAGGACCCGTCGCACCGACGCCGGAACCAACGGACAAGAGAGACCGTCGGGTTGACGACAGCAGGGGTGGTTTTGTACTGAAAGCTAGGAGCGACGATCCTCCAGCCAGGAGGAAGAGCCTGACGGAGAAGTCCTTGAAGAAGGGAATTCTCTCGGTAAAGTGTAATTTTCATCCCGAAATCTCTTACAAAACATCTTTTGGTAGAGTGTAGAAATTAAAAACAATATTCCATATTTAACCCCCTCCTAATTTGGCACCTGTACTACCGAGTACAGTATTACCGCGACATTTCTGATCATATTCCTATTCAGCGGATCGAAACGCATAGAATAACGTATAACAGGTACTAAAAGCTTGGGGGGACTATTGTAAAGTTGAGCTTTCCCATGTATTCTTGGCCCTTCTCCGGGCCCATAATTTCTGTTCACTTAACGAGGCCATGCTCTTTACAGTATAATTATGATTTCAGGGGCTGAAAATTCGAAAACAGAGGAGCACAGGTGACTTGGAGAAACGCGGCACCGGTGGCAGTATTAGAAGCAACGCAAGCTCGGCGTCATGGATGTCGACGGAAAGCTCGCAAAGTCAAGCATCGGCATCCGTTCACACGGACAGCAACGCGTCCTTTGTCATCGAGGTACACGTTGCTATAGTACACTCTCTAAATCCCTAGCCACTATGGTGCTGTACGTTACCATAGTACAATCTCCAAATCCCTAGCCACCGTGCTCCCTTCCAAGAAAATATATTGAGCGTCATTACAGAGAAAGGAACGCTCAGAAAAGAACGTGGGCAGAGCGGGAGGATTACCTTAAGTCGGATGAAAGATAAGGGTTGCAAGAAAGAGTATAATGCTGAAAGAGCTCATTATTGCGACTGGCATTGTTAAAGGGCCTAGCCAATTAAGATGGTCAAAACTGCCCTTAGAGGTTTTTCAATGATTAATGAACCATTCGAAAGCTGACCAAGAAAAACCCCTCTGAGCAAAATTTCAACCCTCTATTTTGCTCGTGAGGGTAGTTACAGGATAAATTAGACTTCGAGCTTTTCCGCGCATTTTCCGCACTCTGATGCTTCCTAAAATTCTGAAAAAAATTTGGCATATTTTGAACCCTAAGGCGGATTTTTTAGAATTTTTTCAGACTTTTGGATGCAAACTGTGGTCGTAAAAAATGAAAAACCCCCAAAAAATCGGAAAAATGCAGGTTTCTCAAAAATATGAAAATGGATATAATTTCTACAATTCACCGGGAGGAAATTGTTAATGACGCTTCACGATGTTTGACCTCGCATCCCATAGTGTTCGTAACGAATCGAGTAAGATCGATTCTCGTGTCTTATTGAAACTTGTTTACTTGTGAAACACGTCGAGCACCTTTCCAACCCTAAAATTAAAGACCCTACACAAGAGACGATTTCTAACCTGAAAATGCTGGTTGCAGGACGAACAGATGGACGCCTCGGTAACGGAGACCTACCTGGGCGAGTGGAAGAACGACAAGAGAACCGGGTTCGGTATATCGGAGCGCAGCGACGGCCTCCGGTACGAGGGCGAATGGTTCAACAACCGTAAGTACGGCTACGGTGTGACAACGTTCCGCGACGGCACGAAAGAGGAGGGCAAGTACAAGAACAACGTGCTGATTACAAGCCAGAAGAAGAAGCACCTGTTCCTGATCAGATCGGCCAAGTTCCGCGAGAGGATAGAGGCCGCGGTGAACGCTGCTCAGAGAGCTAGCAAGATCGCTCTTCAGAAAGCCGATATCGCGATCTCCAGAGCGGCGGCGGCTCGCGGACGAGCGGAATTGGCGGACATCGGGGCGGAACACGCGAGAGAGGACTCGGAACTGGCTCAGCAGACAGCGAAGCAATTTGCTCCGGACTTCCGGCAGCCTGGCCTCGAGAGGTTACGGAACAGGGAGATCCCAAAATACGTGCCACCCCCGCAGGACACCGTTCCAGGGAAGAGTATTCTTCAAAAGGCCAGCAGCATGGACCAACCAGGTCCCCAGGGTCCCACGAAAAGCCCGATACCCTCTATGGAGGCCACGTCGACGACCAACACGTCCACCGTGAGCAACATGATGCAGTCGATCAGGAGGGCTAGCATGAAGCAGAACCAGCTGCCGCAGAATCCTTTGTTGGGCAATCAGCTGACCCAGAACCAGACCACGTTGCCGCAGAATCAGCTGACACAGAATCAGATACCCACCCAGGTGACTCCCGCGCAGCTCGTGAACCAGTTGCCGCTGAGCCAGCTGAATCAGACTACCCTGAGCGGACAGAACCTTTATCAAACGCAGTTCCCGCAGCAGATGGCCCAGAATCCCATGCCGCCCGGCCAGTACCCTAACAGTTTACCGAATCAGTATCAGCAGCCGGGACAGTATCCCGGGGCCCCGTTCGTCCCACAATCTCAGTTCCCTGTTCAGGGTAGTCCGTACGGTCAGCCGCAGTACCAACCTATCATCCCGCCACAGGCGGACCCGTACTCTTATCAACAGCAGCAGCCTAGCCCCCAAGGCTATCAGAATATGCAGGCTTATCCCAATCAGCAGGTGATCTATCTGTCGGTCTGCTTGCCTGCTCTGTTTGACTTGACGGGATTTTCTAATACGAGTGATCCGATCGAGTTTGTTTGATCTGGTTCTTGTGTTGGCCACCGTGATCACTGGACACCGGATCTTTAGGCTAAACACAAATTTTCTATCTGAATTCCAACTAGTTGGAGTCAAGTGAAAATTTATTATCTTTCTCGGTTGTACGTTTAATAGCTTGAACATACGTTTCAAATTACGCCTGCTGTCTAGTGATCACGTTAGACTGCGGATTTTTATGCGAAACAAATATCGTCCAACCCAATTGCAAGATACACGACCACGTAAACATTTCCAATGTAATTTTTAGATTCTTCAAATGTTTCTCCCGTTTTGTGCCCGATTTATTGATTTTCGTCGTAAATGCATAAAATCCGCAGTGATTGGAACGTCCACAAGAGTGTTGAGTTTTGTTCTGATGACAGAGTTTGGATAACATATATTTTCTTCATCATCCTGCTGGTCACAGTTGCCCGGCTAGATAATCCACATTGACGTCCCCATGACCCCCAAAGAAGCCTAACACCCTGATAATGCGTGATTAATTAGCGTTCGTCAGATCCTCGGGTCAATTCGACACACTTTTCTCGAATTCTGAAAAAATCGTGCGATCCGATAAGAAACCAATTAAACTGGGAAATCTAGGATCGATCGCTTTTGAGATGCTGCGCTACAGCTTCGGCGACTCGAGCGTGTCATGACGCTAACTCTGTCGGATTTATTTCAGATGACACTACCCAATCAGTACGGGCCTGGTCCAATGAACCAATACGGTTCTCAGCAACTGTACGGACAACAACAACAACAACCACCGCTGCAACAACAAACACAGGTTCCGCAACAGTATCAGCCCGACGGGATCGGGGACGCACAACGACCACCGAGTTCGACGAGTATACGAAGAAACAGCAGGGTCTTGACCCCGCAAGATCGACCCGGGACTATTGGCCAGACTCTGAACGACAGGTCTCGACCTTACCTATCGACCGCTGAAAAATATTCTCGGTTTTCGAAAGATAAATTTACCGCAACCCATAAACCACGGTATAAATGTTTATCGGGTTCTGTTGCCGCGTTGCCGGTCAGATATCTACTCACCGACGGCTATTTATTTCACGCAAATACTTTCCAGTTATACACGCCCTCCGGTTATGGCCGAAAATCATTAACGTGCCAAGTATCATACCTCGGGAAGTTTATGCATTTTTCTGATTTTATAGACACTTCGACAAAACGGTATTAGATTTAAATTAGATTCTATGTTCTATGATTTTTTTTTAACACGTTTATTAATAGTGTAATAAACTCCAAGTAACTGGATTTTATGCATTTATAACAAAATAGTATATATTGAAAGAATTTAAGAAAATTGTTATATTATTTTTCGACTTTTAAAGATTATTAGAACACATTGCCACTTGGTTTTTGTTTCCTGTAATTGTCTCAGAAAATTGTCATCTACATAAAAGTCGAGTTATCAAAGAATTCCATTAAGCGTAACAAAGTACGAAAACAAAATATCTCAGAAAAGTTATACAACTAGTAATGAGCGTGTTAATTATTATGTTGAGTTGGTCAGAAAGTCTCCTCGAATGGTTTAATGTTTCTAGATAAGTACTACATGGTTGAATCGACGCGAATAAAGTACAAGCGATGTCTATTCTATTGAAAAATGTTCTACCATCTCGTAGAGTTTTCATGCTGTTGTAATATTTGTTGTTACGAATAATACTAGACCAAAAAGGAGAATGGACTTCCTGGCCAATCAGAGAGATGCATAAAGTTCCGCGATCGAGACAGAAGATTTTATTGCTCGAAACTCGCCCGTGGCGGGCAGACTCTTGGTTCGCAGCAACCTGATTTTAATTCGGCCGGTTCCGATCGATCGTTTTACAGACTAGATCATTATAAGAGGCCGCCCAGCCGTGATAGTTCCGTGGATCGTTACGCTAGAGCGGTTACCCGGCTAACTGGATCGAGGCAGCCGTCCGTCGATAAAACCATCACGAATCCGCCCCAAGATATGCTCGACAGGTGACTAAAGTGTTCCAAATCGAACCGAAGAAACTCGTGAAAAATGCTTTTTGCAACAAATCATGTTTTTTTTTAGACGTATTCCAAACAACGTATTTCCAGTATTTTGTGACTCATTTTATCTCGCGAGAAATCAACCCCCTAAGCCTATTTGTTTCATTTCTTTGTGAGAACAATTTTTGTGGGGATTAATCTGCAGAATGATTTTTAGACGATGAGATGGGCGAATTACGAGATAAAAGATTGATTTCCGAATGCAGATCAACGAGAGCACCGAGCATGATCCGATCAGGGACACCTCTGAACGGATCAGTGGTGGGCAGCGGCACCGCGACGCCAACGTACGTCGCTTCGAGTTCCAGTCAGTTCGAAAGTGCTTTGCTGAAGAATCGTGGCCTTGGACAAGAGATCCTACCGAGCCAGGGACAGCCTAAGCGTACCGAAAGCCTCTACGTCACTCCCGGACGCGGTCCAACCGCATCCGGTGGTGGTGGCGGTGGCGGCGGCGGCGGCGGCGGGGGCGGAGTACCGAAGGTGAGTCCTCCTACTATAGTAATTGATCAACACCGTATAGATATTATTACATTTATTTATTACATATTCCTATTTGTCACGCGACACCGTCGTCCTGGCACATGCCTCACGAGGCGAGGGAAGCGGGCCCTGAATCTCTTGGATCTTGAATTTCATATTCTCTACCACATGGAAAATCAAATTTAAATACACTAAGCAATATTTATTACAATAACAATAGCATAACGTGACACTGTGTACCTTGCTTCTCCGAATAAGAGACTAGAAGTCTCTGATGCGCTTATGATAGCAGCAAGGTAACATAACGCTACAGTGTTTTCTCGATATGTGTCAACAAAGAGGGTCTTCCCAGCGACATATATCGTCCAGGAGATACTATTCTTTGATCCACGCTGAACGTCTATCCCGTATATCCCGCGGTAGTGGGAATAGTTCTGCGACTTTTGTCAGCCAGGTATTTGCGACATGTATCGAGAAAATACTGTATAACTGGTCAGTTTGGAAATTTTAAATGTACTAGATGGCATTATCATAAAAGTAATATAAGATGACATTACATTACGTAACAGTCTCATTTAACACAGTGTCTTATTAAAAACAAAACCGGATTGCTCCGGACTTTGCATTAGTAATAACTAGACCGCGGATGTTTATGCAATTTTCAACCTTCATAGACCAATTTTAAGAAAGTGAAATGAGATAAAATCCTATTTTTAATGGGAACAGCCTTCATAGATCCAAAACAAATAAAAATCGTATAACATTCTCTCGAGTTTTTTATTATAGCGTTTTTTAAAAATTTCTAAAAACCATACAGATCTGCAGTCTAGTAATAACATACCACAAAAACGCAACAATCAACCAATGGCTCTGGCAACGTTACGAAATATGTATGTATTTGCATTCAAAGTGCATCGTTTAAGAATAAGACCTTCGACGTTATTTTGTTATCACTGACACATCGTTACGCAAATGTTTATGTAAATTACGAAGAGACTGGTGTAGAAAAACGCGAGAACAGTGAAACAAATATTTTCTATGAAATCGAATAGATACTGAAACAAACATCTCCTAATTCGTTAATTGTTGTTAAATAAAGAGATCCAAGAAGACGAAAGGCCCGTTTTCTGCCCGAATCTCCCTTAGTGCATCATTTAGGCGTTTGTCACTCTCTTCATGAAACTGTCCCGAATTACGAATTCTCCGGGAAACGTCGAAATAAGAGATGGTACCGCGGTTTCATCGTAAACGGGGATAGTTCGGCGAATCTCGTGCCGACGAGACGCTTTTCCGGGGAGATTGGAAATACCGCGGCCCCGTCAAACAGGATAACAATCGTTCGACTGTTACTCGTTCGCTCGCGCGTACCATCCGAGTTTATGGCCCGGCAACGTTTTCTCACGAAAAGGAAATGCCATCGGGCCGACGTAACCGCCTCTATACAGCTCCGACTATTCCAAGTAGAGATCCACCTAACCGCCACGTATGTAGATTGTTCAATCGATCGGTACCGTAGATCTTTGCCACCAGAATACTCGAATTCGGTCGCTTCACTATGCCTGCTGATTAGTCGCATCGTACGATTTTTCTCTAAACCCTTTAGCTGTCGAACAAAATCTTTGCTTCGCAGGCAGTGCCGCCCAGGTGACAATTTCGACAAAGCTTACATAAAACGTAGATCTTAAAAAGTATTTCATATAAGAAATTTCTTTAGCGTTCATTTCTAGGGTGAAAACTATATTTTATCTCGAACATTATTGGATGCTGGGAAAAAGTTTCTACGTGAAGACAGATTTTTAAAACATTCTTTAATTCACTGTACTGCAAGAATCCTCCTCGTTAGTATCGTCACGTTTCTTATAAAAACTGATATTAACTATTTTAATCCTCATTTTTAACCCTCGCGCCAGAGGGGGTTTCAAATAAACTTAAAGAATTATCGAATTTGGTTTTGACGTAAGTTTTGTGAGAATCGAAGTCTCTTTGGCGGCACTCCTTGTCAGTATAGTTGCGCGGTAGTTGCTAGCTAGCGACCAAGACTTAGCCATGCACATCCGGTTCTTGTTGCCACCGTGATCGAGTGGTTTCGTTGATGAACGATCGACAAGGATTTTTCCGGAGATCGGGGAACGATTTCGAGCGTTTCCTCGTAGAATTTTACAGGGCCATCGGATCGACCACGGTTCTACGACCATAAAGCTTCCCCCCCCCCGTGATTCGATGCTACCCTAAACGACCTCCTGCCTCCTGACACACGTGTCTCATCATCTCGTCCATCCACAGAGCCCCGTGAAACCAACAACCAAAGAACATATTTTGCCTCCCACTGTATTCTGTATCTTTTCTCTTCTCTGTCGATTTTGTCTGTCTGTGTAACTGTGTGGCATTTTGTGCTGTGTTCTGTGCATGCCATCCCAGGACGCAGGCCGGACGGTCCCCGCCTTCGCCGCAACGTCGAAGGGCCGCGCAACCCTATGAGTATAAGTATTATAAATAAATAATGTACACACTGCGATCTGCGAGAGCAGGCGAAGCTCAAGCCGCGGTTTCGTCGCGTGTTCACTCGAGTCCTAGAAAAGAAACGGCTCTCGCGATCTCACCCTGGACGTCCCGGCGATGTATGATCTTTAGGGGATGCTCCACGAGAGGGTTAGGGTACCTTGATACCCAGGGGTGGTGTCCGGGAAACGTTTAGCGAGGGTAATTTAGATTAAGATCCCTCGTGCTGATGGACGGACGGAGACCTAGGTAGATTTACGCTCGTTGGAGGATTTTATACACTTTATTTTTTTATAATTTTAGTGCTCAGAGTAGGTTGTAAGTATATATACAATTTTAGAACCCCCAGGTTAGCGAAGTGTACCTTACAGGGTCTAATATTTATTGGTAGTGTCCACCCCTTCGACTTTTTCGCTCTTCATGGGCCTCCATTCAATGAACTGTTTTGTTTAACAGTCTCTTGTAAATATTAATTTTTAGGGTAGTTAGAGGTACGAATTATTAATCGTTTCTGGGAAGAAAATTGTTATTGTTTTATACTGTTGATCTCTCAAGGGACTCTTTAACGGTCGAACATTAAGTCTGCATTTAATCGTAGTAATTTTATGCTACATTATATACGCATTAGTAAATAAATGTACAAAAGTTAGATCTATGGAATCCATAAAGGAAAGTGTCACTCTTTCGGCCCGTTGGGCTTTTGTGAAATTTTTCAATAGGTTCAATAAATTCTGTTACGCCTGTACAAAAATCATTTCCAATAAGACACGGTCGAAATGAACAAACAGTTCAAACTAATAAAAGTGGGTAGTACCCTCAGGGTACAGCATTTCTCCCGAAGAGACTGTACAGCAAAGCACCGTTCCTCAATGTCCCGACAACATAGTCTAGAACAAGCCTAACAATAGAGCCTAATGATCGTCCCGTCCACCGGTACGTTAGTTTAACCAATTGTTCGTCGTGTCGCAGTGTATCTAGTGCTCATAGAGTTCAATGTCGCAGGGTGTAACGTTGTGTTCCGTGTAACCGAGGCTACTTGTACAGCCATGCTTTTACTCGCTGAAGAAGCAAACGAAGTCGATGCTAATCAACTTAGTAGAGAGACTTTCTCGCTCGCTCGACGATCCAGGGTGAATTCGCGAAACGGAGCTCAGAGAGAAGAAGTTCTTCAGCAATCGGAAACGAGCAGGCGACGCACTTTTCACATTCCGCCCGGCCAAGCCGGTCCAGACGCACATCCCCGGACCCAGAGATCATATTTTACGACGTGAGATTTACGTGATCGTGAACGATAACGTTCCCGATCGAGTCTGTGCCAAAGTGACCCGGCCACGGTGCTTACGCGAGGAGAATCGTGCACGCCTCTTCGATCGATCAAACATCGTTTCCAACCGAGACCACCGATCCTCTTTTTGGCGTGAGATGTGTGCATTAGGTGTGGAAATAAATTCTTTCTGAATTCGAGGCGGTAGCAAAACATTCTACCGAAATAACAATTAGAAGAGCTCAAGCTCGATTAACGACTTCAGACCGTTTTTCACGACGAAAACGTTGGATTAAGGAACGTTTTAATTTTGTCAACTGTTGCGAAACATACGGTGAAACATAATAGACAATATTGACTACATGTTGCCAGATACTCTCATATTATCAATTTTTAAACGTTAATATTTACCTAGGGGTTCATTTGAAAAATTTACAGTTTTAATGTAGACACGTCAATTTGGTCGAGCAGCTCTAATAATGTGTCTACAAAACAGTAGAAACGAGTGAAGAATTTAAAAATATTTTATTTTGCATAAAAATCCGCAATCTAGTAATCATCCACCACGTATGAATCACAGAGTCAAATAAGTAGACGGTATAAAAGAGAAATTTCTTGCACAAGAAAAATGCAACATCCTTCGCGATTATGCTGAAGCTGAATCAGTTTCGTCAGCCAGTAATGGCAAAACGCGTTTCCGCTGTTTCGTTCGGCTTCAGGTTCCAAAAGATTATGTTTGGACTTCGAATGCTAGGTATTAAGAGAGAGCTCATTTCGACACCTAATACATAAAGTAACGGTTTCGAGTCTAAAAGAACCGGAACTTTGGACGGGCACGTTCTCGCAGTTTACATCGTGGCCCGTCGACGGGAACACAGACCGGAACCATTGTTTGGCGTGTCGAAAAGAAAAATATTTTCAGATCGACACTTTAGTCTCGACGGTCCACGGGCCAGACTCTGCGCGAGGCTGCGAGACGAGAAGCATGATAGAAAGCTAATTCGGTGGATTAGGCGAACGCTGGTTCATCGTGCTCGACGACAGACTGCGCGTTGTTTGCACACGTGGCGGGTTCGATCTGTTTCGATTTTGTGATCCGAGTCCGGTCAGAAATCTGTTCGGTCCGAACACTAACAATTACTGAAGACATTTTTCGGAATGTGGTTTTTATTTTTCAGCAGTTAAAAGAATTTTTTTCCCGTATCAAATATTTGTAATGCATTAAAGAACATCTGAAACAGAATCGAAAGGCAGCTTTTGATAGAACCGACTTTTGTTAAATTTCGTGATAAAAAGTGTTTGGCAATCGTCTCTGTCGCACGGAAAGAAAAAGTTCTGCCAGGCGGAAAAAGAGTGTCGAATCGCGAACAATGCAGAAAGTAAGGATGACTCAGAAATTCGAAAGATTGAATCCGCAAACAGTGTGTCACCGTGAGTCACGAACGGTGCAACCATGGTTCACAGACCCCGTTCATTATGCGGCAAAAAGGATCCACTTAGCGGGCACCTTTCAAAAATCCGTTCCGCAGCCTCGTCTCGTGGACCGCGACTTTTTTCCGATTTCTTAAGGTGTGAATTAGCTGAAGCAGAACTTGTACCTGGTCGTAGATTGTTATTAGCCACTACGTATATAGACGACTCGCGACGTGCGGATCGATAGGCAGTTTAACCCTTCCGGCGTAGAGAATCTCGAAGTTTAAACGAAAATCCTAGGGAAACTATCGCGGATCGAAGTAACTCCTCGATCGGCGGAATGATAGATACTATCGATCGAAGAGAAACGAGAGACAAAGTGCTAACAAGGCTGAAAGGGTTAAGCCGAATTTGGGCATCGAACGAAACGAGCCGACGTTCTTTACGCCTTCTTGTCAGAGACAGACGAAATTATTTTTTTATGGGAAGCACAATAGACGTAGCGGAACGATGTACGGAGATGTACTATGATCTCGGATTGTGCACGCGAATTGCGCCTAATCTGCCGATGTTGCGATCAATTATTATTTGGATAATCCTCTGCTCTTAGGATGTTATTATCGATACAATTTTCCCTTGTCAACTCCACGTTATTCGAGAGACAAAGCAAGACGCTGTTCCCTATTGGTTGGCGAGTCAGTGACGCTAGTGGGCGGAGACAAAGGGGCGTGACACCGAGCGCGCCGTGGGGATAAAAGCGAGATACTAACCAGAAGAAACTGTATTATACTTGTTTACCTAGATACAAAAAAAATCAACAAGAGAGACAAGAGTAAAACAATTCGCAAACTTGATTTTTCTACTCGGAGCAAAATGTTTGTCCCCCAAAAACGTTACTATGAAATTCCATAAAAAATTCTCGAGGTCACTTCTAAGTAAGATTGACCCTGTAGAAAGTGAAATTTGCGAGTCGCAGCATCGGCAGTAATGGTGACGCAAGTGCAACGAAAGCACAGCAAAATTGCGCGAGACATTCGCAGAAGATCCGCTTTGACTCCTCCCCTTGCTTCGACGCTCCGATTCGAACAGTTCTCTCCGGCAGCCGTGTAAATAACACGCTCTCTCGAATCCACGTCGCCATTTTCCGTTGCCACGCCCCCTCGAGTCGACCGTGACTGTCGAGAGCACGCACGACCACGCACGCACAGAAATTGATTTTTGAAACCCAGCACTCGGTGTCTACGTCCATTAATTAAGCGCAAGCATCGTAACGACGTCCATTGATTAAGCAATTCGAGGAAAACCGAAGAAAGGTAAGGTTCTGCGCGCGGTGTGGAGGCGGGGACCCGGTTTCGTTGTCAATCTTATTCTATCGCTCTTGTTTCTCCTTTACACTCTGTTTCTAAACAAGCTTCGAAAAATACCCGTCCCGCGAGCTTCCCCTCATCAAAACAGGGTACGCCCCACCTCCTCTTTTATCCGAACACTTCGATCCGCCTACCGTGGGACTTACTTTACCCCCTCCGCGAGGTCACTGGCCACGCCCACAATTCCCCCTCCACCGACACTCCACCCTCTGTTCTGACTGGCTCGGTGACTTCGCGGGGCCTGCCAAACGATGATCTTTCTCTCCTCCACCTCCACGCCGCTTGTTTGCTCCTGTTTTTTGATCAGAGACATTATTTTTCTAACGCATGCTTCTATGACGTAGCGTCAGTCTGTAAAGTTTATGATATACTGTATACCAGTTCCACAGGATGGGATATATTATATATATATACATTGTATGTGTGCAGGGCGTTCGACTACCTGTCAAATATTTTAAGGGATGATTGCACAATTCAGTCTAAAACGTAAATTAAAAATAACAATTTTTCTGTACCAGCTATATTCTCGAATTATTAATAATTAAAGTCAGAAATCCTCTGTCTCACTCTAACTTGATTTACAAGCAATTACAAGTAGAGCGATCTTTAATTGTTAATATCTTGAAAGCAAAATCCGTACAGCGAAATGGTCATTTTTGATTTTTGTGTTACATTGACTCACAAAATCACCTCGGAAAATGTTTTAGTCGGTCAACCTGTATGTACAGACACGCAGACACACACGAACACAAGTTTCGTAGAGATAAGTACGGAGAGACAGTAGTGTCTAACTAATTAAGTGGTAATACTGTTCAACTGGTCGACAAAGACAACCCTTTCGAGATGCGGAACCATGGCGAGCAATTTTCTTTTTCTCGCCACGTGTCCACGAGAGAACGGGGGCTTCTGGGAGCTGTATTCTTGCGTTTATTGTACTCCCGAGAACGGAATTCTCGAGCGGACACGCGGCGAGAGTGTAATTACTTTGTAAAGGCTAATGAGACGATGATCTGGAGCTCGCTAACAGTTTGAAATTTTCATACTCGGGTACGGATTACAACGGACGCTTTTCCCGGAATTACGAGTTCCAATGTAACGAAACAGGAAATTGTGTAAAACGAGAGGAAGAATCGTTAATGAAATCGCGTGCGACCGGGCTTTTTAATCATCTTCGTAATTAAAACATTCCGTCAGACATGCTGATTAATCTCCCGTGACAAACGGGTTATGAATTGAATCCTCGGGGAGTATATTGCCTCCTCTCCCCTCTTTCTTGCGCAAGGAGGCGTGGCTTAGTGGGAGGAGCTCCTCCCGTGGCTTGGAGTGGGGATGGCGACCTTGACCCGCCCATTTACGCTAGTTCTACCGTAATCTTTTCATTTCTCTGTGATAAAACGAACTTCTCCAAGGAAAATCGATGTCAGGCTTCTCGATCGGGTTGATCCGCGTCACCGAGAAAGCACAAACGTCAGTACCAAATGTGCATTATGACTACCGATAACTATAACTCGAGATACCTCTGCTGAACTACTAAGATTCCTCGTCGAACTAGACCAACGCGGGAAAGTATTAATCTTGTGCATTAGGTGCGGCCCCCAAAAAAAAATCCACTGACTCGTTCATGTGCATACACGAACACACACACACACACATACGAACACGTACGCGTATAAATATATCAGATTGCTCTATTTTATTCACGACTTTTTCACAGTACAATTACGAATCGCCTTTCGAGCGCCACGTTGAACTTCTTAAACGTAAATGAACCGTGTATACTTTTCGACGATGTTTTTTCTGAGATCAAAGTGAACAGAATATTCGTTTCGCGGACAACAACGCTGATTTCTAAGGCCGCGCTCGCACCAGCCAAAATTTATTCTGCAATTCTGCCATGTGATTTCGATCTGCAAGCAATTTTGATCAGCGTGAACTCGAATCGTCCAGGTTTCCGATTTTTCAGACAATATACAGAGCACAGATTGCTCCGTGGGGCTTTACATTGGCTCCTTGGAAATTCGGAACGCCGAAGCCACGCCCACTATAAGAAAGCACTATGCACAGGAAAATCGATGTTGACAGTCGTCTGTCCCAAACGAGGATTATTGTCCAAGGTGCGAGGGTTGCATAATAAATGCTGGTTCGTGGGAACGCGGCCTGATTCATCATCTTGCTCAATCCACGCGGTAACTAAGCGTTTCTACGAAAATTTTTAAAAAGCATTTCTACGGCTCGCGTGTGTGAACGTTTCCACCGGAAACAGGCCTGTTCCGAAAGTTTCCTCGATTTCCCGATTCAACGTGGTTGCAAATCGTACCTCAACAACGGTCGTGCCTAAGGAAACGAAGCGAGAGCGACTGAGAGATAGAGAGAGAGAGAGAGAGAGAGAGAGAGAGAGAGCCGAATCGAATGGAACCTGGAACCTTGCGGGCGAAAATAACGCGTAGGAGAGACACAGGCCCGGCTGTAATTGAATCTCCCCAAGTTCCTTGATCTTTCAAAAACTATTTTTTAACGCGGCCGCGACGCGAACCTGATGTCTGTGGTTGTTCAAGTGCCAAGCTTTTCGAAAGTGTCTTTTCGCGAGAGAACTGGGATACAATGCGCGGATTCGGGCCGACGGGTGTGGCACTGCGAAATTTGATCGTTTTCCTATTCATTTCCCTTCACACTCCACGACAATATATTCGAAATTTGCCTGCACAGAAATCGAATCGGTTTAAATTTATGGAAATCGATGATTTTCTTTGAGATTTCGCTATTTTTTCCGGTGACGATTAAAGCAACGAAAACGATGATCGAATTTCGGTGGCACATTTGAACGATCCAGCGAAATTCCAAACAAGTAGATATTCCGTGTATTTTACTATTAAAGAGAAAAGAAAACTCAAATCGTAGCGTTGTATTAGTGGAAAACAATCGTAGAGAGTTTCGACTCGCATTTAGAGGAACCAGATCGATAAGCCTGAATGGCCGATGCACTCTCGCTTCCAGGTTGCATTCCGAGGAAACGATTTCGACGGCGTAGAGTGATCGACCGGCGCCCGAAACTCTGTTAATTACACAACGATAAACTGTGCAAACGTTGGTTCGATGTATTGGATGTATTTATGTACGTGATGTAACAGCGTTATTGGCCGACAGATTAAAAGTATGTCGATTAGGAGGACGTTGGATCATTTTCTCGTCCACGATGCCTCTCTTCTTAGATCGTTTCGATCTGTCTGAAGTTCAAGACTAAACACATTCATTTTCGGTTCAAGCATTCCTGAAGAAGTGGTATTTTATTCTTGGTACCACTGTTCTTCAGCAATGTTAGTTTCGTTTGTGTGTTTTATTTTCAAGACATTGTTCGGTTTATTTCAACTATTTCTAAATTTTATTCGCGATCATTTCTAAGGGTTGAGATCAAAATTCGATGCTGATCATGACTCATAAAGACTGTACAAGCGTTCACAAGGTATTGCAATTTATACCTTCAATGTTACATATTTCTCTTGTCCAACAGAATTATTTTTAAGACGTTGTTTTACCGTTTCAATCATTTCCATGTGGGGTGAAATTGATTCCCGCGACTTTTCGAGAGTGGTATGAAATTTTGATGATGCTGATTCATAGTGGAAGAACGCATTCACTGAACAGCACGTTCAATGGCACCTCTGTTCGCCGACAGTGTTGTTTCCAAGACCTTGCCAAGGAAAAATCGTCCGAATCTTTGCGTAACAATGTACGTTTGTTTAATTGGTCGCTTAAGATGGTGCCAAGAAACCGGTGAGTTCTCGCACGTACGCATAGTGATGCATGCGCTGGTCGGGACAATACATGTTGGCGTGAAAACTAACCGCGGTATTTTGGTAGCTCGTTTCGGGGGAGCGTCCGACAATTATTACCAATGTCGCGTTGCGTCGTTCCAACGAATTTCGGAGGTAAACTCGACATTCCGACGAAACGAATTCACGTACAAGCATGCGGTACGTCTCCGCTAATAACCCACACTTCCGGTTTCAAGCATTTACATAGCACCCAATTCTTTTTTCGTACACGGAACAGGAAAATGTGCAAAAATGCAATTTCAAAGTGTATAAAAGCCTCGGTAAAATTTTTATCTTCTATTGAGTGCATCAGCGACTATTCAAATATTTGACAAGAAATTGGAATTCGTTTACATGCATAACAGTTGCCCGTACTATTTTATCAATATTTGAAAGGCAATACTTTACATATTTAACTATTACGTACGCAAAACGTACAGAGCATATGCATATGTAAATGATAAATAATATCGTATCCCTCGTAAACATTTGTTGCGGAAATACTTGTGTCTAGAATATTTCAACGAAAATATTTCTGGACGCAGCTGCTGTGCCACCGTACAATTATAAACTATACCAGTCTCGATATTGCTACGAAAATTATTAATATCGACACAGGCGTTATACGATCACATCGGAAAGAATCGGAGCTCATCGAGAAAGATACGAAACACAAGTATGCACAAGAAAATAGAATGAAAAGAACGAAGAGAAAAATGTCTAGGAAATTCAATGCCTGAAGTAACAACGCAATTGAAATAAACAAAGTGGAGATGGTATCAATGAAGCGCAAAAACAGAGTGGGCCGAGCCCCATTTTGGCGTGCAGGGGATCGAAAACAGAACTCTCGAAAATCGCGACGAATTTGTTTGCATACCAGCAAGATGAATCAGAGAACGCGAATTGCGGGTTCGGCTGGTTCGTATTTGCGTAACGATATTTCCGGTCGAGTTTCGGCCGTGAACGGCTCGAATGGCGGTGCACTCTGCCCGCCATCTTCGATCTAGTCAGCTGTTGCTCGTGCCGGTGCCTTTAATTAACCAAAACTGCTGAACTTGCTCCTTAAATCTTGGCTATATTTATGCACCAAACCATTACGCTTTCCGACCGTTCAAGTGCATCGACGTAAACAGCGAATCATATTAGTTTCTTTCGAACAACCTGGCAATTTCAATTCATACAATTATACTTTCGTCCACTTTCATTCAGTTTCGTTCACTTCCGTTCATTTCGATCAACGAGATTTTGAGCAATGGGTTAAACGATTGAATTTCTTTAAAATATTTGTAGTCTCTATCTTAACTCGTAAACTTACACTTTCGTTCATGGTTTCGAAGCAATGGGACAATTAAAAATATTAAACCTTTGCACTCGAAGTTATTTTAACTCGAAAACGAAACATTTCTTCCGATCTAAAATATTTTCCTTCTATATATTTGTTTTTCATGTTGTACCTACGAAAATGGTGGAATTTACTCGTACAATACTGACATTTTTAGTAATTCATTAAATCCAAACATATTTAATAATGTAAAAAATATTTTGAATAATGACATAGCAATTTTTAGTGGCGCCTTATAGTCACCATTCGAGTGCTAAGGATTAATCCTGGGGTGTGTCAAATATTCTTATTTTTCACTTTAACTCGTCAATTTACAAAAACCACAATTTTTTACGAATTTGACATATTAAGTGCATCTACGCGAATAAAATGATTGCTGGTACTGTTTAATTTATCTTATACATTAAAATAGCTCAATAGATCACTGAGGGATTGTATCCAGGGGTTACCAAGCAACCCCCAAGCCCTTCTCAATTTTTATAAAATTTCAGAAAATATTCTATACACGTATAGAATATACGTTGCCATCATTTCGATTCACGAGAAAAAATCCACCCCTAAAATGAAGCTGAGACCACATACGGGGGCGTCAACAGCAAAAACATCTATAAAAAATCGAAATCCTCCAAAAAAAAGTCTCGGAAATCTGAGCTCGTTTAAGAAACACAAGTGTTCGCCTAGCACGTATTGAAACCGACAAAATGGCCTTCGGCGAAGCTCATTCACGCAACCAGAAGCTCGACCAGGTCCCACAGGGGAAATCAAGGTCGCCGGACCTTAGGATCCGCGGTTTGTCGTCGGGGCGCACCTGAAGCCAGCCTAAGAATAGCGTCGGATTCCGGGCGTTCGACACATATGAACGAAAAAGCGAAACGATTCCGAAATAATGCCAACGAAGCGGCGCACGGCGACTAGCTGCCATAAATCAAGCAGCGGTGGATCGACAAGGCTCTGGCAGCGTCGCGGACACGGAGCCGTGAGCGTCGCGACGCTATTTCGACGAGAAAATAGTGGGGCGTCTCTCTATTTCGGTCGGACCAGCCAGGGCCGTTCAGTCTGCGGCCTGGCTTCCTCACCAGGAGGCCGCGGGTCCGAATTTCCCATTTTCATCGTCGCGAAAACACGCGAAAACGTTCTAGGGAAAACGATTCTCCGGTCCCGAAACAGGCCCGGAAAAGGGTGGCCACCCCCTGGGATCAGTTCTGCGGGTCTGCAGCCCGCGATTCGACACTTTCTGGACCTAGTAGACAACCTCTATCGAGACATAATACTTCCTAGACCGAGTATACAAAGCTCGTCTACCAAGATTTAGCCACACGAATCTCTCTTTTCGCAAGATGTTGCGTATCTAGGCAGACTCGCGAGGTCCACAATGTGTTAGAAAATGTCCAGGGATAGTCAGTGTTGCGATGAACAAGGTGCATCAACCGGTGACTCGAACGAGATAGAAAGTTTTTGATTTGCTCCTGGAAGAAGTGAGAGGACTCTTTTCAGCAAGATGTTCTGGTCCGAGCCCGACGAAGAGGAAGAGGCGCTGTTATGCAGCCCTGCCCTCATGGCCAGGAGGGCCTCGGAGTCCTGGATCGTCGCGCCTCCTGTGGAGGTACGAAAAGGGCAAGGGCTTGACGATGTCCTCCACACGGTGATGAGATTAAACTACCCTCTCTAGCGACGAGGATAACGGGGGGACACCGGTCGAGCGTAACGGGGTTTTGACACTAGATTTACGGCGCCTGTCAATTTGAAATCCCACGCAAGTCGTTATTCTTCGGCCGTGTTGACTATGATCGATGCGATTCGTGCTGTTCATGCTGTTCGTTCTTCTGATCCTCTAACTTTGTATGTTTGTGTACCATTCAGCTTCCTGCAGATGTTCTGGTAAAGGTGTAATTACCGTAAATCTAATGTTAGTTAAATTTATACATGAGATCTCTGCCTGTACTGGAAACCGTTTGTTTTAGAAAAATATTTTACACGTGTTTATCTAGGCGGTAGTCTACCTTGAAAATCTTCATGTCTGTTTCGTTGCTCTAAATTAACTGAAACAAAAATTGTAGACCACATTTTTCAATCTTGGATCTTGCAAATCAGAAAGATTCAAATATTTTTCTAGAACTGACATCGTATAAAGATTTGACCAAATTCTCATACTAGGTTCATATCAGTATGATCCTAAAAAGCAAATGGTTCCACTCTTTGACCTCTGGCCTAATCCGATGTTAGTTAACAAGCAAAGATAATTCCCTCATGCCCGACATAACCGGACTGCGGACTTTATGCATTAAAAATGCGGATAGAAAAGATAAAGGTAAAAGATAAATAAAATTTAAAAACATCAATACGTTATCTACGATTGTTATTAAAAGGAGGAAAACATTTTTATCTTGAGCAGCTGTCTCTCGCAATCGAGGCGGACAATTTTTATTTTGCATAAAGGTCCGCAGTCTAGACAGAAGCTTTTAAATAAATTTACGAAGCACGCGCCACTAAAATGTCGTACCTTTTAACTTTGAGCACAGCATCAAAGAAGCGACGTAGTAGTTAGGCCAACGCAAGTCCCTTGTAAGCCTCGACAACATGAAAATTTACGGTGCCCGAAGATACGTAATCTCTGGATTCTACTATTAATCTAAGAGCATTAATGCGAGGCTCCAGAAAAGGAGGTAAAAGGCCAAGTGCCATTTTCTGAGAGCTGGAAGAACCTCCAGGACAGGTGTCGGTATCGACAGGTGCCACGGTTCGAAACCCCCGTCGAGTGACATCGGTTGATTCAGCTGCTGCATGAATCACATCGGACGATGATAGACGAAAGTGCAGGAGGATTACCGTCCGGTAAGCATCAGAGTACGGTGGTGGGGAGCGAGGGGGGCCGGAGAATTAATGGCAAGCTTTCCTTCGCCGGCATCACGCCACATTATCGGTGCAATTAACAATGCTCCGGAGAAATAACCTCGAAACCGACGATAGAGTCTCGCCGACCCGTGGCCAGAGATACCGCACTAATACGAGACAAGAACTGCAATCGCAGCAGCTAATTAAAGGCAGCGGGGGCCCCATAGTTTGCTGAATACTATCACAAGAAGGGGGCAGTGGCGGAGATTTAATTTTACGCCTAGTATAGCGCCGAAAAAATCCGCCAAGATAAAAGAGAGACAAGAGAGAATCGGTTTCGTTCGCGATTTTTCTTGCAGTTGCGAAGGCGCTCTGGATTATAATAATCTCCGGCTCTCGTTATCGGATGACATATTCCGGTTCCGTATAAAAGTTACTGACGAGAGGTCACTAGCATCGGCGTAACATTGCCAGGACGCATAATCTCTAGCGGCCTGGTTATCGTGTCTTGAAAGATTCTTCGAAAGCCGAACGAAAAATTGGTGTCGAAGGTCAACGCTTGCACGAAGAACAGCGTGCTCTTCGCCTAAGTATTACGTGCGATTACGAGCGAGGCTGCACGTTTTGGAACGCGTCCAAGGATTCCCCTAGGCTTACACACCCCTGGCCCGTTTCCCTAGAACTCGCTCAAAAACTTCCAGCTAATGAACACGTATCCGACGCCGAACAAGTTGCCGTTTCTTGCCTCGGACCGGTTCCGAACCGAGCTTACCTTTTGCGTTCGAGTGGCGACTCCGAGGCGCCACAACAAATTGCTATTATAGATCTGTATAATGAAAGTTCTAGCACGATATGCACTCGAGCGACGACTCTGAGGCGCCACTAAAAATTGTCACATCTACATTTATTAGTAAACGCACTCAATTATATACAGGGTGTTTGGTAACTGGTGGTACAAGCGAAAAGGGGATGATTCTACATGAAAGAATAAGTCGAAAATATAGAATAAACATTTTTCGTTTGAGGCTTTGTTTTCGATAAAATCGACTTTGTATATGCAGGAAGTAGATCTGGTTGGCCATGATCAAACAATTCCTAGCGAATAGCACGCGTATTCGCTGCATTTCAAATTCGATTTTCTCGATAACGAAACTTCGGATGAACAAATTTTATTCTATATTTTCGACTTATTCTTTCATGTAGAATCACCCCCTTTTCGCTTGTACCACCAGTTACCAAACACCCTGTATGTGTCAAACGAGAAAATACAGAATGAAACTATTCTTGGTCAAAAGAAATGTCTAGATCCTAGAGTTTAAATTAATCTTACAATGGTACCTTAAAAATTCGTCGTTAATTAAATATTCATAGACCGCGGATTTTCATGCAAAATAAAAATGGTGTAGAATAAACAGGAGCCAAACAGGAATTTCTTTCTTCAACATAAGCTGTCTTTAATCCATCTCCCGCTTTAAGTCGCACCTAATTTTTGCCATAAATGCACAAAATCCGCGGTCTACTGATCAGCACTGCTCAGCGAAATTCTTGCCGAATCGTTTCCGGCACAGAATTTCGACTGAAACCGGTGGGAGAAAGTAACGAGCAATGATTTATCTTGTGGTATCGATCGGAAGGATCTTCCACGATGATTTACGGCAGGACCCGAGAAAGGATGTCCCCTCGCGGATGCCCTTTGTCCGTTTCGGACACGCTACCTGCACACGCACCCCTAGAATTTAAGGACTGTGTCCGTGGGCCACCTCTCTCTCTTTGTTTCTCGTTTCCTTTCTTCGTGCAGGCGATGCCACCGGCGGCAGCGGCGGTCTCCCTTCAACGAAAAAAGTCACTGCCGGATGTGGCACAGCCCATCCAGCTGACAGCGAGCGCACCATTGTCAAGGGAGGAAGTCAGTATCCTGAGCAGCATGAGGAGGGAGGAGATCCGCAGGCAAATCGACGAGAGCGAGAGGCTCAGAGCCAACCCTCTGTTGTACCTGGTCAGTCCTCAGGTCAAAGTGAGTATCGTCCAGGAATTTTCCCCTCTTTTCCACGAAACTATGCTTCAGCATGTTTACACTATACTGTGAGTCACTACCAGAGATCCACAAAAGCGCCAAAGATGATTTCCTCGACGAAGCAAGGCTCTTGATCGCTGAATTTCTACGGCAAAGAAACATATTTCAATTTCGCACAGTCAATTTTGTAGTGAATTTTAACTTTTGTGGAATTTTGGTTGTAACGTACCGACCGAATAAATAAATTTCCCACGAAAGCATTCATACAATTTCATACAATTGTTTTCTTTCTTATTGTAAATTCAAAAATAGGGAACACATACCGCCTTGCTGCATTTATTTACTCGGGCACCGCTTTGTGTAATTTCTTTAACATTTCTGCGTGGTCTTGTGAAAATATGAAGTCGTTTTGTGACGTGGAGATTAACGTTTCGAAACAGAAGTGCGTGCAAAATGCTTAATTCATGTTTGTTGTGGATGTAGTAAAGATTTACGTAGCTGTTTCCGTTTTTTTAAGCGTTGTTGACCTAATGTGTTTTCTCCAATCACTGTGAGAACTGGTTGTTACGTAGCTGCGTAGTAGCTTTGAATGATTCACGCTGCATCGCACTGGGTTACAGTGTTTGTACACACTCATCCGGTCGTTGAACATGATATATCAGTTTCGGAGAATCAATAACAACAATCGGCAGTGGATTTTCTTTTGTCCTTTTATCTTCGAAACATCGTGCTATGGATATACGTGTACATAGCATCTACATGAATTAATCAGTGTAATCAGCCAATATTGAAGGAACTTGAGCAACCGATACGAAATGTTAATGTAAACAACAATTAAATCAGCCATTGTCTCTGCGCTTGTGAAATGTGAGGTAATTATTCGCAATAACAATGGCCATTGATCTGCGCGTTTGATTTCAATAGGTTTCGTATAATGTTTCTTCTTCGAATGAAAAATAAATTACAAATGCATTGGGTGACGAGAGATGAATTTGATGACAACGATAAAATGACGTGTTCGGTTCCTTTGTCTCTTTCCTTCATGAAGAAATAGTATTAGTTGATGACAAAAATGGATTCAGTGATATCGTTGGTAGTAGGATTTATTCTCATTCCGATTTTTATAGTTTTATTGATGAATAAGCAACACAGGCTATTATTACTACCTGGCTTAGATTAGACCGACGTCCATCAGTCTACTCGCTGCAGTAAAAGTTTATCTAAATCTTATCTCTTCTGTCCCGCCACGTACAACTATGGCGTACTGTATCGTGTATTTATAAAGTCTGATTGAAAGGTGTCTCACCATTTCTGAAGGACGACGGGAAATTGATAAGGCCAGAGAAAAATCAATCGGGGCTGTCTCATCCAATAAGCCCCTTTAGTCATAGAGTATAGGGCCCCTGGTAAACTTGAAACGCAATCGCCATAGATAGGAATTTTTTCGAGACTTTCATTTAAAAAGAAGAAGATTGTAAGACATACAAAAATTTTGTAGGCTTTTGGAAAAAATTGTTAAGTCTCCCAAAAGTTGTAGGACCTTCGACAAAAATTGTAAAGTCTCCAGAAAAATTGTAGCACCTTAGGAGAAATTATAGGATCTTTTACAAAATTATAGAACTGCTACAAAAATTCCAGGACCTCTGGAAACATTGTAGAACTTTCAGGAAAATTGTAGGGCTCGCAGAAAATATCGTGGAACCTGATAGGATCTCCCCACACAAGAATTTTAGGGCCTATGGGCCCTCAGAAAGATTACTTGACCTGCGAGAACAGAACGAGGCCTAAACTATCATCAGCAGGTCAGTTTAGGGCTTCCGTGCCCTGGGAAATGGTCCCAGCTACAACGCGACGTTGCCATTTCGAAAATGCGGGTCGAATCGTTGCGTAGAACGAAAAGTAGACGCAATAACCCAGCCGTGTGGTAGCCTTGGTGAAAAAATAAAGAAGGGGAAAAGAGAGAGAGAGGGATACGTAGAAAGAAAGAAAAAGCGAGAGAGAGAGAGAGAGAGCGGGACAACCTGACGGTCGAATCGACGACGCAAAAACGCTCACTTCTTATCGGACGATTGCGAGAGTAGGTCGCGCGAGTATTGATACGTGATTATGAATGTTTAATCGAGCCGGCCGCTTTGAATATCCGGCCTACGCCGGTCATCCTCTGAATCGCAATTACCTGGTGCGCACACCTTTCGCGATAAACAGCAGCCACGCGCCGCCGATAAGAATATTCTCGACGCACTCGAGACCGACTAACCGCCGTTACGCGCTCCTAAGCCCTTGATCAACAGACTTCGTTTAACGTAACAGAGTAACTAATACACTTATTATTACACTTGTCGGTCCCGCTTCTCGTCTTTTCTTTTTCTTTTTCCCGCGACGCGTTTAGACAGACTATTTTTACTATCACGGTCCTCGCGTAACTTGAACAAACTTGCTGCATGAGCCCTAACACAGTGTGACGGGAACTATTATGAAATCAACTCCTTTGCACATTCTTGCACGTGGAGGGACTGTTATTTTTTCTAACGATACGCCCTATTGCTGCACTGCCTGCTGGATTATCAGCGAAAATTCCGATTTAGTCGTAACAATGCGTTCGCACGCTTTTAGATGTGATTGTGAACGCTGCTTTGCTAATAGAAAGTGTTACTAGTTAATATTCACAGAATTGTTGATTTTTTAGCACTATCGTTCGGTATATTTATTTTTGCTAGCATTCAATAACGCAATATAATACGGATGTTGTGTTCTATCTTATCAGATCAAATAAATTGGGTGCAAGAAATTGCTATAAAAAGTAGGATTCCTAGGATGGGAACCTTCTTGATTCGACTGTGGATTTTTAAGAAAAAATAAATTAATTTCTTAATAATAAAATACAAGAGTCTTTATAAATTGTTCACTGTTTCGCATTTGATCTGCTAATTTTGACTGTAAACGCATAAAATCCGCGGTCTGTTGCATCAGCAATGTAGTGGACAAATTAACTAACAAAATACGATAGAACGATAGGCTAGAAACACCGATAAAAACGAAAAGAAAAATGTCTGACGAAATGATTGGTTTCCAGGACTGGTTCTCCCGGCAGAAGCTCGTGATGCTGGTGCTGTTCATCAACATATCCCTAGCACTGATGTTCTTCAAGCTGCTGACGTAGCAGCCAGCCGACGATCGGATTCACGGGCTCGTGGTGGACGTGACCTGAGACACGGGGGCGTCGCGACGCCCCGAGTTGTCACCAGAAATCGAAGAACCGATGAACACGGGGGCAGGAGCGCGCCCCCGACGCAGACCACCGACTAAATTCTACAGAACCGTTATCGAGCGATCAAACTCGGATCATAGATCGGGACGAACGTTCTTCAGGAGTCGGAGAAGAGACAGCAGCATCGGACGAAACGGCAAGAAGACGAAGAGCAACAGGAAGACGAAGGACTTTCGGCCGAGGACGAGAGAATTCGCGTCGAGGTTTACGACACGATCAAAACACGGTCGAGGCAAACGAATCACGAAGTACAAGCCGGGATACTTCCATGGCGATCGCTCGCGGAAGGACTTCCGGTGAGCCGGTTCAAGGACGACCAGGATCTTTGCTGGTTGGAGAGAGAGAGAGAGAGAGAGAGAGAGAGAGAGCAGCACGATTCTTTTTCTTGGACGGGTCCGGCTATTTCAGCGAACCCGCCACCGGCTGTATCATACATATTTTTACACCGAGTATTTTAATATAATAATATTTGTAAGGGCTCCAGACGGGCCCTCGCTGGGCCCCGATGCCCTGAACACGGTGCGCACAGACACGAATCTCTCTTACACTTTTCCTTTTCGTTTTTCTTCCTCGACGACCGGGCTGGGCACCGAGCTAAACCTCCGAGCGTCGAATAAAATGTAACTTAATTTTCAACTACGATTTTCTAATGTCGTCTACTCTAATTAAACTCGAAGATCAGCTGTTGAGAATTTCTCAATAATTAACAGCGACAATTGCATTCGTGATTCAACGAATTTTTCGAATTAATGTAAAATAACAGCTTCTTCTGAAATTATTATTTAAATTATCGAGCATTTTTTACACACAGCTCAGTGAGTAAGGAACCTGTTGATCCCCCAGTGTACGAACTAGGGTCTGTGAGATCCACGAATTCGTGCTGTTTTAACCATCTTGAACCATTTACCTGTGCCATTGTCTTCGGATTCAGGAGCGAAGGAGGAGAGTAAGTTGCGTTTCATTCGATCTTTTTTAAATGTAGCCCAGCACCGGTCGACTCGACGATCGACTCGAGCGCGGACGACCACACGATCACTTTTATACGCGACATTTAGAGCAGCTAGTGGATCATTTTCAAGCCGAGACGTTCTCGCGGTCGGGGAACCTGGACGGTCGGAAGGTATTTTTCAAAACGTTTTTCGGACACCCTGTATATCGAAAGGGGTTCTTCGGGCTCGAAGCTTTTTAAATAAATTCGCTGGATCGATTTTAAGACACGCGTCCACAAGCATTCGTATACTCGCGAGAATCGAAACACGAAGCATTGTTGACAAAAAGAAATGAGAACACTTTGTTATAGCGATACGCAACACTGGAAAGATCTCGCGTATACAATATTACAATGCACAAAAATGTTCTATATCGATTACAAGAAGCTGGAACCGAGTAGGAATTTTTTAAAGTGCTATCAAGTTCTTTTTAGAAAATCTACTCTTTCAAATTCTACTAATTTTTTGGCATGAATGCGTAAAATCCGCTGGTTACACACAAGCAACGAAATTAAATCTTCTCGTGTGCAGCTTCATCATGTTGTAAAATCACTTTATCAATTAACCTTCGACGATGTTAAGAAACAATGTCCCAATGCTTGTGGACGATAGTGCACATTGAAGCTAGGGCGACGAGTTTCGAGTTTCTATACGATTGTTACGGTTTCTACGATTTTCGGAGCGAGAGAGAGAGAGAGAGAGAGAGAGAGAGAGAGAGATTGAGAGAATTGTTGTTGTGTGATTAAACGTTACGATGTATTCATGTGTTATCAACGTGTCCATGTAATTGTATGGTTGTTGTGCGGACGCGCGTTGTTTCCTCCGTAGCGTCGCCCTCTACGAACCCCTCTAACGTCGTATTTTAGTCCCGATTACGACGCAATCGATCGTATGGCAGCACAAAATCGATGGCACAAAGTAGCCAACGAGGACGAGGAGAAGACAGCGGTTTCTGGATGTCGCGCGACCTTACGGAGGGGAAAATGTGTATAATTAATTACGCGAGCTCCATCGGGAGACCACTTCGTCTACGAAGTCTATTCGTGTAGCCTTGCCTTCCACGCGAACACTGTACATAGACACTATTCTCCGATTTTTATATACACATAGCTGCGCACGATTTCGATCGTCGCGATCGGATTTTCGCCGATCGATCGGGACATGCGGATCGAGACTAGAAATTTGCCGAGAGAACTTTAGGGAAACAATAATTACACTGTGCGAAATACATTTGCACTTTATGGATTTTTAACTGCGTGAAATCGGTTGTTTATAGATTTTCAAAGTCGTACACGATCTTTAATTTCTGTATAATTTCTACAGACTATTATTTTGTTAAAATATTTGTTTTCTGTATTGGTGAGGAAACGTGATCCCTAATTTCGATGTTACTATTTCTTAATATTAATTTTCTTTTGCAGTTTTAATAAATCTTAAGTGTCTCTTTCATTTCGATAACTTTTTAAACGGAAATACCTGTAACGCAATATGAAACTATAGTATCTTGTTCAGGAGAGTCCAAGAAATAATTTAACGCGAGAAACAACCGCATAATTGTTATGGTGTATCGCTTTACAGCAGCTTCGCGAATCCACGTTTTGCGTTGAAAATCGTTGAGAAACGTTTAACCAGATACGTCTCGCACAGTGTAATGGCCGCGTCTCTTTGTTGTTAAGGTACGATTACGTCACCGATTTATGGAGACGTACCATGAGAAAATGAACCAGCGATCGAAGATCGAAGCATCGTTTTCTCTCGGCGCGCGATCTTTGTATTTTCTCGACGGTTTCGAAAATGTCGACATTGTACACGTGCTGTGGTAGATATTTCAAGGGACTCCGAGCGTCACCGACATTTCCCATCGGGGGTCAACGAATATTTTACAAAAGCGGTGTCACCGTGACGCGAACATTTTTTTTCCTTTTTCTTCGACCGTTTCCTCCCCCGCAGGGGAAAATTGTGCTCGCGTGACGCGCGGACCGACGTCGATCTTCACGCGCCGGGCTGAAGGTCGATCACGGTGATCTCGATTTCACCAAGGGGATCGAGGATCGGCCTGCCTGCGCTCAAGCGATCGCATTTTTTTCTAGCCTCAGGCGTAGCTTGTATACCTAGGTGAATTTGTAAATAGGGAACGGAGAGGAGGCGAGAAAGTGTGTGCAAGAATGAGAGAGAAAGGGAGAGAAAGAGAGAGAGATAGTGTGTGTACAGAGTGATTCACGCGAGACGGAACACCTAAATGTCTTTTGCAAATGAGGATGCAGTGACGTGTCCAGCAAAAAACTATGATGCTCATTGGGACGATTTAAACAATTTCTCGGTGACGCTGAGGTTTAAGATATTTGGCTTGGAGGACGTCAATCATTTTTTAATGACACCGAACTCTTTTTTCAACAAATACTAGACATTGAACCATTTCTTTGTCAAAGTTAAAACTGTTAACACATCACACAGAATTGATCAGAAAATTAAAATTGCAACAAGGAATTGGCTTCCAGTGTATTTTTGACAAATTAAAAAGAAGTAACCTGAGATTTTTATTTATCGGAAAAATCATCAGAATTTAACATAAATGATGCTGGTTCTAAAAATGTTGAGGATTTGTAAACCAGTCTTGAAATGAACAAAAATCGTGTGAATCGTGTGTGAAAAATTGAGGGATGTGATTTTTGTTGGACATTTTCCTGGATTTTCAATTACGCTAGACACACCTGTGGATCATGTCTGTCGTGAAACGCTTTGTACGCACCATGATCGATGCAGTTTAGTTGGTCAAGCACGATTTCGTTGATTTGGTTTAGTCTTTCTCGCGGGAGACCAGGTTTCGAGACTATTTTTCCAAAGAAAGAGGACACTCGCTATTTTCATCCTACGCTATAGTATATACATATACATATAGGTATATATATACATATACATATATTTTCCTCTTTGTACCTAACACTAGCACTTTTCGCGCGTACCGTCTCGAGTACTTTTAATCGTCGGCGAAGTCCGTTTAGGATGAAAATAGGGAGGCGCGCGTTGTTTCTCGACGTGCTGGATCCATGATCGACGATCGAGGACAGCGTTCGCCGTCGTCTCCGGACGAAAACGGAAACATAAACGAGCGGATAGCTTCTCTTTTTCAGAGTTAATCGCGCCGCGTCGATTCGACCGTGATCGCCCGTTCGGCTTCATTTCAATGGACCGTGCGACACACGGGGATCGACGATTGATTTTTTTGTAACGAAGATCGTTCGTAGGAGTAATCGAAGAATCGCTATTTGTACCGGCGAGGTGTTCGCTCGCCGAGAACATGTACTGTATATATATTGCAACTATGTACGCATATATGAATCGATTAATTAGTATCACCAGGGGAGAGCAGCTCTAACAATTTGATAAAAACGAATCCGTGCGAGAGAGAGAGAGAGAGAGAGAGAGAGAGAACAAGTGAGATAGAGTGAACGAACGAGTGAAAGTGAGAGAAAGAGAGAGAGAGAGAGAGCGTCAGAAACAGGGGAAAAGAAAAAGGGTGACTGAAAAGTTTCACGGAGAAAGTGACGGGCATTGTAGGGGATGTTATCCGAACCTACACGCGTTAATCCATTATTCATTACTGCGTCACAAAAGCCATATCACGAATCAAAGGAGAAAAATTTCTAATATGTATAGGGACACTAGGTATATAAAAAAATATCGACCGAACGAAAAACGAAAGAAGAGAGTCAAACGATTAGTTATCCGATTGCTATTATACACGAGGAAAATCTATGAAACAATCATATGTATATTTTAATTGTTATCTATTGATTATTATCGGAAAAATTAGCATATCTCGTTACTATTGTATAATATTATTACTATTATTATGATTATTACTACTATTATCGCTATTATTGATTAATTATCATTAATTATTATTATTATTATTATTACTATTATTGTTATTATTATTATTATTACCATCACGATCATCATTCTATCGACGGCTGCAAGGGAGACACGTTGAAACGAACGGTTTTAGCATAATTATATCGGACGAATCATCATGAAAACGACGAGAACACACGATGGGGCCCACTGTCATTGTTGATTCGCGAAGTAAAACAAACAGTGATTCAATAAACTTGTATCATAACTGGCTAATGTCGCCTCGTTCGTTCTTGCTGCGCTCGCGCTCGCGCGTACGCTGCCGATGACGCCTTTCGGCGCACTCGACCGCCATTTTTGATTCCACGAAGCAACAGTCTTCGTAGTTGCAATGCTGTGTTAAATGTTAAAGAGTATTTAACAACCGAATGTCTCGAATTCATTGTCTTTCTAATTCACTTTTGATATTCAAACTCTTTAAAACTATCATCACGAAGCTTAATTACCAAGTTTCGTTTTACAAAACAAGAAGAAAGCTTTACTGATATTTTTAGATGTGCATAATTGAGTTAGACTCATAACATGTACTCGTAACATCGTTAAAACGTCGTCCACAAAAGACTAACAACAGGAAACGGAATAATTTCCTAGAATATTAAGCATGGATGACGCCAAATGGACGCTGTCGATTTGTTGCAAAGCTCGGAAACAATTGAATAACACCCGAGAAGTTTCAATTTCCGGCGTGTTTCGTCGAAGAAAACATTTCCGCGCGAGAGCGTTCGTCTTCGAGCGGATTCGCAGCGAGCGCGCGAAGCGTTATCGTGCGAAAGAAGGAGAGGAGAGGGGAGAGAAAGAGAACGAAGACGTCGGAACGAGGCCAACAACTTTTCGTCTGGTGCCTCGGATGACAAAAGCCCGAGTAGGCGTTAATTGCTTCGCAGCCGCGAATAAGAAACGAGTTTTTCACGGTCCCTGACCTGGCTCGCCGCTTTTTACGCGAAACGCGCGAATAATCAGGCTGCCATTACGCTCCGGACAGAAGGTTAACATTCGACAAATCGTCTCGCCTCTTCTTTCCAATAAATCGAACGTGGTTCACCGCGAGCTTAACCTTCAATTGGAAAAATGATACTTCGATTATTTTCGCTTGGCTTCCTCGGGAACGAATCTACCAGAAACATATTGCACGATGTTACGTTCTTGAAGAGGTTCACTTTATAGCAAACTGTGCTTCATTTATAATCTCGGGTGCCTACTTTCAATTCGTCGTTGAAATTTGTTGAGAAGAAGAATAGACACCACCTGGAACAAGTAATTCATGACTCGTCTAGTAATTTTAGCATTAATATACATTTGATGCAGTGCAATTACGGAATCGAACTACTGTAACATCATCAAGCATCAAAGAAAATTCTAGATATTGGATATACAGTGAATTCTCGATATATATCGGTTTTGCTAGCGTCGTGTATCATCCAGAGGACATACCCGAGCCGTGTTATGTTTACACTCCTCAGCCCCGAACGGATTATACTCCGCGGTAGTGGGGACAATTCCGCGACGTATTATCACCCAGGCCTTGGCGACATATATAGAGAAATTACTGTACCTCGCAATATGTGAGAACGGAAAATTAATTTTCTGGGTTTTGTCGCCTGTTTGCAAAGCGTAAAAATTCAGTTCACGAATGATTTACCCGCGTCAAGGTCGAGATACAAAGCCCGCACGTGAATTCGCTTCCGCGTCGATTTTTCCCCCGAGGTGTATCGCGATAAAGAAAAACGTGGGGGAAAAAAAAAGGGAACGGTTAATAAGGAACGTGCACTTCCACCTTTCGCCTATGCTACGTCCTGTCACGTGCTCGGCTTGACCTCACGGCGATACCATCGTCCACTATATCGATGTCATGCTGGCAATGCTCGTAAGAGAATGGCGAGCGAAACGTTACCGAATCTGATACCGCACGCAAAACCTCGTTACTTACTCCTCCGCGATGATCACGAGGCCCTGAAATCGAGACGATCACTGGGACGATCTCGGAGAGATGATACCACGAGCCATTAAGCATCTAGTGGCCGGCAGCACGAGAGAGAAGGATTAATCAGCCAAGGACACCTATGCCGCGAATTTTTATAGCTACAGGAGTCGGGTACTCGAGTTGCAACATTTCGAGCAATCTGTTGCAGTCGAATTTTTATTCTCATCTGCAAGATTTAGAATAATCTGTTGCCATCGATAATTTCAAAGTAATCCTCCACAATTAGTAAATTTGCAATTTTAATTTTCCGTTGCGACATTTGGAGCAATCTGCAGTATTTAAATTTGAATTGCCACACTGTTGGACTAAGTTGCGGTATATTCTGGTAGAAATTTTCCTTGAACAGTTGAGAACAATATTTGCCTACCGTTCGAATTTTTAATATCATACAACTCTTATACAAATAACCACTGGAACGTTCGAAGTCCTTTCTGCTGCTCCAATTATCCATAATATATGTATTATTCCGTTTACAAAAAAAAAAGATGACTGTACTTCTTACGTACAGATAGAACGTCAGAACGATAACAGAGTGATGTTTTTAACTATATGTTTGTCTACAAAGAAACGTTTCACATTTGAAATCATAATGTGAGCGATAAACTCTCAAATAGTGTTGTTTATCTCTGTCACGTGTAAGCTAAACTTCAATTCAACTCTGCCGAATTTTCATACAACAACGACGCTTCGAAAATCGTTCAAACACTTTCGCTATTGACCGGACATGCAAATTTCTGTTTCGATGAACTACCTGTTGATTATCGTGCTTCTCTGGCAAAAGTTCGCATCGAATGGTCACGTGGCCGAGAATATGCACATGCAAATCGGTAACGGACTTGCTTTGTTTACGACTAACGATATTCACTTTACTTAATTGCGTTGCAATCGCAACTTTAAAACACCTGCGATATGCTTCCTGTCGCGGTAAACACCTTTACCCTTGGTGTTATTGCGTATTTCACAAGCAATACACTGTTTGCTCGCCAACAACGATGAATAAAATTCAATTGTTAGGGAAGGTTTCAATTAAAAATTGTCTAAACATCAAAATAGCAAGGCGAGAAGTTGGAATAAACTGTGGGGCTGTAGGGTCAATCAATTTCGCTGCAGTAGCTTTGCTAAGGTT
Organism: Seladonia tumulorum; assembly: GCA_913789895.3. NCBI lineage: Eukaryota > Metazoa > Arthropoda > Insecta > Hymenoptera > Halictidae > Seladonia > Seladonia tumulorum. The sequence goes on from OU565274.1 coordinate 7,220,138, forward strand.
TTCATTTTCTGGAAGCAGGTACTGTAAATACTCGATATATGTCAACAACACGGGTCTTGCCAGCGTCGTGTATCGTGCAGGAGAAATGTTTACACTCCTAGGCGTCCGAGGCCCCTGACGAGGTATACTCCGTGATAGTGGGAATAATACGTTTACCATACGTTTATCATCTAGGCTCTGGCGACATATACAGAGAAATCACGGTATGTGTTGGTGAACAGAGGAGAGATCGGGAGATGTTTTACAGACGATCCTTGTGGTAAATAAATTTGAAAAGCCTTCTTGAAAATTAAGATACATCCTAGAATGATCATCCAAAGCTACCAAGGTTGATTTTTTAATTTTTTTGTCTATCGTCGCCGCACTGTGCGCTGCAGCGAGTCGCGCGATTGTTCGTAGTGGAAAAATGTAGAAGAGAAGGCGTGCGTTTCGTCTCGAACTTCGATTGCCGGCGAATTACACGGTCGATAAGGCGGCGGCACGAGCCGAGACAAAAAGATTCTAAATTTAACCGATGAATAATTCCGCGTGCCCCGGACAGGTGGTTCATTCGTCACTGGCGCAACGACTGTGACGAATTACGCGATGCACCGGCCGCGAGATCCTCCAGGCCGATAACTTTCCTTTACGTTTCTCCGAACGCACGTAACCCATGCGCATCGCATCATGGCGGCCATGCCGCGCCAAGATCGTTTCTACGGGCCAGAAATATTTGTCGGGCCGAATATAGAACGGTGTCGCGTCTTCGCTCGCTAGATAAAGCTATTGCGCGGAGATTATTGGCCCGCAACGAACACTATACACGTGCCGCGATTTTATCTGACGACCGCCGGTCCCGTTGCCATTTTATCAGATCCCAGACACGGAAAAGCAAATGTCTTTGATTTTTATCGGCGTACCCCCCCCCCCCTCCCCGGTTCTCGTGCGTCTTCTCGTTTTCCTGCTCCGTTTCGTCCTCGTTAACGTAACCCTTAATTGTCTTCTGTTTCACCACGGGCCCCTAATTGATTCAAAACGAGATATCTTGATCGTCCACTTTACGCGTTGACTCTGCCAATTTTCTGCGTCCCACATAGGCAACGTCTCGCTCGCTCGCAGCGGAGATAAATGATACTCGCCACGCTCATTAATTACTCGATAGCACAGTTTTTACTTTGTACTGTTATCTCGGTTCTTCTGTGCTTCTGTTTTCCAAAAAAAGAATTGTAGACTGCAGGCCAATCGAGTTTAACCTTATCTCCAGTTTGCCAAATGATTTACGACAGAAATGAAATTCCAGATAATCGAATTTGTTGAATTCAATTAGTTATAAACAGCTTAAATCATTCCAACTTAAGTACACGTTTGCTATGAACATATTTCTGCTGGTCGACAGCAAAGAAGAGTGACAATTAATAGAGTCGCATCTTATCTTATTAAACTACCGGGTACCTTGAATTTCATGAAAAACCTGTCTAAAAATATGCAAAATCGCTGATACAACTCTTCCGCAGAATTAAATTTATTCCTCACACTTCGACAGTTGAAATCGCTTCAATCTGCATCGTTTCGCAATCGCATCGGTCTACTGCAACATTTCTGCGGCGCTACGCTCCATGTAAATAATTTTTACGAATTTTTCACCGCAAATCAAGGATGGCAGAGAACACGAAGGCAGTCGCCGTGCGAACACTCTGATTTCGGTCGGTAAATCAGAGGTCTCTTCGCGACGCATCGACGACTCGTTCCTTATCTGTCGTCCTCCTCATTATGCTCGCTACTGTGTAAGTGTTCTGCGCTTGTCGTCGTCGTCGCCGAAGAAAAAACGATACGAGCAACGGCTGATAAACCACACCGAAGAGCAGAACGATTCTCGACGAACAACGCGAACTGGCGCGGCGAAGAAAATTTTTCGAGCGCGTCTTTGGGCGTTTTTGTTCGTAACGTTGTGATTGTAACGAAATTGTTCGGCAAGGTGAATAAATTATCTTGTGAATTACGCTTCCCCGTGCGCACATTTGTCGACCTTGCTCGCACACGGAGCGCTGTACAATCGCATCTCTGGTTTCGTTGGTCGTATCCTTCACCTGAAACTCGCCTCCAACGGAGCGCAACGCGAGCGACTGCCGTTACTGAATATTAATTTTCTCGTTCGCGTAATCTGAACTTATATAATCGTCTAGCAGCGATAACGCGGACCTACCGCATGCTGCCTCTTCGATTACAGACATTTGTCAACCGCGGGAAATCAACGTCGCCGCGCAATCTTTCCCCGTCGATAGTGCGTGGGCACTTTCGTGCTAATTAGCCGGCAGAGAACTAGTCCCGCCCCGAGAGATTTCCGTGCTCGAAAATCTGCCATTATCAAACTCAAAACTACCTTCAATATTTTTTTTTTAAACCCCACTTCCCGGAAAGCAAGAGTTATCTCTTTTCTGTCGAAAGCTGTTCGTTGATATGCGAGCTGTAGGATAACAGTTTTATAATTACAAATTGCTTTACCGTTTCTGAAACAATTCCTGGGAGTTCAGATCAATTTTTATATATTGGATTTAATATTTTTTTCTAATGCGAGTAACGAGCATTTTATATGCTATCTACTAATTTTGAAACAGTTAGGAACAGATGCAATCCTTACACTGAAGCGATCATTGGGGCCAGAGAAAGATTAATTGACCATAGTCCATCTTTAAAGAATTACTAGTTAAAAGTTTGCTGTAACGTTTATCAGTGATCCTATACCTTGTAATGTTTAAAATATTAACACTGTTGGACGATAAACATCGTACAGACTATGAAGGCGGACTAACGGTGAAAAAACTTTCAGCGTCAGCGTATTTCAACTTCAATATTGTCGTGAGCTGACCGCAGAAGCATGAAAAATGTATATCCTCACCCTTAGGCGAGACCGCAGGATTTGTTAGAAACACAGAAATTCAAGATGGCCGCCAGCGCTTCATATATTTTATACATGGGGTCGTAGACGATGGAGGGTCACTGAACTCATAAGTAAATGATGAACATCGGCGCACGGTGAATAGGGGGATCATTATTTTCTAGGTAATTTCATGTGAATCGAAATTAAGCTCGCCATCGTTTACAGGATTCTGCATTCCAAAAGATTATTACTGTCCACGCGATATTATATTACAAAAATCAAGTTCATGGCTTTCTATTCCAAGTACCAAAAAATCAACATAATCACCTTTCACGCAATTCTGCGTTCCAAAGCCAAGTTTAACACGTTGACTGCCATGTCACCCATACGTGGGTGACGGAATTATTTGTCCAGGTTTTAAAATGAATTTTTATATATGCACCGTACCAAATTTGATTAGTAACTGTAAAATGCAAGAAAGTTGGAGGACTACTCAATACTATATATTTAATTTTTTTCAATTCTTATGTCATTTAAATAACTTACTTTGATTCTATGGAATTTTTGAGATTTCTAATTTGGCAGTCAAAGTGTTAATACGTTTCACGCTACTCGATACAGTGAACTCTCGATATTTGTCAACAACACGAGTCTTGCTAGCGTCGCGTATCGTCCACGAGACTTATGTTTACACTTCTCGGCGTTCAAGCCCTCTGGAGCTTCATGGCCCCTCACGGGGTATACCCCGCGGTGGTGGGGATAATTTCGCGACATTTATCATCCAGGCCTTGGCGACACATATGGAGAAATTACTGTATTCCAAAAATTGAGTTCATCATTTCCCCTTGAACTCTATCCTTCCACAAAATTGGGTTTTCCACTTCCTAACCGGTTCTACCTTCCAAAGAAAACCAGTTTGCTCCCAACCCATTCGATTCTATTATCCAAGCAAAAAAAAAAGGAAAAAGGAAAACACGGTTACCCATTATCGAAGCCAACAAATACCATTCGTCGCAAACAAAATTCTCCACGATCCCCCGATAATTCTCCAAAAACGAAAAACAATAGGCTTAGGCGTTAATCTCCTCGCGTCTCGGAGTCGAATGTGGCTTTTCGCCAAACGCGTTCGGAAAGGAACGGACACCGTTATCACCGGCCGGAAAGCCGCGCGGTTTTTCGGGGCTCTATAAATCACTGTTGTGGCCCAGACCCGTAAATTTGCTGTATTCGTCGGCGGTCAACGCGCGTCGAGCCCTGGGCTCGGGGTTCGGGTTCGGGGTTCATAAATCAGGTGGGGGAAGCGCGTCGAACTTTTCTTCTTTCCAATGGAAGAAGTCGAGGAGGCGCGGGAAACACGGTCGTTACCGTGTGTCGGTCGTGTTTCACTGAGATGGGAGCGTTAACAAAAAAAAAAAAGAAAAACAAAAAGATACGTAGGGAGAGAAAAAACGGAACAACGGTGGGAGGAGGGGGACCAAGAAGAAAGGAAAAAAGATGAGAAAGAGAGAGAAAAAGAAAAGCCTGTTCATTATGCAACGGTCTAATAACGAGGCTCTCGCTGCGCCCTTTTTGCCGGTTACGCCTTTGCTGGAACGGGACGAGAGCGAAGAGCGGGGCCCGTAACACATAACACATAATACTACGAGCGAGGTACGCACGACGTGCACGTGCGTGAGCTGACCTCGCTCTGGCCACGCACCTCCCGCATGGCTCTCCAGCGATTCGCGTGCTGCGAAGCCTAACGAGAGACCTTCAGAGAACACTAGAGAACCGAGAGGCGCGGGGAGAGACATGGAAACCGCGCGTGTGTCGCGCGCACGCAAGGATCCGCTCGTCAAGCGCCGAGATCTAGCCGAGCCTCAAACGCCGATCCGCCTTTCTCCCGTAGATCCATAGATCGATCGCGATACGTTTCACGTGACTCAGTCTTCCTCTATCAGTGCTGCGCAGAAAATTTTCGTTACGAAGTCTCGACAAACTTTGTACAGCTTTTGGATCGAACAATGTCGCAATGAAATTTTAGCTTGAATATGTAATTCTTAGATATTGTGTCATCAGTGGATGATGACATTGTCAGAGCCCCTTGCGTAGATTCGCGATTTTTCAGCCTGCGCGCGCAGACCCGTCGATCGATCGGCTGATAGGACGATTCACGTGACGCAGCACTCCTCTATCATCTCTGCGTAGCGATGTCGTTCAGCCTGTCGTCGGAATGAAAATTTAGATGAACGTTATATAGCATATTTTTTGCAGAATTGTGTCGTTGTAGACCGTATAGACTCGCTTGTGCATATAGACGAATGATTTTACATCGAATAGTCGGTTGCTCCTGTTAGAAATTCTGATGAAATGCACAGCTTTAATTACCTAATTTTTATTTCTCGATGCTACTAGTCCAACGCAGTTAGAAAGTGGAAGACTTGATTGAAGGCTTATCTGCAGCACAGTGGTTCACGTGTCTGTAATCTAAAGAGCGCCTTGGAAGTGTTCCTTAGCACCGTGAAACGACGTAACGCCGACAGGCTTAAAACGATGATCATCTACGAACTAGGACGAAGTAGGAAACGATTCTTGCACAATTAAACTCAGGAGAGTCTGTCAACAATTGTGCCAATTTGTAAAAATGCACACTCACTTGCTGATCGATCAATGCTGCTTATCAGTCGCAAACGATTCTGATATGAACATCGCTATGACACAACACAAAACACTGAAAATATCGGACGATTTTAACACGTCGACCGCCGTGTCACCCATATGTGGGTGACGGAATTATTTGTCCAGGTTTAAAATGAATTTTTACGTTAATATATTCATTGTACCAAAGATTGGGATCTGTAAAATGCAAGAAAGATGGAAGACTACTCAACATCACACATATAATTATTTTCAATTTTTATTTCATTAAATAACTTACTTTGATTTCATGGAATTTTTTAGGGTTCTGGTTTGGCACTCAAAGTGTTAAAGATACAATTATATTATAAATATGAATAAACGTCTATGCAGCTCTTAGAAAATTTTGCAGCAAGATCCTCAATTTATACATTAATGTCTGTACTTCCTAGCCCTCAACGAGTAACATAAGGTAGATGGGAGCCAACACGAGGAAGTATAGATCTTTCGCAAAAATTATCCTAAATTGTTTCACGCTGTTGCTTCACCGCTACACGCAGTTTTTCCCCAGTTTTCGTCCGTGTAATGACATAAATGGATTACTCTTTCTCTCCCCAGGGACAAGAAGAGTACCGTGCACACTCTCCCGCACAGTTTCCTCGGATCGCACCGTAGGAACGCGAGTCGATCGAGGAGATCGTTGAACCGATCCGGCCGATTCCCTTTTCCCTTTGATCCGTCGCGTTACCGTTCCGCTAATGAACTTTCTACGAAGCGGTGGGTCACGAGCGACGTGAGAACGATGGGAGAAATTTTTTAATTGCTTCGTAACGGTACGGGGAGGTGTGTACGCGACGAAAATACACTTCGGGGGACGACGGTAACGGGAGATCGAGATAGTGGTTCTCGTCGACGGAAAACCGATCGATTCCTGAATTATTCAGCGCGCGGACGGGAGAACCCGATTAATATGTAACCTGTACATCTTAGGAACGAAACTTCGAAATCAGAATCTCCTTCGATACTTCAGCAACACAAGCAACGCAAGGAAATTCTTCGTTAGAACAATCCAACTTTGCTAATTATCGCAGCTTTCTACGATTCGAAGCGATCCATCATTAGAACTCGCCGGACTCGAATCCGTGCGAGACTTTCTACAATTTCGAGTGATTAATTGCCAAACATCTCGGCGGCCTGCCCGCTGGATGTTATTAATTTTTTTTTCGACCGGTGGAGAACACTTTCTACCCTCGATAATTAAAATGTGCGAGACGGTTCATCCGAGACGCGTTTCCTATCGGCGGAACAATGGAGAAAGCGTTCGCCGAAACGCGCATTAAGGATCGGGGGAATTTTCCGTCGAGCGTAAATATTCATTAGAGCGGGGCTAGAGAAAGAAAGAGAGGGGAGAGAGAGAGAGAGAGAGAGAGAGAGAGAGAGAGAGAAAGGAGGCTATAGAAACAAAAAACGCATTGTCCGTTTCGCCGGAAAATTCGCAGGCCGTGACCGTTGGTTGGTCGACGCGACGGGCCTCTCTTGTTCACCTTCTTTATTGCGTTATCGCGTCGCGACGATTGGATCGGCAGCCATTGCTTTCCCTTAACGCGCTCAATTACCGGGGTGCCGGCTCGTTACGTTTTATCGGATTTTGCATATGCTAATCGGAGGCCGTGCAGGGAACAAAAACCCGTGGAACGCGCGCGCGCCACCGCATTTTCCCGGGGACTATCGCGCGGACTTGCTTGCCTGCGCCGCGAGGATAATTGATCGTCGCCGGGCACGTCAACGCGCGGTATTAAAAGAGTTCGCGGGCGCGCACCAGGTGCACGGTTCACGTTTCACTTCAGCCTCCCCGCGTGTCGTATTATGCTCGCTCAGCGTTTCGCAAGCCGAACAAAATCGAGAAATCGCCCGACAGACCGGACAGAGCCGAGAGAACCGGGGCCGGTTGCCTTACCGCCAGCCGAGTGTTCAAGGCTCTGCGTTTTCGCGAGGGGAAAACGATCGTTAACGATCACCGACCGGGCCCCACTACCGGTAATTGCTTCAAACGGTACGGCCCTGGCCGGGTAATTTCTTCATCGAGCCGAATTTCGATACTTCCTCGCGGCACGATCGAATCCGAGTGAAACCGTCGGACAGGGGAGAACGGGGCAAGTTGATACAGGGGCAAGTTAATTGTCTGGACACTCTGTATATGTATGTAGCACAGTTTAGGCTAGATACTTCAGGTCTGTTAGTGAACTGTTCCTTATGATAATAATTCGATCTGTTTTTGTAACAGCAAAGTACATATTTTTGTTGGCTTCCCAATCCGTCTGAAGATATTATACGAAATATTACGTTATAAACTATTTTACCATTTTACCATTTTTCTTTATTTAACACTTTGACTATTAAACTTGAAACCTCAAAAATTCCATGAAATCAAAGTTAGTTACTTAATAAAATAAAAATTAGAAAAAATTAAATGTACGATACTGAGTAGTCCTCCAACTTTCTTGAATTTTACGGATTCTAATCGGATTTGGTACAATGAATATATTAACGTAAAAATTCATTTCAAAACCTGGACAAATAATTCTGTAACCCACATATGGGTGACATGGCAGTCAACGTGTTAATTGAATTGTTTTCTTCAATCCTCAGAAAAACAGTTCGAAATTACATTAAAAAACAAAACGTGGCGAAATATCGTGAGACTATTGTAAGAATACTTATTCCAATTTAATTTCCTTTTGTGGCTCTGCTTATCTTTACTTAGAAACAGTGTATACCCAGCAACGCATAATTTTCTGCGAATCTCCAAAACCTTTAACATCAGCCACGCAAGAGAAAGATTATGTTTACGTCAACAAAGACAGAAAAAGTCTCGCCGATGCAAATCTGCATCGAATCCAATGAATCTCGTCGGCGGTCAATTAATTCCAGAAGAGTCGGGGAAAATCGTTTTGTTTCCCACGTCATTGGTCTGCGACGTGTTTCCAATGTCAATCGCTTTCTTCGCCACGCGTAGATCGTTCTCGATCACCTTATCGGAAGAACCGCGGTCACGTCACCGAAAACGTGCATCGACGACCCTGTCTTATCAACGAACTTATCGATACATGTATTTTACAACAAGAAAAACAAACAACGACAAGCGAAGCCAGTTAACGCGAATTAATCGTTTGGAAAATCAATCGCGTCAAGATGATGCGCGTATTCGTCACCATTTTTTATTTTTATCGAAATTGCATAGGCATTGCAACGAAATTCCGCGTACGTGACTAATCACGGAAACCATTAATCGTTCGGTATCGAAAGATTGTGCTCGTCGTTGACAATGCTCGAACGCGGAAAGAAATTGTAGTCGATTGCGCAAAATGCTCGTTACGACTATGCACAACGTGTGTGCAAGTATGTATAGTGTTCTAGGCGAGCGGGGAGGAGGGGATAGTTTCGGACTCATGTATCATGTCGGAAACGATTTCCCCTACTCTAGACGGTTTCCGATATACTGTATTTTCATCCTCGTGTCTACTTCCTCTTTTGTTAGGCCTTTAAGAGGGGAGCTCGATTTAGAGCGCTAAGAATACAGCGATACTTGCGATTTTTTTCTTAGAAAACTGCGACGCGGAGCTTTCTGCAACGTTGTGGATAGCTTGCCCCGTGTTTGAAGAACCTGCACAATTTTTTTCGTTGAAAAATGTGCGGTACAAATGGAGATATATGTAAACCTTTTTTCTAATCTAAAATGGGGATACATGTAAACATTTCTTTCTAATCTTGAAGATTGCAACGGCGATGCTTATCGTTTTATAGCTTCCGTAATAGCGTGAATATTTAAATGAACCATTCTTCATGATAACAAAAAGTCGATTTTCCCGTGCGTTAATGCTGCCGTGCAAGCTCGATCGTTGGCGACGTGTAGCCAGCGTCGTTATCGTATGCCACGTGCCGCGACGTACCTATATACGCACACGCGCGGCTCAAGATCGCCTCAACTGCGTCGGTCCCCGGGCGAGTTAATGTCGGATCCGCGGCGCAGTAAGTTTTCCTGGTCATACATTGACACTAGAGTCAGTTAGAGCGACAGAATTAAAATTCAGCGAGCCGAGCGTGTGCGTCGCGCGGGTTCCGGCGCGTGTCCGCTCGAACGCGCACGAGGAACAATGACTGCAGAGAGCCAACCCGGCCCTACTAGCACTTTCGAGACCGCGATCGAAAGGTGAACGTTTCTCTAGCTATATGTATACCAGCACCGCTAGAAAGGATATAGAGAGACGGGCAGACCGAACCGTCTAACGCGATCACCTTAAATTATTCCGTCGTCGATCGGTATCTGCCGCCTCTTTTTTTTTTTTTGTGTAACGCGACTCGCGACGGGCCTCTAAGATGATTACAGTGCGCTTATCGGGCCTTCTTTCTTTCTTTTTTTTTTTGTCGAAGCCATAGAGGTCGCCTTTTTACGCCCGGATTTTATCGTGGGCGACCGGTTTGCCAGCCGTCGTAAAATATCTTTTCCCTTGGACGGAAGCGATGGGTTTATCTGGGATGAACTGGAGGTGACGTTAAAGTTTCAGAGCAAGAACTCCCAAAGTGAAGGGGATTTAAAATCCTGAAAGTTCCTTTGGACTGTATTATGGGTGCATTATGGATCCAGGCGAAAAGTTTATGAAGTAATTGCTGCAGGAGTTGAATAACAATTAATTTCTTCTTCCATCAATTTGGATGAATTGAGAATATTATTAAATCTCTTAAATTAAAATGTACAGTCACCATCTATAATAACTCAACCGCTTAAATAATGCTTTGTACTTTTGATTATAGAGCAGGGGTCTCGAACGTTATATTACTTAATGGTAGGCCGCTCCATTTTTCTTCAAACTGCAACATGGCAATGGCAATCAATATTTCTAATTTCCCAGCTATAAAAAGCACGCTATTAACTCTAGACACAGGACAGGTTTCATGCGAATCTAACAAATCTGAGCATGCAAGCCTCGATAAAATAAAAGTCAAACATCTACTGAAGTTTCTCTTTGTTTCCCTCCATTTTGCTTGCAGGAACTGCTTCAACAACTACCGGAAGACTGTTCGCAAGCTTTTCAGTGTCCCTAAATAAAGCCAAATGAGTGTGTTTCAAAGAATAGTGTGAACAGAAGTTAACGTATTAAGTTGGTCTTAAAAGAAGTTAAGAATAGTCTAACTAATAGACCAAATATAATATCGCAAGTTTCGGCCAGTTACGCGTTCGGTGGCGCAGTTCCGCGTGCGATATTTGCATACTGCGACGCAGAGCATCGTACGAGGGCGTTTGTTTCCGAAAGATGACCGAGTATTAATGCCTCGATTAAACGTTGCATTAGGATCAGATACAACACGGCGTCCTACACCTCGACGCGCGAGGAATAGTTATTTTCGGGGCGCAGCATTATGTATGTGACCCGTGTGTTTATTATTTGCCTAGACTGAAGGTACGTATTCATGAGAGGCTCGCGCGAGGCCGCGGCTGATCAAAGCGCGACAAAACTCGCGAACGTCGGGTTGCGATAATTTTCTACAACGCGCGATAGGCGTTACGGCATATAAACAAAACACGGCCGCGTGTAGCTGCGGCCCCACGCAGCTCTATTCCGCCAGCACGAAAATTTGCATCAACTTCTCCCCTTTCACAGTCGACTTGGAGCATGAAGAGCCTCCACACGGAAGCGGTAATGGCGCTGGGTCGTTTATCCCCGTGCGCATGCGCGCTGCCACCTCTGGTCGATCGCTGCACCATTATTTTCATTAACCACTTTGAATTATCCGTGCCATTATAACCTCCTCGCGCGTATCTAATCTCGTGCGCACGCACAAACAGAGCTTCGAGTGTAAAAACAACCCTATTGAAATTTCATTAAACAACAAGTCTTATAAACGATCATTAATCGTTCTGTTATTCTTGTATACCGTTGATCAATCGCATTGCGGTAGATTACTCAAGTTTCTTACAGTATAACGAGATCAAAAACACTGTTCAGGAAGACTGCACGTATTTCATGTAGCAATAAATGTACAAACAATTGCTTAAAAAGACTGTACAGTTACTGCTACACAAAGTACATTAACGAAATTAACCAGTATACAATTACTTGTAATATTCTTAAATTGTAGATCCAGTAGTTATCATTAATAAAGGAAACTAACCTAATATTTTGCTGTTTGTATAATTAGCAACCAAATGTGCCAATACTTTTGCTCCTAACTGTACGATCGTGTTATATGGGAGTAACTGCATCTAAATTATAATAAATAAATGCTAGACACATACTATGCGACACAAAGTATACCAATCCCGTCGACTTACACGTAAAATTCATTGTTGATGATTAATATCTGTCATAATAACGAAAAGGGGTGCTAATGTTGTTTACGATACCGAATAAACTCGCGATACTCGATACTCGTTCTTGTAAACCTTACAGGAGACGGTGACGGTAATTGAAAACTTGTTTTAGGCGCCACGCTCGAGGAGAAAGGAGCGTTTCGAGAACGGCGAAGCAGATTTTCAAAGGAGCGACGTTAAAACTGCCGGCAACGATCAGCGGCGCCATCTTCGTGCGTGGTTCGAAGATGGCGCTGCGGTCGCGGTCGAACAGCTGAGTGGCGAGTGGAATATCTGTGAAAACGAAGTGCACGGCGAGCAGACGTTCTGTTCTCCGTGCTCGGCCAGATCGGCAGTAAACAGCTGGCGACGCGATGCGTCAGAGCAAAATGTCGAACGGGACTGCGCGGAGCTAGTTGCCCCCTCTACCTTGGTCGTCAGGCACGGTGCAAGAGCTCTTCGAGAAAACGAGTGTCTGTTTCGTCGGACTGGCTTGGTCGAGCGGATCGTGTACAGAAGTCCGGAACCATCGGGCAACAGCGTCGGGACCGTGGGACGTCGGGAAACGGAATCGGTACAGCGAAAATCCGCGGCGAAAGTGGAGTTTCTTTGTTCCTACGTGAAACGTCGTCGTCGTCGTCCCTCTCTCTCTTTCTCTTTCTCTGCGCATAGGTTCCCGTGTGTGTGGCGCAGCGTTGTTTGTTGTGGTCGGTACGTCACTCTGTTCGGTGTACACACGGCTCTCGGTCCGGATAGGGAACGAGCCTACCTGAGGCCTGTGTCGAGTTGATCTCCGGTTCGGGACGGGTCCCCGCGGACAGCGTCCACCGGACAAAACCACATCAAAGCTCGTCCCAGGGTTCAAACGTCCTGGCGACCAGCTCGGAGGAGGAAGAACACCGCTGGCCTTTCATGTACGCGCGAGTGCTTTGTTTTGACGAGCAGCTGATCCGGGACTAAACTCGTTCCGCGAAGGGGCCCTGTCCATTCAAAACACTTGCGTCCGTGTATCGACATAACCGTCGCCGTCGGTGTGATAGCTCAACGAAATCCGTCTTGCAAGTGTGTTTAAAGGGTCGAGGCGAGAGGAGCCGTGTGTACCAAGAGAGAAGATCCGTTACATCACGGAAAAACGGGGGACGCGCGATCGACCGATGCTTTCGGGACACAACAGTGCGGCTCGATGACAGGCGGACCAACTTCGCCGAGAATCTTTATCTTCGTGAGAAGCGAGACGAATCTACGGCTCTCGTTGGGGAGCAGGTCGGTTCCTGCCCTGCTACGCTGATCGACACGGGACGGGGAATTGTCCGACGCTGTAAATAACGATCGACTTCTACGAGCCTCGAGCCTCTCTACCTGCGGACTGTTTCTTTCACAGAGACTGTATACAACGACTTCCCCCCCGGGAAATGTTATAGACTGCCCAGTCGATTTCGTTGCTGTCTCTTCGAATAGACCTTCCGCGGGAATAGCTGGGCCAATCATTGCTACCAACGTAGCTGCACCGTGTCTATAGCGGTTGTGTGTATAGCTGCCCCTAGGCAGAGATAGCTGGTCTCTCTTTCGCTCTGTCCTCGTCAGAGTCGTTTACACGGGGTTCGCGCGGGATTCCCGCGACCATTTCGAAACGAGAACGGTGGCGAGTACGAGTCAAGATCCTCGTACCCGATTGGAGAGAGATCCAAAAGACTCTGAATCAAGGAACGATTCTCTGGAAGTGATCGATGTGGCATAAACCCGAGGAGGACGCATCAGCTCGCGCTGGCAAACCGGGGGTTAGGCACCGATCGAGCTGACTATACTGGAGCCGAGGCGAGGTGACCAGGGGTCCTCGAACAAGGACGGTACCTGGCTGCGTCTAAGATACGCCGGATGCCAGTCGGGTTCTTGAGGCGGGCTGGTCGTTTATACCGTGTCCGAGCACTGGAAGGAACACCAACGGCATCAAGATGCTGTACATATTCCACGTGGACACCGGCACCACCATCACCTTCGACATCAAGCTGGCGCTGCAATCGTGAGTAACATTTGGGACTGTTTACGGCGGGAACCATGGTGTTTTGATTGATATGCTTTGGGGTACATGTTTATTGGAAAGGGAACCCTCTTGGAATACCCTTGGTTTTTAGAATTTTCTGTTTGTTTTGCCCCCTTCATTTGGACGGAAAATGTTCGGATAAATATTAACGAGCCAGCCTTCGCTTGTTTGCAATTTTCGTAATGCGATGCTCATTTTGCCATTGCCCATTGAGCATACAAATTGAGGTAGACAGTGTTGGGGTATGCAAATTTAGCTTGATTCTTGTATTTTTTTCAATGCGATGTTTACTTTGCCACTCCTCCTTCGGTATACAATTCCGACAGAAAATGTTCCGATAAATTTTGATAAGAATCGAGTCATCCTTGATTGTCATAATTTTTTAAATTGTCAACATATTACAAAAATTGAGGCTGGCTTCATAAAATCATTTTACACACTGTTTAGAGCACACTTTTTGTTCGGCACAGTGATTTAAGCAGGGAAAAATTGGGAATGAGTTATTGAAATGGAATCGCGGAAAAAATAAATACAAAGGTTACGTGAAATCAATGTATACGACTGTTGCATCGCTGGCGTAGTTTGTAGGGCAAGAGTGCCGAGTAGAATGATTTAAGCAAGAAAAAGGTAGGGATATTATGGTCGTAATTATTGAAGTGTGAACCAGGAAGAAATCGAAGTAAAAGTCGCGTGGAATGAATTTATGCAACTGTCAGTGTAATTTATAGATCAGGATCTAATCCATGGTCTAGAGCAGAGTTAGTAATATAACAGGAGCAGAAATATGATTTAATTGCCATAGTATCTACCACATACATACAGGGCTTCCTCGAACAACGTGTGGGTTAGGGACCGTGTATAGTTACGGAGCTACCACCCCGTTTTTTCTCAAGATTCATAAAGCTGTGTGCAGACACTGCGAGACTCGATAGTTATGCATTGTCGGTGGAGAAGTGTCTTCAAGTAACGAACTGTTAGGCACGTTTGATTGGCAATCAAACTGTTAGGTACTGTTATTCTTGAGAAATTAATTCGGCACGAACGAGTTCGCATTTCTCCCTCTTATTTACCGTTATGAACAAAATTGTAAGGAACTGGGAAATTAATTCGAAACCAGTGTAAAAAATATAAAATTTGTCAAGAATAAAAATCCGTGTATAATCGAACGCGTGTTGTTCGAGGGCGCGCTGTAGAATCGCTATGTTTGGGGACTACATTGTATTTTTGTGTATAGCGTGTGCAATTCGCTATACATAAACAACTTTCCGACTGCACCTCTATTATTATTTGTAGGCTACAATCATTGTATTCATTTACGAGAGAAATTATTAGGAGAAACATTTTTCTTCTGCACGAAGATCCGCAATCTATTTTCAAACACACGACACAATCGTCTCTGTGCAATCCTTTGAAGTCTCTGTTTACCGAAGCCACTATTTGTTATCTGTACCCGATCAGATTGTAAACATCTATTTGTCCAGACAGTAATAGCACATTCGTTCGAAACACTGACCAACGAGGGTGCAGAAAGGGAAACGGCAACGACAGTCACGTGGCGTATTTTTTGTACGCGAACGTATTCTTCCGTAAACACTCGCAATCCGCTTATAAAGCTTTGAAAATAGCATAGAACAGCTAAATCCACTCCCACTCGCAATGCCGGTGGTCGTAGAGCATATGTCGCTCTTCTCTAAAAATACCAGAAATGTATCCCTTCGCCTATTGGCCCACGGGAAACTATGAGCACGATTCCACGGGAGTGTTGTACAGATTGTGAAGGTGCTTCAAAAATAAGGTTACATAATTCGAAATAGAGAAAAACGTAAACTAGGATGGTGTTGAGTAACACACAGCCCCATATATTGTACTCTAATATCCGATATCTGTTATTCCCGTCCTATAAATATCCCCTTCCACTTCCGTCCATGCCTCCTGTGCGCGGTCATTCGACGACGCTCTTCATTCACTTCCTTCAAACCACCCTAACCGCACGCGGAATATCGAACAGGTAATTGGCGTCGCTCTAAATATTCATTTTCCGTCAAAGAATATTGACCGGCCTCGTCGAGTCTCGCGCGAAAACGATGTACCGGAACTTTTCCATCAACAGGCATTTTCGTGTCCCGCTCGTATGTAGGACGAGATGCAATCGTACATCATTCCGCGGACATTTAATTAACTGCTCAGTCGAGGAATTAAGCGACGATCCTCGCGGAAGTGTTTCTCTAACTCCATTCCCCCCTGGCCGATAACAATTTTTAATGAACGCCGACCTACTTCCCAAAACGAACGTCGGGATGTTAATGCTTCGCCGAGGATTCCGCTGTTCAAACGATCATTCCCATCAATTATTTAGCGAAGTCCAGCTAAAGGAGACAATTTACGCCTGGATAGTTCAGTGTTAATGTACACGTTCCATTTTGCGCTTTAAGCGCCCGAGGATCTCGGGGTTTACTCATCAAGGCCCGTAGATAGCTGCAAACGTAGACTCACAAACTGCAGCTGTTTCGATTACTCATACAAAGTTCCTCTAGGAGGTGCACGATTAATTCAAATTAGGAGTTCAAAGATGAGGTATTCAAAGGAAAAATTAACAGCCGCACAAAGATTCCAAATACTCATTTTTGTCGATTAATTAGTAAAATCCAGAATAAGGAAACAGCGTTCCTTCCGTCGACTAGGTCTTTCATCAGTACGATCATCAACCGGATGATTCAGCGTTACCCGTTCCATTTACTCCATAAATGCCCGAAGATCCTGGAGTCGTCTACTCATCAAGGCTCCATAGGTAGCTACAAATCGAGTCCCGCAATTAGGCTACAGCTGTTTCGATTGCTCATACAAAGTTCCCCTCGGAGTTCCGCGGCTAATTCAAATTGGCCGTTGAAATTGGAGGCCAGTGGTTTTTAGTCGCAATTGAAGTTTCGCTTCAGAGTACATACGGCGGGACTGCTCCCCCGGGTGGCAGAAATCGCGGATGTTGCGGAACGTCTTCCTCTGCACGAATCACACCGTCTGCCTCGGATTTTCCTTTTTCCTCCGGACAGACCGTGCTCGTATTATTTATGATATCGTACAGGTTCGCTCGATATTATTCCCAGATTAGACACCCTCGTTAAACTCCGGCCGATGCTTATCAGGCCGAGCCTAGCCTCCGAACGTTAGCTTCCTCGCCGCGGAAACTCATTTCTTCGCTGTCTCGCAGACACGGCGAATATAGGCCGCGAACATCCTTTCTTGGCCTGTGTTCACGTTCTGTCTCTTTGTGTGTGTGTGTCTCTCTCTCTCTCTCTCTCTCTCTCTCTCTCTCTCTCTCTCTCTCTCTCTCTTGGCTTTTTGCGAGAGAACATCGTCCGACACTCGAGGAAATCTCGCTTCCTTCGCGATCTCGTTTACCCGGATACTCGGGGACGCAGGGGTACCCGAAACTGCGGGTATCCGATACACAAAAATGTCCAGTTTCGAACAGTAAACGAACTTATTCATCAAAGAGAGCACCGTAACTATCAACAGACGGTGGAAACATTGAAAAAAGTTAAGAATCCCAACACATTGTCTAGAACTTGATAAAACTGCAACAGCGAGAGTTAAACTCCCACTTGATCCCCGTTTCCTGCGATTAAAAAAATCATGAAAAATCATTTGCCGGGGTCGGTTCAGCATCGTCGATTCTTCTGCCACGCAAGATTTTCTCAATCGTCGCCGGGATTGGTCGCCGTCGATCATTTAGCAACCTCTAGCGCGAACAACGACACCGCGTGGAAGCGCCAAGGATCCGTCGAAGGTGAAGACGATTGCAAAACGATCGATCTATCGCGGACGGACGTGGGCAACGCGTGCTCGAGAGGCCTTTTTTCTTTTCTCTCGAACGAGAAGAGAGGAGAGACGGACGACGCGCTCTCCTCGTGGTTGCTGCTGCAGGTGGCAACGAAAATAGTAATGGAATCGGCGCGGGTAACGTGGGCGGCCATTGGCTTGTGTCACACACGAGTCTGACCCCGTGGACAAAACTCGGCCAAGTCCTTAATGTGTGATGCAAAACGCTGCATCTCTCGAACCTCTCGCCGCTTCTCTTCGAACGGTCGGTCCACTTCTGCACGACCACCGCTGTTTACGAAACTTTCCTTGGAACTCCCCCACTCCCGCCGAGCGACGTTTCCGCTTTATTTCCAGCCCGCTCGCAGCCCTAGATAAATCGCTCTGATCCTGGAGCCGGGAAATCCATTCCGCGTCCAAACAACGTCGTTTCTTCTCGTCTGCTTTGCAAAACAGTCTCCGGTAAAATTGTTCCGTGGCAAAATCGGCTGGCAGAGGTTGTTTCGGTTTCGAACGCGGTTAGCTGGTCGCTACGATTTAAGATGTATTTATGGCGGCTATGTTCTATGTGCCGATCTCACGGGATTTTAATTTTAAAATGAACAAAGGATTTTTAAAATTTGATCCAGGTACTGATGGCACTAATAGATTTATTTGCGTTTTGTTAGTAGTTCTAGATAACTCGCTTAGGTCCTCGAACAGGACACTCCTAGGTGCCCAAACAACGTGTACGAGTCGAGGTCCTTACGAGATAGATTTATATCATGCGTGGTAAGAGAAAGCTATTTTTCTTTTTGAGAGAGAACTGTTTAGTTTCATTGCATGGTTTTCCTTTTTAGTTAGTCACAGTCTCAATAGCGATCTTCAAGAGGGCAGCGGCGGCCTTTCGCGACCGTAAAAACTTCAACTGTGTAAGGTCTGGAGGAAACGATATTTAGAATGGATTTTCCCTTCCACTGAGAAGACAAAGAAGTCTAAAATAAAAATAAAGACGAGGAGAAGTACGGGTTAATCTAGGAGTAAACATTCGGTCCATAGTTTTCGTGTAAGGAAATTTAGAAGAATTTCGACAGACGATTCTACGTGTATATTTTTAATGGAGGGTCCTGCTAGTTTTACTTGTATTATCAATTTCGCAGAAATCCTTGGAAGATCAGTGCGTCCGAAAGGTTCTCTTGAAAACCATCAGGACTAACCAAAGAGAGTAGGGAGGTTCTATTTACTGATTGCTCACGCACAGGACCGATTGTTTTACCCACAGATTAGTTTCTCGTCGGATCATTCCTGTTAGCTCTTCCAGGACTCTTTTATCGGAGGAAGGTTCCACTGTTTGCCCGGTTTTTGAAGAGCAAAATTGTTTGGCCATTAGAGCGAAGACAAACGATCCCGTGGCTCCGATTGCTCGCTCGCTCGCTCGTTCAACGACGAACGCACCGCGCGCGAATCATCGCGATACCGTTTTCTGGTTTTATTGCCTCGGTCCCCCCTCGCGAGAGCTTCTTGTAAATGTTTACCGCAGAAACCCAAGATGGATTATCGATAAACGGCCCGCAGTCGTCGAGTTAGGTTGTAAAGCGTACCGCGGCGGTGAACCTCACCTTTTTCGATAAGGAAGTAGAATGCCGCCTCTCGTGTTCTTTGGCCCAGTAACGTTACGCGATATCAATAACGATGGCAAACAGAAAGAGAGTGAGAGAGATAGACGCGTGAGAGTGGCGGAAGCGAGAGGACGTTCCTGTATGAATTTCTGTCCCGTCCGCTTCATTTATCATCGCGATGATACTGACGGTTCATGCGCAAACGAGAAAATTATATCGCTTAATTCGCACTGTCTCTCTGCCTGCGACTAGCTCCGAAGGGGTATTCTTGCTTAAAGGGGTATTCGAGGCCATTTTTGCGCGAATTTTAGGATTTTTTTCCGGACTAACTGTTGGAGCTTTTGCATTGAGATTTTGCACAGATATTTATTGGTATTTGGAGTACACGTGTGATTTTTTTTTTTTTAAGTAAAAGTAATCAAAATTACACGAATTATATGTTTGTTTGTGAAATTTTTGGAAACGAAAAACCAGTATGACCCCTTACGATCAGCGCTCGGTAGAACTTTCGTTCCGACCTGATCTAACGCGGCCGGCTCGCGTCGCAAGGGGAACGAGCACGGTGTTAACGGTACGCGAGGCGAGGAAAAGTTGGCGCGGAATGAGGCCAGCGTGAATTAGGAAAATAAAACCGGTAGGCGTGCAACTATCGCCGATGAAGAAAACGATTCGGCGTGTCCGTCCGCCGTGGTTCGAGCCATTATCCCTCGCTCGCGCGAGCCGTGTTACGCTCGGCGTGCGCTCGGATTGGCAAACCAACCACTTTATGTATCCTTCGAGAAAAGAAAGTCCGGAGGATCGAAGCCCGAACGCACGGGAGGCCCCGCTCGAACGGATCGTTTTCTACCGTTCGTTGGATCGGGATCCAACGGGAGTTTTCGGAGAACTTCACGGGTCAACCATGGCGTTTTTCGATGGCAATTGTCACGCGATTTCTAGAAACGGGACATCAGTCGCGTGTTGAGCTTGATCCGCGGGGCCGCGTTTAATTAGAAGTTTCTGTTTCCTCGGCGAATACACACTTGCTCTTTCCTTTTGCCAGGAGTTTTAGTATAACTCGCCGAGACGGTTGCAATGTTAGGGAAGAGATTTATTGAGGCACTTCGGCCCCGCGGATATCCTCCGTCTTTGAATTATTGTTGTCGTTATTAGGCTCTCTCTGCGGAAGATGCGCGCCATTAGCGGTTTCTTTGAGAGAGGAGATTCGGCCAACGGAATTGTGAGATCTGGAAGTGTTGATTAGTATTCTACTGAAATTGCAAGAGGGTAGATCGAGTAGTGTGATTGTTGCAAATTGTTTAAGTTCCGATGGCGATTTAAAGCGTCGTTTTCAGTCGTATACTGCTGCGAGATAAATATGCTTCAATTCACATTGTTTATTACTCAGGCGACATTTAAAGTACTTCCAGCGCAGAAAGCACCTTATACCTCGTTTACAGCCCCAAAGGTAAAGTTTGAGGGTCTAGAACAGACCTAGGTAGACATTTTCTCCCGAGGCGAGGCTTTAGCACCGTTGAAATTGAGAGCAACAAAGCCACGCCCATTTAGGATACTGTACGCAGAGGAAACACTATCCTCCTATGGTGGGGAACGGTAATGAGCTTCTATATCAAAGATAAACTTTTTGCTAGGAGATCTAAAGCAGGAATTGGTAGAAATTGCTCTCTCTCTCTCTCTCTCTCTCTCTCTCTTATACAGTACCTTAACTTTGATAAAATTGAGAGAAATGAAGCCACGCCCATTCAGGATACTCTACGCAGAAAGAACGCCACCCTCCTATGGTGGAAACGATCATTATTCTATTTCGAGGATAAACTTTATATTAGAATATCTAAAACAGGGATTGGTATACTTCCTAAAACACTATCTTAGCTTTCATAAAATTGAGAGCAACGAAGCCATGCCCATTCTATGGGCAGAGACAACATTACCCTCCTAGAACAAAGAACGTTTATTGCTAATGATTGAACCATAAAGATAAACGTTTTCCTAGAAAGTCTGAAGCCAGAATTCATACAAATCGTCTTAAACGCATCCTTAGCTCCATCACAACGAAGAGCAGCGAAGCCACGCCCACGCCCACGCAGAGCATTCATTACAAATATCGATGTATTGTACCGAGATGAAAATCAACCGGTCCAAAATCAAATCATCCCACTGCAATGCTCTTTGCACATCTCCATGATCTTCGTCACGGCATCGGCTCATTAAGGGACTGCAACGGCGGATTCTAATCAATCTCCGGGCCACCCACGATTCTATTTCGATGCGTCCATTGATTCAGCCTTGGTAACGTGACGGATAGATCTCCTCAAAGTCTCGAGACCGCGTTTGACGCACGCACGGTCACGTACATAGACACGGTGCATCTACACGTTATGTCACACACGATCCAGCTGTTCCGCCGGCCATTACACGACCGAGAGAGAGAGAGGATGATCCCACGCGCGGGAAAGACTATCTTAATGCACGAATATTCGTGCATCAAGACAGCGCGGTCAGCCCGGTCATTCACCCCCCCCCACCTCCTCCCTCCACCCCGTTCGTCGACGCAATTAACGATGCGTGTCGATCCACCTCGCGCCTTCTATCCTCCCGTTGCGTTTATTTTCTCGCCTAATTGCGAAGCGTGCCCGCCGCGATTCAGAAAGTTCGGCGTGCAAGTTGGAGGATTCTCCGGCCCCCGCAAGCTGGTTACGCGAGAACCCGAAAAAGTCGGGCCGACAATTTTTTTCGGGATTTCCGAGCACATTAGAACTCTCAGACATATTGGAATTCTTGAGAATTTTGGGGATTTTTAGGCACAGGTAATCGAGTTCTCGAAATGTTCGGGTCCCCCGAGACTCATCTGAAAAATTTTCGAGATGCCGACTCGTCTGATTTTCGGGTTTTCACATGACCCCACACAACAGAAGTCCTATGCAGAACGTGTTTCGCGCGGAAGCCCCACGACCGGCCGGAAACTCGCGAATCAATTCGCCCCGCGTCGTCGCTAATTGGGTCTCGTTAATGTTAGACGCGATTAGTTTTCCGTTCCCGCCGGTCAACTGGCTTCGGGACGGACCCGTAGCGCTTGTAACGCTTGTCCGCCTTGTTTCTGCCATCGAGGAAACGGCTGACTCGAATCGATGCGAAATTAATTGCTTCTCGAAGACTGCGAGAGCCGTCCGACCAAAAGGAAGACCGTTTTCTGCATCGGTGTCTCGCAATTCGCGCCTCGGCGAAACGCTTACCGCTCTCGGCTCGAAATGCTGTTAACACTTTACTTGACGGTTACCTAACTGCGCTTTAAAAGTCAAATAACGCCGATCTGGGACATCTTAATCGATTGTTCAACGGTTACAGCGATACCGTTCGTAAACCGACGAGTCGCGTTGTGTAACATCGCATTACGACTTCTCCTGAGATTATTAATAAGGAGAATATTTTTCAGATACCTTTAGATATGTCCAAGTCATTAGAAATCTTATTAGCAACTTCCAGCAACAAAGTGGTAGCCCTTAGCACTGCGAACGTTTGTTAAAGCGATTTGTTATATCGAAGCTTTTGAGAACCTTTTAAAGTGTTAATAATTCGGAGGCAGAGTAAGATCGATTTTTCGATTACTTCAGCACCGTCTGAAACAATGCCCCCAAAGTTGAAACTCACCTTTAAATCATGCTGAACTTGTATAAACCAGTTTTTATCACGTCTCACTAACCCGTTGGCTCTTCCTACACTTTTGAACTAGATTCTCCTATAAATATTCATCGTTAGTTTCACTATTTCGTTTAATTTTCAGTTGTTCGAGAAATTACGTTATTCGAAGCGGCGAGATCCTCGATAACGATTGCACGGTTCTCTATTCGCTCGTTTAGTTAATTAACGGTAGAAAGAAAAAAGAGTCTTCAGCCACGCGAATCGATGAAACAAAGTCTTCTTCGGTCGTTTACGATTAGTCCGCTTCGGTTCCATTCAATGCTCTGTAGATTCTTCCCCTTCTCCGTCGCCGTTTTCCTCGCCCGTTCTACCAGAAAACGCAGAATTCCACGTTGGAAAAGGCCACAGTTCCGTAAGGAGCTCCCGAGCCGTTCGTTTACTCGCCTATCTAGACTATTTCGAGAGGTTTCAGCGAAGATTCCTAAAAAACGATATTGACGCTCGGATAATGCTCCGAATTTAATCCGGGAACATGATTCCTTCACGATCATTTTATTTCCAGGAACATGATTATTATTATCGAGGAACATGATTCCAGCGAGATCCAGATAGGTGAATAAAAATTGTAACGTAGTCATTTTCCGAGGCAACATTTGCCAGCTCCTTTAAGAGCTTCCCGGTAAGCATCAAATATCAGCACAAACTTTAAAGTGTTTTCTGAACGTTTCAGGGTTAATTTACACCAAAGCGAGTGTCGCGTTTAACCATGAAAAAAATTCGAAATAAAAGAGCCCTTCGCATCGCGACAAGGTTTCCGCGATCGTGGAAAAGACGTAAAGAGGTTAGCAGAACCGGCAATTTTCTGCAGGTGCGGGCATCGGCGATAAATTAATTAATTCGCCGAAAGGTGGCCGATTACACGTCCAGGATTGCGAGACGGGACCGTGCATCGCGGCAGATTGTCGCAAGTTTTACGGCGGCGAGGCTCTCGATGGTCGACTGGCGGCCATAAACGTACGCGTAAAAGGAATTGGAACGGAGTTGTCGTCAACACCCTCGTCGAGGCTGAATAACGCACAAGGAGAAGCTCTTTGTCCGAGGACGATGCGAGTCGCATCGCGTATTAATTAGAAAAGGTGCATTCGAGCGGGACCCGGCGAGCCACGCGGCACTTAACCGGGGAGTCGTGGCAGTCTTATTCATTACTCCGAGCTATTTGCCCCGCCACGGGTTTTACGATATCTATCCGTCTTCCAGCGCTATTGGAGGATTCCCCGCTGGATGAATATCCACCTTGAAGTAATTACCGGGCGTGCAACCTTATCGGGATCGATCGAATTACGGCTCCAATTTTCCTATCGGGATCAATTTTCCCAAAAAATCTCTCGACGCTGCCAACACTGATTTACACTTTCAGAATTATTTATACAATATACAAGGTACCACTTATCATCTCGATTTTTGTGATGATCGAACTTTGGATCCTCGTGCAGAATGAAAATTCTCTTCATCGATCTCGAGATACCAATTTAGAACCCATTTCTTTTCTTAGTAATCTTGTTGAAAATACTGTGACATGTTCTGGTTCTGAACTTTCGCAAAATTTTTCTCCATCTTCTTCAACTATAAATGTCATCATTGTTAGACACCACGAGAAACATTTGGATGGAACTTAAACGGTCTCAAACGACGCATATTCTGATCAGGAATGTCCTGCGTTTGATAGACGTTGACGAAAAGAAAACAAGGAAAAGTCGCAGAATCCTGAACTATGAAGCTAAATGTTGTTGCGCATCCTTCGTGATGCAGACTAATTTGCTGAGACGCGTGCTGCGAATCGATTTTCCAACACGGAACCGTCCGTAGGCCGGGCGAACACCTGTGCCAGGGCTAACATTACTCACGGATTCGTTCGCATGATTCAACTGCCTTCGCACGCAGTTTTATGTTCTATATTTGTTTTAGAGCTTGTTGTTTCGACTAATTGGACTGCGGATTTCCATGCATTTATAGCGTCTGAGGATCTCTAGAATAGTGAGAAGTGTCTGTGTACACTACAATTACCGGTGATTTTACTTCGTTCCTACCGTTAGACGTTTTTAATTAGCAAAGTGAAATTTTTCCTCGGTCTGACTCTCGATAAGTAGCATCCGCAAATCTTTCGGAATGCAATGCTCTTGTGTGAACTCTGCAATTCATGCTGGTTTTATTTTATTTTCGTCGTAAGACGTTTCTTGATCAGCCGCACGAAATGTTTCGTTGCTTTGTTTTCCGATAAACGGCATCTGCAGATCTGAAACGTCCACGCGAACTGCAATTAACGGTGCATTTGCATGAAAATGTTTTCGTCGACCAAATGAAATTTTTCCGTACTTTCGAAGAATAAAATTCTTCGTTCAGTTACGAATATGGAAAAAAATTAAGAGCGCACAAGATTGTTGCCACACCCTGTGTAGCGTCGAAAAAATGTTCTATCAAATCTAGATTTTCAGTTGGAAATGGAATTAACAGTACGTAGCTAGAAACTGAATTTATCGCATTAACGAGCTTCCTGCTCGTTTCCTTTCGTTTCGGTGAGTGCAACAGATTAGATAAACATCGTTGCTGAGCAGCGTCGAACGAAAAACCAGTTAATTTTTGCTCGGTCTTTTTGCCGCGAATATGCTTATGTAACGTTTACTTTTACTCGTGTGTTTACGAACTTAAACCAAATCGCAACAGTCTGTGAGCCATTTTCGACAAAATTTCGACAATTCCCTCGAACTCTAAGCGAGATCTCATGATGTTAAGTTTAATTTTTGACTGAAACGCGACATTGTGTGCTAATCGTTTCTCACGAAAGATTTTCAATGTTCTGATAAATCCGCTGTAATTACTTGGCAGTCGGCCATCTGCGATTAATTGCAATTGATTCTGATTAGATCCGCAGGTAACTGTACATCCGAGTAACGTTCTAGCCTCGGGCCGGCTCTCCAATTCGAACATATCAATATTTCAGGATACGTTTGCTCTCGTCGCGGTTTATAGCACGCGAGACGGCCCCTCGTGGATTACTCGAAGTAAAGAGAGTAATAAATAGAGTAAATAGAAAGTATAGTAGTATCGTAGTAAATAGAGAGGAACGGATAGTCGCGTTTGAGATCGAAAGTAGGCTCGCGAATCGCCGTTGCTGTCCGCGGACTTCGAGAGACCGTAGGCTCTCTCTCTCTCTCTCTCTCTCTCTCTCTCTCTCTCCTTTTTTTCGCGGGGTGCCCCTACTTCTCAGTTTCCATGCGAACCGCGGAAACGCGTCATCCGGTTGCCAGGATCTCCACCTGCCTTTCGCGAAACCAGGTCGCGGCTTTCTGGATCCGGAAGACGGATCTCGCGCTAGATCTTCACAGGTCTCTTTCCAGTTTCCCCCAATTAGTCGGACTTTTGTCGGGCTCGTCGAAGAGCATGGATCTTTGATACAGGTAGAGATAATCTTGACCTTAATCGCGACATCGCCGACGCTGAAGCTCTACAACCGGCCCGGGTTTATTGCAGAATTCATTATCCGCCGGGATTATAAGCTTTAAACGGTTCACCCTGCTCTAGCGGATCCTGTTTCGGACTTAGGATACCTCGGGAGCAGAATTTTTTACTATGTCCACACTGACACAACACCAGGGTTGCCTTCTTCTTTTATTCGCAATAGCTGCTCGACGTTGCTTCAATGCGGACATGGCTATACTTTCTTCAACCCTGTACAGCTCAATTTTCAATTGTGAATACAAAATAATTTACGTAACTTGAAAACCTCGCGTACCATCCCCTGGATACGAATTAACGAATCAAGTCACTGTGTAAGGAAAGACTGAATTTACTCTGATCTGTATAAGTATTTACTCTGATCTGTGTCTTATAATGTATATCACGTTGACTGCCATGTCACCCATATATGGGTGACGGAATTATGTGTTCAGGCTTTAAAATGAATTTTTACGTTAATATACTCATTGCACCAAATTTGATTAGGATCTGTAAAATGCAAGAAAGTTGGAGAACTACACAATATCATGCATTTAATTTTTTTCAATTTCTTATTTTCATAACTTACTTTGATTTCATGGAATTTTTTAGCTTTCTTGTTTGACGATCAAAGCGATAAGACACTTTTAGAAATGCTAAGAAATTCATCTTCTGATGAATTGTGATATTAAAAAATCTATTATCGTTGTATTCTTTAAACTTAATTTGGAAGGGTGTTGAATTAATATTTAGGACCATTACCGTACTTAAATTAAACCCATCGACCGGAAGAGTGCTTTACGTGTGTTCACCTTGAAGAATTCTACTCTAATCATGACTACCTTTAGTAAAGGCTGTTCGTGTGAACGGATGCGTCCACGAAAACATGTTTTCATGAATGGAGGCGTATGCAAAAATTTGTTTGGCCGTTTCGTTATGATATTTTCCTGTGCTAATTTGTTTTTTTCTTCTTCTGTCGCAGGGTGTCCGAGCTGATGGAAGCGATCGAGAGAGAATGCGGCGTGGTAGCGGCGCACCAGGTGCTCCTGATGAGCGGAGGCGAGAGCCTGGAACCGAACGCGCGTGTGTGCTCCTACTCGGCCGGAACCGACACGAATCCGATCTATTTGTTCAGCAAGGCCGCCATTGAGAACCAAATTCCACCCACGCCGAGCATAGATTATGGTTCCGGTGAGTGACGAGCTTCTTCACCTGTGAATATCCTTAGCCGCCTGCCGCGGTCCGCTGGCTTTTCTTCTTTCGTTTCCTGTCTGCGCTTGCTCGCGAGCCAACAGAAACAAATAAAACGGACACGCGTTCGTTACCAACAAAGAACAACAAACCTAAATCTGCTCGCAACAAACTCCGCAAGGTCGTCAAATTTTGCTGCAGCTAGTAGACCGTTAATCGTTGCTGCTGTACATGCATCGTTGTCTCCCACGGGAAGACCACGTATACGTTTAATTTCATTTTCGAGATATAAATTATATTAACTCTTCGCTTTTCCCGGCCCGGCCAGAGAAACAGCCGCGGCGAGTCCGCGTGCAAGAGATTACGTATCATAATGCTGCATTTGCATACCGCGGAACTAAGGCTTACATAACGAATCTATTCGTAGTGATTCGCGAGCTTCGTGTTATCCCGATCATACGCGGACCCGTTCAATTTAGCGGACGGACTCTGTGCAATCGGCACACTTACTCAATCTGCGTCTTTTTTTAACCCTCGCGTGCTACTCGCATCCAGAATCCGCTCGGTTTCTGCCTCGGAGGCTTCGAAACCCGCTGTTTCTGAGCAACCATCTTGCGGTTCGATGCGCTTGTTTGGAACGTGCGATTTTTAACGAGACGCCGCTAGTCGAGTTACGGAGCAAAACGAAAATTAGTGAAAACTATGGGAGGATCTTTTACTGATTTCTTACTTGATCATTTTCTATCAATTCTTTCACGAAGAAAAGGATTCGTAATTTTTCTACATTTCAGACTATTTTGAGCCAAATACATACTCCGTAAAGAAGGCAGACGGAGAAATGGAAGTAAATCTCCCTGCTATATTAAAAATCTAGTCGATAATTTTGTCACCAAAGGATAAAATCCGTAGTTCTCTCATGTGACACAGCGGGAGAAGCCTAAGTACCACGCGGAACAGTTTAACGGATGATTCCTGCCGCTGAGGGTACTTGTTTTACATTCATAAGCGGCACGAATTATCCGCGCAGCATCATGGAAACGCGTGCGTGACGAAAATAATGTCTTCCGACAAGATGGTCGGGATTAGAGGGAGCGAGAGAGAAATAGAGAGGAGGAGGCGACGCTGTACCGTCTTCGTTAACCGAGAATCGTGCCGGAAGGACGCAGCTAATAACGATCCTTATCGGCGGGCGCACAGAGAACGCGAAGAGAGGGAGGAAAAAAAAAGGAGTTAGATGATATCAGCTCGACGACAACGATATCCGTGCGACGGCGACACCGCGAAGGTTGTCTTTGTCTCCGTCGGGCAGCTGTGAGGCTCACGGTACCGTAAACGGGTACAATGGGAAACGTTGGCCGGTCGTTTAGCTTATTTTTCGTCGCCCTGTAACGGTTCGAGGGTGTGCCTCCCTTGCGCATCAGAGGAACGTCGAAACAACGTCTCTGGAAGGCAAGCATAAGCTGGGATCTCTGTGCGTTCACTATCTACAAAAATACAAAATTTAAGAGGGTAAATACCCTCGGCGAAATAAAATCGATTTTTCAGATATAGCTTCGGGAAAATGACACTGCCGTGTCTTTTCAGTTCGCGATACGCTGCTCGATGTTTCCAAAAATATTGTTTAAATATCGTACAACGAGATGCATGTATTGTTTTTTTAACGAAGCATAATTTTATCCATCAAAAAAATGGTTGAACTTCTCTTATTCATTCAATGGTATTCGATGAGGTATCTCTTACATAAAATTTTGTTTGACACTAAAACTACAGTATAGGTCAGAATTACTAGTTTCCAATTTCTTAGCAGACAATTTTTATTTTTCACGTGGATCAAAAATCCACTCATGAAAAATTCCAAGGCTTCCACGGTTCGGAGCATCAACTATCGTTGTCCCCGTCTTGGCATTTTTGGCCACCCTCGCGACGCCGTGCCGCGCCGTCACGTCTCGAAGACGGAGCGTCTAGACGCGCGGCGTCTTGGAAACCAGGTCACCGTCGACGTCCTCCACCTGGAGCCACCGTCGGTTCGACGTCTGCTCGCAAGGACTATGTCCGGACGCTAAACGACATGTTAACCGCGCGCAATTTCCATACCGTTACGTCGCTCAACGCTCGGCCGTACATTCGACTCGCTATTACACCTCTCGATCCTACGTTACAACGATTACCGCGAGCTATGATCTCACCTGGCCACTCTTTGCCTGTGTTCCCTCCGGAAAGCTTGCTTGTGTTCCCGGCGCCGATTCGGCCGCAAATCAGACGCGTTACGAGCCCCTCGACTCGGAAACCTGGAACACTGCAATCGCGAATGCGAATCGTATGCGTGGTTGCTTCTCCCGGAGGTTTGCGAGCTGCCTCTAAATTTTATTCGATGCGATTAGGCTTGTTTACGGAGGTTCGCGCCGTATTCTTTCGGCCGTAGATATTGGAGACGGAATTGCTGCGCAATTTGTATGTATCTAGGCAGCCCGGGCGGCTGATAACTGTGTCCGTTAACGAAAGTAGGTGTTCCGTAGAAAACGTAGTTGATTTATTTTGTTTC
Source organism: Seladonia tumulorum (assembly GCA_913789895.3). Taxonomy (NCBI): domain Eukaryota; kingdom Metazoa; phylum Arthropoda; class Insecta; order Hymenoptera; family Halictidae; genus Seladonia; species Seladonia tumulorum. The sequence continues at coordinate 7,250,279 of OU565274.1, forward strand.
TTTGAACGAGACTGATGGACGCCGAACCGTTAATTAACGTTCTGCGTTCTATGTTCTTTCGGTTGATTTATCTGATGTTTCCTCGAGAGCCTGCGGACGCTTGTTTAATCAACGTGTTTTGTGTTTCATTTTTGTAGGCGTGAGAGATAGCGTGATCTTGTTGAGTGAGACGTGTGCCTGGTAGGATTAACAACTAGGACCACTTGATCATCCTCCTCATTCATCAGCTCTCATACTATCCTTCGTCGATCTCTTTGTTACTGTCCAGCTATCAGAATTTGAAGCTTAAACGGGGACACAGTTCCTCGTTGGTGTCTGTATATCTTTTTTACATTTTTATGTCACTTTTCCTTCCATTTCAATCAGAGTAGCAATCACGAGACAGAGAATAGAATATACTGATTCTATACTTGATTTCTAAACTGTTTCTGTGTACGTACAGATACTGTATTCTAAAATTGGAACAATAACCTAACCCAGACCTTTGGCTTGAAGCATCGTATTGGACATGTCGTATCTTACAAGAGAATGATTAAGTTGTCGTCTGTCACACGAGTCATGCAACGTGATACATTAATGAGGTTCAAAAATGTATTTTGAAGAACATCTAATGTTACGTTCCGGACGATTTGCAACCGTCTGAAGAGTAACTAACATTTCATTAATCCTCATGCAGGGAACCAACATGTTTAAGCGACTTCGAGGTTTGAATAATTGAACAGCTCTACGTAAATTTAAACATCAGCATAAACCGAGCTGGTATTTAATATTTATAGCTCTCGGTTAGAACGATAAGGTCTTCGACAACTTCGCGATGTTTTCACGAAAAAAAAAAAAAAAGAAAAAGAAAACGTTGCCGATGGAAACATACAAACGACGAAAGATTCATCGGTCGCATCAAAATTAACTAGCTCCGACTTTGTTGCACTTCTGCGAGCTGTAACTCCGCCGGTCAGCGCGTTAACCGCGAACACACTTGACAGGAATAATTACTTAGGAATACAATTACTTACCACGAACGTAGAAACGCGCAAGAATACGGTAATGAAGAATTTTAAGGGAGACCATGTAACAGGATGCGCGGCTGCGTGACCATCTGTTTTCCCATCGCCCTCCGCTCGTGTCCGACATTCTTCTGCTCGGGATAATTCCTCTCGTTCTTTTTCCCGTATTCTTCTTTTATTTTTTTTTTCATTCAGAACCGTGAAAGAATTTTCGTTCATTTCCATTCCTTTCCATCCGGCTATTTCATCCTCGCAGCCTCGGGTTTCATGCGGTAATTCACGTTCCCCGACGCGGACCGGTAACGCGACCGCAGAGAGACCGCTCGTACCCGTTGCGCGTTGCACGTTGCACCGCGATGCACCTCGCGGTCACCGCTGCAACCGGCTCCCGATGAAGTAACGATCAAGTTCGCTCTTATCGCCCAGCACTTTCGATTTTCTCGGCGAATCTGTACAGAGCTGCGATCGGACCGATCCATCTCACGATTCATAACAGCGAAATCGCCAAAATCTTGGTCCGAAGCATTCAAAAGAAAAATGTGTGCAATCTGTTGAGAATTTACTTCGGATAAAAAAATATTACAGACGTTTTTGACAATTGACAGCTTTTGAAAATTGTTCAATTCTTGTAATGAACAATCAGCTCTCGTATAGGTGTAAATATATGCGATACTTCAGTATAATTTTACTATAAAACGCAATTGGTTCTTGCACCAAGGTCCTTCGATTAATATTTCCATTTCCGAGATAAATTATATTATTACAGTGCGGATTGTACGCATTCGTTGCAGAAACGAATGAATAAGAAATTCTGTAGTGACGTTAAGAGTTTAATTAAACTTCGTTTTTTTCACTTCAACAACTTCCACCTAGAGTGGATGAAGATAATATGACAGAATCGTTGAACTTCGTCCGAGTTGTTTGTCTATTTCCTTTTCTTATACGTTCCCGATTGCGGTTATAGTGCTTACCTTGTTGATCAGACAAATAGAATCAAAGCCTGGTGACTAATATTTCGATTGCGTCGATCATAAAATAAAAACAGCCGTTAATTGATTTAGAAAAAAAGTCATTTATAGCAACAGAAATGTGAGAGATTTATGTTTGTTTCCGACTGTATGTACACGTTAGTCTCATTAATACAGAAAAGTGGTTTTTTTCTTATTGGAAAATATTGCTTGGAATATTCAACAGCTCTTTTTGCACCTGTTTAGATAAGTGTCCAGTCTTTGGTTAACAAAACAGCTTCTTTTTCTCCGTCGAGACCTTCGAAGAGTGTTAATCGATAAAACGAGAACCGAAGAAATACCGAAAGGAACAAATTAAATGATCGATATAATTCTTCAAAAGAAACCAGTTGTTGCAACGACTGCACGAAATATAAACTGCGCCGAGTGGTCTGCAGCGAGAGAGCGATAGGATCAATCAGAAGGAACCAGTTGTTGCGTCAACGCCGCTACAATATATAATAAAATCGTTGAACAAGTGACCCGAAACGAAAGGATCAATCACAAGGTGCCGGTTGTTGCAACAGTACCGTTTCACTGTGCATTAACACAGGAATTACTATCTCCTTGGTGCTTATGCAGCTTGGAAAATCCGTTTCCCCAGGCTGTCGTCGATTAGCGAAGCATGCAGGCGACCTATCGAGGTGCATACATTTTTTTAAGTCGTCACGGAGCCCTTGACACGACCGTGTCGTGCATGTCAGGGGCTCCAGGTGCATTTTTTCTGATGTTTTTCTGCTGTTGCTTTGCTGACGTAAAGTGTCACGGCCGACTTGAACCTTGGAAAAAGTTTCAAAAAATTTCATAAAATTATTTATTGCTCTCTGTGCCCCAAAGATTATGATTACATTATTTGTCTCAATTTGGCCAAGATATAAATTCTCGTTTGCACCAAAATCGGTAATTGGGTAGCAATTTAGAAGGTATAACAATTTTAGGAAATTTTTCGGAACGAGAGAAATTTCCATCCAAAGGTTAGGAGACCTACAGAGTCAAGAGTGGAGGAATTTATTGTAACTAATGGGTCGGACCAATCTGTCCGAAATTTGCGGGCTAAGTTACGGCAGTATTGGGGTATCTAGAAATATTTTTTTTTACTTAAAAAGAGTTATTTAAAAAATTTGAAACCGGTGATCCCGATGGTTCCCGTAGTATTTTATCAACGGAACGAGGAAGAGAGCCGGCCGCTGATCGATCGACTGTCCCTTTTTATCGGCCTCGGTTTCGAAGAACGATCGCAGACGCAACAAGACTTTGACCCCTCCGTCAACCAGGCCTCGTGACCATCTTCGACCTGATTCTTTTATCCGGCGGATAACGATCTGCGACCGCGTCGAAGTGCGATCCCGCGTGCATCCAGTTGCTCCGCTTGAATTGGCGTCTTCGTCAATTTCTAGGCGAAACTGGGTCAGCCCGCTGTACGCGCCGTTTTCTAAGCAAAATTGGTTAATCGACGCCACGTGAGCCGGCCGAGCCTAACAGACAATGATAGGCAGCTAGACCAGTCGAAAGGACAACGTTCGAAATAGACCGGCTTTATCGTTAAGTCATCGGAACTCGAACCTTCTTGCATCGCGCACGGTGCCCAACACTTGGGGAAACCGATTCTCATTCGTCGCAGAAACAACGAAAGAAGTCGCAGAACGTGTAATTAATGCCTATCGAACGCTAAAAAGCGAATGTTTGTGTTCTAGAAATGTCAAGACTGAATTAATTTAAATTTCATGCAACTTTTATTACATTGGTTGCACTTTATTACAGATTTTTATTGAGGCGTGCTTGAATAATGCAAATTGTTGAATCATTTCCCTTCGAAGCGGCTTCGTAATTTCGGTAATTGTAGACGAAATATTTTTACTACCTTGTGCTTGAGTAATGAAAATTGTTGAATCATTTCCCCTTGGAAGCTTCATGATTTCAATCATTATAGAATAAATATACAAAACCGACCAATGGCAGCAGGCTTACCGTTCAGCGCAACAGGGCAGGCTGCAACTCATTTAATTATAGGTTGTCGAAATGATTCCAGTAAAAATGATCTAGACTGATTTCAGCATAAATTGTCGAACGGGAACTTAACATGGCAAAGATAATAATTTATCTCAGAGTAAACAATTTGTCTAGGACGCGATAACAAAATTGTAAAAATTACAGAAAAAGTCATAAGTAGTAAAACTGATGAGAACTAAAGCTGGAAAAAGGAATATGAATTATCATGCAAGCACAACGATCCCAAAATTTCGAAAGAATTATTTCGCATATATTTTGTTGTATATTTCTATTAGTTTCTTTGGCCGCTTTCGGAACAAACGGCTGTTGCGGTTTAATTGGACAGGTGGTTTTGATGTTCCGTTTCTATCCAGCTCACGTTTCCAATATTGATGTGGCTGGCGGTGCAGAAATTGGCACAAACCTTTCGTACCAATATTTTTGCTGCACCCCGCGGATTCGCTTCTTTCTTCCTTGAATCTTCAAGGACATGCTTGTTTCCTAATGCGTCCGAAAACATGCATCTTTCTTCCCTGGGACATGCGATCTGTTGGACGGTGGTCAAAAGACGCGCATAAAGATACGTACAGTTCGCCAGGAAGAATATTTCCAAATGTATCTTGGTAAAATTCTTCTAACCTCAATCCTCGATAGAGTCTATCTGATTATTTACTGCTACAATTTTAAGGTCGATTCAGACAAAAAAGTTTAGGAATTTTCTATGAGAGCCTTTCCGATCTAAACGAGTTGAAATGATCGTGTATACATTTTTCTCAAGAAAATTTCAAAGTGATACTCGAATACTCGACGCATGATTAAACGAATGTTCATTAAGTCGTTGAATGAACCTCGAACCTCTTATCGGATTCGGATGAGTAATGGAATACTAAAAAGAATCGGGAGCGCTGCGCAGAAGGTGTACATTAATTCAGTCGCAGTTCCAGTAGTCGATTGTTGTCAAACTGAAGGTGAAACCCAAGGCAGGACGACTTAATACATACGTTGTTTTCGAAGCGAAATTGGTCAATTCGACCGGCGTGTTGACGCTGCCAGCGCTGAAGGTTCACATAATCGTCGAGCCTGGCAAAAACATGGGACCCGAGAAGTGAAACACGAACGGTTTTTGCGTCATGTGTTCCTGACTAGGAGAGCCCGATTCGGGACAATGTGATACGTCGTTTCCTACGCAAAACTATTTAGTGAAAACGTGACACGTGACACGTCAGACCAGACGCACATAAATTTTAGGCCGGTTGTGGCCTAGCTAACGAGATTCGAATGATCCTCCATTGGCGCTAATCACTCCCACGTATGTGTAGCTTTGTTTCAGAATTCGTAAATCTGATCGCGCGCTAACGATCAGACTAAAAGATGGAAAATTGGTCTGCAATTTGTTGCAATGTGGTTAAAAAAAATCGGGTGACGATCTCTTTCGGCTCATTTTAAAGCCCAAAGCTTCTATGTACTTCTAATCCCTTCCAGAAACTTTTGTTAAAGAATTTGTTTACCCTAAGCAGTCGTTGAAAAGCGAAGACGTCTGAAAATTTTGTTTTTGAAAAATCATTCAAATGTTTCTAGAATGCTTAACAAATTTTTTTCTCCACTCGAACCACAACCGATTTAGAGATCCAAGTTTGTTCTTTACAACGAGCCCACCAAATTTGATCTACGATTTTTTCACGCTATTTTATCACACTTTGAACGTGAACTGCCTTACCAACGTTGCGATAACCTGCAGCAAATTAAAAAAAAAATTGTACTATTAGGAAAAATCGCCACAGAAGAAAACAAATTGGGGTGTTGAAAATAGAGCCTTCGCCCTTCAAAATAAGCCTAGGAACGTTCTCGCATGATTATTTTTTACGAAGATGCAACAGGGTAGATGTACATAATTTTTAGCCGGAAATATCGCGATCGTTTTAACTTTGGTGAGCATTTGCAATTTTTGGTATTCCGCGCGATAAATGCGCATATTCGTTTTCATAGGCGCGAGGTGAATTTAATTCTCGTTCGCGGACAATAAGCACGCTTTAATCCCGGAAAAACCGCGAGCCTTGTCTTCGTCGGCGATGAAAGCTGCCGCGCGAGGACGAGGAACAATCGGCGCGGAAACCGATTCATTAAGAGCTCGTTCACAATGCGGTTCCTGATTCATTGGTAGGTTGCAAAAAACCACTGTCTACCCATGTAAACACAGTAAGTCCCCCATTTTTCTCAAGGTTCCCAATAAAAACACAAAGAAAAAGAAATTGGAACGTTTCTTGGCGTTGAGCTTCGTTTCCGAGCAAATCGACGTTACTCTGTAGGAGCTTATTTCAAAGAAACATGAAGCAATAACGCAAACGGTATCGGACATCAAGAGAGTTCCAGAAAAATTGTCTTCTTAACTTTTTGATTAACATGTTCTAGATTAACAGATATTTAAATTAACAGATATTTTCTTGCTTTCAGTGATAAAATTAACAGTAATTAAACTCCTGGTAGAGATTTTAATATTTACAAATTCACCGACCATTGTATGCAGATACAATGTTTCCACGAATCTCATTTTACAGATTATTTAACCCGCAGAGCCTCATTACCAGCTACAATCCGCCGACCAGCTAATTACATTGGAATCAGTCGGTCTCGCAGACGTTGTGTCTCCAGCTACTGATTAGCGATACTAAATGACGCAACGGTTGCATCACTGATCTCGACTATGTTAATTTCTGCACGTGGATTCTCCTTTTCCTCAAACTTTTCTCGCAGTCAAGGTCCCTTGCGTATACAGAGTATCTGGATATTTTTCTAACATAAAAATCCGCTGTTTCTTTTTATTTTTTGGTATGTACATATTGTGCTGCACTATAACGTAATATTATTTGTCTTGTTTGTTGAAAGTTCAGAGCACAGATGTGGAAATGGTGTCCCAGGTATATTTGTGAGACCCGACAAGGAGCAAGACCGGTAAGGTTTCGGTGTTTACCGAGGAGAGACGTGTCACATTTTCTTTTCCATTTCGTTTGGCTTAAAGGCGAAGCCTCGAGATCCTTGATCGACGTTTCCAAAGCCAGGTTTCAAACTGGTACGAGAGGGAGACCGTGCTGTAGATAAGGGGCCGATGATTCTCGCCGTTCACAGCCAAGTAACTTGGGGTCGAAGCGGCAAGAATTTTCCGCTCGGAATATGTATATGTACAACTGACGAACATGTACCTACGTACATACACTTAGAGATACAAGATGCGACACTAAATTGGGCCGGGAGTGGGCGGGGAGAAGGTTCTCCTTCTCCTTTTCAGCACGTTTCTAATTATTTCAACTGGCTCCTCCTCCCCGGTTGTTTCAAGTTGTTGCGGAACTGGAACGCTAACGGCTGCTATTATAATAATTATCGTAACGACTGTGTAATAGAGTTTTTGTTTTTCCTTGTTTTCTTTTTTTTCTCTCTTTTTCGTTAATTGGCCGGGGGAAACTTTTCGATTCAGATTTCTTCGAACGCTCTGTCGCCGCGATACGGGTTACATGTTTCCATCGGTCGGAATAAATCAGTGAGCGTTTTAATGGCTTTATTAAAGCTAGATTGCAATTATATATGCGTTAACCCCTCGCCACGCGGTTCGTTTCTTTTGCCACCGCTTTTCACTGTTAAGAATCCTCCGCGGCGAGGGAACATTATTTATTCATTGTCGCGGCACGCTGACCCGAAAGGTTGAGCCGCAGATAACCGTTAAATAATGTCAGTTCGAGTTATGCGAACCGAACGACACTCGCGCTCGGTGCATTTCGAAATTGTCGCGGACGATTTGACCGAGCACTTCGATACGCGAAGCGGTTTTATAATCGATTCGGCCGGAGGCGATCTAAACTTTTTCAATCGCTGCCTGGGCATTCCCGTTTATCTGCGTAGCAGTTGCCCACTGAACTTTTATGCACAGGATCGATAAAAAATTGTTATAACCGTAATGAACAAATGTTCCCTCCATTTCTGCAAACTTGCTTGTTGCACCTTGCTCAAAGCGACAATTACAGGCGACGTTTCTCAGCTCGTCGAGCTTCGCACCGTATCTCAAGGTCGCCAGACCCGACGAGGAGGATCCTAATCAGTCCGACCCGTCGATGCAAGTATGCTGTACACGCATAAATTAATTTCACTGGTGATAAACGCGGTGGTACACGCTGTAAATCTTGCCGGCCGAGGGGTTCAAGTCGCCGGAGCAACGTTTGCAATTACGATAACAAGAATTATGGTTTTAATTACCGGGGAGGGCAGGGGGTGGTGGGGGAAGGGGAAGTTGGACGTGAGTCATCTTCCCTTCACCTGGCCCGATTCCGTGTTCTCTGCATACAATTGTACGGGCTCGGAACACGGCAGCGGGGACATACAACTCTTCCCCGTGTAGGCGAACGAGCATAAACGCGGCCGGGAAACGTTCCCGAGTCACGCGACCGATTTTAGGCGATGCGTTCCGATATGTCGTCGGAATTTTTCATGGTTGCATGACGACCGTCCTTTAAAAACCGAGCCGCTCTGCACGCGGCCGAAACAATGTATGTAGCCGCGGATTTTTACGAGATACACTCTCGCAGTCGCTCGGCCGCGTCGTTGTTTATTTCTGAACCGCGTTGCCGTTAAAATGTTACGGTTCGAGGGGCTGCTTGATTGCGCCAACTGAGCCATTAAAATCTTAACCGCCCGTTTCGGGGGCCGTTCTCGTAGTTATCTCGCATTTTTCTTTTAATCTGTCGAGGATCCTCGCGAATTCTGGAGAGCATTGATCTAATTTCGAAGTTTAACACTGGCTTTTTTATCGCTTAATTTTTTGTGCAAGAATCCCTAGTAGCACAAAAATATTAGATATTTTTTTCATTATTGGAAAAATATTTTTTAAGCCACATTTTTATATATGAGAAAAATATTGGATTTGAATATTGTATACATGTACAAGAAATATAAATTGAATGTTTAAAAAATATAAGCTAAATACTCGGAGGATATAAACTAGATATTTAAAAAATGTGAATTCAATATTTGAAAAATATAAATTCAATATTTTAAAAACATTCAATAAAATTTTCAAATTTAAGAAGTTTCAAATTATAACAAAAATTGGAAACTATGAATATGTATTACTTTCTGCGCACTGCTTGTTGAGGGAATATTATCTGTATTTGGAAAAAATATTGGTAATTATTTACATTAGGGGCTTCCTCACCGATTTTGATGACCTTAAAATATGTTGTCAAGGTCATCATTCTGAACAACTTTTTCCTATACATGTTACCGCCGCTCAGCTTTAGTTTCCGAGATATTCGCAAAAAAGTTTCAACATCTCAAAAAGTGATCAGAGTAGGTGTGTGTAGGACTATGTAAAATAGTATTTCAAATGGTTGACAGTAACTTATATTTTTATGATATTTTGTTGCCTGTAATGTTATTACGATATTGTAGTATATTTATCAACATGTTACATATTCGTAATTAAACTACACATAATACTTTGCTAACTATTATAGCTTCTCATGTTAAAAATTATGATTTATAATATTAACTACTTGTTCAACTTATTTTCATTGCAAGGAAATATTTGAAATACAAAATAAAAATATTTCATTTTATCTATCTGGTTATCAAAATAAAAATATTTGATTGAAAGTAGTATCTTATTTGAACCACATTAAATTATACTATATACCAAATCATTAATGATCGTTAATATACGTTGCAAAATATGATAAAAAACCTTGTATCCAATGTTCCACATACGAATACTAATCCTACATTATAAAATACTAATGTAAAGTGTACTTACATCTGAATCTTCTGTACCTCCGTCGGATCCACAGCACACAATTATTCACTCACGAGAATAGGTCCGAATAATTGAACACCAATCACTAAACAACACACACAACACACACGCACAACACATTTTATAAAATCGTGACAACGAACGAGATGTCACTCCGACCACGAACAAAATAATACTGCGATTTTAACAATGATCCCTTCCACGGAGGTGGTACGGTCAGGTTATCCTAGGCAGGTTAGACGCTGAGGGTCTATAAACACTAGACAAAACCAAGGTAAACAAATTATGATCGGGCGCCAACCCTATTTCCCGGAATTCCCTGTTTTCGTATCACACGTCCGTGGGAGGGGGACGGTTAAAATCGCAGTATTATTTTATTCGTGGTCGGAGTGACATCTCGTTCGTTGTCACGTTTTTGTAAAATGTGTTGTGTGTGTGTGTGTTGTTTAGTGATTGTTGTTCAATTATTCGGATGTCTTCTCGTGAGTCAATAATTGTGTGCTGTGGATCGGAGGTACAGAAGATTCAGAAGTAAGTACACTTTGCATTAGTATTTTATAATGTAGTTTGTAGTACATTAGTATTATATTTTATTATTCGTATGTTAGAATATTGGATGCAAGGTTTTCTTTCTTATTTTGCAACTTCAATTCTAACCCATACCTACTCCGATCACTTTTTGAGATGTTAAAACTTTTTTGCGAATATCTCGGAAACTAAAGTTGAGCGGCGGTAACATGTATAGGAAAAAGTTGTTCATAATTATGACCTTGACAACATATTTCAAGGTCATCAAAATCGGTGAGGAAGCTCCTAATGTAAATAATTACCAAAATATTCTACTTCCACTATGAAATAGATTCATTTAATATTTAAAAAAAAATATTTTTCTCGTGACATGACATAGATATTTCCTGAATATTTAAAAAGAAATATTTGTTACGTAATATAAAATAAATATTGTATGTATATTTGAATATTAAAAAAAGATTGAATCTCTTTTTAATATTATATGAATGTGTATACAATATTTTGTGCTACTAGGGATATCTCTTGTTTCAACATTCTAAATAGATTTCAATGTTCCTCGTTTTTGTCTATTTGTGTTTATATTATCAATTTGTTTACAAATTGTTCTTCGTTTCTGTCCCATAAAATTGCCAGGAAAAATCGTATCACAAGTTTCAGGTGCTCGTCGTAGAGGGGAAGCTTCAATCTTCGAATCTGTGACGGATTCAGTCACGAGAAAAATTTTACAATGTTTCCAGAGACGTTCCAATTTGTAGTTGTTGGAATTTATTTCATAAATGTAGAACAAAATTAATCTGTTACGTCTTTAGAAGGAAGGATCGTTTGAATCGACTCTTGGCCTATGGATGCATACATTGTACATATCTACAGTAAATTGTACGTTGTCCCCGGCATGGGACCCTCGATCCTCAGTTGTTCATATTGAACTGTTGCTCCTCTGTTTCTGGATCTCTTATGTTTCATTCGTGGCGTTTCTTTCGAAGAGTGAAGACATGTCTCGCAACGTGCTTCTAGAAAAGATATTGAAATATAACTTCTCTTTCATATGTTATAATAGAGTGTGGTTTCTTAATATTGTCAGTTAAGCTGTAACGGATCCGTCACCGTATATATTGTTCATATAAATAACAAATATGTTCATGTTATTGATAACCGATTCATCGCCAACGACAAGCGAACGTGTCGAAAAAAGAAAAACGAACGGGATGAAAAATAAAAGGACGAGCAGTCTCGTCAGGTCCGACATCGGAGAAGAACATATTAATAAATTACATACTGTCTGCTTTAATCCCGGTCATTCCTTACAAATTCAAAAGTGGGATCGAGGCAGTCGTTTTGCAATTTCTTATCGGTCTTGCGCGAAGTTTAAGTTACATGACGGACGTTTATGTGTAGTGTGCATTCCGGTTAAAAAACGAGTTGTTCCCTTACGGTAGCGGAACTGAAGGAGAAGCTGAAAAGTAAGAATTTGCAATCAACCCATATTCCAATAGTAGTATTTTCTGTTTTCAAAAATGAATGACAACTTATGAAAGTAAAAGCTTTCAGCTTTATAACGAGCTCAGATTTAGCGTCGCACGACCGTTCTTTCGGAAAGTGTAACAGTTTAAATATCGACAATTATCGAGCCACCGTAAGCGTCCCAAAAAATCCATCGTTTTGTTCTAGCGTCAAATTACTTGGATCGTGTCGAATTATCTAGACCGACAGTCGAAGTGTTCGCGATTTAGGAAGAGGAACAGCGTGCCGTTGCAGCGCACGCGCAGACGAAAGTGCAGCAGTGTGCCAAAAATGGCAACAACGGTGCTCTCGAGCGAATAAAGCGAACGCATCGGGTTCGTCCTGAATAAAAAAAAGAAAAGAAAAAAGAGATCATGAATATTCCTGCGATCGAGATAAGCGCGAAACGTACGCAGCGTGCGAGTCGTGCGACGACAATAAATGTTGACGAGCGACAGTCCACCGACAAACGTGTTCAAGGCGAAGATGGTACCGTCTCTCTCGCTCCTCGCTCTCTTTTTCTCTCCGTCTCTCTGACGTGTGACCGGTATAGTGGTCACGCGTTTAAGTACCAGATGACCTGGCTCTCTCACGCTCTATCGATAGTCGAAGCGGCTTACGTGACGTTTCGCCGTCAGCTGACGACACGATACGACACGCGAATCGTGGCCAGCAGGAACGACGATTCCGTTCGCGGAAACCCGGTTGCAGATGCGAACAGCTGCGGGGCCGGAGAATGGCTCGCATAACCGTGATAATGCCACTGGCTGCTGAATGCCCAGCTATCGGAGAAACACAAAGAATCACCTCCCTGCGAACTGGAATTTGCGGGAGCATTGTTAATTCGCGATTGTTGGTATCGACTGTGACGTACCTGCGCAGAATTCGGACCCCATTGTCTACACATTTTATATTGGGTTCGTGTTAACGTTAGACCCCGGCCGCCATTGTTTCCCCGTTTAAACGGCACCGCCCTGCTACTTGGAAATGGTAAAAATACTAGTGGGATAGTAACCACTCCTTTTGAATACTATATTTCTTTGTCTTGCTTAACGATAGATTTACCGGTTATTTAAGTATATCCATTTCTACCAAGACCAGTCAGAATGACTGGTCTTTAGAAAAAGTGCTTAGTGGTGTTTCCAGTCTTTATTTACTTTTAAAAAATGACAAAAAAGTTGAATAATATGAATTGATACAAAAATAAATTTATAGGCATTAGCACGACCGAGCACGGCCAAGACCCAAGCAGAACCTTATGCGCGGCCCAAAACCCTGAGTAAATATACAATTCCAAGGGTCGCTAGCGTACTGCATCAGAATCATGATTTTCCCGGAATCATATATTCTGTCCTGAAAAAACGTTGCAGTACTTATCAATTGTTGTAGCTACCTCAATGTCATTTCATCACATAGAAACATGCACCAGTCATTTTGCCTGGTACTGGTATAAGTGTCAATAACAAAAAATATATTTGTTACGAATACATATAAAATAATATAAAGTTCATAAAACTGATTCTTTAGTTATGGCTACAAAAGTCATGATATCATTTCGGAAAGAAAATGTTAGATGCAGTAGGAATTTTGAATTGAAATTGCAAAACCAGTCATTTTGACTGGTCTGGTAAATCTAGTGTTAAAAACACTAGAGAAGCCTCAATAATAATAAAGGACAGCAGAGTCTATCTTTCAGCACCGTCTTCGTCGGAACACTCGAACTCTCTGTTCAGCAAACAAAAACAAAGATAAGTGAAATTTTCGTGTTCCATGTCAACAGTGGAAGATTGAATGAACTCCAAAGACACATTGTTTCATTGTCTCAGGATCAACGTTGAGCGTGGGATTTATCTGAATGATTTGCAACGGTGCGTTCACGAAAGTTGCTTCTCCCGAGTCAATATGGCACTGTTCGAAGTGAATTCTGTAGTAATTGTTTAAAGGTGTACGAGACTGACGAGTCTGGTTATTGGTCGAGCGAGTATCACGACCAGATGTTCGAGCTTTAGATATGTAGCTAGATTTTTTTGACAGATGCAGACAGAACCGAACGCAAACACGTACTTTCACTGACGAGATCGTTCGGCGATTACGTTTATCACGGGTCAGTGAACCGCGATATCGTGCATTGTCAAATTAATTATACTCGTGCTCTCGATCGCGTTCGATATCGCGTTCTTTCATCTCGAGCCGAACGCGTCGATCGCTTTCGAAACCATTTTCTTTCTGTTGGGCGACGAGTCGTGACCGTAAATCTATTTGCACGTGGATCCGTCACTTCCAGTGCTTTATTGCTTACTATAGCGATAAACTTCGCAGATAGGGTCGTTGATCAAATATATGCTTCGAAGCGAACGTACTTTTGGATTGCGGTAGACATTTTTGTTCCGGGTCGCTTGTAATTCGTGATAGTAAAGTAAGAAGTACGGTGTAAAATGTTCTGGAGATTCCATAGAGGTCAACAATTGTTTGCTATAACAGCTCTTAACACTGACTGCCAAGCTAGAAACCTAAAAAATTCCATCACATTAATGTGTTATTTAATGAAATAAAAATTGAAAAAAAAACTATATGTATGATATTGAGTAGTCCTCCAACTTTCTGGCATTATACAGATCCTTAAAAAATTTGATACAATTAATATATTAGCGTAAAAATTCATTTTTAAATTTGGACAAATAATTCCGTCACCCACATATGGGTGACATGGCAATCAACGTGTTAAACGGTTAAATATTTCTCCTAACGAATGGTTTTCCTCGCCCGAGCATTAGATGGTTCGATGCAGAAAGTTGCAGCACAACGTTGACAAAGAAAAATAAAAATGGTTGAATATTTATTCGAAGAACACATGAAGGATAAAATCATAGTCAATATTATCTGAAATCTCGAGGTGACGATTCATCAGATCCCAAAGGTTGGGGTCCCACGAGTGACAGAAACGAAAACATGAACTTTCAACAAGCCTGCACGCTCAGTTAAATAAAAGCTCGCAATTTTTCAGTCGCGTTGAGCTCGAACGGCAGAAAATTGGCAATTACCGGACCGAAATTTTTCCCAGGATCTGCTGATCCCGATCCCCTAATTCTCCGCGTGGTTCAAGGAAGAGAGATCACCTATCGAGTGGCAGGAACGATTGCGCGGGATATCTCTCTCTCTCTCTCTCTCTCTCTCTCTTTCTCTCTATCTGGCTTTCTCGAGTGAGAGAGCGGGACTTCGCAATCGTCGATATCTTTCCCCGGCCATTGAATTCAATTGGCTCGGTGTCGGTCAGCTGATCGACGACACGATGGTGCAACGCGCGTGCGAAATTGGATTTCCTCACGCGGGACAAAGGAACGGCTCGTGGCCCGGATGTCTCGAGAAAACGTGGCCCACTCTTTTCCGTTCTCTTTCTGTTCCATATTCTCTCTCTCTCTCTCTCTCTCTCTCTCTCTTTCTCTTTTTCTCTCATTTTGCGGTCCTTAGTTTTTTCTCCCGACCGGCCTTGAATTAATTTATGCCTCACGAGGCGTTCCTATGTGGACCGTGTCGCGTCCCAGGTCTTTGACCGATGATTCGACGCAAATATGGCCACGAAGGAGGCTGAGAGTTTTCTGAGCCTGTTCGAATCGAAATAGAATAGAAGGGATCAGCAGGGCCTCGGTGGGAGGAGCCTCCAAATGATTCATGGGAGGTGATGGGAGACGCCAAATGAATCGACTCAAACCTTCCTTCTGGTTTTGATAAAACAGGATTGTACTTCAAAACTAGCTTCAAAACGCGTCCAAATTTATTACGATCATCTTTCACGAAGTTATGACGTTATAGGCCCTTTTTCGGGAATCGGGTGTATGCTGTTCAAATACACATTGAGTAAAAGAATTAAATTCCTCCAACTAATTCCGTGAAAATGAATATTAAATGTATCAATGAATCTGTTGCATTCTTAAAATCGATTTGGAAAGCCCACTCGAAGTTTAAATCTGTGGCGAGCAAATGGAATTGGATGTGCAAATTTGGACCCGCCGGATTTGCACGTGTAATCGGCACAGGTTTCGCGGACAATGTAAACGTTTCCGAGTGCTCGTGCTCTCCACGGGCGGAGTGGTATCGCACAATAAACGCATTGTGCCAAGTGGCCTAAAATAAAATCATATCGACGTGCCTCACTTGAAATAATCGCTCACGGTCAAGGGGAAATAGTTGGTGGACCTGCGCCGGCGCGGCGGGGGGACTGCGTCTAACACGACGATTTTTAATTAACCGATTAGCCAGATCCCTCGCACGCTTGCTTCCCGATTATTTTCTCTCTCCATTACTTCGCCCATAGAAGCTGGCATTCAATTAGAACGCAGTGACCTTTGTTGCGGAACAAATTGCTCGAAATCATTTTTATTAATCCCTCATTATGCGCGCACGTAATGGCGCTCCGGTGCGCCTTCGATTTTTGTATGCAAGCATCAAGAAACATTTATGTACACGCTAATTACTATGTATTCTCGGGCCGCGCGGTAAGGTACGGGTTCGCCGGAATAATAAATAAATAATACGTTCATGGTTGAGGATCACCGTGTGTTAACCTCTTTAAAAGTATCGGCCACGTAGCTGCGCAGTTTATTTTGATTTGACCTAGCTCAATGGTCAGCATTTTTTTCCCCCGGTGTGTACATTAGCATTCTCAATCTGTTTTTACAACTCGCACGATCTCGCGTATTTAGACTGTGCGCGAAGTGTAACTGTGTTCGGCCATTCAATTCTTTCTTTCTTTCGACGTGTTGCTCCACTGTTTGCTGCGATTCTCGAGTCTTTTACGATCAAATCACTCTTAAATGTATTTAGCTCAGCAGCTTGGCGATTTATGAACACATTCGCGACCGGCAAATTTTTCCGTTTCCAATACCGAGTACCGGCGAAAATAATGAAATTCTGAAGCCGGTTGCCGCAAACTTGTATCGCTAAAGCAAGGTTAAAAATGATAAAATTTGTTTTGAAATATCAATGTCAGATTCACGTCAGCGGCAATCAGGAGTAGAATTTAAAATGACGTGAATTCCTCTGCGGTCGCGAATGTGTTAAACACAAAGACGCTCAGAAATGTAGGAATTATTCTGAATTACAGTATAGTAATTTTTAATTTTGCCTCAGAGGAGGATCGACTATGATCTTACTCTGATTTTGTGGGAATTTTTGAAGCTGATAGCACGCGATTAAAGGTGGTTTTGCGTATAAGAAGAGCGAGCATTTTTCTGAACGTAAACATTACCATCGCAACGTTACTTCAATTAGTTTGCAACGAGATTGCAAGACTCGACCTTGAAAAGGATAGCAACGATTACGCTAATAACAGGAGCCTCGGAGGCCGGCATTGCCCATGAACAAAAGGAAAAGATCACCGTAATAACTACACTCGCATCCAAAGTAATTCCAAAGTCATTTTTCTAGATCCGAGGGCAGTAAATGGCGACGGAACTTTCGAAGCCCGAGTTTTCCGCGAGATTAAAACACAGGCGGCCCGAATTCCTGCCTCGGGCGATCTTTCCGAAGACACGGAAAGCTCCGCGAACTTCCGAACGAAAGTGCATTAAATTCGAAGGACAACACTCCGTTTTCTAGAAAATACTTCGCTTAAATGTCTCTCGTAAAGAAACTGCAGATTTTCATAAAATAAAAATTGTCTGAATTAATTATAAGAAACAGATGCTAACTGAAACTACATTTGCTCTTTTAACACGTTGATTGCCATGTCACCCATAATTGGGTGACGGAATTATTTGTCCAGGTTTTAAAAGGAATTTTTGTGTTAATATACTCATTGTACCAAATTTTATTAGGATCCGTAAAATGCAAGATTGTCGGAGGACTACTCAACATCGCACATTTAATTTTTTTCAATTTTTATTTTTCATTAAATAACACTGATTTTATGGAATCTTTCAGGTTTCCAGTTTGGCAGTGAAAGTGTTAATGATCTCACTAAAAGTCGGCAAATAATATACTCAAATTCTTCGAATTCCTTTACATTTTTGATCCATTAATTTACTCGTAAATTACAATCAAAGCCACTGAAGAGAACATTCTGCGGTCTGTTCGCGGAGCGATTCGAAAATCGCGTTATAAAATGAACAAAAAATATGTTTATATTGCAGATTAACCACTTTACTTGCACACGAATGTCCACATTTTTCTGAATGTTTCACATTGTTTAATACATAACGAGTAAGATTCAAGAGGTTGCTGAATAAGGGTGCATCGGTTGACTTTCAACTCCTTCGACGCTTAGGACGACGCGTCGAGATTCGGTTTGAGGAATGTTAAAACAGATGAAAACGGGTTTCGGCAGTCAAAGCAGCTTCGAATTCCGAGTCTCTCGTACACGTGCGAGGTTTCGTGTTTCGCGTAAACGCGCGCACCCCTGCCCTGCGATTTCTACTGTCCCGTTTCGTAAATATTATTCTCCGGCCGGTATCAGTGTATTTTTCCTTTCTCCTTCGATTCTTGTTTAACGGAACGGGTTTGCGATACGGTCACGATGTCCGCTCGTAAATGTCGCTGACGAAAACGCCCCTCCTCCCACTCCCCCTTCCACCCCCTTTATACTTTCATTTTAATAAATCCCATGGTTCAACGACTTTGATCTCGCTATCAGGATTTCTGTTTCTTCGAAACGAACGAGCCGGGATTCGATTATCTTCTTTAGCTGCGTCGACAGTTTATGGTCGTTGGTAACCGCACGATTTTTATTCGTTCTCTTGCACAATTAAATTTGGAATTTCTCTTCGGTATCAGGTGCTGAATGTAATTGGAAAAATTACGCGTAAATCCATCGCGGTCAAACGGCCAGTTTTATATTTCGCAATTATTGGTATTCTGCGAGTAGTTTCTCGTGCTACGCAGCACAAAACATTGGTGTGATTTAGTAGAAAGATAGGCGATCGAGAGACACTTAAATGAATCGTAAATTTTCGCGATCCTTGCGCAATCCGTCTTGACTTTTACGGAAAAACGTTTACCGAGCCGGGGGCATTAAATTCTGCGATTAAACGATTCGCAATCCGTAACGGAGATCCATGAAAAATCGAGCGTTGACTCATCCGATCGTTTTCCTCGTTCCTTTTCTCTTTCTTTCTCTCTCTCTCTCTCTCTCTCTCTCTCTCTCTCTCTCTCTCTCGCGCAATTACAGCTTCAAGAAATTCGCATACGTTCGCATATTTCTTTCTAAATGGCCTGTGATCGTTTACGTGCTCGGATTCCCGACAGCGTTTTTTTCGCCTGCTGGACCTTGGCGATACGTAAAACGCAATCGCGATTATTATGCCAGCGTTACGCGAGTTTGTTCGTCGTTTATCGCGTTTCGCCGAAGAAAACGCTCTGGTAAGCGTAATGCTGCAAGCACGTGAAACGTACGAGGAGACGTAAAATTCAGCGCGAAGATGCCCTGACACGATAAAGAATACCACAAATCTTCATTATAGTTTCGCAATTGATTCTATCCAAGCGAATCGACTCGAAAACCCGATCCCAGTCGATTTTTATCACGGAATAAAAAGTTGGCCATTCCGTTTGACAGATGAGTGCGACCCGGAGACAGAATCTCGATTCTTTTTCTGGTTTTCGGCCTAGGTGGGCTCGTAATTTTCTGTCAACCGACCATTTTGTTTTCTCGGGTCCGCTGGACCGTCTCAGGTTACTTCGGAACCTTTCAGCCACGCGTGTCTATGTACATTCGATTCCTATTTTAGGTTTCCCCGACAACTTTCCACCCCTAATAGTCGCTTTTCACCATCCCCGTTCCACCACACCGCCATTTATAGTTTCCACCGTTTAATCGTTGCCTCAAAATAGACATTGGGGTATCGCCGACAGGTTCGTGGATCCTTTTTAGAATTTTTGTTCGAATCCTACAAATGGCGCTTTCGCAACCCCTAATGGTCACTTTTCATCGTCTTCGGATCTCGGCGCTATTTATAGTCTCCGACGTTTAATAGCTACTTCGGAATAGACAGCAGGCTCTCGTCAGCACGTTTCCACGCCCTTTTAAATTTTCCGTATAAATCCAATTCCACGAATGATCTCCGAGGAGGCAGAAGTTTCTCAAAGGTCGAGAAGACCTAGAACCACGTTTTTCCGAGCGCGTTTCCTATTTCGATGCCCGATTCGCGTGTTTCTGCGATTCGGTCGATCCGAGTCCAATTAAGGCAGCTCCGAACCTCTGATAATTATCATTTCCGTGATTCGAGCGAGTCAACGCGAGCCTAACAGCAGGTTAAATCGGGAATCGGGTCCGAAAACGCTGCTCAACGCCGTCGGCAACACAATTGCATCGGGACGAGCGTAACGCCGGGAATAAATGTTGTTGCGACGCGTCCACTTCAGAGCCCTTTTCCGATTTTTGTCCGTCCTTCGACTAATCACGAAGAATGCTAATCCTTGAGTTGCCACATACGGGGCACTTGAGGACTCGAGCTGATGGCATTGGAAAAGTGGCCATAAGTCAATCCGTGCGACCCTCACTCCGTGTACCGTCCGCGAGGTACTTGAGGGTCCCGGATTCGGACACAGCGGGCCTTATGGCCCGCTACACGCGGCGGGCAAGGGGTCATAAATACTCCTCCGCACGACTAGGGTTGCGCTACAACCGAAGGTACCGTGTCTCTGGTTTTCGTCAAGCGGACGAAAACCAGAGACAGTAGAACGCATGCATGGGCCACTTAGGCCTTCGTCGCGCTGCTTCGGGGTCTCATAAATTACAGTTTGGGGAAACTTTCCCTTATTGACTTGAGGGTGGGGACTTCCTCCTCCACCTGTGAGGTCTGTTCGGAAGATCCTCCTCCCTCAAGTCAACCGACGAATGGGGATGATCCTCCCCCCAAAAACGGGCCCATGGCCAAATCATCAACCCACCACCGAGGTGACAAGCAAGCGGGCCTCGGAGCAGTGCGACAGAACATCAGAATCAACCCAACTAGTAAAATCGTCATAAATAGTATCGCGACTTCAGATCTGATCTCTCATAAACATAGTCACTCGGCACTGTAATCACTAATCCACTCTTATTGTTAATAATAAAGTTAAGTTGTTAGTTATCCTCGTGATTCACTCACCATCCACCATTTATAATAAATATTCACTCGCCGTTAATTCAGCGTGTGAAGCGGAGCATACAGTGAAAGTTTCTTTCAATTAAAATAATAACATTTTCTTTGCTCACGCCACAACATTGGTCCTTCGAGCCGGATGCTGAATTGGAAAATCGAAGTGATACGAACAATAGTGAACAGTGTAATTGAGTGAACAATTATTAACAAAACATTAAAACATCAACGACGTGTATTAACGTCAAACATCAGACGACCGTAGTGGACATCCTATTGGAGAGCAGCCACGTACGGGAGGAAGACATCAACGGACGTGTATTTACGTCAAACATCAAACAACCGCAGTGGACATCCTATTGGAGAGCAGCCACGAACGGGAGGAAGACATCAAAGACGTGTATTTACGTCAACCATTAAACAGCCGTTGTGGACATCCTGTTGGAGAGCAGCCACGTACGGAAGGAAGAGATCAACGACGTGTATTTACGTCAAACAAGCAGAAGTCGTAGTGAATATCCCAGAGAGGAGCAGTCACATACGATATCACTATCAACTACTTGGTGGACATCAATCATCAAACGAATCATCGTCGCTGAACATCCAGAAGGGACATACATCGGGAGTACAGCGTCAAGGCAGAATCATCGGGCAAGATCAACGCCATCAGCCACAATATCAACAACAAGATCAACAACAAGTAAGCCTTTAAACAATCTCTGTTTCCTTTACACATACAAACTTCCAAAGATTCCTGAGGCGTGAGATCAAATTGCTTCTACTTTAAATTAACTCGTCGAATTGAACACAAAAATGGCTGCTGTAAAGAAAATTAAATCATTAATCAAGGCACGTTCGGTAAGCAAGGCGAACGTCTCGCGTCTAATAACGCACATAAAAAACCATCCGGACATGAATATCAATGAGCTCGAGACGCGTAAGATAAGATTAGATGGATATTATCAATCATTCGAAAATATTCAAGTCGAAATTGAGGAGCTTGCTGAAGAAGCAGAGCTTGAAGATGATCAAAATACTGAAAGAGAATTATTTGATGAACTGTTTTACGAATGTTCCGATCTAATTAGTCGAAGACTCCTTTGTCAAAAATTAACAAACCCTGCTACTAGTACACCTGAATCAGCCTCAGGTACTTCAAATCTTGTGATTCAACAAAGTAACACATTATTACCTAAGATAGAAATCCGTCCATTCGATGGTAACCCTATTGAATGGCATAGCTTCAATGATACATTCCAATCTCTTGTCCACAATGATTCCAAAATACCAGCCGTTCAAAAATTCTATCTATTGAAAAATTCATTACGCGGTAGCGTCGCCACAATAATCGAACAATTACACGCATCCGAGGAAAATTATCTGGTAGCGTGGGAACTTCTTAAGCAGCGATGTGATAGACCGCGACAAATAGTATATGCACATTTAAAGTCATTTTTTGAATTGCCTGAAATTAACAAGGACTCACCTCTTAGTTTAAGAACATTAAAGGAAAACGCATTAATGCACGTTAATGCACTAAAGGCCTTGCAGTTGCCGGTTGATAGTTGGGATGCATGGTTAGTGTATATTCTCACGCAAAAATTAGATAAATTAACACGTAGAGCCTGGGAACGTACATTAGAGAATGCTCAAATGCCGAAGTTTGTTGATCTTATTGCCTTCTTGGGGAAACAAGAGCGGGGAGATGAAATAGAAGAGTTTACAGTCACAAAGAATAAACTAGGCAATCACTGCAATACGGATAGGCATGCAAATCGAATCGAAAAACCATTTAAAGCTCGCGCACAAACGTACATTGGTACCCAACAACGGCCGGAATGCACCTTGTGTCGTGGAGATCATTATATCTATACATGCACTAAATTCTTGAAATTAAATGTGCATGATCGAATAGCTGCAGCCAGAGACAAGCGATTATGCATTAATTGTTTGCGAAACAATCATATCACAGCTAACTGTATTGCAGCTGGCTGTAAAAAATGCAATCGAAAACATAATTCGCTATTGCATATAATCAATTATCACACACAAGCAAATAACGAAAAGGCCAATGAAGCTAAAGCAATTCCTGGTACTTCGAACGAGGTACCACAGAAAAGTTATGCAGTAACGTATGATTCGGAGGTGTTATTAGGAACGGCACGAGTAAAAATATTAGATAACAATAACCGAGAACGTGAATGTAGAATATTGCTAGACGGATGTTCACAATGCAATTTCATTTCTACGCGGTTAGCAGAAAATCTCAAATTAGAAAAGGATAACATCGATTTACCATTTGCCGGATTAGGTCAACTGACCACACGAGCCAAGTATCGCGTTAAAACGAAAATTAGGTCAAAAACGAAAAAATTTGAAGCAGAAGTAGAATTTGTAGCGTTACCAACAATCACAAGCGTATTACCTTCACGACAAATCAATCGACGAGCTATTAATATTCCGCGAAACATTAAATTGGCGGACCCAGAATTCAATAAACCTGCAGAAATCGATGCTTTAATAGGAACCACACTATTTTATAAATTATTAAGCAACGGACAAATTCAATTGGAAGACCAGTCGAAATTAACATTGCAGAAAACACTATTAGGTTGGATAGTTGTAGGTGAAGTCGGCAATTTGTATCATAACGTAAACCCTAGAGCTTGTCACTTAATTACTTCATTGGATAATCAGTTAACTCGATTCTGGGAGGTGGAAGAAATTCCTTATAAAAGGCATTATTCGACAGAGGAATTAGAATGTGAACAATTGTTCACGAAAACCACTACACGCGATTCAGGAGGACGATACACAGTACAACTACCGTTCAATGAGCGAAAGAATTCCCTCGGTCAATCTTACAATATGGCATTGAATCGATTCTACGCGTTAGAGAAAAAACTGGCTAAAAACAATGCATTGAAACAACAATATTCAGAATTTTTAAGAGAATATCGCGATCTCGGGCACATGCGTGAAATTACTCGACACGATAACACAAATGAAGGTTACTACATACCTCATCACGCTGTATTCAAAGATGAAGGTTTATCTACTAAGATTCGAGTAGTTTTCGATGCCTCAGCCAAAAGTACTACGAATGTTTCATTAAATGACACGCTAAGAGTTGGACCTACTATTCAAGATGAATTAATATTCATTATCATGAGATTCAGATTACACAACGTGGTACTTGCAGCTGATATACAAAAAATGTATCGTCAAATCAAGGTTCATGACTCGGACGCGATTTACCAAAAAATCTTGTGGCGAGAAAATGAGCATGAAGCTCTCCGTGTATTTAAATTAACTACCGTTACTCAAGGGACAGCAACAGCACCCTTTCTTGCAGCTAGAACCTTACATCAACTCTCAAGTGATGAAAGGAGTAAATATCCTCAAGCCGCCGCGATCTTAAAAAATGACTTTTATGTCGATGACTTACTCTCGGGCGCAGATACCGTTCAGGAAGCGTTAAAAATAAAAAATCAATTAGTTGAACTATTAAAGCTCGGTGGATTTCAACTCCACAAATGGGCATCAAATAAGCCTGAATTACTCGTCGAATCTGGTAATGCTGATGCGTCGTCCAACGTTTGTTTAAACATGCAAACAAGAAAGTTGTTAGGAGTTCATTGGAATTCTATTGAAGACGCGTTAATTTATTCCATCAAACCGCTTTCCAATAACAAATGTGTTACAAAGCGCAATATACTGTCGCATATTGCACAGTTATTTGATCCGTTAGGACTGTTAGGGCCTGTAATTGTAATAGCCAAACTTATTATGCAATCATTATGGAAGGCGAATCTTGACTGGGATGAGTCAATACCAAAGGCATTATTCACAAAATGGACGAACTTCAAGCATGAGTTGCCGATACTTAGCCAGTTTAAAGTTCCTCGACAAATTATCCTAGTCAATTCCGTTGACATTCAATTACATGGGTTTTGCGACGCCAGTGAGGGCGCGTATGGAGCCTGTATATATATAAGATCCTGTAACAACACTGGCGATTGTTACGTACAATTGTTATGTGCTAAATCTCGAGTGGCCCCGGTTAAGACCATGACCGTACCTAGGTTAGAATTATGTGCGGCTCACTTATTATCAAATTTAGTTAAAACGGTAGCAGATGCATTACAGCTAACATTTAGCAAAATTCACTTGTGGTCTGATTCCACAATCGCATTGCATTGGATTCAAGCTCCTCCTCATACGCTAAAAACGTTCGTTGCCAATCGTGTGGCAGAAATTCAATCAAAAACTAACATGAATGATTGGCATCATATTTCTACTGACGACAACCCCGCGGACGATCTCTCTCGCGGTCAAAATCCTTGTGAATTCATTAGAAACACACGTTGGTTACAAGGACCCACATGGCTCACTCAAAATGAGAGCCAGTGGAAAATACGACAATTGGCAGAAATAATCATTCCGGATCAACGAGTTGCGACAACCCTTCTGGTTGCAGGATTGGGACAAAATAACCTAAACAATGTAACTTTAAACAAGTCAGAAGGTGCAGAACACACTACCCCATTGCAACTGAAAAATGATACATTTGAACAATTTTCTTCCATTAGCGCTTTAAACAGATTCGTTGCACTTTGCCATAGAGCCATAGCGAATAGAAAATTAGAAAATAAAATAAGAGGACAATATACAGCAAAGGAATTGCAAAATGCACATTGGCAAATAATTAAGGTGATTCAACATAATCATTTTTTGCGCGATATCAAACAGTTAACAGAAGGCAAAGAGTTAGGAGCGAAAAGCAAGCTTACATGCTTAAACCCGTTTTTAGACCAAACTAGCGTCATGCGTGTTGGAGGCAGATTAACAAACGCGGCAATGAGTTATTCGCGTAAATACCCAATTTTATTACCCAGAAATGATCATGTTACAACCTTAATCATGCGTCATGAACACGAAAAGAATTGGCATGCAGGGGTACAAGCCACACTTAATGCTATTAGATACAAGTATTGGCCAATAGACGGGAAGAACAAAACCCGGCAAATTATCCGTAACTGCATACGTTGCAGTAAGTTAAATCCTCAGCTACCAGAATATATCATGGGTGATTTGCCCAAACATCGTGTAACACAGTCAAGACCATTCGAGAATGTGGGAATTGATTATTGTGGTCCGTTTTCGCTTAAAGAAAAGAAATTTCGAAACACTGGGAAGGTAAAATCCTATGTAGCGGTATTTGTCTGCTTTAGCACAAGAGCCGTTCATCTTGAACTAGTTACTGACTTGACTACCGAAACTTGCCTGGAAGCTGTAAAACGATTTTGCTCTAGAAGGGGAAAACCTAAAACCATTTATTCAGACAATGCAACCAACTTTGTGGGAGCCAAAAATGAAATTATGAAAGTTCGAGCATTTTTTCTAAACAATGAAAATCAAGCTAAATTTGTACATTACTCGCTCTCTGAAGGAATTGATTGGCAATTTTCGCCTCCGCGATCACCACATTTCGGCGGCCTGTGGGAGGCCGCCGTCAAATCATTCAAACACCATTTATACCGTACAGTAGGCGAATCAATGTTTACATACGAACAATTTAATACGTGCATTATTGAGATAGAAGCAATCTTGAATTCACGACCTTTAACTCCATTATCCAGCGATCCAAATGACCTCATAGCCCTTACCCCAGCTCACTTCCTGATCGGAGATTCGTTGAAAAGCGTGCCTGAATTTGATCTCCGGGACCTACCGATCAACCGTTTATCGATATGGCAGCGAATCCAACAAATAAAGCAACACTTCTGGGTGCGCTGGCACAAAGAATATTTAAACCAGTTGCGCACCAGAAGCAAGTGGCATGATGGCAATGGAAAAGGAATCGCCGTTGGACAATTGGTCACAATTCGAGAAGAGAACCTTCCCCCATTACATTGGAGACTCGGTCGCATCATCGCGGTCCACCCAGGACAAGACAGTGTAGTGCGTGTTGTGACCGTAAAAACACAAGACGGGGTGTATAAGCGATGCGTTAAAAGGCTCGCCCCGCTACCCATCGATATATCCACAGACAATGAAGTGTAGTTCGATAAACAGTTTAACAATCTTAAATAGCATAAGTATCATTAACATATATATCTCTAACATATGATTAAGAACTATAAGCATTAAAACATAATACATATTCCTTGATAGTCATTAAGCACGCGGTAGTTTATAGCAACTTCTCGTATACCTTAATCATATATCATATTCATTATAGTCACTATTCGCTAAATGTCGTCGCATTATTCTTAATATCAATACAAACATGTACACGTATACACGAAGCAATTAACTTTGAACGCAAGCCGTTCAAGGCGGGCGGCATGTTGCGACGCGTCCACTTCAGAGCCCTTTTCCGATTTTTGTCCGTCCTTCGACTAATCACGAAGAATGCTAATCCTTGAGTTGCCACATACGGGGCACTTGAGGACTCGAGCTGATGGCATTGGAAAAGTGGCCATAAGTCAATCCGTGCGACCCTCACTCCGTGTACCGTCCGCGAGGTACTTGAGGGTCCCGGATTCGGACACAGCGGGCCTTATGGCCCGCTACACGCGGCGGGCAAGGGGTCATAAATACTCCTCCGCACGACTAGGGTTGCGCTACAACCGAAGGTACCGTGTCTCTGGTTTTCGTCAAGCGGACGAAAACCAGAGACAGTAGAACGCATGCATGGGCCACTTAGGCCTTCGTCGCGCTGCTTCGGGGTCTCATAAATTACAGTTTGGGGAAACTTTCCCTTATTGACTTGAGGGTGGGGACTTCCTCCTCCACCTGTGAGGTCTGTTCGGAAGATCCTCCTCCCTCAAGTCAACCGACGAATGGGGATGATCCTCCCCCCAAAAACGGGCCCATGGCCAAATCATCAACCCACCACCGAGGTGACAAGCAAGCGGGCCTCGGAGCAGTGCGACAGAACATCAGAATCAACCCAACTAGTAAAATCGTCATAAATAGTATCGCGACTTCAGATCTGATCTCTCATAAACATAGTCACTCGGCACTGTAATCACTAATCCACTCTTATTGTTAATAATAAAGTTAAGTTGTTAGTTATCCTCGTGATTCACTCACCATCCACCATTTATAATAAATATTCACTCGCCGTTAATTCAGCGTGTGAAGCGGAGCATACAGTGAAAGTTTCTTTCAATTAAAATAATAACATTTTCTTTGCTCACGCCACAACAAATGTGTATAATCAACTGCCGGACGGGCGTATTATATACATAATTAACCGACGGTCGTTCTACTCATGTAAAACAAATGCATCGCAGGTGCAGCTTCGCGGGGTTCTAATGGCGTTAAATTGAGCACGAGTTTTAATATTGATGAGCCCTCCTCGCGGAAAAGTTTCCAGCGAACGTTGCTCAGAAATGGTCTTTCTCGATTCATTTGCGTAACTTGCACTTGCAACTCTGCTGTGCACCTTGTCACACTGACCCTTTAAACCCCCACGCCATCTCCAGCACGTTGAATCGCGTTAAAAATGAAAAGTCTGCTGAAAAATCTGTTCTAAATATTCCAAATATTGCATTTTTAATTCGTGCAAAATTTTTTTAGAAATTCCGTATGAGCGAAGCAAGTAGTAGAAACTCGAATGTTGTGAATTTTCGCAATTCATATTACAGATATGGGGATACACATATTTCAAAGGGATTTTCTAGTCTCATCGATTAACACTTTGATCGCCAAAAAAGAAAGCTCAAAAATTCCATGAAATCAAAGTAAGTTATCAAAGTAAGAAATTGAAAAAAATTAAATGCATGATATTGTGTAGTTCTCCAACTATCTTGCATTTTACAGATCCTAATCAAATTTGGTACAATGAATATATTAACGTAAAAACATTCATTTTAAACAGTTCATTTTAAATCCTGAACAAATAATTCCGTCACCCATATATGGGTAACATGGCAGTCAACGTGTTAAAAAAAGTTCAAACGAATTTCAGCACCGAATTTGGAAAAGAAAAAAAAGTTTCCCAAGACCTCGACGAATGTGCTTTACTGCCTACCTTTTCCAGCGATGAACAATTTTTGTTTTCTTAAAAAAAAAAAAAAAACAAAGATCAAAATGTACGAGGTCACAAAACGTCCTAAACGATTGCATCAAAAATTTCTGTTTGGAAAGATGCGCTGCTCGAGCAGTTTCGAAGTATTTTGAATATAAATTGGAATTGGAGAACGTCGGATAGCAGAGTGCGAGGATTCAAAGGGGTGAATTTGAAGTATGTTTCGGCGTTCGCAGCGTGCTGGCGCTGTTCGTCGTGGACCTCCGAGGCTGTCTGTCCTTGACCTCTGCCCGAGGTCTCTGCATTCTGCGAATCTCCTCGCGTTATCGCATTGCCACAGACGCCACGGCAACTTTCTGATACACGTAATTGCATCGAACACACGGCGAAAGTGACTCTCCTTTCGCGACAAGGTTGCATGACAGCCTGCGCGATTAGCTAATCATGAATCAACGGTTTCCCGTGGAAAAATGTTCGACAGCTGTACAAGATCACAAAAATAAAGGATTCTTTAATTACGGCTTGAAACAGGTGACTATACTGCAGTTCCTTGTACTCTCGCATGATGGCTTTAGAAATTCCGCTTTGGGCTATGGACACAACAATCGATGTTTTCATGTACAAGCTTTTAATTTAATTTCCGCTGTTGAAGCTAAGAGGTTGACTTCCTATCAGTTTTTTTTTTCGAACGATTTATTTTCTTGTCTCTAATCGTAATCTCTGAGCAGTTCTGCTTTAAACGAACGATCCGTTCTCTTGCCTCCTTCTCGCCTTCAATATTACACAATTTTCGTTTGCCGAGAGTAAGAACCAGGTTTCCAATCGATCCCGTAAACGGATGATCTATTTGTTCTTGTCCCTTTCCCGATCGTCGGAGCAAACCAAACGATCGAAAGCGGATAAAAAGATTTTCCCAGGTTAGAAGCAAACTGAAACCATGACCGCAGCTCGGTAAGTTTGCTAATTCGTATTAGATCCGCGGGAATCCGAAAAATGTGTTCGCAACTCCCAGCCGAACGGGCTAACTCGAATTCCAATAAAAGGATTAGAACGGCCGGGACCTGATTGCACGTTGAAACCAACGTTCTACGATCGTTTCGGGATCGAGTTGTAATGCAAAAGTTCCGAAGCATCGATCGGAAGTTGGAATCGACTCCCGAGGCTATCGTAAAGCTCCCGTAGGCACGAGCAACATGCAAAATTGCAATCAGAATTTGTAACGCGGTAACCGTTGCGATAGAATAATCGCCCGCTCTTCCAAGAACCGCGCTCCGTAGTTACCTAATTATCCAGGAACAATGAAGATGTCTTGCGACGGCGTTGGCGGGGGAGGGGAGAGTAGCTCGATTCCTAACCAACATCCAGGTGTCACTCGCAGATAACTGCTCAACTGGCAATTATACCGAATGAATTATTAACCTGCTGCATCAACGGCTCGCTTATCGACTGGCCCGATCGCTTCCGATGATAATATAATTGGCGCAATTAATGTTCCTCGGAATCGGCTGCGACGGAAAAACGCCGCTGGTATTCGACGGCGGAATTCGCGTTTAATGACGCCCGCCTTGTGAAACGATTAATAACGCTGGAATTCGTCGGGAAATCCACATGCCTCGATCATCCTGGGAATCCTCCGTGAACCAAATTTTACATCTATTTTTAATCGTCGCGCTTCGCTCGAACGCTTTGATCTCGCTTTGTGCCACGAGAATCGGTAGATTGAATACTGCAATTTTTGTATGTTTTTCCGAAATGTGTTTCATGTTTAATTAGAGGTGATTCATATAATCGGACCTGTCCAGAGTGATTTAAGACTCGCAAACTTCGTCCATTTATTTTTCTGCGACAAACTTCTCTTAACTACTTCAATTTATCTTGGACATCGTATTCCATTATTTCGTGTCTATCGTACTGCTTCAAGTATGCTCGTTTATCATCGGCGTCCATCTGCAATTACGGAATCACGCCCATAATTTCGAATTAAATAAAATAAACCATATACGAAAGTATATTACACCATATACACGTGCCTCCATATATGGGTGTTCGTTGAATTATGGACTTCCTTGAATTAATCGAAATTGGGAAGGAAAAGTAATTCTTCATCGTATTAGTGGTTGTATCATGCTCCAGAGAATCGAAGAATATCATTAAATTATTTCAAACTCTCGTTACGAAATTAAATAACGTTCTGTCGTATCTAAGATTATTATATCGCAGATCTTTACGCAGTTACGGACTTGTATGAATTAATTTATAGAAATTGAATACGAAGCAACAATAACTCTTCTGAATTTTTATCTGTACCGGGCTCCAGAAGATACAATTGCACAAAATTCGTCGTCGATTTCAGCCAACTTAGTTACTTTTTTTTTTTTAAGAGATCTCAACGTCAAGCGAATTTTCACGCGGGATTTATCGATCTAACTGTCAACTGGTTGTACATACATTGATATGCGACTCCGTATATATTATCGCGTCACCTGGCCCCCACTGACAATTACCGTTTCCGAGCGCTTCCGCGTCTCCCTCACGATCGTTCGTGCTGCGATCAAGGTCCGTTGCTGCGATCAAAAAGAAAAAAATATTCGGTCATCGTAAAAGCTCTGACGTGTATCTCCATAATGATATAGATTGCATTCTCTAACAAACCGGTAATTTAATCAAGCTCCTACAAAATCCCTGTTTCAAATAACATACATTTTCTCGTTTACCATAAAACACACAAGGACCACGAAATACGAAAGTCTTGGATTTTTCAAACATTCGGAAAAATTGGAATTTTTTCTCTGTTCGTAAAACAACCTTTTAAAAATCGATTAAACGCATTATATACTAGGTAAAAAGTTTGTCTTTCATAGTATTTTTTTTTCTTCTATGATTTCTGAAATAATTTACCGTATACAGCTACAGTAGTGGAGACTATCCAGTATCGCCAAGTGAGGGGAAATCAGAGTGGGGGAACAAGTCTTGATCCGGTGACACTGATTGTGAGACCATCTACCATCTCTTATCACACTATCTGTTAAGAATTCATCGAAGCTTTTGCAAAGACCCAACAAATTAATTGCGCTGCAGGTTTTATGCACTCGCGAAGAAATTAGCTGCGAAATATAATCAGCGAAAACTTTGAAAGAATTTACGAACGCTATTACTTTGTTGTCCGCTATTAAAGTCCGCTAAATAGGAAACAATTGTCCGTTTAGCACCAGATTAGAAGAATATCGCTGAAAGTGACGTGATTAGTGCCGTCTTTTAAAAATAATAAGACTGTATTTATCGAGACGTTGTTTCCGCGAGAAATTAAAATATATTAGTGCAGTTAGACACTTATATCTAAACGGAAAGGTGAGCATAAAGATTGCAAAAAATATTAATCCCGTGAAATCCCATAAAAATCCGAGTTTCGGAATCTCAAAAGAATCTTTTTCGCGGACGCGTAGACCGGACCGCAGGCTTGCGTATCGCTGCACGTGCAAACGTCGCGGATTGCCAGTCGGCAGGAGGACACGTGCAATAGATAGGGAGCAGCTCAGCTTGGTGCCAGCTTGTCTGCTTTAAATTGAAGCCGCGTCACTCGTTTGTCACGCGTCGAGCCGAGGCTCCCGTATTTATTCCGCGAGCGGACGCGTGACCGCCGCGCCGCGGCACAAATCCCGCGGAAAGACTAGAATCGGTATCTGTTTAACCGGCACGTGAAAACTACCGTAAACCCGCCCCTCCCCGCGCCTAAACACTATCGATAGATTCTCGACGCACACCTACGAGATATGTTTTTTTCTCGCGTTTTATCGTCGGACGCGTGGGAAAACTCTCCGTAAACACTACGATCGATTACGCGATTCTTATTGGAGCTGATAAACTCCCACAGAGATCCTCCTTTTATGTCACCGCGCGAGCCCGGTCACGTGTGAGTCTCCGAGGGTGGTTCAGAAAATTGGAAAATATATTTAGAGCTTTCGATAATTTATAGCGGCAGCGTTACAGGCTGTTTCGTGTTATAAAAATAAAGAGACTGGGTTTCGCACTCGAAGGAATAACAAATTTCTTTTACGGACCCAAAGTGTCATATGTGCCCATAATTATGAAAGTGATCTGTCAAAATTTAAAAAAAAATGAATTTATCACTTATTTCACACGACATGATTTTAAACTAAATTTATTCAATGTAAAAAAAATGAAAGAAATATATGACTTAGACCACTTTCATAATTATGGGCACATATGTAGACTCAATTTTTGTAGGAAAATTTTAGGAAAGTGGAAACAAATAAAATCTCTAGTAAAATCTAAAATCTAAAATCTAAAAGTAAAAGTCGTACTAAATTCTGTGGAATTTTATATTATAACATTTTTCGAAAATTTTCAGAAACCATAAATGCATAAAGATCCACAGTCTAGTCATACGAAGAGACTATTCTGCTTGTTCTTGAATTTGTTATTGCACACGGAATCACCCACGCTTCGCGAAACACCTTGCACGCAGCCGACACAACAGTCGCCGATGTTGAGGCGCGTGCTCGACGATATGCATAAAATAAAAGAACGACAGAGCATTGCGGTATTACGTCACGGTGAATAGTTTGAGACAGAAAAGAGGTATCAACGGTAATTACCGTTGCGAGGTTTCCATGAGCGGCCTCGTGGGTGTCAACACGTCAGACCGCGAAATTATGTATCGAGCTCGAACCGTTTCGATTGAATGTGATCGGTTGACAATCGGCTCTGCCGCGTTTCATTCCGATAAATAACCATGTACATATTCCGGACCGCGGCGTGCGTACGTGTACACGCGCGATAATAACCGTGCCCGGTTATTCACGGAACGACGGGGCACACGCTATACTTTTCGACCTACGCAAGAACCGTTTAAAACTATGCCCGCTGCTTCGTCTCTGGGGAAAAAAAAACAGAGAAGAGAAGATTACGATCACGCCGCGGGAAAAAAATCCACCGTGTTCCGGGACGAATAATCAATAGGTTCGTTATTTATCCTCGCAACGCGTTCGCTCGGCTCCGCGTGCATCGTCTACAGACCTATAGCGATCCGTTCCCCGAACAGCTTTTATTTTCTGCCTTCTGTTGCGACAGAACGTGGCGGCGCGCGGTCATGCGATTTCCTTGGCCAGCCTCCGGCTTTTACCACTGTGTTTCATTCATCGTCATATTTCATTCCTCCACCCAAAAATTACGCTCGATTCTCAATCATTTAATTCACATTAAATTAAACCCTTGGGGTTATTTTTACTGCGTGCTGAAATTCGCGGTGAAGCGTTTTGTCACTTTCAGTAGAGTAAAGTCTTGATCCAAGCTCAATCCTCGGGACCGTGCTGTGACATAGATCGCGTAGGGCCACTGTTTTCTTGCGAACGCGTCGAACACAGAAAAAGTACAACGCGCGTAAACACGAACATTATACTGAAATCTTGACCGAGCACCGCGATAAACATTTTGTCGTAGCACGCATTACGTCATTTTAGCAAACAGCAATAACTTTTATCTCGACAATGGAAAGGCAAATAAATCGGCGCGAACGACTATGACAACAGAACAACAAATAGTTATGTTGTATAACAGCATACATATAAAGTAAAAACATAAATGTAAGAAAATTGCAGTTGCATTCTGTGCGCAGCTATTGCACCGACCTTGTCTAAAATCATAAAGTGAAAATATAAATTATAATTACATTCTCCCCGACATAGAACTTGAAACATAACCGAGTATCGCTAGACACGCATACTCTTTGCCAACGGCAATTAAACAGGCATTAACGATATCGCTCTAATAAACGTTCTATGTCTTAATAGATCCGAATACTAGCAACTCCGCATTAGATCCGACAGACTTTCGAATCGTTTATGTCATAAAACGAAGAAACCCGTGGTGTTTATTGGAATAACGGTCACACCTTTTCCTCGCGGCGAGTTTGCATTTTCCACGATCCTGCTTGATCCACGTACCCCGGGGGAAATTGTTCAGCGATTAAATGGATCATTCGAGGATCGTTCTCGCTTTGTCTTTCTTAACGCGCGAAAAAACGAAAGGAAAAATTCTCGATTAGAAAGCCGGGCGCAATAACCGAGTATAATTGTTCGGAATCACATTAGTCCGAATTAAAGTCGAACCGCATCCATTATACGCCCTGTGTGCGCACGAATGTATCGCGATCGTGTTATAAGGGGTATCGTTAGTTCAGGCTCGTGTGATCGATGCCAGGCTCTCTTATTTCACTTTTCAGCGTTCGTAATGCGAGGAAGAAAGTGTTGCAAAGTGTACGGTGTACGTGGATTGAATCGACTGTTCAAGGTCACTGTCCTCATTAAAACATTCTTTATTTCTCTTCGCGCCGATTGTGCGCCGTCCCTCGGCAAGCAACCGTCCAATCGTTGGAAAATTCTGTACAACAAAGGCACACAAAGTTGACGGAAAACTGGAATGAAAAATTCTGCAGCCAAAATGCGGTTAGAACCGAGGAAAAGTATTTTCGTTACGACGTTTCCAATACTTGTCTTTCCTCTGATCATCTGCTGCGTCTAAATTCGATACGCAAGCGAATAAAATAATTTTCTTCGGAGCACTCGTTTCCATTACGATAATTTC
Organism: Seladonia tumulorum; assembly: GCA_913789895.3. Lineage (NCBI taxonomy): Eukaryota > Metazoa > Arthropoda > Insecta > Hymenoptera > Halictidae > Seladonia > Seladonia tumulorum. The sequence goes on from OU565274.1 coordinate 7,285,822, forward strand.
ATACCTGCAATTGTTTCACGAAAATCGTCGTACATAAAATTCCTCTCCGCAGTCTCGCGGAGTCGACTGTTTTCGGGTTCCTCGCCCCGTAAAAGAACTTGTCACTTGCTCCTTCGTCGCGTAGGATTGTTCCCGATTTCGCGGAAAGGTTCTCAAAGGAGACGAGCAAAACGGTTGCAGCAAACGATGAAACGAGCGTCGGATTTCCACGGACGCGCGTGGCAATTGCCGCGGCCGAAGGTGATGTAAGTGCGAGCACACGCCGTTGCTACGATAACAATAGTTCGCCGGCGTTTTTACGCGGAAAGTAGGCGCGCAGTTTTCCGTGTATCACTCCCACCGTGCAATTATTTCGCCGCGTTATATACCGGCCGTGTGAACGAGGTCGAACCGCGTCCGCAGTTTTGTTCCTCCCACCTCAGGATCCTGCGATCCTAGGAGTTCGATCCTGAACATTCAGAGAGTCGAATAATTAATGTACCAAATGTATAATTGTCGACAAATTAACCGGTCATTCACTCTGGGAATCATCTTCAAAGTGAAACAATGTTTGTAAGCAAAATAAACTCAACTCTGTTAAGCATGGTACGAATACTTTTGTGGTCTGTTATTACGTATTATGTAGATTAAAATTAATATAATTTTGTTATCAATAATTCAATTTTGTTAAAATTTTGTATACATATAGTTTATGCATCTGTTTTTATTCGTAACAAAAAACTTACTGCAGAATCTTACATGTATCACTTGATATCGGCAAATTTCTCTTATATGCAACGAGGTTACGAATACTTATGAGTATGACTGTATATTTACTGTAGATACTGAAAATACAATGCAATACAATGTATGCATCCATAGGCCAAGCGTCGATTCAAACGATCCTTCCTTCTAAAGACGTAACGGATTAATTTTGTTCTACATTTATGAAATAAATTCCAACATAAAGTTTAACCCTTTACACTCGGATCCATCTATGCTAGACTTACAATGTGCCCTCAGAGGGGACTGTAAAGGGTTAAATTAGGTTCGGATAAACGAGGCTCTACCGTAAACGAACAGCTACGCCCAGAGCAACAACGCGTCTCCTTTATTTCTCCGTTGCGGCGCGATGGTTTTGTCTCACGGAAAAATTGCTACCGTTTCCTGCCCGACTGCCGTTTGAATGTCAGCAAATTAGTACCCGTGTCTGTCCCGAGGCCTCTCCTCTTCTTCTCGCTTGTCCCCCTTTCTAACGGGCGGAAAGGATTCGCCCGGAAAATGCCTGCTGACCTTCTTTTTATTAGCTCGCTTTCGAACACCGGCTCCAAAACCGCGTACCAACAGAATCCTGCGAGCCGAAGACCACCGGGTTTAACGAATACCCTGACGACCATGCAATCCTTCATTATTCTCGACGGATTTCGAGAAGGGAGATACTCGTTGTCTACGGGCCCTCGAGGGGAGGCTGAAAATCATGCAGAAGTAGGTCACTTTTAGGAATTTATTACTGGAACGCTAAACGACGCGGACCTAGAATTTTCTGGGCTCGTGTTGTTCACGAAATTTCGTTATGTACAACTTGTTGTACTGAGAAGTTTTCTACAATAAAATTTTAATGCGAAAAGCTACACAGTATAGATTTGTATGCAAAATAAAAATGATATTTGCATAGATATTTATCTCTTTTCTCAATAATATTAATTAGCTGGTTTTTAGGTTCTTTAACACGTTGACCGCCATGTTACCCATATGTGGGTGACGGAATTATTTGTCCAGGTTTTAAAATTAATTTTTACGTTAATATATTCATTGTACCAAATTTTATTAAGATCTATAATATGCAAGAAAGTTGGAAGACTACTCTGTATCACACATATCATTATTTTCAATTTCTATTTGATTAAATACCTTACTTTGGTTTCATGGAATTTTTTAGGGTTCTGGTTTGGCACTCAAAGTGTTAAATGTGTCTATTGGTTCGCATATGATCTCTTCATTTTCGTGATGAACGCACGATCTACAATCGAGTGATGTACGTGTACATTTTTGAATCGGACGAGTTTCTAAGAGCGCAGTTTCTCGAATGAAACGGGAATTTCTATTGCGAAATTAGTTGACGCAGATAATAGAGCCTTACTTTCCTAGGATTTCACAAGATCGACGAAAGATGTTGGATGACTTCTCGAAGGAGTGTATGATTGAACGGGTACACACTCTCGCTTCGTTCCCCGATCCGGCGGACTCGCGATTCCCAGTAAATCGCGCGCGAAAAGGTTAAGTAAGATACGGTAACGCGGCTGGATTCCCACACGCTGCACTTTCCTTTCTGTTTTCCCAACGTCCTAGCGGCGGTTACATAAAAGGACCTAACCGGCCCAACGGATTCAATGCACCGTGTGCATCGATTCCACTCGGAGAACCGTCGGCGACGACGAGCACGACCACCCTAACGGATATTGCACGCGTGTTCTCGTCGTCCGACGGAACACGTGACGACGTTTTTCGCCGCGACTTTCACGCACCGTGGCCTTTTATCGAACGCGGCGACCCGGCCCGATCGATTGTGTCTCGAGCACGGGAAATCGTGGCACGATCGATCCGAACGAGAATCCGGAGATATCGGGCGAAACGCGCCCGGGCAAACGGCCCGCTCACTCTGGGGCGGAAAATGATCGCAACTTTTTCGATTTGTGCTGCGTCTGTGACCAGATTTTCACGCGAGAGATTCGAGCTTAATAAGAATTTTTTGTTCCTTATTTAATCTTCTGTCAATTCATACCAAGGCAATTCTGAAAAATTTGATCGAATGTAAAGACTGCGTGCATCAATTGTACGAAACGGGTGCCAAAAGAAATTGTCACTCTATCTGTAATAATTTCATCAAGACTGTTACTGCACCATACATTCACATACACTCCCGTCCATAAGTCACCGGACACTTACTCGTTTTCAGCAAAAGAATGATTAAAACGCAGATACAACTCTCTAGCTTGATTTTATTGTTGATCTTGTAATATTTAGGTATTTTACGATAATTTCGGTATGTAAAAATAGAAATAAATATTAGTTATTTATATAAACATTTAAAAAAGGAACTGCATGCGTAAATACTCATTTCGTTAGGTTTCCACTCGGTACATGTTGGGATATATTGTTCGCTTTGGACGTTCAAAACCATCAGAGAGGACTATATTTAGAACATTATAAAGAGTTTATAAACACTGTAAGAGGAGTTTTAGACTAAATAGAGATAAGCATGGAGCTGCGAAGGCGGAGTCGCTGTTTCTTCTTCATTTCAAGTTTGAAAGTGCATGTGATCAGTATGAGCAGTTTTAGAAAAAAATTATCCGTTCAAAAGCGTTCGAGTATTATTACTCTTGCTAAGGAAGGCTATTCTGTGCGGGAAATTGCGATAAAAACTAAAATTCCGAAATCAACAGTGCATGATACAGTGAAAAAGTTAACAGATACTAATACTTTTGAATATAAAAAACGAACTGGACGGCCCAAAAGGACAACAGAAAATGAAGACCGCTATATACAAACGTTAAGTAAACGAAACAGGAGGATGACAGCAACAGAAATTGCGGCAGAAGTTAACAAAGTTCGAGAGGATCTTTTGCAAGTAGGGCTTCGCGGGTGTGTTGCAGTTAAAAACCCGTTATTAAGCACTCAAGATAAGAAAAAAAAGACAGCAGTAGACAAAATTATATAAAGATTACACTGCTGAAGATTGGGAAAAGCTGTTGTGGACCGATGAGTCGAAATTTGAGGTGTTTGGTACAAAACGTCGAAAGCGAGTAAGTGTCCGGTGACTTATGGGCGGGAGTGTACTTTTCACCCAGAGACTTCGCTCTCCAAAACAAGCCCACATCTCGATCAGTTTTTCACTTCAACATCAATATCCATTCTTATAAAAATGGAAAGAACAGGATGCAAAGCGAAATTATGTACCGAGCAATTTCAAAGCAACTCGCTGCGGTGTATTAGTGTGTCGATTTCCTCAAGATCGACGCGATCTGCGAGATCGAGCTCGAAAGAAATCGCTGACTAATAATCGGCTTTCCCGAGTGGGAATAAATTTCGCTGAAATCGTCGCGGCGGCAGATGTTTTCAATTTCCCAGGCGATCGAGCAGTGTTCCTCCTACCGAGTGGAACTCGGGCCGAAGTCGGGCTCGAGTCGGAGCGGGCAGAGA